>OY728166.1:516581482-519132662 GCA_963277665.1 Viscum album | reverse complement strand
TCACGTGAAAGACCCAACCTCACATTACGCACGTCAGCTGCAAAATCAGGATATCGAGCATCAAATCTCTGCCATGAAAATCCATCTGCAGGGTGAACCAAATCATCATTATTCTTCTTTCTCTCAGTATCATGCCATCACATTTTTATTGATATTTCATCAGACATAAAAAGATTCTAGAGTCTGGGGATCAATGGAAAGTACCACATTACTTTCTGTGGCACACGGGATGGTGTTCCATCAGCTTTTGGCTTCCAGCGGGATATGCCACATTTTATACAATCAGTATGTTCAGCATTTTCCTCCTAGAATAAACTGCAATCTTTTGGGCAAGCATGAATTTTGTTTCTTGAAAATCCAAGTTCCTCAACTAAATTCCATGCCATATAGTGATTTGAGGGAATATCTACATCATCTGGAAGTAATTCCTTCAAGAATGTAAGAATGTAATCGATGTCAGTATTAGAAATCTCATACATAGTTTTCCCATGAAACAATCGGATTAAAAATTTCATCTTTTTCATTTTATCGCATTGTCGATATACTGAAGTCATGTCAGCATCATTCAATTTTTTCACCCTGACAACATCATCATTTTCATTAGACGCATCATGTGTGCTCATATCGAAATCTTCTTGGGTCGGAATCCTTTCTTTTTCATGATGATGAATAAATGGAAATCGGCCGTATAACAAATTCTCCAATCTAGTCCTCTCATTTGGATCATCAGCAATTTGAGATGTAATTTTCTCCCCATTTTGATACCACACAGAGTAGTTTGCTTGAAAACCATATTTTTTTATGTGGTAGCTGACTTCTTCACGACTCAACCAAGGTCTTCCAACACACTTGTAATAGGGGAAGTGTATGTGACCACTATCTAAAGCATTTTAAAATGCAAAATCTAAAAATCTCTCTAAATTGTTTTGAAAATCACTTGAGATCCGATTAGTTTCATACATCCAACTTCTATCCATTCTGTAAAAAAATTGTTATAAGTCATTTCGTCAAAAGCAATTCAATAAGATTAAAGTTTCATCGAAAATATATTTACATAAACGAGAATTGTTCACTTTATATGAAACCATAATTGACACACTAATCTATATGAGAATTATCATATAAAAGACAAAAAATATTATATTTATAACAAAATATCTTTGAAGAACTATACATGAGTGTACAAGATCATGTACACTTGTGGAGAAGAATTGTCCAGGGGGTGCGGGGTGTCCAGGGGTGGTGGCGGGGCTGTCTAGGGGGGTTGGAGGTGTCCAAGGGGTGGGGGCTGTCTAGGGGGGTCGGGTGTCCAGGTGGGTGGGTTGTCCACGGGGGTGGGGGCTGTCCAGGGGGTACGGGGTGTACAGGGGGGTGGGTGGGCTGTCCACGGGGGGTGGCGAGACTATCCAGGGGGTGGGGGATTTTCAGAGGTGGGGGGTTGTCCAGGGGGTACGGGGTGTCCAGGGGGGTGAGTGGGGTGTCCAAGGGGTGGGCAGGGTTGTTCAGGGGGTACGGGGTGTCTAGGGGTGGGTGGCCTATCCATGGGGGTGGTGGGGCTGTCTACGGGGGTGTCGGGGGTGTCCAGTGGGGTTGGGGTGTCAAGGGGGTGGGGAGGATTTCTAGGGGTGGGGGCATCTGGGGGCATGGGGGTGTCCGGGGGGTGGTGGGTGGGTGTCCAGGGGGGTGGGCGGGCTGTCCATAGGAGGTTCGAGGTATCCAGGGGGTGGGGAGATTTCCAGGGGTGGGGGTTGTCCAAGGGGGTACAGGGTGTCCAGGGGGGTGAGCGGGGTGTCCAGGGGGTGGGTGGGGCTATCCAGGGGGTACGGGGTGTCCAGGGGGTGGGCAGGTTGTCCACGGGGGGTGGTCGGGCTATCCACGGGGGTGGTGGGGCTGTCCAATGGGGTCGGGGTGTCTAGGGGGTGGGGGGTCTTTCTAGGGGGTGGGGTGTTAGGGGGGATGGGGGGTGTTCGGTGGGTGGTGGGAGGGCTATCCCTGGGGGTGGGGGTGTCTGAGGGGTGGTGGGCGGGTGTCCAGGGGGTGGGCGGGCTGTCCACGGGGGTGGTGGGGCTGTCCAGGGGGGTCAGGGGTGTCCAGGGGTGGGGGGATTTCCAGGGGTGGGGGATGTCCAAGGGTATGATGTGTCCAAGGGGTGGGTGAGCTGTCCACGGGGGTGGCGGGGCTGTCCACGGGGTTACGGGTTGGATGGGTGGGCTGTCCACGGGGGTGGCGGGGTTGTCCAGGGGGGTACGGGGTGTTCAGGGGGTGGACGGGCTATCCACAGGGGGGGTCCATAGGGGTACGGGGTGTCCATGGGGTGGGCGGGCTATCCATGGGGGTGGCGGGGTTGTCCAGGGGGGTGGGGGTCTAGGGGGGCTTTCCAGGGGTGGGGGTTGTCCAGGGGTACGAGGTGTCTAGGGGGTGGGTGGGCTGTCTAGGGGGTGGTGGGGCTGTCTAGGGGGTATGGGGTGGGTGGGAAAGCTATCCACGGGGGTGGCGGGGCTGTCCAGGGGGGTACAGGGTGTCCAGGGGGGTGGGAGGGTTGTCCACAGGGGGTGGGCGGGTTGTCCACGGGGGTGGCAGGGCTGTCCAGGGGGATGGGGGGTGTCCAAGGGGTGGGGGTTGTCCAAGGGGGTAGGGGTTGCCCAAGGGGTGGGGGTGTCCACCCCCATACTAGGGTTGTAAAATCCAATCTTTATCCAAATGTAGCATGATTTCAAGCCTATTATAGATAACCAAGAAGATTGTTGGTGTAAACCATGAATATCATACATATAAATCACAACACACCCAATTGTAAACACACCACCAAATATCATACGTGGATCGGATTTTATGATCCATGTTTCGATGGGACACTACTCATAGGAGTATGAGCCTTGTTATATCATTAGGTGATATGGAGTTATACGAATGTTAAATTTGTATGAGATCAATATGAATAGTAGATAAGAACCTGAGTGAGATTTCTTTGCAGAGATCACTTCTTCTTGGAAGGGTAAGAGTGAGTGTTGGTATGGAACTTCAAGAAAAGTCTTAACGTGTGAAAGCAACTATACATTGGTTATATTTGATTCTTATTTTTTTGTAGATTATCAGAGTGGACAACCCACCCCCTCCCTGGACAGTCCACCCCCCCCCCCCCCCCCACACACACACCCCTGTAGCCCCCTACACCCCCTGCACCCCCCCCCCCCCCACTCGGATAGCCCCCCCACCCCACCTAGACACCCCCCCCCCCACCACCACCACCACCACACCTGGACAGCCCACCCCCTCCTCCCTAGACAACCAATACCCCCCCCCCCCACCTGGACAGCCCACCCCCACCCCCCTTGGGCAGCCCACCGCCCTTGACAGCTCACACCCCCCTCCCCCACCTGGATAGCCCACCCACCACCACCCCTGGACTACCCACCCCTCCCTGTACATCCCACACACACCCTCCCCTACCCCCCCCCCCCCCCCGACAGCCCCCTTGGACAACCCCCACCTCACCTGGACACCCCCCACTGGACACCCCCCCCCCTCCTTGGACAACCCATACCCCCCTCCCCCACCTGGTTGGATAGCCCCCCCCCCCCCCTAAGATAGCCCACCCCCTCCCTGGACTGCCCACACCCCCTCCTCTACAGTCCCCCCCACCCACCTGGATACCCCCCCCACCTGGACAGCCCACCCCCACCCCACCTCGACACCCCACCCTGACCCCCTGGACAGCCCACACCCCTCCTTGGGGCAGCCCATACCCCCCTCCCCCACCTGGACATCCCCCACCCCCACCTGGACATCCCCCCACCCCCCACCTGGACACCCCCCCCCCACACACACACACACTTGGAAAACCCACCCCCTCCCTGGACACCCCACACCCCCCTCCCCCACCTGAACACCCCACCCTGACCCCTGGATATCCCACACCCCTCCTTGGGGAAACCCATACCCCCCTCCCCCACACCCTTATAGCCCCCCCCCCACAACCCCCCTACCCCTGGACAACCCACCCCCACCTGGATAGCCCCCCACACCTAAACAGCCCCCATACCCCTCCTGCAACCCCCCTTAGGGTAATTTTATTTAAAATCATTTTATTCATTAAGAAATCCAAACTATCATGCATTAGCCATTTCATTCCAAACAACTCATTCAATTTATCAAAACATAACAAATTCAATTTATCAAAACATGAAAAAAATCAATTTATAAGGCTCTATGGGTCACTTAGAAAATGTCATTGGGGAAAGGGGAAATCAACTACATTGTTAATTCCAATTTAAAAATTGGGTCAGCCACTTAGGAGGTGTGGTGGCATCTAGGAGGTGTGGTGGTGTCCGGGGGGGGCTATCTAAGGGGGTGGGTGGGGTTTTCCAAGGGGGTAGAGGGTGTCCAGGGGGGTTGGGGGTGTCTAGGGGTGGTGGAGGTGGTGGGGGCTGTCCGGGGGGGGTTGTTCATGGGGGTGAGGGGTGTCCAGGGAGGGTGGGGGTGGGGGTATCTAGGGGGTGGGGGGAGGGGGTTGTCCAAAGGGTGGGGTGTCCAGGGGGTGGGGGAGGGAGTTGTCCAAAGGGTGGGGGTGTCCAAGGGGTGGGGGTGTCCAGGGGGGTGGGTTGTCCATGGGAGATGAGGGGCGTCCAAGGAGGGTGGGGTGGGGGTGTCCAGGGGGTGGGAGTGGGGGTGTTCACAATTCCAATCCATCATCCAACCAACACCAAAATCCAAATCCAATTTTCAACAAAACTAAAGTTCAAAAAACATAAAACAAACTCTTTACCCCCTGTACTAAACAAACTCCAATAAACAAACCCTTTACCATGTTTGAAGTGTGGAACAAAAAAACATAAAACAAACCAAAGGGTTTGGTACTCCAAAGACAGCATGAACTCTAATTTATCCAAAATCAAAATAGCAAACAGAAAAAAAAGAGGAAGAACACTAAAACTAAGGTAACACTTAATAATTTTAAGTGTAGAAATAAAAATTTGTTTGATTGAAGATGGATCTATGGTTGGAAGTAGTTTCGCAGCCAAGAGGAGTTCAGGAGGGGCTCTGGATTAGGTCTTCAATCGGGTCGAGTGGGAGCTGGGGCACTGGGTATTTGAGGGAAAACTTTCCCAATAGTTTTTAAAATCATTGGGAAAGCCTCTCTTTACCAATGGTTTTGATAAACCGTTGATATATCTTCGATAAAATATTTATTTCCCAACGGTTTCTTCAAACCGTTGGAAAATGTTGCCTTCTTTTACACTATATAAACAGTTTGAAGAAACCATTGGTATATTACTGTTGGGAAAACACCAGATTCCAGTAGTGTACACTGAGTATCGAATTGTGGTGACACTGATTCCTATACATAAAAAATGACTTATACATCATTTTACTAAATTATCAAAACAATACGAATTATTTTTCTTATTTTTGAGTATTTTGGTTGTCTTTTTTACTAAAATTTTAATTTTAAATAAAAGACATACTTGGATTCATACTGGTCACACTATGCATTGGATTGAGGTGTGGCTGATTCCTACACGTCACAAATGACTTATGGATCATTTTCCAAAATTATCAAAATAATCTGAATGTGTTTGCTCAATTTTGAGTATGTCACTTGCCTTTTTTACTAAAATGTTATTTTAAACTGAAAACACACACTTTAAGCCATATTGGTCGTATCGTGTGTCGGTTTGATGTGTGACTAATTTATACATGTCACAAATGACTTATGCATCATTTTCATAAAGTAACAAGACAATACTAGCGTGTTTGCTCATTTTTCAGTGAGTGGCATGTGTTTTTAACTAAGATGTCAATTTTCAACTAATAACGGATACATTGAGTCATATCAAGCACATTGTGTATTGGATTGAGGTGAGGTTAATTCTTACATGTCAAAAATGACTTATGGGTCATTTTTCAAAAGTATTGAAACAATTTGAATGTGTTTTCTTAGTTTTGAGTGTGTGACATGTGTTTTGGACTAAAATGTCAATTTTAAACTAAAAACATAAACTTTGAGTCATACTGGGAATAAAATGATGAGAAAATCAACTAAATATGTAGTAAGCCTCTTTATGATGTCTATATACATTCTGACACCAGGTATGCTTTGAATTCATTTCTAAATAAATCTATTTCTTCTTTCAAATACGAGGATTGTCGACAGTACTGGTTGTATTGGAATAATATAAATAAACAAAGAATTAATAAACATTTTAAATGAAATTATAATTATCTTCAAAAATACCTCTTTGGGAATGCTAGTTTTTTTATAGTATATGATATCTTTCATAAATTTTCAAACATAATAAGCGCAATCTTTATCATTGTTTTATTTCGAACGTTGTAGAAACAATGAGAAAAATAAGTAATTTTTTTTATATGTGTTTTTATAGTGAAATATTATTATATATACCATAATACTTATCCACTTGTAGAGGTTGGATCCTTGTTCTCATGGATTGTCCTCATGCCATGATTTTGATGATATTTAAACATTGCCCTATTATAACAGAATTTTCATTAAAACATAATATAAAATTTATAACTTCAAGTTTAGTTGTAAAACATTGCATGTAGTGTATTACAAATTAATAGACGTCATCATGTGTGGTCGGTTTTTTGGGTATCCATGCATTAAATCTAGAAAATAAATCTTTGGAGTATCCAAATTAACTACAATGAGTAACTAATGTCTCCTAAAAAACAAAAAGGAAAAAGTAATGAAATGAATGAAAATTTATTTGTTATGATTAAATTTTAGAGTTTTACCCATGCATTATGGGTATTAAGAAGAGTTTATCGTCTGTAAGTTTTCTTTAAAACATCGTGGTCAGTTTTTCCACTATTCCTTTATATTTATTTGGTTCCAATAAGAATAGTTGTGTATAAATGATGTGAGGACTAATGAGTCCAAATTTCTATTCACATATTTTTCCCTTAAAATAGTATTGATATATATGTCTGTAAAAACTATGAATGGTATTCAGTCATAATGAACATAGTAGATCATCTATTGGGAAAAAATCATAAAAACGCACCTCATGTATACATTTACAGCTGAGACTCCTAGTCATTCATGTAAGTGGATTTCATTTACATTCTCAAGACTAATATAGTCTGTAATGGCCTCTCTATACATTTGTTCATCAAAATCAATTATGGTTGTAATGCTACTTACTGACATTGTATCTACATGACCCTTTAATGTTAGTAAATTTGGAAGTTAAATCGGTGGGGTAAAGGTACTTTGTGAAGATCATTTTTATTGGTTGGTTGATCTTTTAGATCGTTTTGATTCGACCTTCCATTTCACCCCTTCCCTTTGTCCATATATAATAACATTCATCAATTCAAAGCTTTTTTCATTAATTGTTAAAGGTTTTACATAAAAAATAAATTGGAAATGAATACCTCCTTATCGAAATGTTTTTTACAAGATCTAATGGCCATGTTATGAAAACTTCAATAGCTTGCTCGACTATATGAATATCTGCATCCTCAAGTGGAACAGATAGCTTGGCGCTTGGCTCTTGAGTTATGTTAATCTTCACTCTCACATATCTCATTAAAAGTTGTTTGTTGTGTAGAATATCTCCTTGGATATTGTACACAGTACCCTTCGCAACAAGGTGATGGGTGAGTATTGATAGATATAAATCACAATCATTTTCACCCTGTAGAATATCAGTACAGGAAAGGTATCAGTGTCTGCCTGATTCACATTTCACATAAACAAATATGAAAATATTAATCACCTCTTTTAAGAAATCTCTTTGAGGGGAATGAATCTCTTCAAATCTAGTGGGGGTGGGGTGGATCTTCACATAGTGGTTGTTCTTATGTTGTTTATTCTCTTTGATTCCTTCCCATAACATTTTCTAACAACTCTGACTACCAGTTAAGTTTTTCTTATAGAGAAACTAAACGTGACTGCAACTCTTCCATTTTCATATCTTTATCCCCCTATTCATTTCTTTTCTAAAAATATGTTTGGGGTGACGCCTAAAACCCTGCAACTCTGACACGACCATACCGTTTGGACACTTCAAGTCCACTGATAGTAGTTATTCATTGGGAATAGCTGATGATGATTATTGTGTCTAAGTCAGAATAAAAATATAGTAAAATAAACAATAAGTATTATGTAATACCAATTTAAATCAAAACAAATTTTTATTATGTCATAATTACACATGATTCTCACACTTTTATGTGTTTTCATCTATTAGTATCTCTTCTTTATTTACATGTGCATCCTTCCATATCACGTGAAGTGGGATAGAAGTGGATTTGGATTTTGATTCATCAATCTATATATAAATAGTGGAACATAAGTATGTTTTTGTTTCATGTCACATAAACATATTATGGTAGATTTAAAATACGTACCATTTTTTCAAGTGAAACATACTTCATCCTTTCTTTACAATAGGAGTGTGTTGGTTTTTCTTTTTGTTACTTATTTTAAAAACTTAATTATTATTTCATAAATTAACAATTCTTAATAAAATTGATTAATAAATGTATTATTGGTCACAAAATACTTGAAAATATGTCTCCTCATGATGACCAATAAATGCATCGCGTGCTTGTTGGTTTATTAGGTGTGCATTCATCTATGGTGGGTGCGGATTTATTTTCTCTTGAGCATCTTTGAGATGAAACTTTGTAAGAATTGTGTGAAAGCCTTCATGAGCCTTTTCAAAGAGCATTAATACAAATTTCATTTGGGAGGCATCTACTATAAATGAAATTTGTAAGGGATAATGAAGAGTAATTCAAAGTTTCATTATTATTATTTTTAGTAAAATGAAGAAAGTATATCATAATATTATCCTAATATCTTCCCAAATAAATATCTTAAGTGCAGGCACAACATTTTTCCATGAATCAACATCAATTGACATGTGCATGCGAGTGGTGAGCCCAATATAACTACTACCCAATATAACTACTAAACATGGTCTTGTTGGGGTAAACAGGCTAGCCACATGCATTCCAACCAGCCTCGAATTTGATGTCTTTATTTCTCACCTTAATAATTTTTATTAACACTGTCATACTACGGTGCTTCTATTTTTTTTAGAAACTAGTTGTTCACCGTCTACTATTTCCTCGACTTCAACATCATCAATATGTTGTTTCTATGGATTGGTAGCATCAGAATGTGCAGAAGGTTTTTATTTCTCTACATTGGGAGCACCAGTATGTTGAGAAACATGTTGTTCCTCAGGATTGGGAGCATTGGCATGTGCAAAATTCATTGTCAGGATAATTGGTTGAACATTTGATTTAGATTACGTAAATATAGTAGTGAACAAATAATAATATGAGGTAATGCAATATATATTACAAAAAATATATAACCTAGTTTTTAAAAGGTTGAAGGGATTTGACCTCTATATTGAGTATCCAAATACCTTCATTATGGTCTCCTCTGGAATACAAGACCCTGTCTACATTGAGACCACTATGAAATGATTGTGACGTCTCAATGAAAGGGTTATCCTTGTTTGAATTGACATCTGACCCTTCAGTGGTTTGGGTCAATAACAGAACAATTGACCACTTTCAGTTTGCAGGATTTGTAACATAAAATACTTGTACTACATGTGATTCCATTATAAATGGTTCTTCTTTGTACCCTTCTTTACTAAAATCCACTTTCGTGAATCCCAATTCACCTATTCTAACAATACCCCTATTATCAACCCACTTGCATTGAAAAATTGGCACTTGAAATGTTGTATAATATAACTCTCATATTTGTTTAATGATTACAAAGTATGACATATTCTCATAAATTGGATTTATATCCTTGGTACCAAATACATGCATCGCTTCATCCACAAGTGTAACTCCACTATTTTTTATGGCATTGTGTTCATCGTGTTCATTTGTATGGAATGTATAACCATTAATTGCATAACCATTATAAGATAATACATGCACATTTGGTCCTCTAGCTAGCCATCGAAGTCCTTCTGAAATTGAATCTGGATTTTCAGATGACTCCTTAAAAATATAGTCTTGAAAGCATCCTATAAATTATTGATTGTGTGTATTTAATATTCATATTTCAGCCCTTGATGGATTTAAACTCCTAAGAATTTCTTTATGGGTTTCAGCGTATGGGGAAACCTATAAATTATTATGCAAAACGTAAAGGTTGTCCTGCTCTTGATATGTAATACTAATTGTAACAACATCTATTCCAGAAATTCCTTCACCCACAAGTTTCCCACTGTAACGAGATTTTGGTAGACTAATGATTTCCACGTAAAATGGGTAGTTGGTATAGAATTCAATGGCTTCTTCAATAACATATTTCTCTACAATACAACTTTCTAGCTGAATTTGATTTTTAACATACCCTTTCAAAATTTTCATGTACCATTCAATGGGGCACATCCATGTATAATGTACAAGGCCACATAATCAAATATCTCTTACCAAGTGAATAATCAAGTGAACCATCATATCAAAGAATGTCAGTGGGGTGAACATCTCTAATTCACATAATATGACAGCAATTTCTTTTTCCATGGTTGAAAATTTTGTCAGGTCTATAACTCTGTTGAATATAGATTTGAAAAAGAAACAAGGCTTGGTTAATGTGTGGCGTACATTCTTGGGGAAAATGAAATGTAAAGACACATGCATTAGATCTTACATAAAAACATGAAAATCATGTGATTTCAGACCCTTTAACCTTAAATCATTCATTGTCACGATATTCTTGATATTTGATAAATACTCATCTGGAACCTTTACATCATTCAAGAAGTTGTAAAACTGATATCTCTCTTTCCCGGAAAGAGTGTGAGCAACTGGACAAAGAAAAGTATGTTTTTCACTCGTCATTAGTGTCAACTCTTCCTGTATTCACATGTTAATCATGTCCAACCTATACTTAATTTCATCCTTTTTTTGTCTGCTGCATTTAGTAATGTTTCAATGATATTATCACATACATTTTTTCAACATGCATGATATTGAGAAAATGTCTGACGTATAAACAATTTCAATATGGTAACTCAAAAAAATTGATCTCTTTTTCTAACCAGTTTTTGTAAGGTTTTTCGAAAAAAGGTTTACCAAAAGCGGTGTCCATATCTTTTACTTTCTCAAACAATTGATCACCTATTAGTGGAGACGGTGTTGTACATTCTTTTAAACTCCCATAGAATGATGTCGTCCAAGATCAGTACTTATGTTATCGGAGTAGAAATATGTGATGTCGTAGAAACACAGACTTTGGTGAATGTTTTGACCTAATTGATAGTGTACCTTGTTCACAAATGGGACACCCTTGAGTTCCTTTAATTCTATATCCTGAAAATTTTCTACAAGTAGGAAAGTCATTTATCATCTCGTACACCATTGCTCTCAATGTGAAATCTTCAATCTTGTAAGCATCATACAATGTAACACCTGAATCCCGTATTAATTTCAAATCTTCAATCAATGGAGCCAAATAAACTTCAATATCATTACCCATTTGTTTTGGTCCTAATATAAATAAAGATAAAATAATGTATTTTTGTTTCAGGCATAACCATGGTGACAAGTTATAATTTACCAACATAACCGACCATGTACTGTGAGTGTTGTTTTGAAAACCAAAAGGATCCACTCCATCTGTATATAGTGCAAGATGAAGGTTTCTCGGCTCGTTTCCAAATTCAGGATACTCATGATCAATTCTCTTCTACTGAGGAGAGTCTTTCATGTAACGAAATTTCCCATCTTTATTTCTTATATTTTTGTTCTACGTCAATTGTCTTTCAGTCTCCTCACATCCATATAAGTGCATAAACCTTGGAATGATTGAAAAGTATCATACAAATTTTGTGAGACATAGTTCATCTTTATTGTATTAAGGAGCACCGCACTTTAGGCATTTTTAAATGATTTGTGATCCTTGCGAAACAGCATACAGTCATTTGGACAAGCATATATTCTTTCATAGATTATACCCATTGAACGTAGCATTCGTTTAGAGTCATATGTTCGGCAAGGAATCTATTTATCTTCTGGGAGCATATCATTCAAGAGAGCAAGTAGTTCACTAAAACTGGTGTCACTCCATCTGTTGCTAGGTTTTAAATTATACAGCTTTAGTATGACTGACAATGTTGTATATTTAGTACAACCAGCATACAATAGTGTCTTTGAACAACTCTTTAACTTCTCAAACAATTTTGGACAATTAGGAAGTTCATCTTCAATTGTAGTTAACATTTCCTTAATGCGATCTTCATCATTGTTCACACCTGTAATCACATCCTTGATGTGGTCTTCATCATTGTCCACACTTGTAATCATATTAGATGATTTATAAAGCGTAGTCATATCTCGATCACTAGCTACATTCAATTTTTTCCCGTGTTTAGTCCAACATTTATAACTTCAATCTATTCAATGATTAATCAAACGTTCTTTCAACTCCTCTGAATTAATTAGTCTTGAATAACAACAGCATAAACACGGATAAAGGATTTGAGAATGATCATATGCATGATCTTTTGCAAACTTGGTGAACTCTTTCACCACATCCCCATACTCTTTTGTCATACGACTGACATCCATCCATTTTGGATTCATATTCATCTTATTTCATTCAATATTATTAATATTTAACAAAATAAATAAATCATAAAAATTGTTTCATAGAAAAGGTCCATCTTATGATTAAAATATTACTGTAAGGTGAGATTATTAATGGTTGTGATTTTAAAGACATAAATTGGTTTGTTAATGGTTATGATTTTACTAATGTGGGTTACCATTAATCTTTTTTATATTGTATGAACCTAATATATCATCTCTTGCACTAATTCAATTCTCAAGAGAGAATGATCCCCTATCAAAACCCAACATAGAGGTGATCAACACGTAACCTTTGATACAAAGCTTCAAAACTAACCATCCATATCAATGTTTGATAACTATTTTTATACAAAAAATACAATTGGCCAGATTTAAAATTTTCTCTCTCAACGTTCGGCACAATATACTTTCCATATTTTGGTTTCCTAAAAAGAAAACAATATTGAAAGTTGATACTCTAATATTTTATTCAATATAAAATACACAAGGTAATGACATGTCTTAAAAAGATATTGTGGTTTTAATCCATATGGACAAAATTGTTTGATTTTAATCCATCGGAGCAGGAGAAATACTTGAAACTTGGAGTCGATTACAAGTTGTGCACTGTAAAAACAGTGTTTATTTGTCATCTGCAGTCACTACCATACATGATAAGTGAGCGATGTTTTAGCGGTGCACAGTTGGGAGCTTCATGCAATCAGAGTGATAAATAATGACGAATGAGTGAGAAATAATTGTTTGTTATTATTATTCATAAATTGCATTGAAAAAAAAAATTATATACACATAATCAAAATTATTTATACGCACATAATCAAAATTATTTGTATACACATTATTAAAATTATCAATTTAAGGTAATCAAAATTATTTATAAATTATTTATACCATTTATTAATTCAAAACTATTAATTCAAGATAATCAAAAATATTAATTCAAAAATATTAATTCAAAATAATTATTAATTGAAATTTATTTATAAACTATTTATATAAATTATTAATTCGAGATAATCAAAATTATCTATAATCAAAATTATTTATAAATTGTTTATAATTATTTATAATAAAATTTATCTATAATCAAAATTATTTATAAATTATTTATAATTATCTATATACACATAATCAAAATTATCAACTGTGGATTTTTGAGGAAAAGTCGTTGTGCTCATGTTGTGATGGATGTACGATGGTGTCATGCGGTGAGCAATGGATCTTCAGGTGCTAACAAAATAAATCGGCACACATCTTAGCTTTTGAGAGAATCGATTCATCAAGAAGATCAATGAAGAGCGGCGACGGCGATTCGATTCCACGAGAGTTTGAACGCCGTAAGAGATTGTGACTCTATTAGGGTTCTGTTTAAAGATCAGATAAATCTTTTATCAACGCTTTCTGCGGTGAATTTGACAACGTTCATGGTTCTCTCCAAGTTGAAGGACAATCCTCAAGTCACAACATTAAGGTTCGTGAAGAGGACGGATCATCGAGCATGAAGGATCAAGACGACACTTGGCAGACTCCTAAGCAGTGGAAGAGAGACAGACACCCGAGAGGTCAGGATGGCTTTCGAGGAATGGGTGACATACATAAAAGAAGGTGACTTTTGAATTATCTTTTTATGGCATTGTTTGTGTAATGTTTTGATGCTGTAACCCCTCTCGCTCTACGCCTGTATACCTTCTTTTGAATAATAATTTTTCGAGACCATGTATTTAATCCATTGTTCGCTCCGTTCCTGATATAATTATAAATATAATAAATATATTTATTATTTAAATATATTTATTATAGCTTTATAATTATATTTATTTATTTGTAATTATATATATATATATATTTATTTATTTATTTACTAATATATAAATATACATAATTGTAAATATAATTTTATATTTATTATTTAAATATATTTATCATAAATTTATAATTATTTAAATATAGATTTATTTATTTATTTATTTATAATTATAATTATAAATAAACGTGTTTAAAAAATTGTATATAATTATAAATATATTCATATAATTACATATATTTATATAATTATATATATTTATATAATTGTATATATTTATATAATTATATATATTTATATAATTATATATATATATATATATATATTTATTTATTTATACTTATAATTATGAATAAATATTTTTATATAATTATAAATATAAATATATTTATATTTATTTATTTATAGTTTTATAAAGACTTTTAAAAAAATATATACATACATATATATATATTTATATTTTTATATATATATATATATATATATATATAATTTTAGAATGACTTTTTTGATATATATATTTGTAATTTTATAATTAACTATTTAAATTACAAAAATATCAAAAATTCATTTAAATAGATTAATTATATAAATTTTAAACATATTTTAAATGTTAAAATTCAATAAATAAAAGCGAATAAATATTATTCATATAAATTACAAACATATTGAAAACATTACATGTATAGCGAACAAATACATGTATAAATAAATATTACCAAATGATTAAATATATTTTAAACATTTTTAATGAATATGTAATAATAGATTAATAAATACAATTAAATAAATTACAGAAATATTAAAAAGTGAATTCGTTGCCTTTACGTGAATTACATACATACATATGTACACATACACATCTACCCATACATATACACACACGTACACACACACACATACACATGCATACATACATGTACATGTATTTTAAACTATTTAATATCAATATAAATATATATTTCAATAAATATATTCATTTATATATTATATAACCGTTTAAATAAAATATTAATATAATATATCTATTTTAACTATACACATTATGTAATTAATGTATATAAATAAACTATTAAACGTTTTGACTAATATACTCAAAACTGGGTTTTTTTTATTATTTTCAGAATAATCACTTTTATATGTTAGAACCAGTACAAACATGCAACGCTAAAGCAAATACAAAATTCAAAGTTCCTCCGCGAATATCACCGAACACTGTCATCGAGGATGAAAACCAAAAAACCACCAAACCTGCAACATCGACAAGAGCACCCCACCACACACGCGCCAACAAAGAGCACCCTTTTATTAGCGTTTTTTTTAACGTTGATAAAAAGTCACTTTATCATCATTTTTTTGTGAGTGATGATAAAAGTCACCCCCTTACTAGTGTTTTTTGTCCAGCGCTATTAAATGTCAGCGTTGGATAAAGAGCGATATGCGGTGGATTCAGGTCATGTATTGGGCCTCCGGACCACCGGGTCTCAAGGCCATCAATGTAGAGCGATTTGACTACACTGGAGCAACCTCGAGATGATGGAGCAGAGTAGTACTGATCGCTGGGTGAAGCTAACCAGACTCAAGGACAATAGCGGGACAGGATATACAAACCATTGAGCCTAGGCCCCGCGTAGCTCTGCACGAGGCAATAACACGGTGACTACATTGTAAGGTGGTAAGCTAGACTCATACATTGGAGAATGTGCTCGGGGGGGGGGGGGGGGTTACAGTGAAGTCGGAGCAAATGTGTAAAAACATTTGTGTCATTGGGACTCCATGTCATGTATTCTTAGTTTCCGAGTCATGTAAAAGTTCCCGCTTGACCCAATTAAAAAAAACAGGGTTTATTTGAAAAATAAAAAGATAGAATTAGTAAATGATTAACAACAATCACTAATAAACATTAATTAAATGACAACTTATATTGATTATCAACATTTAATTAATAATAAGTAATAATTAATTATAACTAGTAATAATTATTAATTATTCAATAATAGCTGGTTAATTACTAATTTTTAATAATATTTATCCTATTAATTATTAATATCTCATCAATTAATAATTATTGATAATATTATTAATACCATAAAACATTACAATTAACAATAAGTAATCATAGTTAGTAATTACTTGATATTAGTTAATAATAACATGTAATTTATTAAAAAATTTATCTTATTAATTCTCATTAGTTATCCTATCAATGATTATTAATTGTATTATTATTTATCAATTACATTCTTAAATATTATTATTCATAATTAGTAATGTATTATATCAATCATGTACTATTAATAATGTGTTATCATTAATAATATATTATCATTTCACACTGGAAAATGAGCAGTTGAACGTAAGATTAAAAATTAAAAGGATTTAATAAGTAATATAAAATACAACATCAGTTTAATACAGCTACGAATTTTACCACACGCACAAAACAAAACAAATATATACACGCATATATTAAAAACTAAAAAAACCAGTTTTTTTCCTTCTTATTTTTATAAGAACGTGTCAAGATCTTCAACGCATACGTCAGGAGATTCAATGCATTTGCCGGACAATATTTAAAAATACATTTAAGCTAAATCCATTTATATAACTTTTTTCAAAAAACCCATAAAAAAAAATCCATACCAAAACAAACGAAAATTACAAAATAAAAACAATTAAGGTTAAAAAATATTAAAAAACATCAAACAAATGCAAATAAGAAAACAATAAATAAAAAAATTAAATTAATCATACATATGGAAAAAAGGCTATTTAAATAAGGAATTGATCACATTTAATTCAATTCAAATCACGCGTTCCACCAAAAAGGGCGAGGGCAATTGACCCGAGCTGGGCAAACCTATTTCGCCGACTAAAAAAAGGTCCAGTAATAAAACCTTGTCGTCTAGTCTGCGAAAGCCGCATCATTGCAGCAGACAAAGCGACGAACCAGCCAATGGAAGTGGGCGGCCGACTGCGTGCTCTGCACACGCGCGCTTCGTTCCATGTTGCTTTTACGTACAATTTTACGATGATTTTCCTCCAACCACGGCGGCACCCGCGCGCTGCACCTTCCAGGAAAGTGATGGCAGGGACAGCGAGGGGGATTCACAGCCCATTTGAGGAAGGAGAAGCGGGGGTACAAAATATGGGTTTTCCCACCATCCCAATCTTCGTCCAGGGGCATCTTAATATCCCTTTGCTTTTATTTTTTCCCTGCCTGTACACAAGTGGGATATATTTTATTGATTTCCGTTGGATGTTGTCTTCCCCCTCTGGTCATCCGACCCACTTGTCTCCTTCTGTCTTTCCGGTGGGGTTTCCCCTTTCATTCGCGCACCTTTGATAAGACTGCGAGTTCTCTGAAACCGACCCGGGTTCTGATAGTTCGGTTTTGATTTGTTTACCTAAAGGCACTAAAGTTCGACTCATCTGACCCCTGATCGCCTTATCTATATTCCTGGGAGCTGTTTTTTTTTTTTTGCTCCGGGATCGTGATCCGAGAAAGGAGATTTCTGTTTGACTCGAGCTTGGGCGAGCTTTGCCTGTTGCTGATTGGATTTTGAAATGGTTGGCCCAGGACTCGTTGCTGATGGTTTGGTTTAGAAGAGCCTCATGCAGGTGGAAAGTCTGCAGGGTGGGGCTTCGGCTTGCTGGCTTTCCCAGTACTGTTGACAGTAATCGGTTATGGCCAAATCTCCGCTTAATCAGCAGCCAGTCCGGTAGTGACCTAGCAACTCGCGATGAAAAACCTTCTAAAGAAGCTCCATATTGTGCCCAGTCCATCGGAAGACGCTGAAAGGTCTACTTCATCAAGGGGCGGTAAATCCATTGACGAGTCACTCCCTGATCAGCAGTCGCACCACGCTTCTGAAAGCAAAGCCCTGTCGTCTCTGTCTGGTTGGCTGAATTCCGTTGCTGGTAAGCCTAACAGTCGTTCGAATGCTGCGAGAGCTGAGAGGATGGAACCTTCAGATTCTGGGAGCAGCGGCAGTTCCAATGCTGTTTTGGATGCCTCGAGGTGTGCAACTAATTCGCCAGATCCGGAAATAGAGGAGGAATATCAGATACAACTGGCTTTGGAAATGAGTGCTAGGGAGGATCCTGAAGCTGTTCAGATTGAAGCTGTTAAGCAAATAAGCTTGGGCTCCTATCCTTTACAGGATGCTCCAGCACAAGTTGTTGCCTTTCGATACTGGGTGAGTCTCTGGTTAAATTTTGCTCTGTGGTACACTGCCATAGATAGCCGTGACAATTTTGAACCTGATACCGACATGAGTGAGGCATAAATGAGTTGGGGTTGTAAACGGGTCGAATAATCTAACACAAATGATATTCAGGATTTGGGTTGACCATTTTTGATGTAACTCGATTAAACACATACTGATATTATAAAATATAAAAAATATAATGATAATTAATTTTATGATATATTTTATTTTTACAATCAACTTAATTTAAATAGTTCAATGTGTTTATAAAACATTATTTATTTTTAATTGATTGAGATGGTCAAGTTGCAACATGAATAACATATGTTTCGTATCAATTAAGTTATTTTTAGTCTAAATGAAATAATTCAATTTTGTTAGGTTATTTAGTGGTAGAAACAGAGAACTGAGGGAGTTGTATTAATGGGAAAAGATAAATTACAGCAGTTGAAGGAAAAAGAAACAGCAAATGCAAACTCCCCTAGCAGAGTTCCCACCCCAAGCTAACAGCCAAGATTCCCCAGTTTCTGCTCCAGCGCCTCAAAACGTGCCTCTTCCCTCTGCCCACGTTCTCTTAAAGTAGTTTCACAAGCCCTACTTGTCACGACCCGCTCTCGGGGTCCGTGCCGTGACTACCCCAAGCCCGCCTTCCATAGGCCAGGGGCTGGCGACTAGCACCAAGGCGTAAATCCCGGTAAAAAGGGAAGACATTGCCTTTGTAAAGTAAACAAACACCACAGAGTAAGCAAGCGGAAAGTAAACACTAAGCAAAAGCAGAGTACAACTGAAAGTGCGGAAAAGTAAATGGGCCAGTACACAAACCCAAACTGAAAGTAAAGTACAACTCGAAAGGGAAAACAACAACTGTAAAGTAAAAGCCGCTACACCGAGCTGTCCACTGGAAATCCCACCTGAAGGGTGGGTACAGATAGTTCCACTGCTCCACGGTCCCGCCGTCCGCTCCGAGCACGTCCCGCCCAGTGGTCCACCTCCAGGTACCGTCCTGCTCTGCAAGCCTCAGCTAAGATCAACACTGTCCGTCGTCTGCAACCAACACAACGTAGTGCGGGCAAAGCCCGTGCATGGGTGAGTATAAGCTACTCAGTAGGGACCCCGAGACCCCTGAAGGTCTCTCAAAATCCACAAAGGATAAACCACAAAGAAAGGTACAATCACGAAGTAACAACCGACACTGCTTAGGTATATGCCCATACATATACCTAAGTCATCAATTTCAAATACGCTCCAACCTCCGAGCCCAAGTACAACTCAGTCCACACAGGAAAGTAAACGTATTCCACACAGGAAAGCAAAACGTAATCCACACAGGATAGCACAACACAATCCACACAGGAAAGCAACAAGATTCAGCTCACACAGGTATACTTCTTCGAAAGACGATAAAGATGATCTCTGATCCATCTAAGTCGTCGGACCCACGAAGGATCGATAGGTAACTAACCCCCGCAAAAGACCCACACAGGATCGGGCCCACACAGGACCTGTAGGCGCTGGTTCACACAGGACCGCTGAGCGCAAAGACCCACATAGGATCGGACCCACACAGGATCGGGCCCACACAGGACCTGTAGCACTGATCCACGTAGGATCGCTGAGTGCTGTAGTCGCCGTCGTCGTCGAATCCACACAGGATCTCTGTACTGTCGTCGTCGCAGTCACAGTAGGAGTAGCAGTAGCAGTAGCAGTCACAGTCACAGCCAGCACTAGGGTTCCCGCACACAGCAAACTCGTTCGGAGGGTCCGCTCCACGAGCCGAGAGGCTGATACATCAACTGTCACAAAGTCCAGAGTTGATGTATCCAAAAGTTCCGTATCGTCAACAGGAACTCAACGCAACAGACGGCGCGTCGATCAGACGCCCGGTCTGAGAGTTATTGGCATTTTCGTCCCCGGGGCCCGGTTGGTTTTTAAGGCAAAACCAACCCGACCGTACTCCACCTGCGTCCAAACCTCGGGCGGAGTATGCCAAAAGATCCGTCTCACTAAGAGGAACTCAACAAAGCTGACGGCACGTCAAACGGACGTCCGTAGCTCAAGATATGAGCGTTTCTGCTCCGAAGGCCCGGTTGGTTTCGTGTACGAATCAACCCGGCCGAACTCAAAGTGTTTCGAAACCCTGAGTGTAATATACCGAAACGACCGTCTCGATCCAAGGATCGCGTTGCCGCAGACGGTTCGTCGATCGGAGGTCCGTGACTCAAGTTATGGCCAAAAGACCGAAACTGTCTCGAAAACGGGGGGTCCGGGTCCGGGCCGACCCGACCTGGATCCGACCCGGTCCGCTGGACCCGGCCCGGCCGGTGGCGCGGCCCGGCCGCTCAGCTCGGCCGGTTGGCCGAGCGCTGGCCGAGGAAACGGGGGGCGCAGCACCCCCCGTGCTTTGCAAAACAACGGCCCCCCCCTCCACGTGGGGGGGCCCGCTCAGCATCCATCCGGGGGTTTAATCCCCCGGAATTCCAGGTAACGGCCGACCCTTTGGCCGGCCGAAGAATGAAACGCGGGACCCTAAAGGGTCCTGCCCTTGGACCGTCGCGGCCGGCAAAGCCGGCCGCTTGCTGACCACCGCGGCTTAGCCGCGGTGGGTTACTCCGGCGGCGCGCCTCCGCCGCGAGTCGCCGGCGCCGCCGCGCCGGAGCGGCGCGCGGCCGCCGTCTTCCGCGGACCACCGGACGCGCTCCGGTGGTCCGTTCCACTTGCGGTCTTCGCCGGCGATTTTCTCGGATCGAGATCTTCGGAACGGATACCTCATTTTCCCATTTCGGATTCGATTCCTCATCACTGTCAAATCCATGCACTAAAAACAAAATTACGGAGGGTTGTCGGGCCGTGTTCGTTCGGCCCGCGCCCTCCGCATTAGATGCTAACAATCGGGAATAACCAACACCCAAAATGGCACAATTTTAATTAATTAAAATTGAACCTTGTTTCAAACGATTCACACGTAAATTAAATAAAATTCCCTACAATCCTCATCAAACACTTTTCCCAATCCCACAATAGATTTAGAAGGGAAAAACATGGAAAGTGATAATCAAATTGTAGTAAACCCCTACCTCGATAGTCGCACGTTGACGAAGTCGTGGGAAGCGGACGTCGTTTCGTTGACGTCGGGTAGAAGACGAAGAAGTCGAGGAGGAAGCAATCGGAGAAGACGAGTCAAGAAGTCAACGTCGGTGTTCTTCGTGGGCGGCGAACGTTCTTCGCGTTCTTCCACGAAGGAGATGAAGATGGTGGAGGATTTCTTCAACTTCTCTCCAAAGCTCTTCCGCACCTCACCCAACAATCCAAATAAAATAAGGTCCCTCCTTATTTTATTTACTAAGCCAAGCTTTTCAAAAACTTAAATTTCAAAAACAAAACACTTAATTAATTATACATGAGTTGTGTAATTAATTAAGTGTTAAGTTATCAAGCTTTAAAGAGGGAGAGAGGGGAGTTAGGGAATTTGAAAAGGTGGGGCTCGGGTGGGCCCCTCCTCACCTTAATCCTCTCTTAGGTGGTTAAACCACCCAACTTCCAATAAAAGATTTTAACCACTTAAAAGATATAAAATAAATATTGTATCACAATTTTATTTTACTCTTCATTTCTTCCAGAAAATTAAACAACTCCTCCTAGGCAAACGCATCTTCGGAAAAGGTCTTCTTAAGCGAATATCGGCGCTGCGAGTTCATCGGTGTCCTCGGATTTCAATTCCGAGCACCGGATCAAAAGTTAGAAATTCCCGCTCGTTCGTTCACTGAACGTACCCGAGCCAAACTTCGGAAATTGATTCCGGGCACACCGGGCCTCGGAATCAGGTGCCGTCAGAAACCGCGCTCTTGTAAAATTCCAAAGAAAATTAAAAAAAAATTTCCTTTGAATTTTACGGGTCTTTACATTACTCCCACCTCAGGGCTTTACGTCCCCGTAAAGATACAACAAAAACTAGGAGAACTAAAGAGGGTACTGAGCATGCATCTGAGCCTCCCGCTCCTATGTGCTCTCCTGGAGATTCCCGTGCTGCCATCTGATGCGCACAAGAGGAATCGATCGCCCACGCAGGACCCGTTCCTGTCGATCCTCTATCTCCACCGGGACCTCCGTAAAAGTCGCCACATCGTCAACGTCAAGCTCCCCATGGTCAATGATGTGCGTCGGGTCGTGCACGTATCTCCTCAGCTGAGATACGTGGAAGACGTCGTGCACCCGGTGCAACTGAGGTGACAGAGCCAGACGATAAGCCACCTCGCCAACCCTACTGAGGACCTGAAAGGGTCCGATGAAGCGCGGAGATAACTTGCCGCCTCGGCCAAATCTCCGAATACCACGTCGTGGTGAGACCCGCAAGAAGACGTGGTCGCCATCCTCGAACTCCAGTGGCCTCCGCCTCGTGTCATCATATGACTACTGCCGGATTTGAGCTGTCCTCATCCGCTCCTGGATGACCTGGACCTTCTCTGTCGTGGCCTGGACCATCTCCGGTCCCACAAGTGCTGACTCCCCAGGGTCTGTCCAGCACAAAAGAGATCTACAAGGTCGGCCGTACAACGCCTCATATGGTGCCATCCCGATGGTGGAGTGGTAGCTGTTGTTGTACGCAAACTCCACCAAGGGTAGGTGGTCCTCCCAGCTACGACCAAAGTCGAGGACACATGCGCGGAGCATGTCCTCGAGAGTCTGAATGGTCCTCTCCGTTTGACCATCCGTCTGAGGGTGAAAGGCTGTGCTCAGACGTAGCTGCGTCCCGAACGCCTCCTGTAACCCCTTCAAAGCCGGGAAGTAAAGCGAGCATCTCGATCGGAGATGATAGATGATGACACACCGTGGAGCCGCACAATCTCCTGAACGTAGAGACGTCCCAAGCTCTCCACTGAGCCCTGCTCTCTAATGGGTAAGAAGTGTGCCGACTTGTGAGTCGGTCAATAATCACCCAGATGGAGTCGTGACCTCTGGAAGTGCGTGGAAGTCCAGTCACGAAGTCCATAGATTTGACGTCCCACTTCCACTTCGGAACCTCCAAGGGCTGTACCAAGCCTGCTGGTACCTGATGCTCTGCCTTCACCTGCTGACAGGTGAGGCATCGAGAAACGAACTCTGCTACAGCCTTCTTCATGCCCGGCCACCAGTGCTGTCGTCTGAGATCCTGGTACATCTTCACCACTCCAGGATGTACCGCCAAAGGAGAAATGTGAAACTCTCTCAGCACCTCCTCTCGCAAAGCGACTGGTACCATGGTACGTCCTCTGAAAAGGATGTCGTGCTCTGCTCCAAGGGAGAAACCATCAGGTGTCTGTCCCGAGGATATCTGTGTACGCCGTGTCTCACAGTCAGCGTCCTCACGCTGTGCTTCTCTGACCTGCTGCAGTAGTGGAGGGGTGACTGTGAGAGACTGGAGGAAGGCTGCTCCATCTCTATCCACGAAGGATATCCGCAAAGAGGCTAGCTGCTCTGATTTCTCCTTTGCCGAAAAGTGAAATCCGGTCTCATCCCCTGGATGAACCACGTTCCTTGCCTAAAACAGTCAATCCCGTCATGATTAGTTAATTCATGGCATGGATGACGTCGTAAGGCCTCAACGCTGCTACCAAGAGATCCAACCGTTACTCTCGCCTCCAAGGGTTGAGTCACACTGTCGGCATCAGTGTGTGGTCACTGGGTTTCCCCCAGTAAGAATCTCGCAAGTGAGGGTCAAGTCAACGGTTTTTAACCGGCACCTCTTAGTAAAAACAAAAGACAAGAAAACAAAAGTTACCAAGGCAAGGGTCTTTTATTACATCAACTTAAAGAACAAGGTCACAAAGCAACACAAACTACGAAGCTAGAGGCATTATGGGCAATGGCCTCTATGCCTGGAGCTAGTCCCGCACTAGTCCACCCGCTTCCGGAGCTCCATGATCGTAAGCTTCAGCTGCCTGAAGGTGTGCTCTCCCCTGAGGTCGGGGTGGACCTCCTGGTGGTGGTGGTGGTAGAGCCTCAAAGCGTCGCCCACCACCTGCTGCTCGACCAGCTCCTCTGCCTCGTCCGCCTCCTCCCTGCAGCGAGGTGCAGATGCAACGTGGTGGCGAGCATCCAGTGCAACGAGGTGACGGTGCAGCGAGGTGCCGGTGCAGTGAGGTGCCGGTGCAGCGAGGTGCCGGTGCAGCGAGGTGCCGGTGCAGCGAGGTGTGTGATGCAGTGCAACAATGGCAGTGTAGAGAGTGGTATAGCGAGGGCAGCGTGGTGGAGAGTGGTGCAGCGAGGAGAGTGGTGCAGCAACAAAAAATTGATGTGCAGTGCTGTGCGGGGAGGTGCTGTTCTGTGCGGCGAGGAGAGTGGTACAGCAGCAAAAAAATTGCTGTGCAGTGCTGTGCGGGGAGGTGTGAGATATTTATATTGTTTTATGTTATGTTTATTAATATATTAAATGTGTTTATTAAAATTTAATAGGTGAAGTGAAGGGAACAATTCCCGAGCGTCGCGACTCGTCCCTTCCTCGATTTCCAGTGGTGACTGGCCTGGGTCCCTCCCCGATATTCTTCATCCACCGCGTCCACCGTCCCTTCCTCGATTTTCGCCAATCACTGCGTCGTTCGGGTCCCTTCCCCAATTTCTGCCGATTACTGCTCCCTTCCTTTCCTGATTTTGAGCTGCGTCCCTTCCCCGATCTCCTTCCCCGATCTCAGCCAGTCGATCGCGCCCTCACCCACCCACCCCCGATCTCGTCACCGCCGCCTGTACACCCACGATCTCGGCCGCCACCCACTATCACGTCGCTCGCCCCCCATCTCCGCTGCCGCCCTGCTGTGTCGCCCCCGGTCCCATCGGCCACGGTGCGCCTTACTGCGCCTGGCGCTTTTAGCACCCCTCTGTTTGGCGCGAGAGGCGCGCGCCTTTCGCGCGCCTCGGTGAGGCCGCACCGCCTCACCACTTTTGAGGCGCAGAAGGTGCGCCTCGCCTCGTGCCAAGGCGGGGTGAGGCGAGCGCCTTTAACAACACTGGTTGATGCCAAATATGACAAGATTTGGTCTTGGTTGTGTTAGGAGAAGAGATCTAAGGAGAGTTTTTGGAGTTTTGACCTGGTGTTCTTGAGCGTTCTTCGTCCGTGGCTTGGTTTTGCCCAATTTGTTGAGGTAGGTGGCTTCACTCTCATTCCTCTTTCTTAGAACTTGAAGGCTTAGTTCAAATTGATTTATTTGCTTGGTTTTGATTGTGAAATTGTGGTGCAAAACATGTTATAAATCTTCTTTAGTGATGATTTATGGGTTTTGATGAAATTGTGGAAATTGAAAGAATGGTTGTGCAAAGTGTTTTGGTTTCTTGATTTTAAAATGGTGATTTTTAAAATATGGATTTGCTGGATTTGGAAAATGGTTCGCGGGAAAAGGGGGTTTTCAATAAAAAGGGTGATGCTTTATTGAAAGGTTTTGAACACACTTGGTTCTGGGCATGGATTGCATGGGTTGTGGTGTGTGTTCATATGCATTGGGATGGATAAGGGCGAGAAGTACCCTCATCAAAAGGTTGGGATGGATAAGGGTGAGAAGTCCCCCCATCAATAGGTTGGGACGGATAAGGTCGTGAAGTACCCCCGTCAAGGTAGTTCACTAAGTGACGACTTAGTGGAAAGATAACTCACCACTCGCGAGTATAGGGAGGTCCAGGTTGCATGCATGGTTGGTTGTGTGGATTTGTGGAATGGAATGAATGTGCGAAAATGGAAATGTGAATTTAATTGGAAACCTTGCTTGGTTGCTTTTATTAAGAAAGATGGTTTTGTTGGAAAAATGGCTTGGACATGAAACTTGTTATATTGTGAACTGTTTTTGGAATTGTTTTATATAAATTGTTTTATATAACTATGCTAACATGTTTTATCCTAGAGGCATGGGTTGGGAAGTCATCGGGGAAAACCTACTGAGTTTTATTACTCACCTCTGTTTTGGCACGTTGGTGCTTTTGCAAATGTCATATACCGAGACGTTGGTAAAGGTAAAGTGTCACATGTTTAGAGCGCTGCTTCGTGATACTTGGGCTGGTTCGTGATGTTGGAGCTTGGAGCTTGTGGAGCATGGAGTTGGGTTGTTGTCTTGTGGTCTTTGAGTTGTCTTTCCGCTGTTTATTCTGATGTTTAGTGTTGGTTTTCACTGTGGTACTTTTGGTTGGTTTTTGATAAAATTAATGGTTGAGTTGTTTTGGTTTTAAATCATGCATCATATAGTGGTTGCTCGGAGATGTTTATCTAGTTGCTCTGTTTGTTGGTTGTTTTCAGTTAAAGGGTAAATCGTCCCCCAAGTATTTTGAAACCCTTCGGCATTTATTGCCAGTCTTTGGCGTCTTGGGGATGTCGCTTAAAGCCTAGTAATGACTTGTTGAGCTCTCAAGCCAATGAGAATTGACAGGTCATTACATTTTCATTACATTGCTGGCACAATCGTAGCTCCTGAACACCGGTCTGAAGGTTCTTGACTGTAGAGGAGAGAGAGGAAAGTGTTGTCTCAACTTGTTCGTGTCGCTGATCAAGGTTATCAACACGAGTTTGGGTTCGGGTTTCCATCCTATGGAGAGGAGGTACAGGCGGACGAATCGAGGGCTGAAGATGGAGGGCGGCAGGTCGGACCAAAACGCGCCTCTTCCCTCTGCCCATGTTCTCTTAAAGTAGTTTCACAAGCCCCACTTCCCCACCTTCCCTCTCTCTGCCAACGTGGCCTAACAAACTGGATACTCCCCATTTTCTCCCAACCCACGTGGAGGTAGAAGAATATTCTCCCATGGCCTGCCCAAACGGCCTTAACGGCCTGCCTCTTCAGAATTTACAGTTCTGCCCTTCCTGGAATAGACTTTTCAGTTTCCAAGAAGGTCACGGATCTTAACATTTAGTTTATGTGATATTAACCGGTTGGATTGGACATGTCATGATGCAAGCCATGTTACATATTTTAAAGTTAAAGAGGTTGATTGGTCAGGTTAGGGTTGACCTCTTCATAAATGGGTTGGGTCGGGTCAACCCATTTAATTAAATGGGCTAGGTTAGTTGGAAATTTCATGATGTTATATATTTAAAGTTAAATGGGTTGGCGGGTCGGGCTAAAGCTGACCCCTTCATAAATAGGCTGAGCCGGGTCAACTTGTGTAATTAAATGGGTTTGGTTAGGGTTGAGCTTTAATGAGTTCACAGGACAGGCAACCCAACGCAACCCGATCCATGAACCTGAATTACCATCTCTAGCCATACTTATTTGCATAAAAATCCATTTGAACATTCATGTTTGCATGGCTGTCTTGTTTATTTAATGGCCACAATTTTTATCATTAATCAATTATCATTTTGCAAAAAATTGTTTCCCTGAAGTTGCCGATCCCAAGACTTGCATTAAGGTTGTTTATTAGTTTTTTCTTTCTAAAACACACAACCATTGAAACATATAAAAAATAGCGGTCATATAATCGACGCAGTAGATTTTCATCATTATTAGTCCATAATCAAAGTTATAAATCAAGGAAAAAATATTTAGGAAATCATATCCACATAATCCTGGTCACTCTGCTTTATCAACGCAACTTAGCAAACATTGAAAAAACTCACCAAATAGTTGTTTTGCTATCATTAAAACTAGGGTCAACACATATCTCATGGTTGATTGGCCACATAATTTATTAAACCTTACTTTATTTGGTTGTACCGCTGTGGTATGTTCATTTTGTCTAACCTTTCTCATATAATAGATTCATCCGTGATTCACAGAATTACAATGCCCTTAGCTATGATGACAAAATCTTGGATGGTTTCTATGATGTATATGTGATTATAAGCGAGTCCGTATTAGAGAGCATGCCTTCCCTTGATGATCTGCGAAGAACACCATTATCAGACAACATCAACTGGGAAGCAGTTTTGGTAAATAGGGCTGGTGATGCTAACCTATCGAAGCTTGAACGGAAGGCCTTGGGGATTGCTGCCAATTCAAGTTCTGATATTCACATTCTTGTAAGTGGTGATTTGGTGCAAAAACTTGCCAAATTTGTTTCTGAATACATGGGTGGGCCAGTTGGGGATCCTGATAACATGTCAAGAGCATGGAGGAGTCTTAGTTATAGTTTAAAGTCAACACTTAGAAGCATGGTTTTGCCACTTGGTTCCTTAACCATTGGTTTGGCCCGTCATCGTGCATTGTTATTTAAGGTATGTCTCCTCATGTTCATATCAGACAGCTTTAAAATTTCAGCAAACTTGTTTCTGTGCATTTCTATTTGTCTCTCTATTTTGGCGAGGCGACTTGGGGTTTTTGGTTTGACTGGCATACAATTTCAGAGTCATGCATTGCTTTGTTTGGAATTCAATTTTATTCCTGGAGTTGTATTTTCACCTTTAGTGGACTGGAATTATTTAAATGCATGCAGTTTTCATTACTCTCAAGGCATGTAACTCATTTAATTTATTTTGTCTGTTGATTATGCTAGTTCCGTGGTCATGAGTCCCCCCACCCACGTAACTTGTTAGAAGATAACAAACAGCCAGTAAACTGACCAGATACCTCCATAATTGTTGGCTAGGGTGTGCAGCATATGCCGTGTCTAGTATAATAATTTTTCAAAATTTCTAGTACAATAACCTTCTGCCCCTCTTAAAATTTATTTTTATCAAAGTTCATGACCTCAAAGCTAGGTTTTCAAACTGCTCTCAATCCTTGTGCTTGTGTGTTGTGTAGCCTTGACCATCTTGACAATGGTACTTCTGCTCACCTTTCCCATAGCCACATGTGCTTGGTATTGGAAAACATTTTCTGTTTTCATTTTCCAAACACTCATTACAAAATATGTTAGAATATGTTTTGAACAATGGATGTTGGACCCTATTTTAGTGTAATGGGCATTTCCGAGTCCCACATCGGAATATCCCGCCTTGTAATTATTTTTACCTATCTATAAAAGAATATCTCCGCCTCACATTGAGGTAAGAGAAATTCGCCATCTATATGGTATTAGAGGGAACACCCCATTAATTTTTATCCCCTTTTTCGGGTCTGCCCTACGCGGCCACCCCTCCCTCCTGCGGGTCTGCTCTTCGCAGCCACCCCCCCTGCGGGTCTGCCCTACGCGTCCACCCCCCCTCCTGCGGCTCTGCCCTACGCGACCCTCCAGCGCCTCCTCCGCTGCGCCTCCCTCCCGCGTAACTCCTACGGAATCCTCTCCCCGGCGGATCTTCCCTTGCCGACGTCTCCTTACCCGGCGTCCCCTCCCCGCTGTACGCGACGACCCCGAACTCCCGGCTCCCGCATCGCCTTCGGCGGCTCCCTCCTACTTTTTCCCGGTGCCCTCGTCCAGGCGCGATCGGCCCGCGGCCCGCCTCGCCGCTCTGCTCCCTGCGCTCGCCTCCCCGACGGCTTCGCTCCGCCCCGTGACGTCCCATTCCTCCCGTGGCTCCTGTCTCGCGGCTCTCGTCCCTCCCGCGGCTCCCTCCCAGCGGGTGTGCTCCGCCCCGACAGGATCCCCGCCTCCCGTGGAACCTCTGCCCGACGCCTGCCCTCCCGGTTCTATCCGGTTCCGACCCTCCTCCCTACGCGTGCCGGCCAACCGCTCCTCATCCGACGCTCCCCTTACAGTCGCTGCTCCCGGCGCCACTGCCCCTCCCAACCCAGGTGCGACGCGCCCCGACACCTCTGTTTCTCCCGACGAAACACCAATCTCCAGGCAGATACACCTCTTCCTCCCAACCTAGGTGCCACTGGTCCTGTCGACCCAGGCGCGACCCTCCAGTCGGCCTCCTCTGCGTGCGCCGGCACACCGCCTCCATCGCACCTCCTCCCTCGCGAAGATCGGCCCGCCCTCCCGGCACCTCCTGATCTGACGCGACTCTCTCCAGATGCCGCACGACCCGCCTGTCCCGACAGACTCCCTCTCGGCACTCTCGCGGCACGTCCCAGCTTGCTTCCGAAGCAGCCACCAGGCACCGCCCTCTCGACGGACATCACCCGACCCACCTCCACTTCATTGGCTGGCTTGTCCGCCCGCGGCCCTTCGGCACCACCTCTGGTCGCCAACTCTCCTGCAAGGACGCACCCTCACTTCCATTGTCAGCCTTCCCGTGCGTCTGTGCGACTGCTCGAGCAGCTGTCCCATCCTCCGTCATCGGGTCTTCCGCAAGACGGTCCCCCTTTATCCAGTGACCGTTACAGAACGATGCTCTCGTTGGAGGAGGTTGTCTTGATACACTCTTATCGGGCAACTGTACCATCCTTTTCTCCAACCCCCATTGCTCAGACTGACAGGTTTACCTCATGTGTTTCTCATCAACAGACTGCTTGGATGTTTGACTCTGGTGCGTCAGAACAGCTCACAGGGGACTCCGGTATATTCAGGTGCCTCTACAATTACTGTTGATAATGGCTCAAAAATCCCTATTACTGGATTTGACACATGTCCCTTGACCCCGTCTATTCACCTGACGTCGGTCGCTCATGTTCCTCAAAGTCCATTTAATCTTATCTCCGTCAGCAAACTCACCACCGACTTAAATTGTGTTGCTACTTTTACCTCATCTGGTGTTGTTTTTCAGGAGCGGAAGACGAATCGGGAACTTTGTCGAGGCTATCTTCGGAATGAGGTTTACATGTTTGATACCCCACCATCTGTTGCTTGCTCATCCGCCTCAGCCCGTGCTCTTGACCTATATTCTTGGCTTGGTCATCCACCGACTTCCACTCTACATAAACTTTGCCCCCAATTCAGTTCTCACCTATCATTCTATTGCGAATCCTGCAAGTTTGCCAAACATCATCGGGTGACGTATGTTCCTCGACCAGAACCATGTGCAGCGAATCCTTTCAATCTTGTCCATTCCGATGTTTGGGGTCCTTGTAGGGTTCCTAGTCAGTCCGTGTACAGTTATTATATCACCTTTATTGATGACTACTCCCGCATGACCTGGCTTTACCTACTTCGTGATCGGTCTGAAGTTTTTTCTACCTTTCAGACCTTTTATAATGAAATTCATACTCAATTTTCCACCCCCTTAAATATTTCCGCTCCAACAATGGATGAGAATATTTATCCACTTCCTTTCAGCAGTTTCTCAAGGATAAAGACATCATTCATCAGACCTCCTGCCCTGACACACCTTAGCAGAATGAAGTGGTCGAGCGGAAACATCGTCATATTCTGGAGACTACTCGTGCCCTCCTATTCCACATGAAGGTCCCTCTCCTTTTTTGGTCTGATGCTATCCTGACTGCTACCTACCTCCTAAACCGTCTCCCTTCTTCTATCATTCAGGGGAGACTCTTTTGGACTCTCTCCTCCTCTCTTCCTCCTCACTCACTTCCTCTCCGGGTGTTTGGGTGTCTGTGTTATGTCCGGGACACTCGCCCCAGCCTCTCTAAACTTTCTCCCAAATCCCTCCGTTGTATTTTCCTCAAATATTTTCGCACTCAGCGTGGATTCCGGTGCTTCTCTCCAGACTTACGACGCTATATCATCTCTGCCGATGTGTCATTTATTGAGAAGCTCTCCTTTCACTCCGCCCTCTCCTCATCCAGACACTACTATCGATGAGTGCCTTCCTCTCATCATTCACCCTCCTTTGGTGTTTCCCTCTCCTGAGCATCGCTTTGGGACGGTTTACTCCCGTCGCCCATCGACTGTACCCCCCGTTCAGGTCGATGACACCATCGTTCCCACTTCGCCCGATGCTCCTGTCACATCACCAGACGACTTGCCTATTGCACTCCGAAAAGGTACTCGCTCTTGTCAGACTACTCCTTTTTTTACATCTTCATACAACGGTTTGTTAGCACTGGAGACAATATCTATCCCCCGCACGGTTGGTGAGGCCAAATCACACCCGGGGTGGCTACAGGCTATGCGGGATGAACTGCAGGCTTGGATGACAACCATACATAGGATCTGGTCCCCCTCCCTGCAGGCAAACAGGCAGTCGGTTGCAAATGGATCTATACGATCCGTCTCAATGACGATGACACTCTTCATCGCCTCAAAACCCGTCTTGTGGCGATGAGATTTGTTCAGACATATGGCATCGACTACTTTGAGACCTTCTCTCCGGTTGCCAAGATGACCTCTGTCCGTGTATCCATATCTCTGGCCGCTCATCATCACTGGCCGCTTCATCAGCTGGATGTCAAGAATGCCTTTCTCCATGGCTTTCTTGACGAAGAAGTCTACCTGCAGCAGCCTCCTGGATTTTGTGCCTCTGGAGCCGACTCCCATGTCTGCCGCCTCCGCCGATCCCTCTATGGCCTCAAGTAGTCTCCTCGTGCTTGGTTTGACTGCTTCAGCACTGTCGTTACAACCTTTGAACTCGCAGTATGAAGGATCACACCGTCTTCTTCCGTACGACGTCAAACGGTTGTATTCTGCTAGTAGTATATGTTGATGATATCATCATCACAGGGAGCGACTCCACTAGAATCGCCCAACTCCAGTGCAAACAAAGCCTCCAATGACCACAATTTTCAGCGGGGCATAAAGCCTGTACAATTCACAATATCACAAATAATAAAGCTGTAAAAGCATGCGAATCAAACCCATTTGCCCCTTTCAATTCAATTAACCAATTCTTTATCTTTGATTAAGCCGACACAACCATAACCCATAGATAAACAAAAGTAAACCCCTCCCGCATGATACACAATAAGGAGAAACTAGAGAATCCCTACTTCAAAGAAGCTTGCCGAATCGCTTCGCACCGCATGGCGAAGAAGAATGTTTGCAAACCACAATAGCACCACGAGAACCACAGATCAACCTACACCGCAACCAAAGACCATCAAAACGCAACCCAAGACACACCCTTGACCATAACAACATCGCCGCAGCGAATCCCCGGGAGAAGAACGGAGGAAAAACCACCAAGAAGGGAGATGGACCTACCACAGATCAACCACAAATTGCCAACGAACAACCACCGAGACCAACAAATCAAAAAGGGAGGAAGAGGGCTTGAAGAAATTCTCCAGACGCCTAGGGTTCGTCCAAAATGAGAGGAAGAAGAAGCCATGACTGAATGAATGAAAATTCAACTGGAAAAGAATTTTAATACTGCACTGGATCGGGGGTTTACACGACTTGCAATCCCCTTTCACGTCGTGCAATCCTCGGGGATCAGTTTTATCGAAAAATGCATCGCCTTTTTATTATTTAATCTCGAAAATTTACACGTTGTGAACCTTCCATGGACAAGCTGTGAAACCAACTTTGACGTCGTGTCATACACTTACATGTCGTGTATTTCCTGCAGTAGCTCTGTTGCTCCTTTAACCCCCACGAAAACTCCCAGAACCTCCCCCAAACACCTCCAACAACCAAACCGACAAAGTAACGGACCGGGAGGGCACAAATCGTTATATAAGATACCTCTCAAACGATTCTCGCCATCGAGAATCCAAAACCAAGCCCAGAAGGGAAGGGGTCCGAACAACTATCCCACGAGATACCTCTCAAGGATCTCGTCATACTTCAAACGCCACCACCAGCTAAACACGCCAACCCAAACGGCCACAAAACACACTACACAACCACAAGCCGCTTCCTCTCAAACAACCAAACTACCACATCACCATTGCACAACTATCTCAACCTCCACGTAGCCCAAACTAACAACCGCTGCAACCAATGAACCGCACCGTCCCGAACACATGAATCGGAGAATTCCATCTTCCATGTCAAAATACTATCCGTTCTGGGCGGCACTGACTCGCCCGCACGGGTTTAGTCGCATCACAGTTAATGCGTCTCGATTAGGAATCAGGTTCTCCCCTTTTCATATGTCAGGACTTTAACACATCGCACCACAAACATCACAAACCAAAGAAAACAACTCATCTCATAAAACAAAAGGATCCAAACATCACATCACACAGATAAACAGAGCAAATCAAAACTCAGAACAACTCTGGGTACTGGGCACACATTTGTGTCTCGCTCTCAAGTACTCTCCTCTAGGCCACCATGCCTCCACAACACACGAACCAAAGAATTGGTTCGTCCATGCAGCGCCTTCTCTTGGTGATATTGGATCTCTACTGGCTGTTCCACAATCGTCGCGTCATCCTCGATATCCATCTCTCCGCAGTCAATGACATGAGAGTCATCGTGAAGATACCGACGAAACTGAGAGACGTGAAAGATGTCGTGGATCCTCTCCAACCGCGGTGACAATGCCAACCGTTACACCGCCTCACAAACTCGCTCCAACACCTCAAAGGGCCCAACAAACCTGGGAGAAAGCTTACTCCCTCCGCCAAACCTTCGCTGCCCATGTCGAGGGGAAACCTTCAAGAACATGTGGCCCGCAAAGCCCCAAATGGAGCCATGCCAATGGAAGAGTGATAACTATTATTATAAGCAAACTCTACTAAAGACAGGTGTCGTACTCAAGATCCACCAAAGTCCAAGACGCACGCCCGCAACATATCCGGCAACGTCTGGATAGTCTGTTCTGTTTGCCTATCTTTGAGGGTGGAAAGCAGTGTTGAGGCATAACTGTGTCCCAAAAACATGCTGTAATCCCCTCTAGACTTGTAAGGTAAAACATGTGTCCCGATCCGAGATAATGGATCTCAGAACTCCATGCAACCACACCACCTCATCCATTTACCTATTATTCAAAGCATCCACTACGCCAGACTCATCGCTAAGAAGTGAGCCGATTTCGTCAATTGATCCACGACCATTGTGATAACATTACAACCTCTCCGAGTTTTGGGTAACCCTGTGATATGAAATCCATCGAGATGTCATCCCATTTTCACTCGGAAACATCCAAAGGCTGCAACAAACCACCAGGAACACGATGCTTGACCTTTACTTGCTGGCAAACCAAACACTTTGTCACAAACTCTTCCACTGCCCGTTTCACCTCGGGCCACCAAAACTACACTTTCAAGACACGGTACATCTTAGAAACTCTTGGGTGTACCGCCAAAGGTGAGTTATGAAACTCACGAAGGACTCTATCGCACATTACAATTTGAACAAACAACCTTTCATGAAACAACATCGGGTTCCGACCAACCTCCGACCATCCCTCTGGAGCATCACCATGGCCAACACAATCGTGCATCACCTTTGCCTCTGAGTCCCCTCACTGAGACTCCTCTACCTGCTGCATCAGAGAAGACTGTATCGTCACCTGAAACAAACAACCTCTACTACCATCCACTCTTGCATATAAGTGCATGGCTTTCAACTCCTTCATTGCTCTCTAAGCATCCTCAAACTCTTGAACAACACCCTCCCACGACTTCCTGCTCAAAGCGTCGACCACAATATTCCCCTTTCCTGAGGTGTAGGAGATTTTAAAATCATAATCATGAAGAAAATCCATCCATCTCCGTTGTCGCAAGTTTAGATCACGTAAAAGACGTACCTCAAATTCTTGTGATTCGTAAAGACTATAAAGCGCTCCCAAATGAGTTAATATCGCCTCAACTTCAGCGCAAACACAACCGTTGCTAGCTCTAGTTCGTGTGTGGCATAGTTACGCTCGCGGGGACGTAACTGCGTAGACCCATAAGAGATCACTGCCTGCTGCTGCATCAACACGCATCCCAAGCCTAGATGTAAAGCGTCACAAAACTCCTCAACAACATACCCTCCTTCGGTAGTCGAAGCATCGAAGCGCTGACCAACTCCCCCTTCAGAAAACTGAACGTTGCCTGACGATCACTCCATACAAAAACTTGGTCTTTCCTTGTCAAAGCTGTCTATGGGGCTGCAACTCGAAAGAAATCGGGTACAAACCTCCGATAATAGCCCGTAAGATCAAGAAAATTGCGGATCTCTGCCACGCTTTTGGATGCTGCCCAAGAAACAACTGCTTCAACCTTTGACGGGTCTATTGCCACACCCCGTCGAGACACCACATGCCCGAGGAAATGCACCTCTCGTGTCTAGAATTTACACTCAGACAACTTTCCATAGAGCTGGTGGCGTCGAAGAACATGCAAGACAATGAGATGCTCGACATGCTCCTTCTCTGTCTTCGAGTAGATTAAGATATCATCGATGGATACGGCGACGAACCGATCCAGGAACTCACAGAACACGGTGTTCATAAGCCCCATGAACACGACTGGTGCGTTTGGAATACCGAATGCCATGACTACAAACTCGAAGTGTCCGTACCTGCATTTGAAGGCAGTTTTCAGGATATCGCCTTCTACCCTCAACTGGTGATATCCAGACTGCTTATCGATCTTAGAAAACCAACTCACCTTCTCAGTTGGTCGAAAAGATCGTTTATTCTCGGAAGAGAGTAACGGTTTTTAACTGTCACTTGATTCAACCTCTGGTAGTCTATTCACAGTCTCAGACTACTGTCCGTCTTCCTTGCGAACTACATTGGAGCACCCCACGACGACACACTGAGCCAGATAAAACCCTTCTGCATCAGATCATCTACCCGAACCCTCAACTCTCGTAACTCGGAAGGTGGCATCCGATAAGGAGCTATCGAAATTGGAGAACCACCGGGCTGCAAGTCTATCCTGAACTCAACATCACGTCGAGGGGGTGGCGTTACAACCTCCTCGGGGAAAACATCTAGGAACTCCCCAACGATCCTGAGAAGCTCTACCATCTCAACGTCCACTGATTCCATTGACAACTGATTAGCCACTGTAAGAGGCTAATATTCATTGCTAATATATGTAGTTTTCATGTGCCTTGCTATTCATAAATACCATTTTAGTGCATTTTACATTTTGAACACCCATTCTCATCATTTGTGCACTTCATGCCTAATGTGCACCAATTTAGGCCCAATGTTTCATCTGATTTTAAAGAATGTAACTATCCATGTTTTAATTTGATATTTTTGGAAATGGATATTCACTTAATTATGAACATTTTTTATTCAGGGATCAATGGATTATTAATAAAGTATGATGGAGATATTTGGCGATTAAAGGAAACAATTCTGGAGAAGGCAGATTGGATATCATCCCACTGATCGGACTATGGGGCCCACAATACAAGCCCAATGAAGCCCAAAATTTATGGAAGGATAGAAGACATATAGGGGAACAAATCATTCTTCTGGAGCCAGTGCTAATTTGTCCTCAATGGTGGTGATTAAGGCGGCCCAAGTTGAAGATTTAATTTTGGGCCAGAGTCTGCGGCCCAGAAAAACAGCCCACCATTTCAATCATATATCCCGAACCACAAAGTATTTTGGGCTGAAATTTTACAGGCTGTTAGGGGACATCCGGGGCTTCATTTAAGTCTTCTAGGGCCCACTCAAATTCGGCCTTCTAGAAGGTCCTTTAGGCGCGTCTTTCCGGTGGATGCAAGCTGGTTGCAACTTCGGGGCAAGAAGTGGAAAAGTCTCTCATCATTAATGTTCCACCCACCTTTCCTCAACATAATTAATTAAAGGCACATGAGATGTTGGGGGCTCGGCCAAGGCTTCATTTTTTCCTATTTAAGGCAGTAGTGGTGGTGGATTTAGGGATATTGGGTGCTTTCTTTTCATTGTAATGTTATTATGCCAATTTGCCTTTGTAATGTTTTTCCTTCTCATGTAAGTTGTTCGAATCACCTTAGTCTTCAATAAAAGTTCTTCTTCTTCTCTTGTTCTGTTCTTCTCCTTATCACCTTGATACCGTTGCCTCAAGGTGTGAATTTATTCACACCAAACCTTGTGATTTTGTTCACACAGCGGTGGAGTGATCGTTATTTTTGTTGTTTTTACTTCTTCAATTCCACCCTCATAAGTCTACTTTCCGCTTCCGTTGAGAACTTGTCATTAATGGAGGGCTAGCTCTTTTATGGGTTGATCCAAGGGAGTAGCAAGGGGCTGGATTGAATGTTATTTCTCATGCCCTAAATGTTATTAATTTCTTTTAATTGAGTTTCTTTCATTCAATGATTTTTATTCTTCCTCTTCCTTATTGAATTTATTCACCCCACTTTCATGTGCTAATTACATCCTTTACCTTGGAGTGCTCATGAAAATGATCTTACAAGTGTATAGGTGATTATCATATGTTTTGAAGGTGTTTAATCAGTAAGTGATGAGGTTAGTTTGAATTCATTGCATGAATCCTTCTCTAGTTAATGAAATTAAAATCGTAAAAAAAAGGAATTCATTCAATTCACCCCGAGCAATAACCTAGGATCAACTCATTTTCTCATAATTTGAATTCACATAGATCTTTTAGTGCTCCTTCAAAACAATCTAAAATCAACCCAAAGCTGGCCACTTCATAGCCAAAAATCCATCTCTTTTTATTGAGTGTCTAAAGGTTCTTCTTAGGTCTCTGAGGATTCGACAACCCAAGCTACACTACAAGCGACCGCTTGACCCTTAAAACTTGGGTAAATTTGGGCGAAACCAACAACTCAGCCAACAAGGAAAAAAGGGGCTGTACATGTCGACTGCCCACTTAACAACCCCTCTTGCCAAAGAATACCACTTGTTGGCCATCTACATCCGAAAATACGATTCTCATTTGAAAGCAGTTGATAACAGCATGTACGAAATACAACCAGTCAATGCTGAGGATGACATCGTATGACTGCATCCGTAGCAAGAAAAGATCCCCACGAGACTGATGTGGCCCCATCATCAATCTACACTCCCGAGACATATCAAACAGGTCGGTCTGATCTCGGACTGGCGTAGTGAACACCAGGGGTACGAGAAGCTTCTCTACGTCTAGTCCCAGAGCATGGGTTAGAGTTGGTGTAACAAAAGAGTGCGAAACTCTTGAATCAAACAAGACACAAACAAGGGTACTAAACATGTGGAAATGCTTTCCTCATTGCGTGCAACTGCGGCCTCCGTTGCGTGCAACTGACCGCACCCAACTCCTCTGCCTCTCTGCTGACGACCACCTCCACGACCACGTTCGGGTCGCGATCCCTGAACACGTGGAACTTCCTGAGGTCGACCTCTTCCAGCTCCATCTTCCCTTGGTAGAGCAAAAACCTACGACCCCTGTTGCTGAAACGACCTCATTGGTAACTGCTGCTGAGGCCGACACTGAACCTGTCCACCACCAAACTGAGTTCGAGGAACCATTGGGCACTGGTTCTGGATGGCCACAAACCCCACAACCAAAACACATCGACACAAAACTCCCAGGAAAAACACGAAAACCACGGGCCCCAAAAGGTCTAAATGGAAGCTGTTGTGGTTGACTTGCTGCCGGTTGAAACCTCAAAGGCCCCGACGCCTGAGACCTGCTAATCTGAAAGTGCATCCGCTCGATCGCCTCTGCCTTTTTCTGAACCTTCAAATACGTTGACATCGTAAAAGGACTTACTGCATGCCGGATAGAAAGACATAGTGCTTCCTTAAGGCGTCTTGCATGAGTCTCCTTATCCGGAAAAAGATCTGGGGAAAAACGTAAAAGGTCCTTGAACTTGATTCCCAACTCCCGTACTGAAATGCTCCCCTGCTAAAGAGAAAGAAGCTCCTGCCTCTTTACTGCGTTCATGGTGGACGAAAGGAACTCTGCACTAAACTCCTGGAAGTCGACTCACAAAACACCTGCCTCCTTTCGCTTTCTGAGATATAGCGCCCCGCACTGACGTGCAACTCTTAACATCTGACTGACTGCCAAACGGACCCAATACTTCATCGGGGTCCAGATCAAACTGCAAGTGATATTGAGCTCCTCCAGCCAGCTCTTTGTCTCCACGTCTGAAACACTACCCTCGTACTTCCCCAAAACTTGCCGCTGGAAAACGCACAACGTCCTCTGCCACTGATCCTCCTCCTCAGCTAGATCAACCCTACGACGATCAACCACATCAGCCTGCTGAACCTCAACCGCCTAAGCCACACGCGAACGACGAACGAGAGCCATAACTGAAAGACAAACGGGGATTTCTTAAGCCCGAGTAGTATGGAATTTCATTAAGATTCATTTTAACTCATTTAATTCACTTTGTTATTCATTTCAACTTTCCCAAAACAACCCAATTCATACAAAAACGTAAGTCATTATGATGCATGTATTTTTTCTTAAGTCATTATGATCCATGTATTTTTTCTTAAGTCATTATGATCCATGTATTTTTTCTTAAGTCATTATGATACATGTATTTTTTCCTAGCTGGTCTCTCTGGCCTACGTCACGCACCAAGGTCAACTGGTACTGTTGCCATTCCACCTCGTGCAATACTCATCGCGCCTCACTCCAAACTCCACCCTATCTCTCAACTATCACTTTTGATACTACTCTGTTACGACCCCCCTCTCTAAAGATACCGCAATGAAGGAAGAGAGATAATGACCCTCGAATTCTGCCTCCAGTTGGCCCCGGGTTGGCGATTAGCATCGGGGGTATAAAAATCTCATACATGGGATGCATTACCCTCTATAATATAAATAGGATTGGGAGATAAGTTGGATCATCCACAAACAACTCCAAGACATAATAGAAAAAGAAAGCCAAAAACCACCCCACATGCATGTATAAATAGAACTGATACAAATACAATAAAGTCTCCAAAGTAAATACCTAATGTAAAGCTAAAGCAGCGACACAACAACTATCCAAAGGTCTGAGCTAGTAATGCCCATCACGGTCCACGTAATCCTTTTGGGAACCTGAAAACAGTTCTATATACTTAGGGTGAGCATACAAATATACTCTGTAGGAAAAACTCAAGTCTCTCGTGCACATGTGAAAGAAGCATACTAACGCACTTGTGAGAAAACAACAGAACCAAGCAGTACCAATCAAGGTGTACTAACCATCCCAATCTCACCAAGGCACGCTCACAAAATAACGCAGACCAAGTAATATAGTATAATAAGAATCACATCGATAAGGGTACCTCGCACCGCTTTCTCACTGGTATGACGCTCTCACACCCAACGTCGTACGTCCTGTTGCTCACATCTTTTTCGTATACCACACCGCCCCACAAGCACGGTCACAACACACCTCGCTCGCAGACACCTGGGCCCTCCGCCCCACACGCACGACCACAACACACCTCGTCTGAAAACACATAGGCCACTACACAACCACCGCCATAACCAAAGTAGTAGGGTATCATGAACATGTAGGACATCAACCTCGTGCCCTCATCCTATCAAGCACGATCCCCAGCAGAAGCCGCCCCACAAGCACAGTCACATCTCGCTCGAAAACACTTGGGCCGCCACATGTTGCTCGTAAAAACCTGGGCTATCACATCTCGCTCGAAGACACCTGGGCCATCACAACTACCATCTAATGCACTAACAGACATCCGACCATCACAACCAGTGCAATACCTATCTCGCCTGGAAGAGAGAGCGGGAAAGAGCGGGTACACAACCATCTGTACTCCTCACCGAATGTTGGGAAAAACACCCCCCGCGTGACTATGTGGGTGTCAGCACATAGTGCTCGACGTGGGTCACCACAGATCTCGTCAGAGGTAAATAAGAAGAAATTCTTTGTCGAAGACTTCAAACTCCTCCCACACTCTTTCGCACGGAATCCTGAATCAATTTCATAGCAATCGGCCAATGCACGCGTCACTACTGCCGGAACGTGATTCCCCAGCAGTGTCACCAAAGTGTCAAGGGAAAAGTTCCGACTCAATTTGTAGAAGCTAATTCGTATTACAGTATTTTGCAACAGCTTGAAATGAATAAGGAAGAAGAAGATACGGCGGGAGAAAAAAAATAAGATTCCACCTCCCTTCACAGCGCCTCAGCTGTATCGAGCAACCAGAAGAGAGTCCACCCCCCTGCAGTGCCTACTTCCAAGCAGTCGCCTCTCAACTGAATTTTTCACACCCGTGGTGTCCCGCCCGAAACACTCCCACGTTTATTTAAAGGGGAGGACAGGAAACCCAACCGGCCAATTAAATGTCTTAGAATTTCCCTTTTTACCATTTCTCCTTTGGTAAGTAAACAATAACGAGGTCGTGAACCAATAGGCTGCGGGGAGTCACGAGTGCTAACAAGCACCAATGAAAGAGGGATGTCCTAAGTTTTGGTTGTAGACCAGTAGAATACGAAGTGAGGTGGCACGAGCCAACATTTTTGTTTTTGTTATTTCAAACTTGAGATCAAGTCCCTTAAGAGACAGAGCAAACCATGCAGTTCACGTTGATCCTTGATCTCTGCTGTGGTGGTTTGAGCAGACCACATAGCCTCGTCAAAGATTGTTTTTCACTAAAAAAAAATAGATTAGAAAATCCCGTTGATTTTGACTAACTGAAAGTAACCGTTGAAAGAGATCTGAAACGCGAGATAAATTATTGGTTTCAAAGAACATCATCTGCAGAATATCCCAGAGATCCTTCACAGTATTGACATTTTTGCCAACATGCTTGACGGATTTATCCATGGAATTCAAACGAAGTGCAATGATCTCATCCAATTGTGTTTTGTCTCTCAAGCGGTATACTTGGCAGTTTTCAACATATTAGTTGGAGGGTCAACAAAATGAGATTATTTTTTCATTTTGAGAGGGGGAAAATGATAAGAATAGTAACACCCATATGTTTTGAGCTGAAATATGGCTCAAATAGACAACACTGCCTCACACACATATGGTTCATTTTTCTAAACAAATGCAAAACAAACTTCAGGACATAGGAAGCCAGAGGAAGCTGGCCCAAGGAACGTGCTAATAAAAGGCAGCCCAACACCGAACAAGTGGCACCCCTGCATACAGGCCCATTAGCACATACAAACAAAAAACAAGAACAGCCTCAGAATGCAAAGGTAATTAAAATGCCACATATAAACACGCAAACTTACATTGACAATTTCTGTTCAGTTGAGTGCTATGCTTTTTTCACAGCAGCGTTCTTTTAGTACAGTAACTGTCTGGCCAATGGTCGTGGTCATCCATTGTTGGATTAAATAATGTTATAGCCTTCTAATAGTGATTTTTCAAGACTCAATACTGGGCTTGTTTGTGACCCTGATGTAACTGTTCTGAATTGAACTCCTAATCCTGCAGGGATGGGGATCCATCATCTTTTGCTGGCCTTCACTATTTCAAAAACATTCCGGTCATCTTGGGTGTGATTGTATCCTTTTGGATTCATATTTTTTGTAGATTATTGTTTCATTCCCAATGGATGCCTAATCGTACAAAGTTCGGGATCCATCATCTTGCGCTGGCCTACGTTATTTCCAAAACATTCTGGTAGTCTTGGGTGTGGTTGCATCCTTCTAGATTGATACTTTTTTGTAGATTATTGCTCCATTCCAAATGCCACAGTTAGTTTTTTGTTTTGATGTTTCATCTATTATGAATGCCTGTGCATGATCTTGCTGCATTGTTTTTTTTAGTCTTAATGATTCCAATTTTGATTTTTTTCTTTGGCATAAAAATGTTATCTAGGTTTTGAGTGATGCTTTGGGGATTCCATGTCGCTTAGTGAAAGGGCAACATTCTGGGTTTGACAGTGAGGCGATGAATTTTGTAAAAATGGAGGATGGAAGGTAATTTTTTTTTTTTTTTTTTTAATTTTGTTTTGTGCAAGGAATTGTGATTGTTTAAGTCTTTTTTTTGGCTTTCTTAGTACTAGAAGCTGATGTTAAAAATTGACCTCTCACACTTTTCAAACTAGCTTTGGGTTCCACTATGATTGTTCATGTACAGTTATTTTATCAATTCAATTGATTATTTTAAAACAATGATTATTTGGACATGTAATTACTTGAGCTGAGTTTTGTCTTTCAGGGAGTACATTGTTGATCTAATGGCAGATCCTGGCACACTTATTCCTTCTGATGCTGCTGGATTTCAATTAGAAAATAAAAGACCTCTCATTTCAGCAAGTCCTTCATGCCAGAACATTGACTCCTCTCACACAGCATCTCTCAATACGGAGCTTTCTAGACCAGTTGAAGACCAATCAAGGTCATGTGCAATTGATAAAAAATCTGTATCAAGAAATTTCACTGCCACTGATGATGAATCCAAGGTGAGATTTGCCAGGCCACTTCAGCCTGACACAGAATCAAAGGTGACCTTGGATGATTCACAGAGGGAAATCATTCATCAATTTCCCATGAGGTCTGTTCATTCTCACACCCATGCAAGATCACCTTCATGGACTGAAGGAATAAGCTCTCCAGCTGCGCGGAACACGAATGTGAAGGATGTCTCGCAGTTCATGATCGATGCTGCTAAAGAGAATCCATGTCTGGCTCAGAAACTTCATGATGTGTTGCTTGAAAGTGGCGTCGTTGCTCCTCCTAACTTGTTTACGCAAGCTTCTTCTGAGCAGTCTCATGGACAGTCAATGGTTCAGCCAGAGCAGCAGCTTAAGGCTGTAGAAGGTTTAGGGTTTGGCCAGCCATTGCAGCTACAGGAAGCTGGTGGGCAGCCTGTCATGTCACGGCTTGAAGGTGGTGCCGTTAAAGCCCAAAACGTCCCAGTAGCTGCAGCAGCAGCTGCTGCTGCTGCAGCTGTTGTTGCATCTTCTATGATAGCTGCTGCTGCTGCAAAACCTAACAATAATTCGGACATGAAGCTCCCTGCTGCAGCTGCAGCTGCAGCTACTGCTACTGCTGCTGCTGCTGCAGCTGTGACTGTGGCAGCCACAACTGCTGCTGTGGGCAAGACTTATGGTGGCCTGGACTCTGGTGCTCAATTGGGTGCTACTGTTTGCAATAACCAAATGGACTGCAACCAAGATAACGCCGATCTTGATTCAGAGAATGATGCTTTGGGATTGAATCCCGATGCCGAGAGAGTATCGGATAAGTCGATGGGTCACGATAGTGTAAAATCTGATGCAGGGCTTAATGATGTAGCTGATTGTGAGATTTCATGGGAGGATATAACCTTGGGCGAGCGGGTTGGACTTGGTAAATAATTTGTGGATCATTTTTGCCATGCAATTCATGTTGTTTCATATAATTTGTGTTGTTATTTATGTGCCTTTGGCATATATCCTTCAATTTTCAGGATCATATGGCGAAGTCTATCACGGGGATCTATATGGAACCGTGAGTTCTATTTTAGCCCAGTCATTCCGTCATTCCCGTTTTAGCGCCTTGTTATTCCTTGGGGTGCCATTTTATGTTCTCTAAGACCGTGGTTTGCAAGTGACTATTTGATCTACCCATTTTGACTTATTTGTTCTCGTACATTGTCCGTTTTCTCATTTATGGGCTTATCAATTGTCAGTTTCATCTGTAGAACATCCTTACTAGAGGTGCCCCCCATAAATGTATTTGGAAATTTCTGTTTATTTTTATTTCAATCTCTTCTATAAGTGGTCATTAGATCGATAATATGGACCAGAAAAATGCTATCAATGTTAACGGGTCCATGTTATTTCGGCTGAGGGACTGATGAGAACAATGGTCATCATTGTTTCTTTCAGATGTTTGAGGACCACTATCAAAGGCATGAATTTTGTAATTCTCTGATGAGCTGAAATATCTTCCCCTGGAGTCTGTTTGAGGCCTAAATAGGTTAGATTTAATTTTCTTGACTCAGTGTATGGTGTCATTGTTAGCAATTTTACTTCTCGGAACAATGGCATGGTTTGGGGTAAGTACAGATGACTTGCTTTGAATAATGTTGTAATGAATTTGAAAGCACTAGTTACCTTAAATCAAACTTGCTCTGTTCAAGTACTTCTGATTCAGTATCTTGAAAAGTCTATAAATTAATAGAAATCTATAATGTAACATTTTATGGTTCCTTAGTATGGTTTGGGTTTTCATAATTTGCAACTTCTAAATTATGTGTGTCAAGTATCTCTCATATTTTTAATGTTTTTTTTATCTTAATTGACTTCTCTTTGTTCTCAATTTCCATTTTTGGTAGGTAAATCTGACCCTCCTGAAACTTTGGGTTGCAGGAAGTTGCCGTTAAGAGATTCCTTGACCAAGATATATCTGGAGAATCACTTGAGGAGTTCAAAACTGAGGTACAGCTCCCCCCCCCCCCCCCCTGTCTTTGATAGTACACCCTATTTCCAATTCTTGTATTTTCTAGTAGGGCGTGTGTATGTGAGATGAAAAATCCAGTGCGGTTTGGCCCCGTTTGTTATGTGAGATGGAAGGGGGAGATGGGGAGGGGAGTTAGCTTCAATCGTTGGAACTTTGATTTCTAGTAAATTGACATGGCACATGCCAAAAATTAGAAACCAACTTTCTATTTCTCATTCCCTTTGCCTCATCATGTTTTATCTCTACCAAACATACCCTTACTACATGAATTTTAATGAAGTATATGATGGTCTCAACTTAAATAGATTAGTATATGATAGGCGCAGGGGAGAGAATCAGTGGTATTTTATTGGTATAAGCAGCAGTACGAACTGGAATTACAAAGGAACAGAGAGGAAGAAGGGGAAATAGAGAAAAAAGAAGGAAGAATCCTCCCGAAGGCACTGTTCTCCAAGGCCTTGGGCCTATCCCCCCGATACAGCACCCTCAGACCCAGGACCCTCGAGCCTTACTTGCCTGCGCTTTTGGCTCACCTTCCTATCATTCCCACTGTCCTGAAAAATCACCTTGTCCTCGTGGTGAGGTAATCGATTCTCCCTCTCCATCTTTGCATTCTTTTCTCCGGTAGCTTTTTGGGCCTATTTCGTTTCACAGGTAGCTTCTTGCCCCTGCTGTTGAGGCCGATACGGTCACTGCTGCCATCAGAAGAGGAATTTGGCGAAGCTGGAATTACTGATTGCCCACTTCTTTATTGTTATGGTTGGCAAGATCAGCTGAGGGAACCCATTCTGCACATACATTGTCAGCATACCAAGCAACAAAACCATTTTTTCACAGTAGTCTACTTCTGTAAAATTATTTTTTTGAAAGAATTCGTTCCACCAACCCTTAATGCTCCACGTGTTCCTCGTTCTCTCACCAAAAAAGTTGCAATCAGTTGCCAAAGACTGAGAGACAAACATTGCAATCAAAAGAGCTCCAGCAAACTCCAACTGTTTGCATCCAGGTACTGAATTTTTATCCTTTCGTCCATGAAAAATCCCATGGAGAGGACCAAAGTATCCTCCTTGGACAAGCATTGCATCGGCCTCTTTTGTTTGCTCGATTGCTAATCCTTCAGAGCAAGAAGCCACAACTTCAAAAATTCTGCTATGCTTCTTTAATCCCGTGCTAGATATAGGGGTAATAGTAAACCTTCCATCTTTGAGTTGTTCCCGTGCAACGTTCCATCCATCATTAAAAATCAAATCTGTTTGCCAGTGGACGCCTTTATTAGAACTAGCAATCAATTATTTATTGGTTCTGAAAATACGGATGTCGAGCTCTTCTCTCTTTTCTATTTCCAGATATGAGACTTCACCAATATTTTCCACACAGCTGCCAATTCTTTTTGGATCAATCCTCTTATATTCCTTGCGGAACTGTACCTGTCCAATCGGAATTTGTTGCTCAAGGTTAAACTGTCATACTGTAAATGTCGTTCTCTGTTTTTGCAACGTCAAGAGTTGTGTGTCTTGCATACTCAATTTTTCGCAGTGCTGTAGTATGTCCGCTGCTTGTGTCTGTTTCATCTGCTTCGGTCTTTCCCGTCGTTCTGAAAAGTCAGCGGAACCAGTCGCTTGCTCCTGCTGCTTCCCTTGCAACGCGCGCTGCTCATCCGGCGCTCTGGATTGGAACTAGTTATTTCCTTGCATCTTTTTCTTGACCAGAACAACATACTGCTTGCTCTTGCTGCGGCTGTTTCGGTCCGATCATCTCATGAACGGTACGTGTAATTCCCGGTGCAGTTTGATCGGCCATAGAAGAGGAAGAAGGTTCAGCACCTGTACCGCATGCAACTGCCTGATCCTGCTTCGTCTCCTGGTCTGCGTGCTTCAACAACTCACGCTGCTGAACTTGGTTAGAGAAACTCTGCAGCTCACTCAACGACTCACGATTAAACTTCTTAAGCTCTGTAAGTTCCTGCACCATCTGTTCTAACCCATCTCTCAGATATTTCAGCAAAGCTTCTCGCGACTCCATGCGTGTTGACATCAGTTTTAAATTCTTTCGCTGCGAATTCTTTTACCTTGTTGTGTCGCCTCTACCCACTGCTGCGAGTCGGCTCCTACAGTTGTCATTTTCTCTCCCCCTCTTCCTCTCTGCTGTAAGTCGCCTCGTACTGTTACGTGATGTTTTCCTATGCAGCAGAACCTTTTCCTCCAGCCGTGCAAGCGAAATTTTGCTACATGTGCCGCTGCGAGTCAGCTGCCTCTGTTGCGATCCTCCTTGAGTTCCTGCATCAAGGCTCTCTCTCTCCTCGAGTTCTTGCATCAAGGCTCTCTCTCTCCTCCTTGATTTCCTGCATCAAGGCTCTCTCTCCCTCTCTCTCCCTCTCTCTCCCTCTCTCTCTGTTGCGAACTGGAATTATAGAGGAACATAGAGGAAGAAGGGGAAATGGAGAAAGAAGTAGGAAGAATCCTCCAGAAGGCACTGCTTCCCGAGGCCTTGGGTCTAACCCTCCGATACAGCTCCTGCCAAAAGCAAATCCCAAATAACATTCGTGCCTCCCCACTGCCCTCAGCCTCCCTTTTTATTACCCCAACCCAACACAGCCAACAACCCAACCTACTCCTACCAGCCCCCACAAACAGTCCCATGAGGGCAGCCCTTCCACACAAACAGCACCCCCAGACCTAGGACCCTCTAGCCTTATTGGCCTGCGCTTCCATCTCACCTTCCTATCAGTATATTTATAGTATGAATAACAACGAGCTTGTCAAATCAAAATTATACCTTTGTAAATCCAATTTCAAAATTATACCTTTGTAAATCCAATTTCTTGATGTATCTTGACCCATTTTTTGGTGGCCATTACGTACGCTACTAGATGTCTTGGTCAGATCCATGTTTAGAGTTCTCTTCCTACCCTTTAAATTTCAAAACTTGTGTTGCTTTGTATTTAAAAATTTTTGAAGTCAGAGGCACTGACTTTTGGATGTCAGGTGTTGGATGTGATTAAAAATTTAACATTAAAGGAAATTTATGCGGGTGTCTCTAAGGAATGGCATGAAAAGTAAAAGGATAGCAGCATTTGATACGCATTGAAATTTAAAGTAATTCAATATAGTTGATATAATAATATGATAATAATAAAAGGATTATAATAAATAAATTATACAGTAAATATAATTACAATTTTATAATATAAGTAAATAAATAGAAGCACATGCGCATATATATTATTATGAGTTTTCGGGCATGTCCTCCCAAATGAGCTCACTTGGGCTAGGGATCTATGTATAAGTGTTTCCAAATTGCTTATTGAAAAATTGTTTTTCAATTGTTTATTTAAGTGGTTTTCTTATGGAATTTAAGTGGAAGTGTTTTTTAGAAATCGAACAAATGCCACTTATTTTTCAAACTCATAAATGAAAATGTTAAAAGGCTATGTCTAACATCACTTATTGACAATTGATTATAGCACATATCACTCATGATAAGTGTTTCCATGTAAGTGTTCATATTGCTTAAGTGATTTTCTGTCACTTATTTAAGTTGTTTTCTTCTAAAATTTTTGTGTTAGTGTTTTTTTTTCAGGAACAGAACAAACACCACTTATTTTTTTCAAACTCTATAATAAGTGAAAATCTTACAAGGCTCTGTTTGGGCGGGGGGGGGGGGGTGGGGGGGTGGGGGCTGAGGCAGGTCGTGGGGTCAAGTCCCCGGACCTGCATGTTTACTTATGGAAAACGCTTCTTTATAAGCATTTTCAGATTCCTTATTGAAAAAGTGCTTTTCTACCACTTATTTAAGTGGTTTTCTTAAGGTGTAAGCAATTTTTCATAAACAGAACAAAAATCACTTGTATCTTCAAACTGCTTATCATAAGGGACAAGTGCTAAAGGCTCTTTTCAGTAAGTGCTGTCAAACTCAGAAAGTTTTCAGTAAGTGTTGCCAAATGAACCCTAAACCCAAATTGCTCTGATACTACATCAGATTTTCATCCCACCAAGCTCCAAAATGGATTCAACATTAAGAAAAGCCAAAATTATTGTTTTTTTTTTCGGGGTGCGGGGGCATGGCTTGATTTAAATCTTGCATATGCCCAAACCGTGTTGTGAGTTCTTTGTATACCCAAGCCATCTTCGTTTTTCAAATGTTAATGAAAATGGAGATTCTAATTTTCAGATTTCAACATCAGATTGAGATATTGTTATGCTTACCTACTTTTGTCATCAATATGTTAATTATGTTACTGGATGAACTTTTAGCTTCTGATTTTCTTTGCAGTATCAATCTAAATGTCTCATTTTCCATTCTGGGTTCGGATCATGAAAAGACTCAAACACCCAAATGTTGTTCTTTTCATGAGAGTAGCTTCTGATTTTCTTTGCAGTATAAATCTAAATGTTTGCTTTTCCATTTTCCTTTCTAGGTTCGCATCATGAAAAGACTCAGACACCCAAATGTTGTTCTTTTCATGGGGGCCATAACTAGCACTCCAAATCTTTCTATTGTTACAGAATTTCTTCCTAGGTATGTCCTGGAGTGTATGTTCAACGGACTTTTCATGATAAGTGCTTTTATATAGTATTTTCAGTTTTTTTTTGAAAGAATGCTTTTCTATTGCTGATTTAAGTTTTCTTTAGTAATATAAGGATAAGTATTTTTAAAGAAACAAAACAAGCTCCTTTTTTTTGTCAAAACTTCTTATCATATGTGAGAAGTGTACACTTCTCAATGCTGTCAAACAGAAGCTTATATTCTTTCGTTCGTGGGGTGACATGCAGTCTTGGGACCATTTTCGCTTCCTTTAAAATGATTGCTTTTTTGTAATTTTTTCTTTATATTTAGTGCTAGTTTTACATTGCCAGGCCATTAACTAGCGCTGCTTTTGCTTCCCTTCTATGTTTACAATTTCCAATGTTTGTCTGTATGTGCTGTCAAACCGAGCCTAAGTATTATGTTAAAGTTGGTATATTTTGTAAAAAAACATGGTTTATATTGTATTCAGTTATATTTTCTCTTACACTTGGAGTTCTGGCTTTCTCTGGGTACCTTGTATTCTACTTCTTATCTCTTAGCTTCTTACAAATTTTAAGATAGAATCATGCCTTGCAGGAGTAGTTTGTATAGATTAATTCATCGGCCTAACAATCAATTGGATGAGCGGAGGCGTTTGAGGATGGCTCTTGATACTGTATGATTCAACTTAGTTCACAGTTCTCTGGTTTTAGCTTGCTTATTTTAATATTTTAGCGACTTACATATTTAAATAAACATTTAGGCTCGGGGAATGAATTATTTGCACAACTGCACGCCCATGATTGTTCATCGTGACTTGAAATCTCCGAATCTTCTTGTTGATAAGAATTGGGTCGTGAAGGTACGTTCATTCTCTAAAATCACGATGTTCTTTCTCTTGACCTTTACATACATTTCCCCATTTTAATTTTGCTTTTATGTGTTTTTTCACTTGTTTGTAGGTTTGTGATTTCGGTCTATCAAGAATGAAACACAGCACATTTTTATCTTCAAGGTCCACTGCTGGGACGGTAAGCTGTAAATACTGATCCATCTTTCTCTTCATTTGCTGTTTCATTTATTAGAAATTACAGTGAAAAGATAAAGCTGTGTTTGGTTTTTGAAAACTTTTCCTGTTGCATAAATGGGGGAAAAATAGGGCCTTTTTGAAACATTTTTTTGATGTTAAAAAGCACATACAAAAAATGGGGTTTGATAAGCTGTGTTTTGTCAACTGTTTTTGAAACTGTTACTTTGCTCATGCAAATGCATGAGCATGCTGACCATTTATTGTTTAGGTTAGCAATTATGTTTATGATGTGTTTCATATGATTATCATATATTTTTTTGATCTCAAGGTAACACAACATTTTGGATAAAACACACAAAGTTAAATATAAAAACATATCATGAAATGTCCCAGAACATTTGATATCTTTACAAAATATCCGCCACAAACAGAATATGTTCTCTATTTTTTTTTAAATGACCACAATTACGGATGTGGGAACCCAATACAAATGAAAGAAGAAAACCTAAGGAACAGAAAACGTCATTGACTGTGAACCCACCCAAGCACTAAGATGAGCCAAACACATCAGGTAACATAACAATGAAACAAAAATTCTGAACACGATACTGGCGAAGCCAAACACAATAGGCAACACTAATTGAACAGATCTCTGCAAGCTAGTTGGAACCACCGTTGTATGGATGATTACATGGATGGCTGATGAAAGTGAGGACATACTATCCTTGAACGAAATACTAAGCGACAGATCTATAGAATAAATGATGGGGTTGCAAAACGTAATCTATTAATGTAAACACAAAATATACATCACTCACAGGTTATGTTGAGAACTGAAAATAAGTGAAATAATCTCCAAAAAAATATTTAATATATGTTAAGTCACATAACCTAGAAGTAAAAGAAACAAACAACACAAATAAAATAAAAAAACATAACATTTATTTAAAATAAAAAACAGAATAGAATCTACATTTAAAAAAATATTCACCTGTGCACATTCACAGTCATGTTGACCATTTTGTTTTGCTAACCATTATGTTGAATAAGATTACAAAACTAACAGTTAGCGAAATTAATTTTTTACACTGAAATGAAAAGTGATTATAAACAAAATACAGAAAATTGGTTTTTGTTGGAATGAAAACCGTACCTCACAATGAGGTAGGATGCTTTATTTAATAGATGAGAAAAAGAGCACAATAGATAACTCATACCGATGCGGGACACGAATATTAAAAAATATCTAGTGCTCTTAAAACTCCACCTCAAGTTGGGTTATATATATTGTTGAAGTGCGTGTCCCACATCGGACTCAAGTGTTTTGTTATTTTTATATTTCTTTATAAATAAACTCCAATACTTCTCTGAAGAGGCATCTTGAGTGTTGAGTCCATTTAACATGGTATCAAAGGAGGTCTAACCAAAAACCCTCATGCATATTTTTCTCCCCGTCTGGGTTATTTTTTTTCTCCCAAGGATTTCCCCGCTGGGGGGCGGCAAACCTAGGCCCTTGGCCACCGTCAAAGTCGTCCGCCCCCTGCCGGCCGTCCCCCCTTGTTGGCTCCTCGTGCGACGCCCCTCCGCCGCCTTCCGAGCAGATGCGCACCTTCCGACGACCCCCCCTCACGTCGCCGCCTCCCACCCGCGGTGACTCCCTGCGTGACGACCCTCCTTGCCGCCCTACCTCCACGACGATTTCCCTCCTGCACGATGGCTCCTGCCGCGCAGCCCATCTCTGTGATGCCCCTCTGCACGTCGTCCCTTTCGACGTGGCAGCCCCGACGTCTCCCTTCCTTTGTCTTCCAGCAGTCGCGACCCCACTTCCTCAGACTGAGCCGCACCAGACGCACAACCAGGTAGCATCTCAAACGCTGCTCTATCGGCCGCGACCACACCTCTGGATGCTGCTCTCATGCGATCTTCCTCCCAGGTGCTATAGCTGATGCTGCGCAAACGTCTGTGACCGACGCACATATTTGACACATCCTAGGCGTGGTCATCCTCCCGCGACATGTTCCCCCAGGCGACACCTCCTGACGCGGCTCCCCTCCTGCGCGCCCTTGCTGGATGAATCTGTCGCGACCCCTGTTCCCAACTTTCGCCGTCCCTTACTGCAGTTTTTGTCAAAAGATTTTTCTTTGTCCAACCCTCTTCTTTACCCATTATGGCTCGTCGTACCATTGATGTAATCCGACTATTCCCGTTGGACATCCGATCATGGTTCGGTAACGTGCTGTTCCTGCATGCTTAGATGGTCTTGACCCGACTATTCCTGTCGAGACATGATCCGACTATTCTTACCAGTGCATCCTTTTTTCAACTATTCTTGCTAGTTCGACATGACGGGCGTTGTTCCTTGGTTGACACAATCTTTTTTAGTAGCATCATCTATAAACTTCTTGAGGGGTAACAACAAGCCATGACAATTTATATTTTGTTATTTTTTGTCTTGGTATGTCATCAAGCTGGGTGTGTCCAGCTTGAGGGGGAGTGCTTAAAGTGTCTTTGCTTTGTTTTGTTTTGGTTTGTTTTCTTTAATTATGTATTAAAGGTAGGTAGAGGGGGAGTGTTGGAGTGTGCGTCTCCCATCAGACTTGGGTGTTTTGTTATCTTTATATTTCTCTATAAATAAACTCCAAGACCTCTTTGAAGAGGCATCTTGAGTATTTTTTCCAATTAACACATATATATCAAACTCCAACTTTGCACTTAGATCGTGAGTTAACCATTCGCTTCTTGCTTCACCATTAGATCAAATTTTCTTCAACAAATATTGTAAAACCAAATGTAGATCTCCTAGAAGAAAGGCATCCAACACAATCTGCATCACAAAATGTCTCAATATCTGTATGCCCATGATCAGAATATAGAAGATCTAAACCTGGTTCTTTTTCACTTATCTAACACGTGAAGAGCAGCTTCCCACTGCGCTTTTGTTGGGGATTCCATAAACCGACTTTGCTAACCACTCAAGTAATATTGGGTAGTCACTGTCAAATAGTTAAGCTTCCCAACATGTCGTCTATTTCTGTTGGGTGAAGAAAACGTCTCACTGTCAATATGAAGTGAATTTTCTTTAGTTTAAGGGGTGAGTCAACCGAGTCGGCTTGATTTATTTTAGTCTCTTATAGAAGATCAAGAACATACTTCTCTGAGATCAAGAACATTCGATCAATGGCGACATCATTACTGCCAGTAATGACAATGTCATCCGCATATCAAGAGAATACTGCATGCTGTAAAATGATGATAGAAAACAAAAGAATCCTTTATGCTTTGCCACATGCCAAAGCTAAGCACAGCGGTGCAAAAACGCGCGAACCAGGAACGAGGTGGTTGTTTGAGGCCATACAACGATCGATGGAGGCGGCAAACTTTGAAAGACTCCCCTTGAGCAACAAACTCGAGTGGTTGCTCCATATAAAATTATTCATCAAGAAAACTATGAAGAAAAACATTCTTTACATCTAGCTGATGGAGAGGCTAAAGATAAGAGGTGGCAAGAGAGATAAATAATCAATGTCATACGTTTGCGTCCAACCCTTGACAAAAAGTCGGGCTTTGAGACGATTAAGGGAGGTATTGATGTTGACGCACACGGTATAAATCCATTTGCAATCAATAACTTGTTTATCCGTAGGGAGATGGACAAGATTCAAAGTATGGTTGGTTTCCTAGGCCTGAAGTTCATCCTGCATGGCTTTTAACCAGCCAGGATGAGATTTTGGCTCAGCAACAGTGTGCGGTGTTGAGTGAGAGGTTAGTGTCACAATAGCGCAAGAGGTTGCCAACTTGTTTATCCGCAAAGAGATGGACAAGATCCTAAGTATAATTGGTTTCTAAGGCCTGAAGTTCATCATGTATGGCCTTTAACCATTTGGGATGAGATTTTGTCTCAGCAACAGTGTGCGGTGTTGAGTGAGAGGCTAGTGTCACAATAGCGTGGGAGGTTGCCACAAATAATCCCTGGTAAGAAGCTGATTAACTGAGATTTTGTTGACGTGTGAGTTTACCTTTGCGAAGGGCAATGGGTAACTTCGACGATGGATTACTGGAGCCGGTGAGTCATCAGGTGCGGTGGTAGCATCAGCTCTGGAGAGGCTAAAGATAAGAGGTGGAAAGAGTAATAAATAATCAATGTCATACGTTTGCGTCCAACCTTTGACAACAAGTCGGGCTTTGAGACGATTAAGGGAGGTATTGATGTTGACGCACAAGGTATAAATCCATTTGCAACCAATAACTTGTTTATCCGTAGGGAGATTGACAAGATTCAAAGTATGGTTGGTTTCCAAGGCCTGAAGTTCATCCTGCATGGCCTTTAACCAGCCAGGATGAGATTTTGGCTCAGCAACAGTGCGCGGTGTTGGGTGAGAGGTTAGTGTCACAATAGCGCAGGAGGTTGCCAACTTGTTTATCCACAGAGAGATGGACAAGATCCTAAGTATAGTTAGTTTCTAAGGCCTGAAGTTCATCCTGTATGGCCTTTAGCCATTTGGGATGAGATTTTGTCTCAGTAGCAGTGTGTGGTGTTGAGTGAGAGGCTAGTGTCACAATAGTGCGGGAGGTTGCCACAAATAATCCCTGGTAAGAAGCCGATTAACTGAGATTTTGTTGACGTGAGAGTTTACCTTTGCGAAGGGCAATGGGTAACTTCTACGATGGATTACTGGAACCGGTGAGTCATCAGGTGCGGTGGCAGTATCAGCTCTGGGGTGCAGGTATTCAAAGGCGGTGAGAGTAAACTTGGTCAAAACAGAATCCAACGACATCATGAGGAAGAGATGATGGTTGTAGAGGATGAAGATAATAGGGTAAAGTTATGGCCGAATAAGGAATAACAGGTGATGATGGGAAATCAGGAACAAAAAAGATGGAGAATTTGGCAAAGGAAACATCAGCGGATATGACATAAGGACGAAAGTTCGGGGAAAAACTGCGATAACCGCATTGAGTTTTTGAATAACCAAGAAAGACACATTTGAGTGCGCGTGCATCAAACTTGGAAAGGGAGGGCGAGTATCTCATACATAACATACACAACCAAAGATGGGTAGAGACAATGAATGTGGTGATGGGGTTGGAAATAAAGAAGGGAAGAGTGTTCCCTCGAAGAACTGATGAGGGAAGTCTGTTAATGAGATATGTAGCGGGTGATAATGACATCGCTTCAAAAAATGGTTGGAACTTTCATTTGAAATAAAAGAGCACGGGCAACTTCTAAAAGATGATGAATCTTACGTTCTGCAACTCTGTGTTGTTGTGATGTATCAGGACAAGAAGTTTGATGAAGAATGTCTTGGTCATTCAGACAGGATTGGAAAGGGTCAGAAAAATACTTACACCCATTTTCAGAGCGAAACATGAATTTCTGCTGAAAATTTAGTTTGAACTTCCTGATAGTAGGAGCCAAACACGGTAAAATTTTCAGAATAAGTTTTCAACAAATAGTCCCATGTAATTCTCGAAAAATGATCAATGAAGATAACAAAATAACGATAACCCAATTTACAAGGACTAGGAGTGGGTCCACGTATGTCATAATGAATTATATGAAAATGACTAGACGTACGAGTAATCGCTCGGGGGACATAGGCGACCTGATGATGCTTGGCATAATGACCGGATTCACCATCAAAAGGATTAACATGACCCAAATCCAGACAAAGTGTCTGAAGAACGGATGCAGGTGGATTACCAAGGTGATAATGAAGCTGCAAGACACGATCAGAAGTGGCAGGACAGACGAGAGCTGGGGTCGAGTCAAGCACGTACACACGGCCTTGAAGTCGTCCACTACCAAACACCGAAGTTGTCGAAGGCTCCTGAAAGACAACTGAAGTAGGCTAGAAGATGATTCGACATTGTAAGTCAGCTGTAAGTTTACTAATAGATAGCAGATTAAAAGGACAGTGTGGAACAAGCGCAACTGCGGAGAGCATCAAATTAGGTGTATTCGAGCAACTCTCATAACCTGCAATCTGTACTGTCTTACCGCCTCCCACAATAGTATTACCTCCAGTTAAAGATGATCTATATGACTGTAGAATACCTGCATTCTCAGTGATATGCTCAGAGACGCCAGAGTCAAGAACCCATGAGGTGGATTGCTGAGATAAATAAGCAACAGATGCATCACCAGGACCAATAGAGCACTCGATGAAGTTCTTGCACATTGAGATTGGAGATACCGATACTCATCATCAGAAAGATGAACGGTATGACGAGTGTCATCTAGAGGCACCGAGGCAGTTATGGCAACCTGTGCAGATTGAGAGCGATTAGAAACCGGAGAACCATTCGGACCACCATACAAATGCCAACATGTATCAATCGTGTGATAGTCTTTGCTGCAATGAGTGCAATATTTGCAGGAAGTAGGTCGATCACGACCTTCAGAACAACCACCACTTATGTTGGGACCGCGAGAGACCATAACAACATGATCAGAGTGATCAGCGTTGAGTGCCGGTGGAGGACGACTCGCACGAACAAGGTGATTATAAACTAAGGAGGGATGTAAAGAGGTGTGGCTGACCGACATGCCGGTAATGGTGGTAGAGAATTCGACATTGACACCATGCAGGAGGGAGAATAAGAATAATTGATCGTGTTGAGTGCGGGCGTCATTAGGAGTCTGTGGAATGGTCCAAAAGTCATTGATCTCAACAATAGACTTCCACTCGTTGTAATAAGGGGGAATCAAGCGAGTTCCCTATTAAAGAGCGAAAAGATGCCGCAAAAGATTAAATATGTGAGCGAGATTGTTTCTCAAAAAACATAAGCAATAGAGTCCCGTAAGTCCTTGCAAGTATTAGCAGTCTTGGCGACATGCTTAACTGAGCAATCTATGGAGTTAAGCACCATAGAAAAGATCTTATTGTCTTGCTGTTTCCATTGTTCGAAAGTGACATTTTTTGGATTGGGAAGGGAAGCAACAAGATGAGAATAGTAGCCCATACCCTTCAAAGCTATCACAACAATCTTCTTCCACATGATGGATTGTAGGAATCGTGACGTTCGTCCACAAGATGGGTGAAAACTGTGATAGTATCCGGCAAGGGCGACAACATTGCCATAGATGGGCCCGAAGATCACAAGAGGGCGGTGAAGTGCTGAAGATGCACGTTACGTAAGGACAAAGCGCTGAAAATGTGCAGTGAGTAGAAAGTAGGTGCTAAAAGTGTATGGCCGGAACATTTGAGCATCAATTAGGTCATAGAAGAAAGAGTATCATGGATGATTGCAGGGCGAGGTTGTGCGGTTTGGGGTGTCACATAGGGAGAAGTGACGGGTTGGTGGGGTTGTCGCATAGGGAGGGGCGACACGAAAGGGTGTCGTCGCACAGGGAGGGGCGACGCCCAAAGGGCCGTCGCACGGAGAGCCGTCCTGTAGGGTGTTCTGTCGTACTGGAGGTGCAGACACGCACGAGGTAGTTGGTGAAGGAGCCTTCGCGTAGGTGGCCGACGCGAAAGGGGCCGTCGCCCAGGGGGATGTCGCGCAGGAGGGGCGACGCGCATGAGGGTCGACACGCTAAACCTGCTCTGATACCATGTTGGAATGGAAACCGTACCTGACAACGAGGTCAGATGCTTTATTTATAAATGAAAAAAAAGTACAACAAACAACTCATACCGATGTGGGACACGAATATTAAAAAATATCTAATACTAACTATTTTAATAATCAATAAGGAAACATATAAAATGAGAAATTGTAAGAGAGGATGATAAAAAGTCAATCATTTTTTCTAGCCTTAATTTTGATGATTGTGGTTGTAGAGGATTGTTGTTCATTGGCAGCCAACTTGAAGTTGTGGGATCTGAACCCATAACCATGTCATGTTGTGGTGAATCTGTTGCGGAATCACCGGGAGACAGAACGACAGAAAACGAGAAAACGAAAGAAAGGAAAGCAACAAAGAACACGACGATTTACGTGGTTCGGGAAAAATCCCTACGTCCACGGGTGAGGCAAATTTTCACTATGATTCGGGAGCATAGAAATTACAGAGGATTTCCAACACACAAAAAAACCCTAGCCCGAAATGGGCTACATATGAAGAAGACGGTCTACTGATCTGAATAGTAGTCCGCGTTGCAACAGTGATCGGCGGCTCACTTTGTCAAAAGTGCTACAGTGTCTGTCGGCTGGAAGTCAAAAGCGCTACAGTACTGTTGACCCCGAAGTCCGCACCGCTACAGTGTCTGTCGGTGTCGGTCGGTCAGCTCCGCTACAGTGGTCAAAGATGCTACACTGGGTTCTTGACAAGATGTATAGCACTCTGACTCTCACAGTGCAATACATTCTCCTCTCGCTTTCTTCCCAATTCATCCAAGAAGTTCTTCAGCCAAACCATTTCTTTCCCAGCTTCTGTTACAGCAATGTATTCTGCCTCTGTGGTGGATAAAGCCACCACCTTCTGCAATTGTGATATCCAACTTACCGCAGTCCCTCCACAGGTAAAAACATAACCCGTGGTACTCCTCCTGCTGTCGACATCGCCTCCAAGGTCAGCATCCACATACCCCTGCAATGAAGTTCCTTTTCCAAAGCACAGAGATACCTCCTTGCTGCCCTTCAAATACCTCAGTATCCACTTCACAGCATCCCAATGTTGTTTTCCAGGGCTAGCCATATACCTGCTCACAACTCCCACTGCATGAGCAATGTCAGGTCGAGTACAGACCATGGCATACATCAGGCTTCCCACAGCTGATGCGTATGGAACTTTTGCCATGTACTCCACCTCTTCTGCCGTCTTCGGTGATTGCTCCTTTGATAGTTTGAAGTGGCTCGCCAGGGGAATAGAGACTGCCTTTGCTTCCAGCATGCTGAATCTTCTCAGAACCTTCCCAATGTAATCAGCCTGTGACAACATTAAGGTTCCAGCCGTGCGGTCTCTCTTGATCTTCATTCCCAGAATCTTGCCAGCTTCTCCAAGATCCTTCATTTCAAACTCCTCAGCCAAGTGCCCTTTCAGCTCATTAATTCTCTGCATACATGATCCTGCAATGAGCATGTCATCCACATACAGAAGCAATATAATATATTCATCACCGAAAGACTTGATGTAGCAACACTGATCCATGCCACATCGTTTATATTCATTTTTAGACATAAATGAATCAAACTTCTTGTTCCACTGTCTCGGTGCCTGCTTCAGTCCATATAAGCTCTTCTGGAGTTTGCACACCACGTCTTCCTTTCCAGACTCTACATATCCCTCTGGCTGCTGCATGTAGATCTCTTCCTCCAAATCTCCATGAAGGAAAGCAGTCTTGACATCAAGCTGCTCAAGGTGCAAATCCTCTGTCGCCACAATGCTGAGAACCACCCGGATGGTGGTAAGCTTTACTACTGGTGAGAAGATTTCAGTGAAATCTACTCCCTCCTTCTGTTGAAAGCCTTTCACCACCAGCCTTGCCTTGAACCTCCTCTTTCCATCATGTTCTTCCTTGACCCGATAGACCCACTTATTCTGCAATGCTTTCTTTCCTCTTGGCAGAGGTGTCAGCTCCCAAGTGTTGTTCTCATGCAATGAGGAAATCTCCTCCTTCATAGCCAGCTCCCACTTGCTTGACTCCTTCAGCTGCATTGCTTCTTCAAAGCATTCTGGTTCTCCACCGTCAGTCAATAAAAGGTAATGCAATGATGGTGAATACCTCTGCACGGGCCTTCTCACCCTTGATGATCTCCTCAACTCCACTGGAGTAGTAGGTTCCACTGGTTCGGACTTCTCAAGCTCAGACACACCTTCAAGCTCCACTTGCGTTTTGCATTCTGATTCAATGTTCCCATTTTCATCTTCAACTGCATGGCGATCTTTGTACCTGACACCTTCATTGAATACCACATTTTGGCTCCTGATGGCCATCCTGTTGACATCATCCCAAAAGCGATACCCAAACTCCTCACCACCATAGCCAATAAAGAAACATTTTTTGGACTTTGCATCAAGCTTGTCCCTTGCATTAGCATCAACATGAACATATGCTAAACTGCCAAAGACTCGTAGATGTGAGAGTTTTACCTCCTTACCAGACCAGAGTTCCTCGGGTAGACATTCCCCCATTGGCACAGAGGGACTCCTGTTTATGAGATATGCTGTCATATTCACTGCATCAGCCCAAAAGGTCTTGGGTAACCCCGAATGCAGCCTCATGCTCCTGGCACGTTCATTCAGTGTTCTATTCATCCTTTCTGCCACACCGTTCTGTTGTGGTGTTCCTGGGATTGTCTTCTCCCACCGAATTCCATTTTCAGAACAGAATTCCCTGAACTCTTGACTGCCATATTCTCCACCATTGTCAGACCTCAAACATTTCAGCTTTACTCCTGACTCGTTCTCCACCATGACTTTCCACTTCTGAAATATCTTAAACACATCAGATTTGTTCTTCAGAAAGTAAACCCATACCTTCCTCGTTGAGTCACCGATGAATGTCACATAATATTGTGACCCTCCGAGCGATGGTACTGGTGCAGGCCCCCAAAACATCTGTATGCACCAGGTCCAGCTTTCCGGCCTTCGGTGTTCTGCCTCCTTTTGCAAAGGACACCTTCTTCTGTTTTCCAAAGATGCAATCTTCACAAAAGCCTACTTCCACCGATTTCAGCTCTGGTAGCAATCCTTTTGTTGCCAGCACCTTCATCCCCTTTTCACTCATGTGGCCGAGTCTGTAGTGCCACAGTTGAGAACCTCTGACAGCTTCGAGTGATGCAGCCTTGTCCATGCACGTTTCTGTCATGTTGTACAGGGTGCCATTCTTTGCTCCCCGAGCTATGACCATAGCTCCTCGGGTGATCTTCCATGCACCACCAGTGAACGTGGTACTCAACCCTGCATCATCAAGCTGTCCCACAGAAATGAGATTTCTTCTTAAACCAGGGATGTACCTCACGTTTTCCAGAACCAGCAAGCTCCCACTGTTGGTCTTGATCCGTGCATCTCCTTTCCCCACAATCTGCAAGGGCTCGTCATCAGCAAGATGCACCTTGCCAAAATTTCCAGAAACAAAATTGTTCAGGAAACCCTTCTCCGATGTAGAATGGAAAGACGCCCCAGAGTCTAAAATTCAAGACTCCATCGGGCTGTCCACGCTAAGCAGTAGCACGTCATCAGTTCCTTCAGCTACCGCGTTTGCTCCACTGGTTTCAGGTCCCTTCCGGTTATCTCTGCACTCCTTCTTGACATTTCCTTTCTTCCCGCATGTCCAGCAGGTAGGACCAGGCCCCTTTGCCTTGTCTCTGCTCTTTCCTCTCGACTTCGATCGTCCTCTGCGATTGTCCCGCTGTGGGTACCTTCCTCTTCCTTCAACGTTCAAAGCAGAACCAGAGAATCTGCCTGATTCTCTTCTTCGAACATCCTCACTAAGGATTAGGTCCCTTATATCCTTCAGAGCCATCTTCGTATTCCCCGAAGTGCTGCTCACAGCTGTTACAGTTGCTTCCCAACTTTCAGGTAACGAAGATAATAAAACCAGAGCACATACCTCATCACCAAGGTCAATGTCCACCGATGACAACTGACTTATGATGGTATTGAACTCGTTGATGTGATCTGCAACAGCTCTCCCTTCAACCATTTTCAGGTTGAACAATCGTCGTATCAAATGCACCTTGTTAGCCGCAGAAGGCTTCTCGTACATATTTGTGAGAGCTTTCATCAGGTCCACCGTCGTCTTCTCTTCTCTGATGTTGAACGCCACGTTTTTGGCCAACGTCAGGCGCACAACACCCAGAACCTGTCGATCCAGTAGCTCCCATTCTGACTTCTCCATTTCCGCTGGCTTCACACCCAGAAGCGGCAAGTGCATCTTTTTCTGATAAAGATAATCCTCGATCTGCATCCTCCAGAAACTGAAATCAGTTCCATCGAAGGGATCGATCTTCACTTTGCCTTCATCCAGAGCCATCGTTGGAGAATTCCGAACTCACCCTTTGATACCAGTTGTTGCGGAATCACCGGGAGACAGAACGACAGAAAACGAGAAAACGAAAGAAAGGAAAGCAACAAAGAACACGACGATTTACGTGGTTCGGGAAAAATCCCTACGTCCACGGGAGAGGCAGATTTTCACTATGATTCGGGAGCACAGAAATTACAGAGGATTTCCAACACACAAAAAAACCCTAGCCCGAAATGGGCTACATATGAAGAAGACGGTCTACTGATCTGAATAGTAGTCCGCGTTGCAACAGTGATCGGCGGCTCACTTTGTCAAAAGTGCTACAGTTTCTGTCGGTTGGAAGTCAAAAGCGCTACAGTACTGTTGACCCCGAAGTCCGCACCGCTACAGTACTGTTGCGGGCCACAAGCATTCGGCCCAACCGGATCGGGCAACACCAATCCAACAGAATCTTGCAACAAGTTTTTCTCTAAAGACTATCATGTTTAAAGATTAGAATAAATATTAATGCATACTGAAATTTCACAATCCAAAATTTAAATATTATCATAAAAGAGACAATTCAAAACCATAAAAGGTAACAAATTGTTTGTTATCACTTACCATTTTCAATGATGCAGCTAAATTGATAAAATTTATCAAAACCCATGTAGGATTTTTCACGTGGATTTTTTTGTCACCATGAACAATTTAAAACTCATTAAAAACTACTTATACCACTTATTATTTGTGATAAATATTAGTGTGTAATGCTCTGTTTGACACACATTGAAAAAAAAAATTATAACACTTCTATTTTTCCCACTGTATGAGGTTCTGTTTGACATAACTTAATGAATACTTCATATTGATTATCCCACTTATTGAAAATTGCTTCTACCACTTAATAATTGTGACAAATCTTAATGTATAAGGCTAAACTACTTCTAGCACTTGTCAATTCAAAACCTGCTTATACCACTTATTGAAAACTACTCATACCACTTGAGGAGGATGGACGCACCGCCTCTCCCCTTTATATGTAATTAAAAATCTTACGAATGAAAATCTGTAGAGGGAGTCACGATCCATGGTGAAGGTGCACCATGTGTGCACAAAAGAAGAAGCTTTGTGGATTTAAAAATATTTAAAGTGAAATAGCCTTGCTAAATCTGCCTACGCTGGCATATGTTCAGTGCATGATAAAGTGGGATTTCAAGGCATGTGGAGATTCTCTAAGTAGTTGGAAATGGAGAAGCTTGTTTAGGGAAGAAGAATGTGGTCAAAAACCACGTACGATTTTTCAGTTCATGGAAAACCTGGTACATCTACAAGTTCAAATGCTCATTGATAGTTATATCTGCCACCTTGAAGTCTGATCTTGATGGGCTTATATTTTAAACAGTGGAAAAGCAAATCTAGGTAGCTGCGAGTACATGTAGAGACAAATGGGGTGTCAATGGGAACAAAGGTTGATTTTAAGGTGCAATTATGCTCGAATCAGTTTATGCATGCTAAAAAGTGATTCATGTATCTGAACTTTCACACAGCATAAGCTTTTTATGTTCATGTACATGATGTCATCTAAGTTTATGTGATGTAATCTGCTCATGTTCTGAAATCTGTGCAAACACCTTAAAAAGAACATGTGCTGACATATGTTCAGTGCATGCTAAAGTGGGATCTCAAGGCATGTGGAGATGCTCTAAGAAGTTAGAAATGGACAATCTTGTTTAGGGATGAAGAATGTGATCAAAAACCCCATTTCCTATTGATTGTTTATGGAAAACCTGGTATATTTAGAACTTCAAATGCTCATCGATAGTTATATCTGCCACCCTGAAGTTTGATCTTGATGGGCTTGTATTTAAAACAGTGGAGAAGCAAATCTGGGAAGCTGTGAGTACATGTACCGACAAGGGAGGGTCATTGGGAACAAAGGTTGATTTAAAGTGCAATTATGATGGACTCGCTTTATGCATGCTAAAGTGCTAAAGTCTGATGCAGAATACTTGCTTCTGTTTTCATGAATCACCATTACCAATGGGTATCTTGGCTGGTTTGAAATCAGTGACCATAGATGCTGTAAAAAGTGGTTCATGTCATATCTGAACTTTCACAGGGCATAAGTTTATGTGCTGTAATCGGCACTTTTGTCTAACTTTATTTAATATAATCTGCTCATGTCCTAAAAACTGTGCAAACACCATAAAAAGGACATCAAGGCGTGATTGATGATCATGGATGAGTTGGTGATATTGAAGGTGGATAAGAAGGAAAATCAATGAATCTGGAATTGCGTTGCATATATATGCTGTGTAATAGTTCCCCTGATTTTTTAGAATCTATTCTGTCCATCCCAACCATTATTTGTAGTCAAAATATACATGGACTATAAATTTGCAAAAACATAGCTGTTTTGATGTAAGACAAAGTCTAATGCATCATGGGCAAAACAAACCAAAAATGTCAATTGATATATGCTGAATAGCAGATCACACCTGCTATTCATGAATATATCAGATGTACAGGCATGTTTATTACTAATGCCTACTACTGTGGAACGGGTTTAGCATTCTAGGTTAACTTAATCTGTGTTCTGTACTAGATATTTATAGCTTAAACAGAAAAACTAGTAGTACTATTTATCCTGGGCAAAACAAACCAAAAATGTCCTTATGCTGAATAGCAGATTACTCCTGCAATTCATGAATATATCAGATGTACAGGCATGTTTATTACTAATGCCTACTACTGTGGAACGGGTTTAGCATTCTAGGTTTAACTTAATCCGTGTTCTGTACTAGGTATTTTTAGCTTAAACAGAAAAACTAATAGTACTATATTACATGCATAGACAGAATTATAATTATAATTTGTCAATTCAAAAGTTTCATTAAAAATATCAGTTCATTAAGAGCACACTTTTGTACCTGAGTAGATGAAATCTGCATGTTTGATTTTACAGAAACAACGTCTGTAGTACTATGTTGAGAACATCCACTGCTTTCATGCTTCTACAAATTATGGAAAAAATTAAAATTAAAATGTGTCGGTTGCTTTTTTTATATCCGTGATTCAAGAATTTTAGAACTATGGTACCTGGTTATGTTTGATTATCAATTTCAGTATCTGAGACGAAGAGTACTTTGTAAGTTTTTGTTCGGATGAACGATGACGGCTTCGAATGTTGTAATCTATTATTTTAATAGATAACAGAACCCTTTTCAACTTGAAAATATTTAACTCTGGAGGAAATCCAAAGTCATCGTTATCCTGCATAGAAAATGAACAAAAATGATTCTTTATTTCAAGTGGAATTATATTGACATAATGTCAACACTTATATATTCGTACCTATATCAAAACATCTCTTAGCTGTGCAACCGTTTTTGTTATAAATCGCATAACTTGCTTATCAAAGAGAACAACTGTAATTGAGTCTTTGTGACTAGCCACTAGTAGCTGTTTGCTGGATTTCAAAATTACATTAGACAACCGTATTTACCCGGTCACTGCTTTCCAACCAGATACAGTACAACATAGGTGTAGTAGAAGCAGTAGACGGTGTTTTTCCAGGACTAAGAATCTGTGGCATCCTAAGAGACGTGAACCTGATAATTGATAAATAAGGCCCATTATCAATTTGAAACAGAGGAAAATACATAGATTGTGGATAGAACTTAAAAGAAAAAAATGACATATATTTTTGGTTGATGTAGCACCTGTTTTTGAATGTCTGAACTGCTAGAATATGAAGGTTGAAGAGTAATTACGTTGCATTGAAGCAAGTTGTCACAATTACAAAATCTGTATAAAATTTCAAAACAGAAGGTTAAAGTAATTTTTAAAGAGATTTACAAAATGAATAAAATATTTGAAATGCAAAGAGTTTAGAATAGATAGAAATTTTACCATATCGTTTTGCCCTCACGAGTTGCATCACTAAAATAGTATACTACTCTGCACTCTGTTCCAAATAATTTGACATTTCTGTTGAAAAATCACCCCATAAACTGCAATGAACTTGTATCCCTCTGTAACCAAATAAAAGTACAAATATGTTTATTGGTGTCGCAACCCCGACCCCAGTAGCCCGAAGCCGATGTCTACTTTATTACATTGGTATAAATACAAGGCGTCAAATCCTAAGAACCGACCCGTTTAGTAGTTTTGGAAAATTAGACACATACATGATACCAAAGAGAGTTCCCTCCATTCCCGTCGCGGTGTAGCCCCTCCTTTTCAGTCGTCAGTCCCTTCCCGTCCGACGCAACACCTTCCGTCCGATGTGTTCCCATGTGCACTGACCCTTTCCGCACCCCGCCCAAAACAACACGGCCTGTGCGACGATGCCTCCCTTCACGACGCCTCTCATGCGAAGGTCCACGGTCCCCTGTGCGCTTACGCGACGACACCCCTCCCCGTCCCTTCTGTGCGACACAACACCCAATACCCAACCCTCAGCCTTGCACCCCTTCCCGTTCGGTCACCAATCCCCGTCGCCCCTTTTTGTGCGACACAACACCCAACACCGGCCCTCTCTGTGCGCTCGACCCTCCTTGTCGCCCCTCTCTGTGCGACACAACACCCAGAGCTGCACCCCTCTGTGCGATTGCCCCTCCCAGCAACAACCCCCAGCCAATCGCCTCTCCCCATGTGACGCCTCATACTGCTCAACAACGCCCTTTTGCCATTCATGATCCTTTTTTTTTCAGCGACGTAATTGATATTCAGGTGTTCTGAGTGTGCATTTTTAGCACCTACCGTTCGAGCTTCCTCTTCCATGATTGATCACTGTACGCAACGGCTCAAAACCTTTTGTCTAGCTTTTGTGCACCTTCATCACCTTGTCACTTGCATTTTCTGCACACAATCTATGACATCATCAAACGCCTTGCCTATGATGATACTCCAACGTGCCTATCCCAACGGTCCACTTCATGGGTTCTTGACTTTGGTGCCTCAGAGCACATCATTGGGGATGCAGGTATTCTTCGCTCCTTCAAATCGGCCTCGACTGGATGTAATGTTACTTTGGCTGATGGTCAGACGGTGCATATTTCTGGTTATGAGTGTTCAATTACGCCTGGCTGGACACTATTTTCTGTTGCATTTGTTCCCAGTTGTACCTTTAATTTACTATCAATTAGTAAACTTATAGCTGACTTACAGTGTCCGACCATCTTCTGACATGTTTCAGTTATATTTTTGGAGCATTCGACGACTTGGGTGCTTGGTAGTGGACGTCTTTAGGGCGGTGTGTATGTGCTTGACTCGACCCCATCTATCGCTTGTCCAGCCACCTCAAATCATGCCCTTTAGCTTCACTACCGCATTGGTCATCCACCTGCCCCCATTCTTCAAAAACCTTTTTCGAAGTTTGGTTCTCTTCTTCCGTTTGAATGTGAGTCCTGTCACTATGCAAAGCATCACCAAGTCACCTATGTTTTCGAAGTATTCCCTCATCTGATCACTCCTTTTCATTTGTTCATTTTGATATCTTGGGGCCCAATCTTAGTCCATCTAAACCGGATTATCGATATTTTGTTACTTTTATCGACGATTTTTCACGGATGACTTGGGTCTATTGTTTAAAAATTGTTTTGAAATCTTTTCTGTGTTTCGTTCCTATTATCAAGAAATCACTACCCAATTTTCCGCAAAATCTCATTGTTTTCGTTCTGATAATGGTCGTGAAGATTTTTCTGGACCATTCCAGTCTTTTCTCGATGATCATGACATTATCCATCAAACTTCTTGTCCTGATACACCTCAACAAATTGGTGTTGTTGAACGAAAGAACCGCCATTCGTTAGATGTTGCTCTGACGCTTTTATTTCAGAAGAAAGTTCCAACCCTTTTTTGGGACAATGCCATTCTCACAACCACCTATCTGATCAACAAACTTCCCTTGTTTGTTTTTCAGGGGGAGACACCCTTCTGTTCTTTATTTTCAACACCTCCTCATTCCCTACCTCTACATATTTTTGGCTGTGTGTTATGTTTGAGATATTCGGCTTTCGATTACCTAGTTTGATGCGAGTGCTCTAAAATGCATCTTTCTCGGCTATTCCCGCACTCGGCGCATATATCGATGCTTGTCTCCAGATTTGCATCGTTATGTTGTCTCAGCTGATGTTTCCTTTGTTGAATCATTGGTTATTTCTGTTCTTGAGTTCCAACCACCGTTTACTTCTCATGATTTCGAAGTTATTTTACCATATTCTCTCGATACACCACCACCCCTATCTATTCCTAGTGATTTTGTTGGATCCTGATTTGTCTAGGTATATACTCGCCGACCTTGCACACCTGCCATCCTGCCACCTGATGTCGCTACCACACCTGACGACTCACCTGCTCCTGATGCTCCATCACCAGAGTTGCCTCATGAGTTATTGAGACATTGACTGCTAACTCGACACAACACATTGTTGCTGAGGCCATATCTCATCCCGACTGGTTACAGGCTATGCAGGATGAACTTCAGGCTTTGGACACCAACCATACTTGAGATCTTGTCCCTCTTCTTTCGGGTTAACAGGTGGTCGATTGTAAATGGATATATACAGTTCACGTCATCGTCGATGACTCTCTTAATCGTCTCAAGGCTCGTCTTGTTGCAAAAGGTTATGCACAGACATATGAAGTTGATTATTTTGACACTTTCTCTCCGACGACAAAGATGGCCTTGGTTCGCGTACTTGTCTCTCTTGGTGCCTCATCTCACTGGCCTCTCCATCAGTTGGATGTTAAAAGACTTTTCTTCATGGATTTTTTTATGAAGAAGTATATATGGAGCAACCTCCTGGGTTTGTTGCTTAGGGGGAGTCCTCCAAGGTTTGCCGTCTTCGTCTTTTGCTGTATGGACTCAAGCAGTCGCCACGTGCTTGGTTCGATTGTTTTTGCACGGTTATGCTTAGCTTTGGCATGTGCCAAAGCATAAATGATTCTTCTGTTTTCTAACATCAATCTGTAGCAGGAAGCATTCTTTTGGTGGTCTATGTGGATGACATTGTTATTACTTGAAGTGATGCTGCTGACATTGGTCGCCTGAGTCTTTTCTTCATCAGAATTTTCAAACAAAAGATTTGTATCCATTTTGATATTTCTTAGGAACCGTGGTCTCCAGATGTAACAAAAACAATTTTCTATCTCAGAGAAAGTATGTTCTTGATCTATTGTAAGAGACTGACATGACTCGAGGTGACCTGGTTGACTCACCCCTCGAACCTGGAGAAAACTGATAGTGAGATGTTTTCATCATCCAACAGATATGGACGACTTGTTGGGAAGCTTAACTACTTTACGATGACTCAACTCAATATTGCTTGTGCGGTTAGCAAAGTGAGTCAGTCTATGGAATATCCAACAAAAACGCAGTGGGATACTGTTCTTCGCATTGTTAGGTATGTGGAAAAGGAAACAAGTTTATGTCATCTATATTATGATCATGGGCATATAGATATTGAGGCATTTTGTGATGCAGATTATGCTGGATGCCTCTTTTCTAGGAGATCTACGTCTGGTTTTGTAGTATTTGTTAGAGGAAATTTGATCTTATGTCGAAGCAAGAAGCAGACAGTTATCTCCCGATTTAATGTAGAGTTGGAGTATTGTGCAATGACATATGTGACTGCAGAGATTATTTGGGCACAACAAATTCTACAGGAGATTGGGTATCCTATCAAGAAACTGACACATATCTGGTGTGACAATCAAGCTGGTATCAAGATTGTCACAAATCCAGTCTTTCATGAGCGGACCAAGCATATTGAAGTTGATTCCCATTTCATTCGAGAAAACTTTGAGAAGAATAAGATCACTTTCGGTCATTTTCACACCTGTGATTAACTTGTAGATGTTGTCACTAAAGGAGTTCCTCGACCGAGTGTCCAAGTTTTATGTAACAAGCTGGGCAGGATAAATATATATGTCCCAGTTTGAGTGGGAGTGTTAAAGTGTATTAAATATTTTTTAGATATTTTTAATATTCTTGTCCCACATTGGTATGAGACATCTTTTGTACTCCTCTCATTTATAAATAAAGCATCCCACCTCATTGTGAGAGACAGTTTCATTCCGACAAAAACCAAATAAGGTGAGCTCAAATGCTCACTAAGGGTTATATATAGTGGAAACTATCATTAATCAATAAAGAATAATCATATAACAAGGTAAATAACTGAATACACATGTCATTTAATCATTAATTTGACTATCATCACTGGATAAAGAATAATCAATATGACAAGGTAAATAACTGAACACAAATGCCATTTAATTAATAAACTGAGAATGAAATGCATCCAAAGATGATATCATTGTGAAAATCTCATGGGTAATAATAACTGGATTCTTGATGAAGGAAATGCTTAATCATTGGATGTCATGTTCTCAGGCACATAATACTTTTACCGTTAAGATTGTTCACAAGTTTGTTTAAAACTACAGGCAGAAACCTGTTTAATTTGGTCAACTGATTTGTCCAATGAGACCTACAGTCGCATCATTGAACTATATAATTCCGAGCCCCACTTGTCACTGCACATCCAAAACATTCCTCAAATATCAATTGATCGATTTAATTCATGAATCAATATGCCTTATCATCAAATATCTGTATTGAATAAATGATACGGATTTATCAATATTTTCTCATTTAATCAAATAACTTTCAAAGTAAACATCGTATGTAAAAATGATACGATTTAGGCCCTAATCATATCCATCATACTGTTAGAACCCCCACGCCGATCAAGCAGTATGATGAATTATATTTATGGAAAACAATAATAAGTATCTGGAATTACAGACTCTTTGTAATGAAGAAAGAAAGTAGAGGAGAAATACCTGGAATCCTCTGGTGGCCCCTTTGCTATCTTGCCCAAGCTTTAAAGCCCATAATTCTAACATTCTAACTGCCTGCCGTGCTCCGTGGTTCTGCTCTCTTTTATTCTGTTTCTGTTGGGCTTCACGTGTGGTGTGGCTCCCCACCCGACTCCCCAACGGCCTCTTCCCCCCTGATCTTGCTTCTTCCTTCGGGAATAAACCTGTTAGGTGGTGCCCCACCTCTAGCTCCAACACATTCCGCCCCTTGAAGTCCAATCTGGTTCCCAAGATTGAAAGAGGGAAATTGGTTGTGGAGGGTAAATTCATCTTCCCAGGTGGCTTCATGTAAAGGGATGCCAGTCCACTGAATTAAAAACCGTGGATGAGCAAGCCATCCTTTAAGTGGAAGCGGTGAGAAAGAACTGCCAGCGGTTCCAGATAATGTGTAGTGTCTATATCTATACCCGGTGGTAGGGAAGGATGAACTTGTTGTGTGCCAACAACTTGCTTTAATTGAGAAACATGAAAAACTGGGTGGACCCTTGCGGCAACTGTTAGATCTAATCGGTAAGCAACAGGACCAGTCCGCTCGAGGATGGTGAAGGATCCGTAAAATCTTGCAGCTGGTTTTTGATGAATGCACTGAGCTACAATCAACTGTCTATGCGGTTGAAGTTTTAAGAAAACTCTATCCCCTACTTGAAAAAAAAACATGTTGATGTTGTAACTCCATTCAGCCCAAGGAATCTAGTATGACCAAGGCCGTGGATGGTCCCCTGCAAAGCAGCGCAGACATGTTTCAAGGCATCTCTTTACGACCTCCGTTTGACCGTCCCTGAGGGTGGTAGGCTGAACTTCGTTGGAGAGTGGCGCCATGAAGACGAAACAATTCTGTCCAGAAATGATTGAGAAAAATTGGGTCACAACCTCTTATAATAGAGGTGGGCACACCATGTAGGGCACACCATGTAGGCATACTACCTCACAAAGGAAAAGCCCAGCCACTGAACGTGCTGTGTGTGGGTGCTTGAGAAGCAGGAAATGGGCATGTTTTGTAACGCCCCGACCTCAGAATTCAGGAGCCGGTGCATTATTTTAGTACATTGGCATGATTAGAAGGAATCAAGTCCCGAAGGACCGATTAATTTAGTAGTCTTGGAAACAAGATACATACATAAGTTCAACATTACAACTTGAAAAGAAAAACAATACTAATTTATTCCATTAGAAACATCCAAGCTTCCAAGATTATTCCTGCAAGTCACTAATAACTAACTTTTTCATATCCTGGGAAAATGAAACATAAGAAAGGGGTGAGCTCAAACGCTCAGTAAGAGTAAGAAATACAACGGAAGATAACATAAACATTAGGCATGGTGAATAATTGAAAACACATGCCTTTACAAATAGTAAACATGAACACTTTATGACAGAAATATGAGCCGAGTAAATAATGTCATAATAAAAAATAGTCATGGATATACTACTAGTCGAATAACCACATGAAATATCAATAGCTAATCTCATAATGATGGAATGCATAATGCCGGACATCATATCCATATAGTCAAGGCTTCGTGCCAAGACTACAAATAAGATTTTGGCAAGGCCTTGTGCCAAGACATTAGTTTGTCTTATGAGACCTACCGATGCATCGAGGAGCTATAGCGGGCTCCACCCGTCACTTACTAAGTCCAATGCATTTCTCATATGAAAAGGTTGAAACATAATCTCAACATTCGTATTAAAACGAGCATACGAAATGTCAATATTTTAACCACAAACCATGAATGCCATAAAAATAGCACATCCACAGTCAAACATAACTCATTCAATACAACATGGAAGATTGTATTATAATAGATTAACCTCAATTGAGAATAATGAAGGATATTGACATAGATGAAAATAATCATCAAAAACTATTTGAAAGAAATATCTCTCTTTTTCTTGAAAACATTTTAAAATGACATTATTTATCAAAAAACCATTTAAAATAGATTTTTGAATCAAAGTGTCCCATACCACTTTGAAACTTTTAAAAGGAATTTTAATTTTTGAAACATTAATGTCTATATAAATAAATCTTTAAAACCATTTTTAAAACATGAATATTAATGAGAAAGATTTAGAAGAATAAATCTTTAAAACATTTAAAATGATATTTTAGTTAGAGTTCATAACCAAATGAGAGACACTTGAATACAATTAATTGAGGTAATCAAAACTTTATAATATCATAAGAATAAAGGGATTCATGATATACTATGTCAAAGTACATTATATACAACATATAAAAGTGAATTGGCGTATAACAACAAAGAAGTTTCAATGGAATGTAAATTGAGATAAAATCCCTTATAAAGACCGTATCCTTAGGTTAAGGATAAATCGACGACATAATTATGCGTGACAAATATAAATACACTCTATATGATTGGATATTCATTGTAAATCAATCAGAGGACATTCACGCATATTCTTGAAAAAACAACATCAATGACTTGGATGTTTAACTCAATGAATGGGTTAAGATTACTCTTATCAAGTTCATATCAGTGACTTGAGAAATTATCAATGGAGTGATTATGTGTATCAAAAGTATATCTACACAAAAGGGAGTGAAAATTACTACATAAATAATAAATAGTGATTTCACACATAATCTTGGAGTAAAATAATCAATGAAGTACGCGTAAAGCCCAATGAGTGGAAATTGAAATTTGAAATTTCCTTACCAATTTGGTAACTTACGAAACATACACCCCATGAAAGAAGAATCATAATATGAAGATGTAAATATCCATAAATTAAAGTATATTACACCTTGAATACAATCATGGGCAGTACGTACACCACTCAAAATGAAAGTGGCAAATATAGCATGAATCTCACGGGGAATAAAAAGTGAGATGAAAACCCCATTACTACGTTGAAATCAATCGAGTTGTATGACCAAAAGTTAATAATTAACAAATGAATCACAAAATACCATGAATATAAAGAGAATCATGATAATATATATTAAATGGCAGTACACAATACACCACATGCAATAAATAAGTGTCGAACAATGGAAATCTCACGGAATTAAAAGTGAGATAAGAAACTCCTTACCTTAAGTCCGACTAGTCTTGTATTTTCTTTGTTCTTCCTGAATAATAAGCTTAAGTTAATTTCTACTTGATTAAGAACATTTTTCAAGTTTATTATTCCTTTTATATCACTTATTACCTTTCTATAACAATTAGTTAATTATTTGAGTTCATATTGGATATTTTATCGATGTTCGGAACTTGAGTAAAAAATGAACTTGTTATAATTACAATTTTTTCATGTGGTCAAAAGTCCATTATCTCCAGAATGATATACATGATTTAGATATAGAATAATCAGATGCACCACTACTTCCGATCTTTAAGAATGAATGTCTTTATAACTGCGATGCATGATATTTCAGTCAGTATGGACAGTGGTGTTTTATTAGAAGCTGATCAAAGCGAATGGGATGCTGACACAACAAAAAACCAATGTTTTAGAGGGAGCTTTATCCAATGCAATCTAAACGAAGGTGATGTCATGTAAGTTATCACATGCTATGTGGGAGAAATTGCTAAATATTTTTGCGGGCGACTCAATAGTCAGAGAAGCAAAATTACAGGTTTTATGGTTTAAGTCTTAGGATCTGAGAATGCACCCTAATAGGTCTGTTGATGCATTCTTTGACCGAGTGAATGTTGTCGTGGTCTCGGAGAAATTATTGAAGATATAAACATTGTTGAGCGCATCTTGAGAAAACTCCTACCTTGGTACAATCTTGAAGTTTTTGCATTGGAAGCTAAAGATCCAAAGAGGCTGACATTAGATAGCTTGCACAATACTTTTGTCGCATATGAGATGAGAAATGATGATAACGATGCTGTGGAAAAGGGGAAGTTCAAAGAAGAGAAATTCAAGGCTATGAAGAAACTCACTATTGAAGATAGTCAGGAGGAAGGAAATGTGGATGAGGTCATGTCATTCCTCTCCTCAAATCAGCATAGTGGTAGAAGAAAGTTCAAAGGGAAACTTTCATTTGCAGGTTTTCAATGTGGAGAGATTTGACATCTTGCAGCAATGTATTTAAGAAGTTTTAAGACGACGCTGAGGATGAACGATGAAATTCTTGGGAAGAAGTATTTATCTAACGTGAAAGGCAATAGAAGTATGATGAAAAATTTCTTCAAAAAGAAGAATATGCTTTCAAAAGAAGAATCTGCTTTCAAAAGGAGATGACAATTCAGAAGAATCTGATGAGACATAAAAGTTGGAAGACCGCAAGGATCATGAATCTAATGCTACGATGACAGTTGTCAGAAATTCCCAAACAAGGGAATATAGCGACAATGACAAAAGAGAAGTTGAAGAGAGAGTTGACCTTCAGATCAAATTTGAAGTTGCGTTTGAGGAGATAGACATTTGGAGAGGCAAAACAAATAAAGCCAACAAGGTGGTTAATGATTCCAAACTCTATATGCAACAGCTGAAATAAGAGAAGTCTGATCTTGAGGCTCAAATTGAAAAGCTGAAATCTGAAAAGCCAGAAACCTCAGAAAATGTCGTTGAATATAAGCTCAAAATTTAAGGACAAACCTGTTTGGTCTCCAACCTTACAGTGGGTCGTACAACAGAATATAGGCAGTGGAAGAAGAAAGATTCACTATATTCACTTTATTGCAATGACTAGATGAAGAGATACAATGGGAGGACGAAAAGAGAAAAGGAGGCGAGGAAGTGGAGATAGAGGAACACCCTAGGAGAAGACCACTTCTTTGTGAGCCTGTCGGACGTGCCAACATCCGATCACAGTTGCCCTACTGTAAGATCAGGACCGGCCCGGAACACCCTTGTCAATTTTGTTGCCCAAGACCAGAAGCATAAATGTTGCCCCTTCCAAGCTGCTACAGTGTTTATATAGTATAGGTACAGTAGAAATATTTCTTGTTGCCCTAGCCCATGGGCTTGCTGGGCTTGCCCCAGGGCCGGCCCTGTGTAAGATTCCAGCAAAATGAATTGTACCCCTCCCCTTCAGCCATCCCCACCTATTAATAATCCAACCGCCCAACCAGCTAACAACGCTCTAACAACTATCAACCCCCTCTAACAACAAATAGAGAAATGACATCACTACCCCTTGGTAGTTGTACGGATGGCCCCACGCTCTCTCTCCTTGAGAGTCCTAACCCGTCCCCACAACAAATTAGCCCCTACACACTCCTAACATTATCCCCTGCTTGAAAAATCACGTTGTCCTCAAGGTGGACTGCTAAAACACCGCTTGAAAAACCACATTGTCCCCAAGGTGATTTCTGCAGCACAACTTATCCAACACCTGCAAGTAGAATGGCTGCAGATGATTTCTGCAACATGTGGTTGTTTGCACAAGCCTTTAACATCTATTATGAGAAAATCCAAACCGTATGCATGCATAATTGGGAGTTTAAAACTGAGAATATGTTGCTCCCTAGAAGCCTTTTTCTCTATAGCTTTCCCACTGATCCAAGCACAACCAAATAAATGGTGTTGAACATATCCTGCTAATATTAAAAAATATGGACAAAAACCAAGCAACATCGGGTTGAATTTCCGGATTCTGGGAGCTCAATACAATATATACAACAACTGTATCCCCAAAACCAGCTTTTTCTTTACTCAGCTCGCATCCAAAGAAGGATCTCTTCTTGCATTCCTAAAAAATATTTGTCTTCAGTATCATTGCAGCCGCAAGAGACAACAAACATCGCAACAACTTTGATGATTTGTCACTGGTCTTAATTAATATGTCAGTGTGACTACAACTATCATGTAACTGTTTTTGGTCTAGAATGCAAAGGATCTCCTCAGTAGTAGTTCTCGTCGAGACTTGTGCTTGGAATGGTGAAGCGTTCTACCTGGTCACAGTGAACAATTGGCGGGATGTCTTCCTCCAATGCTCAGCAATCCTGTACAGCGGCCAGAACCTTCCACTTCTCCAACAACTTGTACCCTGTTCCATGCGAAACCGACTCCTCCTTAGTTCAACATTGATCAGATAACTCAACGAGTTCCCGCACCTGTTCCCGCAAGGTTTGCTGCTGCTCACGGTACTCTGCATGCACCTTAGCAAAGGCTTTAACAGACAGTAATTCTTGCATTTCAGTTGCCTGTGCACGGAACAACCGCTCCAGCTCTGACTCTTCTGTAGCAACTCCAATAACCATTCTAGTAGACACACTTCACCGAAACACAGAAGCGATTGTCTCGAACTGTTACACTGCAACAAAGAAAATTTGTGGGCTATCCTACAACGAACGCATCGACACCTCTGCCTCTTACTGTGCAACACAACAATCGCCAAAGTTATCGCAACTTCCACTCAACGTTCATCACTCAAGCTACACCTCACAACAGACGTTTTGGTGTCACAACTTCCTTCCAACGTTCGGCCAACACATAAGATGTTAGGTAGAGGAGAGAGAACTTGTTGCAAGTCTGATGTCCAAAAGTGATTGTCAAACTACTGTGATCGTGTCACGCAGCAGAACACAAAACTAAAATCCTTTTTTTGTTTTTTCAACGGTGATCGCGTGTGCTCCAACAACAAACGCGGCTCTCCCCTATGTTCGTCTAGCAAGAATTCGTTTTCCTTTGCGTTCGAGCCTCAAGTAGCAAACAGTTTCTCAGTTGCAGTTGAGTCTTCACCTTGAGTTCGTAATAGAGAAACTCTCTCATCGAGAGCACCAAATTGTATGGTCTCCAACCTAACAGTGGGTCACAGAACAAAATATTGGCCGAGAAAGAAGGAAGATTCACTATATTCAGTTTATTGCAATGGCAATATCAAGTGGTACAGTGGGAGGACGAGAAGAGAAAAGGAGGCGAGGAAGAGGAGATAGAGGAACAACCTAGGAGAAGACCACTTCTCCGTGAGCCAGTCGAACGTCCCAACATCCGATCGCATCCTCTCTGCTGGAAGATTCCAACAAAATGAATCATACCTCTCCCCTTCAGCCATCCCCGCTTATTAATAACCCAGCTGCCCAGTCTGCTAACATCTCCCTAACAACTAACAACCCCCTCTTAACAACTAACAACCCCCTCTAACAACAAATAGAGAAAAGACATCACTGCCCCTTGGCGATTGTATAGACAACCCCACACCCTCACACTCCTTGACAGTCCCAACCCGCCCCCACAACAAATCAGCCCCTACACACTCCTACCAATTCCAAAATTGTTGATAGTCTGACTAAATACAGTAAGAGATCGAGTCAAACGCATCGTAGAGTTTGAAGAGGAGGTTGTCAATCTACGAAAAGAGGTAAAGATCAGGAGAATCTCTTGATTGCGGTAAAGCAGGATACAAAGGCTACAGAAAAAGGAAAAGTAGAATTCAGAGTTCCAGTGAAACAGACAAAGGAGTGTCAGAAGAAAACGATAGATCAGAATGATACAACTGGTATGCGGCTTGATCGTAAACAGAAAGCAGTAATGGTTGAAGCTTGACTACAAACACTCACTCTGGGGTTGAAGATTGATTTGGGTATGAATCAAAACAGAAGATCTCGTGAACCCAGACAACAACTAGTGGTGCAATAGTGACACACATGAATGCACCCCGCATTAGATGTTATTGTTGTTGAAAAATGACTCACAAAATGTTTGTTCTATACCTAAGAGTTATCGAAGGGAACAATAACAAAAGCTGCCATACAGAGCTCAATATTCCAGGATAACATTTGATGGTCACTATTTCGGGTGTGGAGGATTCTGACACATCACAAGATATTGCTTATCAACAATGCAAAGAAATGTGCCAAAACAGACTGAATGTGGTTATAAGCAGCAACTCAATGTATCATCAAATGAGTTGAAAACGCAAAATCGATTTGCTGCATTAAAAGATGAAAGTTGTTCATTATACTCTGAGCATCATCAAGAATATCAATCAAAGGCATGGATAAGAAAGAAAAAAGATGAACAGGCGATGGTTGCAGAGATTGCTTTCAAAGTATCAGATCACACTGGAATATGGATCATTGATAGTGGATACACCTCCCATATGACATGAAATAAGGAACTGGTGACAGAAATTAGATAACCCAAGAAAGGTATTCTAAGTTTTGGTAATGATGAAGTCTTGCAAATTATTGGTTCAGGAAAAGCTAAGTTTGGGGGAAAAGACACGAGATGTGCAGATGCCCTGGTTGTTGAAAGTCTCAATCACAACTTGCTAAGTGTCAATCAATCGTGTCACTAAGGACATGCCATAAACTTTTCCAAAAAATTATGCATCATTAAGGAAAAAGATGGTGCAGTTGTTTTGCAGGGAAAACGTGCTAATAAAAATCTCCACCTTGTACGTGGAGAAGAAGATACGTGGTTTTTCTCCAAAGAAAAAGAAAACAGGTTATGACATAAACTCCATGGTCATTTGAGTCAAACGTCGTTGGAAGATTTGGTGAAATGTGATTTTGCTCGAGACTTCCCTAAATTATCACATGATCGTACCTATACGTGCGATGCTTGTCAACAAGGAAAGATCATTCGAAAGATATACATGGCAAAAGAGAAAAAGTCAACGAAAGTGCTTGAGTTGGTGCATATTGATGTCTGCAGACTTATTTCATCAAGATCTATTGATGAGAGGAGATATTATGTACTTTTCATTGATGATTTTAGTGAAATGACATGGGTTTCAGTCATCACCCACAAGTCTGAGGTGTTCAGTTGCATAACAAATTATCGAAAGAAAGTTGAAAAGATGTTAGGTCAAAAAATCCGGAAGATCCAAACAGATGATGGAACAATGTTCACAAATAGCCAAGTGGAGGATTATGTCGAGAAACATGAGATAAGACACCAAGTTTCAGCCGTAAGAACTCTTCACCGAAATGGATAGTGAGAGAAGAAATCTGATTATCAACAACATGGCTAAAACAATGCTCTTTGAGAAAGGCCTTTTAGAAAAGTTTTGAAAAGAAACAGTGATGACATCAATCTACACATCAAATAGAGTGTTATTATGTCCAAAAGAAGAGAAGACTCTATATAAGCTTTGGTATGGAAAAAATCCAATGTTGAAGTACTTTCGAGTCTTCAGAAGTTTCATTCTCAATAAGGAGAAACACAAGAAGTTTCATTCCCGTGGAGATGAATGGATATTTCTTGGCTACTCAAGAAAAAGAAAAACATATAAAATTTTCAATAAGTGGTCGAGAAAGGTAGTTGAAAGCAATGATGTAACTGTAGTAGAGAATGAGCTGAATTTTCAGCAAATAAATGAACAGTTTCAAGAGGATAGTGATGAAGAGATAAGCAGCTCAGGGGAAGTTCTAGTTCCTGAGAGTGATTCAGAAGAAGATTTAGATAATGAAAAGGATGAACATAAACTAGTATCTGCACAAAGACTGAGAAGTCGAGCCGAAATTGATAGATAGAACATAATTGGTGATCAGACAACGCCGAACAAGAAGGATGAAGACTTTACAACAAGCATCGTTCTTATCACAAGTAGAGCTTAAATGTTTTGAGGAAGCAGCAGGAGATGACAACTGGGTCCAAGCTATGAATGATGAGCTTAACCAAATTGAGAATAATCAGACATGAAAGATTGTTTCGAAACCAACAGAATAAGAAAGTCAGTTTTTCACATCAAGATGAATGAAAACGGTAAAGTGATTCGAAACAAAGCACGACTAGTGCGCACAGGCTACTCCTAGATAGTGGGTATCGATGTTTATGAAACAAGCATTGAGAGCATGGTATTCAAGGCTCGATCAGTTTTTGAAGAAGTTTGGTTTTCAACATGGTGGAGTTGATTGCAATTTATATGTCTACAATGACCGTATTCAAAAGATGACGATGCTCGTGTATGTCGATGACATAATTTTTGATGGATAGATGAAACTTGGTGCAAACAGCTCGCAGAATTCATGAAGAGTGAGTTTGAAATGTTAACGATTGGTAAACTGATGTTTTTCCTTGGTTTACAAGTGACACAGTTAAGGAATGACACATTTATTTCACAATTCAAATATGCCAAGGAAGTTCTCAGAAGATTTGGAATGGATAATTGCAAAAAGATTACTCCGGTAGCTGTCCGAATGAAAATATCACGAGATGATGAAGACAAAGCAGTTAATGTCACATAATACATGCAAATCATTGGAAGTTTGTTGTACTTAACAGCGACACATCGGATATTGTTTTTGCCACATGCCAAACAACACGGTATCCAAAAAATCTCAAAGAAAGTCACTTACAGTAAAAAGTATACTTCAATATATTTAGGGGACGGTGGATTTTGGTTTGTTGTTCAATGGAAAATCTCAGAAAGAGTTATTGAGTTATTCAGATACAGATTGGACCAGATCAACAGATAGAAAATCAACATCAGGTCGTGCATTCTATCTTGGTGAGTTGTGTTTCAAGGGGAAGGTGGAGCATGAGCTTGTGAAGTTGGAGTACGTGCCTACAGGCCGACAAGCTGCGGACAGTTTGACGAAGGCCTTATCCAAAGTGGTGTTTTAAAGGCATTGACTGACTTTTGGAGTTCAATCGACTCCCCACACTTGAAAAAGTGTAGATGTAAGACCCTCCCTTCGAGATATGATGTGTTTTCTTATGTGCTGATTTGTGTTCATTACCCTATGGCAAACCACGGAGGAGTGACCTTCGAGTTTGTTGAAAAAAAGGGGAGAAGTAAAAGGGGATGAAAATGTCTTAGTCAAAACTTGAGCAGAAGCTTATAGAGGGAGAATTTAATAGGACAAGGGCCATGATTTCCGTATCATAAACTGATTTTGCCAACTGCTAATCTGAAAGTGCAGTTTTGAAATACGCAATTTGTCGTCGGTGTTGCATGAGGACAAATCTTATCCCCTAAGTCGAAGCATCCTGTAGAATGAGGAAACCTCCCCTTTCTCTCAAGGTAAGGTGGGGACCTACTTTTATAGAATGATACGGTGAAAGATACAAAGATGTATTCTGATGTGGGACTCGGAAATACCCATAATAATAAAAAGAGGGTTTAAAAATCCCCCTCAAGCTGGACATGCCCAGCTTGGACAACGAGTCCCACAAAAAATAAAGAAAAAGATAACACCACACAAGACCAAGACATACTCCCCCTCAAGCTGGGTGTCAGATGTGGTGGATCCCCAGCTTGGAACTGAGCGAGGCAAGGCGAGCACTGGGGAGGCCTTTGGTGAAGATGTCAGCAAGCTGGTCTGCCGTCGGAATGTGGCTAAAGCTGACATGTTTGTGCTCTAGGTGGTGGCGAAGGAAGTGACAATCCACCTCAATATGCTTCATGCTTTCATGGAAGACGGGATTCGAAGCAATTTTAGTGGCTGCCTGATTGTCACACCATATGTGTGCAGAAGTCTGCTGAGGGAAGCCAAGCTCCTGGAGGAGTTGCTGAAGCCACAGGATCTCGGTAGTGACGGTGGCCGTGGCACGGTACTCAGACTCGGCACTGGAGCGAGAGACGACCGTCTGTTTCTTGCTGTGCCAAGAAATGAGGTTGCCTGCCAAGAATATGGCAAGCCCAGAGGTAGATTTCCGAGTGGCAAGGCAGCCAACGTAATTAGCATCGCAAAAGGCCTCAATATGCTGATGAGGATGCTGGGAGTAGTGAAGAGCACGGGCAGGATCACGCTTGATGAACTTGGCGATACAGTTGAAAGCATCCCACTGAGATGTGGTGGGATGCTCCATAAATTGACTCACTTTGGCTACCCCACAGGAAATGTCGGGTCGAGTCATGGTGAGATAATTGAGTTTGCCCACCAATCGACGGTACCGTTCGGGATGTGGGTATAGTGCCGAGGAGGCATAAAAAGACCGTTCCCCAGGCTTGAGAGGAGTATCGACCGCAGTGGCCTGAGTCAGCCCAGCATCCTGCCATATATCCAATGCATACTTCCGTTGTCAGAGGGAGACGGTGTCCGAGGAGTAGGAAACCTCGATGCCGAGGAAGTATGTGAGAGGACCAAGATCCTTAGTGTGGAAGTGTTGGTGAAGTTGAGCCTTGAGATGGGTGATACCCACAGAGTCTGCCGGTGATGACGATATCATCCACATAGACGACCAATAAGATGCAGCCATGTGGGGTCGTCCTATAGAAGGCAGTGTGGTCCTTCATACTGCGAGAAAGCCCAAAGTCGCTGACGATCGTGCTAAAGCGGCCGAACCAAGCACGGGGAGACTGCTTGAGGCCGTAAAGAGAGCGGCGTAGACGGCAGACTCGAGATTCAGCCCCGGAGGCACAAAATTCAGGGGGCTGCTGTAGATAGATCTCTTCCTCAAGGAAGCCATGGAGGAAGACATTTTTGACATCCAATTGATGAAGAGGCCACTGATGATGGGCGGTGAGAGAGATGAATAACCGGACAGAGGCCATCTTGGCAACCGGTGAGAAGGTATCAAAGTAGTCAACACTGTATGTCTGTGCAAAGCCTTTGGCCACAAGGCGGGCTTTGAGGCGATGGAGAGTGCCATCGGGATTCAGCCTGACGGTGTAAATCCATTTGCTGCCCACTGCCTGTTTGCCTACTGGAAGGGGGACAAGATCCCAAGTATGGTTTTCCTCCAGAGCCTGCAATTCTTCCCGCATTGCGGCTAGCCACCCGGGGTGAGATTTGGCTTCACCAACCGTGCGAGGTATAGAAACTGTCTCCAGAGCGGACAGACCCCTGTATAAAGATACAAATAGAGGAGTACATTGGCAGGAGCGAGTACCTTTCCGTAGGGCAATTGGCAAGTCCTCGGGTGGTGGAGCAGGAGGAGCGGACGAAGCAGGAGCATCAGTGTCACTGGCCGGAACGGGGGATACAGTCGAAGGACGACGGGAGTAGACCTGACCAAAATGGGTGTCAACAGGGGTTGACGCCGGTGGAGGATGGATGATGAGAGGAGGACAATCATCAATGGCAGGGTCAAGATGAGGAGAGGCAGGAGGAGGCAACTCTGGAAGAGGATGGAGGATGAGGGGAAAACATTCATCAATAGCAGAGTCAGGGGGAGGAGAGGGAAATGAGAATGGAGAACTCTCAACAAAGGAGACATCCGCTGAGATGACATACCGGCGAAGTTCCGGGGAGAAGCAGCGGTATCCACGCTGAGTGCGGGAATAACCAAGAAATATGCAGCGGAGGGATTTGGGAGAGAGTTTGGTGCGGCCAGGGCGAGTGTCACGAACATAACACAAGCAGCCAAACACTCGAAGAGGGAGGGAATGAAGAGGGAGAGTGGGGAAAAGAGCCCGAAAGGGAGTCTCCCCCTTAAGGATAGAAGAAGGAAGGCGATTGATGAGGTATGTAGCAGTGAGAATGACATCTCCCCAAAAGAGCAGGGGCATCTGTCTGTGGAAGATGAGGGCACGAGCAGTCTCCAGAATATGTCTGTGTTTCTGCTCGGCCACGCCGTTCTGCTGGGGTGTATCAGGACAGGAGGTCTGATGAAGCATGCCATTCGTCTCGAGAAACTGCCGAAAGGAAGTGGAGAGATACTCGCGCCCATTATCCGAGCGGAGACATTTGACAGAGATAGAAAAACGGTTCTTAATTTCATTGAAAAAGGTGTGGAAGGTGGAAAACACTTCGGAGCGTTCTCGAAGAAGGTAAAGCCACGTCATTCGCGAATAGTCATCAATGAAAGATATATAGTATTTATATCCCAAGTGACTCGGAATGGTACACGGGCCCCAAACATCGGAATGAACCAGATCAAAGGTGTGGGAGGCCCGTGTATCCGGGCGAGGAATGTAGGAAGAGTGATGATGTTTCGCAAAAGAACATGACTCACAATGAAAAGTAGGAGTCCGACTGAAGTCTGGAAACATCTGATGAATGGTGGATGCAGGCGGGTGTCCTAATCGGGAATGAAGATCTAGTGCTCGAGAAGAGGTAGACGTGCAAGCAATGGGTGCTGGTCCCTCAAACATGTAGACCCCGTCGCGAAGCCGACCTCGACCAAGTTCCCGGTTCGTAGTCTGCTCTTGAAACACAACACCAAAAGAGGTAAATATGGCGGCGCAGTTATAATCCTTAGTCAGTTTACTGATGGAAAGCAGATTAAAGGGACTGCGGGGCACATGTGCCACAGAGGGTAGGTGTATCGATGGAGTCAGGGAGCATGCGCCGAAGCCCGCTATGGTGATAGTGGAGCCATCAGCGACGGTGATGGCTGAAGAACCGACTTATGGGTAGTAAGACGTCAGCATACTAGCATCACCGGTGAGGTGGTCGGAGGCACCTGAGTCCAGCAACCATGCAGGGGAGCAATGGATGACAAAGGCAGTGGGGCGAACAGTACGGGCCAGAGAAGCCGAGGAGGGACCGGGTCGGACAGAGGCCGGAGGATCATGAGGCCGTCTGAGGTCGGCCATAGAAAGGGCCAGAGACGGGGAAAGAGAGGCGACAGTCGAGGACGCGTCCTGGACCGCGGGCTGTCCCTGCCGCGGGTGCTACGATGGCCGTCCATGCAGGACCCAACATCGGGCGATCAGGTGGCCAAACTTGCCACAATGTTGACAGAAGAGACGTGGACGTCTTGAAGCACGGCCACGTCCCGAGGAGTCTGCCATGGAAGCGTCGGGTAGCTGATGCAGCGGGCTGGCGGGATGATCGTGTGCAGGACGTGCGCGTGCTGGAAGGGCCGCCGGAACGAGGGCGCGCTGCCGGGACGAGGCCGCCGGGGAGAAACCGGGGGCGCCGGGACTAGGGTGCCGGGATGAGGGCGCGCTGCCGGGACGAGGGCGTGCTGCCGGGAGGGTCCGCCGGGCCGAGTCCGAGGGCGCCAGGACGAGGGCGCCGCGGGATGAGGACGCCGCTGGGTTAGGGGAGCCGCGCCTGGAGAGAGGGCTGCGGGAGGGAAACCACGCCGGGAGAGAGGGCCGCCGGGGAAGGAGGCGCGCTGGGTGAGGGCGCCTGCTGGGGTGAAGGCGGCGGTAGGTGAGCCGCTGGGCGAGAGCAGCGGGAGTGCGCCGGGCGAGGGTGGCCGGGAGGCGCGGGAGCAGCGGGAGGCGCCGGGCGAGGGGGCCGCGCCAGGAAGGAGGGCCGCCAGGGGAGGGCGGCGCGCTAAGAAGGAGGGCCGCCGGGGAGCCGGGAGCCGCGGGGGGGCGACGCGCAGGAAGGAGGGCCGCCGGGTGGAACCCTAGCCGGGAAGGAGGGGAGAGGCGGGGCCGGACAGAACCGGGAATCTGCAGGGACGGAGGGTCGGGACTAATTACCCTCTGATACCATGTAGAATGAGGAAACCCCCCCTTTCTCTCAAGGTAAGGTGGGGGCCTACTTTTATAGAATGATACGGCGAAAGACACAAAGAAGTATTCCGATGTGGGATTCGGAAATACCCATAATAATAAAAAGAGGGTTTAACACATCCCATTCAAGATTGAACCGTTTGGAAAAATCTGGAAAGATGAGGATGGGGGGCTCCGTATTAGTTGCTTAAAACATTGGAAAGCTTGTAGAGCATCTGCCGACTTGTGGAAACCATCCTTGCGATTGAGAGCAGTGAGGGGCCGAGCCACTTTTCCATAACCTCGGATGAATTTGTTTTATTTCCCCATGAGGCCAAGGAAACCACATACATCTTTGACTGTATTAGGGGCTGGCTGGTCAAGTATCACCTGTACTTTTCCTGGATCCATGGATACACCTGTAGCAGAATTGATGTGACCCAAATAGTCTATCTCCCACTGTCCAAAATTGCATCTCTTTTTTTATTTTTGGCTAAAAACTGATTTTCTTGGAGAACACGAAGAACCACCACTACATGCTGTAAATGCGTCGACCAATCCTTGCAATGCACAAGGATGCCATAAAAAAATTAAAACAAAGTGTCGGAGCAAGGATATAAATAACTCATTCATAGTGGCCTAAAAAGTGGATGGAGCCTTCATGAGGCCGAAAGACATCACTAAATATATAGTGGCTGCTATGTGTCCGCAAGGCAGCCTTTTCCACATCGGATTCTCGCATTCGAATTTGGTGGTACCCCACCCTGTTGTTGAGCTTAGAAAAGCAAGTGGCACCATGTAATTCACCAAGTAGTTCTTCCACCACTGGAATTGGAAATTTTCCTGGTATGATGTCCTTATTAAAAGCGGGATGGCCCACACATAGTTGCCACGACCCATCTTTTTTTTAACTAACACTTGACTTGAATAAGCACTAGAAGTTGGCCTAATGATGCCACTGTCCAGCATCTCCTGCATTTGTCTTTCAATTTCGTTCTTTTGGAAATAAGAGTATTTGTATGGCCACAGCGTAACTGTTCTTTGACCTGGGGTTAGGTATGTTCTCGCTGCCTTTGCTCTGGGAGTCTGCCGAGTTCTTCAAAAACTGTGGTAAAATGACGAAAAACCTTCTGCAATTCCCGGCTATGGTTGTTGGGTAGGAGTTGCTCCCCACTGCTCTTCTTATCTGCAATTAATTGATGATGTGTACCACTGAAATTCTGTTCACAAGCCCAATGGTTTAGAGATGATGCTGCCTGGTCATTACGTTGGACTTCCAGTTGATGCAAACATCTCCGAGGGTACTCAACCATGCCACTCCCAAGATTAGATCAAGCCCTCCGATTTCCAGGACACGTGTTTCTATTGGACATCTGTAAGCTCCCACAGTCAACCAGATGTACACACCTCTGTAGTTCCCGTTTTATGCCCATCTCCAAGCTTCACCATCATTTTCTTAGAGACCAGAACTGGCAGCCCCGATATCTTGACCTATTTAGGACTAATAAAATTGTGGGAGGCTTCAGTGTCGAGTAAAATCAGAATGGGTATTCCCTTAATTTTGCCCTCAATTTTCCTGGACATAGTGGATTCCTCTGGGCGGTTTCTAGTGGTGCACATGATTCCTTCGCTTTTGTCTAATCTTCTTTCTCATCATGTTGGAGTGTAGGTTCGGGATCATCGTCTTCTTCCCCTAATAATAACACCCTCATCCTGGGGTCTGAGCATTTGTGCACGGGATTGCAAGGTTTTTCGCAATAGAAACACTATCCCTTATTTCTTCGGTCCTCCCACTCTTGACTAGTTAACTGACGAACCCCCCTTCCTCCATTTTGAGCAGTCCGCAACGCCTCCTTGTTGACTCTTCCTGACAGCTATGCTCCCTTTCTTACCAGCGGGGGTGATGAACTTGGCTGTTGAGAAAAAGCTCTCTTAAAAGAATATGACGAGTCACTGCCTCCACACAAGCATGATCCTCCTGCCTGGTCCTGCCCCTTTGCTGAGAGCTAGCCCAACATGCCGTGCCAGCCGCATCACCTGTAGGCGGGTCTCCGAGTTATGTGTGCGAACCCAACTTCACACTTCTTCACGCAGCCCATGAAGTAAGTACCCAACATATTGAGGTTTCGGCTGGCGTGGGATGAGGGACGCCAAAAACTCAAATCGTTCAATGTATTCTTAGTCTGTTCCACTCTGTCAATTTGCGGCTAAATCTTCCTACGGATTTTGTACGTCTAATCCATCGAATCGTTCCATCAACTCCTCCTTGAACTGGTGCCAAGAAAACTGTGGATGCACGTCTTCCAACACAGTAAACAAATGTATACCCCTTCTATACTCACCTGAGCGAACAAAATTTTGGCTTGCTCGTGCGTTTGATTTATAAACCAACTGTGGATGCACCTCTTCCATGAAGGGGTGGCCATACATTGATTTACTGTGCACCTCTTCTCAACTGTGTAAACCTTGTAATTTCTCATATAATTTTTGACCAAAATGAACTTATTATACATGTGTAAACCCTTAATTTGGTCAAAAATTAAATTGAATTTATTTGATAATATAAATTACGGCGATTCCAAGTATGAAATTCATTTTGTCAAATCCCATTCACAAAAGTGGCAAAATTCAATTTAAAATTAGTCCTGCAACGGCGAGAAAGCGAGATTTTAAAGAGAAAATGTTCAAAAGTTTAAAAAGTTTTTAAATCAAAAGTCAATATGAAAATGATTTCAATCCTAAATTGGATCAGTAGATATATAGTTAAACCATGTCACTTTAAAACCAATTTAAAATTTAATTTTACTTTTGAAATAATTTAAAAGAAAAGACAGTTTTTAGTAAAAATCAGAATCTTTCATTATTCATTGAAAAATAAAACATTTCAGAAAAACCCAAAAATTTCACCTTAAGCTAATTTTGATTTACTGATTTTAAATATGAAGTTCATTCTATCAAATACATTTTATAAGTGTTAAAAATTAATTTTATCATAATTGCGAAATAAACGACGAAACTGTTTTCTTTTAAAGAAATAGTTTTTTAGAAAATATTTTTTTTTCTGTCAAATGATTATGTGGGGTGACGGGCATGTCTCGGGTTCGAGTCTCCCCGACTACCTGCATGCGTGTGTTTGCTTGTTTCTTTGTTGCTTTGTAATTTTTCCTTCTCGACTGTTTAAAAAAAAAAAAAAAATATATATATATATATATATGTATGTGTATATATATCTATATACATTTAATTTATTTTATACATGTGTAAACCATATAATTTTGATAATTTAGTTAGTAGTATTCATACCCGTCAACTTAACGACTAAGTTATAATGGTCACGTTTAAAAAATATTTTAATAGAGTTCTCTTTTAAACCTGGTGTTGCGTGCATCGCAAGCTGTCAATGATATTGATTTTTTTTAAAAGGGAATAAGTCGTAATGTCTCGGGGAGTTACATTCTTCCCTCCGACAAAAATTTCATCCTCAAAATTTTGTGTATATTACCTTCTAAACATATGGGGCAGTTCTTCTTAATAACATCCTCTGGTTCTTATATTGCTTTCTCTATTCGGTGATTTTTTCTAATACAGATGGTTTCACAATCATTTGAAAAATGAGTGATATCTCTTCTTCCTTAATAATTCTTATATTCATCTTTACTAGATCTGTGATCATAGGATCTCTTTCAATCCTCATTTGGGTCAAAACTTCATGATCTTTCCTACTTAAAGATCCTTTGTGGTGTTAGTTTTAACAATATTTTGATTTTGTTAAAAACCAACATTTTGCAAACAATGTTTTTGTAAATCAGGTGAAAGATGTGTTGCTGGAAGTTTATAAACTGTTTTTTGTGAGGTTGCTGAAAACCCAGATAAAGAAAATGTTTTGCAAAGTTCACGATCGAACGATCCATAGACATAGTTCATCGGACATTGGTTTTATTGTAAAGTTTGAGTTTGTACGAAGATGAAAATCATCAGACATAGATTTTGTTGGAAAGTCAGAAGTTGGTGAGATTAAGAAAGTTAGAAGGTTGCTAAGACTTGAAAAGTTGGGAAGTCATAGAACTTTATGATATGGATTTTGGCAAAAGTAATTCGAAAGAATATGATATATAGGATAGGGATGACAGGATTTGAACCTGTGGTATTTTGTACCCAAAACAAATGAGCTACCAAGCTGCGCTACATCCCTTTTTGGGTCTGAATCAAGAGCAAAAATGTGAATTATTTATATTGGGTCAATTGAATCGGAATGATGAACAAAGTTTCGAGCTAAGATGTTCTGGTGTACCAAGTTTGAAGACATAAGAATGAGAGAGAAGATGCTATTGATAAGTACTTCACTAGATTAAATGAAGTTGTTTTCAATATTAGAGGTTTCAGAGATGTCTTGGAAGATTCTACAATTGTGAAAAATTTCATAAGAAACTTTCTAGACAGGTTTGATTCTAAAATTTATGCTTTAGAAGATAAAGATGATTTATCTCTTGATGAACTGCATAATAACTTTATTGTTACTTATGTGATGAGAAAAGCTTCGGTTTTCAAAAAAAAGATGAAATGATTTTTGAAGCTATGAGAAAGATGAGAATTCAAGATGTTGAAAATGCCGACTTGTGATTTCAAAGATAAAGAGGATGATGAGATGAATGAAAAAATCATGTCTCTTATCTCCGAGAGCAATTGAAGAGGAAGAGGAAAGTATGGAGGAAAACTTTTTCTCAAATGTTTTGAGTGTGGAGGAATCAGACATTTTACTGTGAATTGCCCCAAAAAGAAAGTTGGTGAATTTGAAGATCGTTTTGACGAAGAAGCTCGGTGGAAGAAGTTTGATAAAACTTCCAAGAAAGAAAATAAGTATATTGGTGAAAAGAAGTTTACTAGAAACATAAGAAGTATGCTAAGTAAGAAAGTAGAATCTGACATTGATTCGTCCGGAAAGAATCAGAACCTTTTTTGCAAATGTTGAGAAAAAGGAAAATTCACCAAATAATGAAGAAAAAGGAGGTGAAGAATCTTACAGAGAGTATTAGTTCAGTTCAGAATTTGTTGTATGTTTTGATAAAAGCAGTTTTCTCGAGAAAAAATCAGAATGATGAAGAAAGATAGTGGAAAAGTTGTTGAACAAAGAAAAGTTGTTGTGAAGAAAGAAGAAGAATACATCCAAGAGATCTTTAGTTAGAAACTGAGAATTGCTAAACAACGAAAGATGGTTGAAAACCTCAGTAAGAAGTTGACAACTAAGGAAGATTACAAAACTCAATCAAGACTCCTTGAAGCCGGAAATACATGAAGAAAGTTGAATGCAAACTTTAGCAAGGCTTCAGAAGTAAAAGCCGAATCATCTAAAATTGTAGAAAAATCTCACTCCTGGATTTAGGTGGAATCTACACCGACTAAACTAAAAAGTTATTTTAGGTTTTTAGTAAAGTGTTGGGAAAGCTTGGGTTGAGAAAGGATGTGAAAAATGTATCACATCAACAAAAGTTGAAAATTACTCCCATATGAAGCCTGCCACACGCCTAGAGGAAACTAATGTTGAAAAATTTTATGAACCTTGACAATCTTATTACAGGGAAAGATCATACTTCTATAGAAAACCAAGATTTGATGGATTTTGTTGGTGTTTTGGAATCTATGTGTACGTGGCATATAATTGTTAGCATAATTTGTCACTTCCCGAAAGTAGGTATGAACTAAGGGGAAACAATGGTGAAAGCAGAATGAGTAACTTTCCTAAAATATAGAAATTTAGAAAAGTGAAATCTCAAGATGTTAAAAAACTTCCAACAGAAAACAAATTTGAATGTCGGGAAGAAGTATGTGTTGGATTGGTGTTGCCCGATCCGGTTGGGTCGAATGCTTGTGGCTCGCACTGTAGCAATGCTGACCACTGTAGCGGAGCTGACCGACCGACACCGATAGGCACTGTAGCGGTGCTGACTTCGGGGTCAACTTCACTGTAGCGCTTTTGACTTCCAGCCGGCAGACACTGTAGCACTTTTGACAAAGTGAGCCGCCGATCACTGTTGCAACACGGACTACTATTTGGAATGGTGGACCGTCTTCTTCATATGTAGCCCATTTCGGGCTAGGGTTTTACTATGGAAATCCTCTGTAATTTCGTGCTCCCGAATCATAGTGAAATTCTGCCTCTCCCGTGGACGTGGGGTTTTTTTTCCGAACCACGTAAATCGTTGTGTCCTTTGCTTTTTTTTTTTCGTTTTTCCTCGTTTCTGTCGTTGTGTTTCCCGGCGATTCCGCAACAACTGGTATCAGAGGGTGAGTTCGGAATTCTCCAACAATGGCTCTGGATGAAGGCAAAGTGAAGATCGATCGCTTCGATGGAACTGATTTCAGTTTCTGGAGGATGCAGATCGAGGATTATCTTTATCAGAAAAAGATGCACTTGCCGCTTCTGGGTGTGAAGCCAGCGGACATGGAGAAGTCGGAGTGGGAGCTACTGGATGGACAGGTTCTGGGTGTTGTGCGCCTGACGTTGGCAAAAAACGTGGCGTTCAACATCAGAGAGGAGAAGACGACGGTGGACCTGATGAAAGCCCTCACAAATATGTACGAGAAGCCTTCTGTGGCAAACAAGGTGTATTTGATACGACGATTGTTCAACCTGAAAATGGTTGAAGGGAGACCTGTTGCAGATCATATCAACGAGTTCAATACCATCATAAGTCAGTTGTCATCGGTGGACATTGATCTTGGTGATGAGGTATGTGTTCTGGTTTTATTATCTTCGTTACCTGAAAGTTGAGAAGCAACTGTAACAGCTGTGAGCAGCACTTCGGGGAATACGAAGATGGCTCTGAAAGATATAAGAGACCTAATCCTTAGTGAGGATGTTCGAAGAAGAGAATCAGGCAGATTCTCTGGTTCTGCTTTAAATGTTGAAGGAAGAGGAAGGTACCCACAGCGGGACAATCGCAGAGGACGATCAAAGTCAAGAGGAAAGAGCAGAGACATGGCAAAGGGGCCTGGTCCTACCTGCTGGACATGCGGGAAGAAAGGACATGTCAAGAAGGAGTGCAGAGATAACCGGAAGGGACCTGAAACCAGTGGAGCAAACACTGCAGCTGAAGGAACTGATGACGTGTTGCTGCTGAGTGTGGACAGCCCGATGGAGTCTTGGATTTTAGACTCTGGGGCGTCTTTCCACTCTACATCGGAGAAGGGTTTCTTGAACAATTTTGTTTCTGAAAATTTTGGCAAGGTACATCTTGCTGATGATGAGCCCTTACAGATTGTGGGTAAAGGAGATGCACGGATCAAGACCAACAGTGAGAGTTTGCTGGTTCTGGAGAATGTGAGGTATATCCCTGGCTTGAGAAGAAACCTTATTTCTGTTGGACAACTTGATGATGCTGGGTTGAGTACCACATTCACTGGTGGTGCATGAAAGATCACCCGAGGAGCTATGGTCATAGCTCGGGGAGCAAAGAATGGCACCCTGTACAACATGACAGAAACTTGCATGGACATGGCTGCATCATTGGAAGCTGTCGGAGGTTCTCAACTGTGGCACTACAGACTCGGCCACATGAGTGAAGAGGGGATGAAGGTGCTGGCAACAAAAGGGTTGCTACCAGAGCTGAAGTCGGTGAAAGTAAGCTTTTGTGAAGATTACATCTTTGGAAAGCAGAAGAATGTGTCCTTTGCAAAAGGAGGCAGAACATCGAAGGCTGGAAAGCTGGACTTGGTGCATACAGATGTTTGGGGTCCTGCACCAGTACCATCCCTCGGAGGGTCACAATATTATGTGACATTCATCGATGACTCAACGAGGAAGGTATGAGTTTACTTTCTGAAGAACAAATCTGATGTGTTTAAGATATTTCAGAAGTGGAAAGTCATGGTGGAGAACGAGTCAGGAGCAAAGCTGAAATGTTTGAGGTCTGACAACGGTGGAGAATATGACAGTCAGGAGTTCAGAGAATTTTGTTCTGAAAATGGAATTCAGTGGGAGAAGACAATCCCAGGAACACCACAACAGAATGGTGTGGCAGAGAGGATGAATAGGACACTGAATGAACGTGCCAGGAGCATGAGGCTGCATTCGGGGTTACCCAAGACCTTTTGGGCTGATGCAGTGAATATGGCAGCATATCTTATAAACAGGAGTCCCTCTGTGCCAATGGGGGAATGTCTACCCGAGGAACTCTGGTCTGGTAAGGTGGTAAGACTCTCACATTTACGAGTCTTTGGCAGTTTAGCATTTGTTCATGTTAATGCTAATGCAAGGGACAAACTTGATGCCAAGTCCAAAAAATGTTTCTTTATTGGCTATGGTGGTGAGGAGTTTGGGTATCGCTTTTGGGATGATCTCAACAGGATGGTCATCAGAAGCCAAAATGTGGTATTCAATGAAGGTGTCATGTACAAAGATCGCAATGCAGTTGAAGATTAAAATGGGAACATTGAATCAGAATGCAAAAAGCAAGTGGAGCTTGAAGGTGTGTCTGAGCTTGAGAGATCCGAACCAGTGGAACCTACTACTCCAGTGGAGTTGAGGAGATCATCAAGGGTGAGAAGGCCCGTGCAGAGGTATTCACCATCATTGCATTATCTGTTATTGACTGACGGTGGAGAACCATAATGCTTTGAAGAAGCAATGCAGCTGAAGGAGTCGAGCAAGTGGGAGCTGGCTATGAAGGAGGAGATTTCCTCATTGCATGAGAACAACACTTGGGAGCTGACACCTCTGCCAAGAGGAAAGAAAGCATTGCAGAATAAGTAGGTCTACCGGGTCAAGGAAGAACATGATGGCAAGGGGAGGTTCAAAGCAAGACTGGTGGTGAAAAGCTTTCAACAGAAGGAGGGAGTAGATTTCACTGAAATCTTCTCACCTGTAGTGAAGCTTACCACCATTCGGGTGGTTCTCAGCATTGTGGCGTCAGAAGACTTGCATCTTGAGCAGCTTGATGTCAAGACTGCTTTCCTTCATGGAGATCTGGAGGAGGACATCTACATGCAGCAGCCAGAGAGATATGTAGTGTCTGGAAAGGAAGACCTGGTGTGCAAACTCTAGAAGAGCCTATATGGACTGAAGCAGGCACCGAGGCAGTGGAACAAGAAGTTTGATTCATTTATGTCTAAAAATGAATATAAACGACGTGCATGGATCAGTGTTGCTACATCAAGTCTTTCGGTGATGAATATATTATATTGCTTCTGTATGTGGATGACATGCTCATTGTAGGATCATGTATGCAGAGGATTAATGAATTGAAAGGGCAGTTGGCTGAGGAGTTTGAAATGAAGGATCTTGGAGAAGCTGACAAGATTATGGGAATGAAGATCAAGAGAAACCGCACAGCTGGAACATTAATGTTGTCACAGGCTGATTACATTGGGAAGGTTCTGAGGAGATTCAGCATGCTGGAAGCAAAGACAGTCTCTATTCCCCTGGCGAACCACTTCAAACTATCAAAGGAGCAATCACCGAAGACGACAGAAGAGGTGAAGTACATGGCAAAAGTTTCATACGCATCAGTTGTTGGAAGCCTGATGTATGACATGGTCTGTACTCGACCTGACATTGCTCTTGCAGTGGGAGTTGTGAGCAGGTATATGGCTAACCCTGGAAAGCAATATTGGGAAGCTGTGAAGTGGATACTGAGGTATTTGAAGGGTAGCAAGGAGGTATCTCTGTGCTTTGGGAAAGGAACTTCATTGCAGGGGTATGTGGATGCTGACTTTGGAGGCGATGTCGACAGCAGGAGGAGTACCACGGGTTATGTTTTTACTTGTGGAGGAACTGCGGTAAGTTGGATATCACAATTGCAGAAGGTGGTGGCTTTATCCACCACAGAGGCAGAATACATTGCTGTAACAGAAGCTGGGAAAGAGATGGTTTGGCTGAAAAATTTCTTGGATGAATTGGGAAGAAAGCGAGAGGAGAATGTATTGCACTGTGACAGCCAGAGTGCTATACATCTTGCCAAGAACCCAGTGTTTCATGCCCGGACGAAGCACATTCAGTTGAAGCACCATTTCATCAGAGGTTTGATACAGGATGGGTTGCCGACCTTGCAGAAGATTTGTGGAACCAACAATCCGGCAGACATGTTGACAAAGCCTATGATGATACAGAAGTTGAGGCACTGCTGTGCCTCTGTTGGTCTCCACTGATGAACGGAGGATGAGAGACAAAATGATGGAGGACTAGATGGAAGCATAAGAGGAAAACAATTTGTATTTTCATGAATCTGTGAAAGCACGCCACTGGTGAGTGAAGAAGAGGAAGAACTTAGATTAAGTAAGTTGTCTTTATCAGTTGCATCGAAACATAGCAGTGCAGCGGTGCGGACTTCGGGGTCAACTTCACTGTTGCGCTTTTGACTTCCAGCCGGCAGACACTGTAGCACTTTTGACAAAGTGAGTCGCCGATCACTGTTGCAACGCGGACTACTATTCGGAATAGTGGACCGTCTTTTTCATATGTAACCCATTTCGGGCTAGGGTTTTACTAGGGTAATCCTCTGTAATTTCGTGCTCCTGAATCATAGTGAAATTCTGCCTCTCCCGTGGATGTAGAGTTTTTTTTTCCCGAACCACGTAAATCGTTGTGTCCTTTGATTTCTTTTTTTTCGTTTTTCCTCGTTTCTGTCGTTGTGTCTCCCGGCGATTCCGCAACAGTATGTGAAAGATGTGATCGGGTTGACCACCATGTTGAATAATGTATGATAACTCTTCTAGGGAAAAGTTCTTATATTATAAAAGAAAATAAAGTTGGAAAGAAGAAAGCTGAGTAATTTTTTTTTATTGTTGTGACAACCTTAAAAGCAACTAAAAAGAGCAGACCATGGATACTTGATAGTGGTTGTTAATCACACATGACAGATGATTTGAAAATCTTAAAAGATGTTGAAAATCATGATGGAGCTGTTAGCTTCGACATTGATAGTTCTTAAAAATTAAAGGAACTGGAACAGCTGAGATTGAAGCAGAACAGATTCAGTCTACCAGACCTCTTGGACTTATTCATTCCGATTTATGTGGGCTGATTAGACCTCAATTAACAAAAGGAGATTTGTATTTTATCACTTTTATTGATGATTTCACCTGGATAACCAACATTATGTTTATAAAGCAAATGTTAGAGGCAGTAGAAATGTTCAGAGTTATCAGAAGAGAAGTTGAGAGAGAAATGAGTGTTTACAAAATGAAGAAGAATAGATAATGGTACAAAATTCAAATGCAATGCTTTTGAATCTTATATGAGAAAACATGAAATCAGATATCAGTATAGTGCTCACTACACTCCACAACAAAAATGGAGTAGCAGAAAGGAAAAACAGAAGTTTGGTGGAAATGGGTAGAAACATGTTAGCAAAATAAAAACATTCAAAGTACTACTGGAGAGAAGGTGTTAGTACTGCTGTAAATGTAGAAAATAGATGTTTGTTGTGGCCGGAATCTGACATGACTTCCTATGTAATGTGGCATAACAAAAAACTTTCATTGAAGTACTTAAAAGTTTTTGAAAGTCCATGTTTACTAAAAATCAAAAAATCAGGATCTTGGAAAATTTGATGAGAAAGCTGAAGAAGTAATTTTCGTGAGATATTCACCCAACGGTTGAAGTTGTAAATGTAGAAACAAGCGTTTACAAAAGTTGGTGGATTCATATGACGTGAAAATTATTGAAAATCCAAATTTCTTAACAAAAATTGTTGAGAATGTTGAGAAATACAAACTAAAAATTTCCAACGAAAATGAAAGTGAGTCAAAACATATATATATCACTACCCAGAGGAATCGTGTGATGGGGAAAGTGAAGCTGGAATATAAATTTTGAAATTTCTTCCTTTACTTCGAAGCTAAAAATATTTTTGGGTATCAGAAAGCTCTGGTTCGGACAAGAGGGTTGAAATTATAAAATTAACATCACTCATTTCACAAATTGAACCAGAATCAGTTTCAGAAGTTGTTGAACACAAAGAATGGGTTGATGTAATGAATGAATAACTGAATCAGATTGAGAAAAACACTTGAGAACTTGTTCCAAGTTCAGCAAATAAAAATGTTATTGTAACATAATGAGTGTATAGAAACAAGTTGAATGAACATGAAGTAGTTTCAAGAAATAAAACAATGCTTGTTTGTAAAGGCTATGCACAGGTGGAAGGTGTGAATTTCGAAGAAACCTTTGCTCCTATTGCAAAATTAGAAACTATTAAAATCTTTCTAGCAGTGGCTGCACATCAAAATCACAAAAAATTTTAGATGGATGTAAATTCAGCTTTTCTAAATGGTGAAATTGAAGAAGTTTACATGAGTAACTTTGTGGGTTTCTACTTGATAATGACGGAAGCAATATTTGTAAATTAAAAAAAGCCTTGTATGGGTTGAAACGAGCCCCACATGCTTGGTATTCCATACTTGACAATTGTTTGAGAATGTTGAATTCTATAAAAGGTAAGATTGATAGCAACTTATAAGTGAAAAAAGTTAACTCCAACACCCTGATTGTAAACTGTGTATGTAGATATAATTTTTGTTGGGGATGAGGAAAAAGTTTGTAAAGAATTTGCTTAGTAAATAAAGATGAATTTTGAGATGTCAATGTTGATAGAATTAACTTTATTCTTTGGTTTACAAGTTCAACAAAAAAAAAATACATTTTTTCTATCTCAAAAAAAATATGCCAGGGAATTGTTACAAAAGTTTGGTATGACAAGATCCAAAGTAGTTTCAACTTCTATTTCAGTTGGAATGAAGATGAGTAAAGATAATGTTGGGAAAAGTGTGAATCAGAAAGATTTTCGAAAGTTGATAGAAAGTTTGCTTTACCTTACAACTTCAAGACTTTATATTGTTTATGTTGTGACTTTATGTATCTGACATTTAAGTGATTCGAAAGAATCTAATATGTTGGCAGTAAAAAGAATTCTGAGATAGGGAACAAATTCACATGGGCTATTATACAAAATAAGTTGTAATATGAACTTTCATAGTTATACCGATGTTGATTGGGCTGGAGATTGCAATGATAAAAAATCAACTTTAGGAAGAACATTTTTCTTGGGAAAATGTTGCGTGAGCTGACATAGCAAGAAACAAGTTTCAGTAACTTTGGGCACATAAGAATCAGAATATGTTGCAGCTACCCAGATGTGTACTCAAATGTTATGGATAAAAGATGAGTTGGAATATTTGAAAGTTGAAGTTTGCAAATCATTGAAGATACTTTGTGATAATCAGAGTGCAATTGATCTTTTTAAAAATTCCGTCCAACACTCGAAGATCAAAACGTATTGATATTAAGTTTCAGTTCATAAAAGAAGTGGAAATGTTTTGATGAAATATATTTTAACGAAATATCAAATTGGTGATGTTTTTACAAAAGCGATGCCAAAAGAGAGATTTGAAAAATTGAGTCTGCAATTTCATGTTCAGCCTCCACCAAAGACTTCCTAAACATCTTAAAGAACACCCTTACAGTCCTTTGGATTATGTTGACAAAGGGGGAGAATTTGTACCACTTTATCCTGCAAGTGAGAGAAGTATTTTTCTTACTTAAATTAATATAAAGCTGTGGTTATCATAAAATGGTGGAGAGAAAGAAAAGCGAGAGGAAAAGATAAAGGGTGAGTTTATCTTTACATGACCGCATATTTGCTTGTTATTGAGGGATGAAATTTCTTCAAAAATATTACTTTATCTAGTAGTGCGGTTTCAGGACGCTCTCTTTTGAGAAAAGATGTATTTTGATAAATATCAAAAATGATTTTTGAAAAAGTCCGTGTTGAAAAATGATGAGTTGAAAAAGTTGTTAACGTGAGTTGTCAACAAATCCAAAAGGGGAGATTCGAGGTCCATTGTGTTGTTTGTTTTAACAAAGTTGTTTTTGTTGACAACTAACTTTTTCTAAAAAAAGTTTTTATAAATCACATGAAAGATGTGTTGTTGGAAGTTAATAAACTGTTTGTTGTGGAGTTGCTAAAAAACCGGATAAAGAAAGTGTTTTGTGATTTTGGCGATTAGACGATCCATCAGTCACAGTTCATCAGACATTGGTTTTGTTAGAAAGTCGTACGAAGATGAAAATAATCAGTCAAAGATTTTGTTGGAATGTCAGAAGTTGGTGAGATGATGAAAGTTAGGAGATTGCTAAGCCTTGAGAAGATGGGAAGTCATAGAACATTCCAAAACTAGTCAGAAGATGTTTTGTTGTTCTTTCAAGTTACTAAAACATCATGATGAAGTAATGATACAAACTAAAGTTTGTAGAAGGAAAGAGAAATGTAATTTTTGAAGTTTCATGTTTCTATGATGTTGAAGTTTTTTTGTCACAGGACATCGGACCGAGAAGCACCAGACACAAAAGTTGCTAGAAGATTGGAAGTATCAATTTGATGAAGTTGGAAATAATGCAAAGTTGTTGATCGGGACACAGTTCATCGGATGCAGTTCACAGGACATAGTCATAATGTAAGATTATCTGTACAATGATGAAGTTTTTCGGACTCAGACTTCCGGGCACATTTTTTCGGACTGAAAAAATTGCCAGAGAGAGAGAGAAGTTAGATGCTGCTGAAGAGTTTAATAATGTTTAACCTTGCTGATCGAACACACTTTTCGGACAAGTTTCCAATGAAGTTTTCTTAGAAAAGCTGAGTTTGAAAAAGTTGATGAGTTCATAAAAAACGTAAAAAATGGAAGATAATGGTTTTCAGTCAGACCGATAAGACAATAGTTTTTATAAAAACTCCGACGTTGCAACATTGCTTATCGGATAAACCTAATCGGGAGAAGAAATTAGTTGATACGGGAGAAGAAATTAGTTGATACGGGAGAAGAAATTAGTTTCCCGCCCTTTCCTTTTTTGGAGCGCCTATAAATACAGATGGAAAGTACATCGTACTTTGTTACTGTTCCCTCGTGCATAAAAGTTGATATGCTGCTAATTTGGTGTCAGAACCAAGTTTCCAACCAAAGTTGTTTCCTGTTGAAGAAGAGTTTTCGGACGTAGTGTTCTAGTCAGAAGATCGAACAAAGATAAGTTGAGATTACTGGACAAAGTGAATTGGATCGAGGGAATCAGATTAAGTTTTTGAGTAGTTTTGAGATGCGCAGATTTGTTCACAGGCAGATCAGAAAGTTTGGTAGAGGTTAGATTGAGAAAAGGGTTATCAGAAAAAGCCCATCGGATGGAGGCCATCAAATCCAGTCTATCAGATACAGGCATCAGAGAGACTTTTGTGGAGCAGAAGGTTTAAAGTTCTTTATTTTTGTTGTGGCTCAAATTTTGTAAGCAAAATTTGTTAACTGGCGAAAGTCTGTATAATCTTTCCTATCGAGAGATAGACGTTGTCCAACAGGAGTCAACTCAATTTGTATTCACTTCTTTATAATAGTGAATTTTCATAGATCCACGGGAGTGACTATGACAAGGATGTAGGTTCTCACACTAAGGCCGGACCTTGTAAATCGTGTGTGTCTTGTATTTTTTTATTTTGACATGCACTTGAGTTTACTAAAAGTTGATAATTAAGTTTACTAAAAGTTGATAGTTAAATAACTCTAACAAGTTGTGGGGGTTAAATTTACTAAAGTTGAAATTTGTAAAAAGGCAACTGATTCACCCCCCATTCTCAGTTGTTCTTCGATCCTTCGGAATTTCACTACTCAATGTATCCACTACCTTATTTGTTTTATCTGGGTGGTAGTTTATTGAGCGGTCATAATTTTCGAGTAGCTAGAGCCATCACCTTTGTCTCATATAGAGCTCTTTCTATGAAAAGATATATTTTAGTTTTTTATGATCTGTGTATATATCACATTTTTCACCATAAAGATAATGTCTTCATATCTTCAAAACAAAGATTACAACTGCCAACTCAAGATTATGAGTTAGATAGTTCTGTTCGTGAGTCTACAATTGCCTTAATGCACATGCAATAACTTATCATTTTGCATTCAGACAGAACCAAGTCCATTCTTCAATGCATCACTATATATCACAAAACCGTTATTTTTCAGATGGGTCAAAATTGGAGCATTTACTGACTTTTTTAGTTTATCAAAAAATACTTCACATTCCTTTGTTCAAATGAATTTAATCCATTTACGTGTGAGTTTTGTTAGCGGGTTATAGCTAATTGGGCAAAATTCTGAACAAATTTTCAATAATAACCTGCCAAACCAATGAAACTACGCGACTCAGTTATGTTTGTTGGTGTAGGTCTTTGTTTTTACGTGATCAACTGAGATTCTATCGTTGTACACAATATGACCCAGGAAAGTAACTTCTTGAATCCAAAAATCGCACTAAATTTTTCGTATATCTTTTTTCGTCCAAGTGTCCCAAGAATGATTTCAAATGATTCTCATGGTCCATTAAAAATTTTGTTCACCAGATCCATAAAAACAGAGGGTGCATTAGTCAATCCAAATGACATTAGTGTAAATTCGTAATGTTCATATCTCGTTTGGAAAATTGTCTTTAGAATGTCTTCTTTCTTTACCCGCAATTGATGATACCTAGGACGAAGGTCAATCATTGAAAAATATTGGGTTCCGTGAAGTTGATCGAATAAGTCGTCAATGCGAGACAAATGATACTTGTTTATCGTAATAGCATTGATTTCTCTATAATCAATGCACAGTCTCATGGATCCATCTTTCTTCTTAACGAAGGGAAGAGGGGCTCCCTATGACGAAACACTTGGGAGAATAAATCACATATCACACAACTCCTCTAGTTGTTTCCTCAACTCCTATAATTCCAAAGTGATTATTCTACAGGGAGCCTTTGATATTGGTCTTGCATTAAAGATTAAATCAATGGAAGACTTAACTTCACACTCTGGGGGATGTCCAGGTAATTTTTTAGGAAATACTTCAATGTATTTCTCTACAATATGTACATCCTCAATTTGAAGATTACCTTCTTCATCCCTAGATTGTTTCTGCTCTTCCCCAAGAGTCTCATTCTGATAAAGACCAGAGGACTGTCTTATAATATATATGTAAGAAAGTAACCAGAAATGCAACAAAGGTGGGAGGAGGTAGAAGAAGATCGGGATGATCCCACCCAAGCCTAACAACCGATTTTCACCCAACAACCCACTAACTTCATTCTCACTTCACATCCTTTCACTCACCATCTTCCTTTATTTATAAACCTCCCTTCCTACCCAACTAATAATATTCCCTAGAATATTCCCAGAATATTCCATACATTCCCCCCAACTCACCTCTCTCTTCTAACCACTCCTGGTGGCCTGTATGGTATCTATCACATTCAGTAGAGTTACTGAGGGTGGATCTAGACATGTCTCAGATGAAGATGTGTCAGCTATGAAGATAAGTAATTCTACATTTTCATCAGGAATCGTCATTTCCTTGCAATAATTTTTTGCATCATATTTTGAAAGCCGGTCCATACAAGTATTATATTGAACTCAACCATAGGTATGATAATTAAGTCATCAAATAAAGAATGTTTATGTGTCATAATGAGGACTGGCTGACACATCTTTGTTGCAGTGAGACTGCTCCTATGAGTTTTGATTGACAAGTTCTTTCTTAAATTAAAAGGGGAAAGTCTAATATTTTTGGAGAACTGAGTATATATAAAAGACTGCAAGGATCTAGAATGAAATAAAGCATTAGCTAAATCTGAAGATATGATTAAAGTACCTGCACCATATCATTAGGAACTTCCACCTTTGCTATAGTGATCGCGTAAGTTTGGCCTCTCCCCTTGGCGTCTTTTGTGGTAGATTCCCTTGATGCTCGAGACATTGGTGTGAATAATGCCTCATTTCTTTACTGCTAAAGTATTCTACATCATTGATTTGTTTCTTCCCCTGGTATTCATGAGTCAGATGATCCTTATCTCCGCACTTATAACAAACTCCCATGCCCTTTAGGCAATTCTCCGGATTCTTTCCACAGTTTTCACAGGGTGAAAAGTGTTTCGTTCCCTTCTTCAACGCATTCCATTTTTCATTGTGCTCATTCGACCGCTTATTTTCTTGATTTCCCTTGGACATGTAGGATTTAGAGAATTTCTTTTCGTTTTGATGGCACATTTCATCATATAACGAAAAAGTTTGCGAGACCTGCACCCTTCGGAGAGTTGACTTAAGCCTTTCCAAGAAGTGGTCAATCTTGGACTGTATGTTGCGAATGTAATCCGTAGCATACCTAACTAACTTTATAAAGGTAGCCTCGTACTCCACAACACTTTCTTCTTCCTTTCGCTTTACGTTAAGGAACTTTCTTTACATTTCAGTGTTGCTCATGAGAGAAATATTTGTCGAAGAATTTGTTCTTAAAAGTTTTCCATTCCATGAGTTCTATTTATTCTTCCTCCCTTGTATTCTGGATCAATGACCACCATTGATCATCATCACCTTTGAGACAATACACTACAAGTGTAACCTTTTCCTTTTTATCGTATCGCAAGACTATAAACATCTTATCAAGAGACTTAATGCATTGCTTAGTTACTGTTGGATTAGTAGTCCCACCAAATGAATGGGGGCTTTTGTCGCATGAAGCGATCCAACATCGGAAAATCACGATGGGGAACAAGTTGCTCCATCCGGGCAAGGTTATTTGTCATAAATTGATTAAACTGTCCTAATATAGCCACTATTTGCTCAGTTTCAATATCAGCTGTATTGATTTTCTCAGCAAGACAATCTCTACATTGGCCATGAGTATTGATGCCCTTCTTCCCTGCAGACGCCATTTGTAAATGTTGGAGTCTGTATCCCACATCGGACTTGTGGTCCGATGTGCTCCTTTTCATTCATTCTAAAAGAATGCCTCCGCCTCACTTTGAGGTAAGGAGGTAAGGGGGTTTTCTCAACCAACATGGTATCAAAGGGAAATTAATCCCGACCCCCCTCCCATTTATTCTTTTTTTTAGTCATCATCTAGGGTTTCTCCCGGTTGGGGGCGACGGCCTCCATGGCCCGCAAGCCCTAGGTATCTCCCGCCGCCCCCTTGTCGGCTATCCCTCTCTCCCAGCGGATCTCCTCCTGCCGGCATCTCCTTCCGCGGCGGATCTCCCCCCCTGACGGCTATCGCTCCCTCCCAGCGGGTGCGCTCCGCCCCGAAAGAATCCCCACCTCCCGCGGATCCTCTGACCCGACGGCCTGTCCTTGCGTTGCTCTCGGCGGATCTGCGCTTAGCGGATCGACTTCCTCCAGCTTTTTCCTGGCGTTGTCGTCCAGGTGCTCGCCCTGCGGCACAGTTCCCGGCTCCAGTGGCGCCCGCCTCCTCCGGCTTTCCCCGGCAACCCGCCTCCCGCGGCATCCAGGCGTTCCTCCCACTGTTCGCCGGGACTCGCGACTTCTTCCCTCCCGCCGGTCCTCCTCCCTGCGCTCAACGCTCCACGACGGCTCCTCTTCTGGAAGATCCCTCCTCCGCCTCTCTGTGCAGCGGCCCTCCGCCCCTCTGAAGCAGATTCCCTTCCGGCGGATCTCCCCTCTGCCTTTGCCCTTCCCGGCGAGCCTCCCTCATCTGATCCCGGCGGCCCGACGTCTCCTCCCGGCGGCCCGTTCTCCCTCAGGCGGTGCCCCTCTCCTGCGCGGCTCCCTTCCAGGTGCCCTCGCCCAGCGGCACCCTCGCCCCGGCCCCCGTCGCGGCTTCCCCCCGGTGCGCCTTCCCTCACGGCGCCCGCTCCACCTGCGCGCAAGCCCTCCCCGTCGCGGCTCCCCCTCCGGCGGTCCTCCTGTGCGCGCAGCACCTCCCGCAGCTCCCCCTGGTGAACCTTCTTCCGACGACCCGCCTCTTCCCTTTCGTCGTCCCCGTCGCCGGTTTGCCGAAGCGGCTCCACTTGAGCCGACCTCCTCAACGGCTTCCGCATTCCCCAACGGTATTTTCGGCTCCCGCAACTGCCCGCCGCCAGCTCCTGCATCTCCCGCGCTGCTCCCGCATCTTACGCGCTGCTCCCGCATCTCCCCCGGCGGTCCTCCTGTTCGCACGGTGCCTCCCGCGGATTCCCCGGCGGACCTCCATTCGCCTGAGCGGCTCCTGCAACTCCATCCGCATCTCCTGCGCGGCTCCCGCATCTCCCCTGGCGGTTGCTCCTCCTCCCAGCGCGACGGCCAGGCGCGCCTCCTCGCGACTCTCCCGGCGCTTCTGCTCTCCCGCGGCGCCCGCCTCCTGCGGATTTTCCGGCGGTCCTACTCCCTGCGTGCCACTGTAAGCCTCTTCCCTGCTGCTTCCTGCGCGCAAAGACCGGCTAGTCCCGGCTCCTGATCCCGTCGCGCCTCCAGTTCAAGAACTTCTTCCGCCTCCATCCCTGCCGGCGCCTCCAGCAGCCGGCCTCAATTCCTGCCGGCTCCTCCAGCAGCAGCCGGGCTCAAGCCTCGCCGGCCCCTCTCTGCGCGACTGCCGGCCTCCATTCCTTGCCGGTCCCTCCACGCCGGCGGCCTCCTCCGGCTTCCAGCGCCGCCTTCCGCTGCCCTGCTCCCTCGCCGGCCTCCTCCCGCTCTCCTCTTCCGACAGCCAGTTGTCTCCAGTTTCTCCCAGCGGTTGCCCTGCTTCAGGTTTCGGCTCTCCGGCACCTCCTGCGGCATCCCCGCTTTGCCGGCATCTCCCGGCGACTCCCGGTAGCCGCATCTTTATCCACCGGCACGCCCATTTGCTGGCGCATCAGCTCGACCACCTCAGATTTGGGCCCGTTGGCGCCGCCAGATCTCGCAACAATTCTGCGGAATCCCCGCCTCCCGTCGTCGGCCCCGCAAGTGCGGTTTTCCCGGTGCTAGTTTGGATTTCCCGGCGTTTCATCGACCAGCCCCACTAGTGCGGCATTCCTGGCGTTCCGTCAACCGGTCGGTCTGAGTGGTTTCTTCTGCTGCGCCCGCAACATCGTCCATCCATCATTCTGAGGGGGAGCTGTGATCGTGAGGGGGAGTATCAGTCTTGCAGCCTTTTATTTTTATTTTATTTCGTCTTGTTTTGTTATCAAGCTGGGTATGTCCAGCTTGAAGGGGAGTGTTTGCAGCATCTTTTGCTTGCTTTATTTTTTCTTTCTTTTCATTATGTATCCAAGCTAGGTACACCTAGCTTGAGGGGGAGTGTTGGAGTCTGTATCCCACATCAGACTTGTGGTCTGATGTGGTCCTTTTCATTCATTATAAAAAAATGCCTCCGCCTCACTTTGAGGTAAGGAGGTAAGGGGGTTTTCTCAACCAACAATAAACAATGACATATACTGGATTGTCATGACCCGCCTTCATCAAGATGAGGGAAAGGACAACAGATTGCCAAACCCTTCCTTCCTTAAGTTGAAGGAGAGATAATGACCCCTCAGACCCGCCTTCAATAGACCTCGGAGTGGCGACTAGCACCAAGGGTATAGAATCACTCATGATATGGAAGACAATTCCCTTTTTATTTAGTAGGATCAGGAGATAAGATAGTAAATTCCAAACAACACCAAAGTGGAGGTAAAAGTAAAGTCCAAACAATCCATTCCCATATGGATGTTTCAATAATAAGTGATACAATACAAGAAAACTCCAAAGAGAAGTACCAAAGAAAAGAAAAACGACAACAACTGTCCCAACGTCCGAACTAGTACGGTCTCGCATGGTACTCGAAGTCCTCCTAGAAACCTGAATGCAGTTTTATATACGTAGGGTGAGTATACAGGTATACTCAGTAGGGAAAACCAAAAGATCTCGTGCACAAGTGAGGAGACATTCTAATGCTCCGTGAAAAAGGAGGTAACCAAAGCACCTAGCAAGAAAACTATCCACCCAAACCTCACCAAAGCACACTCCCCAAATAACGCAAGTCAAGTAGAGTAATAGTAATAACACATCGATGTTTGGGTACCCCGCACCACTTTCGCACTGGTTATTAAAGACATCCTACGCGTCAGACCTTCCCCGCCATTTTCACTGCAGTCCCAGTGCCATACCCCGCTTGCACCTGGGCTACCACAATCACACATCGCGTCCGCAAACACCTGAGCCACAACCATCCGTAACCACGCCCGCAGACACCTGGGCCAAAACAACTACCGCTACGCCCGAAAACACCTGGGCCCGAACAACTACTGTCACGCCCGAAGACACTTGGGCCTCATCCCGAAGACACTTGGGAAACAACCTGCCTGCACACACCTGGGCCAACCACTACAACGTTCCCAGCCCGAAGAATCTTGGGCTATAATGGGCCTTAGGCCGTCAGAGCCTGCCCGAAGAGTCTTGGGCTACTCGGGAAAGGGAGCGGAAAAGGAGCTAATAACCAGCCACTGATAGGATTGTTGGGAAAATCACCCTCCCCCATGAAATGGGGGTGTTTGGCACGAAGTGCTCAACTTGGATGGGTTGCGAATAAGAAACATAAGAACTAAAATTATACATATAGGTAAACAAACACTCATCCCAACCTAGGGGTTCCAAACCAGCTCGTACGCAAACACCCTCGTTACCATTTCATTCATAAGAAGCACCACAACCACAACCAAGTCACAACTCATTCCAAGAAAAACAATTCTCCATTGAACCCATTATTGTTTTCATATTCAAGTGATTCCATTTAAAAATTCTTCCCTACCAGGCAACTAACAGACATAGGCACAAGCCAAGGAAGAAAAAACAGCCAAACAGTAATTTAAACATTCACACCCGGTTCTCTTGTGAGTCATAACAACAAAAGGGATTCGTGAGATCCCTCAAATTTCTGAAACCAAATCAAGCCCCACCATACAGCCCCACACGACCTTAGATCCACAAACCAACAACTGCACCACAAAAGAGGATCCCATCCCCATCCATGTCACCCGACAAGAATCAAGTAGAACCACACATAATACCAAGATAGAGCAAGGGAGTCTCCAGATTTGAACACACCATTCATTGAGCTCCTTTTTTTTTCGTTGGGTTAACCGGGGTGATCACACAGGGATTCTTGTTCACTGGACATCCATTTAATCAACCGAGTTTACGTGATTAACCAATTTTCATGTTACAACCATTCAATCATCACATAAGACAGGGGTTCATTAGTGCTCAAGGAAAGACCACCAACGACCAGGATTTTCAGTGGACATAAGCCCATACAATTCACAACATATAAGCAAGGGTAAAAGAGTACATCAAAATCATCAAACACACCCCTTCATTCTTTAAAAGTCCGTTTATTATCTTCGTTAATGTTTGGTTTCATCCATCCCCGAAGGAAACATTATCATACCCACCCCGCATGATACACAGTAAAGAGAGACGAAGGAAGAACCCTACTTAGATAATCAACGATCGAAGTTTTTCTCCACGCGCCAAGAATTGGGGATGCGTGACTTGTAAGGGAGGAACTTCGGGGATTCTTAGGGTGAGTAGGAAAGGCTCCAGTACAGGCGCACCACTAGCGTTGGGAAGGGGGACTCCAAACGCACCAAGGAAAAAGACCAGCCAAGATGAAGAACCCTACTTGGATGATCAACGATCGAAGTTTTTCTCCACGCGTCAAGAATTGGGGATTCGCGACTTGCAGGGGAGGAACTTCGAGGATACCCAGGGTTAGTAGGAAAGACTCCAGTACAGGCGCACCACTAGCGTTGGGAAGGGGGGCTCCAAACGCACCAAGGAAAAAGACCAGCCAAGATGAAGAAAAAATTCCCGTGCGATAAGGTGAGATCCTGGAGTTACTGGATATGAAATCTTGAACGGCTTTAAAGGCGGATCGTGCTTTCACCACGCGGTTGGACGGTTACACACATGAAATTAATTGTTATTTAATAATTCTCATCGGAGAGGTGGCCATAACAGTTCTGCGTTAAAGGATTTCCTTTAATTAGAGGGAAACATGTAACAGGGGCGGAACTGGAAAGTATGGGAAAATTGTGGGGGATTTTTGATATCATTTATGGGCTTTTAATGAATTTGAAAGGGGTATTAAAACACTCTTACATCAAAAGATATGTTGCGGGAGCGGGACTGGAAGAAGGAACAAAGGCGTGACACCGTTTGGTGAGACACCGTAAGCGGTGCCACGGTCACGGTGCCACCATCACGGTGCCACCGGTTCGGTGGAACACCGTAAGCGGCGGTGCCACCGTTTCGGTGTGCGACCGTGACCGGTGCCACCGTGACCGGTGCCACCGTTTTGGTGGAACCGTTTGATGGAACCGAGTTTTTGGCAAACTTCTTAATGAGTCATTGCCCGGGCCATTACATGGATTAACTCATAAAATTATGAATTTTAAATCATAATGTATAATTCTAAATATGGTATAACATTTAACATAAATTAAGGTTTATGCATTGTTAATCTCGAAGTCATTAACTTAGTTTCTTTGGAGATATCTTTATTTTCAAATTTAAAATACCATAAAATATTAAGGAATCGTGATGTTACATGTCAAAGGGGGTTGTATATACATTATATAGAAGAAATTATGTACATAACATTACAATATGTCTCAATGAAGGGAAATTGAGATTGAGCCTCTAGTATCACGCTTTCTTTTAGTTGAACGTGCTTTAACCTCCTGTATAATGGTTTTAAGCATGTTATTAATTTATACCAGAACCATATTCCTATTTATAAAATCATATATGATCCTTTTATAACATTTTACCACTTGTTAATAATATTTCATTATTTTCATTATTTCGAGTGTTAATTGCCTTGTTTTCTCAAATGTGTTTTGTAATGAAAGTTCTGGTTCCTGTACATAGGGTATAATTACATCACCCCCATAATGATAATAATTTTATAAATATCATATTTACTCAGTAGATACATTATTAGAACCGCTCTTAGAAGTTGGGCATGGAAAATGAATCACATCGCTTCATGGAGACGGCAGGCTCTACGTTCACACGAGCGTCGATATCATTCCCTTAACGGGTGAAAAGGTAATGAAGTGGGTGATATATTAAATTTTCAGAATCAATATAATGTCATATATATCACATATATACATTAAATTTATCTTTATTACCTTTCATGTAAGACGTTAGTGAAAAACGAATCACATCGTTTTGCGAGACGGTAGTCTGTCGTACACACGAGCGATATCATCGTATCCTCTACATAATAGAAAATAAAAAGGTATATATGATATGTAGATGGCGAATTCCCCTTATCTCAATATGAGGTAGAAATATTCTTTTATAGATGAGTAAAAATGATTACAAAGTGGAATATTCCGATGTGGGACTCAGAAATACCTATTATACTAAAATGGGGTCCAAAACTCCCCCTCAAGCTGGACATGCCCAACTTGGATCTAGAGTCCCACAAAAAGAAAAAAGAGGACATCGAACAAGGCCATACACTCCCCCTCAAGTTGGGCCGTGGAGGCTGTAAATACCCAGCTTGGTAGTGAGAGAGTCCAGGCGAGCTCCTGGGAGGCCTTTTGTGAAGATGTCGGCAAGCTGATCCGCCGTCAGAATATGGCCAAAACTGATATGGTTCTGCTCCAGATGGTGACAAAGAAAGTGGCAATCCACCTCGATATGCTTCGTCCGTTCATGGAAGACAGGATTCGATGTAATTTTCGTGGCTGCTTGATTGTCATACCAAATATGAGCAGATGTCTGCGCTGAGAAACCAAGCTCATGGAGGAGATGATGAAGCCAGATGATCTCAGTGGTGATCGTGACCATGACATAATATTCTGCCTCTGCACTAGATCTGGAGACGACAGTCTTTCTTGTTGCGCCATGAGATGAGGTTATCGGCCAAGAACACGACAAATCCAGAAGTAGACTTGCGGGTCGCACGACAACCTGCATAGTCCGCATCACAGAAGGGCTCAACATCCAAATGAGCATGAAGTGAGTACCAAAGGCCACGTGCGAGGTCTTTCTTTATGTATTTGGTAATGCGGAGGATATCATCCCACTGAGATCTGGTTGGATGCTTCATGAGCTGGTTCACTTTGCCAACAACACAGACAATGTCGGGTCATGTCATGGTGAGGTAGTTGAGTTTGTTCACCAGATGACGATAGCTCTCTGGGTGAGGGAAGGGTGCTGAGTCGGCATGGAGAGTGCGTTCCCCATGCTCAAGAGGAGTGTCCACTGCAGTCTTCTGGCTCAACCTTGCATCCTGTAAGATATCAAGGAAGAAGATGGTGTGATACTAGATACTACGAGAGAGGCCAAAGGATGTGACGACAGTGCTGAAGCGGCCAAATCAAGCACGAGAAGACTGCTTGCCATATAGGGATCGACAGAGGCGGCGGACATGAGAATCGGCTCCAGAGGCACGAAAGCCGGGGGCTGTTGCAGGTAGACTTCTTCGTCAAGAAAGCCATGGAGAAAGGTGTTCTTGACATTCAGTTGATGAAGCGGTCAATGATGATGAGCGGTCAGAGATATGGATAGGCGGACAGAGGCCATCTTGGCAATCGGAGAGAAGGTCTCTAAGTAGTCGATGCCATATGTTTAAGAAAATCCCTTCGCCAGAAGACTGGTTTGAGGCGATGGAGAGTGTCATCGGCATTGAGACAGATCGTATAGATTCATTTGCAGCCGACTATCTGTTTGCCTGCAGGGAGGGGTTTATGAGATAGTTTGGGGAGGTTGGGACGAGTGTCAATGATATAGCAGAGACATCTGAAGACTCGAAGTGGAAGTGAGTGAGGGGGGAGAGGGGATGGGGGGGCGCCTGGCTTCGTCGCGACAGAGGGGCACAAGGAGCGTTGTCGGGAGGAGATCGACATAAGGCTGGGCCGCGTCTCGTCTGGGTCGGGGGGACCAGTGGCGACGAGAGCAGGAGCCCGCGATGGGGGTGCCACCTAGAGGAGCGCTGCGCCAAGGAAGCCAGTGGCTACAGAATCTCGCCGGACAGAATCAGGAGGGTTAGGGTAGAGGCGAGGCCAGATAGAACCGGGAATCCACATGGGATTTTCTCGCAACCCTAGACGGGAGAGAGAAAAAAGAGAGAGAGAGGGAGGGATCATGTTAGAAAGTACCATCTGATACCATGTAGATGGCGAATTCTCCTTACCTCAATGTGAGGTGGAGATATTCTTTTATAGATGAGTAAAAATAATTACAAGGCGGGATATTCCGATGCGGGACTCAGAAATACCCATTATACTAAAATGGGGTCCAACATGATGATATAATGATTTCAGAGGTATAATTATATTATGAATATCATATATATATTTTAAATCTATCATCATACCCAACTGTGAGCGGTGTTGATAGAAAACATGTCACATTGGTTTGCGAAGTGATAGTTCGCCATACACACGAATGACATCATCGTTTCACATTTGAGGAATAGGAGATGGATATAGGTTATGTGTTTAACATAAGAACATCTCAATATATGGGAGATACTGATGTTATTATATATCCCTAAACGAATAAGATTTGAAGGAGGTGCAAGAAAAAATAAAACAAAAACACAGTTAAGAATTTTACCTCTTTTCAGACCACCTCTTTTGGATTATACCTAAAGTTTTTCTCGAATGACTTTTTGACCGAACCAAAACTTCTAGGATGAGGGAATTGAGGTTGAGAAGTGATTTGGGTAGGGCTTGACCGAACCAAAAAGGTTTGAAGTTGTTAAGAAAAGATGAGAGGGTGACCTTTTATAGGGTGAGCTAAGTGACACTTATAATTTTTGAAATGAAAAAGGTGCATCCATGTGTTTCAAATGTCCCAAGGGTTCAAAATGGAGTATTGTCGAGTCTTAGATATGATAAGGTAGAAATATGGCTAGTCAATAGATTTTAGACAAATGTTTAGATCATTTTAACCCTTATTTTTTTAGTTAAACATTCGGTAAACCAATTTTTATCTCAACTGTGATAATTAATTTTCATTATTTTCACTATTCATTTTAGTCTAAATTTAAGTTGACAATATATAGTATAATTATGATGATTCTGAATGTGAAATTCATTTGTCCAAATTCCATTCATAGATGTAACAAAAATTTTATTTAAAATTAATTTTGCAAACGAGACGAGAAAAACGGTTTTCAAAGAGAAAATGATCAAAAGTTTTAAAAATTTTTATATCAAAATTCAATATGAAAATGATTTAAATGACCTAAATTGGATTAATAGATATATAATTGAACTAATGTTGCTTTAAAATCAATTTAAAATATAATTTAACTTTGTAAATAATTTAAATTAAACAGTTTTTAGTAAAAATCAGTATTTTTTACTTTTTATTGAAAAATGAAACATTTCAGTAAAATCTTAGAAATTCACTATAAGTTAATTTTGATACGATGATTTCAAAAATGAATTTCATTTTATCAAATATATTTTGTAAGTGTTAAAAATTAATTTTATCCTAAGTGCGCAAGAAGCGATGAAACTGTTTTATTTAAAAAAAATAGTTTTTAGAAAACATTTTTTTTAAAATGATTCTTATTTTATTTCTAATCTATATATATCCATTTTATTTATTTTAATTAATTTTATTTATTTAGTTAATACTATTCATATCTGTCAACTTAATGGTTAGGTTATAATGGTCATGTTTAAATATAATTTTAATAGAATATTTTTGTTTAAATCCGGTATTGCGTGCATCTCAAGCTATCAAAGAGATTGAATTTATTTAAAAGGAAATAAGTTGTAAGGTTTCAGGGTGTTACAATTGGATTATATTTGTCAATTATATTAAAATCACAAATGGATATCCTTTCATCCTCTTATACAATTTGCATTTTATTGTTGGAATTCACCATAAATTGCATTGGCTCACATTGATGCAAATGTCCAATAATGTCTACAACATAAAAGAAAAAAAAAATAACGAATAGAATGTGAGTGCAATTTTTATGCATAAAAGTGTAAGTATATTTGTGCGGATTATATGTGTTGAAAATACATAGAAGGACAATATGGGAACTGACAATAAAAGTTATCTATAAGATGCGGTTCCGAAACCCTTTTTTGGATAATATCATCAAAATACAAAAAATCAAAGCTAGAGTGGCAAATTTTAATTACATGGACGAACATGGGCGGTTGATGTACATAAATCTGCATCCATGTCGAGTTCTCAAGAAGCAACTCTCATTTGGAGCAATTTGGAAATTATGTATAAGGTTGCACAAACTTTGACGGAGTTTTTTGAACTTTGAGATTAATGGACTTCCAGGGATTGTACACTTAATGTTTGTTCCCTGCATAACATATTTTCATATTTGTGAAAACAAAGAACTGATTCTCATTGTGACGACATATTGTAATAAACTAACTATACATATTGATTGAACATTATGAAATTCAAAAATTAATTTCGCTGTCCTATACTCGCTTTTTCATCGACAACAATGAGGTCTACACGAACAATATCGTTGGAGCTCGTGGAAGATGTAGTATATCACAAATTGAGATTCCAAACTTGAATTTTTAGAGTTTCAGCATCTTCATTTCTAATTGCACTTAATAGAGTAAACGATCATGACATTATTTTAACTCTACAAATTTCAATTCATTGAACATATAGAATAATGTAACATTTAATAAAAAGCATGACTGTATAAATATTTTCAATGTAAAAAATAAATTCATAACAAATTAATGTAACTCAATGGATAGCCCCACGGGGTGCATTCTAGTGGTTGCACCCTTGTGGTGGTGTGGGGGAGTTCTCAGGTTCGAGCCTCCCCAACTGCAATTTTTGTTTCTTTCTTTGTACCCCTCCCCGCACCGAATATCATAATGTAACTCAGTGGATTCCTAATATCAGTTATCAAAAATTTCCTTGTACACAATATTGTGGGTGGAATCAGAGGATGTGTCATCTTTATCATGTACCACTATTTTCAAACCTTTTTTTGATGTGACTCTAGATATCGCGATATACAATTCATGAAAGAAGACATACTTTAGAAGATATAATCCAACATAAGAAAGTAATCGCCCTTGACTTTTGTTAATAGTTATTGAATAAGAAACAAAGGATGCTGTCTTCTTTGTAGTTTGAAAGATCATCTAAAATCTGAGTCGATCATATTAATACTTTGTATGAATGCAAGATGCCCACAATGGCATTCAGTTAAAATCTCTGCTCCGATCACATGGTCATCCAAGTTTGTAACGATCAACCAAGCACTATCACACAATCCCAATCATTGATCTATATTTTTAAGCAACATAATTGGGACCCTAATTTTCAATGTCATTTTATGGGGAGACAACCCAGAGATATTAATCCCATTTAAAATGTCGAGCGTGTATATGTTCTCTAGTCTGTCAGTATCAAAACTTTCCCTGCACACAAAATTAGAATTGAAATAATCTATGGCTTCATGAGTAGTCAAAAATAAAATGTAGTCATTTACTTTTTGTACAATATCACGGGTTGGAGCCAATATCGCATAGTCTTTCAAGTAATTCACATTGTGTTGGAACCCATTTAAGTTTAAATGGGTGAGTCCCACATCGGACTTACCCTGCTTGTATTTTGGTTTCCTAATCTATAAAAGAGTATCCTCACCTCACATTGAGGTAAGGGGAATTCACCAATCTACATGGTATCAGAGAGATTTTTATCCCGAACTCTCCCTCCTCACTCACTTCCCCTCCGGGTGTTTGGGTGTCTGTGCTATGTTCGGGACACTCGCCCCAACCTCTCTAAACTTTCTCCTAAATCCCTCCGTTTCATTTTCCTAGGCTATTCCCGCACTCAGCGCGGATACCGGTGCTTCTCTCAAGCCTTACGGCGTTATATCATCTCTGCCGATGTGTCGTTTATTGAGAGCTCTCCTTTCACTCCTCCCTCTCCTCATCCCGACACTACCATCGATGAGTTCCTCCCTCTCATCATTCACCCTTCTCTGGTGCCTCCCCCTGCTGATCATCGCTTTGAGAGGGTCTACTCTCGTCGCCCATCAGCTGTCCCCCCCGTTCAGGCCGAGGACACCATCGTTCCCGCTTCGTCCAATGCTCCTGCCCCATCACCAGACGACTTGCCAGTTCCACTCCGGAAAGGTACACGCTCATGTCAGACCACCCCTCTTTGTATCTTCATACAGGGGTCTGTCAGCTCTGGAGACTATCGATTCCTCGAACCGTTGGTGAAGCAAAATCTCTCCCCGGATGGCTCGCCGCAATGCGGGATGAACTGCAAGCTCTGGATGACAACCATACATGGGATCTAGTCCCCCTCCCGGCGGGCAAACAGACGGTCGGCTGCAAATGGATTTATACGATCCGTCTCAATCCCGACGGCTCTCTTTGCCGCCTCAAATCCCGGCTTGTGGCGAAGGGATTTGCTCAGACATATGGCGTCGACTACTTTGAGACCTTCTCTCCAGTCGCCAAGATGGCCTCTATCCGCCTCTTCATCTCTCTGGCTGCTCATCATCACTGGCCGCTTCATCAACTCGACGTTAAGAATGCTTTTCTCCATGGCTATCTTGACGAAGAAGTCTACCTGCAGCAGCCCCCTGGTTTCTCTGCCTCTGGTGCCGACTCTCATGTCCGCCGTCTCCGTTGCTCCCTCTACGGCCTCAAACAGTCTCCTCGCGTCTGGTTTGGCCGCTTCAGCACTGTCGTCACCGCCTTTGGCCTCTCTCGGAGTACGAAAGATCACACCGTCTTCTTCCGTACAACGGCACATGGCTGTATCTTGCTTGTCGTTTATGTTGATGACATCATCATCACAGGGAGCGACTCCAGAGGCATCGCCAGCCTCAAGACGCATCTTCACCAGCACTTTCACACCAAAGATCTTGATCCTCTCACCTACTTTCTTGGCATTGAGGTCTCCCGAACTGCGGACACTATCTCTCTCTGCCAGCGCAAGTATGCTCTTGATATCTTGCAGGATGCCGGGTTGAGCACCGCCACCACAGTTGACACTCCCCTTGAGCCTGGGGAACGCTCCCTTCATTCCGACTCGGAACTCTTTCCTCATCCCGAGAGCTATCGACGCTTGGTCGGTAAACTCAACTACCTCACCATGACGCGTCCCGACATTGCTTGTGCCGTTGGCAAAGTCAGCCAGCTCATGGAGCATCCCACCTGCTCTCAGTGGGATGCTATCCTCCGCATTGCCAAGTACATTAAGAAAGACCCTGCACGTGGCCTTCGGTACTCACATCATGCTCACATGGATGTTGAGGCTTTTTGTGATGCGGACTATGCCAGTTGCCTCGCTACCCGCAAGTCTACTTCGGGTTTCGCTGTATTCTTCGCCGGTAATCTTATCTCTTGGCGCAGCAAGAAGCAGACTATGGTCTCCCGATCGAGTGCCGATGCCGAGTATCGAGCCATGACCACTGTCACTACTGAGATCCTCTGGCTTCGTCATCTTTTCCAGGAGCTTGGTTTCCCTGCATCGACTCCTGCTCATATCTGGTGTGACAATCAGGCCGCCACGGAGATTGCCTCGAATCCCGTCTTCCATGAACGAACAAAGCATATCGAGATGGACTGTCACTTTATACGCCACCATCTGGAGCAACACCATATCGGTTTCGGCCATATCCCGACGGCAGATCAGCTTGCCGATCTCTTCACCAAAGGTCTCCCAGGAGCTCGTCTTGAGTCTCTCACTTCCAGGCTGGGTATTCACAGCCTCCATGGCCCAGCTTGAGAGGGAGTTTGAGATGGTCTTGTGTCTTGTCATTCTTTTTTTGTGGGACTCTATCCAATCTGGGCATGTCCAGCTTGAGGGGGAGTGTTGGAACCCATTTAAGTTTAAATGGGTGAGTCCCACATCGGACTTACCCTGCCTGTATTTTGGTTTCCTGATCTATAAAAGAGTATCCTCACCTCACATTGAGGTAAGGGGAATTCACCCATCTACACATTGCAATAGCTGTTAACAAAATCTGGGTATGTATAGTTAACAATTACATGCATTGGGTTGTCAACTGAGGTAATAAGATATGTTGAAGGAAATTGAATTACTGTTTTACCATCATTTTGGTCACTAGTTTTACCATCACCAATATATAAAATCTATTCATCAAATTCTTTGAGTTCATGTAAGTCATCATTACATGCATCTGATTGCAATCACATGTTTTTTTGTCAATGTCAAAACCTGATATAACTACCATAAATATGATGACTTTATACTTGGAGACACAATGTCATTTATGTTTCCACCTAGCATTACAGGTAATATTTGTTTGAAGTTAACCCCCATGACACCGAATAGAATTAGTGAAATAACATTGAATATGGTACATAAATAGTGCATTGAAAAAGAAAATAAAGAATAGCAACTTCGATCTACATTACTTGCTCGAGACTTCCCAAAGAAACATCTCTCTCTTAAATCTTTCATTAGATAGCCAACTTTCATGTTGAATACTCTTGATAGCATTTGGGGATAGTCTGAAGGTCAAAGATTATTATTTGCAACAAATATAGAAATTTTAAGCCACATTGGATTACACGTGAATGTTAAAAACAAATCTGGATATCCCGCCCAATTACTGATTGTCATCACATCTTGGTAATTTTGAATCATATACTTTGGACCGCATGTGAAGGAAGGTAAAATAACACGTTGTCCACAAGAAGAACCATCACGGTCACCTCTAAGGTGTGAATCTTACAAGCCATTATAAAGCTCAACTTTTAATTATTTTTGATTAAAGTGGATAAATGAAACTCAATCATTGTATAAACATCTACAACAAACTGTTGAAACAACCCTCTACAATGTAATAGAGTTGATCTATCAATGGAGCAGAATTGCAAGTGATAAGAAAAGTATTCTCTCAATAGTCACTTTATGGAGCTTAGAATTTGTATTGAAGGATGTGGGACAATGATAGATGTTGTCAACAAACTGTTGAAGCTCATGTATGTGTTGTAGTTCATCACCCTTGCTCTGTTTGATTATATCCCTTTCTTGATTAAGATCTTCAATATCACCGACAATAAGAATCGCGATTTCAGAAGTGGTTGTTATGTTATATGCCGATGAATCTATTCCTTTTCGTTTAAGGAGTCGTAGCTTTAAATTTTGAATTTCATTTGACTGAAGAATGTCCCCTTTTATTTCTAAAATGATGAGGCAAAGCATTTTTCTTGTCAAGCATTTGTTGTAGGTTCTCCACAATCTTAGAATTAATAGATGAGACATTACTTACAACAAAGTTGCATGCAAAAAATATGATACTTTAAAATAAGAAATGGTTTTGTCAAATTATCCTTAAAAGAATTTTACAATTACCTGACTGCTCGTATTTTGTATGGGTCTCATTTGCAATGTCTTAAACATAGAGTTGTGCATGTTGCGAAATCACCAGGAGACAGAACGACAGAAAAACGAGAAAAACGAAAGAAAGAAAAGCAACAAAGAACACAACGATTTACGTGGTTCGGGAAAAATCCCTACGTCCACGGGAGAGGCAGATTTTCACTATGATTCGGGAGCACAGAAATTACAGAGGATTCCAACAACGAAACCCTAGCCCGAAATGGGCTATAAAACAAATGAGGAAGACGATCACTATTCGAAAAAGTGGTCCGCGTCGCTACAGTGAACGGCGGCTGGCTTTGTCAAAAGCGCTACAGTACTGTTGACCCCGAAGTCCGCACCGCTACAGTGCATGTCGGTGTCGGTCGGTCAGCTCCGCTACAGTGGGCCACAAGCATTCGGCCCAACCGGATCGGGCAACACCAATCCAACAGTGCAGACTTTGATGGTTGTCCATCAGCAGAGATTAAACTACCAAGGCGATGATAGTTTTGATCATTTAGTCTAGATATGTTTGGAGACCCACCATTGTTGATTGATCTGTCAACTCTCCCACACATTGATGTGAATGTGAATGTGTTCTTGGAATGTTTTTGCTTGGGTATAAGTATGATTGAAAACCAATTTTTTTAGGTATCCTGGACAAGAAGGGAGTAAGCCTAACACAATCTTTCCCAGTGAGAAATGTGGGTTCTGTCTGGTAGCACATTTTTGATCTCTCATCAAACCAAAATTCTGAACCACAATATTGGCAGACGTGCAAATGATCACCAATATCTGAGTATACTGAAATGATAATGAAATATATTATGACGCGTTTAGTGAAAAGTAATAATAATTTCTAAATGATATGTAACAGATGTTGTTATTACAAAAACAAAGGAAATTAATCCGCTAACTTGTGCTTTCAGCAGTTTCTAGTAAAGTGTATTTTCTACATCATCAAATGTTACTCGAATTTAATGTATTGTTTAGTTAATTATGTTAAGATGGTAAATTGTTGAAATGTCCATAAAAAGATTTACGTGGATATACCTGCAAAATGTACCACAACCTGTGTCAAACCATTAGATATTAAATGTCTTACTGATGTTACATGACTCATTAAAGGTTGAACATGTGACAATTGGCTATATGACCGGCATACGCAGTAGAAGTTTGTCCTGAAAACATAATAAAACAAAGTAAACATTGTATATGTCTAAGTAAACTATGCTCTTAGAATTACTTTTTATACATACATACTTGATTCAGTCGATGAATTGAAATTGCGGTTAACATTTTCAGTAAAATGATTCATGTTAGAAGAGGAATGGATAAACAACATTATTCATCAAATGAAAGTCGTCAACATATAGTACTGGTATGAAACCTATGGAAGTTAAATGATTACCGCCTCCTTCGAATTGATAAACCACTTTGCATACCGTCACAGTTAAGTGTTGATTCATGAACAATATCTGTAGCGTTCCTCGAACCAAGTGTGACTGAGAAGTTAACATTGAGTGAGTGCATTCTTGAAAGTTTTATATATGGTCCAAAGTGTTAATAGTATTACAGTGACAACATACATACAATTTGAAGGAACATTTTGTAAAATGGTATACATCCTTTGTTTTCACTTGTTTAGTCTAATGGTAAAGGTGGACAAATTATCATGTTCTTGACTCACTGTTAATTTAAGGGAAGTACGATATGAGAAATTTATGTTCATTATGATTTCTTAAAAAGTGCAGAAATATTGTAACTGTAAAATTTAAATAACCAAACCATTCACTGATATAGATGTTCATGGCAGACGTGTTCCTGTTTGCATGCTGTCATTCGTTGACATTGTTTCATGTATACCACCAGATGACATTCCATTAGTTGTAATCGAACAATTTGTAAGAGAGGTTGAACCTGTATTTGTCTAAATAAAATAAATCCCTATAGTGAACGGATCATAATTCACCGGACAAGCTAAAGTAAATATAAATACCTATTTGACAACTAGTTTGTTGTTGCCGCCTTACTAATCTCCTATAGAACTTTGCTTCTCTAGAACCTAATGGGGATTGCATATTTACACATGACATCTTCGTAATGTATTATTAAGGAGTTCAACATAATCATGGTACGCAGTAAGCAACATTATGTGAGCATAACATTTCATGTAATTTATAGTGACATGCAAAAATTACAATAAACATGTATTCAACATTTTTATGAAATACATTAATAGAGATTGCATAGATTTTTAAAAAGATAAGGAATTAAAGTGAAATCAGTAAGCCTGTGTGACAAACAATGATGAGGAAACGTCGGGAGTCGCAGCGACAAAACAACAATTCAAAGAAAAGTAGAAGGAAAAAAAAAAATAACGAAAACTGAAGGATTTAAGTGGTTCAAGAATAATCCCTACATCCACGGAAAGACAAAACTTCACTATATGTCGGGAGCACAATTTTACAAAACATCTCTCAGAGTTTCTCACACACACACACACACACAGTAACCCTAGTCTGAAAATGGGTTAATGTAGAGGACGAAACACTATTCCACCGACCGTCAGAAAGTCCGTTGTGCTATAGTGAAAGGTAGATGGAAGTCCGCGTTGCTACAGTGAAAGACGGTCACTCCAGTCAAAAGTGCTACAGTGACTACCGGCTAGAAGTCCAAAAGAGCTACAATGATGTTGACTCCGAAGTCCGCACTATTACAGTGCCCTGTCAGTGTCGGTCGGTCTGCTCTGCTACAGTGGTCAGAGTTGCTACAGTTATCCAAGCATTCGGCCCAATCGGGCTGGTGCGCAGTACAGGCCACAGGCATTCGATCCAACCGGATTGGGCTACACCAATCCAACAAACAATGTGGTTAACTAATTGAACAATGTATGGATGAACTTATATTATAGAACAGTTTTTAGCAATTTCCATTAATTTTTGTTAGGGTTACCTAAACACGAAATGGTATTCTTCCGAATCAACAAACAAAATTCAATATGGAAATAACAAACTTGAATTTGAACCCTGCAACTACATATTAGAATGATGCTAGTAAGAGATGATTTAGGAAAAGTGGAGGAATTTAAAAAAAAAAAAGGAAAATGGTACATTATCGTATTAGCGAAACAAAAGGTTGAACCTATTTGGGGACATAGGTGCACATAAATATGTAAACTATTTTGCAGAAACAATATTTCCATTAATTTAAGAATCACTTACCTAAACAGGAACAAGTTTTGCTCAGTTGGAAGAACTAATTGTCGACCCTGAAATAACAAATAGGTAATTGAACTAAAAGTGAACGAATGGTTTTTGTGAATCAATAGGAACGTTTCCACTCCATATATAAAACTGCATTTTATTCAAAAAAACAGTCATGAGGCAAGAGGAATTAATTTGTGAATCAATATGGAACGGGTTAGAGGAATGGATTTTATGAATAAAGAATATGTTAATAGGAACATTTGATGCTGACATGAGGCAAGAGTGATAGCTTTGTTGCGGAGTGTGGTTGTTGGACAAGCGTATGAACTTACAGATCGAGTCGGAGAGGGGAAGATACTGGTTGGAAACCACGGAAATATGGAATTCATATGGAATTAAATAACAAAGAAATACATAACTTCGTTTAGATTTTATGCCAAAAAATCAGAGGAGGCAGATAGGGTTCTTGGGAGAGATGCTACGTGGGTTTCTAGGAAGATGGGGAGGCACAGGCGGGTAGCCGGGAAGATGGGGAGCCGGAGGACGGGGAACAAATACAGTGTGGTGGAGGCGGTAGCGAAGACGAGGTAAGGAGGAAGTGATCGGCAAGCGGAGGCAGAGAGGACGACGTAGCGGGAAAATTGGGAGAGAGGGATAATAGCATAGTCTAAGGAATGTCGAGGGGAGGCAAGGGCGGGTAACCGTGAAGACAGGGAGCCGGAGGACGGGGAACAGAGGCGGTGTGGTGGAGGCGGGAGCGGAGATGAGGAGGCAAGAAGGAACCGATTGGCAAGTAGAAGCGGAGAGGTTGACCTTGCCGGAAAATCATGAGGGAGAATAAGGTTGTCGAAGGAACGTGTTGATGCAATGGGGGATGAAAATTTTGGAGGGAAAACGTGTGATAAGGGAGCGACGCGTGTACAAAGGAAAACCCAAGTCGGAGAGGTTGACCTAGCAGGAAAATCATGAGGGAGAATAAGGTTGTTGAATGAACGTGTCGATGAAATGGGGGGATGAAAATTTTGGAGGGAAAACGTGTGATAAGGGAGCGACGCGTGTACAAAGGAAAACTCAAGTTTAACATAATAGTAGATTTAAAAAACATGATTATGTTCTTGTGCACCGAAGAATTAAACTTACGTTAGGACATATTTTAAATATGTTTTTAAAAATAGTACTTCAAACATTTTTTTGTTTTTATGTTCGCAAATTAAATCCTGAAATAGTTCTATAAAACTGTTTTAAATGTGTTAAAATGAAAAATTTAACCAAACATGTTCAACGACTGATCTACACATGAAATGAATTGTTAACTAATCTGTATATGAAACATTAGTGTGTTTCTTTCCAGTTTGTATACATAATATAATAGAAGAAATGTTAGCCAATATGTATATAAAATTTTGTGGTGTATTTCTTTTTAGTTTGTTGAATTATTTCAAATTAAGTTGATTATAAGAATAAAATATATTATGAAATTAATTATTATTATATTTTTAATGTCTTATATTATCATTATATTTTAAACTGGGTTTCACTGGTTAGACGAGTTATGAAGGGCTAACTCGAACCCGGCTTGGATATTATTCGTGTCAGATTATTCAATATGATTACAACCTGAATTCCTTTATACCCAAACCCGTTTAACTCGCGTCATGGTTCAAAATTGCCACCTCTAACCTAGATTTTTATATGAAATACAGCAGGGTTTATATTAGTAGAAGTAATTTTGGTGTGAAATAGTACACACGTACGTGCGCACACACACATATTTGTCATAACTTACCTAAATCCAAGATTTGCGGTTCTTTTCAGGCCGAGTGGATGGCACCGGAAGTGCTGCGAAATGAGCCTTCAGATGAGAAGTATTCACATGCCTTGCCTATGAGGAGTAAATAAAAATATGATTTAATTTGTTGGATGATAAGGCATGCGAGAATGTTATCCTCATGCAGGTGCGACGTCTACAGTTTCGGGGTCATACTGTGGGAGCTGTGCACGCTGCAGCAGCCATGGGCCGGGATGAACCCGATGCAGGTTGTAGGTGCGGTCGGGTTCCAGCATCGCCGGCTCGATGTTCCCGATCATGTTGATCCTGCCGTTGCCGCCATTATTTGGCAATGCTGGCACACGTAAGTAGTTCATTTTAAGCATTTTTTAAGGCTGAGTTTGGTTTAGTGGTGAAGGATCCATTTATGAGATTAATTTTGTTCAAGGACCTTGAATTTGTTTTTGCATAAAGATATAAATGTTATTTTCATAAATGTAATTTTAGTTGTAAATTTATTAGGTTAGTTATAGAGGAGTAAAGGGTTACTTGTAAATGGAAAAAATATATTATCTTGTAAATGTAATTGTAGAAATAGTAGGTCCATAAACTGTAAGAAATACAAAATTCAAACCAGAGGAAAATTGGGACAGGATAGACTTAGTCAATAACCAGATCTTAAGTATCTAAATAACAGTGATGTAGTGCAATTGCAAAATGATTTTGAGATATACCTGTAAATTTGTTGCAACTAATTCTTTTATGATTTACAAGTAAAATTATTTTCACATTTTATTTTTTTCATTAAAAGTTTAATATTTTAACTGAAATTAATTTTATTCAAGGTCCTTAAATTTGTTAATGAATAAAGGTGTAAGTGTTGTTTTCATAAATATAATTTCGGTTATTAATTTAATTAAGTGTAGTTGTATTTGATATAACTGTTACTTGCAAATGAAAAAATATACATATATTATTTTGGTAAAGTGATTTTAGACATAGTTTTAAATTTGCTTCAACTATTTCTTTTATGATTTACAAGTAAAATTAGTTTTACAAATTATTATTTTTCATTAAAAGAATAAATTTTTTAATTTTAAAAGCAAATCTTTTAGTAACATTTTTCAATGGTTTGGAAAATCAAACACATGCTTAATGAGTCGGTAGTTTATTTAGTATGAGTGGAAAATGTGTGATGAAATATATTAAACAATATATATATACAGTATCAACAAAATATAATATATATATATTTTTTAGTTTCTAATGCATATATAGTCAGGGACAGTTATGTCCATGAAATTTATTTCACCTTGAATGATGAAATTAAACATGATTTTTTGTATTATTAATGTTCTTGGAAAAGTGTTTTTCAAAATTGATTATTGGAAAATTATTTTTATTTCACTTATATGTGAAGTCCTTCCAAAATTTAACTTAAAACCAGTCACTTATTTTTCAAGGAACTTTCATTATAAATGATACAGGACACTTTTGTCAGTATGATTTTGTGGAACCTTGTTAAAATTATGTCATTTTATATCAGTTCAACTGTGTTTTACAGCACTTTTAACTCTTGGTTAGGCTGTGTTTGACAACACTTGCTAAATATGAAAACATTTTTTTACTAAATCTGAAAAGGTGATTTTCAGTAAGATTGTCAAATGCAGCCTTATTGTGAGTGATTTTAAGTGAGTTCTCAAGAGGTGTCACCAAACGGAGCTTTAAATTTTGTCATCATTGTTTGCATTTGCATCTGCATTTGCAGGGAACCCAGAATGCGGCCGTCATTCTCTGAGATTATGGCTGCGCTGAAGCCGCTCCAGAAGCCCGTAAATAGACAGGGTGGCGGCGCACGCGTGGTGGGCCGGGTGGCGCCACCCACGTGTGGGCCTGGAGAAGAACACGTCACCCACCCCAGCTCCAAATGATGTGGGGAAAAACCATTTTTAATTCCTCTTGTACGCGGGAACATTCGATTGGGTTTTGTTTGGTGGGGTTAAGGTGCCTTTTTTGAATTATAGGTTTCGGATTCATATGTATACTGTTCTTAGGATCATTGAATTAATTATAGGTTTCATGCGTCTACTGTTTTAATTATGTGTTTACTGTTTTTTGAAGTCTCATCCTAATCTCCCGTCACGCTAGGGATGGAGAAAAATCAAACCAAATTCCGGAATTACAGATTTCAAGGGTCTGTTGTGGATCAATGCTCACAATGAATGATGTTAAATATTTTCATCAATTTGTTTATTATGCATGAATATCCTAGATTTCATGTTTTTGTCTTACCCCAGTATGGCTCTCTGGTAAATTCTACTCTATTGAGGTAACTCGATCCAACCTAAAACCCAACTCATGGTGACAGGTTTGGGTATGTGCTTCTCCAATTTCGCTATGATGGATCAAGAGTTTATGACTGGCATAAAGTGTATAATCACAATCACTAGAGGCATTGCTCTCAAAATTAGTTGATTAGCCTCCAAATCAACAACATGGGAACCATCACATGAATGTAGATGAAGAAACTCGATCAACCATGGTCATATCAAAAATAAAATTGATGCGTAGATAACAATTACCATACATAACATCAAACCATAAACCCTAAATGCGATCATGGTCCCCAAAATAACCAAATGGAAAACAACTCAAATAAATCTACATGTCCCCAATATATCTCCAACTACTATATGTGTATATTGCTAAAGTTTAAAGTATGTCATCAAAACTTGTGCTAATGTCACTTGACTCCACCTCCAACACAATTTTGGTAAATTGTAATGAACTTCCAGGGAGTTTGTGGACCACTGAGAGGGTGAGGGTTGAATTAATGGTGAAATTTTCCAATTTCCTTTCTTCTGAAATTGACCTCCAACTTATTAAAGTTTCGATCATCTCAATTTATATCTTTTCCTCACCTGTATGCAATGATAAGAAAATTATGCAAGACACAAGTTTTTATAAGGTTTGGTCCCAATGTGGGTACCTAGCCCTTGCTATGTCGACTCTCGTCGATCAACAAACACTAAATAATGAAAGTGAATACAAATGAGCCTACTCCCGTCAATCTTCTTCTGTCTCCTGATAGGAAAATATTACTGGTTCCCACCATTTACAAAGTATGCATTTTCTTCAGAGCCAAAATAAAATAAAAACTTTGAAAGCTGCTCGCTATAAATGCTATCTAGAAATTCTCTGTTCGGTACCTCTTCATCCATTACACCTATGTCTGGTGCACCTTAGTTTGTCATGCGTCTGTCCGGTACAACTCTGTCTAATTCACCTTTGTCCAATGCAACTTTTCCCTATGCACCTTCATCCGATGCACCTATGTTTGATGCACCTTCGTTTGGTATGCTGTGTCCAGTGCTCCTCTTCTCCAACCAAGTGGATTCTTGGTCGGCAACTCACGCTGTACTCTCAAAAACTTCAACAATTTCACTTCTTTTTTATCAACACTTCACAATGTGCCAACATCCCTTTATATACTCATTCTACCTCCAGAAAACAAGAAACACGACTCCAAATTTGAATTTCCCGCTCAACTCAAATTTCGTTTGACCGCCCTCAAAGCTTGTGATTTATTCAGAGTCAACATTCCTTATAAGACTTTCCTTAAATCTCGGTGTCAACAAACATTTCAAACCTTCCTCAAATCTCGGTGAGAATCATGAACTTTCCTTCACGATGAATCATTGAACGTCCAACTTAGTATCATCACAATGTTTAGAGTGTATAAACACGAAGGCAACTCCGTCCAATAATCTTGATTTTTATCCATTTGGTGATCTTTGCAAGAACTCCTTCCGACAACTCTCCGTCTGGTGCTGCTTTTTCTGGATCCCCTCCTTCCGGTAGAGACACAAAAGTCCGTCTGATGATCTTTAGAGATTTTCTCCGTCCAATTTTCTTCATAAGAGAGTTCATCTCATGAACTTCCAAATATCTATCTAGTGGAACTTCTACAAAATTTCGTCTGATAGAAATAGTTTTCTTTGTCCAATACATTCTATGACTTTCCTCCATCCGATCATCCTGTGTCCAATCATTTTGCATATGATAGACTCGTTTCATTAACCTTAGTCTGGTAACTTCCCAATTCTCTGTTCGTAGCTTGAACTTTGTACAACCACATCTCAAACTTTGTACACCCTTTATTTGTTTGGAAAATTCATGAATAAACTCAGCTTGAACCATGAAAACCTTTTAATAATCATGATATTAGAAATATTGTGGAACAACAAAAGCAATGTCCGACTTAAGGAAATAGTAGCTCGATCTTCTTCTGATAAGACAACTATTTTACTGGAACTCAAAAACATTCATAGACAAGATATTGCCAACAAATACAACAATACCACAAAATAAAACCAAAGGATCTTCAATCCCCACCTTTGGATTTGTTGACAACATTATCAACAACTTTTTTCTTATACTTTCATCAAACCACAACCTTTCTCATAGAGAATTTTCTTGACACTACACTGTCAAATCAAGCAATGTTTTTGAAGGGATTACATCCCTTAGTGACAAGCAATTTTGTGGCCATAGAATTTATATAATCCATCTCATTGTCCAGAATTGTAACTTCCAGAACCTTTACTCCCCTTTTCCATGATAACAACAGATTCAGATTCACAATGATAAAGTATATAGTTGTATTTCTTCTCTCCCTTTGTCAATAAAATCCAAAGGAACATGAGAAATATCAAGGACTTTCTTAAGTCAGTGGTGGAGGTTGAACATGTAGTTTTGGCCTTAATTCCTCAAATATTTCTCTTGGCATGGCTTTAGTGAAAACATCAACAATTTGATTTTTTTTTGAAATATACTCTAACATGATGTCCCCATTAGAAGCTTTCTCTTTAATGAAATGATATTTAATATCAATGTGCTTGTATTTGGAATGTTGCAATGGATTTTTTGATAGATCAATTTCACTTTGATTATCACAAAAAAATTTCAATGACTTTTCAACATTCACCCTCAAAACTTCTAGCTGAACCTTTATCCATATCATTTGAGTACACGCATGGGTAGCAACAACATATTCAGATTCAGCTGTACTCAATGTTACTAAGATTTTCTTACTATTCCAGTAAACAAAACTCTATCCCAAGAAAAATATTCCTTTGAATATTGATTTTTGATCCTCTCAAATTATATCTTTTCCACACCTGTATGAAATGATAAGAAAATAATGAAAAACACACAAGTTTTTACAAGGTTTGGTCCCAATGTGGGTACCTAGTCCTTTTCGTGTCGACTCCCATCGATCCATGAATATCCACTAAATAATGAAAGTGAATACAAATGATCCAACTCCCGAGATCCGTCTGTCTCTCAATAAGAAAATATTAATGGTTCCCACCAGTTATAAAGTATGCCTTTTATTATGATCCAAAACAAAATAGAAACATTGAAATCTACTCACTATAAACTATGACTAGAAATTCTCTTTTCGGTACCTCTCCATCCATTATACCTCTGTCTGATACGCCTTAGTTCGGTATGCATTTGTTCGGTACAACTCTATCTAATTCACCTTCGTTTGATGCACCTTTGTCCTATGCACCTTCATCTGATGCATCAATGTATTTTTCACCTTCATTTGGTATGATGTGTCATGATCCCCTCCCACCCAAAGAGTACCCATTTTGAGTCAACAATGAGAGAAGGGAGATGGTGACTACCTGATTCCCACTTCTAGTAGGCCCTGAGTTGGTTACTAGCACCAAGGGTATAATAAATATACATATGGGAGACATTACCCTATAAGAGAACATGCAGAAGAGAGAGATAAGATAGATACACCAATCAAAACCTACTCATACATATACATATAAAGAAATCCTAAGTGAAAACATGCGATGTAAAACAATATTGAAACAATTGGAAAATAAACTACAAGTACCAAAAGGTAAAGATAACAACGACCACAAAGCCCAAACAGCTCCTATAAAACCACGAGCTAGTAATATCCAGCCCAATATCTAACTTACTCTAGATGAAATTGAAAAATAGTTTATATAAATGTAGGGCGAGCATAACAGTATTCCCAGTAGGATCCTCCCTAAAGCCTCTCATGCAAAAGATAAAGAAAGCATGCTAAATCACAATGTACAACAGTGAAACTAACTTGTCACCTAAATAGGTATACTAAGTTCTCAACCTCACCATGAATAACTTTCACCAAGTATCGCATACAAGATATAATATAATAAAATAATGAAACATCAAGGGTACCTCGCTCCCGCTTCCCCACTGGTTTGCCGATCGGCCCCAACATCGCATGTCCTAAGCCATCTCTCTCTAAAATAAGTCATCCTACAGACACCTGGGCAAGACATCATTACACGTACCTCATGCATCACATCATCACATCATCCCATACACATATCTATATAGTGACCAATTAGTTTTTGAGAGTCACCACATCCCATATGATGTGTATCATATATCAGGAATTATACCTCAATCCATCACATCCCCTACACTGAGTAAGGTACCTCAAGCCATTACAACGTATGCACATCATACCTATAATAAAACTTTAGATACTATATCCAAAGATACATGTGTGTGAATAACCACAAGACATCACAACCTTTTACACATATATATGGGGAAAACTAACCATCATGAATACAAGCATAAGTAACTACCAAAGAAGAGAGCGGGGTGAGAGGGGGTAGTCAGCCATCTATCCTCCCACCAGGGTGTTGGGGAAAACACCCTCCCATTCCACTGGGTATCGGGTTCCCTAATCAAAATGGGTGGGGTAGCATATGAAATTACATAATATACATGATATAATACAAATCACAACCACACTTATGGGAATAACTTAGTCTTAGACTCAATTGCAATTAACGTCACTCGGACTCTCGACTACCACTGCTAATACTAGATATCCTATAACCACACAACCATTTAAAAACCAGCATTAAATTCAATTATTTTCATTATAAATTAATTAACAACATTAATACACTTAAATTATTAACCATCATGCCAAGTACATGCCTATAACAACCCTAGTCTTTCACACAGATTATTACACGATTTTAAGCATTATTATCCTTCAAATACAAACCAAGGGATGAAAAGTCTATTGTCTTTGGAAGACTAGATACATAATTAGAAAACATGAATACAAGCATAAGTAACTAACAAGAGAAGAGAGTGGGGAAAAACCATCCTAGTCCACTGGGTAGTCAATAACTACATCATGAATACAAGAATAAGTAACTACCAAGAGAAGAGAGCAGGGCGAGAGGGGGTAGTCATCCATCCATCCTCCCACCAGGGTGTTGGGGAAAACACCCTCCTAGTCCAATGGGTGTTAGTTTCCCTAATCTAAATGGGTGGGGTAGCATATGAAATTACAGAATATACATGATATAATACAAATCACAACCACACTATGGGAATAACCTAGTCTTTGACTCAATTGCAGTTAACGTCACTCAGACTCTCGACTACCACTGCTAAAACTATATATCCTATAAGAACACAACCATTTAAAGATCAGCATTAAATTTAATTATTTTCATTAATTAATTCATTATAAATTAATTAACAATGTCAATTCACTTACATTATTAACCATCAAGCCAAGTACATGCCTATAACAACCCTATTCTTTCACACATATTATTACATGATTTTAAGCATTATTATCCTTCAAATACAAACCAAGGGATGAAAAGTTTAGAGTCTTTAGAAGACTAGGTACATAATTAGAAAACATGAAACCAGAATAAAACTTGTTTTTATTAATCTCCACAATAATCTTCTAACTTACTTTGAGATCCTACATCTACATAGGATAATTTGGGGAATACATAGACAAAAGTAATGAGCTAAAATCCTAGTAAGGGAATAAATGTGAAAACAAACATATAACATAATCCAGAAGGCATAACATGATAACATAAAAGGCATGGATCAGGAATAAACATATGGAGGCATAAAATATAGGGCATGGAATCATATGATCATGAAAATATAGGAATGTGGCACCAACACATAACATGAAATAAATACGAGTCAATGATAACTTCCAAAATAGTATCACATGGTGTACAAAGTCCCATAATGGATTAAGTTTACTCCCTAATTTGATACATAATGTCTCATGAGACAAAACATTACTCAATGCATTGAAGCACAATATGGGAGCACCCATCATAACGTGTACATGCATATGTGTGCCACATAAAAAAATAAAATATAAGGTTTAATCAATCATAAGGGTTACTATAGAAAGAAATGGGTTTCATAATCATGTCATAAGGAACAACCAAAGGGAGTATCATAATGGTATTCATGAAAGAAGGGATTAAATAAATCTTGGACATTAATAAAGTAAATTTAAGAATATATCATGAATAATGAAGTCCAACAGAAGTGAAATCATAAAAAAGAGTGGCTAGGTAACTTTAGAAATATTCCACTTAAGCATAGTATTAGGGAAAATAATGGAGAGTTTTTAAAGAGGATAAAAACATAATTATTTCCATAAAACTAGAAATGAACTAAAATTATTTTACATGATAAAATGAGTGATTTTATAGAAATATTGGTGGATTATAAAAGTTTATTGAGTATAATTGAAAGTGGGTAAGGAACATAGAAGTTTCCTTTAATCAGGTTTGCTTATCAAGAGGAATTGAGAAGGGAACCTTTTAAAACATGTATTTCCCCATTAAATAAATATGAATTGAGTTATATACATATTTTTAAAACATATAAACATAATGAAATAGAATTATATAATAATAATGAAGAAATAAATTGGGGTAAAGAGATAGAAATCATAACCCAAATGAAAAATGGAGGTTCAGAGAGACCACTTACGATATGTATGAATCTGTTTTGCACTTGCACTTAATGTCTTGGATAATAAAATTAGATTCATTAATAACTTGATTTAGATCCTCTACCATATATATATATATTTTATTATAATTTTATTAAGTTCATTTTTGTCCATTTTGATGATTTATAAAGATCAATTTCGTTGTTTTGAGAGTGTTTATTTCATGGTTTCATAGTCGGTTCATGTGTGTATAATTATGGATGTTCTTTTCAAATGGAAATAAAACTCCCAAATTGAAATGAAATGGTATCCATGAATTTATAGAAGTTTATATGGTCCCATATATCATTTTTTATGACACGAGGATGATTCATTTGATAAAATGTTAATGATAAATGTTTAGTTTATTTTGGTGATTTTTTCGACCACCACAATTTTTTTTCATTTTATTTAATATTATGTCTATATATTAGTTACAGAACATGAAATAGGTTATAATATACGTATTAATATCTTATTTAACAATAATAATATTTTTGTGACTAGCCTTGAAGGAAGTAATGGAAAACAAAAACTCATTATCCATGAAGATGGTTAACATCTATAATTTGGACAATAATTTCATTTCTTTGAATAAGAAGAGATGAAAAAGGGTTGGTTAGAATATATTCCATTAGTAATATAAAATTTTAGTATATAAATGAAATGATATTTATTATTAATTGATGGATGAAGAGGGGTGAGGAGAAGGTAGATGAAGAAAAGAAATTAAAAGAGGTAGTTTGAGAATGTTACCTCTTGAATATCACCACCTTGAAGAACCCCTTAAGAAACTTGAAATTGGTATTTTGGTGAGAAAAGTGGAACTTGTGAATAGGGATAGTGGGGAGGAGAGGTTTTGGAAAATATTTGGAAAGTTTCAAGGCTTATAAGGTGTGAGGAGAAGGGGTGGTGAGGGGTGGTATTTACAAGGGGAGGAGAGAGGTGTTTTTTATTATTATATTCATTAGTTTATTATTTTGGCACAAGAATATCTATAGTATTTATTATTGTGACAATATATAGTAAATTATGTAATTGAGTTCTAGATAATGGGTATCTATGACTCAAAAATTCATGTATTTGGCTTATAATGTTAAATACTATAAATTACCATATTTCACTATTCACAAAAATTCAAATATTTTAGAAAAATCCAAAAAATTCACCCTAACCATTTTTTGATGTGTGTATTTCTCAAATAGAATAAATTTTATTAATTATTTTTTCTAAATACAAGAAATTTAATTATTAAATAAAATCATAATTTATTCAAAAAATACCGATTTTAATATTATAATTGATTTTATGACCCTTTGAAAAATACCTTATGGTCTCATAAAATTATCTTATAATTATAATACAATATAATATTAATTTATGAATCCATTTTATGAAAATAAATTTTCTTTTAAATCATTATATTCATTATAAAATTGTAAATAAAATAGTTACGTTTTACAAAAATACCAACATTTAATTTATCATTTTAAAAATATTTATTTTCTTGTAAAATGATATAAATATATTATATTTTCATTTTATAAGATACTTAAATAATATTTTACATTTCCATAGGTGAGGTTACTATTCTAACAGTCAGATTACTATTCCTAACGGCCAAATTACGATTCCAATGCTCAGATTTATAATGGTCATATGGGTTCACTACTTCCCATAAATACCTCTTATTCCATCCATTCTTAATTCATTTGAATATTATCTCAAGTTTATATATACTTCCATATTCAAAATGAATATTTTATTTCTGAAATTATGTTTTATTTCTATAGATTGTTCTTGAGTGCTGTCATTCTGGTGGATTGAGTAGATCCAAATTATCCTATTATTATTCTTTTATTTTCTATTTATTGTCCCATTGTAATATTTGGAATTATTATTGGTTTAGTTTTGTACTAATGTATTATCTTCATTCATAAGAATAATGTTTTATTGATTTCTTTGTATGACATAATTATAAGAAGAGAATTTCCATTGATAAAATTCTGGGTCGTTACATTCTTCCCCCTTATGAAAATTTACCTTTAAGATTTTGTTTTACATACTAAGGTAAAAAATAGTGAGGGTACTTCTCCTTCATTTCTTACTGTGGTTCCCATGTCACCTCTTCGTATTTATGGTTCTGCCACAATGCTTTGACCAGATGATAGTCTTGTTGCGTAGAACTTTATCTCTATGGCCCAAGATTTTCACCAGCTGCTCCTCAAAGAGAAATCATTTTCTAGTTGTACCAACTATGAATTTAGTACATGTGGGGGATCTGGTTTGTACTTCCTTAATATGGATACATAGAAAATATCATGTACTTGAGAGATGGTTGGTGGAAGTGTTGGTCGATATGCCAATGATCCAATGCGATCAAGAATCTCAAAGGGACCGATGTACCTAGGACTTAGCTTTCCTTTCTTTCCAAATTTCATGACTCTCTTCCATGGATATTTTTATAGGAATACCATGTCTCCAACCACAAAATATAAGTCTTATCTATGATTATCTTCATAGATCTTTTATCGAATTTGGGATGCCCTGACATGTTGTTGAATGATATTCACCTTTTCAACCATTTTAGGCCCCCAAAACTTACGTTCACCAACTTCATCCCATCATGTAGGTGTTCTTCATATTTTCATAAAGGGATTCGTATGGATCCATTTTGATTCTTAAGTATAAAATAATCTTGTATGATAATTCGACCAAATAAAGATGTTAGTCCCATCCTCCTTTGAAGTCCATCGAGAATGCTCTCAACATATCTTCCAATGCCTGAATAGTCTGCTCAGAACAACAATCAATTTGGGGGTGACAAGACGTACTAAAGTTCAGCTCAGTGTTTAGGGCATGTTGGATACTTTTCCATAATATGGAGGTAAATATAAAATCTATATCAGATACAATCGATAATAGTACTCCATGAAGCCTCACCACTTCCCTTATGTATATCCATGAAAGTTAATTAAGTGATAAGTCCTCTCTAATTGTGATAAAATGCACAGTCTTTATAAGATGATCCATAATAACCCATACTGTATTATTTCCTCTAGATGTCTTCGGAAGTCTGATGAAAAATTCCATGGTAATGTTTTCCCATTTTCATTTACATATGGGTAATGGTTACATCATCTCATTAGATATTTTCCTTTCAGATTTCACTTGTTGACATACCATATTCTTTGATATAAATTAATTGTCCCACCAATAATGCTATCAGAGATCTTAATACAACTTTGTGCTCCCTAGTTGGATAGAGAAGGTCGAGCCATGTACATCATTAAAAATCTCCCTCTTTATCTTAGGTTTTGATGGTACACATAGTTGTGACCCAAATCTTATGAATCCTTCCTCATCAATTTTGAACTTCGAGGATTTCCCATTTTTGATAGATTTCATCTTCTTATGAATTTCCACGTCATCTGTTTGAGTATCCTTTATCTTCTTTAAAAGGGATGGTTGAGAAATCATTTGAGAAAAGAATGATGATGTTACTTCATTTATGATTCCTATGTCTATCCTTTGGAATTCTAAAAATATTGCATCCTTCTCAATTCTCATCATTGATAAAGTTGTAGGATATTTTCTACTTAGATCATCTTCCACTTTATTTTCTTTACCAAAATGGTAGTGGATTGAGTTTTCATAATTCTTGATGAGATTTAATCATCTTTGTTGGCTCATATCAAGATCCTTCTGTGTGAATATATATTTTAGGCTCTTTTAATCGGTATATATCTTACACTTATCCCCATAGAGATGATGTCTCCAGATTTTAAATACAAAGATATTAGGTCCAAAAGGGGCCTAGATACCCTAAGAGGGGGGGGGGGGGGTGAATCAAGGTATGTATATTCTTTATGAAATTATTACAACCCCATTGGATCTTAACCTCTTTATTATAAGGTCCACTTAGTTTTCTCTTTAGTTCTTATATTTATCTTATCCTTTATAACTTTATCTGATGATGATTCATAGAAAGTAAAGTGGAAAAGAAAGCACACATACACACAGTTTTTCACTTGGTTCACCCTCACTGGGCTACATCCAAGGAATATACAATGAAAATGTGTCAATGTACCAAATCCACTAAGGACCACTACCAATAATGTTTGGGCTAGATCAATTCTATTCCCAGTATCACTGTCTTTTCAAGGTTTAGGGTCAGCTCACTACTTTCTTAAGGGTCACTCCCTATGTCTCTTTCTCTGGATCACTACCGGTGGAAAGGATCACTGTCTTCCTCTTCCTTTTCCAACTTCTATAGAAGGGATTGACACATAGTTTATGGACTTTTAGGTCCCTTCATTATCACTAATGAATACATCCTCAATTTTAGATAGATGCTCTGTTGAAGTTTCACTTTCATCTACTGATGAATATTACTTTACCATAGTTCACTGGGTAACTTCTATATTCCACACAAATTTTGGGTGTCTTATGTGCAACCTTAATACCTTGAGAGAAACATCTGACTTTAGGTGCAGAACTCCCAATATTCAGCACAATGTTACGAAACACTCAACTTTTTCACACTATTGTATAACAACCTCTTGTGCGCAACTTTTATAATTTGCACACAACTCTCTTTACGCACAACTCTTATGTGATCCATATATCAGATTTCATATAAGTGTTGAGATAATGAAATGAGGGTTTCACATGAGCCTCAAACCGGTTGGTGAGGACTCTTTAAGTGCATCTAGGTGACCCGGGATCAAATACAAGCAGAGGCATAATTTCTGGGGACTGTGGCAGTATTGTAGTAGGTACTGTAGTGGGAACTATAGTAGGTACTGTTTGGCACTGTAATAGCCAGGAATATTCCCCCGTTTGGGCCTTCAGGCCACTGATTCGGTCCTCGAGTCCTTTAAGTCCTTTGGGGCACCTAGGCCTTCAGGTCAGTAAGGCCTTTAGGCTACTTCAAGGCCTTCGGTCCACCTTAAGGCCTTCGGGCCACCTCAAGGCCTTTGGTCCACCTTAAGGACTTCATGCCACCTTAAGTGTAGATAAAAACCAAATAACATACAATGAACAAGTTCTAGATGGAGTATGAGAAAGGGGCATTCACCATTGTAGAAGCTAAACAAATTGCAAGATTGAGAGGGTATGACACCTACCATCGGGACAAGCCTGTGCATGCACGGGAAATCCTAGCCAAACAACCATGCGAAGGTGGAGAGCTGATTTCACGATAAAGATGCTAGGTATGAGAAGTTCTAAGTAGTTAGTCTGGGTTATATGTAATGTTTGAAACCTACAAGCAATGAATACCTCTAAGCCTATGGGCCATGTAATAATTATGCCTACGTGCCTTGTAAGGGTTACACCTCACGCCTTGAAAGGTGTATTATCAAAATCAATAAAAAATGAAGGTGTTCAGGCCATTGGAGGAGTGTTGAGCTAATAAAATGAGGGGGTAACCACCTATTTATAAGCATTTCCAGCCCTGTGCATAAGTTCCTCACACGTCTTCTTTTTCACGTGTAAGATTTCCCCTGAGCACATAAAACCACATTTGATGCCTCATTGGGAACGTAAGCCTATTTAATGCCCTCCACTTCATCTTTATTTTTTAGGCACATGCAAACCACCTTTCATGAAAAAAACAATCTTTCATAGGATTCTTTCCTTTATACCACCACCAGAGAATCCATTCCTTTGTATTGGATCTTTGTAAACATAGCTTATCAAAAATATCTCTGGAACTCCACAAATGTCCATGTAAAATTGCTTTTTCAACAAACAAAATCAACCTAAAAACACCAGAATGTTACTTTGAGGCCCCCCCCCCCAAAAAAAAAGATCACAACTATCAAATCTAGATCATACGTGTGATAGTTTTTCTCATGAAATTTCAGCTTCTTTGAGGTGTAGGGTACCAATTTATCATTTTCCATAAGTACACAAATTAAGACCTTATTTGATGCATCATTGTATACCATAAAGAGTTCCCCACTTGTGGGTAGTGTAAGTACTGATACAGTGATAAGCCTCTTTTCAACTCTTTGAAGTAGTTTTTACATTCACTAGTTCAGACAAACTTACTTCCTTCCAGGTCATCTTGGTTAGTGGGTTTGACAATCCTGATAATTTCTTCACAAATCATTGGTAATACACAGATTGAACAAGGGAACTATGGATATCTATTATAGATTCAAGTATAGTCCACTCCTCAATTACCTTTTTTCTTAAAAGGGTCCATAGATATTTCTTTTCTTGTGATGACATGCCCAAAGAAAGATACTTCCTCCATCCAGAAGTCACATTTACTGTACTTTTCATATAGTTTCTCCCCTTTAAAATTATTTAGAACAATATTCAAATAATCCTCATGATCCTCCTTTCTCTTGGAGTATATTAGAATATCATCTATAAGAACTACCACAAAATTTTCAAGGTAATATATAAATACTATATTCATTAAGTCCGTGAAATTTTTTGGAGCATTAGTGAGTCTAAAATACATCACTATGAACTCATAATTTCCATAACTCATTTGAAAGGTAGTCTTGGAAATATATTACTTCTTCACCTTTAATTAGTTATATCTTGACTGGAGGTACACCTTAGAGAAATAATTGTCCCTACAAAGTCGATCGAAAAATCCATCTATCTGTGGAAGGGGATACTTGTTCTTTATCATGATTTTGTTGATCTCAATATAATAAATACAAAAGCACATTGACTCATCATTATTTTTGATGAAGAGGACCCGTGCACCCCATAGTGAAGCAATCAGACATATAAAACCCTTGTCTATATTCTCCTATAACTAATTCTTTAGTACTTTCAACTCAATTGTGTCTATCCTATAAGGATTCTTTAATATGGGAAGAGATACTAGTATAAGTTCAATTGAGAACTCAAATTCTTGATCATGAGTAATACCAGACAATTCATTAAGGAACATGGTAGTGTAGTCCCTCACACTTGACATGTCTTCAAGAATGATCCTATCCTTTGTCTCAATCATTTGAGCTAGATATTATTGCTCATATGGTAATAATATCCACACTTGAGTTGATGATTATGAAGAAGATTCACCCTCCTCCTCACACTTGTATAGAATTGGAGGATTCCTTGGGATGTGAAGAGTGATCTCCCTCTCCTGATAGTTGATTTTGACTTTATATAAAGATATCTAATCCATACCCAATATAGCATAAAACTACACTAAATAAAGTAGGATGAGATTTGTTGGGAGGTTTAGTTCACAAAAATTTATTAGGGAGGAGTTTTCTATTTTAGATGCAATTATTTCCCCATTCTCTATTCTCATAGATAACTCAACATCTATATTTTGAGGTGATATTTGAATAGTTATACTAAAATTTCAAGATATTAAATAATTATTAGAACTAAAATAAAAAAGTGTGTTTTCTATTCTTGAATGAATAACCAGTGTACTTGTCACCACATTCATGTTGGGATCTACCTTAGTAGTAGTAATAACTTATGCCCTTCCTTACTACCTTGGAGTTTTTTTGTTTATTGTTTCTGAAAACCCTTGTCTTAGGGAATTAGATCAAATAGTTCCCATATTCCTTTCAGTTTAAAGACTGTACTATAGGATGATTGTTGATATGGAACTTCCTTTATTCTTCCATGTTAGTGGGATTATTCATATCCCTTCACCAATGATTAGCTTGATGCCATTATTTTCCACATTTAAAACATCTCCTGGTTCTATTTAGACAGTTTCTGGGATGATTTTTCCCACACTTTTGACACGTGGGGTGTTGGGTTTTATTTCCTATTGATCCTCTCATATTAAAATCAATTTTTATCTTTTTATATCTGAGCCCATGATACCACTAAGAGTCTCCAATTTCCATCTCAACCTTAAGGTCACAGTGAACAATATACTCATAGCTTTCAAAGTCTAAAATCGCCAAGGATTTTCATAGAATCAACTTTAATATACTAAAGAAGTGATCCACCTTACTTTCAATGTTCATGAAAAATCCAGAGGCATATCATGTAAGACTTGTTATGTTTTCCTCATACACCTCGATAGATTAATATTCCTTTTTCTTCAGTCCAAGGAACTCCATCTCCATCTTAAAATGGAGATCTCAAGGAAAATATTTATTGAAAAATATTTTATTAAATCTTTCCCATTACATGGAATCAATTTCCTCTTTAGACTTTATGTTATTTATTAGTGTACACCACTGATTAGCTTCCCCATCAAAACGATAGACCGCTAGCACAACTTTGTCTTCTTCTGATCATTAGAGAACATAGAATATATTCTCAATGGAGTTAATACATTATTCCACAATTAGGGGATAAAAATATCCACTAAAAATAAGAGGCCTTTTTCTTATAAAATATTCAACTGAAACTTTCTCTTTCTTAGGAGAATGAGAGTGTTCCACATGATTCAAGTTATTATTCACAACTTGAGCCAATTAATCCAACACTTTCATAAAGTTCTGAGCTATTGTTCCCATAATGTTTGGAATCTCATTAGGATAATAATCAAATTTACTATCACATTGGTTGTTAGCATGTGTTCTCATATTTTCATACATTAACTAAAAAAAGGAAAATAAAATTAGGGCGGATTGAATACTTAGGTAATGAGCATATAAAAATGAAACTATGAACATAAAAGGATAAAATTATAAATGAAAAGTACATCCTAACTTATTATTAACTAATTATCAATCTAGGTTATCCATGGTGATCTAGTTATAATCCTAAAAAATAACTAGATCCTACTCTAATACCAACTATAGTGACCCTAAACTTTACACATATTATTACATGATTTTAAGCATTATTATCCATCAAATACAAAAAAAAGGATCGAAAATTCTAGTGTCTTTGGAAGACTAGGTACATAATTAGAAAACATGAAACCAGAATAAAATATATTTTTATTAATCTCCACAATGAGATCATAAATTCCTTTAAGCTTATATATTTTTATAGGATAACCTGGGGAATGAATAGACAAAAGAGATGAGCTAAAAATCCAAATAATGGAATAAACATAGAAATGAAACATAAAACATGAGTCAAAAGGCATAACATGATAACATAAAAGGCATGAATCATAAATAAACATATGGAGGAATAACATATAGAGAATGGAATCATATGATCATGGAAATATAGGAATGTGGCACCAACACATAACATGATATAAACATGAGTTAAGGCTAACTAGCAATACTGTATCACATGGTGGGAAAAGTCCCATAATGGATTAAGTTTAGTCTCTAATCCCATACATAATGTCTCATGTGACTAAAACTTACCCAATGAATTAGAGAACTATCTAGGAACACCCATAATAACTTTTACATATATATGTGTGCCACATAAAGAAATCAAACATAAGGACTAATCATAAGGGTTACCCATGGAAATAAATGGGTTTCGTAATCATGTCATAAGGAAAAACCAAATGGGGTATCATAATGGTATCCATGAAAGAAGGAATTAAATAATTATTGGAAATTCATAAAATAAATTTAAGAAAATATTATGAATAATGAAGTCCAATTTAAGTGAAACATGAAAAAGTGTGTCTTGGTAACTTTAGAAATCTGTCACTTAAGCATAATATTGGGGGAAATAATGAAGATTTTTTAAAGAGGATAAAAAAAATTTATTTCCATAAAACTAGAAATAAATTAAATTAATTTTCATGATAAAATGAGTGGTTTTATAGAAATATTGGTGGATTATAAAAGTTTATTGAGTGTACTTGAAAGTGGGTAAGAAACAGAGAAGTTCCCTTTAACCAGGTTTGCTTTTTGAGAGGAATTGAGAAGAGAACCTTTAAAAAAATGTATTTAACCATCAAAGAAAGATGATTTGAGATATATACATATTTTTGGAAAATATACAAATAATTTAAGAGAAGTATATAAGAATAATAAAGAAATACATTAGGGTAATGAGAGAGAAGGCGTAACCCAAAGGAAAATGGAGGTTCAGAGAGATCTCTTACCTTATGTATGAATGTATTCTTCACTTGAATTTAATGTCATTAATAATAAAATTAGATTAATTAATTATTTTATTCATAACCTTTAAAACATATATTTTATTTACTATAATTTTATTAAGTTCATTTATGTCCATTTTTATGAGTTATAAAGATCAATTTCATTGTTTTGGGCGAGTTCATTCCATGGTTTCATAGTCAGTTCACTTGTGTATAATTATGGATGTTCTTGTAAAATGGAAATAAAACTCCATAAGTGAAATTAAATGGTATTAATTCACTTAAAAAAATTTATTTGTCCCCATATATCATTTTTTATGACATGATTATGATTCATTTGATAAAACATTAATGATAAATGTTTAGTTTATTTTGACGGTTTTCCTAACCACCACAAATTAGTTTAATTTTATTTAATATTATATCTATATATTAGTTAAAAAACATTAAATAAGTAATAATATAATTATTAAAATCTTATTTAACAATAATATTAGTTTTATGACCAGCCTTGAAGGTGGTAATGGAAAATAAAAACTCATTATCCACGGAGATAGTTAACCACCATAATTTGGACAATAGTTTCATTTCTTTGAATAAGATGAGATGGGAAAAGAGATGATTAGAATATATTCCATTAAAAATATAACTATATAGTATATAAATTATATTGTATTTATTATGTGTTTATGGATGAAGGGGGTGAGGTGAAGGTAGAAGAAGAAAAGAAATTAAAAGAGGTAGTTTGAGAATGTCACCTCTTGAATATCACCTCCTCGAAGAACCCCTTAAGGAACTTAGAATTGGTATTTTACTGATACCAGTATCACTTGGACATGGAGAGAATGAGGTGGATAGGGTTTGGTAGAGATTTGGAAATCTTTAAGGGGTATAAGGTGTGAGGAGAAGGGGAGGGGAGAGGTGTTTTTGATTATTATATTCATTAGATTATTATTTTGGCACAAGACTATCAATAATATTGATTCTTATGACTAAATAAAGTAAATAATGAATGTGAGTTCAAGATAAAGGGTGATTACATCATCCAAGACTCACAAATTCATGTATTTGACTTATAATGTTAAATATCGTAAATTACCGTATTTCACTATTCACAAAAAATCAAATATTTTAGAAAATTAAAAAAATACATCCAAACCATTTTTTGTTGTGTAGATTTCAAAAATAGAATTCATTTTATGAAAATAATTTTCTAAATATGATAAATTTAGTTTCTAAATAAAATCATAATTTATTTAAAAAAGACCGATTTTAATATTATAATCAATTTTACGATCCTTTGAAAAATTACTTATGGTATCATAAAATTATCTTATAATTATAATAAAAAATAATATTAATTTATGAATCCATTTTATGAAAATAAATTTTATTTTAAATCATTATATTCATTATAAAATTGTAAATAAAACATTTACGTTTTTCAAAAATACCAACACTTAATTTATCATTTTTAAAACATTTATTTACTTCTACCATGATATAAATATATCATATTTTAATTTTATAAGATAATTAAATATTATTTTACACTTCCATTGGTGAGGTTACCATTTTAACGGTCATATTACTATTCTTAATGGTTAGATTACTATTATAATGGTTAGGCTACTATTCCAACAGTCAAATTTATAATGGTCATATGGGTTCACTACTTCCTATAAATATCTCTTATTCCATTTATTATTAATTAATTTCAATATTCTCTCAAGTTTATATATACTTTCATCTTCAAAATGAATATTTTATTATTGACATTATGTTTCATTTCTACAGCTTTGTTCGTGAGTGCAACCATTCTGGGGGATCAAGCAAATCCAAATTATCCTATTCTTATTCTTTTATTTTCTATTTATTCTCCCATTGTAATGTTTAAAATTACTATTAGTTTAGTTGCGGACTAATGTATCATTCTTAATTTATAGGATTTTTTTTGATTTTTTTATGAAATAATTATAAGAAGGAAATTTCTATTTATAAAATTATGGATTGTTACAATGCCCTCCAGAAATAATCCAAACCAAGTCCACAGTTTCTCAAGATTAACATCTTTTCATCATTTTCATTCCAACAACTCCAACCCTATGGGTTAAGAATTATTTATTCATTATTACTTTCCACAATTTCAGGTACTCTAGGAAAACCATCCTAAGCTACCACCATGAGGATACATGCAACCAAACACATCCATTTATCTTAAGTAGTGAAGAAAAGAATGCAGATAAAACAAACAACCCAACCAACGACCATTAAACCGATTAATTTTAAGCAAACATCTAATTTTATCACATCAACAATGGGTAATCCCATCTTCAACCCATTCTATCATCTCTGGTTCCATCCCCAACACCCACATGCATATCCTGATGCATCTCACCATCATAAGAATCAACTGCTATCACATCATCTGGGACTCCCCACCCATATCACATCAGCCATCCCAGGCTCATATTACACTAAAAACTCAGATCCATTGAACATCACTAAAATAAAAGGAAATAGACAAGCATAACCAACAGGGAAATCTAGGACCTAAAAAAGGCATCCAACCTTCATGCATAAACTAGCTCTCACAGCTCTAACACAAGGATCTCGGTCTTCTCAAGAAGGCGAGAAACTCAGGTCCTAATAATTATCTTTATCACACAACTGGTTCTTATTCCATCTTGAATTAACTGATTCATTATTCATAGGTTCCAAATATGGGAAACCTAAATCATAAAGCTATAACAAGATACTAAATTAATTAAATAATTAATTTAAACATGCTTTCCAACATACATTCCAGTTTCAACAAACTTTGTAGAATTATAATCTATTAACATGACCTTAATTATTTTCATCAAAAATAATTAGAATGATTCACATTCTCCATCAAATTCCATCAACACATGGAATTACATATTCAATTAAACATACAATAAATATCAATTTTATCATTATCGAATTACAACAAATGCCAAATTCATTAAACATGTCACAACCCGTCCTCGGGGCCCGTGCCGTGACTACCCCAAGCCCGCCTTCCATAGGCCAGGGGCTGGCGACTAGCACCAAGGCGTAAATCCTGGTAAAAAGGGAAGGCATTTCCTTTGTAAAGTAAACAACCACCACAGAGTACAAGCGGAAGAAGTAAACACTAAGTAAAAACTGAGTACAACAATAAGTACGAAAAGTAAAAAGGGGGCCAGAAATACAAGCCCAACTGTAAAGTACAACTCGAAAGGGAAAACAACAACTGTAAAGTAAAGCCGCTACGCCGAGCTGTCCACTAGAAATCCCACCTGAAGGGTGGGTACAGATAGATCCAATGCTCCTCGGGTCCCGCCGTCCGCTCCGAGTACGTCCCACCCAGTGGTCCACCTCCAGGTACCGTCTTGCTCTGCAAGTCTCAACCACGATCAACGCTGTCCGTCATCTGCAACCAACACAACGTAGTGCGGGCATAGCCCGTGCAGGGGTGAGTATAAGCTAATCAGTAGGGACCCCGAGACCCCCGAAGGTCTCCCAAAATCCACAATGGACAAACCACAAAGGAAAGATACAATCACGAAGTAACAACCGACACTGCTTAGGTATATGCCCATACATATACCTAAGTCATCATTTCAATACGCTCCAACCTCCGAGCCCAAATACAACTCAGTCCACACAGGAAAGTATACGTATTCCACACAGGAAAGCAAAACGTAATCCACACATGATAGCACAACACAATCCACACAGGAAGGTAAACAGGATTCAACTCACACATGTATACTTCTTCGAAAGACGATAGAGATGATCACTGATCCATCTAAGTCGTCGGACCCACAAAGGATCGATAGGTACTAACCCCTGCAAGACCCACACAGGATCGGACCCACACATGATCTGTAGGCGCTGGTTCACACAGGACCGTTGAGCGATGACCCACACAAGATCGGACCCACACAGGATCGGTAGCACTGATCCACACAGGATTGCTGAGTGATGTAGTCTTCGTCGTCGAATCCACTAAGGATCTCTGCACAGTCGTCGTCGCAGTCACAGTAGCAGTCGCAGCCAGCTCTAGGGTTTCCGCACACAGCAAGCTCATTCAGGAGGGTCCGCTCCACGAGCCGAGAGGCTGATATATCAACTGTCACATAGACCATAGTTGATGTATCCAAAAGTTCTGTATCATCAACAGGAACTCAACGCAACAGATGGCGCGTCAATCGGACGCCCGGTCTGAGAGTCATTGGCTTTTTCGTTCCAGGGGCCCGGTTGGTTTTTAAGGCAAAACCAACCCGACCGTACTCCACCTACATCCAATCCTCAGGCGGAGTATGCCAAAAGATCCGTCTCACTAAGAGGAACTCAACAAAGCTGATGAAACGTCAATCGGACGTCCGTAGCTCAAGATATGAGTGTTTCCGCTCCGAGGGCCTGGTTGGTTTCGTGTACGAACCAACCCGGCTGAACTAAAAGTATTCCGAAACCTTGAGTGTGATATACTGAAATGACTGTATCGATCCAAGGATCGCATCGCCGCTGACGGCGCGTCGTTTGGAGGTCCGTAGCCCGTGTTATGGGCATTTGAACCCAAATAGTTCGATAACGGGGGTTTCGGGCCCGGACCGACCCGACCCGAGACCCCCTAGGTCGGCCAGAACCGGGTCGAGCCGACCTGGGTCTGGGTCGGCCCGACCCGACGCGGCCCGTCCTGGCCCGGCCTGGGCGCGGCGCGGCCCGGCGACCCGCGCGCTGCCGGTCGCTCAGCCAAAACGGCTGAGCCGTTTTGGCGGGCCGCGCACGGGGGGGGGGGGGGGGGGGCGCTGCCCCCTCGGTTTCTTCGAAACTGCGGCCCCTTAATGGGGAGTCTTGCTGCCAGCTGGCCGGGGGAATTAATTCCCCCAGTTCTCCATGTCCGGCCGGCCTGCCATGGCCGACCGGTTCCTGCACCACGGTACCGGCAACGGCCGGTCCCCTCCTGCACCGATGCCGGCGGCCCGATGCCAGCCGCCGGTCACCCTGCTCCGCCACGGCCCGGAACCGGCCGCGACCCTTGTCGTCCGGCGTGGTGCGACGGCACCACGCCCCTCTGCCGCGGCCCCGCTCTGGCCGTGGTATTTTCTGGGTATCTCCGACGCGGCGTGACGGCGTCGCGTTCTTGTTTTTCATTTCACGGCGCGGAGCGACGACGCCGCGCACTTTCTTGTCGTAAGGTTCCGCATGGTGTGATGGCACCTTGTCTTTCTGTACCGAACCACAAAGAACCAACACGAAAAAAAAGGAGGAGGGTCGGCCGTGTTCGTGCGGTCCGACCCCCCTCACGTTATTCGTTATCAATTGGTTTTAAACCACAAGTTCAAATTCGAGAACAAATGGTTTTAAACCACGAAGATCATCAAGTCGGAAATCTCGAACAAATATAAATAAATGAAAACAGACCCCTACCTCGGTTCAGGAACGGTGTTCGTCAACGACCCGCGGAAGACGAGCGTCGCGGAGGTCGGGCGTCGCGGGGAAAGAACGTCGACGTCGTGAAGCGAGGATTCAAAGTTCTTTGACGGTGATTTCGTCGCGAAAAACCTTCATGGAAGAGACGACGCGAAAGAAGAACGTCGCGTCACGGATACGGCGTCGCGGAAGAACCCTGTTCTTCGGCGGAGAAGTTCTTCGTTGAAGAACGGTGTTCTTCGCGTTCTTCATCGAGGTTGAAGAAGATGAAGGAAGCTTCCCAATCCTCTCAAGGTGGAAAAAGAAACTAACCAAAATAAAATAATTCCAAGCCTTATTTTATTTACACAACCTCACCTCTTTGAAATTCAAAAGTTTGAATTTAAGTAACTCATCTCAATTAATAACACAAGTTGTCAAATTAATTAGAGTGGAGTTATTGGGGAGTTTAAGGGAAGTTGAAGAGTTAGGGATCGTGTGGGCCCCACCACACTTAATCCTCTCAAGGGAGGTTATGTGGATGTGGGCCCCACCTCTAACTCCATTTGGGAGGAAATAACCAACAAAGTTAAAAATAAATTTTGTTCCACAATTTATTTAACTTCTTCTAATTTCCCCCAAAACTAATTCTCAACCCGCATAAAACGCAACCTCAGAAAAGGTCTCCTTAAGCGAATATCGGTGCTGCGAGTTCATCGGTGCCATCAGATTTCGATTCCGGGCACCGGTTCAAAAGTTAGAAATTCCCGCTCGTTCATTTACTGAACGTACCCGAGCCAAACTTCGGAAATTGATTCTGGGCACACCAGGCCTCAGAATCAAGTGCCGTCAGAAACCGTGATCTTGTAAAATTCCAAAAAAAATTAAGAAAAAATTTCCCTTGAATTTTACGTGTGTTTACATTACTCCCACCTCAGGGCTTTACGTCCCCGTAAAGATACATCAAAACTAGGGAAACAAATGAGGGTACTGAGCACGCATCTGAGCCTCCCACTCCCAAGTGATCTCCTGGAGGTTCCTGTGCTGCCATTTGATGCGCACTAGAGGAATCGACTGTCCACGTAGGACCCACTCCTATCGATCCTCAATCTCCACTGGGACCTCCGTAAAAGTTGCCCCATCGTCAACGTCAAGCTCCCCATGATCAATGATGTGCGTCGGGTTGTGGACGTATCTCCTCAGCTGAGATACGTGGAAGACGTCGTGCACTCGGTGCAACTGAGGTGGTTGAGCCAGACGATAAGCCACCTCGCCTATCCTGCTGAGGACCTGGAATGGTCCGATGAAGCGCGGAGACAACTTGCCGCCTCGGCCAAATCTCCGTAATCCACGTCGAGGTGAGACACGCAAGAAGACGTGGTCGCCATCCTCAAACTCTAGTGGCCTCCGCCTCCTGTCAGCGTATGACTTATGCTGGCTCTAAGCTGTCCTCATCCGCTCCTGGATGACCTGGACCTTCTCTGTCGTGGCATGGACCATCTCCAGCCCCACAAGTGCTGACTCCCCAGGGTCTGTCCAGCACAAAGGAGATCTGCAAGGTCGGTCGTACAACGCCTCGTACGGTGCCATCCCGATGGTGGAGTGGTAGCTGTTGTTGTACGCAAACTCCACCAAGGGTAGGTGGTCCTTCCAGCTACGACCAAAGTTGAGGACACATGCGCGGAGCATGTACTAGAGAGTCTGAATGGTCCTCTCCGTCCGACCATTCGTCTGAGGGTGAAAGGCGGTGCTCAAACGTAGCTACGTCCCGAACGCCTCCTGCAATCCCTTCCATAGCCGGGAAGTAAAGCGAGCATCTCGATTGGAGACGATAGATGATGGCACACCGTGAAGCCGAACAATCTCCTGAATGTAAAGACGTCCCAAGCTCTCCACTGAGCCCTGCTCTCTGATGGGTAAGAAGTGAGCCGACTTGGTGAGTCGGTCGACAATCACCCAGATGGAGTCGTGACCTCTGGAATTTCGTGGAAGTCCAGTCACGAAGTCCATAGATATGTCATCCCACTTCCACTCCGGAACCTCCAAGGGCTATACCAAGCCTGCTGGTACCTGGTGCTCAGCCTTCACCTGCTGGCAGGTGAGGCATCGAGAAACGAACTCTGCCACAGCCTTCTTCATGCCCGTCCACCAGTGCTGTCGTCTGAGATCCTAGTACATCTTCGCCACTCCAGGATGTACCGCCAAAGGAAAAGTGTGAAACTCTCTCAGTACCTCCTCCCGTAAAGCAACTGGTGCCATGGTACGTCCTCTGAAAAGGATGTCGTGATCTTCTCCAAAGGAGAAACCATTAGGTGCTTGTCCTGAGGATATCTGTGCACGCCGCGTCTCACAGTCAGCGTCCCCACACTGTGCCTCTCTGACCCGCTGTAGAAGTGGAGGAGTGACTGTGAGAGACTGAAGGAAGGCTGCTCCATCTCTATCCACGAAGGATATCTGCAAAGAGGCTAGCTGCTCCGTCGCCTCCTCAAGTAGCTGAATGCCCGTCCTCCTGCTGAGGGCATCAGATACTACATTCCCCTTCCTAGAAGTATAGACTATCTCAAAGTCATAGTCCTGGAGGAACTCGAGCCATTGCCGCTGTCTCAGGTTCAGGTCCTTTTGCGAGAAGATATACCTGAGACTCTGATGATCAGAAAAGACTGTAAAGCACTCACCCATCAGATAGTGTCGCCATGTCTTCAGAGCGAAGACCACTGCTGCTAACTCCAGGTCATGGGTAGCATAGTTCTGCTCATGAGGCCTCAACTGACATGATCCATAGGCGATCACTACCCGCTCCTGAATCAGGACACATCCGAGTCTGGTCCCTGATGCATCACAGTAAACTACGTACCCTACTCCCTCCTCAGGCAACCTCAAGATAGGTGCGCTGGTCAATCTCTGTCTCAGCTCCTGGAAGCTCTACTGACATCTTTCTGACCACACGAATGGTTTCCCCTTCTTTGTAAAAGCTGTGAGTGGTGCCGAAACTCTAGAGAAGTCTGGGACGAATCTACGGTAGTATCCATCTAGTCCCAAGAAACTCCGCACCTCTGTCACGCTCCTGGGTGGCTCCCAAGCTAACACTGCCTCGATCTTCGCAGGATCCACTGCAACTCCCACCTCAGAGATGACGTGCCCCAAGAAGTGGACCTCACGTATCTGGAACTGACACTTCGAGATCTTACCATAAAGATGGTGCTCTCGGAGTGTCTCTAGTACAACCCGTAAGTGGTAGGCGTGCTCCTCCTCAGTCTTCGAGTAAATCAAAATTTCGTCGATGAAGACCATGACAAATCGATCGAGGTATGGCTGAAAGATCCGGTTCATGAGGGCCATGAACACTGCTGGAGCATTGGTTACACCGAATGTCATAACCAAGAACTCATAGTGGCCATACCGACATCTGAAGGCCGTCTTCTGTACGTCCTCGTCTCGAACTCTGAGCTGGTGATAGCCTGACCTGAGGTCTATCTTTGAGAACCACCGTGCTCCCTTGAGCTGATCAAAGAGGTCATCAATACTTGGTAGTGGATACTTGTTCCTCACTATCACCTGGTTCAGGCGACGATAGTCAACACAAAGTCGCAATCTCCCGTCTGCCTTTTTGGCAAACAAAATTGGGGAAGCCCAGGGTGAAACACTGGGTCGGATGAACCCCTTGCCCTGCAAGTCCTCCAACTGTACCCGTAGCTCTCGAAGCTCGACGGGGGCCATCCGATATGTTGGAGTCGATATTGGAGCTTTCCCGGGGTACATGTCAATATAAAAGTCTACCTCTCTGTGAGGAGGTAGTCCTAGAACGTTGTCAGGGAAGACGTCCGCAAACTGATCCACCACTACAGGAAAACCAGGACTCCGCACGTCAACTGCTCCTAGGATGAGGCTAGCCAACTGATGAGTGATGGGCTGTCCTCTCCTCCGCGGAAGTCCATCCTGTGCTGCAAAGGCTCCCTTCTCGCCGATGAAGGTGAACCTGCTCCCGTCGGTGCGTACACATCGCACCTTGCGCCTAAAACAGTCAATCTGTGCATGGACCGTAGATAACCAATCCATACCCAAGATGACGTCGTAAGGCCTCGATGCTGCTACAAGAAGATCCCAGCCGAAGCTCTCGCCTCCTAGAGTAAGCTCACACTGCCAGCACCAGTGGGTAATCATCGAGTCTGCTTCCGTAGGAGTCTCTAGCCGTAAGGATCGAGCCAACGGCTCTGTCGGAATCTCCGAGCTCTGAAAAAGGGCAGCGACTATGAAAGAGTGACTCGCTCCTGTGTCTATAAGAACTGCAGCAAGGGTAGAATAGACACAAATTGTACCTCGAATCATCTCGAGCGCGCCGTGGTTGTAGGCCTTTACTGCCTGGAGCTGTGCCTATCTCTGCCCGCCAGCTCCCTGTGGTCGGGGTGGACCTCCTGGTGGTGGTGGTGGTAAAGCCTCAAAGCGTCGCCCACCACCTGCTGCTCAGCCAGCTCCCCTGCCTCGTCCACCTCCTCCTTGCGGACCGCCACGGTCGACCCTCTGCCTCTGCCTCGGTGGTCCCTCAACCGTCTGCTGCTCCTCAGAACGACGAGTCGGGCAGTCACAAGCCATGTGGCCCTGCCCGCCGCACGAGTAGCACTGTCTGCCTCTCGAAAGACTGACTCCGCGCTGTGTGCCCCGCACTACTGAGCCAGTGTCCTGAGGTCGTCTGCCTGAGGGTCTGGTCTGCCTGGACCCCTGAGTCATCCATCGACTGCCTGCTACAGAAGACTCTGCTATGTGCCACCCTACGGTGGGTCTCAGCGCTGGTGTAGACTCAGCAAGAAAGCTCTCGATCAAAAGGGCCCGCTCCAGTACTCCTGTCTGAGTCGGAATGATGAGGGAGATCAGCGATGCCCTGATCTCGTGTCTCAAACCCTGCTCAAAGGTCCAGGCCCGGAAGAATGGGTACCGTACCATGTCGGTCGAGTAGCGCGAGAGATCGGTAAATCTCGTCGAGTACTGAGCGACCGTCATGCTGCCCTGCCGCAGCTGAAGAAGCTCCTGAATACGCACCGCACGGAGGGTGGCTGGGACGAACTCCGAGCAGAAGAGGCCCTCAAAGTCCGTCCAAAGTAGAGATGCCTCATCGTGCACCTGGAGCATCAAGATCCACCATCGGCCCGTCGCTGCGTACAGTAGGCTCGCAATGAGGATCACCATGAGGTCTGCTGGTGTCCTCACTAGCATGAAAACTCGTACGACTGCCTCCAGCCAGTCCTCAGCTGCCTGGGGGTCCATCTCCCCACGAAACCTGGGTGGTCGCTGGCACTGAAACTCATGCAGTGCGCTGAGGCGACGTGCATCGTCAGCGGCTGGTGCTGGAAGTATCGGTGGCTCGGCGGGTAGTGCTACCACTGGTGCCACTGCTAACAAAGGGCCCTGCACTGAGGCCTCGTCGCTCGGTGGGCTGTCGTCACGCTCAACTCTTAGAACCCTAGCTGGCTGCCGTCGTGGGGCCATCCTGAAAAGGAAACAGGTGCGCCACGGTCAGAACAGTATACCTGGTGAGCTGATACAAAGTAATCACAAAGAAAACTTGAAACACACATGCAATCAATGTTTTCGTGCATTAAGTCGGAAATCAGAAGTCAGGGTCCTGGTGTACGGATACGTCGGCCGCCGCACCAACACTGGACTCCCTGGACTGATAACCACACTCAATACGCTAAACACTATTGCTTCACAAAGAAAAGATCAGAGTTCGCGGTAGAACTGAACTCCTCTGATACCAATTTGTCACAACCCGTCCTCGGGGCCCGTTCCGTGACTACCCCAAGCCCGCCATCCATAGGCCAGGGGCTGGCGACTAGCACCAAGGCATAAATCCCGGTAAAAAGGGAAGGCATTGCCTTTGTAAAGTAAACAAGCACCACAGAGTACAAGCGGAAGAAGTAAACACTAAGTAAAAACTGAGTACAACAGTAAGTACAGAAAGTAAAAAGGGGGACGGAAATACAAGCCCAACTGTAAAGTACAACTCGAAAGGGAAAACAACAACTGTAAAGTAAAGCCGCTACGCCGAGCTATCCACTAGAAATCCCACCTGAAGGGTGGGTACAGATAGCTCCACTGCTCCTCGGGTCCCGCCATCCGCTCCGAGTACGTCCCACCCAGTGGTCCACCTTCAGGTACCGTCCTGCTCTGCAAGCCTCAACCACGATCAACGCTGTCCGTCGTCTGCAACCAACACAACGTAGTGCGGGCATAGCCCGTGCAGGGGTGAGTATAATCTACTCAGTAGGGACCCCGAGACCCCCGAAGGTCTCCCAAAATCCACAAAGTATAAACCAAAAAGGAAAGATACAATCACGAAGTAACAACCGACACTGCTTAGGTATATGACCATACATATACCTAAGTCATCATTTCAATACGCTCCAACCTCCGAGCCTAAGTACAACTCAGTCCACACAGGAAAGTATACGTATTCCACACAGGAAAGAAAAACATAATCCACACAGGATAGCACAACACAATCCACACAGGAAGGTAAACATGATTCATCTCACACAGGTATACTTATTCGAAAGACGATAGAGATGATCACTGATCCATCTAAGTCGTCGGACCCACAAAGGATCGATAGGTACTAACCCCCGCAAGACCCACACAGGATCAGACCCACACAGGATCTGTAGGTGATGGTTCACACAGGACCGCTGAGCGCTGACCCACACAGGATCAGACCCACACAGGATCGGTAGCACTGATCCACACAGGATCGCTGAGTGCTGTAGTCGTCGTCGTCGAATCCACTAAGGATCTCTGCACAGTCGTCGTCGCAGTCACAGTAGCAGTCGCAACCAGCTCTAGGGTTCCCACACACAACAAGCTCATTCAGGAGGGTCCTCTCCACGAGCTGAGAGGATGATACATCAACTGTCACATAGACCAGAGTTGATGTATCCAAAAGTTCCGTATCATCAACAGAAACTCAACGCAACAGACGGCGCGTCAATCAGATGCCCGGTCTGAGAGTTATTGGCTTTTTCGTTCCAGGGGCCCGGTTGGTTTTTAAGGCAAAACCAACTCGACCGTACTCCACCTGCGTCCAATCCTTAGGCGGAGTATTCCAAAAGATCCGTCTCACTAAGAGGAACTCAACAAAGCTGACGACACGTCAATCGGACGTCCGTAGCTCAAGATATGAGCGTTTCCGCTCCGAGGGCCCGGTTGGTTTCGTGTACGAACCAACCCGGCCGAACTCAAAGTATTCCAAAACCTTGAGTGCGATATACCGAAACGACCATCTCTATCCAAGGATCGCATCGCCACTGACGGCGCGTCGTTTGGAGGTCCGTAGCCCGTGTTATGGGCATTTGAACCCAAACAGTTCGATAACGAGGGTTTCGGGCCCGGACCGACCCGGCCCGAGACCCCCTGGGTCGGCCCGAACCGGGTCGACCTGACCTGGGTCTGGGTCGTCCCGTCCCGGCGACCCGCGCGCAGGGCGCGCTGGCAGGTCGCTCAGCCAAAACGGCTGAGCCGTTTTGGCGGCCCGCGCACGGGGGGGCGCTGCCCCCTCGGTTCCTTCGAAACCGCGGCCCCTTAATGGGGCGGCTTGCTGCCAGCTGGCCGGGGGAATTAATTCCCCCGGTTCTCCAAGTCCGGCCGACCTGCCATGGCCGACCGGTTCCTGCACCACGGGACCGGCGACGGCCGGTCCCCTCCTACACCGACGCCGGCGGCCCGATGCCAGCCGCCGGTCACCCTGCTCCGCCGCGGCCCAGAACCGGCTGTGACCCTTGTCATCCGGCGTGGTGCGACGGCACCACGCCCCTCCGCCGCGGCCCCGCTCTGGCCGCGGTATTTTCCGGGTATCTCTGACGTGGCGCGACGACGTCGCGTTCTTATTTTTCATTTCATGGCGCGGTGCGACGGCGCCGCGCACTTTCTTGTCGCAAGGTTCTGCATGGTGTGATGGCACCTTGTCTTCCCGTACCGAACCACAAAGAACCAACACAAAAAAAAAGGATGAGGGTCGGCCGTGTTCGTGCGGTCCGGCCCCCCTCACGTTATTCGTTATCAATTGGTTTTAAACCACAAGTTCAAATTCGAGAACAAATGGTTTTAAACCACAAATATCATCAAGTCGGAAATCTTGAACAAATATAAATAAATGAAAACAGACCCCTACCTTGGTTCAGGAACGATGTTCGTCAACGACCCGCGGAAGACGAGCGTCGCGGAGGTCGGGCGTCGCGGGGAAAGAACGTCGACGCCGCGAAGCGAGGATTCGAAGTTCTTTGACGGCGATTTCGTCGCGGAAAACCGTCGCAGAAGAGACGACGCAGAAGAAGAACGTCGCGTCGTGGATACGGTGTCGCGGAAGAACCGTGTTCTTTGGCGGAGAAGTTCTTCGTTGAAGAACGGTGTTCTTCGCGTTCTTCGTCGAGGTTGAAGAAGATGAAGGAAGCTTCCCAATCCTCTCAAGGTGGAAAAAGAAACTAACCGAAATAAAATAAGTCCAAGCCTTATTTTATTTACACAACCTCACCTCTTTGAAATTCAAAAGTTTGAATTTAAGTAACTCATCTCAATTAATAACACAAGTTGTCAAATTAATTAGAGTGGAGTTATTGGGGAGTTTAAGGGAAGTTGAAGAGTTAGGGCTCGTGTGGGCCCCACCACACTTAATCCTCTCAAGGGAGGTTATGTGGATGTGGGCCCCACCTCTAACTCCCTTTGGGAGGAAATAACCAACAAAGTTAAAAATAAATTGTGTTCCACAATTTATTTAACTTCTTCTAATTTCCCCCAAAACTAATTCTCAACCCGCATAAAACGCAACCTCGGAAAAGGTCTCCTTAAGCGAATATCGGCGCTGCGAGTTCATCGGTGCCATCAGATTTCGATTCCGGGCACCGGTTCAAAAGTTAGAAATTCCCACTCGTTCGTTCACTGAACGTACCCAAGCCAAACTTCGGAAATTGATTCCGGGCACACCGGGCCTCTAAATCAGGTGCCGTCAGAAACCGCGCTCTTGTAAAATTCCAAAGAAAATTAAGAAAAAATTTCCCTTGAATTTTACAGGTCTTTACAAAACATGCCTCTTTATTCTCTAGCCAATTAATTATCAATTAATAACAGATTTAAATTCTTTAAAATTTTATATTAAGAAAAAAGTTCTAAAAATGATCATAACTTTATGCTATATAAGTATAGCATAGATCACATACAATCTAACAAATTATGAGGCAACCGTTATGACGGTAGAAATCAAGAACATGAAATCACAATCCAATTATTTATTAATTAGGTTCAATAATTATTACGTTAATTTCATTTCCACCCAAGAGGCTAAACCATGAAAAATTTATGATTGCACTTAAATAAAGAAGAGAAGAAACAAATACCCTACTAGGAAGAAAGAATCATCACGTGACTCACTACACCAAAATAGGGGCACACGCAAGATAGAATCACAACCGAAGAAATCAAGCCACCAAAATAAGGGTTCTATGAATCTAAAGGAAGGATTCAGAACCTCTATTCTTGAGAGAACTCAAACAGGAAAGAACAAAGAAAGGGTCTTTGTTTTTGAGTCAAAAAATACGAGATGATCGAATTTTACATATCATAAAAGATTTAATTACAACTTTTGTGAATCTCATTAAACTCAATGTACAATGATGCGTTTACTGCCATGACCATCATAGAAAATCAAGGATATAATTATCATTAAAAAATCGGCCTGAAGTCCCTTGAATCATGCCATTTGAATATCTACATAGTTGTTTTAAAAAACTAGTGGAAATATCTAGGTGGCCGATTCCACATAGTCGAATTCCTCGTGTAGCTATATTACCTATGTAGCTAAATTCCCCACATACCCGAATTCCCCACGTATTCGAAAGCCTCACATAACTGTAAGCCCCACATAGTTGAATTCCCTACGTAACAAAAATACCCACGATGTCGATCCAACCACATATTCGATTCACATAGCCGATCCATCCATGTAGCCGATTCACATAGTCGATCATCCATGTAGCTGATTCACATAGTCGATTCAGCCATGTAGCTAATTCATATAGCTGATCACTCATGTAGATGATGGCTCCACATAGACGATATCTCCACATAGTTGATGGCTCCACATAGTTGATTTGACTGACCATGAACTTCATTTTCACGACGTGAAACCCTCACACATCATGGATTCTACTTGCTTCTGGTTTTTAGTAGCCAACCACCTCTAGACCTATCCTTGGCCTCTTCCGAGTACCTCATACAAGAGAAATACACAATGGGTTGGACTAGAAAGATCTGATCCCTTACATTAGATATCTCTAAAAAAATTCCCATTCTCGAGAATTTAAAACACAAGCCCAGAGAGAAAACGAAAAAGGGTCGTCCAAATAGCCACCCCGTGAGATAAAATACGACAAAACAAGCCTTTAATAGTGCTGACATTTAACAACGCTAGACAAAAGCGCTAATAAAGGTCACCTTTATTAGGACTAAAAAGAAGCGCTCATAAAGGTTATCTTTTATCGGCGCTTTTTTTAGCACTGATAAAGGGTCCCTTTTATCAATACTTTTTTTAGCGCTAATAAAAGGTAACCTTTACCAGCGCTTTATTTTTAGCATTGATAAATGTTATCATTTATCAGTGCTAAAAAAGCATGGATACAAGTCTTGAATAAAATGAAATAATTAAATAAATAAAAATTAAAAATGAGTAAATTAAAAATAATATTAAAATTTTTATTAATTAAATAATTTTTGATAAAAATGAATAAATTTAATATAAATATATTTAAATTATAAATTATAAATATTAATAAATAGTATATATTAAATATATAGATATGTAAAATGAATAAAATAAAATAATAAAACAAATAAAAATAAAAAATAAGTAAATTAAGAAAAATATTAAACATTTTATTCAATAAATAATTATTAATAAAAATAAATAAAAATTTAATATACATATGTATAGATTATAAATATTATATATTAAATACAGATATATAAAATGAATAAATTGTAATAATTTAAAAAAATTAAAAATGAATAAATTACAAATTATTAAAAAATTTATTAATGAAACAATTATTAATGAAAATGAATAAGTTTAATATATATATATATATTAATTATAAATATTAATAAATATTATATATTAAATATAAATATAGAATAGGAAAAAAAATTAATAATTAAAAACCTATTAACATCTTAATCATTTTTAATGGTTTTTATATATAATTATTCATTAATACATTTAAAATAAAAAACTATATTCACATATATTTCTTTATATTTCTATATATATATATATATTAATGCATATAATATTTCCTAAAATATGATTTATATAATACAAAATATTTATGCACTTACATTAAATAATTCATATATTTAGTGGTTTATAATTAAAAATTAATATTAATTAAAAATACTGACTAATTTTATCGAGTAATAAATGTAATTGAATGTCACTTGATTTTTCAATTTAACTTATATTAAACTTGTCTTACATTGATTTCACATATAAGTAATTAATTCATTTTTATATACAATGCACACAAAAATATTTACGCAATTAATGGAATCTTATTTAGAAACATATACACATAATATTTATGTAATTTATTCAAATTTTAGTATTCATTTAGAATTTCATTATAACATGATGCAATTAATATTTTATGTTTTTAATTGATAAATTTTATTTATTTATTTATAATATTATTACAATTAAGACTAAATTATTCATTTTTAATATTTTTTATTTTTTATTTTTTTGGAATTTAATAATGTTTTATTATTTATTTATATATATTTATTTACTATGTTTTAATATTTTCAATATGTATTCATCTTTATTTAAATACATATCCATATTTTTTTAATAATTTATATTTAATTAATAAAACTTATCCATTTTTTCAATATTTTTAATGTGAACTCATTTTTAATTATTTAATTTCACTCATTTTTAACATATACATGAATTTAAGATTATATATTCATTAATAATGCTAAAAATATATTTTTAAATTTATATTTACTATATTTATGAATTTATATATTTATAATTATAAATAAATAAGTATTATTTTTTAAAAAGTATTAATATAATTATAAATAAATAATTATATATATTTAAATAATTATAAAATTATAATAAATTTATTTAAATAATAAATATATTTACTATATATATTTATATTTATATTTATTGAATATATATATAATTATATAAATATATATAATGATATAAATATATAAATATTTTTTTTCAAAAGTATTTATATAATTATAAATAAATAATTATATATTTAAATAAATATAAAATTATAATAAATAAATTTAAATAAGGAATATATTTACTATATATATATTATATAATTATATAATTATATTTATAATTATAAAATTATAATAAATATAATTAAATAATAAATATATTTACTATATTTATATTTATATATATTTATTAAATATATATAATTAAATAAATATATACAATGATATAAATATATTTATAATTATAAATAAATAATTATAAATAGATTTACAAATATATTTATAAATGTATATTTATTATATTTATAAAATTATATATTTATAATTATAAATAAAAAATATAATTATTTTAAATAATTATTTATATAATTATAAATAAATAATAATATATTTAAATAATTATAAAATTATGATAAATAAATATATAATTATATAAATATATTTACAATTTTTTTATTTAAAATTTATCAGTGCCAAAGTTTTAGTGCTGATAAGAATTTCTTTTATCGGTGCTGATAAAGATAGCTTTTATCAATGCTTATTAATTTAGACTGATAAAAGGTATCCTTATCAGCACTTTTTTAGAGGCACTAATAAAAGTCTCCCCGATCTATTTTAAGAACCCTAATCGTGATTGTTTCAGTTGCGATATCTCAAGCTTTCCGCGGAAGCCACCTACTTCCGCCACTCCTCGAATTTAGGCTTGAATCAAGGCTAAAATAAAGTCTCGAATGCATCCAAGGCTTAAACGAACCAAGTCTCGAATGAATCCAAGGCTCGAACAAATCCAAGATTTTTCACATGGTATCTCTACTTCCTCTCACACAAATCAAAGTTTGAATCCAAGTTGTGTTATTTTCTCCTCCTCACTCGTTGATTGTTTTTTTGGGTTCTATGTAAGGTTCTTTTGACTATATATTTTCTAATAGTTGGGAGATTTATGAATTTCTCTATTTTCATTTCTTTTTGTGTTCTTTTATTCATTCTCTCTCACTATTCATTACCTGTTTTCCACTATAGTTCCATCACTGGATTCCCACTCATTGTTGCTGAAGGTTTTGCATTATCTACGATATCCCATGGTAAGTGTATTTATTATTTATATGTTCCCTAATTTGTTTCATGTTTTTTTGTGTTTGAAATTGGTTTCTCTAAAATTATAATTTTTATTTGGGTTTAATTGGATTTAAATATGCTTGTAGCTCAAGGTATTTAAAGGATTATAATTGATTTCCAATTGGGTTCTTGTGGATTTGGATTTGTTTTTTTTATCTTTGTCTTTGTGTCTACCTATTACTAAAATGTATTGGATGTGTTTATTTCAGATGGTTGAGTTTGTTCGAGTGTATGAAACTTTGAGCAATCTTGTGAAGAGAAATGTGTATAAACAAGATGTTGGGGATGGTTCTGATAAAGCAATGGGTGACCACCCCTTGGATGGTGAGTATGAGGATTTCTCATTGAAATAATCTGATTCCTCTTCTCTGGGAAAGAAATTAACAGTTCTCTATTCCCCTATTTTAGTTGGCGGTGAGGAGTATACACTTGAGGTTTCTTTGTAAGATCTGTATAATAGGGAATCAAAAAATATGCCCATCCATCACTTCACAGTCTACTTCAATCTCAAAGGGTTCATATGATTCTTATGTTGTTTTTTTGTCCTTCAAGATTTTGGGTGGCTCCTGTTCCTTAAAGTGGCTTATTATTTTTGCAGAAAGGGATTAAAAGCGAGCAGTTCTACCAAATACATCTATTATGGGGGTTCCAAAACTAAAATAATTAACCAGGGGATTGCCTTTGTGATTAAGTAGAGGAAGTACCATTGCTCTTTATACAAAGGCAATGGTGGTAAATTTAAGTAAAGTGATAAATGACAACACTATAGGGGTGAAAATGTTTTGAGGGAGAATAAGTATATGGAATTTTTGGTGCAGAAAGGAAATTGTAGCAGATTACGCAGTGATGGATGAACATATTTTTTGATGCACCATTGTACAAATCTTCCATAGAAAGATCAAGTTTATACTCCTCACCTCTCTCTAAAATGGGGGAAAAACGAACTGTTAATTTCTTTCTCAGAGAAGAGGAATCATATTATTTCAATGAACAATCCTTAGACTCTCCATCAAAGTGGATGTCACCCAATGGTTCATCAGAACCTTCCCCAATATCTTGGTTGTACACTTTTCACTTCGTGACATTTTTCAAAGTCTCATACTATAAGAACATGGCCTTATTACATTACATAATCTTGCATTTAGTAAAGAAATAAATTACTTTTACATTAAGGATCTTTTCAAGTTTATAGATTTAGATAATTGGGACATAATATATTCATAAAATTACACATTAAAACAGGGTGAATATTAAAAAAATAGCACTCATTTCTTCCAAAATATAAAACTTTTCCAATAAAACATGATTCCTTGAAAAATATTCATAACTTTTAACATGGATCCCTTTTTGTCTTACACATCCTTATAACCTATGAAAATCATTTAAAAACTTGGGATGAAAAAAAAAAGATCAGTAAGGGATATAAAGAGAAGGAAGGAGCACATTAGTCCATGAATACTTGTAACATATAAAATCATTTTCAAAAGACATACTTATCACCCATATATACTTACTTTGTGAAAAATGAGATTTACACAAGATCCACACAAAAAATAAGAAAATAAATATAACTATAAAGTTATCTTGGGGCATTACTTATATAATGTTGTAACCCTCTCAGTTACATTATAATTTGTAACCCTCATAACTACCTTACAATTTGTGTAACCATCGTAGTTACACTTGGAGTAACCATACAACCAACCTCCAACTTACACATAACCAATGCATTGGAGGAAGATATAGGTCCCACCCTTCATCATAAACAATTCCCAATAACCATAACATAATTATACAACATGAATAATTGCATAAAAACATTGCTTTTGAATTTCGTAAAACAAAATTTTAAAAGAGGATTTTAAAAGAAAATCCACATACATATATCATACAATTAAAGTGAGACTTAATAGAGTTAATGGAATATGTATATAACCTATAAATACACATAATTAAACATAATATAATCAAAAATCATCACACAAACAATTTTAATACCACATAAATAATGAAGTAGAATGTTAACCCAAAGAATGGAAATCGGGTTAAGAATTCTCTTACCTTGGGTTTGTCTTACTTTCAACTCGTTTAAACCTACTTTATAATGGTTAAAATAGTGTTATTATTATCTTAAAGAAAAATATTCATCTTTATAACATCTTATATGATCATTTTATAACATCATTTTACCCTTTAATTGTTATTATTTTGTTCCTTGCATTGCTTTGGGTGAGTTCTTTACATTATTTCCATGATTGGTTCATGATAGATGTTCTTGTCAATTGGACGTGAAAATACAAAATTGGAATGGAATGGTATTTAAATATTTCCAATAAAATAAATTATACCATTTATCATTTTGAATTGTGACATAAGGATGATTCATGAGTTAAAACATTATTGATATTTGTTTAGGTTATTTTGGTGATTCCTCGATCGTAAAGATCCCATTTTGTTTCATAAATTAATAACATGTGTAAAAAAATTATTCAATAAACTTATATAAGTTATAATACATAAATTATAATTTAGTTCAACCATAAAAATGGTTTTATATCCAGTCTTTAAGGAATTAAAAGAATTTGAAATCACATCGTCCACGATGTCGGTAAATCGACACATCACGGACGGTGTTTTAATTCCTTGAATAAGTGGGAGAGGAGAAGAAGATTGATGAGGAAGTTTCTATGAACATGAGAACATCTAGAATATACATTATTCTGGATATTTAATTCCTCTTGGATAAGAGGATTTGAGGAAAAAAAATAAAGGAATTCAAAATAAAATAAAAATTGAGAAATCTCTCACGAAAATTCATCAGCCTAACAACGTCACTTAAAATTTCATAAAATATTTTGATGAGAGGAAAGGGGTCTCTCATGATTCTTACATAATATGGGTAGTAATGGGAATATGTAATTTCATATACCAACATAATCCAAAGTTAAAGAAAAATAATAACATAAAATGAAAGAAAAGAAAGAAAAGAAAGAAAACAAAGAAAACAAAAGAGGATGTTTACCTCTTGATCTCTTCTCCTTGAGATCCTTCTTAAGGCCATGAGTTTTAGCCTTTTGGTAAGACCAATAGCTCTAGGACGCGGGGAAGACCCTTGGGAGTATCAGTGGATAGAACTTAGGTAAGGATCAAGTCTTGAGAGGTGCGGGAGGAAGAGGGAAACGAGGGTGGTATTTATAGTGGAGGGGAGAGGGTATTTTTCATTATTTTAATCATTATTATAATATTTTTTCTCAAGACTGAATAATATTAAATCATGTGACCCAAAATAGTAATAATGGAATTTGAGTTCAAATAAAGTGGGCTTACATCACTTATGATTTCATAAATAGTGTATTTAAGTGATAATTTTAATATACGGTATTTTACTGTATTTCACTATTCATCGAAAATTCAAGAATTTCAGAAAAATCCCAAAAATTCACCCTTATCATTTTTATATATTTAGAATTAAAAAATGAAGTCAATTTTTGAAAATAATTTTCTAAATATCATTAATTTAATTTTTAAATAAAATCATACTTAATTCACAAATTAATAATTTAAAAACTATAATTAGTTTTATATCACATTGAAAAATTAACCAAGATGTCATTATCTTAAAGCCTTAAGAAAATAAAATATTAATACAATTTACTATTCATTATGGTCATATTACTATTCATATTACTATTTATAAGTGTATGTTACTATTCACTAAAAATTAAGTTTGTTCCATTAGACTCCAAATAACTTACTGAACACAATTTTAGATGACCGTTTTTTGAAATTCAAAACATAAAAGTGGAAAAATTATTTTTAAAGGATAGTTGTAAATACCTACTTAAAACAAAGTTTCATGAATTTTAATTTATTTTTAGAAAACCTTGGGGTGTTACATTCTCCCCACCCTCTAGAAATTGTGTCCTCGCAATTTTATTTACTTATTAAACAGGTGAGGGTACCTTTCTCTCATAGCATTTTCAGACTCCCATGTTTCTTCTTAAACCATGTGGTTTCTCCAAAAAAAAAATTACCTAGTGGATTACCTTATTTCGCAATACCTGTTCCCATCGATCAAGAATCTGTACTAGTTTCTCTTCAAAGAAAAGGTTATCTTTTAGCTGAACTACTTCTGGGATCAAGACATGTGATGAATCTGGCACATACTTCCTCAACATCGAAACATGAAAAACATTGTGTACCTGAGACAAACTCATAGGCAAAGCTACTTGGTATGAAACTGGTCCAGATTTCTCCAGGATTTCAAAAGGACCGATGAACCGCATAATTAGATTCCCTTTCTTACCGAAACACATCACACTTTTTGAAGGATAGATTTTAAGGAAAACATGGTCACCTGCCTCGAAAGAGAAGTCTTTCCTTTTGTTATCTTCATAATTTTCCTGCTTGCTATGGGATATCCTAATGTGCTGCTGGATCATCTTCACTTTCTCAGCCACTTCCTCTACTAATTTTGGCTCCATCAACTTTCTTTCACCAACTTTATCCCAAAACGCTGGAGTCCGACATCGCTTTCTATACAATGCCTCAAAAGGTACCATATGTATACTAGAATGAAAAATATTATTATAAGAAAACTCAACTAAAGACATATTATGATCCCAACTTCCTTAATAGTACATTGAACAAGATCGAAGAATATCCTTCAAAGTCTGAATCATTCATTCTGACTGCCCATCTGATTGAGGATGAAAAGTTATACTAAAATTTAACTTTGTGCCCAATGACTTTTGAAGTCCCTTCCGAAAGTTAGAAGTGAACCTGGGATCCCAGTCAGATATAATGGAAAGATGAACTCCATATAGCATGATAATCTCTTTGAGGTATAGCCGAGAAAGCTGATCCAAAGAAATTATATCTCAAATAGAAATAAAATGTGTAGATTTTGTCATCCGATCAACAATAACCCAAATCACATTGTTACTTTGAGAAATCTTTAGTAGTCCCACCATAAAGTCCATGGATACATTCTCCCATTTCCACTCTGGAACTGGAAAAGGTTGAAGCATCCCCATCAGTAACTTCTTCTCTACTTTAACCTGTTGACATGTTAAACATTTCATGGTAAAATCAGCAATATCTCTTTTCATTCCATCCCACCAATAATAATCCCGAAGGTATCTGTACATCTTAGTACTACCAAGATGAACTGAAAATGGAGAATTATGAGCTTAACACAACAATTATTTCTTCAACTGGGAATCACAAGGCACACACAAAATTTTACCAAATCTTAAAACATAATATTTATCAAGGTTAAATTCTGGAAACTTACCCATTTTAACCAATTCTACATTTTTTTTGTAGCTCATGGTCTTCCTTCTGTGCTTGCTTAATTATATCTGATAATGATGACTGCACTGAAACCTAAGACAAATTAGAGGTATTTCTTGCACCAATAACTTCTAAGACAAAATTCATCAAATCATTAATCAAGGGATCATTTTCCAAATGTAATATGGTTAATGATACATGATGTTTTCGAATCAAGGCATCAGCCACTATTTTTTGATTTATAGGGATGGAAATTGATCATGAAATCATAATCCTTTATCAGTTCAAGCCATCTTCTCTGCCTCATGTTTAATTCCTTCTGAGTGAATATATACTTCATACTTTTATGGCCAGTATATATTTGACATTTGGCTCCTTATAAACAATGCCTCAAAATTTTCAAAGCAAAAACCACAGATTCCAATTCCAAATCATGTGTGGGATAATTTAACTCATGAGGTTTAAGTTTCCTTAAAGCTTAAGTAATTACCTGATCATTCTATATCAAAACACAACCAAGTCCCTTCAAAGAAGAATCACTGTAGATAAAAAACTGACCATTTCAAGAAGGCAAGGCCAAAACTGGATCATTCACCAATCTATTCTTTAGTTCTGAAAAACAAGAATCACATTATTCTGTCCAAATAGATTTAACCCTTTTTTGTGTTAACTTAGTTATCGAGCTAGATAATCATGCAAAGTTCTTAACAAAACATCAGTAATAACCTGCTAATACAAGAAAAATATGAATCTTTGTAACATTTTTAGGTCTTGGACATTCATCAACCACTTTTGTTTTGAAAGGATCAACTGTTATTCCATCCTTATTTACAAGGTTCCCAAGAAAAGAAATATGTTGCAAACAAAAATCACACTTGATGAATTTTCCATATATTTTTTTTCCTTTAAGGTTTGTAAAATAACCCTTAGATGTTTTTCATGATCCTCTTTATTTTTAGAAAATACTATAATGTCATCAATAAACACAACCAAAAACATATCTAAGAACTCATGAAATATTCTATTCATAAGATTCATGAATACTGCAGGTGAATTAGTTAACCCAAATTTCATAACAACAAATTCATAATGCCCATATCTAGTATGAAAGGCTTTTTTCGGGATGTCATCCTCATTCACCTTCAACCGATGGTATTTGAATCTCAAGTTAATCTTGGAAAAGTACCGAAATCCCTGGATTTGATCAAACAATTCATCAATATGAGGCAAAGGATACATGTTTTTAACAGTGATGTTATTCAAAGCTCTATAATCAATAAAAAGTCTCATAGAACCACATTTGTTTTTAACAAATAAATCAGAAGCACCACATTGTGAAGTTCTAGGACGAATGAAGACTTTATCAAGAAAATACTACAACTAATTTTTCAATTCAATAAGTTCTATTTGAGCCATAAAATATATGGGATTTGAAATTGGATTATCATTAGGAACTATGTCAATTGTGAATTCAACTTCTCGATCAGGTATGAAACTGGGTAACTCATCAGGAAAAACATCAAGGTATTTATTTACCACTGGCACATCATTAATCTGAATATTTCCCTTATTTTCAACAATACGAGCAAGATAACTTTCATTTCCATCTTTCATCAGTTTCTCAACTTCCTGATATGTTATCAATTGTCTGGGTTAATTATTTTATACAAACTGAAACTCTTTCTAAAAAACAACTTCTTTAGCTATACAGTCAATCTTAGCATGATAAATAGAAAGCCAATCCATTCCCAGAATAACATCAAACTCGACAAAGGGTAAAACAACAAGGCTTTCAGGTAAAGTCTTTCCACAGACCATAATAGAACGATTCTTATAATTCACCTTTTCTATAATATTTCCCCTAGTGTTTTAACAACAAGTTCCAGTCTCATTTGTTGAGGTGATATTTCTAATTTACCAGAAAATATCCTAGAGATGAAGGAATGTGTAGACCCCATATCAACCAAAATTTTAGCAAAATATGATTAAACAAAAAAAGTACCTGATACAACTTCATTGGATGGCTCAACATCTACTGACATAGTCACAAAAGATCTCACTATATCTTTTTGCTTATAGTATGGCTTCTTTGCATCATTCAGATCTCTCTTTGGGAAGGAATTTGTATAGTGACCCATTTCAGCACATTTAAAACACTTTATAGTTTGCTTACGAATATTAGTCTTAGGATAATTTTCATTACAATCTTGGGCTATATGTCCAAACTTACCACATTTAAAACACTTCCCAGTTTTAGTAATACATTATCCTTGGTGCTTCTTTCCACACTTTTCACAAACTAGAAACTGAATTTTCTTACCATAATATTTCTTTTGCCGATTCTTACACATCACTTTCCATCTGGGCCTCTTCTTCTCCTTGTTTCCAAAGTTCACGTGATAATCAAAAAACTATATCTCTACCCTCTCAACACATCAGACAAATTTCTCATAACTTTTGAATTCACAAGAGGCCAACGTCCTTCGATATCTTGGCTTCAGTCCTGAGTAAAAGTGGTTGATTTTTCTATCAAGATTCAGAATAATATTTGGAGCATACCTCGCCAGTTTGGTGAAGTTATCTTCATACACAAACACTGAATCCTCATACTTTTGATTTAATTCAAGGAATTTATTTTCCATCCTAAGTCACACCACCATAGGAAAATATTTTTCAAGGAAAATAATTTTAAATTCATCCCACTCTAAGGCATCAAAATCCTCTCTATCCCTGATATTCCTAACCATTGACCACCGTTGATCAGATTCATCATCAAAACGATAAATGGAAAGACCTACCTTTTGATTATATGAACATCCCATAACATCTAATATCTTTTCAAGGGATTTAATCCATCCTTCATCCACTACTGGGTTAGAAGATCCATTGAAAGCATGAGGGTGTTGTCTCATAAAATGTTCCACTATTTTCATGTTTTGTTGTAGTACCTCTGTTTTTTCTCTTGCATGGATGCCACCACCATTTATTGCCTACATTATCTAATCCATTACTATCAGAAACGTCTTGGTTCCAATCCCTACCATTCCATGCCACAGATTCAGAAGGATGTCATTTTTTCAGTGTCTCTCCTCTCAGCTTCTCTGTTTCTTCTACAGAAAACCATTCTGAACAAATATATCTTAGACGAAGCAACATGGTAATCTTTAAATTCTATAACATTTGAAATTAATCATAGTTTAAAAATCATTTATGGTATTATTTTAACATCATCCTAACCCCTAAAGTTATCTAAACCATCCTATGATACCAACTATAAGGACCCTACCTTATTACATTACATAATATTGCATTTAGTAAAGAAATAACTTCCTTTTACTTTAAGGATATTTTCAAGTTTAGAGATTTATATAATTGGGATATAATATATTCATAAAATTACACATTAAAATAGGGTGGATACTAAAAAAACAGTACTCATTTCTTCCAAAATATAAAACTTTTCAAATAAAACATGATTCCTTGAAAAATATTAATAACTTTTAACATGGGTACCTTCTTTGTCTTACACATCTTTATAACCTGTGAAAATAATTTAAAAACTTGGGATGAGCACAAAAAATTTCAGTAAGGTATATAAAGAGAAGGAAGGGTCACATTAGTCCATGAATACTTTTAACATATGAAATCATTTTCAAAAGACATACTTATCACCCATATATACTTAATTTTTGAAAAATGAGATTTAAACAAGATCCAAACAAAACATAAGAAAATAAATATAACTATAAAGGTATCTTGGGGAATTACTTACATAATTTTGTAACCCTCTCAGCTACCTTATAATTTGTAACCCTCACGGCTACCTTAAAATTTGTGTAACCATCACAGTTACACTTGGAGTAACCATACAACCGACATACAAATTACACATAAAAAATAAATTGGAGGGAGATATAGGTCCCAAAATTAATCATAAATAATTCCCAATAACCATAACACAATCATACAACATGAATAATTTCATACAAACATTGCTTTTGAATTTTGTAAAATAGAATTTTAAAAGAGAATTTTAAAAGAAAATCCCCATACATATATCATAAAATTCAAGTGAGACTTAATAGAGTGGATGGAATATATATATAAACTTTAAATACACATAATTAAACATAATATAATCAAAACTTATCACACAAACAATTTTAATACCACATAAATAATGAAGTAGAATGTTAACCAAAAGAATGGAAATCAGGTTAAGAATTCCCTTACCTCGGGTTTGTCTTACTTCAAAATAATTTAAAACTCTTGTATAATGGTTAAAAGAGTGTTATTATTATATTGAAGAAACATATTAATATTTATAATATCTTATATGATCATTTTATAACATCATTTCACCCTTTAATTGTTAGTATTTTGTTCCTTGCACTGTTTTGGGTTAGTTATTTTCATGATTTCCATGATTGGTTCATGATGGGTGTTCTTGTCAATTGGAAATGAAACTCCAAAATTGGAATAGAATAGTATTTACATATTTATATTACCATAAATTATACCATTTATCATTTTGAATTCTGACATGAGGATGATTCATGAGTTAAAATATTATTGATATTTGTTTAGGTTATTTTGGTGATTCTTCGATCCTAAAGATCTCATTTTGTTTCATAAATTAATAACATGTGTAAAAAAATGATTCCAAAATATTATATAAGTTATAATACATAAACTATAATCTGTTTCAACCATAAAAATGGTTTCATAACCAGTCTTTAAGGAAGTAAAAGAATTTGAAATCACATCGTCCACGATGTTGGTAAATCGACACATCACAGACGGTGTTTTAATTCCTTGAATAAGTGGGAGAGGAGAAAAATATTGATGAGGAATTTTACATGATAATTAGAACATAAAAAATATACATGATTCTATATATTTCATTCCTCTTGGATAATAGGAGGTGAGGAAAAAAAATAAAGGAACTCAAAATAAAAGAAAAAGTGAGAAATCTCTCACGAAAATTTCAGTAGCCAAACAATGTCACTTAAAATTTCATAAAACATTTTGATGAGAGGAAAGAGGTATCTCATCATTATTACATAATATGGGATGTAAGGGAGATATGTAATGGAATATCACAACATAATCTAAAGGGAAAGAAAAATAATAACATAAAATTAAAGAAAAGAAAGAAAAAAAGAGGACGTTTACCTCTTGATCTCTTCTCCTTGAGATCCTTCTTAAGGACTTGGGGTTTTGGACTTTTGGTGAGACCAGAAGCTGTAGGACGTGAGGAAGAGCATCGGGAGGAGTATTGGACAAAACTTAGGTAAAGATCAAGGCTTGAGAGGTGGGGGAGGAAGAGGGAAATGAGGGTGGTATTTATAGTGGAGGAGAGGGGATATTTTTCATTATTTTAATCATTATTATAATATTTTTGCTCAAGACTATGAATAATCTTAATTCATGTGACCCCAAATAGTAATAATAGCGTGTGAGTTCAAACCAAGTGGGATTAAATCACTTATGATGTCATAAATAGTGTATTTAATTGATAATTTGAATATATGATATTTTAATGTATTTCACTATTCATCAAATATTCAAGAATTTCAGAAAAATACAAAAAATTCACCCTTACCATTTTTCGATGTGTAGAATTCAAAAATGAAGTCCATTTTTTGAAAACAATTTTCTAAATATCATTAATTTAATTTTTAAATAAAATCATACTTAATTCAAAAATTAATAATTTAAAAACTATAACTACTTTTATATCACATTGAAAAATTAACCAAGATTTCATTATCTTAAAGCCTTAAGAAAGTAAAATATCAATACAATTTACTATTCATTAGGGTCATATTACTATTCATAAGGGTATGTTACTATTCACTAAAAATCAAGTTGGTTCCATTAGACTCTAAATAACTTACTGAACACAATTGTAGATGACTAATTTTCAAAATTCAAAACATAGAAGTGAAAAAATTATTTTTAAAGGCTAGTTATAAATATCTACTTAAAATAAAGTTTTAGGCATTTCAATTTATTTTTAGAAAACCTTGGGGTGTTACACACACGATCAAACAAACTTGGCCATCTAAAATAAACATATTCAATACATTTTAGTAACAGGTAGGCACAAAGACATAAAAATATTAATATAAAAAATAAAGAACATATAACATCTTCAAATCATTATGTGACTTTTCTTTGATAATCCCTCCTAATTTCATCCTAAAAATCCCTCTTTGATACTTCCAAAACCTCATAATACCTTTTATTTTTTGTTTTATTTAGTGGTTGTATGCCCATAGTTGAAATATTTTGCTGAGAGTCAATGTAAAAAACAAACCAAGAGAGCCACATTTTATCTAATACTTATTTTGTTAATTTTCACAGAGATCACGAAGAAATGAATTCATTAACAAGGATTATTCACTCCTTTACTATGATCATGAAAAGGTGAATTCCTACTACTTATATAGTTAATTTTTTTTTACCATTTTATCTACTATTTTAAAGTTATTTTACTTATCATTTTTATATAATAATTTTTTTCGCTGATCTTTTTAGAAGTCATAATTTTCCTTCAACTATCTGTATCAAACTTGAAATGAGAGAACATGATGCTTTTAGATGAGGTGTTTCATGGAACATGGGGTTTCCTCTTCCATATAGATGAAACATTTCTTTCTTTTATGGATTAATGAAAATGGTTGAAATAAAAACACACATCACATACTCAATCAGCTACACCTCAATCTGATACATAGTGTGCTCAGTATGACTCAAACTATATGTTTTTTGTTTATAATTTACATTTTAGTTCAAAACACACATCACATACTCAAAACTGAGAAAACACATTCCCCAAGATCTGAAATACATTCATCTATATCTATATTTTATCAAAGAAATTTAGTGAGTTAAAATACAACTTGTTTGGTTGGTTCTTTCTGAATATTTTAAAAATTTATTCTTTTACACAGATTTTCCAATCTTTATGTTTGTAGAGTAAAATCATTATCCATAGAAGTAATGTATTATTTTATATTTATGTTTAATTTATTTATTTTTAGTATTACTAACATAAGAATTATTTTATTATACATGTGGATTATTTTGTTCAATTTAGGGTGGTTTGTTCGAAGCTAATCATTCTCATGAGATATTGGACTTTGAGGATGCAACTAAGATAATAATAATAAGGAAATGGGTCAAGAATGTATACAACCATCATGAAAAGGTAAATTCCTAATACATATTTAATTAATTTTGTCATCATTTTATCTACTATTTGTAAGTTAATTTCCATATAATTTTTATATAATAATAATTATTTTTTAACCGATCTTTTGGGAAGTTATATTTTTCTTTTGAAAATATGCAACAAGCCATAAAAGAGAGAGCACGTTCCTTTCTAATAGAAGAGGAAACCCCATTCCGTTGACAACATGAGGTTTCCTCTTCCATAAGAATGGAACATATTCTATCTTATATAGATTTTTAAAGATATTTGAAAGAAAAACATAGATCACATACTCAATTAGCTGTACCTCAATTCGATACACAATGTGCTTGGTATGACTTAGACTGTATGTTTTTAGTTTATAATTTTCATTTTAGTTCAAAACTCACATTACATACTCAAAACTGAGAAACTGGATTAATATTATTTTTATATTTTAGTAAAACAATCATAAGTTATTTTTGATGTGTAGGAATCATCCACACCTCAATCTGATGTATGATGTTTCTGATATGACTAAAACTATGTATTTTTATTTAAAATTGACATTAATTTTAGTAAAAAAGAAAAGTGACATACTGAAAATAGATAAAACACACTCAGATTGTCTTGATAATTTAGTAAAATGATTTATAATTAATTTTATATGTGTAGTAATCAGTCTCATGTCAAATAAACATATGATGTGATCAATTTGGCTTAAAGTGTCTATTTCCAGTTTAAAATTATATTTTAGTAAAAAAGAGAAGTGATGTGCACAAAATTGAGAAAATGCATTCAGATTATTTTTATACTTTAGGAAAATGATTCATAAGTCATTTGATGTGTGTAGGAATTAGATGCACCACAATATGATGCACGATGTCACCGGTATGACTCTAAGTATTTATTTTTATTTAAAATTGACATTAATTTTAATAAAAAATAAAACTAACCGACTCAAAACCAAGAAAATACATTTGGATTATTTTTATACTTTATTAAAACAATCTATAATTCATTTTTGACATATAGGAATCAATATCACTTCAATCTGATACACGATGTGCCTGATATGACTCAAAGTGTCAATTGTGAGTTTAAAATTGATATTTTAGTTAAAAAAGTGTCACTCACTGAAAACTAAGAAAAATTAGTTAGATTGTCTTGATAATTTAGTAAAATGGTTTAAAATTTATTTTCAATATGTGGGAATCAGTCTCACATCAAACCGATACACGATGTGACCGATATGACCCAAAGTACGTGTTTCTAGTTTAAAATGAAATTTTAGTAAAAAACACAAGTGACATACACAAAACAAAGAAAACACATTCAAATTGTTTTGATACTTTATTAAAATAATCCATAAGTTATTTGGTATGTTTTTGGAATTATAATCACCTCAATCCAATGCACGATGTGACCAGTATGACTCAAAGTATGTTTTTTATTTAAAATTAACATTAATTTTAGTAAAAAAGACATATGACATAATCAAAACTGATCAAACGCATTTGGATTGTTTTTATACTTTATGAAAATGATCTATATTTCATTTTCTATATGTATGAATCGTTCTCACCTCAATCTGATACACGAGTTCCTGATATGACTCAAAGTGTCTGTTATTAGTTTAAAATTAACATTTTAGTTCAAAAAGTGTCACTCACTGAAAACCAATAAAACACGCTCAAATTTTATTGATAAATTAGGAAAAAAATTAAAAATTCATTTTTTATATATAGGAATCAGTCTTACATTAAACCGACACACAATGTGACTGGTATGGCTCAAAGTGTTTGTTTCCAATTTAAAATGACATTTTAGTAAAAAAGACAAGCGACTTACTCAAAATAGAGAAAAAAATATTTGGATTATTTTATAATTTATGAAAATGATCCATATGTCATTTGGGATGTGTCAAAATTAGACCCACCTCAATCTGATGCACGATGTGACCAATATGACTCCAAGTGTGTCTTTTTATTTAAAATTAACATTAATTTTAGTAAAAAAGACAACTTTCATACTCAATTATAATAAAATTCATTATAATTATTTTTATAATTTATTAAAATGATACATAAGTCATTTGTAACATGTAGGAATCAGTCTCACCTCAATCCAATACACGATGTGCCCAGTATGACTCAAAGTGTCTATTATCTGTTTAAAATTGACATTTTAGTTTAAAAAGTTTTACTCACTGAAAACCAAGGAAAAAGACTTGGATTACCTTTATAATTTAGTAAAATGATTCATAATTCATTTTTTTACATATAATAATTAGTCTCACATCAAACCGACACACTATGTGATCGATATGACTCAAAGTGTGTGTTTCTAGTTTAAAATGACATTTTAGAAAAAAAGAAAAGAAATGTACTTAAAACCAAGAAAAAATATTCAAATTATTTTTATACTTTAGTAAAATTATCTATAATTAATTTTGGACATGTAGGAATCACAATCACCTTAATTCGATGCACAGTGTGATCGATATGACTATAAGTGTTTCTTTTTATTTAAAATTTACATTAATTTCAGTAAAAAGTACAACTGACATATTCAAACCCAAGAAAACGAATTCATATTGTTTTTATAATTTATTAAAATGATATATAAGTAATTTTTGACATGTATTAATTATCTACATCTCAATACGATACATGATGTGCCCAGTATGACTCAAAGTGTCCATTATCAGTTTAAAATTGACATTTAAGTTCAAAAAGCATCACTCAATGAAAATTGAGAAAACACACTTGGATTGTCTCGATAATTTAGTTAAATTATTAATAATTCATTTTTTATGTTTAGGAATAATTATCATGTCAAACCGACTCATTATGTGACTGGTGTGAATCAAAGTATGTGTTTCCAGTTTAAAATGATATTTTATTAAAAAAGAAAAGTGACGTACTCAAAATTGAAAAAACACATTTGTATTGTTTTGATACTTTAGAAAAAAATCCAGAATTAATTTGGGACATTTATGAATCATTTGTACCTCAATCCGATGCACAATGTGACCAGTATGACTCCAAGTGTGTCTTTTTATTTAAAATTGACATTAATTTTAATAAAAAAGAAAAATGACCTAATCAAAACCAAGAAAATGTATTTGGATTGTTTTGATACTTTAGTAAAACTATCAATAAGTCATTTTTATGTGTAATAATCATCCTCACCTCAATATGATACACGATGTGACCAGTATGACTCAAAGTGTCCATTATGAGTTTAAAATTGACATTTTAGTTTAAAAAGTATCACTCACTAAAAGCCAAGAAAACACATTTGAATTATCTTGATAATTTAAGAAAATTATTCATAAGTAATTTTTGATGTGTAGGAATTAGTCTCATGTCAACCTGACACATGATGTGACCGGTATGACTCAAAGTATGTGTTTCTATTTTAAAATGACATTTTCATAAAAAACAAAAGTGACGTACTTAAAATCAATAAAACACGTTTGGATTGTTTTTATAATTTAGTAAAATGATCCATAATTCATTTTAGATGTGTATTAATCATCTCCACCTAAATATGATGCATGGTGTGACCAGCTTGACTCCTAAGTGTGTCTTTTTATTTAAAGTTGACATTAATTTTAGTAAAAAAGACAACTCACATACTCAAAACAAATAAAACACATTAATATTGTTTTTATACTTTAGGAAAATTATCTATAAGTTATTTTTGATATTTAGGAATCAAACTCACATTAATTCGATACACGATGTGCGTGGTATGACTCAAAGTGCCCGTTATCTGTTTAAAATTGACATTTTAGTTAAAAAGTGCCACTCATTGAAAATTGAGTAAACAATTTTGGATTCTATTTATAATTTAGTAAAAATATTCATAATTAATTTGTGACATGTATGAATCATTCTCACATCAAACTGATACATGATGTTACCGGTATGACTCAAAGTGCGTGTTTTTAGTTTAAAATGAAATTTTAGTAAAAAAGAATAGTGACGTACTTAAAACTAAGAAAATAAATTTGGGTTATTTTAAAACTTTAGTAAAATGATCCATATATCATTTGGTATGTGTATAAATGAGCCTCAAATCAATATGATACACAGTGTAACCAGTGTGACTCTAATTGTTTCTTTTTATTTAAAATTGACATTAATTTTAGTAAAAAAAAAAACAATTGACATACTCAAAACCAAGAAAATGTATTCAAATTGTTTTTATAATTTAGTAAAATGATCCATAAGTCATTTTCAATGCGTAGTAACTAGCTTAACCTCAATTAGATACATGATATTCCAGGTATGACTCAAAGTTTTTGTTATTAGTTTAAAATTGGCATTTTAGTTTAAAAAGTGTCCCTCATTGAAAACCAAGAAAAAAAAACTCCTATTATATTAATAATTTATGAAAATGATTCATAATCCATTTTTTATGTGTAGGAATTAATTTTATGTCAAACTGACACAATATGTGACCAGTATGACTCAAATTCATAATTAATTTGTGATGAATAAGAATTAGTCTCACATCAAAATGACACCTGATGTGACCAATATGACTCAAAGTGTGTGTTTCTAGTTTAAAATGACATTTTAGTGAAAATGTCAAGTGATGTACTCAAAACTGAGAAAAAACATTCAGATTCATTTGATATATTAGGAAAATGATCCATATGTCATTTAGGATGTGTAATAATAAGCCTAACCTCAATCCGAAACAAAGTGTGACTGGTGTGACTCCAAGTGTGTGTTTTCAATATATAAGTGTCATTTTAGTTTAAAACGTGCATAACATCTCCAAAACTGAGAAAACAAGACTAATTTGTTTTCTCATCATTCTATCTAACATTAATTAATTAATTTCCTTATCATTTTTATCTTATAATTATTTAGTTAAATTTTATAGAGATAATGCTTGAAGATGAATAATTATTTCATCTATAAAAATTAAATATAAATTATTATGATAACAAAAACTCATTTATATCTCAAAATAATATGTATAACCGAACCAATGTTATTTTTTCGCTATCCCAAAGCATTATAGATATTAAAAGTAATAAAAAATATCTTTTTTTATCTTTTTCTTTACTTAACTTTTTATATGGAACATATTAAAAGGAAAGTAGAAATAAATTTCCATATTTCATATAATTTTATGTAAAAAACAAAAATAAATTCATTAAATAAATTTAAGATAATATTTTAGGTCATTTTCACTCTTATCATTCTCATTTGACCCCTAATAAACCCATTTTTTACTTTAACTACGGTACTTAATTTTTACTACATCCACTATTATTTTTTTTCAAAAATTAAGTTGAAATTATTAAAAATTATAAATTATTCTGATTAAAAATATGGAATCCATTTTGGAAATTTAATTCACAAAAGTGGGAAAAATTAATTTAAAATTAATCCTGCAGACACGACGAGAAAGTAGGTTTTTAAAGAGAAAAAGTTCAAATGTTTGAAATGTTTTTGTATCCTAATTAAATATGAAATCGATTCAAATGAACTAAATTGGATCAATGGGAATTAAATTTAACTACTTTTACTTTAAAAAATTTTCAAAATATTATTTAAATTATATATAAATTAAACGAAAAGGAAGTTTTCAATTAAAATTTAGTATTTTTCACTATTCATCAAAAAATGAAACTTTTTAGAAAAATGACGAAAATTTACACCATGATGATTTTAAAATTTTGAATTCAAAAATTAATTTTATTTTATAAAAGTATGAAAATTAATTTTATTATTGTTCATAAAAAATACATTAAAAACATATAAATACTTTACCGAAAATTATGTATTTTATTATCAATATATTTTATTTATATAAAACCATTATAATTAATATTTAAAAGGGTTTTATTACTATTCATATCACTAATTTTAATGGTTGTATTATAACATCCATGTTTAAATAACTATATTAATAATATGTCATGGTTTTTTTAAAAATCAGTGTTTTTTGTAACACAAGTTAAGTCAATGTTGCATGCAGCACAAGCTTAACTTGGTGCTATTATAATGAAAGATAAAATTCTTATTTCATGCAACAGAATTCATAAAATAATTTTGATTTAATAAATTCATAAAAACTTTGGGAGTTACATTCTACCCACCTTAAAATGAATTTCACCCTCAAAATTTGTCACCCTAATATAAACAAATGAGGATAATTCTACTTTATCATATCCCTAAGTTCCCATATAGTTTCATCAAACTGGTGGTTTTTATAAAAAAACTTTAACCACGTGTGTGGTCTTGTTTTATATAAATTTTTTTATAATATTTAGAATATCTATCAGCTATTCCTTATAATAAAAATAATGCTTCAGTGGTATGAACTATGAGTTCAATACATGTGATGAATCCGGTATGTAATTTGTTAGAAGTGATACATGGAACATGCCATGAACCTGAGAGATGTTCGGTGAAAATGAAAAGTTATTATCCTGATACGATTGATCATTTTAAAGGGACTGATATACCTTGAGTTTAGTTTTCCCTTATTTATTCCTTAGATAAATTCATAGAAAGACCTTCAAACCAAATTCAAATTCTAGATTACAATAATGATTATCAAAATAACATTTTTTTTTAATTTTTTTGTACTTATGTGTTATTGAATGACGCTAACCTTCTCATCCATCTTATCATATTTCTTGAGTCACAATGGATTTATTTCTACAACTTCATTACAATACATTGAAGTTCTATAATTCTTTCGATAAAGGCCTTCATAAAGAGTCATTTGAATTCTCAATAGAAATATATCATGTAAAAAAATCAACTTGAGAAAGGTGTTGATCCCAACCACCTTTGAAATCCGTATAACAATATCTTAGAGTATAATTTAATCATATGTCCACAAGTTGTAAAGGAATTCCTCCTTAAATTAATTTGTCACTATATATAATACAAAAGGATTTCATTTCCATAAATTTATCTTAAAATATCCTTAGTATTGATAAACTCCCGTCACATAAAACCTAAAAAGTGGGTGTCAAAATTCTCAACTTAAGATCAATATTAAACTCATAAATCCATGATGGTATCCATAACTCTTAAGTTAATTATACCTAGGGATATATATTCTTCTAAAATATAATTCACCCTTTATTCCTTAAATAATAACTTATTGTACACAAAAAAATAATTGGGATATTGGGTTAATCCTTGTACCGATAGAATATAAAATTTAATTTTTATTATTCTAGAATCCATGTAGAAGGAGATTGTCACAAACAATTTCACTAAAGGATGAACAACAAGATTTTCATATGGCTCATTCATACAAAATAAAACATGAATTTCCCAACCAATGAGGATATGTGTTCCATAATTATCATGATTAACTTCATCCACTATGATTTAATAAGATTTCCCTTTGTCCTTTGTCCTTATAGGTTGTTGTGTCTTATCATACACATTATTCCTTGGATTGGGGAATTAATTTTCATAAATCCAAAACTACTTTCACATGAAACACAATAGTGTGGGTGGTGCATTAGTTAGCATCCTCTTATGATCCATTTTATTAATTAGACCATTAATCATATTTTTACATTCAAGGAGTTTATTATTCAACTTTCCACATTTAAAAAACCTCTAATTTCCATTAAAGTAATTCTATTGATTCTTCTTCCCATATTTATGGCATATAGATGCTTGTAATTTATTTCCATCATTTAAGTTTTCATGAGACTCAATATTTTCTTGTTAAAACTAGATGAATAGTGGGAATATCCAATTTCTATTTCTACCTACAATACATATCAAAAAACTTCTTTATTACTACTAAAGTTTATTATATCCAATTCCTTTCAAAGACTTGGTTTCAAGCCACCAAAGAATCGATTGATTTTGATTTTAGTGTTGATGATTAAACCAGAAGTATACCTTTAAAGACTTGTAAAATTAGATTCATATGTACCAATAGATTCATCATCCTTTTTATTAAGCTAAAGGAATTACTTCTCCATCTTTGTTCTTATAATACGAGGTAAGTACTTACTAAAAAATATCCCCCTAAAATCTTACCATTCCATAGATTCAATTTACTCTTATTCCCTAATGTTCTTAATAAGAGTCCACTACTGATATGTTTTACCTTACAAATGATAAACAACCAAAATGAATTTTTCATGCTCCAAACACTGAATAATGGAAAATATATTTTTAGTGGTACTGATCCATTCCTCAGAAACTAGTGGATCATTAGAACCACTAAAATAAGGTGGATGTTTCCTTATGAAGGACTCAATAGAACATTGTTGCCTCCTTTTATTATTTGGAAGTTCAAAAATATTCATATCTTGAGATATTTGTTTAATAATATCAATAATATTTTGAATTCTAGATCCCATATCATTTGGTTGCTCAGGAGGAAAATCATTTCATTTTCCATTTCATTCAACATTAACACGATTACTTTAGGTTCCAACCATTAAATAAAACCAAAAACATTGTGTGAGAAACACTAATCATAGCGGGGAACCACATAATCATAAAAAATACTTATAGTATGTCTAAATAATGACACCTTTGGTTTATCCTAGGTTATTTATAGTCATCATCTATTTAAATCCTTCATGATTATTCATAAAGAGTTTTTGAATTTATAAATCATATCCCATGTGTGTGTCAAAACAGACATATTGTAAGGCCCGTTGTCATGCACCAGTTCCCGATCAAGTTTAGATCAACACATTGTTTTTTGTATTGTTACCCCTAGGTACATCTGTTCTAGAGCCATATCCACTTGCAGTATCCATATAAGGATTTAATTGTTTGGAAAACACTAACTCTATCCTTTACCAAAATTCTAGTGCATTTTACTATACTTTGAATCATCCTTAGACTAATCCTTAGAGACATCCCTATACATATCCTTAGAAATATCCCTAGGAATCTCACTAAAGTTTTCTCATCCGAGTTTCCAAAAGGTTAACTAAACCTTTCCTTTGATACCAACTATAACAACCCAAGCTCCACACACATAGATATTACATATTTTTAGATCTATATTCAATACATTACACAAAAACATGCCTAAGGACTGTAATAATTTAGGCGGAAACTTGGAACACAATCTTTTAATATAATGAAATATCTTCAATGTTTCCCATAAATATATTCCCATTTAGTACTCTTCAAAGAAATACCCTACATAAAACCTTTCTTCATAACCTGGGGAAATGAAACATAAGAAAGGGTGAAATTAGATGCTCAGTAAGAATAAATATAATAGATTTCAATCTATGATCATATGAAAGCATGAGATAATCATAAGGTTATGTTATCATGAACATAACTTATGAAGTTTTTACCCAAACTTTCATAGATTATAAACATGATTCATGGAATAAAACTTTATCATTTTTGAAAACATGGACCATAAGGGTGATAAATAATCATAAATCAATCATGAAAAATAATCTCATGACATAGAAGTGTGTCAAAATCACAAATATAAAAAAACCATTTCAGGTGTAAAGGTTAACTACCATGACCACCAATATAATGGATCAGGATGAAACACTTTCCCACAGTGGATCATGACACACTTGTTTCTTATAGTGGATTAGGACACACCTGTTTCCCATAGTGGATCAAGCCTGTCAACATGTTTCCCATTTTTATCTCATGTGATATAAATCTTTACCCAATGCATTAGAGGGAGATATAGGTCACACCCATCACATAATGAAATCATACACATGTGTTCTACAAGATCATAAAAAATCATCATATCATAACCCATGAAATGAAATGGGTATCATAAACATTTCATCATATCCTAACCCATGAAAAAGAGACAAGTTTAATAATAATTTCATTATATAATAACCTGTGAAAATAAGTGGGTTTCATAAGAGTTTTATCATGGTATAACCTGTGGAAGAGAAACGGGTTTCATAAATATCATGCCATCAAACATAAACCATTTAGATAAAGAATATGAACAGTATCCTTGAATCATATCCCCATTAAGGAATAGGTAACAAAAAAGGATGTCATATTATATTGAAAATAATTTTTAAAGATCATTTAAAACACTTCTTGAGAAAAATATCCCTTACACTTTGATATTTTTTTTAAATCATAAAACCTTTTTTAAACATTTTTCTTTGAAAATATCATTGAAATTTAATAAAGGAAACTTTAAAAATAATTTAAAACACTTTTTGAACATAAAAAATTTTCAAAAGACTTTTCTTTGAAAATTATATTAAAATATCATTTAAAAAAACTTTGAAAACATTGTTTGAAAACATGATTTTGGAAGTAAATAGATTTCCGATCGAATATATAAATAATGTCAAATTCTATTAAAAATATTTTCTTAATTATATCAAGTACCAAAGAGTAGAAAAATGATACCATTTCCTAAAGATATCATGAATAAACATAGGTGAATAAAAATAATGATAATTCTTAATAGATGGGTCATAACATTTTATCATCAGAAATATAGTCATAAACAATCATGATAAATGATGAGATTGTAACATGAAATATTTACCACTTTGGTAACTCTAAATCATGAACCCCATGAAGGAATAAAATAAAAATAAGCTTAAAATATAATTAGGATGAATAAATTCATTATATTATATGTCAAATAGGATTTATATACACCTCTTGAAATAATATAGATGCACAACAAAACATACGTCTCAAAAAAGGGAAATTGAGACAATTTTTTTTTACTGCTTTAGTAACTTTGAAACCGTAAAACCCATGAAAAGGAGATCCTAAAATGGATATTTAAATATTAATAATTTTAATTAGAATAATAATAAAATAAATTCATGGATATTATATACACAACATCAAAAAAATAGGCAGTGAATATGGCATGTATCTCACAGAGGTAAAAAGAGAGATGAAAATCCCTTACCTTAAGTCTTGACTTTCGTAGTACTTGTTCAAAACTCATGTATAATAAATATAAGTTTATTGTAAATATATTAAAGAGACATATTAATATATATCATACCATATATGATTTTATTATGAAATTTTATTACCTTTTTATTAATAATTCAGTGTTAAAGTTATGTTTTGTGTAATAACTGCTTTGTTTTTCGTATAAGTTTTGATTTGTTATATTTTTGGTCCTATTACCTTGATCATGGTTCCATAAACTATAGAATTATAACCATGATATAAATATAATATATATTCATTATATATTTATTTATATTAATCCATAAAATTTAGTGATAGGAAATGAAATACACCGTTCATGGAGACGGTAGGCCTTACGCATGCATGAATGTTATTTAAATTTTCTTATCATATTCAAAGAATGATATATATATATATATCATTAAAATATAATTTTTATGTCATATATATAAAATATTTTTATTAAACCCATCCTTAATACATTATATGTAAAGCATGAATAAATCACATTACTTCATGAGGTGGTAGTCCGCCGTAGACATGAATGACGTTATCCTATTCCCACAAAATAGAGAGTATGAAGGTACATGTCATATAATAATTACAGAATAATAACAACATCATAAATATCATATATATGATATATATCATGTATATCATATATATCATATATATCATACATATCATATATAAACTACATATCATATATATCATATATAAACTATAAATCCATCATTATGTAAAAAAATTGAAAGGAAGTAATGGAAAAATGAACGACATCGATTCGTGAGGCGGTAGTTCATCATACACATAGATGATGATTTTTTAAACCATTTGATGGAAGTGTGTGTGGTTATAGGTTATAACTTTAACATAACAATATCTTAGTATATTGAATATAATTATATTATTATATAATTGTGGTATAATAATAATTGAAGGGGGTGGAGGAAGAAATAAAAATGAAAATTCTTGTTGATGAATGTTACCTCTTTAGGTATCCTCCTTAGATTTGCACTGAAGCCTTGCTTAAATGTATTTATGTCCAAAAAAAGGATTCTAGGATGAGGGGATGGAATTTTTGAAGTGATTTTTTTAGACATTAGTTGATCTAAATGGATTGAGAGGTGTGAAGAAGTGGGGGAGAGAGAGTTCCCTTTTATAGTTGAGGAGGAGTGACATTCTTGTAAATACTCAAAAGTATTCATTATTGGGAGGTCAATATTACCTAAAGTGGATCCAAATGTGATAATTAAAGGTATTAAGGGATGATATGGTAGAGACACACCTTCACCACACAATTAAAAACATATTTTAAATATTTTATTCTTTAACTTCTAAGTATCCTTATTTTTACCATTTTTGTTTTTTACTATGGTAACTAGTTTTCTAACCTAGACAATTTATCCATTAAGAGTAAATTAAAGTGAGTATTATGATATAATTTGGGAATACTGATTATACTTATTATATCTAATTTTTAAGATATAAATCCATTGTATGCTGGAAATTAACTTTAACACAAGCACATGTAACATGCAAAAACATCGCTTTAACCTTAACAATGCTAACAAGGTTTTTACTATTTAGGGATCGATATAGTCATTATAAAAGAAAAATTTATCCATTAATGGAAAATAGTTAATATTTATTAATATTTAAAAATAAATTGTAAGAATACAAATTTATAGTAATTTTAAATCATTTAATAAAATATCATTTATTATAAAATAACATTAATGTCAATTTTGACATTATTCATTTAATTTCAATTTAAAAATATCAAGACAATGATGAGATTAGAATATATTAAGGTCACACCCATGTAAAATGATATATTCATCTAAAAAAATGGAAGATAATAATTCATTCAATTTACTCAACTTTTAATATATTTAGTGTTATTTATTTTATTTAATTATTAACTAAATAATTATTATGTTGGTGTTTCTTAAGCATTTAAAGTAATTATTTCGTCTCTAAAAATTAAATATAAATTATTATGATAACAAAGAATCATTTATATTTCAAAATAATATTTACAACCAAACCAATTTTTTTTATCCCTATCTTAAAGCATTATAGATATTAAAAGTAAGAAAAGTATCTTTTCTATCCTTTTCTTTTACTTAACTTATTATATGGGTTATATTCAAAGTAAAATGGCAATAAATTTCCATATTTCATAGAATTTTATGGATAAGAAAAAAATAAGTTCGTTTAATAAAATCAAGATAATAATTTAGGTCATTTTTACTCTTATCATATGATTTTAACCCCCTGGTAAACCCATTTTCATTTTAACCGTGATAATTAATTTTTTCTGCATTCACTATTAATTTTGGTCAAAAATTAAGTTGAAATTATTATAAAATATAACTTATATTGACTAAAAATTTGAAATATATTTTTCAAAATTTAATTCACAGAAGGTTCAGAAATTAATTTAAAATTAATCCCATAGATGCGACAAGAAAGCGGGTTTTTAAATCAAAAAGTTCAAAAGTTTGAAATTTTTTTATATCCAAATTAAATATGAAATTGATTCCAATGACCTATATTGTATTAATGGATATAAAATTTAACTAATTTTACTTTAATACCATTTCAAAATATAATTTAACTTTATAGATAAATTAAATGAAAAGGCAGTTTTCAATTAAAATTCAGTATTTTTTACTATTCATCCAAAAATGAAACTTTTCAGAAAAATCCTAAAAATTCACCCTAAGATAATTTTGACATAATAAATTAAGAAATTATTTTTATTTTATTAAACTTATTTTCTGAAAGTATTAAAAATTAATTTTATTATTGTTCACAAAAAGATATTAAAAAATCATATAAAGACTTTATCAAAAATTATGTATTTTATTATTAATATGTTTTCTTTATATAAAACCACTATACTTAATATTTAAAAATTATTTATTCATATTCATATCACTAAGTTTAAATGATATTTAATAATGGTCATGTTTAAATAATTATGTTGATAATATATCATTGTTTTGTTAAAACTCAGTGTTGCATGTAACACAAGTTAAGTAAGTGTTGCGTTTAGCACAAGCTTAACTTGGTGTTATATAAAACAAAAGATAAACTTGATCTTGCATGTAACTTAAGTCATAAAATAAGTTTAATTTAATAAATTCATAAAACTTGGGGTGTTACAGGAGTCACCTTTAAGAACACATGATCTCCAACATCGAACTCCAGAGGTCTCCTCCTATGATCGACATAGGATTTCTGATGATCCTGCACTGCCTTCATCCTCTCACGAATTACCCAAACCATCTCTATTGTATTGTGAACCGATTTTGTATTGATAATTATTTCCACTCCAATGCTAGTCTATCACAATAGAGAATGTAAATTTTGGTCATACAAAGATTCAAATGGCGCCATACCAATGGTGGAGTGGAAACTATTATTTTAAGCAAACTCGACCAAGGGAAAGTGCCTCATCCATGAACCTCCAAAATCCAAGACACAAGAGCACAACATGTCTTCAAAAGTATGGATTTTACACTTTTATAACTGTCTTTCTATGAATGAAAAGTAGTGATAAGGCTTAACTGAGAGCCAAAATCATGCTGGAGACCTCTTTACACCCTAGAGGTAAAATGAGGATCACAATGAGATATGATCATCCTAAATACTCTATGGAGTCACACCACATCCTCCAAATAATTCCTTGATAAAAAATCCACTGAGATCGACTCCCTAATTGATATAAAGTGGGATGATTTCATCAAATGATACCCTATCACCCATATAATATCATAGGTTCTCTGAGCTCAAGGTAAACCGATAATGAAGTCTATAGAGATGTCCTACCACTTCCACTAGGGAACATCTAACAGCTAGAGAAAACCATTGAGAAAACGATTCTTAGCCTTCACCTTCTAGAAGACAAAAAATCAAGAAAAAAAACTCTAGAACTGCACACTTCAACCCAAGACACCAAAATTGACCTCTCAAACATCGGTACATATTTTTCACACTAGGATTTACTACCAATGGTGAGCTATGTAACTCACAAAGAACCATCACACACATATCAGAAGGGATGAAAATACTTCCATAAAACAACACCTAGTGTTTTCCATCCTCAAACTAACCATCAGGATCATCTTCAAAGATAACTCGATAAATCCAAATTGCCACCTCAGAATCCTCCAACTGGGACTCCTCCACCCATTTCACCAAAGATGACTGTATTTTCATCAAGAAAAGACAACCTTTGTCATCAACCTCTACCATATCTAGATTCATCATTGAGAGATTTTCCATCACTATCTAGGAATCTCTAAATTCATGCACAATATCACTACGTGACTTGAGGCTCATGAATGAGATAAAAAATTTCACTTGTTTGGAATATAAAAAATATCTAAGTCATAATCCTGTAATAATTCTATCCACCAATCCAGATGAAAGTTTAGGTCACACTATTATGGTTAGTAAAAATCATAAAACTCTCAACGATGAGGTAATATCATCTCAAATTCAAATAAAACACAATTTTTTCTAACTCAATATCATGGGTGTCATAGTTACTCTCATGAAGAAATAAATTTCGAGACCCATAAGAAAAAACTGATATTTGATACATAAAAAAAACCCAATTCAAGATTTTAAGCATCATAAAAACCAAAAACTGAACTCATTTTGATGTAAAACAAAGGAATGGAGTGCTGACCAACTTGTCCTTCAAGTACTCAAAATTTTTTCTGACACTAGTCGGTCTACAAGAAAACCTAATCCTTTCTAGTCAAGGTTGTTACATGAGTCATAATATGATATAAATTAGCTATGAACCTTCTATAATAGCCTACAAGACTAAGGAAACTTTGAATATATTCCAATATCTTGGGGGATACCCGAGATAAAACCTCCTCTATCTTCAAAGGATCCACAAAAAATCTCTTTTGGGATATATTATTCCCTAAGAAATTGACTTCATGAGCCCAAAAATCACACTTCAACAACTTCTCAAATAACTGATGATGAAAAAGAAATCCCAAAACACCACACAGATGCTCGACATGCTCCTCCTCATATATGGAGTACATAAATATTTCGTCGATTAAAACCACCAAAAACTTATCCAGGAACTCTTTGAAAACAATGTTCATCAACCCCATGAACACGGCTGGAGAATTCATCACACCCAATGATGTCACAACAAACTCATAATTCCCATGATGATAACAGAAAGTCATCTTTGGGATATCCTCATCCTTCACATGTAATCTAACAACCTGACCAGAAATTGACTTTTTGAGAACCAACTTTCTACCTTCATCCGATCGAATAAATCATAAATACATGGAAGAGGATAGAAGTTCCTCACTTTCACTTGGTTCAAGTGACAATAATCAATATAAAGTCAAAAACTACCATCAAACTTGTTTAAGAAAAAAACTGGTGCACCCCAAGATGACACACTTAACTGAATAAAACCTCACTATAATAGATCATCAAGCTATACTCTCAACTCTCATAGCTCATAAGTTGTCATCCTACATGGATACATCGAGATATGAGACATTCTAGGTTTTAGTTCAATCCCAAAATCAATATCTCATTGAGGGGGTAACACTAAAATCTAATCTAGAAAGATATCAGAGTACTCTTCTACAACACTAGGAAACACCTATTACTGAACTTCCGAAGAGCTCAGTATCAACTCTGTCATCAAATATGGAATGGAAAAAATATGCCTTTGACCCATCTGGGGGTCTCACTCACCGACAAACACTACTATCTCTTCATAAGTATCATAGAACACAACATGCTTCCTGAATAAATCCATGATATCTTATATATAATACAACCAATCCATTCTAAGGATGATGTCATGTGGATATATCTATAAACATAAGAAGTATCCCTAAGATCGGTGCTTCCCCAATATTATATCATAGTCTATACATACTTAATACAAGTCATCCCTACCTCCAAATAGCGTAGTTAACATCAAGGGAACTGTAATCCTCTCTACCTCAAGTACTAAATCATGGACAAGGGCATGTGATATAAAGGAGTGAATCAATCCATAATCAAACAAATAATGAACACATGTATAAAATAAGAAAAGGGTACCTAAAACAACATATGGATCTCTCAACACTAGAAATGATAAAGCATGAAGCTAGCCATGCACTTCTCCATAACCTCTTTGACCCTAATAAAAATCACCTCCATGGCCACACTATGCTCTCTAAGTACGAGGAGAATATCTGGGATGTACTCTGCCTACACTATCTCCTCTCTATTGATCCCAAGTTGCCTCATCTGAAACCACCTAAATAGAGGAACTTGAAGTGGAACACATGGAGCATGCTGTCTACTCAGAAAGTTCAAAAAATATCACCAATGATGACCTCATTCTCTATAAGAAAAACTCACAATTGATCCATTGGCATAGGTATGAGAGTCACCACCCTTGGAGAAATAAAATGATGAGGGAAAAGACCTACCCTTGGATGGTTGAAATCTATTCTATATAGAAAAATGTGAACCTTGAACCATAGCTCTTATTTGTGAGGAATCCAAATGAATCACTTCTTGTAATGATGCAGTTCTAATTAGTGTCCTCTCAATAACCTCCATTCTCACTAGCACCTCAAGATACATCTTCATCATAAATGGGGTGAACTTGTGTTAGATCTATGGATACAAATCCTCTTCTAAATTTATGATCCTAGCCACCTCATTCAACAATAGGTTTGAAACATATCATAGAAGGGACCTAAAATGGATTCCAAACTATTACATACTGGAAATCCCCTATCAAAGGGTAATAAGTTCTTTTAGAATAGGATCCTTCACAGTCAAAGAAAGAAAATTTTATCAAAAATAGCCTCAGAAATTCTCCCACAAGAATACTAACTCCCTATAATCTTTGAGAAACAAGAACCACCACTACCTCACTGCTCCACACAACATCATCACAGCCAAAGAAACCCAGTTCTCCTTCTGAGCACATATCAAACTAGAAGCTATATCAACCTCCTCCAACCAATATTCTATGACTAAATCTGAAACAAATCCATTATATTTCTATAATATCTATCACTAAAACTCTTGGAGTGTCATCCTCTAAGTGCCATCATCATCGACCTCCACTTTGTGGCTATCTATCGACACATCCTACTGAACATATTTGGCACAAACGTGATGAGGACATTGATCTGAAGCTATGCCTATAAAAAACTGTTAGACTCATAAACCTTGAATATGTAATAATTACCATTAATTAATTAATTACTTTTTATCTTGTTAAGGTTTAAACTTGTCCCAAGGCCCACCCATTTCAAACATAGGTGGACAGAAGAATGATGAAAGATCCTTTCCTATGTCTCTACCAAATAACTAGTATCACTTAATTTATTAGGCTTAAAAAACTTAAAGTTACATGCATTAGATCACAGGGGACCCTAAATACCCATGTATCATCTGGTATCTCATGTTTATATCACTTACTAAACTTAGTTGATGTTGTTTCCCTACTAACCCATGCAACCTCACCTGTGTCTAACACCAAACTTCATCATATCCATAAACCTGAAACTTGATAACACTATGTCATAACCCCCTCCCCATAAAAAATTACCCCTCCTAGGACATTAATGAGAGAAGGGAGATGGTGAATTCCTGAGTCCTGCCTTCAGTAGTCCTCGGGTTGGCGACTAGCACTGAGGGTATAATAAACATACATATGAGAGGCATTTCCCTCTAAGAGAACATGAAGAAGAGAAAGATAAGACACATATAACAATAAAAACCTACTCAAACATATACATATAAATAAATCCCATGTGAAAACATGTGATTTTATACAATACTAAAACAACTAAAAAAGAAACTACAAGTACCAAAAGGTAAAGACAACAGTGATCATGAAGCCCTAACTGTCCTACAAAACCATGATTCAGTAATATACATACCGATCTTCAATCTACTTCTGATGACCTAAAAAATAGTTTATATATATATAGGGTGATCATAATATTATTATTTGTAGGATCCTCCCTAGAATATATCGTAAAAAAGATAAAGAAATCATGTTAAAGTGTAGTGTACAACAATGAAACTAATTTTTCACCTAAATAGATATACTAAGTTCCCAACCTCACCATGGATAAATATCACCAAGTATCACATAAAAGAGAGTATATAATATAATAATGAAACATCAAGGGTAACCTACTCTCGTTTCCCCACTAGTTTACTACCCTATCCCATTATCGCACAACCTAATCCATCTCTCTCCAAAATAATCTAGCCTATAGACACCTAGTAAAGGAATCAATACATGCACCTCATGCATGACATCATCACATAATCCCATAAAAATATCCATATAGTAACTAAGTAGTTTTTGGTATCCACCACAACCCATATGATGTGTATCATACATCAGATATTATACCTCATTCCATCACAACCCATTCACCGAGTAAGGTACCTCAAGCCATTATAGCCTATAAAAATCATAACTATAATAATTTTTTGGATACTATATTTTAATATACATGTGTGTGAATAACCACATTCATCATATCCCCCTACAAAAATATATGGGGACAACTAACCGTCATGCATACCATCACAAGTAACTAACAAGAGAAGAGAGTGGGACCAGAGGGGGTAGTTATCCATCCATCCTCCCACCAAGAGTCCACTGGGTGTCTATTTCCCCAACCAACATGGGTGGGATAGCATATGAAATCCAGGAATATAATAGATATAATACTTCTCACAACCACATGATGTGCATAACATAGTCTTAGAATCAACTGAAACTAATGTCACTCAGACTCTTGATTATTACTTCTAAGACTAGATATCCTATAAGCACACAATCATTTAAAGAGATATATTAAATTCATTTATTTTTATTAATTAATTCATTATCCATTAATTAACAACATTAAACCGCTTACATTATTAACCCTTAAGCCGAGTTTATAAACAACATGCATAATCCAAACTGATTCCTCAATTTCTCAAGATTAACATCTTTTCAAAATTTTCATTCCAAGAACACCAACCCCATTGGTTAATAATTATTTATTCATTATTACATTCCATAATTCTAGGTACTCTAGGAAAACCATCCTAAGATACCACTTAGAGGACAAATGCAACCAAACACACACAACTACCTCAAGAACTGGGGAAAATAATATAGATAAAACAAGAAACCCAACTATCGACCATTAAACTGATTCATTTCAATTAAGAATATAGATTTATCACACCAATAATTCCCAACTTAAACTTGTTCCATCATCTCTAGTTTCATCCCTAACAGCTAAACGTATATCCTGATGTATCTCTCTATCACATACATCAATTGGTTCCACATCATCTAGGCCTCCCTATCCCCATCACATTATCCATCTCAGGTTTAGCCATCCTAGGATCATATCATGTCACAAGATCACATCTATAGCACATAAACAAATAGAAGTAAAAAAACAATCAAATCCAATAGGAAAATATAGGCCCTAAAATAAGGCATCCAACCTTCATGTATAAATGATCTCTCACATATACAACATAAGAATCTTATCCTTATCAAGAATACAAAAAATCAGGCCCTAACAATTATCTTTATAACAAAACTGGTTCTTATTCCATCTTGAATTAACTAATTAATTATTCATAAGTTCCAACTACTGGAAATCTAAATCATCAAGCTATAAGAATATACTAAATTAATTATAAAATTAATTTAAATATGATTCCTATTATACATTCTAGTTTCAAAAAAATTTATGGAATTACAATCTATTAACATGCCCTTAATTCATTTCATTAATAAGAATTAATATGCTTCACATGATTTATAAAATTACATCAACAAATGGAATTATATATACAATTAAACATGTGTTCAACATCAATTTGGTCATTGTCAAATTATAAAAAATGATAGATTCATTAAACATGCATATTTATTTTATTGAAAATTAATTATCAATTAATTTAAGATTTATGTTCTTTACCATTTCCCATTAAGAAAAAATTGCTAAAAACGATCATAAAAACACTCTATATAAGCATATAATAGATTTCACACTATCCAGAAAATCACGAGTCAACCATTATCATGATAGAAAGGATCAACATGCGATCAAAATAAAATTATTTATTAATCTGATTAAATAATTATTAGGTTAATTCCATTAAACCTCAAGGGGATAAACCATTTTAACTTTACAATTTCACATAAAAAAAGAAGCAATGAATCCCCTACCTAGAAGAAAGAAGCCTCACACAAATCACTGCACCAAAAAGGACGTGCATGCAAGATAAAATCACCACTAGAGAACTCAAACCACTAGAAATTTGGTTCCATTACTCTAAGGGAAGGATTTGAAACCTACATTATTGAGAGAAAGTTGGTTCCATTACTCAAGCCACCAGAAAGTTGGTTCCATTACTCTAAGGGAAGGCTTTGAAACCTACAGTATTGAGAGAACTCAAGAAGAATGGAATGAATGAAGGGTCTTCATTTTCAATTAAACTAATATAGGATGATCATATTTTTCCATATCATAAAATATTTAATTCCAAATTTTGAGAATCTCATTAAAATCCACATGAAAAGACATGTATATAGCCTCAAACATCTCAAAAATAAAGTATATAATTATCCTTGATGAATTGGCCTTGAAGGCCATTGATTTGTGCTACTGGAAGATCCGTATGGTCATTTTACAAAACTGGTGGAAATATTTAGGTGGCCGATTCCACATAGCTGAATTCCCCACGTAAACAAATTACCTACATAGCTAAATTACCCATGAATTTGAATTAACCATGTATCTGAAATCTCTATTTTACCGTAAGCCCCACATAGAATAATTCCCTATGTTTCCAAAAAGACCACATAGTTCGTCCAACCACGTAGCTGATTCACATAGTCGATCCAAACATATAGCTGATTCATGTAGCTGATCATCCACATAGCTGATTCACTTAACCAATCCATCCACATAGCTCATTAATATATCTAATCACTCTTATAGATGATGGATCCACATAACTAATGGATCCATATAGCTGATTCGACTGGTCATGAACTGCATTTTCGTGACGTAAAAACCTCACACATCATGGATTATCCTTGCTTCCATGTTTTAGAATCCAATCACCTACAAACCTATACTTGGAATATTTTGAGTACCTCAGACTATGGAAAAACACAAAGGGTCGGACTAGATGGATTTGGGACCTTACATGCTATGTATGGTACTCCTCTTCTCCAACCAAGTAGATTCTTGGTCAGAAACTCATGCTATACTCTCTCAAAAACATAACCAATTTCACTCATTTTTCAGGAATAATTCACAATGCACTAACATACCTTTATATAATCATTCTACCTCTATAAAACAAAGAGGAAACATGAATCCAAATTTGAATTTCCTACTTAACTCAAATTTTATTTGACCACCTTCAAATCTTACAATTTATTCAAAGACAACATTATTTATAATACTTTCCTAAAATATCATCATCAACAAACATTTTAAACCTTCCTCAAATATCATTTAGAATCATCAACTCTCCGTCATGATGATTTGTTAAAAATCCAAATCATTATCATTACAATGTTTAGAGTATATAGAGATGAAGGTAACTCTATCCAGTAATATTAATTTTTCTCCTTCTGGTGATCTTGATAAGAACTCCTCTGTCTGCTGGTATTTTTTATGGATCCCCTCTATCTAGTAGAGACATAAAAGTCTATCTGATAATATTTAGAGATTTTATCCATTTGGTTTTCTTCATAAGAGAGTTATTCCTATAGAATTTATATTTTTATCTAACTGGTATAACTTCAAAATATTCTATGTACGGTAAAAATTTATACTTTTCACTATTCGGTAAGCTTAAAAAAATTTATTTTGATAGAAACATAAGTTTTTCTCTATACAATTCCCATCTATATGATGATATCTTAAGATTCTGTCTGGTATTCTCTATCCTATGAACGTAAAAATATATATCTAGTGGAACTTCTATAAAATTACATATGATAGAAATGGTTTTCCTTGTCTGATACATTTTCATACTTTCCTCCATTTAATCATATTGTGTCCAATCATTCTACATATGATAGACTCATTTCATTAACCTAAGTCAAATAACTTCACAATTATCTATCTGATTATTACTTATAACTTCACCATTTCATATATTGAACTTTTCATAGCCACATCTAAAACTTTAAACAACATTTATTTATTCATAAATTTCATGAATAAACTCATCTTGAACCATGATAACCTTTTAGTAATAATGATTTTAGAAACATTGAGGAACAATAAAGAAATGTTTGACTTAAGGAAATAGTATCTTAACATTTTTTGGATAAGGAAAAAAATATTTTTCCTGAAACTAAAAAATATTCATAGACAAGATGTTGACAAAAAATAAAATAATACTAAAAAATAGAACCAAATGATCTTTAATCCCCACCTTTGGGTTTTCTGAAAATATTATCAATAACTCTTTTCTTATATTTCATTAAACCACAAACTTTCTCATAGATAAATGTCTTGACATCACACTATCGAATTAAGAAATATTTTTAAGAAATTCCATCCCTCAGTGACAAATAATTTTGTGGCCATGGAATTGATATAATCCATCTCATTGTGTAGAATTGTAACTTCTAGAACCTTTACTTCCCATTTTCATGATAACAATAGCTTCAGGTTCACAAAGATAAAGTACAAAGTTGTAGTTATCCCCACCTTATTAATAGAATCCAATGGAACATGAGGAATATCTAGGAATTTCTTAATTTAATGGTGGATGATGAACATTTATTTTCATACTCAATTCCTAAAATATTTTCCTTGGAATAACTTTGGTGAAAAAAAGCATGAATTTGATATTTTTGTGAAATATGCTCTAACATGATGTCCCCATTAGTAAATTTCTCCTTAATGAAATGATATTTAATATCAATGTTCTTAGATCTGGAATGTTTCACTGGATTTTTAAATAGATCAATTTTACTTTATTATCACCAAAAAAATTCAACCAATTTTTAACACCACCCTCAAATATTCTAGTTAAAACTTTATCCCGAGCATTTGAGTACATGTATGGGTAGTAGTAACATATTTGGATTCATATATACTTAATGTTACTGATATTTTTTTTACTATTCCAAAAAACAAAACTCACTCTAAAGAAAAATGTTCCTCCAAATATCGATTTACAATTATCAAAATCACCAGCCTATTGAGTATCCTTGAACCCAAGTAAATTTAACTTATTACCATTCTTATACAACAAGACAACATTCAAAGTTCCTTTAACATACCTCAAAATTAACTTGTTTGTAATCATATATGATTCTTTAGGATCACTTTCATACCTGGTATATAATGTTAATGCATACACAATATTTGTCCAAGATGTTATAAGATAGAGTAAACTTATGATTATATTTTTATAGTCCTTTCAATTCACACTTTGTCCAACTTCAACTTTACTCATATTCACACTAACAGAGATGAGTGTAAAAATTACTTTGAATATTCCATACTAAAATTCTTTAATAATTATTTGGTGTAATTTTCTTGCGAGATAAATATGTATCTTCCTTTATATTTAACCTTTAGTAGCAGAAATAAATTTCATTCTCCAAACATTGACATCTCAAAATTATTCTTTATTTTTTCAGAAAATTCTTCACAAAATCTATCCATATAACCAGAAAAAACTATATCATAAATGTAAACAATGAAAATTGGGGTAAATTTATCCATATCCTTTATATAAAAGTTTCTATAAACATTTCATTTACAAATTTTCAAATTCTTTATACAATAATCAAGTATTGAATACCAGGAACAAGGGGCATGTTTCAAACCGTACAACACTTTTCCTAGTTTACACATCGTGGTTACATCATTATTAAGTATGAACCTATTATATTGATCCATGTAAAATTCTTCTTCAATTTATACATTAAAAAATAGTGAATTAATATCCATATGGTATAATTTATAATTTTTATGTAAAACAACAACAAAAAATATTCTGATTGTTTCAAGTCTTCAAACTGGAGTAAAAGTTTTTTTTTAAAATTAACACCTTCTACTTGTGAATAATCTTTACAGACAAGACAAGATTTATTCCTCAAAATTTTCCTTGTTTATTAAGTTTATTTCTGAACACCCATTTTGTTTCTATAATATTCTTCCCTTCTAGACGAGGAACATAATCCAAGGTATTATTTTTCAAAATTAGATCCAACTCTCCATTCATCACATTTAACCATTCTTTATACTCAAATGCTTCTGAGACGAATTGTGCTTCCACTTGTGAGATAACTGATGTTTGATTTTAAAACCTCAATTTCCATTTGGTATGAACCAGATTTTCTTAATTTATTATAATATTATCTGTCTCAACTTGCTTTTATAAATTCTAGATTTTTTTTGTTTTTCTTTTAGTCTTGCATTCCTCATCATTGGATTAATCAGGATCAATTTGTACAAGATTAGGATTGTAGCCATCTTCCTTCTCTTTAACTTCTCAAAAAGTATTAATTATATCTTCAATTACACCATCCATATCATCTTCAACAACTTCCATTAATGTATATTATTTTTCAATGACTTTTACATTAAAGAAATCAACTAACTTATGAAGACATTTTTTTCTAGCTTCTCTAGATTCTTCCGTTTAATGAATATCCCATGAAAACACCTTCTTATGCTTTTTCATCAAACTTTCTAAAATATATATTTTTTATTTTCATTAAGAATGGTATTATAAAAACCTTAAAATATCTTATTGTATAATTCTTATTATACCACATCTCACAAGGAGTCATTTTTTATTCCATTCAAAGAAAACATATATTTTTAATATATACAATTATACTTACAAACTTTTCTCTAGAAGAACTTTGAAATTTTATATTCATTGAGAATTCTTATTCCCATATCAACTAAAATTTTATTTTCCCTCTCTACTACTCCATTTTACTGAGGAGTGTAGGGATCACTATACTAATGTTTAATTCCATGTTTCCTTAGGTAGGACTCAAAAGAGTTACTAGTGTAATAATTTATATTGTTTGTTATAAAATTTAGTATATATACATCCAGATCCTTCTCAACTTACCTTATAAAAAATTTGAATAGATTTATAGCATCTGATTTATGTTTCATGAACATAATGATGGTCATACGAGTGAAATCATAAATGAAAGTAATAAGTAAAAAATTACCCTTTTTATATTGATATTAATGTATCATCGGCCCACATAGGTCAGAATATGTGAGCTCAATAGGTTTAGTGGGATGTATTTAAAATTTATTATGACTTTCACCAACCATACTTCCTTTCCGAAGTTTTTTTCAAATAACATTCCTCTTCAGTTTCGGAAAATCTCTTATGACATATTCCTTTGAAATTGTGATCATACTTTTCTGGACAAGATAGAAAAGTCTCAAGTACCACAACTAGTTTTCATCCTTTGTACTCAAATAGTAATAATTACTAGGTTCTACAATATAGAATATATTTCTATTGGTTATTTCTCCCTTAGTGACAAATTTTCATCTTTTATACATCGAATGATACATGAATATTTTCTATATATAACCGCCTTACCATTATCACAGAGTTGACTAACACTCAGTAAGTTGTTTTTAAGTTCTTCAATGAATATAAATTCCTTTGAATCTAACTTTTGAGATTCAATATTAGCTTTACCAATTCCCCTTATTTTCAGGGAACCATCATTTCCAAATATGAGAGCTTCTACCATATGTTATTTAATTTTTTTCAAGATTTTTACATCACCTATCATATGTGAGGAATAACCACTGTCAAGAATCCATAGTTTATTATTTTTGATATATTTTAGAGAAATATCAAAAAAAAATATTAGTCTCCATTATTCTTTTTCCGATATTGCATTTATTTTCCTATATAAATAATTTTCCCTAGAAGTTTTTTCATACAATCTTCAGTATAGTGACCTGGTTGGTCACAACTTTTGTAAATTTCCTTTAAATAGTCAAATCAGTTTTTATATGAGAGTTTTTTAACTTAAAATGACTTTTTGTTTTTCTCATTCATTTAAAATTAGAGAGTTACCCATTTTCATCCACAGTTTCTCCCCCTTTTTACTTTTCTAATACAAGGGAGAGACATGATGTGATGGAAATTATATGATATGTGTCTAAATATCCCACAAAACCAAAAATATCTATTGAACCACAATATTCTATATAATTATGGTTTTTCTCTGGAATAAGTTTTTCAGGGTTCAATATAATTCATATCATTTAATTTCCCTTAATACAGGGAATCATTCTTCTAGAAGTTATTTTTAATTTCTATTGATGTGATGTATTTATAACATCCTTTCTCAACCTAATCTCTTCCATTATTGATTCTTAGACCTACATGGTTAGTGAAATTAGATAAAATTTTAAATTTAGTGGATGTAGATTTCACCATATTTTTTGGATGAGTTCTTCCAGTAGCTTGATATTTTTCATCATTTACCTTCAAAGATTTTTTAAAATTCTCATTCATTTTATTCAAGGTATTTTTAACCTTAAGAAATATTAATTGTTCATTACATAACTATTCTTCCATAGTAGTGGGTTTTTTCATTAATATCTTTTACCATTTGACCTTGTTCCACAACTTTCATCTTGGAGTTTTTAATTTTCTCAAATTATAAATCTTCCTTCTTGAGAAATTATTCCTTTTATTTATTATTATTCTCACTTTCCTACTTTAATAAAATAAATTATTTATCGTGTTTTGTGTTTTTCTCAAGGCAAGCCTCAAGTTTTGATCTCAACATATGTTCCATGTAAGTTTCTTCACCTTCTTATTCTTTACTATTTTAAGTATCTTAATTTATTTCAATGTGGGACATAAAAGTTCTGAACTTCTTTATACCTTCATCTTCTGATGAACTCTGGTTAGTAAAGTCATAATTTAACTTTTTACTCAACGTATTTCTTTTTTTTTCTTGTGGTGAATATTTTCTTACTTCTAGTGTATTTATTAACTTCTTTAAAAGTTTTACCACACTTATTCATTTGATGTTTTTCTTCATATTCATCATTATCATAATCTCTATCTTTCTTCTAAGGATAGTTTATTTCAAAATGTTTGATTTCTATACACTCAAAAAATTTTATTGTAAGTTTTCCTTTATAATTTCCTTTTAACTTTTAATAATTCCTAGATATAAGGGATAAAATCATCTTATTTTATTTAACATAATCTTTGTTATATTCTAGTTTATCGTGGTCCATTACCTCATATTCCGGTTCTCATATTTTCAAATTCCTCATAGATTCAAAATCTATCTTCTCCTTAATATTCCCTTTAAATGCTGGAGTATTTCTCATTTCATACCCAAAAATCATGCTATGTAGTTCATCAAGGGATAAAACATCTCTATCTTCTAAAGAATCTACTTTAGGAATAAACGTGTCTAAAAAGTTCCACATTAATTTTTTAACAATAGTTGATTCTTACAAGACATACCTGAATCATCTAATATTGTAGAAAATTGCATTAACCTAGGTGAAGTGATCATCAATAGTTTCCTCTTCCGCCATGCTAATATATTTTAACTTTCTTATCCAAATTTGAATCTTTGGTTCCTTTATTTCTACATTCCCCTCAAATATTCTTTCTAGTTTTTCTCAAGTTTCTTTTACTATTTTGAGACCCATCACCTTTATATAAACATTTTAATATAAGAAAATTTGAATAACATTCTGAGATTTACTATCAACCTCAAGATTCTATTTGATATTAAATGACATATGAGCATATTTCTTCATGGGTGTAAACCCTATAGTAGATACATCAACCACCTGTGGGCCAATAAATAAAAGATAAGGTATCATTCTATTCTTCCATTAATGATAATTTTCTTCCATAAAAAATAGGAATACCAATGATATTGTCTATATTGATATTATACATGAAATGAATATAATGATCAAATAGATGGAAAATTCCTATGATACCAATTGAAATTCAAGAGAGTATGTGGTCCACTAAGAGGGGGGATTCAGTGGTGATCTTTTATAATTTCCTTTTTTCTAAAATTAACCTCTATAGCGTGTTAAAGTTTTAATCCTCTTAAATTATATCTCTTCCTCATTGGTATGTAATGATAATAAAATAATGAAAGTCTCACAAATTTTTATAATGTTTGGTTCCAATGTGGGTGCCTAGTCCTTACTATTTAGATACCCATAGATCCATGGATATCCACTAAATAATGAAATAGAATAAAAATGATCCAAAACAAATCAATATCTTAATATCTCCCAAAATAAAAATATTACTGGCTCCAACCAGTTACAAATTATTCCTTTTCTTCATCTTCAAAACAAAATAGAAACTTTGAATTCTACTCAGTATAAAATTTATCTGAAAATTCTCTATCTGATACCTCTCCAACTATAACACCTCTATCTAGTGTGCCTCATTCCATTATGTGTCTATATAATTAGCCTCTATATAATGCACCTTTTTTTGATGCACCACCATTTTTCTGGTATACTATGTCTTTTACTCCTCTTTTATAACCAAGTGGATTCTTAGTTGACAATTCATGTATAATCTCCCAAAAACTTTAGCAATTTCACTCTTTTTTCAAAACACTTCACAATGAGCCAAAACATATTTATATATTCATTATTACTCCAAAAAGAAAGAAAGAAATGTGATATCAAACTTTTAATTCCCAACTCAACTCAAATTTAATTTAACCACCTTTAAAGATTCTGATTTATTCTATAACATCCTGTTACTAGTTTTCAAGTACTTCCATCACTTATTTTTTTTATCATTCTTTGTTTAGATCTTGTCTCAGGTTGTTTATGAAGTTTTTTATTATTTTTTTTGAAAATTTTAGGGTTGAACACGGTTGATACACGATTAGGGAGAATCATGCGGGTTGTCTTAGAAAAAAATGTAACTTTTCATGAGGTTTTGGAGGGGGTGCATTGTTATAAAAAACTATGTAGCCTCCCCTTAAAAACCATGAAACTTGGGACAGTGAGGAGAGCAAGTTTGGTGCATAGTCTCCAAACCATGTGGAAAAAATATACACCCATTATCCAGTAGCCTAGGAGGAAGAATATAGTTAGCACATGGTTTGGAAAACCGTGCAGACTAAGCATGTGAAACTCTTCAAAAGCCTAATAAGTGTACACAAATAGGTGCATGTTTAGCTCTAACCATGTAGACTAACCCAATAAACCTTGTGATGGGATTTTTAATCCCCCTAAAATTATAATTAAAGTCACAAACACCCCATTATCAAATCTAAACACCTCATAATTAAGCCTAATCTAACCCTTTGAATTTTGTAGTCTCTCTAGAGGGTATTTTGGGTCCTTCAATTATTTTATTCTCAGATCAATGTTATGGTAGATACAATTGATCCATATTCAATAAGTGTGATATCATTGATTTGGAATCCTATTTTATTCTATTTTATCCTTATTAGAGAGTGATGAATCCTCATGTTATTGGTATATATAAACCTTGATTTAATGGATTTTAATCCTAAGGATTTCTGTTTGTTTATACTTTTCTTAAGATCTATGTTCGTGGTTCCTATTTTGGGTGATTGATTGATCATGTGACTAAAGGTAAGTGGTTCCGTAAGGTTTTAACTACACATGAAACCTTGATTACATGCTTAATTTGAAATGTATTTTCAATTGATTTCTAGAATTTTATTTGAGATGATTTATATTATGTTTTAAAAGGCATAAAATTGTGAAATAAAACCCTCTTTAAAAGGATTAAAAAATTTTGTGTGTATTTGATAAAATATTAATTGAAATTAAAAGTGATTTTATGAAATAATTTTATGTTTATACTTAAGAGAAATTGATTTAAATGAATTATAATTTTTAAGGTAATGAAATTAATAAAAACCCATGATTTTTTTGAAATTAAAATGGAATACTGAAACCTATATTTAGGAATTTAAACTATGAATAATGAATTGAATTGAAAATAATTATTTGACCATGATTTATTGAAAAAATATGCGATATTGAGTAGTTAGTGGGTTTCCAGGACAAGCATGATAAGACTCTAACACCCTAGAAATGGATTGATGATGAAAATTATAACTAAACCAAATTCAATATGATTTCCATGGTGGGGTGTTGATTGATTATATATTAATATCCTAAGCCTTAGAGACATGTTCACACCTTGAGTCATGAGTGATTGACTGAGTAGTGTGAGGATCCTAGAGCTTGGAACTAACTTACCTTAGGGAATATGACCATGATGGTTTATTTTGATTTGATCATTATATGACAATTTTCATGGAACTGTTTTATTCATGCCTTTCTAATTTATTAAAATGTTCATTTAAGTCTATTTTTGATATACTTTTCATCTAATTGATTTGAAATATTTTTGACTGAAAATGTGAAATTATTTTACCATGAATTTTATTTATTTAAATTGAATCATAAATGGTTTATTTTTTATGAAACTTCTTATGAAAAATTTTGTGAAATACTACTAGGATATTTTTTCTCACACCCTACCTTCGCCATTAGAAATTTGTCGATTATGTTATGCCAGGTCCAAGAAAAGGGAAAGTTCCACTAGATGTGGTAGGTGTGTTTGATTCAAAGGACCTTGGGTGATGGAAGTGATCGATGGAGTTGCAATCCACTAATTACATAAAGGTTATGAGTTTTTATCTTGAGGGATATTATGTCATATTTTTTTTGATAATGTATTGCTTTAGGATCTTTATATTTCTACTGGTGGTATTATTTTATCCTTGAGGAGTGTTTATCACACCGATTGTTCTTTGTTTTATCTCCCACTATTATATATTGATTGTTTTTATTCATCTGAAATCATTACCTCTAACCATTTTTTTATGAACTGGTGCTAATCGCCATCCTATGGGGATCAGGAAAACCCTTCGGGCCATATTAGTGTCAGTTCGGGTATTGGTGTACCAGGTTATTCAGTCCAGTTTGTGAAAAAATTGTATCATAGGAGGTTGATAATCTTTCCTTAATGTTGGTATGCAGTATGGGATGTCCTGGTAGATAGAAGGTTGGATTTTTAGGACTTAAGGGGTAGCTTATGAGTGAGTTCTTGGCCGAAACTCATCATAGAAATCCTTAAGTCACCATTGGTATTTAGGAAGAGCATATTTTAGGAATAAATTGGTATGGTTCTAGTATTTTTTCAAACTTAATTCATGTTTTTTGAAATACCTGAGAATTGAATTCTATCTAATGGATTTATGTCCCTATATCTCTTGATTGATTTGATGATCTGAGTAACATTTTTTTATGATTTTGTGCTTCCTGTTGATGTTATGTAGTACCATGACCACAATAAGATATTTTAATAGACCTCGGGAGGGAGTTGTCGATGAACTGTGAAAACTGAACCCTTCAATTTATCATAACCTCATTGAGATAGTGACGTTTTTAGTCCAAGCTCTAGGATAGGTGGTTGCACCCATTTTTGTTTAGGCTCTAGCAGTGGAACCATAAAGGGATGAAACTTGAGATCATGCTTGGTATTTTATTCAATAGAATCCACTAGATTTCCAAGTCTTGAATGATCCTCATGAGGTAGAGGTTGGTTGAAAAATATCGAACTAATTTTCAAGTTATTGTAAATACTAGAATAAATAAAGGTGAAATGTGTTACCTTCAAGCTTGAAGGCCATAACAGGAGGTGGTGGGATTTTATAGTTACAATTAAGAAACATGAATTATTTAAGTGGAAATATTTTATGGATATTTTCATGGATAATTTATATCCAGAATTGATGGTTTTTAAAAATTATATAGAGTTTCTATGCCTCCAACTAGGTGATAGAATTATGAATCAGTATGAAAACCGCTTTGTTGAACTTGTTTAGTTTTCTCCTAAGGTAGAGATGAATGAGAAGATGAAGGACCAAATACTTGATATGGGTCTTTAATATAATATCCAATCACAAGTTTTTCTAGATAAATCCTTGATGGTTGATATTTCCTTTTCTAGTAAGTCAGGTTTAATGAGAGTTTCTCTTACTCCCAGTAAAAGTTCTGTTAGCTCCTTTAAAGGAAAGATTAAGCGTGATGAGTCTCATAAAAGATCATGATCAAAAGCATCATACTAACCTTTTTTTATGTCTGGAATATGACCATTGTCTTTCTTTAAATGTGTCAAGATTAGGCATTCAAAGCAGGTTTGTACATTGGAACCAAATATTTGTGTTTTTTATTGCCACTCAGGCCACCCGCGGTAGTTCTATCAGGTGTTTTCTATCCTATGCAGTGGAATGAGTTCATAAAAACATAAAGGTACTAAAATTAATTTAGATGCTTTAAGGAATAAGGGGTTCAAGCCTCAAGAATCTGTAACAAATCTTCTTCACATAGTGTATGAGTCTCCAAAGGAAGTTGATGCAGGTTTAGTGATAGTGAGAGGTATTGTCACTATAGATTCATCTTTAGTGACTGATCTATTTTATATTGGTTCATCTCATTCATTTTTATTAACTCATATTGTGAATCTGCTAAATATTCCTATGAATGTTATGTTGTATGTGATGGGTACTTCTACATCCCTCAGAATGAAGAGAGAGAAGGGTCTTCTTTTCCCTTCTTATGCCTTATATTTATTAGTGATTGATCTAATATGTTATTTTTTGGTTCTTGAAATGAAACATTTAGATGTAATTTTCGGGATGTATTGGATGATTATCCATAAATCCCATATTGACCTTTATCTTTGGAAGGTTTCCTTTACTTCCCCTAATGGGGTGTGTCTTATTTTCTAAGGAGAATGTGACCCAAGGTTGAGTAGAGTAGGACCACCCCTTTTGGAGTTGGATAGGGTGATATATGTAATTTATTTTAATCTAGAGTAAGAATATTTGAGTGGTTCTCTTCCTCCAGTGGTCATTGAGTTTCCTAATGTTTTTACATCTAACTTTTCTATATTTCCATCAGTAAGGGAGGTAGAGTTATCTATTGACTTAGTACCAGGTACCAAGACAATATTTATTCCTACTTACCATATTGAACCAACTAAATTGGAGGATTTAAAGACCCAGTTGGATGATTTATTGGATAAATTAATCATTTTCCTGAGTCTGTCTCCTTGGGAGGAACCTATTATTTTTGAAAATAAATCTGAAGGAACACTTCGCCTTTGTTTTTATTACTAAAAACTCAATAGATTTATGGTAAAGAACAAGCACAATTACCTCATATTGATATTTTTTTGACCAATTTAAAGGAGATAAGTGGTTCTTGAAGATTAATCTTTGGTCTAACTACCACCAGTTGAGAATCAAATAATCATATATCCCAAATATCGCCTTCTAGAGTAGGTATGACCATTACAAGTACCTTTTTATGCCTTTTGGTCTAACTAATGCTCTGAATTTTTTAATTGATATTATGAATATAATATTTTAAAAGTATCTAGATTTGTCCCTAGTGGTATTTTTGGATGATATATTGATTTACTCTAAAACTGAGGGAGATAATATGTGTCATCTAGGATCAATTTTATAAATTTTTAGAGATCACTAACTTTACCCCAAGCTATAAAAATGCATTTTTTGGATTTTGGAAGTGAATTTATTGGAAAAAATGGTCTCAATACATGGAATTTAAGTTGATAATGATAAGGTGAAGGATTTTATGACATGGAAATAGCCACAAAATGTTTTCGATATTTGAAGCTTATTAGGTTTAGTAGGGTATTACTGTTGATTTGTTAATGATTTCTCAAAGTTGGCTTCTTTGATTATAGATCTCACTCGAAAGGAAGTAAATTTATTATGGGATTAAAGATATTAGAATTCCATTTATAAATTAAATTCCATTTTAACTTTTGTTCTAGTGTTGACTCTTCCAGAGGTTGGGTGGGCTTATGTGGTTTTTTGTAATGCATCTGGTTCAGGGTTGGGCTATGTCCTCAGGCAGTGTGATCACATGGTAGCCTATGGTTCTTAAGATCTTAGGACACATGATAAGAACTATCCTACTCATGATTTAAACCTTGCAACTTTGATGCATTCTCTTAAGAATTGGTGTCATTACCTTTTCAGATAGTGGTTTACCACTTATTTAGTTCCCAAAATTTCAATTTATATCTTATTTTAAAAAGATTTGAATCTTCATCAGAGGTGATGGGCGGAGTACTTTCAATATTTAATTTTGACATTTCCTACACCCCTGGTAAGGGGAATTTTATCCTTAATACTTTGAGTAGGAAACTTTGGACCCATACCATGAAAGAATCACTAAAATAGTATAATTTTATGGCTCTCTTCACTCGTATACATTTGAAAGTTCAGGAGGATGATGCCAAGAATATTTTGACAAGTGTTCAGTTGAAATAATATATTTTCAGGATGATTCTTTAGGAACACCAGTTTGATGATGAGTTTTATAGAATTATGGAATTTATTTATGGTAGAAAGACTATCAATGAGTGGTCATTATCTTCTGAGGGTATCCTATACTTTTAGAGTCGATACATCGTACCCTTTCATGCGAGGAAAGATATGATGTGGGATTTTCATAATTCCTAGAGGGTGATACACCCTAACACCCAGAATATGTTCTATGATATACATAAGATATTATGGTGTTGGGGTATGAGATGGGATATCATTTATTTTTTTTCTCATTGTTATACCTATTATCAGGTCAAGTTCGAGAACCATAAACCTTCAGGTTTTCTTTATCCACTTCCTATGTTAACTTGGAAGTGGGATGAGATTTTGATGGATTTAGTGGTCATGTTTCCATGTAACCCTTAAGGGAATAATGAAATATGGTTAGTGATCAATAATTTTACCAAATTATATAAATTTATTCCCATTCATGATACAACCAAAGTTTAGGACTTAGGCGGTCTGTATGTGTAGAAGATCATTATATTGCATGAAGTTCCATATATTATAGTTTATGATAGATATACTTGATTCACTTATCATTTTAAGAGGGTAATATATGAGGAAATAGAATCTCAGGTAAGTTTTATCATGTAATATAATCTATAAATGGATGGATAGATATAATTAGCTATAAATATTATTAAATACATTCTTTGTTCATGTGTTCTTGACTTTGGTGGAGTTTGAGAGAGCCACTAGTGACTATTTGAGTTTTATTATCACAATAGTTACCAGTCATCCCTCATGATAGTTCCATTTGAGGATTTTTATGGTTTACCATGTAAATATACATTGTATTGGTCTAAGATTAGCAAATCTTCATTGGTTGGTCCTATCTTGGTCCAATAGATGTCAACAAAGATTCAATTTATTTTTTAGAAAATGGTTATGGAACAGATCCGATATAAATATTTTATTGATCTTCATTGACACTATTTAGATATTGGAGTTAGTGAAAAATTGTTTTTTGTAGTTTCACCTTGGTTGGGTCACTGATATCTTGGAAAATAGAGAAAGTTAGTTCCAATATACATGGGACCATTTGAGTTTGTTAAGCAGATTGGAAAGGTGGATTACTCTTTAGCTTTTCCACCTCACTTGACATCGAATCGTAATGTGTTTCACATTTCATGGCACAAAAATTATCCCTCTAACCCATCTCATGTTTTAATTTGGGAGGATCTTAATTTGGAACCTGATTTATTCATAATTGAGTAGAGGGTTCGAATTGTTGATTCTAAGACAAAGGTCATTTATGGAAAGTCCATTCCTCTGGTCTGAGTGCTTTCATAGCATGGTTATAACTCTCATGAGAACTGGGAGTATGAGGCACTAATGAGAGAGAATTGGAATCATATATTTTATATAGAGTATTATTGAATGGATTTCTAGGGTCATAAAGAGTTTATAGTGGTGAGATTATAACATCTCATTACTAACTTTCAAGTACTTCCATCCCTTGTTTTTATCATCCTTTGTTTGGATCTTTTCTTGATTTTTTTATAGAGTTTTTTGGAATTTTTTGGAAGTTTTTAGGGATGTGAATAGTTGTCACATGGTTAGGGGAAATGTATGTGTTGGATTAGAACATTTTTTTTTACTTTTCATGAGGTTCTAGAGGGGTCACACAGTTAGATAAAACTATCTATCCTCCCTCTAAAAACCATACAGCTTGGGATAGTGGGGAGAGCACAGTTGGCTTACTATATCCAAACAATGAATCCAAAATATGTACCCCTTTTCCAATAGAATAAGAGGGAGCACATAATTGGTTCATGGTTTGTGTAATCATGTGTCCTAACCATACAACACTCTCTAGAATCCCAATAAGGGTTCATAATTAGCTCTAATGATGCATCCTAACCCATGAAACCATGTGAAGGGATTTTTAATCCCCTAAGAATTGTAATTAAAATACCACCCCATTATAAATTATAAACACCTCTTAATGGAACCTAATCCAACCCTTTGGATTTTGGAGGCTCTCTAGAGAGGATTTTGGATCCTTCAATGTTTTTTATCAGATTGAAGTGTCTATGTATTTGATTGACCCCGCTTCATAAAGTGTGATATAGTTTATTTAGAATACTATTTTATTATATTCTATATTTCTTAGATATTTATGTATTATCATGTTTTTGGTGTATCTAAACCTTGATTTTATGGATTGAAATTCTAGGGGTTCCTCTTTATTTATCCTCACTTTAGACTCCTTGTTAGCGGTTCCCATTTTGGGTGACTGATCGATCATGTTATTAAAGGTAGGTGTTTTTATAACCCATTTACCTACACATGGACCCTTGATTTATTGATTTACTTGAATTATATTTTTTATTTATATTTTTTATTTTATTTGAGATGATTTAGATGATGTATTTCAAGGAATGTAATTATGAAATAAAACCCCCTTCAAATGATTTATTTTTTTGGTGGAATTGAGAAAAGATGGCTTGAAATGAGAAGTGATTTGATGAAATGTTTTGATGTTGATACTTGAGAAAAAATGGATATAATTGAAAGATTATTTTAATGGAATAAACTTTATAAAAACCTATTATTTAGTTTTAAAATTTAAATGGCATGTTAAATCCTAAATTTGGGCATTGGAACTGTGAATTGTGAATTGAATTGAAAAAAATAATTTTCCCATGATTTATTGATTGAAAGAACATGTGAGTATGATTAGTTAGTGGGTTTATAGGACAAGCACACTAGGAATCCAACCCCATAGCAATGGATTTAAGATTAAAAATCTAACTAAACAAAATTATGTATGATTTTCCTTGATGGTATGTTGATTTATTTTATCTCTATGGTCTGACTGTTAGGGATGTGTGCACACCTTGATCCATGTTTGATTCACTAAGTAGTGTTAGGATCCCAAATTCAAGAACTAACTAACCTTTGGGAATATAAACATGATTATTTGTTTTTATTTTATTATTACATTCATGTGTTTGTTAAAAATTTTTATTCAAGATATTATTTTTTAGTAAAATGTTCATTTAAGCCTATTTTTGATATACTTTCCATATACTTGATTCAAAATCTTATTGACTAAAAAATTGAAATTTTTTTACCATGTATTTTATTTATTTAAATTAAAAAATAAATGGTTTATTTTATATGAAACTTATTATGGAACACTGGTGAAATATTACTGGGATATTTTTCTCACACCCTACCTTTTCCTTTGAGCATTTATATATTATCTTATTTCAGGACCAAGAAAAGGAAAAGTTACAATTAAAGGTGATGGGTGTGCTTGATTCATGTGACCTATGAAATAATTAACTCTGATAGATTTTTTTCTTTGGAACTAGTATTCATCACATGGGGATCAATAATGAGCTTCAAACCATGTCAGTGTTGGTTTGGGTACTGGTGTACTAGGGTATTCGGGTTGGTTCATAACACATTCAGATCCAGAATTCCTTATAAGTATTTCCTCAAATATCAGAATCAATAAAGATTTAAAACCTTCCTAAAATATCTTCTAGAATCATCAAATTTACTTTATTAATTTTGAGTCATTGAACATCTAGATAAACATCATCACAATGTTTAGAGTGTATAAAAATGAAGGAAACTCCACCTGGTAATCTAGATTTTTCTTCATCCAGTGATATTCTTAAGAACCCATCCAATAACTCTTTATCTGGTTATACCTTTTCTGTATCCCCTCCATTCTATAGAAACACAAAATTCTATTTGGTGATCTTTAAATATTTCCTTCGTTTAGTTTTCTTTGTAAGAGAGTTCATCTGGTAGACTCTATATTTTCCTCCATCCAATAGAACTACATATTTTTCTCTATCTAGCATAAATTTTCACTTTTTTCCAACTAGTGAACTTCAAGAAAAATATCTTTATAGAAACATTAGTTTTCCTCCATCTAGTTCTCATATGTTTGGTGATATCTCGAGATTCTATATGATATTCTTTATCTGATGAACTTATAAATATATCTTAGGTGGAACTTCTATAAAAGTTCATCCAATAAAAATGGTTTTATCTATCTGATACATTCTAATAAATTCATTCATATTATCATCCTTCATTTGATCATTCTACACCCAATAGAATCATTTCATTATCCCCATTATGGTAGCTTCAAAATTCTCCATCTGATCATTTGATTCAACTTCACCACTTTATATATTGAAATTTTTATAGTTGTATATAGAACTTTGTACACCATTTATTTTTCTAGAAACTTAATTAATAAAATCATATTTATCCATGAGAACTTTTCAGTAATCATTATATTTGAAATGTTGAGGAACAAGAAATCAACATCTTACTTAAGGAATGAGTAGATCAATATTCTGATAAAGTAAAAACTCTTTTTCTAAAAACTCAAAAATTATTTGAAAATATGTTGAAAACAAACACAAAAATAATATAAAATTAAACCAAATGATCTTCATGTAAGAACATAAGTAATATTTCACATAATGTGAAAACAATCAAAGTGATCAATGTGAGATAAGAATTCTACTGAAATTATAAAGGGAAAATAATCAAATCAAGTAATCCAACCTATACCTAAAGTATAATTTGAAACACTTGGAATTTCTCATAACTATCCTCAATAATTATCAATAAAAAAAGATACATATATAATATAACACAAAATTTCTAAAATCACAACAACCAAGAATCATCACAAACCATTTAGTCACCCAAAGTCCCAAGGTCCAACCTATAACATCCAAAACTAGTAAACACACTTGGGGAGGGTCGTCGTCACTTACTTAGTTGGACACCCAGTCCTAATGTGTTCAATATGGACTAATAATGATAATGTAATTATAAAGAGAAAACAATAAAATCAAGTAATCTAACTTTCACCTAAATTTTGAGTTGTAATACTTCAAATTTATCATAAATCTCCTTAAGAATGATAAAAAAAAGATACATATATAATAAAACAAAAACCATTGAAAATCAAAAAAATAAAGTATAATCACAAACCATTTAGTCACCCAAAGTACCAAGGTCCGACTTATAACCTCTAAAACCAGTCAACACGCTTGGGAAGAATAGTCATCATATACCCAATTGGCCACCCAATATCTTAGTAACATCATGAATATTGGGAAATTCCTAAACTTATAAGTGGTGTTCAAATTGTGAATTATTAGTGTTTATCACCAATTAAATAGAAAAAAAATGTATATACACATCTCATTAACAATCAATATCCTCGTCATCATTTCAAGAATCATCATTAGGACCCGTTATAATCTCATTAAAGTCATTCAAAATCCTCAACACATTGATAGTAGGAGATTATGATTAAGTAAAATGGTACTTATATGGAAAACATGATCAATCCTCAACTCAAATATAGGAGGAGGAAAATATCAATGCCAATGCTACTCCCATGAAAAGACAAGCCTGATCCTTAAATCAACAACAAGAGAAGATAAATATCAAGACCATTGGTTCTCTTAAAAAAAGAAAGATCAATACTATATTTAATAGTAAGAATATATAAATATCAAAGTGATTATGATGACAAATATCTCAAGGAATCCCCATGGAAACAAGTCCTAATGTGTAGTTACCCAGACCTAGATACCCATACGACACTTGGAATAAGATACTACTGACCCCAAGGGAGCTCCCTAATTCTTATGGGCCAGAAACCAACATTATGGGACTCAAATAAACTAATGGGTAATGATTTTACCACTGATTATAAGTAATATTCATGACTATAACCAACTATAAATCTATCACAACTCATCCTAAATTTGTACATGCTAAAAATAAAACATAAAATAAAAATGGTCACAAAGAAGTAAATAATAATGAAAACAAACAACATCCCTCTAAATAAATGTATACTGGACCAATAAAGATGTATTCTATAAAATATAAATAGGTATGAATAAACACCAAGGCCAAATATGGACTACGATGGGGAATACAAAGTGAAGAACAAGCAATATTCTAAACACAACCTCCAACCATCACTAAAATAGTTCTAAATCTGAAGTGATAACTCACCCTCTCTAAAGGTAATTTCAATGGGTGAGTCAAAGATGTTTAAAATTACTAGATAACCCATTGGCACCTGAAATTTAGTAGGTGGAGCTACACATCCACCAAAGTGTCCATACAAGGTGTGAGCATAAATAATCAATAAGGCACCACCAATGGTGTCTCAACAGAGTAGTGATATAGCATGTTTATGCATGAAGATGTATAAATAGTATAATAGAAAAGTGTTGGAAATCAACAAAAAAATATAGAATAAAATCAATAGTGGATAAATTCATTGACTAATACCTATTAAAACTGATAACTCCTTATACAGGGAGGATCCATACTTGTACTACCTTCTTCGTGATTTTACTCATAATTTGATACAGTAATATGTTTCCATCCCCTAAAAGATGAAGCATTTATACTTGTAAATATCTTACACATATAAATATATGAACCCACACATATTTGTAGATGTGTAAAAAAGAATTCAGGGTCCCAGTGATTCGTTTCATGGGAATTAGGTATAACGAGTCAGGGAAATTTTGAACCCCATCCCAGGGAACAAGGGAATAAGTATAAATGGTTGAGGAATTTTGAACCTATCATATACTATCAATTTATATACCCATTCAGGGTATAATAACCCATACTAAGATTTTAAACTACACACCACTGGCCGAATAACATTCTCAAACAATCTATAAAAATAATATAAAATATCTAAGAAATGATCATGCTCATTATCAAATAAACAACCATGCTACAAAGAAGTAATGGACATACTTAAAATAAAATTATGATCTATATCAAAAAACATGCTCTATACAATAATGAAATGATATTATCAATACAATAAAATCAATTCCATGTTCAATATACCCAAATATCAGATCATATAAGAATAAAAGTAACCAACATGTATTAAAAGAATGAAAGGAGTAGTAAAATATTCTAAGAATACAATATAATATGTAAGTAGTAAAACATGATAGCATCGAAACAAATAGAATACTGAGGTATGACATACTCTATCCCCAATACATACTATTTAAAATCTAAACTAGGTAATAAATAGAGAAATATAATAGTTTTAGACATGGTATAAATGTGACAAGTAAGGTGTTAAGTAGAACCTACTAATGGTGTCACTCATACTAAAATGGGAAAGACATAGAAAATAACTAGAGTTTTAAGTTCTTAAAATACTATCTAGGATAATCGAGTTGGTCCAAGTCTTCTATTTAATGTTAATCCTGAACTACCTAATATAATTTTTAATGAATGTTTTATTTATTTTCAGCCATGAATAAGATAATTTGGTGGTTAGTTAGAAGTTTTATTTTGAGTTAGCCTAGAGTTCCTTAAGAATTTTTTAGGATGATAGAGTTTAATTATGGAATTATTGATTTCAAGATGCTTGAAATCTATTTAAGTATAGGATCTGTAAGATAATATTATGAGAATTGGCATACAAGTAGCTAATATAGATGATATGTAAGGTTTTTTTATTTATATGTATCATATTTTTTTAGAATAAACTAATGCATAACATATTTTCACAGGGGAATATGAATACATAATATATTTATTATAATAAGGGAATGTATAATATATTCTTTATAAAAAAACTCATAATCAATAGAGGAATTTGTATATGATAATTTTTGAGTTGTGTAACATATTTATTCAGTTACATAATATATTTATTAGGGTTTGAAGCTAGAATATCATAAATGTATTGGGTACATAATATATTCAGTATATTTTGTAAGATATTTGATTTAGAATGCATAAAATTTTGAGGAATACATAACATATTTTACAAAAAAATATTATACATAATATATTTTTATGATTAAATAAGATATTTTTTAAAGGAATAGAATACATAATATATTATTCATAAGGGGATTCAGAAAAGGTATGTGATCAAAGTGATATATGTTATATTTTTTATATTATGTGTGATATATCAGTTGGATGAAATTATATAGGATGAAGATATTTCAAAGGATTTTATTCAGAGGATTCTTTTTTGTACAAGAATTATTAAATATCATAGTTATGATCAAATTCACGATTCAAGATAGGATTTGTATATATTTTAATGGTTTTTAAAGGAGAATATCATGGATCAATATTTATAGAGATTTAAAGTTTGAATATTTGAAATTATTTACTATTGATGAAATAGGAGAACTGTTTGGGTTTGTTGACCATGGAATTTTCTATGATCAAACTTCATGGTAATTTCCAAAAACAAATATGGAAACATTATTTACATTTATTGTGAGAATATAAAAGTAAAAAAAGAATAATTAGGTGTGTTAAAGAATTGAAAAACTAATACTTTTATCCATTTAATAACGATTGTATCAAAGTCATATAAACCAAAGAACATTAACATAAATTGCATATGTGATTTATAAATAGGTTAATGAAAGAATATCTTATTTTTGATCATCCAAGTTCTTGTTTCTAAGTAGGAAGAACATCATTTCATGCATTAATTATCTTATATATTAGAATATCATTATAAATAATTCATAAGTGAGGTTTACGTGCATGTTGTAGCTTTAATATCTATCTAGAAATCAAAGAAATTTTAGAAGAATATCTTATATTTGATGCTAAAGCATTTGGGAGGAGATTTAAGATCATTTTCATTATCAAGAGTGAGTATATTCTTGAAGTACTAGTGGATCCAGCCTAAATAATTCCATTTATATATTTATAAAGTGTATGATACCTGACTTGGTATGAGGATTATTCCCACCTGACCATTTTTTGTGAATTAAACCACACTTGTAATCACCATAATTCTATAGTGATAATAAAATTTGTGTCCCAATAGGAGTTGAACATGGTAGGGAGTATACCTTGTAAAAATATCTTGTGTGTTTCTTGTATTTTATTATTAATTCATATGGGTGAGGAATATATTAACAGAGAGTTTATCATGACTTTAATCAGTCACATAGGTTAATTTAAAATAAATTATAAAATATGTAACACTGATTCACTCCTATCTCAGTGGTAATCAACTAAATTGGGATCTATAAGTGGTATCAAAGAAAATATAGGTCCCCTATGAGATCCTACCTTTATAAAGAATATAGAATATGAATTTAGTTAATAAGTTGGGAGTTCTAATTCTTTATGGGAAGAAGTTTCATGGTTGTAAGAACATAATGATGCCTTATCTAATAACACATTTTATGGAGTTTAGAAATTTTGTAACTATGGGTTTTCCACCCCTTGGGATAGATTCTACCATGACATTCATAAAAAAAAGAAACTTGGAGGTATATAGGAAATTTAGAAATTCTATTTTATCTTATTTATTAGATAATTTTTACTGCACTAAATTTATAGGACTCAACACTACTAAAGAGATGTGGGAAAATATAAAGAACATGTATTAAGGAAATTTTAATATCAAGGAATCCAAACTATAAATTTAGAGGGCTAAATTGGAAGATATAAGAATGGATGAAGATGAGACTATTTATGAATATTTCACTGGGGTGAATGATATAGTCAATCATATTAGGGTCCTTAGTGATAAGATGGATGATTCTATTATTGTCAAAAATATAATGAGTAACTTTAAAAGAATATTTTATCTAAATATTTTAGTTATATGATATAGGGAAAATCTTTCCTGTGATGAGTTACACAATAGTCTTCTTAATTATGAGATGAGAAAAGATTTAGTTTTTAAAAATAATGATAAAGATGAGATGAAAATCAAATACATGAAAAAGTTTAAGATCTAGGAGGAGGATGTTGAATCCTATAGTGATTTTTATAAAGGTTATGAAAGTGATGATAATCATAAAATAGTTATGGTTTTTATCTCTAAAAATATTAAAATAGGTAAAAAGAAATATAAGGTAAAACTCCCATTTAAGTGCTTCAAATGTGGATGAATAAGAATCTTTTTGATAGATCATACAAGAAAGAAGAAGAGTGTAGAGTGTGATTATGAGGATGAATAGAAGCCTTAAGAATCAAAAGATAAAGGTTAAAAAGAATAAAATAAGTTTAATAAAGTAAAAAATAAGAATTCAAGGTGGAAAAAAGAGGAGTATGCCAAGAAAATAAGAAGATAACTACTCCAATTCATGTAACTATTATAAGGAATACTATGGTATAATGACCACTAATTTCATGGAACATGTTTAAAAAAAATAAGAAAATTCAAGCAGTGAAAAAGAAAGAGAAAAATCCTATGTGGAGCACAAGCTGAGAACCGAGATTGAAGTATGCCTAGAGAGAAATACTCAACTTAATAAAGAAGGTAAATCTCTCAATAAGGAATTTAAAAAGCGTAAGAAATACGAAAATTAGTTCCACATCAAAAATTATGATCACATTGAAGAGATAAAGATTCTCAAAGTGAAAGTAGTTGATTATGAAAGAATTTTAAAATAATTTGAAGAGAAGGTTTCTACTCAGAAAGAAGAACATAACATAGATAATTCAAGGTGTATTAAGTTCAAAAAAACACTCAAAAAAATAAAATAATATTATAATAAGGCAGTGTAAGTAAAGGATGAGTAATCATAGGATGTAGAGAAATGCAGTCTAACACCTTAGGTAATAATTACACCCGAAACACACTAAAATTAAAAATCTATTTCCAATATCTGATCATGTTATAAGATCTAATCTGGGAAAACATGGGTTTATAAAACCCCAAAACACTTCTATATAAAATAATGATTAAGGAATCTTGAAGAATAATAGTTCCCCAAAATTAAATTAGATGGAGGCTAAAAATAGACCAAGACAACAAGATGGAAATAAAAAAATTAGAAATAATTTCAAGGAAGAATAGGTTTCAGAGGATATTTATAACACCCTAATATTTTATGATACAACTATTTTTAAATAAGTTTAATTTCTTTTATATACTTCTCTACACGTAACACCAAGTTTAAATGAACCACAATATACTATTAAAATATTATTATTTAATATGGTAGTTATCACCAAGTCATTTGATTGGTGGGTATGAACAAGACTAACTAAATTATTAAAATTATTTTTTACATATTTATAAATTTATTTCATTGGTTATCAATTTTTTATAAATGAAAATTAAATAATTTGAATTTAAAAAAGATGTTTTTTCTAAAAAATAGTTTTGATTTGTGAAATGTGTTTTTATCATAAAAATTTAAATTAATCCCTATTTATGAATTATTATAAGGAAATTTGTAGATTATATATTCAATTAAAATTTTAATATTCATATAATGATTTTTTCTATGCATGAAATAAGTATAAATCCACTTTCATGCTTAAAAATGCATTTGTCTAAAAATGATTTTCGTTGCGTTTTGCATACTTATTTTAAAATAAATTTTTGACATATATATAAATTAAATCTTGTAAATTAGTAATTTAATATTATTAATATTCATAATTAATATAATTTAATAGGTTTAACTTAATTTTAGGTCATTATGAATAGTAACCATGGTAAAGATTAGTCACCTCAGTAAAAGAGTTAAAACTAGATTAAAACTATGAGGTGAAGCTTTAAAATCACCCTAATACTTTCCTTTATCCTATTAGATGAGTAGTTTTCATCCAAATATAATTTTAAAGAGTTAAATAAAGTATTTTAAAACATTATTTTTAAATTGATAACCCAATATTAATTTTTTGTGAAAATAAGTTATATTATATTCAAATTAAAAAAATATTTTATGTATTTTCATTTAATGACATGGTTGGAAGATGAAATCAAGTTTTTTATTGATAAAAAAGTCTAAAAAACTTTCTTTTTTTTATTATTTAAACAAAATAATTCATTTAAACTAATTTATTACTTGATTTCAAGGTGAAATGATTTTTACTCTTAAATCATGTATTTTCTTAAAAACTGTTTCTATGCGTTTTATGTTCTTATATCAAAAGTAATTTTTACACCCATATAAATGAAATATAATAAAATAGATTCCAAAATTTTAATTATAATTTCCAAATTTGGTTATAATTACCATTTTGTTTTTGGTCATATAATTATGTTATCATGGTAAAAAATTTAGGTTAGTGTAGTTAAGGTTAAAATTGGTTTAAAATGTTTTAAATAGGATGTATGGATAAAAATGTATTCAAAAATTTTCTAAATTTGATTGGTTGAGTTTATTTCAACCCTATAAAATATTATCTTCAAATTTTGGGTGCCTTTGTTCCACTTTACAATATTATGATATATATATTATTTAATATTTTTAAGTAATTCCAAGTGAGTCCTTTCCCTCACTTATAAAAGGGAACCTCACATCCTCCCTTATTCACAAAGTTTGAGCCTTATATATTAGAAAAAACCTACCATAATACCACCATATATTTATTAAACACATTCTAGATCTTTTTTTATTGCAAAAATTTTATCTTTTAAAGGGTTAATGTGTCATCCAAATGTGGTTTCTCAAAGAAGAGGTATAATTCTTAACCAAGTATTTTCAAATTTATTTCTTATTCTAACTCCTATAAATATTTGGTATCCATTATAAAATCATGAATTAATTATCTTAAAAATAATTAAATTTTAATATGATGATATAACAACCATTATCCACCTCTTTTCTGTTCTATAGAGGAAGAAAACATCGCTTATGCGTACGTATGGATTACCACCTCCACGAAGCGATGCATTTAATTTTTCATCACCATTTAAAATTTATGGTTATAATGATGCGTTTACTGAATATATATGATATTTATAATATTATTATAGTTTTTATAAATTTTAATTATCATTTATATTTTTTTGTTCCATCCATCAAAAAGTGGAAAAATCACTCTTGCGTGCGTACAGACTATCGTCTCCATGAAGTGATATAATTCATTTTTACCATCAATTTATATGAATAGTTATAAAGGTGTATATAATGATTAAATATGATACTAATAAAATGATTAATTTTTTGAAGATAATGGATCCATTATGAAATTACAAGGACCATGACTATCGAACCAAAACATACATGAAAAATGAACTAGTTATCACCTAGAACAATGATTTTAATAAAGAATTGTTAATAAACAGGTCATAAGATGCCTAAAGTAAATCATATATAGTATGATATATATTATTATTATTATATAATATATTTATAATAAATATATATTATACAACATTTTTGAATGTGTACAAAACCAGATAAGACTTGAGGTAAGAAATTTATATTTCAATCTCATTTTAATAATAATTATTTATGCTTAAATTTACATTGAGGGAAATTCTATAATACTTATCTAATAAAAACCTTTAATTTTACTATCCTGTAGTTATCTTTGGAATTTTTATTTTTTATTACCATTTTTCTCTCTTTGATACTCAAAATGGTTCATAAAATGTTTTTAAGAAAAAACAACTTATTTCTTCTCTTTTTATCAGGAATCTTTCTTCTCTATATCCATATTCTCTAAAAAAAATTAATAATGATTTTACTATACTCAAATGATTTTAAAAATTCATTAATACATTTTTTTGAATTTCTATAAAAAAATAAAAGGAATCTTCTTGTTATTTTCTGAAAGAGATACTTTTTTTTCGAAGGTGTGAACATAATCTTTGTTTTTAATGATTACAACATGAAAAGAAATTCTCACCATCATGAACGCTCAATTATTTGAAGTTCCTTTAATATTTTCTATTATTATTTTCAAATAAAATGTTTTATATAATATTTTGGAATTTTTTATATTTTAAATAAGTGTTGTCAAAATGAAAAGAGTATTTTTTTCTAGAAATATTCTAGTGATCTTTAAAGGAATTTTTCATCTATAATAACATCCTTTGATGTTTATGATATACTGAGGATATAATATAATGATACCATACTTATTATTTATCTATATGAATTATGACTATGATGATGAGATGTTTATAAAACCCTTTTATTTTCCATGGGTTATTCTATGATGATATGATGAATGATTTATGATCATATGGAATACATGTGAATGGACTATGATTATGTGATGGTTGGATCTAGAATTATATATCCCTCTAATGTATTGTGAAATGATGATGGAGTTTAGAAACTCCTAAGAGATAAATAAGTTAAAAAACTCCTAAGATATGATATAGTGAACTAGATGGAAGTTACTCATAAGTGAATGTTGGAAATGACTGGGTGGCATTTCTATTATGGGATTTTGTCTATAATGATATTATTGGGAGTGAACCTTGACTAAGTAAGTGATTTAATATGATTATTTTTATTTCAAAAACTTATTTATTATGCTAATGATATGCTCTCATGGATCACGATTTATTATTTATGATTTTTCACACTTATGACTTATTTATTTTGTTATGAAAAATAAATATGCAATGATTTATGATTAATGATCATTGAATTATTGGGTATTATTATTTTAATTTATAATCATGTTCATATACCATTATACTTATCTTATGCTCAATTATGATCATTTATTGATATCTCTTGTGTTTACTCTTATTAGGCATTCAATATCACACTTTCTTATGGTTCATTTCATCATGTTATAATGAAAGGTTTTAAGTAGGGTGTTGTTAATAAGTGTTCTATGTGAGAATATCATTATGGGAGATGTTAAATATATTTTATTAAATAAGTTGATTGCGTATCTATTATATAAAGACACTAAAAATTTATGAATCCGGGGAATGCATTATTATTATATGTATCAAATATTCATTTAAACTAATGTAATATATATGCATGTAATGCTTGGGCCACCTCAGTTGGTATAAAAAAAGAGTCTAAGTGTGGAAAAAATTTCCACTGAGCAAAAGAATTCCAAAGTGATGTGAAGGGATCAGTAAATGAAATGAATAGTGAAAAATATCAATTGAATTTTATAACCACACTCTAATGATACAATTTCAAGGAGTATGGAAATTATGTTAATTAATGTATGAATATGAGGGTCTATATCAGTAACCTCTGAATCCAAGAGATAAAAGGAAAGATCATGCAGTCTCAACTACTGAAGTGGGTCATGAGAACAAATTGGTAAAAGGTACACTTACCATACATTGTAAAACTAAAAATGTTTTATTTTATTATGGATATACTCACTCTTTTATATTTAAATAATTTTCTAAGTGTATCATATCACCACCTCAACAATTAAATATTTATTTAGAAGTAAAATTTTTTAATGGTATAATGAACCCATCTCAAGTTTATAACTCCTCTCTAATAGAATTTTTTGGGAATGTACTTACTATAAATATTATAATTATCCCTATAATTGAATTTAATGTGATTTTGTTCATGTATTCTCTCTCTCTATAGATCTCATATCAATTTATGAGGAATGGAAGTCATGTTTAATATTATAAATAAACCAATGATCATCTTTTGGTGTAAGGATTTATATGAAATTACAATGTAAGTTAATTCCATTGTATAGATCCTACTATCTATTCATGAGGGATATTTATCTCAAATGGTTTGGGAGAAACACAATATTAAATATATTCCTATTTTTTTGGATTATTCTTCCATATTTTCTAAAGACTTTCCTAGTATTACCCTGAATCGTGAAGTTAATTTTTCAATAGAAATCATACCTTGTGCTACACCTATTTAAAAGAATACATATAGAATGGTCTTAGTTGAGTTATGGGAATTGAAGAAAAAACTCCAAGAGAATATTGATAAGGGATTCATATTCCCTATTACATCACTATGGGGTGCACTGATTATTTTTGTTAAAAATAAATACGGGTCAATGAATTTTGTCATTTATTATCGATAACTTAACAAGATCACTATCAATAATAAGTATCCTCTACCCCTTATTGATGATCTGTTTGATCAATTACAATTAGATAAATATTTTTACAATATTGATCTTTAATATGGATATCATTAATTGATATTCAAGAAAGAGAATATAACCAAGACAACCTTACACACAGGGTATGGTCATTATAAATTAATAGTTATTTTATTTGTACTTACCAATTCTCTTACTATGTTCATGGATTTAATAAATAGTATTTAGATATTAACTTGATTGGTTTATGGTATTATTTATAGACAATATTCTTATATATTCAAAGATAAAGGAAGAGCATGAAGAACATTTAATTATTGTTCTGAAGTCCCTGAGAAACTAGAAGCTATATGATAAATTTACCAAGTGTGAATTTTGGATATACATTGTCACATTTTTTGTCATATAGTCTCAAATGAGGGTATATCAGTGGATCCTTCAAATATGGAAGTTATTGAAAAATAACCCATACCAACCACAATAATTTATATTCTTAGTTTTTTATGTTAGATAAATACTACTGCCACTTTGTGAGATATTTCTTGGGCCCATCTAATATAATAACCAAGTTGAATTGAAATGGATCCAAGTTTGTTTCAATAAATGAATGTGAGGAAAATTTTAAGGAACCAAAAAGAAGTTTGGTTAGCACACCTATACTTACACTACCCTATAGTGGAAAAGGGTTTGTGATCTTTAGAAATGCATCAAACAAGGGAGTGGGATGTATCCTCATGCAGATTGATATAGTGATATCTTATGCTTCATGATAATTGAAAATTCATGAGAAAAGTTACCAAATCCTGATTTGGATTTGACTATAGTAATTTTTACACTGAAAATATGGAAGAATTATCTTTACAGTGAAAGATGTTATATATATATCCTAATAAGAAAAGCTTGAATTATATATTCAAATAGAAAGAGTTGAATATGATCCATAGAAGATGGTTGGATTTGATCAAAGATTATGATTTCTCAATACATTACCACCTTGAGAAAGAAAACAAGGCTGTTGGTGCTCTGAATAAAAAATACCATGTAATATTTTCCATGATGAGGATTAAAAGAGATCCAATATTTATGGATATTCGAAAGATAGATCTTAAAATCATAAGTAAAGAGGAAAAATCATATATTTCTAAGATTAATATATAAACAACCATCTATTTGAGGATTAAAAGGGTATAGAATGAGGATGAGAAACTGTAAAATAAGGTGAGAAATTTTACTAAGTTCAACCATGATTGTGATCGAATGATAAGCTTCAGAAACTGAGTATATTTCCAATCCATACCAAATTTTAAGGAGTAATTGGATAAAGCTCGTAGTTCATCATTCTTTATTATTCCTAGAAATAAAAAGTTGTATATATATATTAAAGAATATTTATAGTAGGAAAACCTAAAATAGAATGTTATAGAGTATGTATCTTGATTCTGGGTATGTTAGTAAGTTAAGTTTGAGAGATAGAAATCTAAGGGGTTGTTACAACCATTACTCATTCCAGAATGGAAATAAGAAAACATTACCATGCATTTCATCTTAGGAATCCCCAAAAAATATAAATAGAGAAATGATTTTTGAGTTATAGTAGACCACCTTATGAGATTAGTGCATTTCATTACCATCAAAGAAAATTTCTATCTTGATCATATTTATTGGATATACATTAAGGAAGTGGTAAAGTTTCATATAGTACCACATTCTATTATATCTAATCAGGATCTGAGTTTTAACTTGAAGTTTTGGAGAAGTCTTTAGCAATATCTAGATACAAATTTAAGTTTCAGTACTACATATCATCCTTGGAAATATAGTCAGTTTGAGAGGACCATTAAAACCCTATAATATATGTTGAGATCTTGTTCTATATATTTTAAAGGTGGTTGATATCAATACCTTCCTTTCATAGAATTTTCTTACAATAATAAATTTCACTCATGCATACATATGGATACTTATTATCCCTATATATATTGGTCCCTTTGAAATTATTTATCTTATTGGGATTATTTCTCATCATTTGGTGCTTCCATCAAATCTCTCTCAAGTTCATGTTGTGTTCCATTTATTTCTCATAAGAAAGTACATACCTGATCCTTTATATGTACTGAATGCAGAGTTTGTACCACTAGAGAAATACCTATCTTATAAGGAATAAAAATTTTAGATTTTGGATCAAATAGAGAAATTAGTGTGAAACAATACCACTCAAATGGTCAAATTATTTTGTAAAAACTATAATTTTAAATAATCTATGTGGGAACCCAAGGATCTGATGAGGCAAAAGTATCCCCATTTGTTTATATCAGAGTGATGGAATTTGAAGGGAAAAAGTATTATAAGGGGGGCAGAATGTAACACCCTAAGATTTTATGATATATTTATTTTTGAATATATTTAATTTATTTTATATATTTCTTTACATGCAACACTAAGTTTAAATGAATTGTGATATACTATTAAATAGTATTATTTAATGTGATAGTTATAATCTAGTAATTAGATTGGTGAATATGAGTATAAATAAATAAATTATGAAAAATTATTTTTTCACATGTATAAAATTAATTCATTGGTCATATATTGGTTAGAAATGAAAATAAAATAATTTGAAGGTAAAAATGGTGTTTTTTTGGAAAAATGATTTTTATTTATGCAACATGTTTTGATCAAAATAAATTAAATAAATATATATTTATGAATTATTTTAATAAAAGGTATATATTATATATTCAATTAATTGTTTTAATATTAATTTAAAGTTTTACAATTCATGGAATACGAATAAATCCAGTTGTATGCATAAAAATAAATTTTTCTAAAAACGGTTTTCATTGCGTTTTGCGTGCTTATTTTAAAATGAATTTATTATAGAGGTAAAATTGAATATTTTAAATGTATTATATATTTTGAATCATAATAATTAATATAATATAATAGGATCAACTTAATTTTTGGTCATTAGGAGTAGTAACCATGGTAAATATTTTCCACCTCAGTAAAAAAGGTAAAACTGGGGTAAAATTATGGGGTAAAACTTTAAAATATCTCTAACACTTACCTGTATCATGTATTATGAGTGATTTATAACAAAATATATGTTTAATAAGTTAAATAATTTATTTTAAAACATTATTTTGAAATTGGAAACTTGATCTTGACTTTTGTGAAGATAAGTTATATTTTATTCAAATTAAAAACTTTTTTGGGTATCTGCATTAAATGGATTGGTTGGAAGATACCATTTTGTTTTTAATTTCTAAAAAAGTATCAAAAACTTATTTTTTTTATTTTACCAAAAAAAATATTTTAAATTTACTTATCAATTGATTTCAAGGTTAAATTATTTTTACTCTTAAATTTTATATTTTCTTAAAAACTATTTTTCATGCGTTTTGTGTTCTTATATTAAAAGTAATTTTTCCACCCATATAAATTGAATTATATAAAATTGATTCAAACTTTGGAATCACAAGGTTTAATTTTTTTTATAATTATCCTTTTATTTTGGTCATATTATTATGTTATCATGGTAAAAAATTAAGTTATCACACTTAAGGTTAAAATGAGTTTAAAGTGGTTTAACTATGAGATAAGGTTTAAAATGTGTTCAAAACCATTATAAATGTAAATGGTTGAGTTTATTTTGACCCTATAACTTCTGAAATTTTAATTTTGGGTTCCTTGGTTCTACTTTACATGATAATTATATGCATATATATATATATATATATATATAATTTAATCTTTTAACTAATTCCAAATGTGTCGTTTCCATCACTTATAAAAGGGAACTTCCCATCCTCTTTTATTCACAAAGTTTTAACCTTATATCTCATTAAATCCCTACATAATACCATAATATATTCATTAATCTCATCCTAGATATTTTTTATTTCCAAAATACTATCCTTTTAAGGCTTAAGATGTAATCCAAAGGAGTTTTTTCAATGAAGAGGTATAACTCTTAACTGAGTACTTTAATGTTTTTTTCTTATTATAAATCCTATAAATATACGGTATAAATTATAAAAAATGAATTTATTATCTCCAATATACTTAATTTTTATTATGATTATGGAACAACCATTATTCCCCTTCTTTCTATCCCATGGGAAAAGAAAACATCATTCATGTATACATGTGTACTACCACCTCCAAGAAGTGATGTGTTTCATTTTTCATAACCACTTCACATTGATGGTTATAATTATAGATTTACTGAATAAATATTATATTTATTATGTTATTTTAGTTATTTAAATGTTAATTATTATTTACTTTTCTTTCATTTCATTCATCCAAAATAGGAAACATTGCTCATGCATATGTATGAAATACCATCTACATGAAGTAATGTAATTCATTTTTATCATCACTTTATATTAATAGTTAAAAATGTATATATAAGGATTAAATACTATACTTATGAAATTATTAAAATTCTGAGTTTTTTGGAACCACGATCAAAGTACAAGGACCGAGACTTTCGAATTGAAACATGCATGAAAAATGAAGTTGTTATCACCTAGAACAATGATTTTAATAAAGAATTGTTAATAAATGGGTGGTAAAATTTTAAAAGTAAATAATATATGATATTATATATATGATTATTATTTTTTAATATATTTATAAAAAATATATATTTATTATATAGGAGGTTTTAATATGTATGAAATAATACAAGACTTGAGGTAAGGGATTTATGTTTCAATATCATTTTAATCAGGACTGTTTATGATTGAATTTCCATTGAGAGAAATTATATAATACTTATCTGATAAACCCATTTAATTTTTTTATCCTTTTTTTTATTTTGAAATTTGTAGGTTTAATTACTATTTTCCTTTCTTTGATACTCAAAATGGTTCAAAAAATGTTTTTAAGAAAAGACGACCTTGTTTCTTCTCTTTTAGCCTAGAATATTTCTACTCTATATCCTTATTCTATAAAATGTTTTATATAATGTTTTTACTACACTCCAATGATTTTAAAAATTCATTATTAATCATTTTTTACTTTCTATAATTTTTTTAAAGGAATCTTCTTGTCATTTTCTAAATGAGGTACTTTTTACTGAAGGTGTAAACATAATATTTGTTTTTAATGATTATGACATGAATGTAATTTCCCATTATTATGACATCTCAATGATTTTAAGTTTCATTTATAATTTTTCAATCTTCTTTTAATTTTTTTTCTATAATATTTTGGAAATTTTTAGATTTTAAATAAATAATTTTAAAATAAAGAGGTTATTTCCTTAAATAAATATTCCAATGATCTTTAAAATAATTTTTCATCTATGATAACATCCTTTGATGTTACTTATGCTTTACTAGGGATATTATTCTATTCTAAAATCCTTATTCTTTCTCTAGATGGATTATTATTATTATTATTATGATATGTTTATGAAACCCATTTATTTTTCCACAAGTTATGCTTAGATGATATGATTAATAATTTATGATCTTATGGTATATATATAAATAGTTTGTGATTATGTGATAGGAAGGACCAAAATTATATATCCCTCCAATGAATTATGTAATGATGATGGAGTTGAGAAACTCATAAGATATGACAGAGTTAACAAACTCATAAGAGATTACATAGTGAACTAGATGTAGGTTACTCCGAAGAGAATATTAGAAATAATCGGTCATACATTTCCATTATGGGAATTTTTCCATAATGATAGTCTTAGGTGTGAAACTTAACTAAGGAAGTGATTTTCTATGCTTATGTTTATACCAAATACTTATGTATTATACTAATGATATGTTATCATGGATCATTATTCATTATTGATGATTCCATACACTTATGACTTATGTATTTTGTTTTGAAAAATACTTATGTCATCATTTAAGATTAATTATCTTTGATTAATTGAGTATAATTATTATAAGTTATTATCATGTTCTTATACCATAATTATTATCTTATGCTCACTTATGATCATTGATTGATATATCTTATGTTTACCCTTATCGAGAAATCGAAATCACATTTTCTTATGTTTCCTTCCACTAAGTTATGAAGAAAGGTTTTAAATAGGGCATGTCAAAGAAGTGTTCTATGTGAGAAGATATTTACATGAGATGTTAAATATATTTCATGAAATAAATTGATTATTTATCTAGTCTCTAAAGACTATAAAACTTTATGGTTTAGGGGTGTGTATTTTTATGAGATGTATTGAATATTCATCTAAAATGATATAATATACATGTATATAATTTTTAGGTCACGTCACTATTATTAATTATATGGAGTGTTTGGGAACATAGAACATGATTACAGGTACAATATGTCTCTTCCATAGAATCATAGAAGGAAAAAATCAAAGGGGATCTATATGGAAAATAGAAGTATTAAGGTTGTGAAGAAGAGGTTGGTGAATGAAAGTACCTCTATGGTACCTATCCAAAATAGTTTTTATTATCTTGAGGATATATATGGAATATGTGACCACGAGGGAAACTATTAATCATAATGTTTTACCTTACTTATTGTTCAAAAAATAGGTTAAAAAAGAATAGAAAACACAAAATAGAAATAAGTCAAAGAAATAATTGATTATGGTGGTTGATCACAAAGGTAGTAAGAGGAGAAATCCATAGATTATTGATATTATCTAATCATAAAATATGAAAGGTGATAACAATATTTTGAAAAATATTGAAGATAATGATGGTGGAGTTTTGAATTTTGTTGATGTGATATACTTGAAAATTAAGTGAGTTCCCTAAATTGAAATTGAATCTCATAGGTTAAAGTTAAATTAATTTTTATTTATTTGTGAAATCAATAATAACCTGATGAGTTTGATTCAATTATGTGATGAAAGTAATGAGGTTAATTTCAAGAGAAGAACTTTCCTTGTTAAAAGATTCAAAGATGGAAGAATCATAAAAAAAGGGAAATAACTGATGGGAATCTATTTCATATAGGATATCCAAGTAATTCCTTCTATCTTAGTGATAAGGAAGAGAACAATCTCTATCACAGAATACTTTTCCACCTTAGATAAAATAATTTGATAAAATATCAAAATAATATTATGTTAGAGATACGACCCAGTTAATTATAGCTAAGGATATGATTTTTATAGCTTTTCAAAATTTTAAGATGACTCATGGAAATTATAAAAGAGTAGAGATATAATTAACTAGGTCACTTGAGTTGGTTCATTAGTATTTTTATGGTCCTATGAGACACCAATACACTAAAGGTGGATTTTATTTTATTACATTAATTAATTAATATATGAGAATAAAGAGATTTATTTCATGAAACACAAGTTACAAGCCTTATTGATGTTCAAAAAAATTAGAAGAGAAGATGAAAGAGGACTTGGTGTTCATGTCAAAAAAAGATGATTGACAAATTCAAGGTGTTTATGGGGAGTTAATTTGAATATTATCTTAATAAAAATGGGATAAAAAACCAATATAGTTCTCTATATAATCCTAATAAAAATTAAGTTATTGAATTAATGTATGGAAGCATTGTAGAAATGGGAAGGATAATGCCATCTGAGTTTGAAAAGTCAAATTTTTTCATCAGAGAAGTCAAATGCACAATTATGCACATTCAAAACTAGTGTTTACTAAGAATTAACTAAAATCATACATCATATGATATGTGGTATAAAAATAATACAAAATTAGGTTATTTAATAGTTTTTACAACCCTTTTATCATGAGAATTAAAGACTCAAATTTGGGTAAATTTTATGAGTATGAAAAGGAAGGTATCTTTCATGTATACCTATCAAATGGAAAAGGTTACAAGTACTAGAGTAAGATAATTCATCATTTTTTAATATTTTCTTGATATGAGGATCATTTAAAATACCTTAAATCATATTTCAATTGAAGTAGTTTTAGTTGATCTGGATGAAAATAGCTAGTAGAATTATGATAAATTTATTAGGGAACAAGTTATAACTCAACTTTAAGTTGATAAATATGATTCTAAATAGACTAGTTATGAATATGAAACTTATAAGAATGAAAAAATGAATTAGAAAAATTTTAAGAATCACGTGGAAGAAGAAAACACCATTGTAAATTAAATTTAACATTTTTAGACTAGAAGAAGATTGATATTTGAAAACCAAACAACTCTGATTTCTCAAATTGAGCCACACTCTATAGATGAATCTATCAATCATGAAGATTTGATTGGAGGTATGAATGAGAAATTAGAACAAATATAGAATAATTCCACTTAGGAACTTTTTTCAATACCAAATGAAAACAATATTATTCATACAGAGTGGGTGTTCATAAATAAATTAAATGAGACATGAAAAGTCACAAGGAATAAGGAAAAACTTGTTTTAAAGGGTTACTCATAGGTTTAAGGGGTTGATTTTGAGGATTCCTTTGATAAAAGGGCCCTAAAATTTATCAATGTGATATTGATCTATGGTCTGGTGTACAAGAATAGAAAGAACATAAATATGTTAGGTTATACCGATGCATAATGAGAAGGATACTATGATGATAGAAGGTTCACTTCACGTAGATTTTTTTGGGAGAAAGCTTTGTTATCTAGAATTTCATGAATAAATTTTTTTTTATTTGAGATAAAGGAACCAAGAACATAGAAGAATTATGAAATAAATGAAAATTTTAAATTTTAACACTGGACCTATCATTAAATAATTTATTCAACATAGTAATACTTGATTCATTCTAATGATCTCTTGAAATAAAATTTAAATATGTAAAAAAAATTAAAATAGTACCTTGGTGGAACGACATGATCTCAACGATATTATATTTTATCTAGATCAACATAGCATGAATAAACCAAACGATATTCCCTCTATATCATCCACACATGAAACACCACTCCATGAATTTTTTTCTTTGATTCTAGATTGCTATCATGGAAAATTAAAGTTTTTATGATTCTCGTACAATCACCAGAAAATCATGTGATCGATCCCAAAAATTAGATCAATATCTTCTTGATATTTCTCTCTCTAGAATCTAGAGAGAATATAGGAAAGGATAAATCCAAATTAATTCAAATGGAAACTATCACCATTCATGGCTCAAAAATGAGTTTAAATAGTTAGGTTTAACTTTCTAAAATTTCCATTAATCCCTTAGATAATTTAAACCTCTTGAACCAGCCTAAAATGACATGGATAGCTAAGTAAATGTGTTGTGTCTATCATGAATATTTCACTAATCATTGGTGACATTATTTAATTCCATGTGATGAACCATGATCCATTAACTCATCTTGTTACTCCTATAATTATTTAACAAACCTTGAACATGTCACATTTATTAAAAAAAACACTTTCTCATTTTCACATTTTATAATTAAATAACATGTTAATACCTTGAGAAATAAATTCATTTATCATTATTATAAACTAAAATAATTAATTTAATTAATTTAATTGTGATAGTTCAATTGGACATCCACTGGTCCCAACACATGCAGCCCACATCATCCTAAACTCCAATACATTCGAATTGGTGGAACCTGTGAATACACTTTGTGTGTGACCCTCTAGGCCCCCATATTGATGTAAACAAGTAAAACTCATGGAAAAATAGTGGTATATTAAAACACATAATGTAACCTAAATATAAAATGATACATTATAGTTATGTCAACCTCCTATGAATTTTTATCTTATAATATAATCTATTTGTCTTGCTATCTCATCAAATAGGATGCATTACATGTGTCATCAACCTATATGATTGATATATATTTATTTTACTTCCTAAAATGAACTAATTGATACACTAATATGGACATGTATTTATTAGAATATTCCATTATAATCAAAGGACTAAATTTATCTACTTCTAATAATTTATAAGGGACAAATCATTTCTTGACTTATTCATTAAGTCATCACTCGTGATGCACCCAATGTATCTTACCTAAATACAAGTATATTTCATCACAATTTTATTAAATACATAAAATCATGTGACTCATGATATGAATTAATAATAATTTTAATTATAAGGACTAATGTACATGTTCTATGATAGGAATATCTAATGGAAAATAAAACATTTGGAATTCTTGTAGGCAATACAGTTCTCATAACCTTCTCCATTAGAGATTACTGAAGGAAAACTTCATGAGAAGAAGTATTGATATCTTATGAGTCCCATGAACAACCTATTTTAGTTGTGTCTAGTCATATTATTTCATCCATCCATAGAACATGTATTTAATAATATCATCATTTCACTTCAAGGTTCTTATCATAGCAGGGAACTTCTATGACCTTTTGATGTGACAAATACTCTAAGGATACTATCACATTGGATATCACATAAAAAATAATCATAATATGATATAATATTTATTAATATTCAAAACTATGAAAATACTAGTAATTAAAGGTACAAATTAGTTATTTTTAAGGCACTAACTCCAACAACCACCCACTTGAACAAGATCCAGCTTCTAATTACTCTCAGTCTAAAATATATCACACGATGTTTATGATTCTATTGAGATAATGATTTTTTCAATGGGTCTTAACCATTATCCTCTTTGGAAATTTTGTTTACGATGACCTCAAACCTCTAAGAAAAATCCCTCAAGAGGTTATACTTCTGAATTATATTCATTATCTGTTGATGTGATTTGGTCTCTTTGGTTAATACCAATACTTTAGTATTATCACAATACAGTGAGATATCATCTTCACTAATCTTCCCATATCAATATCTTAGATAAATTTTCATATAAAAATTACCTATTTATCTATATTATAAGTATTAATATACTTGGAATCCACTATATAATTAATGACGACTGGCTGCTTTGAGCTCTGCTAGCTCACAAATCCTCCATTTATACAGATGACATATACTAACTATTATTTTAGATAAACCAAATCTGTCTGAGAACTAGAATTTTTATATACCCTAACGAATGGTTCCTCATATCTTTTATAAAGTATGAACATATCCTTAGTACCCCTCAGATAATTTAGGATAGTCTAAACACCAGTCCAATATTGTTCTCTTAGATCTACTCGATATCTTCCTACCATAATAAAGGTATAGGCAACATATAACATGGTACATATCATAACATACGTGATGGAACCTATCACAAAATCATAAGGTATTATACTCATACTCTCTCTCTCCTCATGTGTCAGAGGATACATTTTCTTAGAGAGATATATATCATGTGAAACTGGAGCCAATCCCCTTATGGATTATTCCTTACTAAATCTATTTAGTATCAGGTCAATGTTTGTACCCTAACATAGTCTAAGTAGACTCTTAGATATATCATGAATGATCTTGATCCATATAATATAGGTTACTTAACCAAAGTATTTCATGGATAATTATGTGTTCAAAAATGTCTTAACTGACTGTAAGACTGGTATATCATTTCTAATTAGTAATATCACATTAACAAATACTACTAGGAAAACTACTACACTCCCATTCAACCTATTTTAGACACAGTGCTCATATTCAACAATTATGAAACTAAATTCCCTTATAGATTCATCAAAGTGAATGATCTATGACCTAAATGATTGTGTCAATCCATAAATGGACCTTTATAACTTTTATACCTCATTTCTATCATTTAGTGTCATAAAACCCTCTAGTTATGTCATATAAAAAAAATTCTATAAGGTTCATGTTCATGAAATATTTCTTGATATACATATTCCAAATCTCATAATCATGGTAAGTTTCTATGTAAAGTAGAATTATTATAGATTTCATTAATGGAAATAGTAAAAAAAATATCACAATCTATGCCTTGATGTTGATTAAAACCATTATCCACTAGTTTTTACTTATACGTACTACTTTTAACTTCTATGTCTATTTTCTTCTTGAATACTCATTTTCACACAATGAGATTTACATCCACTAGAGGATCTAACATAACCCAAACTTGGTTTTAATATATTGAATCCATCTCAAAATTTATGGCTTCATTCTATCTTATAGATTTTGAGTTGCTTACTACTTCCTTATAGGATATATGTTCCTCATTATCAACTAATAATGTGTTACCATCCCCGATGACTAAAAACGCACATCACTTTGGTTATCTAACCTATCTAGTACTCATATGTTGTACATATGTCTATAAAACAACAAATTCTATGGGGTATATTGTAATTTTTCCATTTTACAACTCCTATATATCTTGAGCATCAAATTCATCAAATAAAATATTTCTCCCACTATCTATTTTGAAGATGTGTTCCCTATCTAGAAAGGTTAGATGTCATTCAACCACAATTATTTTATCTAAATGGTTATATAGATAATGTCATTTAATTTCTTTAGGATATCCTTTAAAGATAAACTTTATACCCCATGGTTTTAGTTTACTTCCAAAAATGGTCTTAACAAATTCCTCATAGCCCCAAACATGTATTGTTTCGCCTCTGAGGTGGCACTTTTCATGTGGTGCGAAAATAGTCCGATGAGGATCATCACCCGTCCCTTTTTCCAGAGATGGTTTCCTATCAAGTTCACCATTTATTTTGTTTAGACCCATCCTGAATCATTTTCATCTAAAAGAAGATTGGATTAAACCCATGGGGATTGGGAAATTCACCCCTTTCTCATTTTGAAGTAGGTGCCACAGTCAGTCATTCCTAGCAGGCAATTACGCGGGGTCAATTACTTGTACAATCGGTCCTCCTTGGGTATAAATTCCTCTAATGATCTCCAATGAGTTCATTAATGGATCTATAAACACCCAACGACTTTTTTATCCATGATTCATGGACCTGATTTCCAAATTCAGGCACTCGTTGATTGATGATTTAGCCAACAAAACTTGAGAACTCCATTGGTCGAGAGGATGGGAAGTCAGGATCACCGCACCTTTATGGGGGTAGATTATTGCATGTTTCGAGGATCTCTTATAGATTTAAGTCATGTTCATATGTTCATTAATACTTGGTTCATTTCTGAAGAGTGTGTCCATGGGCTACCCTTGGTTTGTAAGATCATCATAGGAATGCATACATTTGATGCTACAGAGCTACTGCTGACTTGAGCTATACAATAAGGCGATCTAGATTTTATCATCATCTAGGGGGGATAGAAGGTAATTTGATGTTGGGATCAAACCCATAATATGGGTTTCCTACGCATCCTTGATAGAGGAATCAGAACCCATGTAGTTCGGATGTGGTGAGGATTACTAATGGGAGCTGCCCATTTGATGGGTCATGGTTGGGTGAACCCTTTTGGATGGGCACCCTTTTGAGATCAAGCCTTTAGGTAGGCATCCTACGTATCCTAGTTTGACCAGGAATCATAGTTCTCATAGTTCAGACATGCTGGGGCTTATGCATGGGAGCTTCCCATTTAAGGAGGCATGATTGGGTGGACCCTTTATGGGAGGGCACCCTTTTGAGCTCTTCTAGTAGGTGTCCTACTTATCCTAATTTTATTAGGAATCAGAGTTCTCCTAGTTCAGATTTGTTTGTATGTTGTAATAAACACAAACCTCTAATCCCACGTGATTCATGCTCGGTGTGAGAAACAAGAGGATGTGAGAGATCCAACCAACCACATGCTTCCTCTCCTATTGGTGGGAGAGGGAGAGCCTATGGCAGATGAGGCTAGGGCAACGGTGGGTGAGGGAGCAGAGCAAAAAACCCTTTATTGTGAGATGAAATTAAAGGTCGTGCAACTCAAACTCAGAATATTGGGGACTTACCTCAGTGGAAGGGCCTTGGAATACATTCTGGGAAAGGGGAGGAGTTTTTTCCCCATCAAAGGAGAAGTGAACATAACTCCTTCGACTGATCACTATTCCTCATTGAATGGAAAAGCAAGTGATCACCATTAATCCTTAGAATGGAGAGGTTCATGTTGGTATCCCATGGTTGGACTCCAGGTTACCATGGGAATGTAGACCCACAAGAATTCCCAAAGCCCTAACCGTTGTTGGGAGAGCCTTCATGACTCCACTTACCATGGGTATTTAGACTCAATGGGGCGCACTGATGCACCCGATGGTCTGATCATATGAGTCTTGTGGATTTTGAGGAGGATTTGGCCTGATACTGGAGGACTGGTTCACATAGAGATTATGGAGGATTGGACGGTAATGGAGGGGTGAAGTTAGAACCTGAGGAAATAATACCCAAAAATACCCGATTCTGCGTATTGGTTTCTTATGCAGAATGGAGGAGGCTCTGCATACTATAGTGGTATGTGGGAAGAGGGGTCATCCGAATAATGATACGATACACATGCATGGTTATATACCACTACATACCATATTGGTATGCGGCCTATCATGCCGCTTTGGGTTCTATCTGTGTACTGATGCAGTACACGGTTCCGGGTTTAGTCTGTATAGTGGTATACTATATAGACACTATATCGAAGGAGGGTTCGAGGGATTATCGTTTGCAAGAAGTTCATCTGTGAGAAGTATATGGTTCGCAGTTTCACCATTTAGGTTCGCAATTCTCTTTTTATTATTAGGTTCCCCCGTTTTATGGTTCACAGCCAGCTATACCTGCGGAGAGAGTGGTTCACAATTCATGTTTCACCGATGAATCAAGACTAAAGATAGAGTCTTCTCTGAACTCTTTATTCCAACCTATGAGACCCCTTCAATATTTCATCTTTTTTCCTTTTCATCATCCTACTGTGCTCCTTTTATAGAGCATCGGGGCAATTGTATCTATGGGATTGAAACACCATTTGCGAAGGCCCATGAGGAGATATCCTCACCCGCAGAACACTCGGTCAACTGGGGTTTTGCAGAGGCTATGGTTCACGATCATGTTTCATAGAACCCTTATGGTTTGTTTCATCTATTAATTGATGAGTTCGCGGAATGGTACGCGGATGGCCTTCACGCACACAATTCCTTCGGTGATGTGGTTCACGGTTCACTTTGTTCACTGGCCATCACTCTATGGGCTAGTGGCTTGAAAATCATTCCGTATACCTGGTGGTTCACAATCCAGGTGGTCCACGGACCCTTCCCGGTGATGGTATGTGGGCCACCTGAAAATATTTGAAAACTTGAATTCCTTCAAGTTTCTTCTGAAATTTGCAACCCAATTTGAGCTCATTCACCTTTATAGACTAGTATAAGTAATTTATTCCTTCTACAAAGTGATTGTGGGGGTATTTTATTCCCTTGGAGGAATTTTCAGGACCCTACAAATGCCCCCATCAGAATGGGGTCTGTTCGGAATGAAAATGAGACTATTTTGATGTAGAATCGATCCTAAACTGAAATGGTTCATGGTAGAATAGATGGAACTGGTGGGAGGGAACCAAACTTATATATATGGGCCCATGTAATTTTTCTTTTACCTTTTATCATGGAGAAAAGTGCTCTCAATTCCCTTAGCTTCCTCTACATTCACATACCATGCTTCTTGAGAAAATCTCGTTCACGAACCACTTCGTACGTACCATGAACTGATCTTTTCACCATTTCTCTATCCTTGTACCATATTTTTTTTCTTTGTGAACAAAATTGAGGAATTTTATGACTAAAACCCAGATTCCACATAGGATGATGCTATGTGGTTGGAATGTTCACATATCGAACTTGGATCGACGAACTGAACTTTAAGAATTAATAATCCAAACTTAAACTTTAATCCTGGAATCTCTAATCATGAACTTAATCAAGTCCTGGGTTTGCGGTATCCACCTTCTGTAAACCTTTCTATTCATTATCCAACAATCTGTGGACCAACCCCTCCTAGATGCTTCACGTACCATAGCTGTACGCAGTGGAATGCATCCGTGTACCGTAGTCATAGGCGGGGTTGCTTCCACGCACCATGTAGTACACGAATTGTGCCTTTTGCGTACTATTTCCGGGAGCAGTACGCAGATCCTTATGTGGATATATTTTGAGTCCTTTATCCTCTCCTTTGTAGCCTTTATCCAAAAATATTTATTGGACTGAATTTTTATCGGCTTCTGGTTCTTCTTGTGTAGGCTACAATGCCTACTTCACATGCTGTGATAAAATCGATGAAGATAAGGGAAACCGTGGTGGAGAATAGTGAGGATCATCTTTGAGCCTACATTATTTTTCATGACAGCTTATTAAAGGATTTCTTGATGACAGAGCTCCTATCATATCTGCTATCTATACAGTTTCCACTTTATGGCTTTGGTCTCCCTAAAGATGTTCCTCTTCCATTGGATGACCCTGATACCCCTTCCATCCTCTTAGAGGCACCATAAGGAAATGATCATGCCAACATTTCCCCAGTAGGTGAAGTCATATCCAATCTAATTTAGGAGAACATCTTCATACTAGGAGGCTCAACATGGAATTAGGGCAACCGAGGGTGTCGTGATGATGTCCCTAGACTAGGTGCCAGATAGTACCCATCCATTATCAACATCTCCCAAGAAAACCCTAATAGCGGGTGGAGCACCAACAACTTCCACTTATTTCATGGGGAGGTGGGAATCAGCTTATGGGATATCCACCGGCGTGAAGGACTCCCTATCCTTGGAGAGATGTATGATGAGTTTCTCCCGGAAGTTGCTACCTATAATGACACTGACCATGTGTCACCTTTGACAAGGAGCTTACTGGACATGGTAGAGGGATTACTTGATCATCCCCTCCAGGCTCGCTCGCTGATCCCATTCAAGGCATGGATAAGGTTATTCTTACAAATGAATGGACCCAAGCCGAGGGAACACCACAGTCAAACTCACCCATCTTGTCAGTCTTGCCAAATTCCCAGGTCATACTATGCTACCCTTGAAGCAGGATGATATAACACATGGGGATACAATCTTTAACCAAACGTATCACCTACGCTTAGATTAGCAGGCTTCTTTGAATTTTTTTTGAGCAGATGAATTTTCCAATCCCGTGAAATATATATCGGGGTTCGGGCCTATACTTTGATGATAGAGGCCATACTGGAAGAGGGTATTCCCATTAATTTTTCCCTTCCTACCCTCACCCAGCTTTATGATTTTTTGGAAAAAATACAGGAAGGTAGGCCCCCACACTGTCTTAGGGGACCATTTCAATTTCTATATGGGTGGATGGCAGAACACTTCCCCTGTTATGAATACCATCATACTGAAAAGTTTCCTCATTCTAACTTTCAACCCACCCTTCTCAACATTTTCATTGTTAGTCCTAAAACTCTAAGCGTTATTGATGCGGTTTGGATATTGAATGATGCTTCTCATTTCTCATTTGCACTACATCCTACACCTCATGGGTCATTGAGAGGTGATATGGGGAAATTATTTGGAGTAATTTTCATACCTCATCATGCTTTGGGACAGGATTCTCACTACTTATATAGACCGAGTAGTCATTTGTGAGTCATACCTCCCCTACTGATTTTCCAGGCAATTTGGATGCCTTCAACAAGCTTCACTTCTTCCTGCTGCTCAGTTAAGGAGAGAATCTCATCCCACAGTTCTTCACCAATTATGGATCATGACGATGCATGAAGGTGCTTCTATGGAAGTTATCATCCCCAATACCACATAATCCACTTTTTTTTCATTAGAATATTCCCGACTATGGGTGAATTGTTACCCCAATGAGATGCTGAAAGAACTAGTTCGATGGGTGAAAAAACCCTTAACCATTTTTGTCCCCTTCCTTTCCCTAGTGACAATGCCACACATTCCTTATACTGTGAAGAGTGCGATAGCTACACCACCTGCTCCTACCCTTGTGGTAAGAAGATGCTCGGTTTGCCATCAGAAGCGTCAGAGAAGGGATTCTTTGGTACAACCCATCTCAGTGGGGAGTAATTCAGACTACTCCCCTCCTGTGGACACTACCCAAGATCTTAATGAGGCTGGCACCAGGAGAGTATCACCGATCACCCCAGAAGTCGTGGCTAGCCCTCTACATCTAGCTACAACAGTTGAAATCTGAAGAGAAAGAGAGTCCCCAATATTGGGTGACCTGCCTTAAGTCCCTCCCCACTCTTGAGACGATGATTCCTACTTATAGATACATTATGGCGGGGTAAGATCAAGTTACTGGTGTTGTAGTGAGGCACTAGGCAGTGCGAAAAGAGGCATGGAACCAGTTATGTGATCTTTCCATGGAGACACCTATGGAAAATTTTTCGGATGAGGGTGATAATTTTTAGTGATTATTCACTGAGATGGGTTTCAGTGGATTTGATTATTGTCACTTACAACTCCTTATCTACCAAATCATAATTTCTTAGGAAGAACTTTCCTCCTACAAGGACAAGTTGGACAAGTTCAATTCTTCCCATCACCAAGTGGAAAACTTCTAAGATGTTTTGGAAGAATTTGATTATCTAACGGACGAGGAGGTGAAGGCTCCTGATTTGGTGGACACCCAAGAGGAAGAGATGCGGGAGAGTGAAGCCCATACAATAAGGTTGAGGTATCAATTTTCCTCTTCACGTTCCAACTATGAAGCCATCTAGAATAAGGGGTGGGACCTTAAAGTTGTTTTGGAGTGGGTGTGTCTGACGGTCAAGGCCAAAACGGAGGAGAGAGATTCTTTGGAGAAAACTATTGAAGGCCCGCAAAAATCACTTGCCATCCTTATGGAAAGCGCAAACCAAGCCTTGTTATAGTTTCATTCTAAATTATTATATGTACTCTTCTCCCTTTTTTGATAGTTTGGAGAGACTCTGAACTGGGGATGCTCCTCCATTTTTTTCGAACTCAATGAAACTGATTTGCCTTTAAATCCTTTTTATTTTTCTTTTCCTATCATTTCAATTGATCATAATCAATTATATAAAAATAATTCTAATTAGGTATTAATTTTAAACCATGATTAGTAAACTAGAATAATCAAATTAGGCTCTAATTTTTGCCTGAGCTGTGGGACTCAGCGAGCGTAGTTTGACTATAGCTTAGGTTTTATGGAACACCTCATAAAATTTTATGTTTTTTTCATTATTACCCTAATTTTTTCCTAAGCCTTATTGGCATAGGCTTAATGGGCATAACTTGAATTTTCCTTAGGCTTACATTTATGGGTTTTCAACCTAACAAGCTTTACGCCTTTTTTGATGGGTCAATGTTTTTTTAATGAACCAATACTTGAATTTTATCCATAGGTGCCTTCTGTAGATTTTCCCTCTAGAAATTATGGAATCTCTTTCACTAGAAGTTCATAGTCCTACTAATCAAATTTATTACTAATGTTTTAGGTCGAACATCTTTGACCAAACTTAATTAGGTGGGGCCCTGACTCGGGATCTTCAGCTAAGAATGTTCTAATATCCTTCAGACATAGATTAGGGATTTTCTTGACCCTAAACTTGTGAATTTGGAAATGCATGAGGCTAGAAAGTCATTTTAGGTGTACGAAGATAGTAAAGGACTCTCTTGGGGAAGAATTTTACTTTGGTTGACAGCTATTTTTGTGGAAAACATATGCAGAGCCACTGGGGCATGATGTACATAGTCAATCAAAGGTGTCTGCAGGACACTAGTCTTTTATCTCTGATGGCCTTGGTAGGATTTGCAACAATTTGAATTTATCTTAATGTTGGGAGACACAATGGGTGGCTGGTCTGAGTAGTAGTGTTTTAAAACATTAGGGACATTAATGTCGGCTTTGAGGGGGAAACTATTCCCCCATGGTTCTTACTTGTGTGAGGGAGAGCCAGTTAGTGGTCAGTTCAGTTAGAAATATTTTTTATTTTTGGGGCATTTGGAATTAAGAAGATATGTAAGCTGTTATCCATAAGTTTTCCAAATATGGGGGGTGATAGAACATTATTGTCATTTGACCATACGGAAGCTATAAATGACTCTCCTAGGAATGAATTTTCCTTTTATTGATAACCATTTTTGTGGGAAAAATATGCAGATCCATCGAGGAATAATGTTCATAGTCAAAAAAAGGTGTATGCAGGACACTGTACTTCCATATCTGATGGCTATAGAAGATTATGGAGATTGGGAACTTTCTAAATATGGTATGTGACCATCATTAAGGGGTTCACCTGAACACAAAAATGAGAATTTTAGCTGAACTTCTTCGGGAAGTGAGTGGAGGCACTTTTCTTTTGTATGCATATCAACTTCACGCATATCGATAGGGTATCTTTAGAAACCTCAAAATGATCCAGAGATGAATCAATACCACACGTTCTGATATGTCTAGTATGTGTTTAGGGAGGAAAATCTAAACAATGACTTTGAGGGCCCTTGAATCAGGAGGGATGGAATGAGTCTTGGAAGCCATTGGGTGTACTGAGATATGAGAGAACTCTCCTGGGGATGAATTTTCCTTTGATTGATGTCCATTTTTGTGGGAAACATATGAAGAGACACCGGGGAATGATGTGCATAGTTAAAAAAAGGTTTCTTCAAGACACTCTCCTTCTATCTCAGATGGCCTTGAATGATTATGGGGATTCAAGTTTTCTCAAAACATAGAGTTTGAGGTATGGCAGGAGTGTGTCTGGACATATTGGGGACATTTAGGTTTCCATTTACTTATGGAATTAGGTATCAATTACGTAGATCTGACTCATTAATAGGGAGAGGTGTTCATCCCATTTTTGGGGTACCCATTCATTTAATGTCACATGGCCAGGATGGGGGGTTCCTCTCAGGGATGGGAACCGTGACATGCCTTTTAGGGTCGTGCTTCTAGGACCAAATTCCTGGGCTATTTCGCCATAATGTCATGGTGGATCTATCATTAAGACCCCTAATCTCAGATGATCTATGATCAGTGTGAGAAATAATTGATTACGAGGATTTTAGGTCATTACCTAAGAGTAGTGAAATCAACATCAGAGGAAACTTTGGGCTTAAACCATTGCTATACATTTTAATGTCGTACATCAAGGACTATTTTAGCCATGCAGTTTAATGTCGTGTAGTGAGGAAATGATGATGTGCAGTTTAGAGTTATGCAGTGAGGACAATTATGTTGTCATAAAGATCTTTAATAGTTTTGAATTAATCGCAATCAGTATGCTCTGGCATTCCCTAGACATGGGTGATGACAGAATGTGTAAACTATAGTCCCATGGGAAACTTGAATCATGAGGGATGACATGGGGCATGGAAGCCATTGGGAGTACTGATCTAGGATAACACTCTCTTGGGGATAAATTTTTCTTTGATTGACGTCTATTTTTGTGGGCAACATATATAGATCCACTGGGGCATGATGTGCATAGTCAATCAAAGGTGTCTACAGGACACTGGCCTTCCATATCTTATGGACTTGAAGGATTATGGGGATCCAAGTTTTCTTGGGGTATGGAGTTTTAAAAATAAGAGATATATGCCAGGGAATGAGAGAAATATCCAGATTGTGATTACCTGTGAACTACGCGAGCTTCCACATAGGTCTGAATCATATATATAGGGGGAAGCAGGATCTTTTGACTTCTCATGAGTGGGGGGCATGTGAGGGATATCATAACACCGAGGGATGGACCACACATAACTCTTGAAGAATTTTATAGTTTATTGTCATGTGATTAAGACCTTTTATGAGCTCCCTATACAAGTATGACCTATGCACGAGGAAAAGGGAATTTTTTATGGTGGTTGTGCCAGGATGCCAAATCTGAGCATCACTATTTATCCCGCAAGAGCAGGAATCAAGATGCACATAGTTATGAATGTTCCCTATAATGATCTGGCTCGGTCCATATATTAGGAAATTTTTGTTCTATCCATCACGGTTTCTAGGCCTACCATGTTACTCTATAGTTTTCTTTCGTAAGAGAATTCCTACCACTGATCTTAATCTCAAGTGAGTAACAATCGGTGTGAGAAACAAGGAGTGATAAGGGTTTCCCTTACAAATTTGGGGAGATAGGGGGAATTATGGAGGCATTTTTTATAGTGGGTGTTGGGCCAAGATCAAGGGTTGAGGCATCGCTATGTATCCCACAAGGGAAGGAATCAATCCATACGTAGTTCTGTGAGAGATCATGCGGTTTATTATCATGTGATTAGTATGCTTTGTGCCATGTAGTTTAAACTCTTATAGTGAGGACATGATTCATGGTTTAATGTCATGTTTCAAGGACGAGTTCCTTATAGTTTAACGTCATGTGGAAAGAAAAATGGCTCATAGTTTAGGGTCATAGAGTTTGGACCATGAATTCACTTTATTGCTACTCATAGTTTAAGGTCTTAAAGTTTGGACCATGACTTATTGGTTTTATAAATCATGGTTTATGGTCATAGAGCTTGGACCTTAACATGGGGGGCTCAATGTCACGTTGCATGGACTAATACTGTATAGTTTAATTTCATGTTGTCAAGATGATGGCTCATAGTTTAGGGTTGTAGATTTTGGACCATGACTCGGGAGGATGCTACTATTCGAAGTACTTCTTCAGTAAATTCACATTTTTAGGAGCTGTGATGAGTCATCCTTCCATTGATATCCAGGCGTATGCACTATTGGAATAGACCCTATGTATGAAATATGGTCCTTCCCACTTTTGTTCAAGATTCAGGGCCTTCTTCCTAAGTATCATCAGGGTTTTGAGGACAAACACTATTTCTCCTTTGAGGAAATATTAAAGGCGAAAATTTTTGTTGAAGGCTCGTGCAATCCAATTTTGGTAGATTTCAAAATGGTGCAGAGTGTGAAGCCTTTTTTCATCTAGCTTCTCCAACTCATCAAACTATCTCTGGGATTTCTCATCCATGTAAATTTGATCGTAAATGTCCACACAAAGTGATGGCACTTGGATTTTGATATGCAAAAATACCTCTGCTTCATATACTAGTGAGTACAGGGTTTCCTGGGTGGTGGTGCGGGTCATGGTAAAATAAGCCCATAAAGCATAAAGGAGCTTGTTGGCCACAATTTCTTATCCTTATCAACCATCTTTTGGAGTATTTTAGATAAAGTACTATTGAAAGACTCTATATTCCCATTGGCTTCTGCATGGTAATGGGAAAAACAATTAACTTTAGTTCCATACTCCTTCTATAGCTTGTCCAAATCAGCAGAGCAGAAGTTGGTGTCATTTTACATTAGTATTGTATGAGGGATACAAAATCTGGTAAAGATGTTGGCCTTCACAAATATAATGATGTTTTTCTCCATGAATTATTTAAGGGGTATTGCTTTGGACCATTTAGAAAATAAGTCGGTCACTGTGAGAATAAACATGAACTGTCTGTCTGTGGTGGGAGGATATGGTCCCACAACATCCATCCCCTAGGTGGAAAATGTCTAGGAGTACTTAGCTGTATGAAGTAACTCTGGGGGTCAGTGTATGAAATTAGCATGACTTTGGTAGGAATGGAACTTATTGGTGAATATGGAACAATATTGCATCATAGTAGGTTAGAAATACCCAATCCTTTGGATTTGGTGAGAGAGCTTGGTTGCTAATTGTTGCACTCCAAAATCTCCGACATGCACTTATTTTATGATGGCAGCCGTCTCTTCTCCATCAATGCACCTGATAAGGACTCTGTCAAGGCCTTATTTGTAGAGAACCTTTTCTTGGTTTAACCCATTGTATAGAACAAAGTTGACTACCTGTATTTATACCTTCTCCCTTCTAGACCTATTTGGTGGGATTCCCCATTCCGAAGGTAATTTGAAATGGGAATCATCCAGCCGGTGGTGTGACCATAAGGCACAAAAACAGGACTAATTTTTTTGATTTCCTTTTTATTATTCTGGATGAATGGCATGACCATTTGGTGGTGGGCAATGCTAATGACTGTTTCATCCCGATCTGGATCAGCCAAGGTTGTGTCTGAATTTTCAAAAGCGTCTTCTTGGGCATTTTGTGACCGGGGTACATAAGTCAATGTTGGTTCTGATGTGAATTTTTCCATCAGTTCTTGAACATGGTTCATCAAGGGGTCCAATAATTCTTTCTTAATGGTGTAGTTACAATTGACATGTTTGGTGACTAGCTCTGAATCACCTTTTATTTTTACGTGTTTGGATTTCACATGAACTGCCAGTTCTAAACCTGCAATGAGGGCCTGATATTCTACTTTATTATTTTTAAAGCCTTCTGAAAGTAGGAAAGAGTAAGGCAAGATGGAATTTTTGGGGGATATGAGTACAATTCCAAGCCCCAATTTTTTGATCTTGGGATCCTCCATCCTTTTCCCTATTGGGATTCAGGAAGCACCATCAATGTACATTTCCCATGTTTGGGGGTCCTCTTGGATAAAAAACACTTCTTCATTTAGAAGTTCAGCATCCAACAATGTTGTTTCTTCCAAGGGGTTCTCTTCCAGAAAGTCTGATAATGCCTGACCTTTGATGTATTTCTAGGGAATGTATTGTATGTCAAACTATTGCAGTATGACCACCTATCATGATAGGTGTCCATTTAGCATGGGATGATTGAGGATATATTTGAGTGGGTTTCAAAATCAATCATTGTTCAGATGAGGTAATAGAGGCTGTTATCATTTACAGAATCATTCTCCTGCATGATAAAGGAACCTAATGACCATTCCAGAGAGGTTACATACAATATGAGTGGTCTCCCCTCAACTGGTGGTATCATCATAGGTGGTCTTAGGAGATATCTTTTGATATTCTCAAACGCTTCTTTGCAATAATTATCCCACTCATACGTAACTCCTTTCTTCATGATTCTGGTGAAAGGTAAGCATTTACCTTCTAGGTTGGATATGATGTGTCAAATGTAGGTGAGGTGCCCCTGGAGACCTCTCAACTCGTTAAGGTTGGGAGGTGGGGACATGCCAAGGATGGATTTTTTCTTCTCAGGGCTGACTTCGATGCTGCGATGGCGTACGATGAAGCTGAGGAATTTTACCAAGGTAAATATAAAGGAGAACTTTAGGGGTTTTATCTTCAAATTGTGATGCCACAATTTGTTGAAGATAGATTCAAGATCGTCCATGTGGTTTGAGCGATGTTGTGATTTAACCACCAGATCATCGACATAACACTTGATGCATTTTCCCAAGAAGGGCTTGAAGATGCGATGCATGGTGCACTGATATGTGGAGCTGTTATTATTTAGGACAAAGGGAATCACTTTATAACAGAACACTCTCTGAGGGGCCCTAAAAGAAGTTTCTTATTCATCTCCTTAGGCCATCCAGATCTGGTTGTATCCAGAATAACAATTCATGAAAGAGAAGGATTCATATCTGGCTATTGCATCAATCAAAAATTATATGATTGGTACTGGGAAGTCATCTTTGGGGAAATGTCGATTAAGATACTTGAATTCAATGTAGATCCTAATATGTATATTCTTATTTTTTATAGGGACTATGTTTTCCATCCATATTGGATATTGGATCTCCCTTATAAAGTTTTCTTTGATCATCTTGTCAACTTCAACTTCTATTTTGGTAGAATGCATCAGGTTGGTCCTTCTAGTTGCGTTCTTATAGCCCCAGTGATCTTTTGATAAGCCCAGATGATGAGGGGAAACCTCCCGATTGAGTCCTGGAATTTATGTGTAATTCCAGGAAAACACATCTCGATTATTCTTTAGGAAAGAGGAATATTCCTCATGATCCTCAACAGGAATAGCCACATTGATCAGAGTGGGCTAAGGTTAATTTTTAGTGCCCAGATTTATCTTCTTATGTTCATCAATTTTGGTGGAGACACCTTCTTCGAATGCAGGAGGGGAATTTTTGAGGTCTTCTTCCTCTTCTTCTTCTTATTCATCATATTCATCTTCTTCCTCTTCTTCATCTTCTGATAGAGAGAGGATTTTTGAGACAACTTCTCCAATATTGAGAGAGAAACTGTCTTTTTTCTTAGTGTGTGAGGCGAGAGATATCTGGGGTCCCAAAGATGGGTCAGGAGAATTTTCAGTATGGATTTTCCTGACATCATGGGAGTCAACATGATTTTTCGTGTCTTCGGACTTGGTGGCTGTGACAAAGACCACGCAGAAAATTGATTCTGCATCCAGACCTTCACTTATTCATTCAATTTGGTTGATGGGTAATACATACACTTCCACAAACTAATGGAGGGGGTTGGCGGGAGCCATTTCCAATCCATTCGGGGCAGTAATCCAATCAATGTCATTGGATGAAAGATGTTTTTTTTCGACTCATATAACCCTACATCGATATAATGTGACTCAGATGACTCAAATGAGGATTTATCGGCGTGCAATATCCCATTTTCCCCATTAGTGAAATATTTGACGCACTAATGGTATAATTACAGAATTATAGCGCGCTGATACAACCAAGGCCTCCCTAATAGGGCGTTGAAGGTTGTACTTTGTTGTACTACCAGGAACTAATAATATGACATGAGGTCTCCAAATTGAGTTTTAATCTTGATTCGTCCCAACAGTTTCTGCTCACTTTTTTCATATCCCAGTAGAGTTTTAGTGTAGGGTATCAAGATGCCTTCATCATATCCCAGTCGATGAAGTGTCCACAGTGGGAGGAGGTTGACTCCAAATCCGTTGTCTATTAATATCCTCTAGATATCAATTTCATTTATCTTTCCACACACATATAAGGGTTTGATGTGCCCTTGCATAATGGTGTCTTAATCCCTGTCTGTGAAGAAGATAATGGTGTGACATTCTTTGAGTCTGGTCTCTATCTGATAGACTTTGGCTACTACTACTTCAGCCTCGATCTCCTAGGGACTTAGTAAGGCTTCAATGAGAACCTCCCTAAGATCTGCGAACAAGATTAACACATCTAGGATTGATATCTTTTTTGGTACTGAAGCTAGATGCTTTAGAATATCATATTTCTGCTCTAAAGTTTGGCACTTCTTGTCTTGGGGTTTATCTTTCATAGGAACTTTAGGGGTTCAGGATTTGGATGTGGATTATTCGGCCTCTATAGCTAGGGTCGGTGGTGCTGCGGTCCTTTCCATGTTTGGCTAAACTATCCTGCCTTCATGCCTTGGGTGATTTAATATTTGTTCTTCCCTTGATGGGTATTCCAAGATAATTGGGCTTGTATTTCTTCCGACGAGGGTGAAGTAGCATTCTGGTTCTTGTTGTGTTTGCCGGAGGTCCCTTTTGCAAGTTTTTACGGTGTTAACGGTTTGATTTATAGTGTTGATGAGAATTTGACTCCTCCCACTATCATGCCTTCCAGGAAACCTCTGGCCTCTGTGGCCTCTTCCTCCATCTCTCCAGTTGGGCACAGGGAATTCAGTTTTTTGGTCATAGTCTCCATCCGATAAGGGGTCCATCAAGTGAATGATATTGATGGAGTTGAAGATCAGTTCTTGATCTGCCACTGTTTCTATCTGACTACCTTATTTTGACGGTGCCATTTGATGGGGTAGTGACCTTTGTAACATTTTGAAGGGAGGCACACATTGTACCAAGTCTATTAGCATGAAGTTTGAAAGTTTCAACACTGACTTCAACTTTGGTGTCATCTCATCTTCTTGATCTTGTTTTCTGACCTTCTGGCCTTTAGATGACCACAGGGCCGGAGAGGATGGTTGTGTTGTATTAAGAGCTTTTGGGGGCATAGTCAGTTTTTTCAACTATGCCTGGAGGATGTCATCGACTCTGTTGGTGGTCTTCCAGATCATCCAATTGTAAAAAAAATTCTCCTTTTTACTGGTGACTAATTTTCATTCCTTCTCCTATCTTGATTCTGAGGTGAAAACATATGCTACTTATGCTGGAAGTTGGTCCAACTTAACTTGCCCAGAATCCACCAAATTCTGTAAGAGATCCTTGAAAATGAAGCATTTATAGATGGTGTGTCCCAGTATCCGGTGATAAGGACAATAATTTGGATGGTCATTGAGACCCATTTCATCATCTCACTTTGGTTCTGGTAGCTAGAGAAAATTTCAATTCATGGCGGCTATGAAATTGTTACGGACCTAGTCGTCTCAGAACAAGTAAAATTTATTTCTCGATTACTCAAACTGGTTTCTTTTAGCACCTCATCGCTCAACTTGTTGAGGTGGGGGTGGTTGTTGGCGTCCAGGGGGTCTTACATGGTTCGATGGGGGCTTCAAAACTAGAGTTGATGCTAGGGTATATTAAGTGTGACATAAGTCACTTTTTTCCTATTCTTTTCCCAGGGGCTGATGGGGGCACTCGAGACTTAATATTGTTCTGTTGTAAGGAGTCTTCTATCCTTTGGGTAGTGGCATAGAAATCTCAAAACCCACTTGTGTACTTCACTGGGATGAGTGGTGTTCGCAATTAATCCCAAAGGTTATCGATGCACATGGAGAGCATCTCATCCTGGGAGAGTGGCCGGTTCAGGGAATAAGTCAAACTTTCCATCTAGCATTGAAGTCTGAGACCCTTTAGTTCTCTTGATATTTGCAGTTCATGAGATCACTTACCATTGTCTTAGGCAGCGTTGAATTGAACTAAAAGAGAAACCGTCATCGGGGGTCCTCCCACATTGTGATTGAATTGGATATCAGGCTAGTATACCATATGAAAGTTGATCCCTACAGGGTTCGTACAAAGAACCTAAGTTTTACTGCTTATTGCTGCTCCAGAGTGCCCATCATGGGGTTTCAGTAAGAGGTGTAGTGCATTAAATATTGTTTCAGGTCCCCCGAGCCATTGAATACTGGGAATATGGGGTTTCCAAAGTTTGGCGGTGGCAAAACATTTCTTACCCACTCGGGGTAGGGTTTTTACCCTGGTTGTATTGGAGCCTGCTTCCCCTCCATGGATTCTAGTAGAGCTGTTAGTTACTCGACAGTATTCAAGAGCCCTTGATGCATGTACTATCAGGCTTGATCTTGGGCTGGTGTGGTAGTGGCCAAGACTGGGCGTGCCAATGGTACTGGAATTTGGGGTGGATACCCAGCTGATGGTATCATTTGTGGGTTTACCTAAATATATTCTAGCTACCTTCCCAATGGGGGGGGAAGTCTTGATGTCCTTACAGGGATGGGTTTAACAGACCTCTGATCTTAACTTCATTCACTAGGATTAGTGCCTGTAGTAAGGGAACCTCTTCTAGGAGCACATACTGATGTTCCGCAGGGGTAACACATCCGACGAGATAGCTCCCTTGATGTATCTCAATATTAATTCGCCTGAGCTCTTTCATTTCTTCCTCCTTCTTGGTGAAAATTTTCTCGAGGTTGAGGGGCACATTTCTAGGGTGGGATAAGGAAGGTCATAGATGGCCTTGGATTTATTCTTCTCCTTATTGGGGTTTTGTGTGGGAGGTAATGTCAGATTAACTGAGGGGGTGCCCAGATTTAGAACCGCTCTCTAGTTCTGGGAATGCACACCATCAGGCTCAGTGTGGGATGCCTCTAGGAGGGAACCATATTCCTTCTCGTCCTCTCGTTCCACGTTATTTCTTGTGATATATGTGGGGTTGATGTTTACCACATTCACTGAGGCATACTGAACTGGGGGTGGTGTACCTGATTCTAAATGGTATGAAGACTTTCTGCATCCTTTTTTGGACTTTCTCCTTCCATTCTGCGGTATTATTTGGAGTTCTTGGCGAAGATTAACCCAAAGGGATCCCTAGTCTGACCTCGTAACACGCCTTTTTCTCAGACGATTAAAACCATTAGAAGGGGTGGAATGGGTGACTCCTCTGTCCATCGTTCTTCCTAGACGATAGAAGACAGACATCTGTTGTGTAGGGATTTGAGGTAAAAATTCCCTTAACCCTACCAGATGGGGTTGTTCCCATTATTCTATTGATGCACTATAGCTTGGATTTGTTGGTCTTACAGCTGAACATTGATTTAAAAATTCCCCCAACCCTGTGGGCTGGGGTTGTTCCTGTATTTTAGCAGTAGTCGCCACTATTTCCACCTTTTCAATTTCATGTACTCTCACACGGGTGTGAGCTGAGTATGGAATTGGGCTTACACCGAGTCTATGGTATTTTGGAGACATGAGCATTGCTTGTTGGATGGCTTCCCTTGGGCAGGAATCCTACTGGATGTTATTGGTTTTCTAACTCAGAAGATTTTAGATGGCTTGATCTCTTCGGTCTAGATGCTTTTGAGACTTACTTTGGGCCAATTTTTGTTGAGTATCCCACATTTTCTAAGGGTTTCACTTGATTGGTGCCTCTGGGTGATGACATTGATGTATGTAATTTCCAATGGGTCTTGCTATATGGGATGAGGGGTGAAGTGTAGAGCTCCATGTTCTCCCTATCCCCAAATGTGAACTCCATCCGGGGCATTTCCAATGAGGAGAATCAACTTATGCAGTGCATGGAGGTTGGAAAGTTAAAGGTTTTTCCTTTTCCTTTCTGAATGTGGATGCCTTGTGTATGAGAGGGCTTCCAGGTCAATTAGATGGTGAATCTCCCCTAACGTGTTGACATGGTATGCATACCCTTCATAGGGTAGGAATTTTTCTTTCAGATGACGAATAATTTTCTATATATTGAGGTGAATGTCAGGTGTGCATTTCCCAGAAAACTCTCTTGGTATGTTGAAGTGAAAAGTTTCCATAGGCCAATACATCACATGTATATTATCCTTATCTAGTTGTCTTATCACAAGAAAAATATCCTAATTTTGTTCTTCTGGAGGCTCCTCTACTTGATATGTCTAGATCGAATGCTTTTTAATAATTTAGTTCCAAGAAACCGAGCTAGTGGGAGCCCTATTGATTTGCATATGCCGCAGGGGTGGCTCAGAAGATGAGCATGGCCCCAGGCCATCCTTTGTTTGAGAAAGGATATCACTCATGATAGACGGAGTGCCCGATATGTCTCAGCATAGGTGGGATTTCTCACATTTGTTCCGAAAAGGGGAGTACCTTATTTCCATTATGACTTTTGATTATGGGGAGGACCTTTACAATTAGTGCTACAATGGCGAGGGATACTATTGCAACTTGATGTCTTACTACGGGAAATGTTCTTACAGTGTATACCCTGGTGAGGACCTTTAGGGAAGGCTATAGTGAGGGGAGGACCTTCTTTATTCTTGATGTCACTAAGGGGAGGACCTTCACAACAACTTCTATTGCGGGGAGGGCCTTCGCAATTACTATCATCATGGTGAGGACTACCACCATGACTTGATACCTAGATGCAGGGAGAATTTTTATAGCGCACATCTTTGGGAGGGACTTCAGGATATATTTCAATTAGGGGAGGACCTTCTCATTGCTTGAAATTAATATGGGGAGGGCCTTCACAACAAATGTCATTGTGGGGAGGACCTTCACAATGACTGTCATCATGGTAAGGACTACCATCATAACTTGTTGTCCAACTACAAGGAGAAGCATATCTACAACATATACCTTAGGGAGGACCATCTGGATGGATGAGAACAAGGGGAGTACCTTCTTTACATCTGATATTTAGGCTGAGGGGAGGGCTATCCCGACACACGTCAGGAGATAGGCTCTTGTGATTGATCATTCCTGGACCATGGAGTGAGCCCTAGTGGGTGCTCTATGGAGGATCTTCAGAGCTACTGGTATCGATGTTACGGGGATGGACTTTGCAAATGATACTACCAATTCCATAATTTGGTAATGGAATGAAAGGGTCTTGATATTTTATTGATATATGTTTGAGGGTGTCAAGAACCCCAGCTTCCATTAGAGTAGGATCATGTATGTGCTCTTCATTTTATGGTTTCCTTTGGTGCATTTTATCTTTGGGCACTCTCTTGTTGGTAACTGAGGCCATATGCTATTGGTAATGGACTTTATGTTTGAGTCCCTGTCTTGTTGGGTCCCATGATGTTGTTGGGATATGCTGATAGACATCTTGAGTTTTGGTAGGAATATATGTCTGCCCTGGAGAATCCACCACATTGGACCAACGTACCCCAGTTGGAATAGGTATTTTTACCTGATCTATTTGTCCATGCATCGTGGGATATTGTCATCAACCCTCCTAGGGGATTCATAACTTCTCTGGATTGACTAACTCATTTTGTGAGTGAGTCATTCTATTCGAGGAAACTGGGTCGTGGGCCTGATTTCTCGCCTTCTTCTCCGATGCAATGATATCTTTGCATGTTTGGAGGATATGGTCTAGAATCAACGTCTGATCTTCCATCATTGCCAAGATGTGATGAGATACATCTTTGGTTGGAATGGGTATGAAGGCCCATTCCAATGTCAGAGCAGAGGTTTGTGCCTACTCTGGTACTCCATGAGTTTGCAGTAGATACTGGCAGTTCTCTTGTGTAGGGATAGAGGAACGAGTCTACCCCCAGTTGTCTTCTCTAGTCGCCACCATATTTGACTGTTGGTCTTTATATTCATGAGAAATGATCTTTATCTTCTCTCTTTCCATTGTATTTGTCTCACGGGCTTTGTATGAATCTACAGGAATTTGGCTCTGCTCATATTTGTTTGCCGCCCTATTTGGATGGCGGGTTTGATATGCATCAACAGGTGTTTGTGCTTGCGTGTAGTGGGTTTCCACCCTATTTGGATGGTGGGCTTGAAATGCGTCACTAGGTGTTTGTGCCTGCATGAAGTTGGTTGTCTCTCTATTTGGATGGTGGGCTTGTTGTGCCTTAGTAGATATCTATATCTACTTGTAGTTTGCCGCTCTGTTTTCACGGTGGGATCGATGAGCATTAATAGGGACATGAATGTACTCATATTGTGCCACCCTATTTCTAAGGTGGGCTTGATTGGAGGGACAGAGTCATATGTATTCCTATTTAATTCCACCATGTTACTACGGAAGAGTCACTACTTAGGAACCAGGGTGATAGTGTGTTCCTAATTATATATTCTCCACCCTTGGTGGGAAGTCCAAGGGGCCCGGGTCTCCTGGAATTTAGCAAGTGCCCTCGGCATAAGGTCCTCTTCAGTGGGAGGAGGTCTGGTCATCCAATGTCAGCGATAACATTCTCTAGCAGGGGCTCATGAGTAGAAACCCTATGTAATTGAGATGAAATTATCAGCATCGAATTCATCTACCTCCCTAAGATAAGGGAGGTACTTATTGTCACGTTCCTAGGATAGGATCCCAAAATGGTTTGAGATGACCACCGGTGCCGGGCTGACTTGTGTTGGGGTGCCGGTCGTGGCTAAGGATGTGGCTGGAGGACCTTTGCAGACTGGAGGGCTTGTCTCATGACATCCAGCTTGGGGAGAGTACCATTTTTAGTGGTACTCTCTGATCATCATATTGGATACCCAGCGTTGAAGATGTTGGGTAGGCGAGGGGGTCCTACCCTTTGTTGGGGCCCTGACTGCCTGCGGGATTGCTGATGCGTGTGTCTGCATTGGTCGTCGAGATTTCATTTGGATTGAAGGTTACTATGTGGGAACCTGCGACATACATACATGATCTACAGACCATGAAACCTCATCAAAGTAGCAATCTTTTAAAAATATTCATATTTGGAGATTCATCTTGTCCACCTTTTCCTCTCCTTTTTTGTTGTAGGGCGATTTTTTTTTGATCCATCCTATATCAATATTCTTTAAAAGAAGGTTGGATTAACCCCATGAGGACTAGGAAATTCACCCCTTTCGCATTGCGAAGGAGGTGCCACAGTCAGTCGGTCCCAACGGGTGATTGTGTGGGGTCAAGTACATGTGCAATCGGTCCTCCTCAGATATAACTTCCTTGGATGGTCTCTAACTAGTTTGTTCATAGAGCCAAAAACACCCAACGAACCTGGTATCCATGATTCGTGGACTTTATTTTCAATGGTAGGTTCTCGTTGATTGATGATTCAGACAATGACACTTGAGAACTCCATTGGTCAAGAGGACGGGAAGTCAAGCTCACCGCACCCTTTTAGGGGAGGATTATTTCCTATTTTGGGACTCCCTTACAAATTTAAGTCATGTTCATATGTTCTTTAATCCTTGGTTAATTCCCAAAGAGTGTGTCCACGGGCTGCCCTTGGTTTTCAAGATCGTCATAGGCATGCATACATTTGATGCTACGAAGTTATTACTATCTTGAGCCATACAATAAGGTGATATAGAGTTTATAATCATCCAGGGGGGGACAAAAGTTGATTTTATGTTGGTATCGGACCCATAAGATGGGTTTCCTACGTATCCTTGAGAGAGGAATCAGAACCCACGTAGTTCGGATGTGCTGGGGCTTATTCATGGGAGGTGCCCATTTGATGGGTCATGGTTGGGTGAACCCTTTTGGATGGGAACCCTTTTTATCTTGGGAATTTAGGTAGGCATCCTACATATCCTTGTTTGATCATGAATTATATTTCTCATAGTTCAGATATTCTGGGGCTTATGCATAGGAGCTTCCCATTTAAGGAGGCGTGATTGGGTGGACCCTTTATGGGAGGGCACCCTTTTGAGATCGGGCCTTCGAGTAGGCATCCTACATATCCTAATTTTATCAGGAATCAAATTTCTCATAGTTCATATGTGTGTGGATATTGTAATCACCACAAACCTCTAAGCCCACATGATTCATGATCAGTAAGAGAAACAAGAGGATGCGAGAGATCCAACCAACCACATGCTTCCTCTCCTGTTGGTGGGAGAGGGAGATCCTACATCGAATGAGGCCGAAGCAACCGTAGGTGAGGGTGCAGAGAAACAAACCCTTTAATGAGAGATTAAATTAAAGGTCATGAGAATCAACCTCAGAATATTGGGGACTTACCTTAGTGGGAGGGCCCCAAAATACGTTCTGGGAAAGGGTAGTAGTTTCGTCCTCATCAAAGGAGAAGAGAACATAACTCCTTCGAATGATCATTATTCCTCATTGAATGGAAAAGAAAGTGATCAACCTTAATCCTTATAATGAGGAGATTCACATTGGCATCCCAAGGTTGGACTCCAAGTTACCATGGGAATGTATACCCACAGGAAATCCCAAATCCCCAACCATTGTGGGGAGAGCCTTTGTGACACTGCTTACCATGGGTATGTAGACTCAAAGGGGCACGCTGATGCACCTGATGGTTTGATCATATGTTTCCAGTAGCTTTATATGAGGCTTTGGCCTGATACTATAGGACTATTTTGTGGAGGGATTATGGAGGACTGGATGGTAATGGAGGGGTGAGGTTGGAAAAAGAGGGAATAATACCCAAAAATACCCCATTCTGCCTCCTGGTTTCTTATGAGGGATGGGGGAGGCTCCACATACCATAGTGGTATGTGGGAAGAGGATCCATCCACATACCGATGAAGTATGTGGGCATGGGTATAAACCACCACGTACCATAGTGATACGTGTCCCATCACACTAATTTGGGTTCTATCTGCATACTGATGTAGTACGTGGTGTCGGGTTCAGTCCGCGTAGCAGTACACCATGTGAAGCACCATATCGAAGGAGGGTACGAGGGATTATCATTCATAGGAAGTTCATCCTCAAGAAGTATATGGTTCAAAATTTCACCATTTAGGTTCGTAGTTCTCTTTTTATTATTAAGTTCCCCCATTTTATGGTTCACAGTCGACTGTACCTGTGGAGAGAGTGGTTCTCAATTTGTGCTTCATTGATGAATCAAGACTAAAGATGGAATCTTCTCTAAACTCTTTATTTTGACCTCTGAGTCCCCTTCAAGATTTTTTTGTCTATCCTTCTCATCATCCTATTGTTCTCCTTTTTTAGAGAATTAAGGCAATCGTATCTATAGGAATTCAACACCATTGTGGAGGCCCATGAAAAGATATCCTGACCTGTAGAAGACTCGGTCCACTAGGATTTTGCGAAGGATGTGGTTTGCGATCATGGTTTGCAGAACCCTACTGGGTTGTGTTATCCACAAACTAATGATTTCGTGGAATGGTATGTGGATGGCCCTCGCACGCACAATTCCTTCGACGATACAGTTCGTGGTCCGCCTTGTTCATTGGCCATAGCTTCGCAGGCCAGCGGCTCGCGAATCATTCCGCGTACCTTGTGGTTCATGATCCAAGCGGTCTGCGGACCCTTCCCAATGATGTTACGTGGGCCACTTTAAAATATTTGAAAATTTTAATTACTTAAATTTTCTTCTGAAATTTGAAACTCAATTTGAGACCATTCACCTCGCTAGACTTGTAGAACTACTTGATTCCTTCTGAAAAGTGATTGTGGGGGTATTTTCTTCCCTTGGCATATTTGTAAGACCCTACATGTACATTTGACAACACAGGTTTCTTCCTAGTCCATAACTGGTATATGATTACATTTTCCACTTTAATTGGAACATAAATTAGTGTGTATTCTATAGTGTGTAATGCATATCCCCAAAAGGATAATAAAAGATTATCATGACTCATCATCAACCTCACTATGTCCAATAAGGTGTGATTCCTCCTTTAACTAACACCATTCCATTGTAGTGTATAAGGAGGGGTTATTTGAGTTAGTATCCCAAAATCATTGAAATATTCAATGAACTCTTAGTTAAGATATTATTCACCTCAATCTGATTAATGATTATTTATCTTTTTACCAAGATAATTTTATGCTTCATTCTTGAAATCCTTAAATTTCTTAAAGGATTCATAATTATACCTCATCAAGTAAATATATCTACATCTACTCAATTCATTGGTAAAATTAATAAAGTATGAGTATCCACCTTAATATTCAACTAAAAAATCTCAACACACATCTATTTGTACCAATTTAAGAATATCTATGGCCCTTTCACCCTTAACACCAAATGGAGGTTTAGTAATATTTCCTTTTAAACAAGTGTCAAATATAACAAGTGGTTTTAGTTTTAAAAAATCTAAATACCCTCCTTGATAGAGCTTTTTAATATGATTCTCATTTATATAACCATATCAACAATGCCACAAATTCTTGTGATAAGATTTTTTCTAACTTTATTCATTATTTATTTCCAACACTTGTTCTTCAAATTCTAATACATAAAGACTATTATTGAGGTGTTCCATTTTAAAACAAATTCTATCTTTATAAAAGTGGAAAATTTTATTACCAAACAAGAATACAAAGCCATCCATGTATAAATTTTACTCATATATAATGTTCTTGGTAATATTAGGAATAAAATAAAAAATTATTTAAAACTAGAATCATTCTCATTTGAAATGTAAGGTGTTAGTCTCCTATAACTAAAGAATTTGGTCTGTTACTACTGGAATATCTAAGATCCACCTCACCCATATAAACCTTCATGAATCTACTTAGTTTCCATATTTGGATAAAAATGTGAGCACCAAAATATATATCCAATATGAAACTTTATGAAATAAAAAATTACACTCGATAAAAAATGCAACTAAAGATTCCTCATGATTCTTCTGTGAGGTGCACTTCCTCTTTCAGTGACCCTTTGTAGAGAACATTTTTCCATGTAAGACTTTGGAATATATCTAGAAATATTTTTGAATCCATGAGTTGAGACATCATGTGATTCCAAGTCTTGGTGTGACAGTAATTATTTTTATAAAAATATTAAAAATATTAAATATTATATGCGAATGATTTCTTAAAGAAATTGGGATAACTATTAAACAGAATCTAAAATAAAAAATCTAAGATTACAGTTGATTTCGTAACATGATGTATACCTTAGGAGCAATCTAAAATGGGTCGGTGTAGGGAATTCAGATAAAATGGCCATTGGCAATAAGTTCAGTGGGTGAATTAATTGACCTAAAATGAAATCTATTTAAATAGCCTTTTATGATGGATTTACATGGTTATACGCATAAACCTAGTATCATTAAGAGGAATCTTATTCTATCTCTCATTGGAGGATTAAAATCAAAAGACGACGAAACCTTGGATCCATACAGATCAAGCCATAGTGAACGCAATGACTTCTCTCATTCATTATCAAGCACATTGTTCATCGAAAAATTATTCAAAACTAGGAAGGACTCTTAGATTTTTGGATTCTTACCCTATTAATTAATTGGATTGATCATGATCGAATATATTCCTTTGATCTGCGTTAATTGCAACATTTTCATTTGGCCACGTACTAATTTTAAATTGATTGTTTAGTTTTCTCATCCCCAGGAATCCCAATTTTTATTCATTATCCAAGAACACTTGGAAAAAGATTATTTAAACTTTGTTCTTGTGTATTTATCCCAATAATTCTTCATGTTCTTTGTCTATTGTCCTACGAGGCATCAGTTCAACATTATCGGGCAGAACCAAGCCTGATTAGAACCCCAGATTCATGGAAGATTCACCTGAGATGAATGGATTAGAGAATCAGAGATGTATTCAAAGTATTTAAGGGTTGTGTGTGATAGATTCATGGATCGAGGATATGAAGTTGTATTTGTTATGCTATGAGAGGTTCCTCGAGCGATAGTGGCGAAGGCGACTTCATACGAATCAATGGAGATCCCATTTTCTTACCAATGGATTTTCGTAAATGAATATCAGAGGGTTCCCATTTTATTTCATGTGTCTTGGAAGTGACATATGAGGATTCAATGCTATATCTGAAATACTAGAAGTAAATCTAACTTTCCAAAAAAAACCCAACTACACGGTATGTACTATGATGAACACACGCTGTGTAGTTACTCTTTGGCTGTGGTGCTAGGGTTTTTGGAAAAGTTAAGGATGACACACCATGTGGATGGGCCACACTCTGTGTGACCCTATTTGGGTAGACAACCCATGTGGTAAGAGAACACAGGCAAGACCTTGTGTGGCCACATGCTGTGTACTGAAGTACATATACACGAGCAAGAATACACGAACACAACTAGGAGCACGGGAAGGACCTCGAGTGGCTCAGACATGCTGTGTGGTCCCCTTAAACACTATGTAGGGATACATGGTAAGTGATCCATGTACCTTCAGGGAAATTACCAGGAAGTGGAGTGGGATCACACACCATGTGGGTCCCCTTACACGCTGTGTACCCCTACTTTCCCTTTTGATGAAACTTCAACCTCTCGTATCTCCTTCATTTGGCCTCATATTTTGACATAGCCTATCCTGAGTCTTTTTTCATGTAGAACATGATAATGTTCTTCATTGTGTATTTTGAGATATGATGAGAGATATTCTAGGTGTGATAGTTATTTAGGAAACGATCAACAACAGTCGTGATTAGGTAGGATCACCAAAGATATCAGAGTGGAACCCTCCTACTAGGAAGGTAATGAGTCATCTATCTATATAATGAGTTTAACCCCCTATTAGGTAGGGAATGAGTCCTTGATCATCCATTAATGTAGAACCCTCCTGCTGGGTAGGTTATGGTTCCTCTATCTTCTATCCAAGTGTCACCCTCCTATGGTGTCATGGCATGGGTCCTCGACCACTAGAGTGAAACCCTTCTATTTGGTATGGCATGGGTCCTCTACCAATTACTTGAGTGTCACCCTCATAATATATAAGTTATGGGTCCTCTATCGACTATTGAGTGGAACCCTCCTATGGAGTCAAGGCATGGGTCCTTAACCATCATAGTGGCACCCTCCTACCAGGACAAGGCATGAGTCCTTTAGCTATCTATTGAGTGGAACCCTCCTTCCAGGATATGGAATGGGTCCTTTATCTATCTACTAAGTGGAACCCTCATGTGGAGTCAGGTTATGGGTCCTCTATCAACCGAGTGGAACCCTCCTATTGGGAATGGCATGGGTTCTCTATGAACCACTTGAGTGGAACCCTCATGTTGACCCAGGGAATGGGTCCTATACCTAAAGATTATGTCCCCTCGACTATGAATTGTAGTGGAGAGGTGTTTCTTGAATTGGATATCTCTTCAGACATACATCAAAGATGTTGGGTATCATTGATGGAATCTTGGAACTATTGGAACTCTTTATTTGGGTTCAGGTATGAGATGGAGATCCTTTTTCTCTCTCATTTGGGATTATTTTATTTGATAATATATATATATATTCATGTAATTGTATTTTATTACTCTCTTTCTTTGGTTTGATCTATCTATTTATTTCTATCATGTCTCTTACTACTCCCACTTTAGATCTCAGGGCATCATACTTGGTATGTATATACTCACCCATGCATTGGTTTTTCCCACATGTTTCATGTATTAAATATATGATGGATATGTCAATGGTTATTACATAGAAAATTAGGGATACATGGTGTATTTGACCATGTATGGTGGTCGAAACTCATAGATCCAGAGTTGAGCTCTCTCAGCATTTTACTTTCCAATTTTTGTTAGGTTGGGGCATCTTTTTGGTTGGGTGTGTATTTTTTCTCTTTTACTTTCCAGTTTACTTTTTCTTACTCCTGTACTCCCTAGAGTTTTTCTACATGCATGTTTTATAATTTAGATGTTGCATCTTTTATTTTTATTCCTTTATGATTCTTCATGGAGATGGTCAGGTGTGTTTGTACAGGTACATTAGGAAAAGGCCCCCCATATTATTTATGTCTTTCAAAACTTGTCTCCACCCCCTAAATTATGGAGGGGAGATTGGGGTAGTTGGATCTCAAGCTCCATTAGGTTGGGTCATGACAGATTAGTATTAAAACAGTTCATTCCTTGGGACATAATTTGGTGTAGTCCCCTTATGAGGATTTGGTTGGGATTTAAGGAAATGATTTCAAATTTTCTCGAGTGCATCTTTCAGGATAGGGAACCTAATAATGGTGTGGGTGGAAGAGGTATACATCCATTAGGAATTTGAATATCTTCTTGTCAACTCGGCATACCGAAACATTGGTTGTAGGTATCAATGGTACATGAATCATATAAGATTGAGTATTTGACTGACCTTCTTGAGTATGTTCTCCATGTATATATATTCTAATATAACTATGTTAAATATTGATTAAATTTTTAGGTTGCCTCCATGAAGATATCCAACCAGGCTACCACTTCCAGATCATGATGGCGATTTGATGAGTGATGAGGCCTCTGTTCAAGGGTGATCGCATGAGGTTCTTCCTCCAGGTGGATAGGTAGCAGCACCCCCACCTATTGAGCAGTAGATCATACCAGCTGAACAAGATGAGGATTCACATAGGATTATTGAAATCTATGAGTTTTAGAAACAGATTTTGTTGAGGTTCCATAGTGATTTGGATCCCCAGGTAGCATAGGATTGGCTAGAGTTGGTGATCCATGTTTTTAGGATTATCTGAACATTGGCTGATTAGGTGGTTGTGTTGGAAGCTATCATTTTCCACTGAGCAGCTGGGAACTAGTAGAGTCTATTTACATAGATTCATGATGTGTCAACACTCTCATGGACCAACTTAAAACAGTTATTTCATGAGGAATACTACCCCACTTGCTTGCTCTCAGTTCAGATTCATAATATCCTAGAGCTATAGTAGGGAGGAATGATAGTAATTGATTTTTCTGTGAGGTTCATAGACATTATGCGATACTCCCTTGATATGATCCTTTATGGATACTTACAATAATGAATGTTTGAGTAGGGTATCCAAAAAGATATAAGTGACAGTGTAGTACCCTTTTTTATTCCCACCTATGCTAGGGTGTTGGAGAAGGAATTGGAAATAGAGAGATTCCTATCAGAGGGACTCCATGTAGATGTAGCTGGAAGTGGGTGTTATAGGAACAAGTCATATATAGAAGTTATCAAGCACCAGTCAACAGGATCTTGGTGCACGATATCTTTCTAAGATTAGAATCAGGAACATGGTTAGGGATAGCATAGAGGACCATCATATCCTAGAGAGGGGTGATTCTATGCATGTGATGTTCGAGGTCACATGGCATGTGATTTCTTGACTAGGTGTGCTAAGGAGAGAAGGATGACAGCAGATGGACTGCCAAAACAGATTCAGCGTCGTGATCATAGATCTCCCAGTCAAGGGCATGGTGGCCCCCAGGGAGCCAGATCTCACAAAGGAGTAGGTGGATCTCTAGGATGAGGATCTATGGGTGGTGGATGAAGCTATGAGATCCTTTCACCACCACTACCAGGCAGCCCATGTCATGATCAGGGAGTTGGTGGTTGGGAATGTGGATAGCTATAGGATATAGATTCTTATGATCCAACATCACACATGATGATTAGAGGTATGATCTTTGTTTATTATACTCTCTATCCAATATTAGTAGACACAGGTGTGAGTAATTATTTCATCTCTTTACTCCTAGTGTGAGGTCTGTAGCTTCCAGTTGAGGCCTTAACCTAGTAGCTTAATATTGAGGTTCATACAGGGAATGATTCTTCTATATCTTTTATCCTCTGGAATTATGAGATATCGCTTGGTGTAAAGAGGTTCTCATGGGACCTTTTGGTCATCATGATGGAACCCTATGACATCATCTTGAGTATGGATTGTTTTTCCATGGTCAGATCCCAAATTGATCGTTACCATAGATGAGTCAGATTCCATTACACTAATGGGATGAGATTCTCCTTTATGGGTGAAAGAGATATCATGGTGGGATTATTAGGTTTTGTGACCAGGATGTTGTATCCCATTACCCATCATTTTGGGAGTGTATCCATTGGTAAAAAACAATATTTAGACATATGAATTTATTCAGTCATGGAGTATTTTATGGACATATTTCACAAGGAAGTTCTAGGACTACCTTTGAGACTAGATATGGATTTTTGTATTGAATTAAATCTCAAGACCAATCTAATATCTTCTACAGGATATCAGATGTTCCCTGCTGAGCTTCGGGAGCTACAGTTACAATTGAAGGACCTTCGAGAGAAGGGTTTTATCAAACCTAGTGTGTACCCCTGGTAATCTCCAGTGTTGTTCATGAAAAATAAGGACAAGAGAATGCAGATTTTTTCAAGATTAGCATCGCCTCAACTAGAAAATGATAAAGACAAAGTACCCTTTGTCAATTATTGATGACCTATTTGGTCAATTACGGAGCACGAGAGGTTCTTGAATATTTTTCTCTGATACTTCTACAAACAGTTGAGAGTTTGAGAGTTTGATATTATGAAGATATAATTATGATGTATCTATGTACACTATGATCTATTGTTGATGCCCTTATGTGTGAAAAAAATCTCCCGATGTGTTTATAAATTTTATGAACCAGATATTCCAGCCGTACTTGGACCATTTTGTGGTTGTCTTCATTGACATACTCATATACTCTATGTCATAGGAGGATCATGCATATCACTTGAGGATGTTCCTAGATTTACTTTGAGAGAACTAGATTTATGGTGAGATCTTGAAGTGTCAGTTTGGGATTCACAAGCTTCACTTTCCAAGGAATTTCATTTCTGAGCATGGTTTAGTTGTAGACCTAGTGAAGATCAAAGCAGTGATTTCTTGGGAACCACCCAAGAGCATGTAAGAGGTGTAGAGTTTACTAGGACTTGATGGGTACTATAGAAGGTTTTTCTCGAAATTATCCAAGATTAAAACCCCTTTTATTTCCCTGATGTGGAAAGGGAATCTATTTACTTGGACTGAGCAGTACTAGAGATACTTCAAGGAGTTGAGGTTAGTGCTCCTATTTTGAGACTACCAGAGGAAGGTGTGGAGTAAATAGTGCATTTATATGCCTCAAGATATAGTCTCAGCTACGTGTTTATACAAATTCATGTATTTATCGCATACAGTTCGATGTATTTGATACCCCGTGATAAGAAATATGTGACTAGTGACCTAGAGCTGGTAGCGGTAGTCTTCACTTTAAATATGTGGAGGAACTATCTTATAGGAGAGCATTTTGTTGTTTACTTAGACCATCAAATCATTAGGTATGTATTCACATAGAGAGACTGGAACCTGAGATAGTGGCACTATTTGGAGTTCCTAGAGGACTATGACTTTTAGATAGTTTGTAATCTAGGGAAGGTAAACATGGTATAAGATGACCTTAAAAGGAAGTCCCAAGTTTGTTTTGTGTTGGAGGTTTCTGAGAAGTTAGATTCCATATAGATGACCCTAGTTGAGAAGGAGGGTGCATCTTAGTCAATGGTGTTGAATCCTTCACTCATCCAATTTTTGATAGAGTCTTAGTTGGGATACATTGATTGTGAGGTCTTTCATAATAAGATATTCTCAGAATATTAACCTGATAGATTTTTTGAAGGAGGTAACCACATCATCCTTTTCCAAGGATGGATGGTGGTCCCAGTTACGATGAAAGAGGAGGTGATGAGAGAGTTTCATACTTCTCCTTTAGTTGTATATCATGGTGTGTCTAATATGTATAGAGACCTTAAATGGTAGTTTTTGTGGGATGACATGAGATGGAGCATGGATGAGTTCGTCTCTTGGTGTCTCACCATTTAGTAGGTGAAGGATGAGAACCAAGTTCTAGAAGGTTTTTTTATCCCCTTGAGATTCCAGAGTAGAAATGAGATTTCATGTCCATGGAATTCGTGATAGAGCTTCCACAGATAGTGAGAGATCATGATTCCATCTGGGTGATAGTTGACCAACTCACAAAGTTAGCACACTTCCTTACTGTCAAGGAGTAGAGTTTAGTGGAGAGTTTGGGGTAGATGTACGTAGGGGGTATTGTTTGAATTCATGGGGGTGTCCTAAACTATTATCTTTTATCATGATGTGTGGTTTATGTCACAGTTTTGAAAAGGACTACAGGAGGAATTTAGAAACTAGACGAGGATGAGTACAACCTTCTACCCCCAGACATATGGGTAAACCAAGAACACTATATAGGTGCTAGAGGATATTCTGAGGGATTTTGTTTTAGACTTCAACTAGAGTTGGGAGGATCAATTTCCTTTGGTATAGTTTACACAAAATAATAGTTACCACTCTACTATCAGCATGCCACCTTTTGATGCCCTATACGAGAGACCCTTCAGATCACCCTTATGCTTGACAGAGATTGGAAAGGCATATCTTGTGAGTCTAGAGATGGTATAGGTGACAACACAGAAGATACAAGTCATCTATGAGTAGAAGAGGAAAACCTAGATCAAGCAGAAATATTATGTTAATCGATGTCGTATTCCATTGGAGTTTAAGAAGGGAGTCCATGTTTTCCTGATAGTATCCCCATGACGAGGATTGTGGAGATTCAGTTAGGGAGGAAAGCTATCCTTGAGGTTCATCAGGCCGTTCAATATCTTTTAGAGGTTTGGAGAGGTTTCTTATCATGTTGACCTACTCACACAGTTGGAGAAGGTGCGTGACATCATCCATGTGTCACATCTAAGGAGATATGTGCATGACCCTACACACGTTATTGACTGAGGAGAGATGTACGTCGAGAATGGAGCCACTTTTGTGGATCACCTTTTGGAGATCAAGGATTGGAAGGAGATGAACCTGTGTGGAAAACCCATCCCCTTGGTTTGTGTGTTGTGGAAACATGGGAACATATAGGAAAGATCCTGGGAGCAGGAGAACTAGATCCAGGCTCAGTATCCCAAGTTTTTTATTTAGTTTAGTTTTTCAAGGAGAAAAATCTTGAAAGTGTGAATAATTTAGAGACCCTATTTTTTCCATGAAAAACATTTGAATTTATCTAGAAATATTTTAAAATCCATGTGATGAGATGAGGTGAGATTTCAAGGCCCGTTGTACCCAGAATTAATTTTATAAAAATATTAAATATATTTTATATTACACGTGCATGATTTCATAAATAAAATGGGATAACTCTGAAACAGAATCAAAAATCACAAATCTGAGACCACATTTGAGTATGGAACATGAGTTTTACACTAGGTGTGACCTAAAATGGGTCAGCGTATGACATTCGAATAAAATGGTCATTGGTGGGATGTTCAGTGGGTTAATTAAATAATTTATTTAATTTATTTATTAATTAACCTAAAATAAAATCTATTTAAATAGCCTATTATGGAATATCTATGGGGGTATCCACATAATCCTAAGATCATTGAAAGGATTATTATTCTACCTCTCATTGGCAGATCGAAATCAGACTATGACGAAACTTTGAATCCAAGAAGATCAAGGTGCAATGAACACAACTGCTTCTCTAATTCATTAGAGAGTGTTTACTTCTTCGATGAACAATCCAAATCCATGTAGGACAAGAATTTTTTTTGGATTCTACCCCCTATTTATTAAATATATTGAGCATGATCAAATCTATTCCTTTGATCTATATCAATTTAAAACTATTCATGTGCCCGTGTACTAATTTTAAATTGATTATTTGATTTTATCACCTCTGGGCATCCCAATTTTTATTCATTAACCAAAAATGATTGTAAAAATATTGCTTCAATTTTTTTATTATGCATTTCTACCAATCATTATTCACATTCTACACTGATTGGCCTACGAGGTCTTAGTTCGATATTGTCGAGTAGGACTGAGCCCAATTGGACCTCCATATTCAAGACGGATACGCGTGTGATGAATAGATTGGAAAATCATAGATGTATTCATAGGATTTTAAGGTTGTATATAATAACTTCATGGATACAAGATCATAAATAGCATTTAGCATGGCATGGAAGGTACCCTGAGTGACGGTGGTGTGTGTTGCTTCATACAAATCAACAGAGATCCCATTTTCTAGCCAAAATTGGCCAAAAACAATAATTAGAGGACACCAATTTGATTTTAGGTGGCCTAGAGGTGATATATGAGGAGGTGAGGATAAATATTTAATGTCATAAGTAGATCTAACTTTTTTTGAAAAACCCAACTACCCAACATGTACTGTGATGAACACATGTCGTGTAATTATCCTTTGGTTTTGGCATAAGGGTTTTAGAAAATTTAAGAACGACGTTCCATGTGGATGAGATAAACACTATAGGAAACTCCTCAGGTATACATTCTGCATGGAAGGAGAACACGAGTAGGACCCTATGCGGGAGAACACGTCATGTACCGAAGTACACGTACATGGGAAAGAGTACACAAACATGGATAGGTGCATGGGAAGGACCCTGAGTGGCTCTGACATGCTATGTAGTACACTTACATGTTGTGTAGGGATACAATGGTAGTGATCCATGTACTGTTAGGGACATGTCTATAAAATAGGGAAGGACCACATGTCATGTGGGTACCCTTACACATAGTGGACCCCTACTTTCATTTTAAGGAAACTTCAATCTCTCATATATCCTTCATTTGGACTTGGATTTTGGCCTACGAGTATCCTATCCTGATTGTTTTCTACAAAAAATTTTATGGTGGCCTTTATGGTTTCTTTTGAGATACGATGCAAGATGTTCCAAGAGTTAATCTATTTTGGAGATGCTCGATGATGGCGATGATCAGGCAGGATCACCAGAGAGATCAAAATGGAACCCTCCTACTGGGCAAGTCATGGGTCCTCTATCTATCCATTGAGAGGAATCCTCCTGAAAGGCATGGAATGAGACCTTGATTAGACATTAGAGTGGCACCATCCTGTTGGGTAGCACATGGGTCCTCTAGATTCAATTTGTGTGGCACCCTCCTATAGTATCGGGGCATGGGTCTTCGACCACTAGAGTGGAACCCTCCTTCTGGGAAGGGAATGGGTCCTCTACCGATTACTAGAGCAGAACCCTTCTTCTGGGAAGGTCATGGGTCCTCTATCAACTATTGAGTATCACCCTCTTACAAAGTCAGATCATGGGTCCTCCTCAACCATCAGAGTGGTACACTCATACTGCGATAGGGCAAGGTTCCTCTACCTATCTACTAAGTGTCACCCTTCTAAGGAGTCAGGGTATGGGTCTTGTATCTACTGAGTGGTACACTTATGATGGTTAGAGAATGGGTCCTCTATCGACTACTTGAGTGTCTCCCTACTATTGTACTGGGTTATGGGTCCTCTACCCAAATATTTTGGCCCCTCATCTATGTGGCATAGTGGTGAAGTGTGTCTTGACTTGGATTTCTCTTCGAAAAGACGCTCAAGATGTTGGGAATCATTGATGGAATCTTAGAACTATTGGAACTATTTACTTAGGCTAGGATATGAGATTTAGATCCCCTTTCTCTCTCATTTGGTCTTCTTTTGTTTGAGAATATATATATATATATATATATATATATCCATGTAATTGGATTTTGTTACTTTGTTGTTTTGGGTTGATATGTCTATCTATTTCTATCATTTCACTTACTACTCCCCCTTCATCTTTTGGGGCATCCTACTAGGTATGTATATACTCACCCCTACATGAGATTTTCCTACATGTGTTATATATTATTCAGATGATGAATAGGTCAACAATGATTACATAGGAGCTTAGAGATACCTGGTTCATTTTACCACGTACGGTGGTCAGATCTTGGAGATATGGATTCAGTCTCTCTCAACATTTTACTTTCTAGTTGTTGTTAGGATGGGTCATTTTTATGGTTGGGTGTTTATTTTACCCCTTTTACTTTTTAGTTTATATTATTGTACTCTTTTACTCTATAGAGGATTTTACATTCATGGTTTATACTCTAAATGTTGCATCTTTTATTTTTATTCCTCTATAATTCTGTATGGATATGGTCAGTTGTGTGTGTATAGGTACATTAGGAAAAATGCTTCCCATATTGGTTATGACTTTCAGATCTTGTTTCCACCCATGGACTATGGATTCAAGATTGGTGTAGTTTCAACTGAAGCCCTGTTGGGTCGAGTCATGACACCCTTCTTTTCGCATGAAAAACATACTACATCTTATTCCTTAGACTAAATTTGAATCATCCTCTTTTTGGTTAAGAAATGAATAACATACTTGGACTTAGAACCTGTCTTAGGGACCTTTGCCTTTCCCTTTATCTTATTCCCCATAAGGACTCTATGTTTTTCATGTATCATGTCCTTATTTTCTTGGTGAACCAGTGTGAACAGTTCCCAGACTGAATTCTCAATATTTTTCATATTATATTTCAAAATAGAACTAGAGAAGATCTGAGGTAGGGAGGAAAGTATGATATCTATGTGTAGATCATCAAGTAGCTTGAAACCAAAGATATAAAAATGCTCAATATAGATAATCATCTTGACTAAAGGAGGTCCAGTTGGTTACCCCTATCCAAGATTTCATGTAAAAAGTTCCTTGGTGATCACACATCACTCTTGTCTCACTTTCTCCTGATAAAGATCATGTAAATTGGACAACATGTTGACTGAAAATTGTTTTTATTATTACGGAAACAATTTTAAGGAAAAAGTGAGAAACCATACATGACTTAACCACATCACCAATTCACCACTTCACCCTTTAAAATCATACAATCACATTTGATGAAAAATCCATTCAAGTATTCAAACTGACAAACCATAACAGCTAGAGCTGAAATCAACAAGAGAAGGCTGAGGTACCACAAACCAAGGAATAAGAACATCAGGAAATATGGGCAAACCTCAGAACTGGTCTCCTCAAATACCCACCAGTGCGACCATCAACACTAACCCAAAACCACAAACCCACCAGCGGACTCCAATTTGAATTATCCCAAACCCTCTAGTGAAGTGATATGGAAACTAAAAAGAGCACATCCACAAAGGGTGAAGAAGAAACCATCACGAAGAAGACCAGGCCGTCTGGACACACACCCTACTCCGCTGGAAACTGTAGCGCAACCTCAAGTTAAATACTCCACTGACCCAATCCAACATTTCCGAAGCATATCAAATCCAAAACCAGAACGAATCAAATCAAAATTAGCACAAGAAAAACCTGAAAACATCCACAACCACCCCAAACCAAATCATTGAACCGAACCAAAATTACAACGCCCAGTGCTGCCATCAAAGCTGCTCAAGGAGACCGCACCTTCCATCCCATGCCTCACAGTAGGATTCAGTTGTTGGACCTTCACCGTTCTACCAAGGAGCCCAAACACACTAACCCACAATACAACACAACCTCAACGCAGAGGAAGAACATCCCAAACCCTCCGCCGTAGAGCACCTGCAAGCCTGGGCTCTACAGAGTAAGAAAAGCAGAGCAATGCCACCAAAGGCCGGAAGCACCACCACTGAACCCAGAGAAGACCTCCGTAGACGACCCCTTATATGACCTGACACGAGATCCACCACCGTGGTCTTGAAAACTAGCCAAGAAAGAGAAAGATGAATGAAGGCGGATGGAACTTGCAAGAATGACAGGGTAGGGAATCAAGCGAAACCTCAACTGAGACGTGATGAGATAAGTAGCTGGACAGATCCGGACCCTCGAAGCTGCCAAAGGCCACACACCGAGCTCACTGGGAAGAACCACATGGGTAGGAGGACCACAGACTTCTAGTATACAACGATCTCCTCCTCATTGGCCTCCTTATAAGATCTTCCTTAGTAACAGGGAACTCCAACATGTATAATTTATACTATTTATGTAGTATGATGTTCAAATTCTTGTACCACTCTTGTAAATTCATGTTGGTTAGGATATTATATTTCTTCAATATCAATCTTAGTGATAATTTCAAGGTTATATTACTTTCCATTTTCTACAACAAAAAGAAAATAATATTTTAGTACTTTCTCTTGATTACCAAAAATGTAATGTAATAAATTTTATTTATTATTCTCCCACTATTTTATCAAATCCCAATATCCATAACCATTGGATTCAGAATACCCCATAACGTGGATATTCTTATATAAATGATCCATATATCCCTTATAATAATCTAGAATTTGATATGTAAATTTCTCAAAGTAATTTAGGTAGGTGGGTCTTTCCAATTACATTAACTAACACTATTTGTTCCATTAAGTGAACTCCTTAATATCGAAATATTAGCCTCTAACTTCCTCAACACATTACTCAAAAAAGTTATTGAACATACTTTGGCCATTACACTCAAGGACAATTTAGTTAAGTTACCCCATTATATTTGTTAAGATGTATCAATAATTAAAAGTTCCCCTGACATTGGCATGATCGAAACTTTAACTATGGGTACATCATAATGCAGACAATGGAAGGCGACGTATGACTTAATATTTACTTGAGGTGTTTTTATAACTTATTCATACATATCCTTTATTTTATCCCTCTTCATGATGTAGAGACCTGATTTTTTCCTAATAAGACTTTGAAATATTTCTAAGAATATTTCCAGAGCTCGGCGCTGAGACAACGTGCAATTCCGAGGTCTGGTGTGCCCAGAATTAATTTTATAAAAATATTTAAGTGTTTTTATATTACGCCTGTGTGGTTAATTAAATAAAATGGGATATCTCTTAAAATGTTGATCAGATCAGAAATATGAGACCACGGTTGGGTCTGAAATGCGTTGTTTTCCCTAGGTGCGACATAAAATAAGTCAGTGCGGGATGTTCGGACCCTTCACTTGTTGATGGTGTGTTAAATGGATAAATTAAAATATTAATTTATTCATTTAACATCTCAAACCCAAATAAATCATGGATGAGGGCTCGAATGAGAAATCGAAGACCACCAATGAGCTCGGAATGTAGGCTTTACCATAGGCAGGGAATAAAATTTGTCGGCGTCGAGTGTTTGGCTTATGCGCCATCATGGGAAAATAATTAAATAATTAAATGATTATTTATTTAATAATTTAATTAGAAACTATTTTAATCTAATAAGAGGATATAAATATGAGGCTTTAAGGGTTTGGGTTCATAATTCAGTTAGGATAACGATGAAAACTCCTCTCCTCTCCTCCCTATTGACGAACAACAAAGAATGAATGACGAGACTTCAGATCCAGGTGGATCGAAGCACAGCGAACGTAATGGAGTTTGACGAACGCATTCTTCACCAATGATTGATACAATATTCAAGTAGGACTCGTCTTTGGTGTATTTACACCTCTGATTAAACTTTGATCATGTTGATAATTGAATCTTTAATCTGCACTTTTTTGTACGATCCCAGAAATTGAAATAAACAGTTTTAATCAGTTTATAAATTATTATTATTATTCTTTGTTTATCTTTCTAACGATGATGAGTCAAGGATAATCTGAAAAAAAGGTTAATTTTATAATTTTTTAATCAGGCTTTGTTAATTTTCAAATCCCGATCATGAATTTGTTAATATGAACAACGAATTGATGCGAAACCAATCCTCGGTACATTCATATACAAATTCATGATCAATCGTCATATACAAATTATTGATCAATCGCGATGTGATATTGTTTGATGGGTGTTTGGAAACAAATTGAGGACTGATATGAGGGTTTCCATACTCGGTTTAGTGCGATGGAGGTGAGACACTCGGATCGCAATTCCCAATCAGATTGGTGGTGGTTGGGATTCAACGGCGAGGCAACGTTGGTGGAAGATCAGGGGTGCAACGGCATGGCAGGCCACATCGGGCAGTTCCAGGTGAGGAGGCATGAGAACTGGACAACGAAGGTTGGCTGGGACATGCGGAGGATGGTGGGAAGTCGGTGGTCAGGACAGAGGAAGGCCTAAGGGTCGTGGATCCCGATGGCGGCAGACAACTGGAGGGCAGCGTCCAAGAGGTGTAGGAGCAGTGTGATTTCTGGGACGCCATTAGGAGATCTGCTGTGCACGGACCGGTGGATGAAAGTTAGGGTTAAGAAGAGGATGCATGAGTATCATGGGAGAAGGAGTTAATTGGTGATTGGGGATAGGAATTAAATATATTGAAATAATAATAAAAAAATTAATAAAATGAAGGAAGAGATGGGATGTGCTGGGCATGAAAGAAACCCAAAAGGAATCTCCAATTTGAGGTTGGATTTTCAGAGAGAAGAGAGAAATATATTAATGATAATATAAAAAAAGTGATTTGTCAATGGTCATTCAAGGTGGGTGGCGCACACATGGTGCGTGTGAAGAAAAAAAGGAATAGCCTTTGTGCAATGTTGAAAACACATATTAATAATAATAAAATATTATTATTATTAATTTTGTAGAGTAAACCTTGAACAAACCATAACTTCAAAGTGCAACCTCGGTTTGATGAAAAGTCAGCGGCAGTGCGACCCTGACTTTGAGACAGAAATTATGAGTCCAATATTGGATATCTTTTTTGGGTTTGTGGATCGGATACCTGAAGCACTCAAATAATAATAATATATTATTATTATTAAATCTTCGACCCACCATAACTTCTGCATGCAGCGTCCGATTGACTTGACGTCAGTGGTGACGTGACCCTGTCTTTAAGACGGTCGATTCAAGTCCAATGTTGAATATTAAATTCTACTTCATGACTTAGGTCCATGAAATTCCCAACAACAATAATATTATTATTGTTGCGGAATCTTGCATCGGTCGTAACTCTCCCATATGACATCAGATTGGTGATCTGTCAGTGACGTCGTGACCCTAAATTTGAGGAAAACTTTTCAGGACTAATTGTAGGTGTTTAAACCAACGTTGAGGTGTGGAACCCACAAAGCCAGTTCGCACACATTATGGTGGAATGCGAATTTTTCACCAGGTATTCGTTTTGGGCGAACGAGTAGTCGATCATGTATATTTTTCTGAGACGATCACAATGGAGTGATCTGAACAATTTGTTTCTGGACCAATGTGTGGGCCCTACGTAACGTCATTCAAGCTTAATGCAGGCAATATATGACTTTTCCATCATATGTCTATTCAGGGCAAATGAATAGTCTATTTTATGTGTTTTACTCCAAGGATCACGACAACGTGATCTATTTGGTTATCCAGTACCATTTGAGGAGGCCTACAAGTAAAAGTACATTTTCTCCCTTCACTTTAACAATGAGCATTGCACGCTTGTGAGCCTTTTGGCTAGAGATGTCATGTACTCTGGGAGTACACTTGCATGCCTAAGGGGTACTTGTTTTTCAGTTTAGTACCAGAGTATGGAAAGGTACACGACCAGACGAAGAGGTGAGGCCACACAATGTGTGGGCCCCACATGCACCGTGTACCACTTTATGTATCTTATATCTCTCGTATCTTCTTCTTTTGGACTCAGACATTGGCATATGAGTAGCCTATCCTAAGTGTTTTTCCAAGTAGAATGCGATGGTGCCCTCCATAGTGGATTTTGAGATATGATGGGAGATGTTCAGGGTGCAATGCTTATTCGGGGTGAAATTCGATGACTGTAGCGGTGTGTTTTCTATGAGGTAACATCCAGTAGGGATGATCAGAGTTTCTCGATGATTTTCTAAGATGTACCATCCATTGAGGATGATCTGAGTTCCTCGATGCTTTTCTAAGGCATACCATCCCACAAGGATGATCAGTATTCCTCAGTGCTTTTCTGAGAGGTACCATATAGCAGGGATGGCCAACGATCCTCAGTGATTTTCGAGAGGTACCATCCAATAGGGATGACCAGTGCAGTTCCAGGCTGACGCTCCCACCTAGGCTGGGTAGCGTAGTCCTCGAGGAGATATCAGGATGACCTGGAGCGTAGTCCCCAACGAGGTACCAGGCTGTCCCAGAGCATAGTAACTGATGAGATACCGGGCTGACCCAGAGAGTAGTCCCTGAAGAGATACCAGGCTGACCTAGAGCGTAGTCCCCGATGAGATACCGAGCTGACCCAGAGCATAGTCCCCAATGAGGTACCGAGCTGACCTAGAGTGTAGTTCTTAAGGTGATATCAGGTTGACCCTCCCGGTAGGCCAGGTAGTGTAGTCCCCGATGGTTCATAGATGACCCTCGACCGTATGACACGGTGGTGAGGAATGGTTCGACTTACCTAAGAAAGCACAAGGAAGAGGGGCACTTTCTCCACTGAGATGCATCCTTGTGACGCGACCTAAAACCATGCGGGTGAGTCAGTACCACCCAAAGTGGATAGTATTGAGGTGCGGTGATTTGGGCACCTTTGACTTGGGATTCTTGGGCATATGTGACAAGGTGTTGGGATTTGCATATGGTTTTACTTGGAACTGTTGGCTACTCACTTTCTTAGACTGAGCTGTGAGATGAAGATCCCCTTACTCCCTCATTTGAGTTTCTTTGACTGAGAACACACACACACAAATATATATATATATATATATATCTTGTTTTCGGTGCCCACTACTTGGGCTTTGGCTACTCCCCTTCCAAGAGAGGCGAAGTCATGTGAGGTATTCCACGTGCTTTCTGTGTCTAGCTTCTCGTGGTTGGATGAGTCCACCATCCTACTATAGGTAGCAAAGATTTTATGGGGATTTTATCTCCTCACCGTTTCGAGCTCCTTGTGTTTGGATGAGTCTACTTTCACTCTCTTGTTGGGTTGAGCTGTAATACTATTAACTTTTATTGTACCTTGTTCCCATACTGGTCTTCTTCTATTATATGTCTTACTTATCCCCTATTCAGTACCTATTTTGATACTCCCTCAATCCTTCAGGGCATTCTACTGAGTATTCTTATACTCACCTCTTCTTGGGCTTTGCCCGCATTTGGTGTGCCCTTGCAGATGATGGATAGGTTGATCGTGAAATCAGAGGAGCTTAGGGATACAGGGTGCTTGGACCACGTGGAGTGGTCATATCTTGGGGTTCAGGAGTGAGACTCTCCCAGATGTTTTACTTTTTTTCACCTGTTGCAGGGTTGTGGCACTTTTCTAGTTGGGTGTGTATTTTTCCCCTTTTTCCTTCCATCTTTACTTTTCTTGTACTTATACTGTTTATAGGTTGATGCATATATGTTTGGTTTCCCTTTGTAGCAGTGTTGTATCTTTCTTTCTTTCCCTCTGTACTTTTTCATTGAGTTAGTTTCATGTGTGTGTACAATTTCTTAGGAAAAGGCCTCCCCTAGTTTATTGTGCCTTTGGAACTAGTCTCCAGCCCCTGGACTATGGAGGCAGGCTTGGGGTAGTTGTGGATCGAGTCCCGGTATGGGTTAGGTCATGACACATGATTTTTGATATTATGTGGATTTTATATAATTTATTAACCATGTATTGATAAAATAATTTATGCATAATCCATTTATTTCTCTTGGTGACTTAAATAAAATTCTATTTATCATAATCATTACTATGTGATCATACTCACAACTTTAACCATGCATAAATAGAAACATTCATCATGTAATTATTCATATTTACTTTTTTATGCTTGTTAACTATTCAATGTGATCATATATCACTCACATAATGAAATAATTAATAATGAATGACAAAAAAAAATAATGACATGATCATGAGCTTTGTTCTATTGGTTGATCCATCAAGTATATAATGAATCCACTAAGACCCTAGAGGAATACCCTGAGTCATTCCATAATCATATTGCAGCACCCATAAAACACCCATGTGTTAAACTTATTTGGTTTCATGCTAGCTCTCAGCTCAAATCACATCATTTTGTCCTCTAATATTTACAATGTATACTCACACATAAGTGAGGGTAACCCAGGATGTGGGAATTACATTTTATCACTCAAATAAAGAAATGAAGACCCTTATACATTTAAATAGGGAGTTATTATTCACAGATAGTAAAAAAAAATATCAAATTTTAAAACTTAAATACAATAATTAAATTAAATAAATAAATACCAAACATGCGGGAGGAGATCTTTGGTCATGGTCACTTAACATGAAATAAATTGAATAATAAAAGTTAAAATTTAGAAAATTCAACTCAAGGGTGATTTTAATTTTTTAAAGTAGTATTAAAATAATTTAAATTAATTATTGATACATCATGTGGTTGTCTATTTTTTTTATAAATTCAAGACAATTTAAATTATTTTTTTATTTTTTTTTTTATAAAATTCGGGTTTGTTTGGACTTAAAACAGACCCATAAAGGGTAAAAAGACCTTTTTTTTCCTGGTTGGGTTGAATGGGTTGGATTTCATCCAACCCATCCTAGCTTGGGTCAAGAAACACAATTATGTAATTAGATAGGTTCAGGTTTCACACCCCGTATGAGGCACATAGAGGTGCGGAAAATAGGGCACCACACATATAACACCACATGTACATAAAAAACATTTTAAAAGGCACAAAAACCCACATAGTGCACTATCATGATCAATAAAACCCCAATAAATGTGGGGGGGTATTCAATGCAGGTGGGTAAGGCTGCTCTCCATTTTCAATTTTTTTATAAAATTGTTTTTTATTATTATCCTACCATAGGCATATGACGTACTCCAACCCTCTCTGAATGGATTTCCCAATCCAAAAAAAAACACACGCACACCACACCCTTACAACTCGACTTATCACCAATGAACCTAATATATATATATATATATATATATATATATATATATTCATTTTTTGATTTCTAAAACTAAATTGATCTTCAAATAACTGTTTCTTGGCTGTTTGAACTCTGATTGACACATCGTCAAAGGTTACAAGACCATATCAAAGCACTATTTCTGAATTATATCAAATTTAATATAAATTTTAACTAAAACCATTGCATGATTTCTCTTATGAAATTTAAATAACCATACACACAACAAAGTCACGAAATAAAGGAAATTTTTAAATTTTAAGACCGAATTTATCATAAAATACTTGATTTGATTCATGTCAGGGACCTTATAAAACTCAATTTAACTATGTAAATGAAATCAAATATTACATTGGTTAAGTAACATGATCTTTATGATATTTTCTCTTATTTAGATCATTGTATCTCAAAGACACCAAACTAAATGATCATACACATGTGTACCATAACTCCATGAACATAATTATTTGATTCTTGGGTGATATTTTGGAAAATAGAATTCCTTAGGATTCATGTAGTATTGTAAGAATATTACATGACTCCATGAACTTGTATTGATATATTATTTATCTTTCTCTATAGAAAATTGATAGAAGGGAGGAGAGGAGATAAGAAATTAAAATTCATTCAAATGGCCACCCATACTATACATGGCTCAAAAATAATCTTAAATAGTTATTTTTTAACTTTCCTAAATTTCCATTAATCCCTTAGATAAGTTAAACCTATTAAACTGGACAAAAATTATATGAATAACTATATAAATACATTATACCTATCACAAATATTTCACTACACATTTGTGACATTATTAAATTCCATGTGATGAACCAAGAGTTAATAACTCAGCTCATTTATCTGATAATTATCTATTAAATCTTGAACATGTCATGTTCACTTAAAAAAAATACTCTATATTAACCTTTTATAAATAAATAACTTGTGAATACCTTGAGAAATAAATTCAATTCTCATTATTCTAAACTGCATTAATATAACTGAATTTTTCTTCTTATGATTGATTTATTGGATGTCCACTGATACCAACACATGTGGCCCATCTTATCTCAAACACCAATTCATCTGAATTAGTGAAACTAAGCACTATCAATGAAGCATATGTTGGGGAGGGGATGTTCCAGTGTAGTCGAGTCTTTGGGCCTTTGGTTCATGTATTGGGCCTTATGACTGTAACGCCCCGACCCCAGAATCCTAGAGATGGTGCATTATTTTAATAAATTGGCATGATTACAAAGAATCAAGTCCTGAAGGATGATCAGTTTAGCAGTCTTGGAAAATAGATTACATACATGAATTTTACATTATAATTTCTAACATAAAATAATGCATAAATAATCCTTTGATAAAAAAGAAGATTTTTAAAAATAAACATGAACATAATATGGAAAAAATAAATCATCATCACCATATAAACATGCACATGGATATTATACTAGTTGAATAATCACATGTAATAACTAATTTCATAATGATGGAATGCATAATGTCAGACATAATAACTACTACATCAAGGCCTTGTGCTAATAACATTCACAAATATTCTGTCAAGGAATTGTGCCAAGACACTAGTTTGTCTCATGAGACATATCGATGCATCGATGAGCTATAGAGGCCCCCAACCATCACTTACTAAGTCCAATGTATTCCTCATATGAAATGTGTAAAACATAACATAAACATTTTTTTTAAAACTAGCATATGAAATGTCAATACTTTAACCGTAAACCATGAATGGTATAAAAATAACACATCCATAGTCAAAAAATCATAACCCATTTAATAAAATATGGAAGAATATATAATAAATCACCCTCAGTCATGAATAATATCTAGTAAAGGATGTTAACATAGTTGAAAATGATCAGTAAAACTCTTTGAGAGAAATATCCCATTTTCATGAAATCATTTAAAAATCACAAAATTTATAAAGGAAGATATTTAAAATATATTTTAGGATTAAAGTGTCCTATTCCAATTTGAAAGTTTTGAAAGGAATTAACATTTTAAAAAAATAATTCCCATATAAATAAATATTTAAAATAATTTTGAAAACATGGGAATTAATTAATTATATTTAGAAAAATAAATCTTTAAAACATTTAAAATGGTGATCTAGTTAGAGTCCCTTCCATAAACATTTAAAATATTCCTTTTGAAAACATTTTTACAAAATATGGACATGGATGATAAATATGTCCTATTAGATACTTACAGATAAACAATATCGGATAATAATGAGATTGAAGAATTAACACTTACCTTGTAGTTTCCTTTGGTCGAGGGTACGTTTAACCTCCTGTATAATGACCACTTTGAGAGAAATATCCCTTTTTCATGAAATAATTTAAAAGTCACACAATTTATGAAGGAAGATATTTAAAAGGTATTTTTGAATCAAAGTGTCCCATTATATTTTGAAACTATTGAATGTAATTAACATTTTAAAACAATCATGCCCATATAAATAAAACCTTAAAATAATTTTGAAAACATGGACATTAATTAAATATATTTAGAAAAATAAACCATTAAAACATTTAAAATGGTGATCTAGTTAAAGAGTAATTCCCATAAAACCTTAAAATATTCTTTTTAAAAACATTTTTATGAAACATGGAGATGGATGATAAATATTTCCCAGTAAATACTTACACATAAACAATCTCTGATAATAATGATATTGAGGGATTAACCCTTACCTTGTATATTCCTTTAGTTGAGGGTAAGTTTAACCTCTTGTATAATGAACATAGTATGTTATTAAATTATATCAGAACCATATTTATATTTATGATATCATACATGATTCATTTATGACTTTATACTACCCATTTGATAATAATTTTTATGTTAAAGTAACATTTCGGGTAATAATCGCTTTCTTTATTATACGTGTTTTAACTTGTTATTCTTGATCGTATCACTTATATAATGATTTAATTACTTAAATAATATAAAAAATTATTTATATATCATATATATTCAGAATATAAATATGTATAATAGATAGATATATGAAATAAAATATACCGTTTATGGAGACGGTAGGCCGTACGTACGCATAAACGTTGTTTTTGTTTTCATATCGTATTGAATGGAAGTTAGTGAATGAGATATATGTGTGTATATATATATATATACATATATATATTTATAGTATAATTATTATGTCATATATTACGTACTTATTAATAATATATATTTTTATAATTATCATTTAATGGTGAACGTGGAAATAAATCTTATCTCGTCATGGAGACGGTAAGCTGTACATACGCATGAGCGATGATATCATTTCCTTAATGATAAAATGGTATAGAATTGGATGTTATATTAATTATATAGAAAAATTATCATGTTATTCTAATTATTTATATACATAATACTCTTCATTATATCCTTCCAAATAACATAATGTTGAATAACAAATTACACCACATCGTTGAGACGGTAAGCCGTACGTACGCACACATGGTGACATTGTTATTCATAGGATAGATAGAATAATGAATATGAATGTACCATAATTATAATAACATATTAGCTTATATAATTTACTATATTTATTATTTTATTATGTAACAACAGATAAAGAGTAAGTAGAAGAAGAAAATAACATTGAAAGAGGTGATAAAATAATTACCTCTTCTTTGGGTGTTTCTTTTTGATTTGAACAAAAGGGATTATTAGGTTGGATTTATTCTCAAAGTAAGGCCTCTAGTTTGAATTGAAGGTAGTTGGGAGGAGATTTGGGTAGGGTTTGGCCGAGCCAAATTGTTTTGTTGGTGTGAATTAAAGATAAATGGATGTACCCTTTTATAAGAGAGGTGACTGACACTTTAGGAAAAGCTTGAATGATTAATTATTATAAAATTATTTTCAGATTCTAATAGCTCCAAATTGATTTATTTATATGATAAGATGAGTATGTGTATAAATATTCTAAACCAATAGGTTTTATACATGTTTAGGTCATAAAAGTAATCTTATCTTTTAGATTTAACCCTTTGTAAAATAAGTTAACTCTTACCACGTCCTCTTGTATTTTTATACTAAATGGTTAATATATTTACTATAAAATGTTAAGATAACATAAATTGGATAATTTATGATATTTTTATCACTATAAAAGTTATTTTTATGAACTATATATTTTTAGTATTTTTATATCATTTTGTAAAATAGTATTTTTTTTAAAAACTCATTTATGTCAATTTTGATACTATTTAGTATTTTATTTTTGTTAAAGTCATAACCACTTGATTTCTTAGATGAAAAGGCATTGAATCATACCTCATATGTCAATGTCATCCATAAAATTAGTGGATGGCATCAAAATTTTCAAATTATATTTATTTTAATTTTTATAATGTCATTTGTTTTAATCTTTCATTAATAAGTTAATTACTTCATCATCATTGTGTCATAAATAAATTTATTTTTTAATATCTAAAAATTATAAATAAAATACCATGATGTAGGAAATAATTTTATATTTCTAATGAATATTTATAGTTGAATTTTTCTTATGTATAACCCTATATTAAAAATGGTTATTTATTAAGATTTTTATTTAACACTTTTGACTCTTCTTTAAATAATATATAATAAATGTCTTAATCTTACCCAAGTGAATAAAAAAGGATCATATTTCTGTCCTAAGGTTTATTTAGGTTCAAAACACTTATCCAATATAATTAGGACATGTGTTGGAGTGATTTTATATTATTATAATATTTTGTTTACCTTTAATTACCCTATTTACTTTTAACCATGGTAAATAAAAAATCAAAAGTTACTATTCATGAAAAATTATTTTTATCCTATTGAACCAAATTTTACTTACTGATGACAACCGTGTCTGTCAGATTTTTGAAATTCTCTTCACATAAGTAGTAAAATTATGTTTTATGCAAATTTGCAAATGTTCCTAGAAGGTGGGTAAAAGATGTTAAAAAGTTCAATGAAATTATATATATATAATCTTATTATAAAACAACTCCAATGAATTACATTGTAATAATATATGTATTATATATCTATTTTGAATTTAAAATCAATTATAATTAAAAAAAATAATTTAAATGAAAAAGTCAGTTTTTATGTACTATGCATTATTTTTCACTATTCATAAAAAATTGAATGTTTTCAGAAAAATTCCAAAAAATCAGCCTAACATAATTTTTATATTCAGAATTCAAAAATGAAGTCTATTTTACAAAATTCAATTTTTATGAGTGTCTAAAAATAATTTTATTATTATTCACAAAAGGATATAAAAAGTAGTTCGTTTAAGAAAATAGACTTTCTAAATTTATAACTATTTTAACAAAACATACACATTTAATTATAAAATATGTTTTATTTATGTGAAAAAATTATAAAAAAAATTTAAAATTTATTTTTTATTATTCGTATTACAATATTTAATTGATAAATAAATATGTAGTTTAAATAATTAGAATAATAATGTGTTGTTTCGCAGAAACTCAATCTTGCGTATAAAGCAAGACAAGTTGGTGTTGCATGAAATATAAACTCTTAAATTACTTTAAAGAGATAACATACTATGAAATCTTGGGTGTTACATTCTCTACTCCTTCAATAAATTGTGTCCTCACTGTTTGAAATTGTTCTTTGAAAATAAAAGGTTGAAAATAGAAAATACCTTTGTGGGAAACCCACATCGATAATAGAGTTAATAAAATTTACTCTTAATAAGAGGGAAAGGGAAATGAAAAATTCACCACCAAATTGGGATTTCTAATAGGAGAACATTGGTGGTAATTAGAGACACATAATTATAGGAAAAACATAAATATTTATAGGGAGTGATTGAGGTCATCAATCACAAGAAAGTGAACAATAAATGGAAAATTGAGGGCCACAAGGCCATAAATCTACGATGATTTAAAATATCACCAGTTCAACAAAACATAAGGTATTAGGATAAATCATTTTTTAGATACTTTATATATTTTTAAGAGGATGGATTAATTTACTATCAAGATAAGAACTCAATAAAACATACTTGATTTCATTACCTGGCATAATCATATTCTCATCATTTAGTTGTGCTTCGATCTATTTTCACTTTATCCCTTACACTAGGAAATTAATATTTAAAAATGATTTTTTTACACCTGAAGTGCATTTGATAAATAAAAAGGCCCACAAGTATTCCCTTAATCCTCTAAATGTTTACTAAAAACCAAAAGGTTAGGTCAAAGTATTCAATGAATCATACTTTAACCTTAAACAAAATATCAAGTGTTCAACTTACTCAATTCCAACCGTTAGTCTTATCCAAAATACTTGTGTCCAAACTCACAGTCCGAAAATTTATAAGGAAGTTCAACATAATATAATGAATATCTATTTTGTCACATAACAACATGTGAATAACTTCATCATGTATTCTATTAAAACATGGTAACAACCTAAATTACCATAAAACCTTATTTGAATATGTTTGTACTTCCTTATTCCTTTTGTAAACCATAGAATACTGGATATATTAATTAAATCCACAAATGTTGAAAACTACAAATAATGATGATGTATAAACCACTTTTTAAACAAACCATTAATTAGTTCTAAGGATGTAAATAATATCTAATCTACTTTATCAAAATCAATTATCACTTATTCTTAAATAATTATCTCAGTTTTAGAAAAATATTAAGGGTTATATTTCCCCCAACCATATATTTTCCAAAAAAATTAAATTGAAACTATGTCACTTTACTTAGTACCATACCATCTCAAATCCTTAATGAAATAGTATTGTAGTACAATCCTTATATACTCTATAATTCTTATAACTTTTACATCATTAATACAATACCAAAATGAAAAAAATTCTTTAATAAAAACATAAGAACTCTAATCATTACTCTTCATCTACAGTATTATCATAACTTGATTATTATACAATAACATCATTTGGGGTATACTCTGATGATTGGTACATTGATTCTCATAGTGTCCCAAATCCTTGCAGATGAAACATTGTACATTTGAAACCTTTTTCTTACCCTTGCAATCAAGAACTTGGTGTCCTTTTTCTCTACACTTATAAAAAACTCCCATTCCCTTCAATCATTTACCAAGGTGATTCTTTTTACTATTGTCACATGTGGGAAAATACTTATTTCCCTTCTTCCCTTTATCCATCTTTTTCTCTTCCATCCTCTTCTTCTCTTGCTTCCCTTCAAATCCATAAGACTCAGAGAATTAATTACTTATATTATTAACACATGATACCATTTCTTTATATGATGAGAATAAGAAGGATACTTTTTCTATTCTAAATGTTGGATTAAGACCAAGAAAGATATGATACTTCTTACTCTTTAGATCATGCAAATTGATGGAGTTCTCATTCCTTCTATTGGGTGCCATTTCTAAATGAAAACATACACTAAGTTAGATCATATCATAATATATAATCTAAAAACTAGAAAAATTCACAACATTAATTGATGATTTTCACACATCTAGTCTCATAATCATAAAAATGGTTTCTTTGCAGACATATTTACTCATAAATCCTTTATAATGGTCTATAATGAAAATGTGAATTATCCTAAGCATATCCCCCAGGAGTGTCAAACTAGGTGTGCAGTAAGGCCCGTTGTCGTGTACCAGGTTACCTTGAGTCAGGCTCGGAACACCTTGTTGGAGTTGTTACTCCTAGGTACATCTGTACCAAAATCATGTCCACTTGTAGTATCCATATAGGGATGAATTTATGGGAAAAATCACAAAATATCTACATTAACAAAATTCTAGGAAGTTCTTTTATAATAATCTTCAAGGTCTATCATCGGGTAATATTCTCTAATCAGAGTTTATCTTAATCTAGTTTCCAAGGTTATTGATAAATTTTTTCTGATACCAACTGTAATGCCCCGACCCTAGAATCCTAGATCTGGTGTATTATTTTAATACATTGTCATGATTACAAGGAATCGAGTGTAGAAGGACCAATCAGTTTAGCAGTCTTGGAAAATAGATTACATACATGAACATTTCATTACAATTTCTAACATAAAATATAGAATAGATAATAATTTTATAACTACATTATTCCCCTAGATTAACCCTTTGTATCAATCATAATACAATTCTTGGAATCCTAGGAAAATAAAACATAAGAAAGGGGTGAGCTCATATGCTCAGTAAACATTTAAGGCAATATATATAATAAAAACAACAACCTTTTAAATATAAACTTAAACATAATATGGAAAAAATAAATCAACATTATTATATAAACATGCACATAGATATTCTAATGGTTGAATAATCACATGTAATAACTAATTTCATAATGAGGGAATGCATAATTTCGGACATAATAACTACTACCCCAAGGCCTTGTGCCAATACCATTCACAAATATTATGTCGAGGCCTTATGCCAAGACACTAGTTTGTCTCATGAGACCTGCCGATGCATTGAGGGGCTATAGAGGGACCCACCTATCACTTACTAAGTCCAATTCATTCCTCTATGAAAAGGGTTAATCATAACATAAAAATTCGTATTAAAACTATCATACAAAATGTCAATACTTTAACCGTAAACCATGAATGATATAAAAATAGCACATCCATAGTCAAACAAAGAACAAATCATTCAATAAAATATGGAAGATTTTATAACAAATCATCCTCAATAATGAATAATATCCAGTAAACTATGTTGAAATAGTTTAAAATGATTAGTAAAACTCTTTGAGAGAAATATCCATTTTTCTTGAAATCATTTAAAAGTCACATACTTTATAAAGGAATATATTTAAAATACATTTTTGGATCAAAGTGTCCCATTTCAGTTTGAAACTTTTGAAAAGAATTAACATTTTAAAATAATCATTCCCATATAAATAAATCCTTAACATAATTTTAAAAATATGGATATTAATTAAATATATTTAGAAAAATAAATATTTAAAATGTTTAAAATAATGATATAGTTAAAGAGTCTCTTCCATAAAACCTTAAAAGATTAATTTTGAAAACATTTTATGAAACATGGACATGGATTATAAATATTTCCCAGTAAATACTTAAACATAAAAAATCTCAGATAATAATAAGATTGAGGAATTAACCCTTACATTGTACTTTCCTTTGGTTGAGGGTATGTTTAACCTCCTATATAATGATCACTTTGAGAGAAATATTCCTTTTTCATAAAATAATTTAAAAGAAACACAATTTATAAAGGAATATAATTAAAAGATATTTTTGAATCAAAGTGTTCCATTCCAATTTAAAACTTTTGAAAGTAATTAACATTCTAAAATATTCATGCCCATATAAATAAATCCTTAAAATCATTTTGAAAACATGGACATTAATTAAATTGATTTAGAAAAATAAATCTTTAAAACATTTAAAATGATGATCTAGTTAAAGATTCCTTTCCATAAAAACATAAAATAATCCTTTTGAAAACATTTTTATGAAACATGGATATATATGATAAATATGTCATAGTAAATACTTAAACATAAACAATCTCAGATAATAATGAGATTGAGGAATTAACCTTTACCTTGTACATTCCTTTAGTCAAGGGTATGTTTAAACTCATGTATAATGAAAAAATTATGTTATTAAATTATACTATAACCATATTCATATTTATGATACAATACATGATTCATTTGTGACTTTATACTACCCAATTAATAATAATTTTTATGTTAAAGTAACATTTCAGGTAATAATCACTTTCTTTATCATACGTGTTTTAACTTGTTATTATTGATTGTATCAGTTATATCATTATTTAATTACTTCTAGAATATAAAATATTATTTATATATCATATATATTCAGAATATAAATATGTATAATAGATAGATATATGAAATGGAATACACTGTTTATGGAGACGGTAGGCCGTATGTACGCATAAACGCTATTTCCGTTTTTATATCATATTGAATGGAAGTTAGTGAATGAAATATATATATATATATATATTTATAGTATCATTATTATTTCATATATTACATACATATTAATAATATCTATTTTTATAATCATCGTTGAATGGTGAATGTTGAAATGAATCTCATTGTGTCGTGGAGATGGTAAACCGTACGTACGCAGGGGCGACGATGTCATTTCATTAATGATAAAATGGTTTAGAATTGGATGTTAAATTAATTATACAGAAACATTATAAGGTTATGTTCATTATTTATATACAAAATTCTCATCATTATATCCACCCAAATAACATAATGTTGAATAACAAATTACACCACTGCATGGAGATGGTAAGCCGTACACACACACGCATGGTGACATTATTATTCATAGGATAGATAGAATAAGGAATATGGCTGTACCATAATTATAATAACATCTTAGAATGTATAAGGTACTGTATTTATTATTTTTTTATGGAAACAAAACATAAAGAGTAAGTAGAATAAGAAAAGAACATTGAAAGAGGTGATAAAATAATTACCTCTTCTTCAGGTGTTTCCTTTTGATTTGAACAAAAGGGCTCCTTAGGTTGGCTTTATGCTCAAATAAAGGCCTCTAGGATGAATTGAGGGTACTTTTGAGGAGATTTGGGTAGGGTTTGGTTGATCCAAAGATCTTTTTAGGTGTGAATTAAAGAGAAAGGGAGTTTCCCTCTTATAAGATAGGTGAGGAACACTTTAAGAAAATCTTGAAATATAAATTTATTATAAAATAATTTTCAGATTATAATAGCTCCAAATTGATTTATTTAGAGGATAAGATTAGTATGAGTAGAAATATTATAAGGTTTTAGACATGTTTAGGTCATAAAAGTAATATTATCTTTTAAATTTAACTCTTTGTAAAATAAGTTAACTCTTACCATGTCCTTTTGTATTTTTATACTACATGGTTAATATATTTACTATAAAATGACAAGAAAACCTAAATTTGATAATTTATAACATTAGTATCACTATCCAAGTTATTTGGATGAAATATATATTTTTAGTATTTTTTTATCATTTAATAAAATATTATTTGTTTTAAAAACTCATTATGTCAATTTTGACACTATTTAGTAATTTTTTTTAAAGTCATAAAAACTTTATTACTTCAATTAAAAAGCATTAAATTATATGAAATATGTCAATTTCATCCAGAAAATTCGTGGATGGCATCAAAACTTTCAAATTATATTTATTTTAATATTTATAATATCATTTTTAATCTTTCATTAATAAGTTAATTACTGCATCGTCATTGTGTCATAAATAAATTTATTTTTTAAAGTCTAAAAATTATAAATAAAATACCATGATGTAGGAAATATTTTTAGCTTTCTAATTAATATTTATAGTTGAATTTATATTATGTATAAACCTATATTAAAAATGTTTTAGTTATTAAAATTTGAATTTAACACTTTTTACTCTTCTCTAAATAAAATATAATAAATGTCCTAACCTAACCCAAATGAATAAAAAAGGATCATATTTTTTCCTAAGGTTTATTTAAGTCAAAAAAATTATCTAATAGAATTGGTACTTGTGTTGGGGTAATTTTATATTATTATAATATTTTTTTTACCTTCAATTTTTAGGAGTGTCTAAAATTAATTTTATTATTGTTCACAAAAGAACATAAAAAGTAGTTCATTTAAGAAAATAGTTTTTCAAAATATATAACTATTTTAACAAAAATTATACATTTCATTATAAATATTTTTTATTTATGTGAAAACATTATAAACAACATTTAAAATTTATTTTTTACTATTCATATTAAAATATTTAATTGATAAATAAATATATCGTTTAAATAATTATAATACTAATGTGTTATTTTTAAGAAACTCAATATTGCATATGACGCAAGAAAAGTTGGTGTTGCGTTCAATATAAGCTATTAAATTAATTTAAATAGATAACATACTATGAAATCTTGGGGTGTTACAGTGACCTTGGGCCTACGATGCATGTAAGGGTTCTATATCAACCCAACTAAAAATTGGATTATCCATAAATAAATAAAAATATAAGGCCTTTGAGCCATTTCAGCTAGTGGAACTTGTGAATACACTTTGTTTGTGACTCTCAAGGCCCCCATATCAATAGAAGTGTGTCTAAATCAGAGACCAAGAGTGGTATCTAGAAACAAATCATGCCTCCTAAATAGATAAGGATAACTCGTAGCTACGACTACCTCCTATGAAAGCTTACTGTGAAATATAATACCTTTATCTTGATATATCACCTGGAAGGTGCACACAAGCCTCAACCCAGTTGGTGAGGTATCCTTAAGTGCATCAACAAGACCCAGGTTCAAAACTAGGTAGAGGTATATTTCCAGGGGCTGTAGCAGTACTGTAGCAGACACTGTAGCAGCACTATACACTGTGCAGGTACTGTAGTAGTACTGTACACTGTATAGGTACTGTAGCATAACTGTACACTGTGCAGGTACTATGCAGGCACTGTAGTAGTTACTGTTCAGTACTGTAGCAGATGAAACTATTCACCTTGGGCCACCGGTTTGGGCTTGGATTCCTTAAGGATTTCGGGCCACCCTAGCCTTCGGGTCAGTAGGGATTTAGGGCCACCTTTAAGGCCTTCGGGCTAACTCAAGGCCTTCGGGCCACATGTAGTTTCCCCAGACACACTAAAAAAAGGATCAGCCTTAGAAGAGGATTCAGAGTAGGTGCACTCACCAGAGCAGAGCCAAATGGATTTTTCATAATGAGAGGGTTTGGCTATGTCATCGGTATCAGCCTGTGCTTGCATGAGAAGTTTATATAGATAGTCATACGAAGGTGGAGAGCTACTATCATGATGTAGATGCTGGGGAGGGGCAGTTCCTTGTAGACAGTTTGGTTGAATTCCCTAAGACCTTTGGTTCATGTAATCTCTTAAGCCTATGGGCCATGTAATCTCTAAGCCTACGGGCCTTGTAAGGGTTTACCCTCATCCCTTGAAAGGGGGTTATCACATGTGTCATTAACCTATATGCTTGATATATCTTTATTTGGAATCCTGAAATGAACTCATTAATACACTACCATGAACATAGATTTATCATATAGTTCCATTCTAGAAAAAGGGCCAAATATGTCTACGTTTATCAACTCAGAAGGGATATAGGCTTTATTGACTTATTTGTTATTACCATATCACTTGTGAAACACCCAATTTATCCTAACTCACCGTGAGAATGTTTTTTTATAGTTTTCATCAACACATCAAATTATATGACCATGGTAAGAATTAATAATAATATCAAGTCCAAGGACCAATAAAAATGTTCACACATAGGAATATCTAATGGCACATAAAACATGTTGAATTATAACAAATAGTTTAGTTCTCATATAATTCTATCTTAGATATTATCATGGGTTAACTTCATGAGAATAAGTCTTAGTGTCTAATGAGACCCTACCCATAATAGTATGTATCATCTATGTTAGGTTAGATGATTCCATCCAGCTATAAAACATGTATTTAAGAATATCATCATTTCACTTCAAGGTTCTCATTATAGTGAGAAATTTATATGAACTTTGATATAAAAATACAATAAAAACATTATAAAATATAATTTCATATAGAAGAACAATAATCATGTGATAATATATTTATTAATATTCAAAACTATGAATATTTCGGTAATAAAAACTATAAAGTAGTTGTTTTTAAAGAACCAAATCCAATATAAGAACCACATATGATGAATATGTGGTTGCTACAAGTACTTTCACCCAGATGATATAGATGAAGGAACAACTTGAATACTTGAGGGTGAAGATTAAAAATACTCATGAAATTTTATGTGATAATCAATGTGCCATTGACCTTTCTAAAAATCTAGTAAGCACTCAAGGTATAAGCACAATGATATCATATTTCATTATATTAAAGAGAGTGTTTCCATTCGATACATCAATCTATAATTAATTCCTACCTGATGCCAATTGGAAGATATTTTCACTAAGGATATGCCTAAAGATGGATTTGAGACTCTGATTATAAAAATTAACGTTGATCCTTTCCCTCTCTCTCAAGGGAAACTGTGAGTTATCCCACTTAGCTTTGGATTATGTTATCAAAGGGGGAGAAAAGTTACACAAATTTTATGTAGGAAGGTATTGATTCTCTTTATTTTACTTGAATCTAGTATCTATTTTTATAGTGTAAAGGGGGATAAATTTTAATGGTGAGTGCTTAAGTTAATGGGGATTACATTCAAAATAATTGGCCAAAACTTTCTTGTCAATGAGGAATGAAAGTATCTAAAAAATGATACATTATCTTATAGTTTAATTCCAAGATACATATAATATGAGATAGGCTATGTTTAGATGTATCTTGAGTGAATTATAGTTATTTCAAGAGTTGAGAGGGGTTGAAAACAAATCCAAATGGGAATATTGAAGTACCCAGTGGAATTGTTGATTAATGTTGTATTTATTATAAACCATGAGTAATATACTTTTTAAGTTCATTATAAGTGTTTTTTGAGTTGTCTTGGAGTTACTTAAGAATGTTTGAAGATTCTAGAGTTAAATTTTAGAATTATAGATTTCAGGTTGCTTGAATATTTTAAGTATATGATACGTAAGATATTATTATGAGCATAGGAATAAAAGTAGAAAAAGAAGATGATATGTGTTGTTTTTTATTGATATGTATCATATTTTTTAGAAGGAATTGATGCGTAACATATTTTCATAGGGGGATATAAATTCGTAATATAATTATCAAAATAAGGGAATGTGTAATATATTATTTAGAAAAATACTTAGAATCAATAAAGAAATTCACATGTTAGATATTTTTTTTGTTTTGTAACATATTTATTGTTTTATATAATATATTTTTCAAAGGAAGTGAAATAAGTAATATATTTCTTTGAGTTTGAAGTTGGAATCACATAAAGGCACTAGGTACATAATATATTTAGTATATTATGTAAGATATTTTTTCTAATAATGCATAACATTTTGAGGAATAGATAACATATTTTCCAAAATAAAATTATGTGTAATATATTTTAATGATTACATAAAATATTTTTCATAGGAAGCGCATACATAATATATTGTTCAGAAGTAAATACAGATGAGTAATGTGATTAGAGTGATATATAATATATTTAGTACATTACATGTTATATGTAAATTGGATAAAATTTAATAAGATTAATATTTTTCAAAGGAGATTATTTAAATGATGCTTTTTTGTAGAATATTTTTTAAATATCACAGCTATGGTTAAAGTCACAATTGAATATTGGATTTGTGTAGATTTTAATGATGATTAAAGGATAGGATATTGGATGGATATTCATAGATATTTCAAGTTTGAATATTTAAATTCTATTACTATCAATGAAATAAGATATATATATAGTTCTATTGACTAAGGAATTTTCTATAGCCAAACTTCATGGTAATTTATAAAAATAAATGTGGAAAATTTATTTTCATTTTTTGTGGGAATATAAAAGGAGAAAATAAATAAGTTGGTGTGTTTGAGAATTAAGAAACTGATACTATGATTCATTGAATAATTTATATATTTAATTGAGAGAAACTAAAGAACATAAACCTATACTACATTTTTTATTTCTTAAGAGGTCAAGACAAGAAGATATTGGTACTGATCATACAAATTATTTTTGCTGACGTAGAAGAATATCATTTCTTGCATGCATGCTCTCGTGTATGAGAAGATCATTCCAAATAACTGAGAAGGGATGTAGATTATAATGAACAGTCCCATGATTCCATCTAAACCAACACTTAACCTGACCCACTGTTAGCTCGAAGGGAATTCCCAATCCCCATAAACAAGAAAATAGTTCTTGAGCATCATGGAATGAACCTTAGAAACAATTTTTACCTTAAAGAAGAGTTTAAATAATGCTGTATTATTTATCAAAAATCCATCATGAATCATCCATAATTTGGGAATCCATGCAACATCAATAAAAAAAAATCAATCCAAATGAGTCATAACCAACAAGTATGATATGATCCATTTTTAATAACATATAACAACATAAATAACAATACAACACAATATAACATGACATGATACAAAAATAAAAACTAAAAGAGGATAAAAGGTTTTCTATCTTGGTTGGTACATCAACACACCTCAAATAAAAAAAACAAACCCATATCAAAGACAAATGAATGTGGCTCGTGGCCACCAACCATATCCTGATACCCCTCCCATGAAACAACTATCCAGAAAGCACAAGGTATAAGGGAACAATCAAGATAATACCTAGAATCTACAAAATATAAGTGTAATCTATACAACCCACTAGGTCACCAACCACCAAGTCTATTTAATCACTTTTATATCACATTCTATAAATTCTAGTTTGAACATAGATATGAAAATGGGATTTTCACATGGAAAATAATCAATAAAAAACAAATATCAACTGGTTCCATTTTTCCCTTTTTAAAACAAAGGTAAAACTTTTAGAAACAAACTAGGAACATCAAGCCTAAATCCATACTTTTAAACCCATAAACTAGTATAAAGTCTTTTATTTAAAATTACTTAATATAAAAAAGATTCCAAACTTTAAAAAAACCATCTTTATTTTTTATTTTAAAACATTACCAAAAACTATTTATAAAATAAATTTTCATATTTAAATACCACACCTTTCAAACCCATGATAAAATAGTTTAAAATCCAAACAAAACAATAATTTTATTTTTCATTATTCTAAAACCTTTCATAAAACCCCCTTTCAAAAAATTGTAATAGTAATATATAGTATAAGGGAGAAGGAGTGAACAAAAACATGCTCCACAATATCAGCATCACAAGATAAGTAGAAACAAACAACCAATACATAGGTGCCAAGAAATCATATTGAGGATAAAAAAATATAAATAAATAAATCCCCTAAGTAACCCTATATAAGATCCTAGAATCATACGAATATTCCTAAGACTCACATAACACAATTTAATCTGGAGACATAAAACCTAGTTTGACACTAAAGAACTTATCATGTACCTAGTAGTTCTGTCAAACTTTTTGGAGATAAACCTCTCGTGAGCACAATGCTACCATGAGTCACAATCAATTAAATAATCTTACTTAGTCTAGAAATCCACACTAAAATTCTATATCTCACTTGATCTATAAGAAACCCTCCCTCATTGATATACCATATATAGTAGGTCTTTCACTCATCTGGATCTCTACCTAGTCTCCTAGAAATCCCATGAATCAAACAAGGAGGCATATATAAACAAAAACTCACCTCACCTCCAACACCCTCACATAAAACAACCAATTTCCATCCATCATTAAAACACCACATACTTGATTCACCACCTATAATAAAAAGGGATGGGTGGATACATAGGGAAAAAATAGAGTCACAGTTCATTCTTTAAAATCATTTTTATAATGTTCCAAAAACGACTTTTACAAAAAAAACTTGGAATTCCAATCCAACTTAATCTCTTTGAAATATCATTTTAAACAAACTTTAAGATAAAATCATAAATAAATCTTTTGGAATCCATTCTAAAATCAATACTTCCTTTAAAAAACTTTAAAAAAATAAAAAAACATCATCATTTTTCCAAAAAAAAAACACACATGGGTCAACACCCCTCCCCCTTAAAATAAAACAACTCATTTAAATTACTTTAAACACTTTAAAACATGTTCAAAAATCATTTTGAAAATAAATTTATGTGAAACACCCCTTGAAAAAACTAAAACTAGTGCTCACTACCACTTTTAAAACTATTTGAATATTTTTAAAACCATTTACGAATTTATAAAAATACTTGGCATGGAACTCATTCCATTCCAAGGGTTAAAATAATTTGAAAACCACTTTCTATCCATTGAGGGACACTTACATAGGAATAAATTTAATGAAGAACCATTTTTAAACAATCGAGCATCTAATGACATGGAATATAAAGCAACTTCATAGAAACACCTACCCCATTCAAGTGAAAACTAACTACAATGCATTTCCTTCAATGGAGAATGCTCAACCAAGCCACGAAATTCCCTATACAACCCCTAAATGAAAAAATACACATGATTAGAACCAAAACATGCCATAAAATCATCCAATATGGCCTCAAGGATTAGAGATAGTGAAGCAAACTAAAGTAAAATGAGGAATAGGAGAGAGGAAGGGGTTTATATGGACTTTCCAAGGAGGAATCTGCTTGAAACCATGGTAAAAATCCATAAAAATAGAAAAGGGGGAAGGATAGGGAGATCCCCATGTGTTCCTAGTCTATCTGAATGAGAGGGAGAATAAAGGAAGGCTAATAAGGTTAAAATGAGCGGGGATAGAATTATAATTTCAACTTTTAATGAATCTTGGTAGGCCACATGGTTTTCCCACATAGTTTTTTGAATCATGTGCCAACTGTGTCGGAGTCAATGAATAGGTGAAACCACCTTGCAAAGTTACTCTTGTTGAGTCCATATGGTTTGACTATCCATATGAAATCCATTTAAATTAGAATTTTCAATTTCTACTATACCACTTCACATACACTATATGGTTCCCCTAAACATGAGAGCCTAATTTGGTCCCTTTGAAAACCTTTAAAATTTTAAATTTTAAAGCCTAAAAAGTTATAATACTTAAAAATACCCTCAATAACATATAAATACATGAAATAAACTCCATTTTCGATTGGAGGGTGTAACACTAATGTGCATGTTGTAACTTCGATATCTTTTTAGCAGTAATATAATTTTTAGAAGAAGATAATATATTTGATGTTGAAGTATCCCAAAGAAGAATAAATTATTAGAGTTGGTGTCCTAGGACCAAATATTTGTGCTTTGATTATATGTATATTTGATGTATTTAATATTAATAATTTTTTTTATTATATATTATTCATTATTTTCATGAATCTAATGTAATAATGACCTAGAGTATATGTTTCATTGATAAGGTCATAGAAATTCCCCAATATGATGAGAACCTTTAAGTGATATGATGATATTATTTAATTATGTTCTTCAGTTGGATAACATGATATGATAAGACATATAATACATGGACTGTCAGATTTGAGTACTCTTAAGAGGATGAGGCTTCTTCTCATAAATTTTTTACTTGGTAATCTCTGAGATAATAGATTATGAGAATAGGTTGGCCAATAGGAATTATGCATGTTTTGGTGTCATCATATATTCATATCTGCGAGCATGTGTAATGGTTCTTAGACTTTAAGATTATCATTGATGCATGACATGAATCGCGCACTTAGATTTACTGACTAAAATATTTACACAATATATTGGTAGGAAGTACGGTATGTTGGGTGTGTCATGATTGAAATTTCATTAATGGATAATTCATGGAAGGATTTGTCCCCTATACCTTTATTGAAGCTAATATCTCATCCCTTTGATTGGAATAGAACCTTCACCCTAAATTCCACGGTCATGGTGTAACAACATGTTTATTTCAGATAGTCAAAGAAATACATATCAAGCATATAGGTTGGTTACATGTATTCACAACATGATTGATGAGATATTGTGAAAAAGAGATTATATTAGACAGTGATAATTCATATATGGTTTTCATCATTATGAAATTAAGTTATTTCTTATGGGTTCCTTGACCCATTTCTAGATAGTAGTCTTGAAATTTCAGCAAGATTTCCTGATGCCAATGAGAAATAATCCTAGAGGGTCACACACTAAGTATTTTCGATGATCTTGTTTAAATTATTTTTGAATTTAGTTAATTGAATAAAAATTATTCTCAAGACTGAGAGATAATTTTATTCATGTTTTATTGATAAAAAATATTTACTGATGAAAAAAGTATTTAATTAAATATTTATTTGGATTTTCAATAAATTCCAGAGGATTTCAAATGGACCAAGACCATTTCTAGTGACAAATATTAATTAAAAATCCTGTTAAATAATATTATTTATCACACAAGTTGGCACACATCACAAAAATTAACAATAATAATAATAATATTATGTCTCATGGGTTCTATTAAAGGTTATAATATTTTTTAATGGAAAACATGAAATTAAATAATTATTTAACCTAAATCCTAACTCTATAAATACATTTTTATGTCTATTGTGTAGTGTGTGTAATCAAAAATAGAGAATTTTTGTGCACAAAGAATTCTCTCTCAACTCCCCCTTATATTCACTTATCAAGAACTAGAAATGCAAGAGATATTCCTTCAAGATAAAAGGATGAGTGATCAACACAAGCAACACAATACAATAGATTCACTATGCTAGAATGAGAAGATCGATTGGCGTTTCTTGGAGATCAAATGAGCACATTTTGATCACCGCTAGAGGGATTCTATCCTTGGATTATCATAGTGAAATGAAGGAAATCTGAAAGGGTATTTCCATATGATCAGGATCATCAACTAAGAAAGTTTCCTAATTCAATATAATTGTTTCTTTCAATATTAAATAAATTAATTATAAATTTGACATGAAATATCTTCGCTCTCAGTTTTGGGAATTGAAATATTTAAATAAATTTTAATATATTTCCACTACTACACACTTCTGCTATTCCTAGAACCAATAAGTGGTATCAAAGTAGTCGTATTAAAATTTATAATTACTTATTTTATTGTTGATCCATACACAATCATGGTTGAATTTTCATTTCATATTATTCATTCTATAATCTGATTTGAATTAACATGTTATTGATATATTAATCATGTTCATTCAGTGTTTCATTTTCTTAAAGGTATAAAAACAAATGAAGAGAAACCAAAGATGCCATCAGGAACTGCTGATTTTTTTCAGTAAGAAAAAATTACACAACGTGTAGTCAAAGTACACACAGTGTACCCTAGTACAATGCACTTGGCCATGTAGTGGGATACATGACATGGCACATAGTTATTACAGATGGTGTGTATAGTGTGTTAACCATCCAACCTAGAAAATTATTTTCAGATTACACGACAAGTATATGATGAAAACTTTGTCTAGTATACATAGGTTAGAATTTTAAATCGCACAATCTGTGTGGTCATTATACACGGTCAAACCATGTGAGACTAAAAACCTAGAGAATTTATGATACAAATTATGTGTATGAAATGTAAATGGAATTTATTTAATTAATTATCACATTTGAGATACACATTGAGTCCTTATCAAATTATTTGGACACATGACATAGAGATATACAACATGTCATTGGTATGTACATATCATGTAGTCTCTCACTTAAGAATAGGTCGAGTCTTTTGATGCATTTCATGGGTACATGATATTAAGACCTTAAAACATGTAGTTGTCCTGTAAATGCCATGTGATCCTTCTGAGATACACTCTAAATACCCAGGCGAGTATCTCAGGCACACAAAAAGAATATAACATGGTGTGTAGATGGAATGTACATGTTGTGTAGTATGATCAAGTCAATACATTGAATCCCCAAACATATAACCCAGATACACAAAAACCAAGGTACATATCATGTAGCTAGTGTACACACTATGTAGTCTCCTAATTAATGGTATAATTAAAAATTACATTAAATTAAAAAATTGCAACATTAAAATATTATTTCTTTTATAGGAACTTTAAGTGTTTGAAAATTTAATAAGGTTTTTAAATAATTTTTAAATGGTAAATTAATTTATTATAATAAATATGCAACTATTGGTTCTACCATTTATTTTCCATTAATTCATTTATAATGGTTATCTACAAGAGGATTTATATGGTCATTAATATTAAAGGGAATTAATTAATTAATGAAATCATGTTTGTCTTAATAATAAATAATTAATGAGAAATGGATGTTATCCATTTATTTTTACATATACGTCACATGTATGACCATTAATGAGATTGACCTATACTAGTGTATGTTTTGGAATTTGTTTAATGTAATTTATTTCATGGGTTCTCATTTATTTATTGTTAAATTAAAATTTATGGCCTACGAGTCATCCGTCACTCCATTATTATGTAAGACCCATGCGACTAAGAATATTTATGTAATTACCCTTTAACAAATCCTTTGGTTCCCTTCACCTGTGTGTGAGTTATAAATATATGTAATAAATGGAGTTTCCCAAGGAGCATGGAGGTAGTTCAAGATGGAACCATAATGATGCCAACCTAGGAGTTACACAGATGGATCAATGGAATGTTGTAACTCATGCCAAAACCAAAAACAAGAGTTATTTCCCCTATGTTAATGGTTGATTTAATGTCATATCATTAAATCAACCATTATATAAGCTCATGATTGGTTCATTTATTTATTTATTTATTTCTCTCTATGAATTATTTATTTTATGGATGTAAGATCGTGATCACATAAATAAATGAATTAATGTGAAAAGATAGAATTTAAATTAATGGATTATGCATAATTGTTTTATCCAACATGGTTAATTAATTAAGTAACCTTAAATTAATATTAAAAGACATGTAAATGATAAAAAAAGATAAAATTTATACATAATAAAAATAAAATACCTCAACTAAATATTAAGTTATACTTGTCCTTCCATTACTTGATTAGGAATAAAACTCAATAAAACTATGTGGTTAACCAACCCTTTTTGGGACACTTACTTTTATAAGGGGAGTTATTATGAAGGATTTGGGTTGAATTAACCATTTTACACCAGGAACAATATCCATTTCTAAACTTGGTGTAATTTGGAGGCAAGTGTTGAGGAAATACAAGTTATGATTTTAGGATTATGGAATCTACTCAACATATTAATGAGTTACAATCCCATGATTGGAAAAGAACTACCTACCTAAATACCTTTAAGTAGCTTGAATTCCCTTTTTGGGGTTATGTGAAAGGGAATATGGATCCTTTCCACTATAATTTTCTATAAAATAGTCATTCTATGTTCAATGGTAAGGGCTATTGGGACTTGATAAAATAGTGGAAGATTTAATAAAAAATCAATTAATTTATTATTTCTCAAAAAATTTGTAATCAAGAAAATTATTAATAATATGATCTTTTAATTATAGAATAAAATTTAAAGTTCATAATACACACTATACCTATGATAAATATTATATAAAGACAACCTCCTAACTGGCAGTAAATTCCAAGAGTGGTTTAGACGCCTTTGGGTTGTGCTACACCATGAACAAAAATATTACATGCTAAAATCCTCAATTATTGATCCACCTGCTAAGGAGGTGAGTGATGAAGAGTTCCATGTCTATGAAAAACATTTTAATGACACAATATACGTTCAATTTTTTATTCTTTCATCTATTTCTAGTGAACTCATGAAATCTCATGAAAACATGGATGGGTATAGCATGACTAAGCACCTACATAGTCATTACCAGGAAAGAGATAGACATGAGTGGTTTAAGATTTTTAAGGCACTCATTCAAAGAAACATTGGAGAGGGTTCCCCATATGGTCCTTAAATAGTCAAGATCATTGGATACATTGATCACTTTGAGGTTCTAGGGTGTAAACTTCCTGAAGAACCGGATAATGATCTCATTTTGGCATCACTCCCTTAGAGATTATATAGATTTTTAGTGAATTTTAATATGAAAAACATTGAGAAGTATCTTCCAAATCTTCTCATTCTACTTTAATAAGTAGATAAATATATAAATAATGAAAATCCTTCAGTACTTATGGTGAAAAAATAGAAAGGAAAAGTGAATATATCTAAGCCCAAATATTCTTCACTCCCATCCACGAAGAGGAATATAAAGGGAAAAGATAGGGAACATGATGTTGTCTATTTCACATATGGTAATAAGGGCCACTGGAAGAAAAACTACACCTAACGAAAGAAGAAAGGGGAATTTTTAGGTGTATTTGTTATCGGGTGCAATTTAACTCTTTCTATAAATTGGGTATTAGATATAGATTTTGGTTCTCACATATGTATTCAAATATGCAAACCAAGTATATTTAGAAAGATTGATCGAGGGGAGGTATATTTATTAGAAGCCAATGGAGATAAACTTATTGTTATAGTTATCTAGGACTACCACCTCACGTTTTTCAATAGAATGATCTTGGTTTTGAAAGATTGTAATTATGTTCCATCTATTAACAAAAATATTATTTATGTATCCAAACATGATACAGATGCCTTTATTTTCAAATTTGGGAATAAATTTTTCTTCTTTTATAAATATATTATTTTTTATGGTAAGAAAAATTTAAATAATGGTATTTATGTGTTGGATTATATAAAACAATTAATAGAAATTGATAAAAAAGTTACTTTACATAACTCATATCACATCCAAATTTGGAATCACTAGCTAGGTAATGTAAAAGAAAAGTGATTGAATAAATTACATCAATATGGATATTTAGATTATTTTCAACTAAAACCACTCAGTGTATGTCATGTATATTTATAAAGAAAAATAACCAAATATCCATTTAGTAGAAAAGGTGAAAGTGATAAAGAGCTTATTGAATTAGTTCATACCAACATGTGTGGACCATTTCTTATTGAAGAAATGGGTGGGTACTCATACTTCATAAATTTTACTGACGATTTTAGTATATATGGATATTTCTACTTAATGAGGTATAAGTCATATTTGTTTAATAAATTCAAGGAATATAATAATAAAGTTAAGAACTAGATTGGTAAGAAGATTAAGAAAATCTACTCAGACCATGATGGAGAATATCTTAATCAATACTTCATTGATTACTTACAGGATTCTAGTATCCTATCCTAAATCAGTCCTCCTTACATGCCTCATTTTAATAGTGAAAATGAAAGTAGGAACCACACCTTACTGTACTTGGTGAGTGTTGACACCCATAATTGTGTGATATGAACTTTGTCGTTAAATACATAAAAAGTTTTAATATTGTGAAAAAATATTGATATGATTTGCACCAAGAATGTGGAGATGGTATCCTTGAAGAAAGGTCTTGGAATTGGATATAATTTTTTGGCCCTTATTTATGTGTGGAGATATTCCCACCCTCATCCAAAATTTATCTAATCCACTAACCAACTAGACCAGGCCTCAAGCATAGGACCATGTGGGACTAGAGTCGACCACACCTAGTAGGATCTAGCCTGGTCTAGCCAAGAGATGGAGGAATAGTGCCAACAGGAGGTGGTATAACCCTTGTATAGGGACTATGGTGTGTGAGATTGAAGGCACACATAGTGTGGGATGAGATCCCACAGGATCGAAGCCCAAGAGGTGGTGCGTGTAGGTATTACGAGTGTCGAACCCCATTACTATATCAACCAAATATACATCACAACTTTGATGATATTCTATAAGGAATTCACAATAGGATTTTTATGTGGGATGCAAATCTGTGGGTACTTCTAACTCATACTTTAATTTTTTTTACATAATATCGTCTACTTGATATATATGATCATAGTCGCCTGTTTAAAAATTTCATGGTTCCATTTGACAACTTGTAATTATACACTACACATATATGAGATAATTTGACCCCACACCATGATAAACTTCATCTTCAAACACATGACACCCTGGTTTGACATCATAATACACGCCCAACACCTGCTCAATATCAGCCCCATCTCTAGTACTTCATTGATATCCAAACAATCCCGAGACAACCAACATGGATGTCCCTACAGTCGACATCCTCTATAAAACTTTTATGCAATCCATAGCATGAATACCATCATAAGAACTGGTGGCATGTCATAAGAATTCCCACCAAAGCACGAATCCATTGTGTAATCATCATATGAAGTCTATGACCACAATAAACTTCCATATTCTGCAAGATTTTTTATCTGAATTAATTTGGAATTATCAAAAGATTTCATGCATTATTTCATAAGGAAACTGAATGTAACACCCCAAGATTTTATATTACATTAGTTCTTCAAAGTAATTCAATAACTTACACTACATGCAACATCAAGTTCAAGCACACCATGACTTAATAGTATTAACTAAATTTTGAACTATATATAATACTTATAATTTTAGAATCCATATTATGAGTTTCTTAGACATAATGTAATAACAAATATATTTTTTCAGATAAAATAAGTATTATTCAAAAAATGAAATTTTACTGCCTTTTAATGGAAAACCATTTTTAAATCCAATATTTGAAACTTTAATATATTCAATTTTACAAAATAAAATTCTTATTTAGAATCAGGACATAATAATGTAGTTTCAATAATTTTTTGGTGTTTTTATGATAACTTTCATATTTGGGTGAATAGTGAAAATACTATATTTTAACTGAAACGACTTTTTTAGTCAAAATAAGTTATAGTGTTAAATTATAAATTTTAATGGTTTGGAAGTATAAATAGATTATATTTTTACCATTTAATCAAATTATGGTCATTTTAAGCAATTTTACATTGAAATTGGACATAAACAAGTGTCAATCATTTGATAGTTATTATTTCTTAAAAATACACCTTTTGGTTTTGACAATGAGAATTAATTTTAAATTAATAAATGCAACTTATATGTATTTAATTTGGTAAAATATACATCATTTTTGGATTTAGAATATCAAAATAATCCTTGGGTTAATTCTTGGTATTTTTCTGAAAACTTTCAATTTTTGATGAATAGTGAAAAACACAGTGTTATAGTTTAAAACCGGCCTTTTATTTAAATATTTATTTATTTTATTTAAATTTATTTTAGTTCAAAATAGATATATAATACCTATATAAATTCAATGTAATTCATTGGAGCCAGTTTATAATAATTTTAGATATATAAAAATTTTATCGAAATTTTTACCGTCTTTTACCCCCCTCCTAGGAGCATTTGCAAATTTACATAAAACTTAATTTTACCGCTTCTATAAGTTGAATTTAGAAAATAAAAGAGACAAAATTAATATCAAGGAGTAAAATGTGGTTCAATAAGATGAAAATAATTTTTGGGGAATAGTAACTTTTGACTTTTATTTACCACAGTTAAAAGTAAATAGGGTAATTAAGGGTAAAAATAATATCAAAATTACCCTAACAATTTCCTAATTCTATTGGATAAGTGTAATTAGACCAAAAACAACCTTATGAATAAAATATTACCCTTTATGTCTACTTGGATTAGATTAAGACATTTATTATTATTTTATTTAAAGAAGAGTTAAAAGAGATAAAATCAAAGTTTAATAACTAAACCATTTTTAATATAGGGTTATACATAAGATAAATTCTATTATAAATATTAATTATAAATCTAAAAATATTTCATACATAATGATATTTTATTTATAATTTTTAGACATTAAATAATTAAATTTATTACTGACACAATGATGATGCAGTAATTACCTTATTAATGAAAGAATCAAATAAATGGTATTATAAATATTAAAATAAATATAATTTCAAAGTTTTTATGACATACAAGAATTTTCTAGTTGAATATGACATGTTAGGTCTAATTAAATGTATATTTTTACAAGTAATCAAGTTGTTATGACTTTCAGAAAAACAAAATACCAAATAGTGTCAAAGTTGGCATAAATTAATATTTAAAACAAATACTATATTATTGGTTGATATAATATTCCTAAAAATGTAATGATAAGACAAAGGTCTTAAATAATATTATATATGTCATTAATGATCCACTTGAGGTTATCTTGTAAGTTTAGAGTAATTTTATTAATCATATAGAGTAAGAATACAAGAAGACACGGTAAAAGTTAAACTATTTAACTAAGAGTTAAATCTAAAAGATAAGGTTACAATGGTAACCTAAACTTGTCTAAAACCTATTGGTTGAGATTATTTATACCCAAAACCACATAAGGCTCAAAAAAAATTCATTTGGAACTATTATTAACTGAATATGATTGTATAATAAATTAATACTTTAATCTTTTCCTAAAGTGACCCTCACCCCTCTTATAAAATAGAACTTCCCCTTATCTAAAAATCACACCTCCAAATCCATTTGGATCGGCAAAACCATACCCAAATATCCTCCAAAATTCCCTAACTTGATTCTAGAGGCCTTATTTTGATCATAAATCCAACCTCAGGAGCCCTTTTGATCAAATCAAAAGGAAAAACCCGAAGAAGAGGTAAATATTTCATCACCTCTTTCAAGTTTGTTTCTTCTTCCACTTCCTATTTCTTTGTTGTATCCATTCTAAAACAATAAATCTATTATATTCTATATAATGTGATTTTATTATAAATATGTCACAACTATATTCATTATTCTATCCATCTTATCAATGATAATGTCACCATGCGTGCGTATGTACGACTTACCATCTCCACGCCGTGGTGTAATTTGTTGTTCAACACTATGTTATTTGGATGGATATAATGATGAGTAATATGTATATAAATAATTAAAATAACATGATAATGTCTATGTAAAATTAATATACCATCCAATTCTGCACCTTTAAGGAAATGATATTGTCGCTCGTGCATACGTACGGATTACCGTCTCCACGACGCGATGAGATTCATTTCCACAATCACCATTCATCGACGATTATAAAAATATATATTACTAATAAGTATGTAATATACTAAATAATAATTCTAATGGATATAAATATATATATATGTACTTACATATATCTTATTCACTTAGTTCTGTTCAATACGATATGAAAATAGAAACAACGTTTATGCGTACGTACGGACTACCGTCTCCATAAACGGTGTTTTTAATTTCATATGTATGTCTATTATACATATTTATATTCTAAATATATATGATATATAAATAATGTTTTATATTCTGGAATTATTTAAATCTTGGTCTATGTGATACAATCAAGAGTAACAAGTTAAAACACGTACGATAAAGAAAGCGATTATTACCCGAAATATTAATTTAACATGGAAATTATTATAAAATGGGTAGTATAAAGAAATAAATGAATCATGTATGATATCATAAATATTAATATGGTTCTGGTATAATTTAATAACATACTAAGATATTCATAAAAGAGGTTAAACGTACCCTCGACTAAAGGAAAGTGTAAGGTAAGGGTTAATTTCACAATCTCTTTATTATCCGAGGTTGTTTTTTCGTAAGTATCTACTAGGACATATTTATTATCAATGTCTCTATTTCATGAAAGAGTTTTAAAAGGGATTATTTTAAGGGGCCTTTTTACTAAAACATCATTTTAAATGTTTTAAATATTTATTCTTCTAAATCATTCTCAGTAATGCCCATGTTTTCAAAATGGTTTTTAAGTATTTATCTATATGGACATGGATGTTTTTAAAATGTTAATTCCTTTCAAAAGTTTCAAAGTGGAATGGGACACTTTGATTCAAAAATGTCTTTAAATGTCTTCCTTTCTAAATTCTGTGACTTTTAAATGTTTTCATGAAAAATGATATTTCTCTCAAAGAGTTTTACAAATCATTTTCATCTATGTCAACATCCTTTGATGGATTTTAAACTTGTTTGAAGTTTATTTATTATGACACAAATATTCCATATTTTATTGAAGGTTTTGTGATATGTTTGACTGTGGATGCGTTATTTTTATACCATTCATGGTTTATAGTTAAATTATTTACATTTCATATGATAGTTTTATTACGAATGTTTATGGTATGTTTCGGGCTTTTCATATGAGTAATGTATTGGAATTAGTATATGACAGGTGGAGCCCACTATAGCTCCTAGATGCATTGGTAGGTCTCATGAGACAACTAGATGTGGAATTGGATGAGGCCTTTCCCAATTTGATATATGGGTTTGGCCGAGGCCTTAATAATTTTTAGACATCTTGGCCGAGGCCTTGACAAAATGTTTCAGAATGTCCGGAATTATACATTCCCTCATTATGAAAATAATATTGATGGTTCATGTGGTTATTCGACTAGTAGAATACCCATGACTATGTTTTATTATTGCGTTATTTACTCAGCTTATATTTCTTCCATAAAGTGTTCATGTTTATTATTTTTAAAGGCATGTGTTTTTAATTATTCACCATGCATATTTTTTATGTTATCTTCCGCCAAATTATTTACCCTTAATGAGAATCTGAGCTCACCCCTTTATTATGTTTTATTTTCCCAGGATTCCAAGAAGTGTATTATGATTAATATGCAGGGTTAATCTAAAGAGAATAATGGCACTCTCAAAGAACTTTTTTTTGTATTGTATGTTAGAAAGTGTAATGTAATGTTCATGTATGACATCTATTTTCCAAGACTGCTAAAATGATTGGTCTTTTAGGACTTGATTCTTTGTAATCATTCCAATGTATTAAAATAATGCACCGACTCTAGGAATCTAGGGTCGGGGTGTTACAATTGTTATCATAGGAAGTTTAGAAATAACATTGGAAACTAGATTAAGATAAACTCTGACTAGAGCACTTTACCGTGAGATAGACTTTAAAGATTAGTATAGAATAACTTCCTAGAATTTTGGTAATTTAATGATTTTGTGAGTTTTTCTGAGAAAATACATCCCTATCTGGATACGAGCAGGTAGAGGTGGCTCTGGCACAAATGTACCTAGGGGTAAAACCCAAAAACACCGCTTTAAGATAGACTCGAACAGGAACTAGTGAACAACAATCGTTCTTGCTGCACTCTTAGTTACGACACTCCCAGGGGATATACTTAGGATAATTATCATTTTCTTTACAAACCACTATGAAGGGTTTATGAGTATATACCTCCTCAAAGAAAACAATTTTGTGATTATGGATTATATCCATAAACTGTTCAATTTACGTTAGTTATTTTACATGTTTGGAATTATGAATTGCAATTCATAAACTGACCTAGTGTATGCCATTGTATAGAAATGGTGCCTAATAGAAGGAATGTGAACTCCAACAATATGTATGATCCAAAGAGTAATAAGGATCATATCTTTCATATTATTAAGCCAAAATTTATAAGGGAAATAGTCTACCATGTATTCTCAACATATGAAGAAATAGTATCATGTGTTAATAAGATAAGTAAATAATTCTATGAGTCCTATGGATTTGAAGGGAAGCAAGACACAAAAAGGATGTAATAGAGAAACATAGATGAAGGGAAGAGGTAAAAGAAGGATTTTCCCATATGTGATAACTGTGGAAAGAATCACCATGGTAAATTCTTGAAGGGAATGGGTTTGTTATAATTATGGAGAAAAAGGAAACTAAGTACGTGATTTCAAGGGTAATATTTTTTTTTCAAATGTACAATGCTTCATCTGCAAGGCATTGGGACACTACACAAATCAATGTCTCAGTCATCAGATTATACCTTAAATGATGCTATTGGATAATAATCAAGTTATGATACAACCTCATGTGAAGAGGAATGGCTAGTGTTCTTATGTTGTTATTATAGAGTTATTTCATTTAAGTATTGTATCAACAGTATACTGGTTACATGAATTATAGAGATAAATAAGGATTTTACTGAAGTACTATTTTATTGAGGATTTGAGATTATATGGTTCTATGAAAATTGACTTAATAGTAATCTACACTTTTTGGAAAATAAATGGTTGAAGGAAAGGTAATACTTAATATGATCCTGATAATGAGGTAGTGATTTTGGAATAAGAGATTGTTGATTTGGATAAATTATATTGGATATTCTTGACTTCCTTGAAACTGATTATGATTTGTATATTCCATCATTGTTGGATTTTACAACATTTTTTGGATAGAAGGAGTATATCCAGTATTCTATAAGGAATAAGGGAGCATGAATATAATCAATAAGGTTTTATGGTAATTCAAGATATTGCGGTGTTTTAAAAGAATACATGATGAAGGTGTTCATATGTTATTACCTAGAAAAAAAGATCTTCATTGTGTTTAACTTCCTTATAAATTTTGAACAGAGAGTTTGGATATAAGTATTTTGGATAAGTCTAAAGGTTGGATTGGATTAAGTTTGAAATTAGATGCTATTGTTAAGGTTATTTTTGGATTGTTATAAAAAGGACAACCTAGAGGTCGGGCGATTATTAGTCGCGTCCGGCAAGGCCGTGAGACTTGAACCCACAATTGAAGAGCGACAAGGGTGCATCACCTATGACTGGACTATGTGATGTACTGGTTTGTATAATTTAGCTTTTTTTTAAATAGTATGATAAATGAATTATAAATTCATTATTTTTGGAACCCTATACGATTAGGATAAATAAATTTTTTTGAAATCTTTTGGAGTGAAAGATGAGTTTGTGGTAGGAATTAGTTGAAGGATGAAACTCTATTTTTCAAGTATATATATATATATAAATTTTTTTCTTATTAAGACTAAATTTTATTAACCCAATTTTTGATGTGGGTTTTCCCAAAAAGGTATTTTCTATTTTAAACCTTTTATTTTCAAAGAAAAATTTCAAATTGCGAGGACATAATTTATTAAAGGAGGGAAGAATGTAACACCCAAATATTTCATATTACGTTAGTTCTTCAAAGTAATTCAATAACTTACACTACACGCAACATCGAGTTCAAGAGCATCACGACTTACCAAACTAGCCGTTCAAAAGCGGTTATGAAAAGTATTAACTGAATTTTTAACTATATATAATCCTTATAATTTTAGAATCCATATTATGAGTTTCTTAGACATAATGTAAGAACAAATACATTTTTTCAGATAAAATAAGTATTATTCAAAAAATAAATTTTTACCACCTTTTCATGGAGAACCCTTTTTAAATCCAATATTTGAAACTTTTTTATAATAAATTTGACAAAATAAACTTCTTCTTTAGAATTGGGACATAATAATTTAGTTTCAATAAATTTTTGGTGTTTTTCTGATAACTTTCATATTTGTTTAGATAGTGAAAAATAGTATATTTTAACTGATTTTTTTTTTAATCAAAATAATTTATAGTATTAAATTATACATTTTAATGGTTTGGAAGTATAAATAGATTATATTTTTACAATTAAATCCAATGCTGATCATTGTAAGTAATTTTACATTGAAATTGGACATAAAAAAGTGTCAATCATTTGATAGTTATTATTTGTTAAAAATATGCCTTTTGGTTTTGAAAACAAGAATTAATTTGAAATTAATAAATGAAACTTATATGTTTTGAATTTAGTAAAATAGACATAATTTTTGGATTTTAAATATCAAAATAATCCTAGGGTGAATTTTTGGTATTTTTCTGAAAACTTTCAATTTTTAATGAATAGTAAAAAACACTGAGTTATAGTTTAAAACCGGCTTTTTATTTAAAAAATTATTTATTTTATTTTAATTTATTTTAGGTGTAAATAGATACATAATACCTATATAAATTCAATTTAATTCATTGGAGTCAGTTTATAATAATTTTAGATATATAAAAATTTTATCGAACTTTTTACCGTCTTTTACCCCCCTCTTAGGAGCATTTGCAAATTTACATAAAACTTAATTTTACCGCTTCTGTGAGTTGAATTTCTAAAATCTGAGAGACACAATTAATATCAAGGAGTAAAATGTGGTTCAATAAGATAAAAATAATTTTTGGTGAATAGTAACTTTTGACATTTATTTACCACGATTAAAAGTAAATAGGGTAATTAAGGGTAAAAATAATATCAAAATTACCCTAACACATGTCCTAATTCTATTGGATAAGTGTAATTCGACCAAAAAAATTTTTATGAATAAAATATGACCCTTTAGGTCCACTTGGATTAGATTAAGACATTTATTATTATTTTATTTAAAGAAGAGTTAAAAGAGTTAAAATCAAAGTTTAATAACTAAACTATTTTTAATATAGGGTTATACATAAGATAAATTCGACTATAAATATTCCTTATAAAGATAATAATATTTCCTACATAATGGTATTTTATTTATAATCTTTAGACATTATATAATTAAATTTATTAATGACATAATGAGGATGCAGTAATTACCTTATTAACGAAAGAATCAAATAAATTGTATTATAAATATTAAAATAAATATAATTTAAAAGGTTTTATGACATAAATGAATTTTCTAGGTGAATATGACATGTTAGGTCTGATTAAATTTATCTTGTTAGAAGTAATCAAGTTGTTATGACTTTCACAAAAACAAAATACCAAATAGTGTCAAAATTGACATAAATTAATATTTAAAACAAATACTATATTATTGGTTGATATAATATTCTTAAAATATAAGGTTCGAACAAAGGTATTAAATAATATTATATATGTCATTAATGATCCACTTTAGGTTATCTTGGATGTTTAGAGTAAGTTTATTAACCATATAGAGTAAGAATACAAGAAGACACGGTGAAAGTTAAACTATTTAACTAAGAGTTAAATCTAAATGCTAAGGTTACAATGGTAACCTAAACTTGTCTAAAACCTATTTTTTGAGAGTATTTAGACCCATAACCACCTAAGGATCGAAATAAATTCATTTAGAACTATTATAAACCGAATATGATTGTATAATAAATTAATACTTTAATCTTTTCCTAATGTGACCCTCACCCCTCTTATAAAAGGGAACTTCCCCTTCTCTCAAAATAACCCCTCAAAAGCCATTTGGATCAGCCAAAACCTACCCAAATATCCTCCTAACTTCCCTCAATTGATCCTAGAGGCCTTATTTTTATCAGAAATTTAACCTAATAATCCCTTTTGATCAAATCAAAAGGAAGAATCCGAAGAAGAGGTAAATATTTCATCACATCTTTCAAGTTCTTTTCTTCTTCCACTTCCTCTTTCTTTGTTGTTTCCATTATAAAACAATAAATCTAGTATTTTATATATACATTGATGTTATTATAAATATGGAACAACTATATTCATTATTCTATCCATCTTATGAATGATAATGTCACCATGCGTGCGCACGTACGGCTTACCGTCTCCACGCCGTGGTGTAATTTGTTATTCAACACTATGTTATTTGGATGGATATAATGATGAGTAATATGTATATAAATAATTAAAATAACATGCTAATGTCTCTATAAAATTATTATACCATCCAATTCAACACCTTTAAGTAAATGATATTGTCGCTCGTGCGTACGTACGGATTACCATCTCCACGACGCGATGAGATTCATTTCCACGATCACCATTCATCGACGATTATAAAAATATATATTACTAATAAGTATGTAATATACTAAAAAATAATTCTAATGGAGATATATATATATATATATATATATATATATGTACTTACATATATCTTATTCACTTAGTTCCGTTCAATACGATATGAAAATGGAAACAGCTTTTATGCGTACGTACGGACTACCGTCTCTATAAACGGTGTTTTTCATTTCATATATATGTATATTATAAATATTTATATTCTAAATATATATGATATATAAATCATGTTTTATATTCTGGAAGTATTTAAATTTTGGTCTAAGTGATACAATCAATAGTAACAAGTTAAAACACGTTTGATAAAGAAAGCGATTATTACCCGAAATATTAATTTAACATGGAAATTATTATTAAATGGATAGTATAAATTAATAAATTAATCATTTATGATATCATAAATATTAATATGGTTCTGGTATAATTTAATAACATACTACAATCTTCATACATGAGGTTAAACGTACCCTCGACTAAAGGAAAGTGCAAGGCAAGGGTTAATTTCACAATCTCTTTATTATCTGAGGTTGTTTTTACGTAAGTATATACTGGGAAATATTTATTATCCATGTCCATGTTTCATGAAAAAGTTTTCAAAGGGATTATTTTAAGGGTAATTTTTAATAAAACATCATTTTAAATGATTTAAATATTTATTCTTCTAAATCATTCTCATTAATGTCCATGTTTTCAAAATGGTTTTTAAGGATTTATCTATATGAACATGATTTTTTTAAAATGTTAATTACTTTAAAAAGTTTCAAAGTGGTATATGACACTTTGATTAAAAAATTTCTTTAAATTTCTTACTTTCTAAATTGTGTGACTTTTAAATGTTTTCCTGAAAAAGGGATATTTCTCTCAAAGAGTTTTACAAATCATTTTCATCTATGTCAACATCCTTTGATGGATTTTAAACTTGTTTAAAGTTGATTTATTATGATACAAATATTCCATATTTTATTGAAGGTTCTGTGATATGTTTGACTGTAGATGTGTTATTTTTATACCATTCATGGTTTATGGTAAAATTATTGACATTTCATATGATAGTTCTAATATGAATGTTTATGTTATGTTTCAACCATTTCATATGAGGAATGTATTAGACTTAGTATGTGATGGGTGGAACCTGATATAGCTCCTCGATGCATCATTAGGTCTCATGATACAACTATATGAGGAATTGTCCGAGGCCTTTCCCAATTTGATATATGGTTTTGGCTGAGGCCTTAATCATTTTTAGACGTCTTGGCCGAGGCCTTGAGAAAATGTTTCAGAATGTTCAGCATTATACATTCCCTCATTATGAAAATAATATTGATGGTTCATGTGGTTATTCGACTAGTAGAATACCCATGACTATGTTTTATTATGGTGTTATTTACTCAGCTCATATTTCTTCTATAAGGTGTTCATGTTTATTATTTTTAAAGGCATGTGTTTTCAATTATTCACCATGCATATTGTTTATGTTATCTTCTGCTAAATTATTTACCCTTATTGAGCATCTGAGCTCACCCATTTCTTATGTTTTATTTTCCCAGGATTCTAAAAAGTGTATTATGATTGATATGTAGGGTTAAGCTAAAGGGAATAGTGGCGCTCTCAAAGAACTTTTTTTTGTATTGTATGTTAGAAAGTGTAATGTAATGTTCATATATGCAATATATTTTCCAAGACTGCTAAATTGATCGGTCTTTCGAGGCTTGATTCCTTGTAATCATGCCAATTTATTAAAAATATGCACTGAATCTGGGAATCTAGGGTCGGGGCATTACACTGAAGTTCACATGATCAATGAAGTGATCATGAGATAAAGAATAGTCTATATCACGATCATGTGATGACGATTCAGAATAGTCTCCACCACCTCGACCAACACATGCAGCGTCCTCCCAATGCAAAGAGGCGCCATCCTCGACCCCCTTCTTCCTATAAATACCCTTTCCCACTTCAAAAAAAAACACACACATGAGGGAGGAATTGGATAAATTTAAAATAAAGAGAACATTGGAGGAATAGAGGGGTCGATCACCATCTTCAGAGATCTTCTCTAGGTAATTAAGAGGCCCTCATCATGAGAAAATACCATGGTAATTTCATTATAATAATTCATCATGTGATTATCTTAAGGTCACACGATTTCATAGAAGAATAACACCATGTGAAATCCCTTTAAAATGGAGTCTCTGCTCAGACATAAACCCTCTATAATTGTTTACAAGATCTCCTAAAAGGTATCTCTTTAGATCACATGGCCACATGAGTGATAGATCCTCATGTGAAGTGGTAGGATAGTTACTTGGATGCAAAACACACACATACTTGTGTCCAAAGGCATACACCAGTGGACATGTGCCTTCCGGTGTCGCGAACCCTTGATCACACAGCGCTCATTTTCTTAGCCTTGCGGTGTAGACTTAAGGACTTCTTCCCCCCATATGTCATGCACCCTGTTTCACCAAGAATTTTAAATATTCATCCATGCATGCGATGACATTATTGGGCACCCCTGACCCAATAGAACAAAACCCATCACAAGACCTTATGAAGGTCATGCAGATTGCATGAGTACAAGCATCATACAATGTCATGAAGATACCCATATACATGAAGACTCCCTCACAAGGCCCTTCTAATTTCATGATAATCGTAGGAAAAATTATTCATATGTGAGTGACTTTTGACATGTGTATGAGTCCATGGATAGGACCCCCTTTCTTCATGCAATCCCTATGGTGTACACCCTCGACATTCACACTCGAGAACACATTATTTCCCCTAAAACTTTAGTCATAATACCTTTTTAAATGTTTCCTCAATCATTGGGAATTCTCCCTTTGTCATATGAGTTGTTCTAAACATATCTAAGACCCCACTACGTGAATAATTTAACATCACATGATCACATGATTCTACACTAATCTCACAATGACTTTAGGTGACCTTGGATAATTCATGTTAGTTGCATGAAAACCCTTGTACAATTTTGGTTGATATCATGATAGTTGATTGATATGTCATAATTGTCATGCGGTAGTTTGAAGAAAAGCCAAGTTGATCAGGAGATAGCCCTTTGACATGTATGCATTGTCACGAGACATGATCTAGACATGTCAGGTTAATTATGTGATTTCCCATTGGCATGTCGGCATTTTCATGTGGCATTATGAGGAAAATTCATATTGATCATGAAAAGAACCTTGGAATTGTCCACCTTGATTATTTGAAGATATACTAGACAATGCACTTTGATCCTGTGAAGGAGTCTTTAACATGTCAGCATGATCATGCAATTTCCCATACAAGTCAGCATTTTCATGCAATATTCCAAAAATAAGTCAGGTTGATCATGTGATAGAGTATGGTCATGTTTGCTTTTATCATGTTCAAGACCCCAAAAATCTTCTCTTTTATTATGTTAATCATTTTGGACATGTGCTCTTCACTTATATAAAGACATCCAATTCAAGTGAATTGATTAGGAAAACACCCTTGGACATGTTTACCATGTCAAACTGATGCTCCAAACATATCAGGCAGAAAATCAAGGCATTTCCAGCCGATAGACAAGACATGTCATACATATCCCCTAGGACATGTAAACCTCATCTCATAGATACTTCTAGACCCATGCCATGTGTACCCTGACCAAGAATCTCTAGTCACATTCCCTCTTTATAAGGGATGTTTCTTTAATGGGATAGGGTTATGCACTCAGGAGATCCTATTTATGTCATGATCTTAGATGGATCTTACATGATATTTTTCTCTATTTATCTTTCACAATATATAGAATGAATATGTGGAAGGGAAGCCTCAGTGTGTAATCTTAGATCAAAGGGGATCTATCCTGGTATAAGCCCCTAGAATTCCTAAAACCTTAGGGATAACCATAATGTCTCTAATCATGATCACCTACCTTATACCATCAATGAGTTAGGGGGAAATTGAACTATGAGAACCCTAATTCCTATCCAAATAGAATACAAAGGATTCCTTCCTAAGGCTCAAGATCCAATGGGTATCCTCTTCAGTGTAAGTATCCTCATGTCTCTGGCATGTCAACCATCAGTAACCAATCATTACCATGGGATGATCTTTCTACCTTATCTATTAGTGTACTGAGAATCCTACTGAACTATGAGAACTCTGATTCCTATCCAAATAGGATATGTAGGAAACCTTCCTAAGGACTGATCTCTAATGGTTATCCACTTCGGTGTAAGTCCCCTCATGTATCTAACATGTCAACCATTGAGACCCAATCATTATCATTGGATGACCATTCTATCTCATCCATTAGTGGATAGAGAGTAAAACTAAACTATGAGAACTCTAATTTCTATCTTAATAAGATATGTAGGATACCTTCCTAGGGCCAGAGCTCCAATGTGAATTCACTTTAGTGTAGGTCCCTTCATGTCTCTAACATGCCAACCATCAGGACCCAATAATTCCCATGGGATGATCTTTTTACCTCATCCATTAGCAGACTGAGAATCAAACTAAACCATGAGAACTCTGGTTCTTGTGCAAACAAGATTCACAGGATTCCTTCCTAAGGCCTGAGCTCCAATGAGAATCCACTTTGGTGTAAGTCCCTCCATGTCTTCGATATTCCAACCATTGAGACCCAATATCTCCCATGGGATAATCATCTTTCCTCACCCACTAACGGATTGAGAAATCACTAAACTATTAGAACTCTGATTCCCACCATAACTGGGATATGTTGGAAACCTTCTTATGTCCTGATATTCACACCACATCATCCATGATAAGGGTAATTATGCCTCTCAAATGGAAACATAAATGTGTAAGCCCCATATGAACATCCTCTTAGGTAATGTGTTTGATTTTCTACTATCTCTTATTTTCCACACCAAGTATGACTCATGTATAATTAGAGAATGGTGATTATTGTACCGATAACATGTTTATAATTACCCTAGTGTGGGATCTTCACCATTAGGATGTAAATTTAATTCTATCTCATCTGCACTCAAAGGACCATACTCTTGATTAGATAATCTTGGATAGTCTTATATGCATAAGTCCCATATAAGGCCTCTGTGGTTGTATCTCTCACAACAACGATTCATATATAAGAACTATGTAGAATCTGATTCCCATCTCAAATAGAATACGTAGGATGACTCACTGAGGTATGAGCTCGATATTTATATCCTTACCACATGACATTAAAATGCATGGATGGGTCTGGCCACATGACCTTAAACTATTTCAGATGAACTACGTGGATTTTGATTCATATTTTCATAGGATATATGGGATGCCTTTTAGAGGTTCAATCCCATCTCTAAGACACCAACCACCTCCCCATATGACAATAAACTCCAAATTTCCCAAACATTGTGACATACCAAAACATCATAAATAAATAAGAGAGTAATATAGAACCCATGACATGCACACAGTAGTCCATATCAATATATGTTCCTAATAAAGTCATTGACATAGGGGTAACCAATCCTGTATCAGGGTTTGGGAAAGATTTCATGAACATATATTAAATATATAAGATATTCTTGAAGTAGGAAACAACCCCCCCTAAAAAAGGGTTCAATGAGACCTACCTATCATCCTCCCAACCAATGTGATTTCCTAAGTATCATTGGGTCTGAAACCTCAAATGTCCACCTGCCTTTGGAAATAAGGTATGTACCCAATTATAGATATGGGATCTATTGGGAGTTTCCATTAATAACAAAAATGGTAACCCAACGTAAATGATTGTGCAACACATTTACCCCCTCACTCACAATCAACCATCGGGCCAAACCAAACACATCTAGCGGTTGTTTATTCTCTATTGAAATAAAATGGTGATCCCAATGTGAAATAATTTAACTTTTTAATCCATTTCATAGGTTAAAAGCGATAGATTTTATATTTCTCATCAAGATAGTTTGTTCTATTCTTGTTGAGCACAAAAAATGGTGAACTCAAAATGTTTCTGTTAACTACGCTAAACCATGCATAAAAAGAAGGGACCACATCTTTATCCTTTAAACCATGAAAGATATTGATCGATCATGTAATCATATATATGATATTTCACTAATAAGGTGTCTTACTTCATCTTTAAGACTTCTATATTCATTCCAATCTAAATTAAATCATCAAATGTGCCAATTAATTCTTAGAATGTTGTACAAGATGATTTGACCCTGAGGCCTCAACAAATCTAGTACTAGTTAGTGAACATCTTGGTATTGGAGTACCACAAAAATAGATCCATCCCAACTCTATAATCATCTCATGAAATCCTTCATAGGATGAATTACCACTAGACATTTTCCCATGACAGGCCACATGATAGTAAGTGGACCTTGTTTTCACATGAAATTGCTTTAGGGGACTATCCCTAGAGCACAAAAATCCATACCTTCCTTTCCGTAGGGATGTGGATGGGGAAAATCATCATGTAAACTCAATCACTCATGATATTCCTAGGATCGCTCTCATCCATTCTGGTTATCATCATTGACATGTGACCATGATTCCAAAAGGATTTATAGAGGAGGTTGTTCCTACGCAAACTATCTAAGTTGGGGCATACAGAAGGAGAGCTCTCCAAGGGTATCCAAATAATGTAGCTCCAGAGTAGGCTTATATCCCTGCTACCACCAATCTGTCTGAGGTCTACCAGTATATCCTGACAGTGGCCTAGAATCAATCCTAGATCATCACTATGCTGGATCTTCTGACTTCATAATAGCTATCCATTGTAACTTTGTGATCCCAGGGAGCACCCTAGACTATAAGGCTTGGGGAATTATTATCATATTTTACCATGGGATCATCTTCTACATGGGAACCAACCCCTAAATAGTATCATGGGAACGTAGCTCTCAAATAGTATCTTGGGAACTAACCCCTCAAATGGTATCATGGGAACCTACCCCTCAAATGGTATCATTGGCAATGACCCCTCAAATAGTATCACAAGCATTGACTCCCCAAATGGTAAAATAGGCACCGACCCGCCAAACAAGATACTCTATTGAGGAGGATCACCAGCCCGCTTATGTATCAGTAAATATGAAATCAATCAGATATGAATAATCCTCATTAAATATAGAAGAGCACACTCCTGAAGAGTACAATAATCCCCTCATGTATTCATCTGGTTCATAGTAGGTTGGCCTACATTCTTCCACTAGCATGAGAAAAGAAAGTATTAGCAGTATATTCCAAGCATTTATGGAAGGTTCTAACAACTGTGTTGGTACTTCATAGGGTAAAGAAAATGGGGCATATGTTCAGTGGAATCAGTGGATTCAGTCTATAGGGTCCACATTAGAATTCTCGTCATCATCCACTCACCCTACAACATATATAGGAGAGGGTGTTTTCATGGATCCTACTAGCCATCCTCTTAAATATGACAATCCAATTTATATAAAATAACATATCAATAAACTCCAATGAGAGAATATGGATCTTTGAGAAATAATTGAGGGAATATTTTTTAGATCTCTACCTTAGAATGATATACCAATACCTTCATAAAAAATCTCACCTTGCAGCAAAGTGTCCCAACCCACAGGGATGAGGTCATTTTCATATTTTTTGTCCCATTATTGGGTAAAATAAACACATTGTTTTACTTATACCCATCCCATAGGATTGGGGGAATTTCCATATTTTTCACCTCCTCATCAGGGATATTATATGAACCATATTTTCTCAGGTGTAGCCATAAAACCTCTAGAAAAATAAGGATACTTTAATCTATGGGAATAATCTATGCCATCCAAGACCCCGAATGATTCAGAACCTACACCCATAATAGTAAAAACTGAGACTCTGCACCCCAGGCTCAAAACTCAACCATATGCCCTCACCAATGGAGGAACATATAACATGCTGGTAAAGCAGCATGCTCACCCATATCTTGAGGATATACAAATAAAAGTATATTCCTTCCAATCAATACATATTTATAGGTATCTTAACTATTCCATAGAAAATGGTTTGATATAGTTATCAGTGATAATAAATCCAAGTCAGGAAAGGATGGTAGGACATGAAAATAATTTCCCCTACTATAGAAATCTTGGGAACACAATAGAAGGTTGTTTTTTCCTTAAATACTGGCTTCAGGTGCATATTGACATAGGGGTAATGGAACCACCAACACCCGAATCATTGATCCAATCATCTGATCATTATAAATAGGACACACTAGTTGTGCAGTAGAGGATTATAAACCTACCTACTAGGGATAAATGACCAAATTTCAATGAAATATTGAATAAAACCAATTCTTTACAAAAAAATCATGTATCCAAGTATTTTGGTTGTTCCATGGAAAATGGTTTTATGGAACTCTCAATAATAAGGAATCCATACGGGGAAATTTTGATAGGCCATGACAACCATTACCCCTACCATCAATGTCTCGAGAATACAATAGAGAGTTGCTTTATCTTCAAGGATTGATTGGAGATACAAGTAAGGCCAGACTTGATAGAGTTAAAGGATCCAGAAAATCATGAAATATGTATAAGAGTTATCCAAAATCCACAAGAAAAACCAATCAACTGATAGGTGATTCAAAATTTTCCTCACCATAAGACATTAAACTCCATGCCCATTGTCCTTACCACAAGATGTTAAACTGCATGGTCATTGTCTTTACCAAAATACATTAAACTACATGGATGCCATTTTGACCACAAGATGTTAAACTATATGGTCATTATCCTTACCACAATATGTTAAAATTCATGGCCATCATCTTTACCAAAAGGTGTTAAACTCCATGGCCATTATCTTTATGGAAAGATGTTAAATTGAATAACCCTCATCCTTACCACAAGACGTTAAACTCTATGAACATCATCCTTACCACAAGATGTTAAAATTCATGGCTATAATCTTTAACATAAGGAATTAAACTCCATGTACATCGTCCTTACAGTAATTCATTAAACTGCATGGCCATCGTCCTTATTGTAAGATGTAAAACTGCATGGCTGGTGTCCTTACCACATGACATTAAACTACATGTGTCTCTATAACTACGTATGGATTGATTCTCATCATAATGAGATATGTAGGGACACATAGATACTATATATTAGACTATCCACCTATATTAACATCCTTACCACATGATGATAAACTGTAAGGAACATGTCCCAATAATAGGATGATAAACTGTGTGACATCTTAATCTCTGGGGGAGATAGTCAACATTGGGTGAAAATTTCAATTTCCATAAGCACCACCAATACAGTACAATATTGGTCCCAAATATATAATAAAATCACCAATACCCCTCAGATGCCAACTTAGGGCATTCTTCGATAGATCACCTCCCAAAAAATCATATTTTAGCATCAAGAACACCTTTTCAAATGTGGAAAGTTATGAATTGGGGAAAGCGGGCTCATGCCCCTTCTAGTTCAAACAAGTTTTGTTATCATATTCGGGAAGCAATCATGGGGAAGTTATAAATCCACAACCCCTTGCATAAATTCCATCTGTATATTTCAATTGAATAAAGAGGGCATGATTGGGAATATATGTCCACTTCAATCAAATAAATTATCCAACATATCCTGGAAGCTGAGAGTATACAATCATATATTCCTATACATACCCTGTTGAAGTACCAGTTCCTTGTGACACTTATAGAGGAGCTCTTAAGATATATTATAGTGAAGATGTAGAGATAGTAATATATTCCTATCTCAATATCCAGAGAAACAAAACACTCTGATCAATTTGAAAAAGAGACTACTCCAAATAAAGCACATATCCTTGATCCCATCCATGAGGATTATCAGCATATTTTGATAAATGATGTGGAATAAGGACCAGGCTCATATCCACATTCCAACCATGAATCAATAAGTGAGAGAGGAACATGAATTAGTATAGTCTCATATTCCTATCACAAAAGACCGGTGGAACATTCCAAAGAATCATGATCGGGTTTATATCTACATTCTAGATGAGTATCACAAAGTAAGAGTGGAACATGCATTGGGATAGAATCATATCCCTATTGGAAAAAAAGACTAAAAGTATACTCCAAAGGCCCGAGATCTGGCTCATATTATTATTCTAGCTGAGGATCACCAAGTGAGAGTGGAACATGACTCAAGATAGGATCATATTCCTATCAAAAAATCTACTCGAAATATCATAGTAGCTTATAGGAGGAGGCTCATATCCCTTATCCCATTCTAGAGGTCCATCAACATATTCATAAGGGGAATGCATATTTGGACCAGGATCATATCCCCATTCCAAAAAAGGATCACCAAGTGAGAGAGACACATGCCTCAAGATAGTCTTATACTCCTATCATAGAATACCAGTGACATATTCAAAAGGACCAAGGTTGGGATCACATCCATATCCTGGCTAAGGCCCACCAAGTGAGAGCACCACATGCCTTAAGATAAGATCATGTCCCTGTCAAATAAGCTCATTGGAATACTATAATAACTTCTCAGTAGTGGGATCATATTCCTACAGCACCAAATTATTATCAATAAATTCCGAAAAACATCATAGAGTGGTATTATATCCTTGATCAACACCAAAAGTTAGGATGACATATTCTGTCCATGATTTAGAGTGAGGAACATACCCCTAGACTTCTCAATGATAAGTGTCCTTGATTTTGTTCAAGACACATTATCAATACCCTAAGGGTTTGTCGACTGTTTAACCAAAGAATAAGGCGGTCATTATCGTGATATTTCTCCTCATGTTATTGTGGATATGGATCATATCGACTCTACTCCTGACATCCATCATGGTCAAACTGTCCACTATGATATCTCCAATAGACAAGGAAATCCTACCCTTGACCAAACACCTCTATATAGAGAGGTTCTAAAAAATACTAGACATCATTGTATAGTGAGGTGATCAAAAATATCAAGCACCTTCATATATAAATATTCTCACAATACAAAGGTTAACCATATGTAGTTCACCAATCAACCATCAGCAACACTTCACCATGTTCAGAAGGAAAACCAGAGAGGCAACCTCTATGGTCTAACCAGGTAATGACATATAGCTCTAATGAAGAAGTAGATGACATGTATATATGGATATTGTTAGTTAGAAGAAACCTCCAAAACATGCCCAGACCCATTTCCACTTCCAATTATGAGATCCCAAATGGGTTAAAAAGGGTGTTCTATAAAATATCATAACCACATGATGTTAAACTATACAGAGTTTATCCTAACCACATGATGTTAAACTATACAGAGAACATCATAACCACATGATGTTAAATAGTACAGAGTTTTTTCCTAACCACATGATGTTAAATTGTATGGAGTTCTTCCTTACCACATAATGTTAAATTGTACATAGCATATCCTAACAACATGATGTTAAACTATACGAAGTTTGTATTAACCACATGACGTTAAACTGTACAAAGTTTTTCCTGACCACATGAAATTAAAATGAACAGAGCATATCCTAACCATATGATGTTAAATTGTATAGAGTACATCCTAACCGTATTATATTAAACAATAATCCTAGAATCAAGAAGTTAAACTGTACAATGTATCAAGTCCTAGAAGTAAGACTTTAAACTGCACATTGTCTCATATCCTAACCACATGATATTAAACTGTATAGAGTTCATCTTCACCACATGACATTAAAATATATGGATCATAACCTAACCACATGACGTTAAACTATACATAGCTCATCCTAACCATGTGAATTTAAACTGCATAGAGCACATCTTAACCACATGAAATTAAACTATATGGAGTTTGTCCTAAAAAAATAATGTTAAATTGTATAGAGTTCATCTTAATCACATGATGTTAAGATGTAAAGAGTACATCCTAACCAAATGATGTTAAACTATACAAATCACATCCTAACCATATGATGTTAAAATTTATAGAGTACGTCCTAACCACATGACATTAAAATTTATCAAATTTTTCCTGGAAGAAATATGTTAAAATGAATGGCATCTCAAGTCCTGGAAGCAAGACTTTAAACTACACAGTGTCTCACATCCTAACCCACTGATGCTAAACTGTATGGAGAAAATCCTCACCACATGAAATTAAACTACATGAATCCCCTCGATGGTTCATCTTCATTCATATCGGGTGACCCAAGTCCTAACAAAAAGACATTAAACTGCACATCATCTCACATCCTAACCAAATGAAGTTAAAATATATGGAATAGGTATTTACCACATGATGTTAAACTACACAAAATATTTCCTCACTGCATGACATTAAACTAAAAGAGAAACACCATCTCACTAACGAATCACCAAGAATGAGCTAGATCTATGAAAAAGAAGGATAAAATGCCTAATCCCTATGTAAGATTTATCTCCAAACAAGGAATCTCTTTATCCAAGAACTATGTGTGGCTTGATTCCTACTATCATAGGATACACAGTGATACCCAAACCTCTAGTATTGGTCTTAGCCACAATATTCCTTTTCTTTCAAGTTGGTTGATCCTTATCCTTACCGTGTGATGATAAACTACATGGAATAAATACTTTTAGATTGAACACCATATGTCTTTACTGCATGAAAAAAAACTACACGGATCCACAACATTCCTCCTATTCCACATCAAGTCACCCACATCCTAACCAAAAGGAATTAAATTCCAAGGAAAATGTCATTTAATCATGACATTAAACTGTATGGGTTTTATAGAACTATGTACTTAATTTATTTTTATTTTGATGAGATACATTGGCAAACCTCGATCCTATATCTTGTTCCATCCACCAACTGATACAAAATGACCCCTATCCATGATTTATTTTCCTCTGCATGTCGATATGAACCTTAAGTGTTCTTTTTTTCTCACACCAATCATAGCTCATGTGAGTTTGGGAATTTCGGTAAGGTATTCCATATACAAACAAGGAATATTAGCTCGCAACAGGGTTATCGTGGTCCTAAATGAAAGACCTTAAAAGGAACACCATGAGTCCTCACCACATGATGTTAAAATGCATGTTTGATGTCTCTTGAGTGAAATAAAGTTTCACATTTCTGTGGACCTTTCTTGAGAGGACCATTATCATTGGTGTTTTTCTCCCACCACACCTCTATTCAAGAACTATGTGTGGATTGATTCCTATTACCGTGGGATATGTAGTGATGCCTATATTTCCATCTTTGGGTCTTTCCACAATACCCCTTTTCATGTTAGGAAGCCTACATCCTTTCCACATGATGTTAAAATGCACAGTTCCTCAATAACTACATGTGGATTGATTCCTATCATCATTGTATACATAGTGATGCATGGGTCTCCAATCCTGGGCCCAACTACAATAATCAATGGAATCAATGGCCACCTCTGTGTATAGGTCAGACCCTAATAGAGAGTTTCCCATTCAAGAACTACGTGTGTCCTGATTACTATCATCATAGGATACATAGTGACACCTGGATCTCCAATCCTAGGTCCAACTACAACAACCAATAAAAGAAATACATTCTAGATACATAAGGGTTAATCCATACAAGACTGTTTTTCATACATACAAGTCATGTCTTCTTATGGACTACTTTTGTAAGTAATATATCTTACACAAATTTTCACATCGATTTCCATGTCCTTACCACATGAAGATTAAAATGCAAGGAAAATTTCATTAACACATGATGTTAAACTTCACAAAATCAAGTACATCCCTACTATATAATTTAAAATTGTATAAACCATCATCTATTATCATCCTCTATCAAAGGTCTATAAGATATTTACCTTGTTAAACCAATGTATGGGGTGCTTCCACCATCTTTTATGCACCTCAATTCATAAATCACACTTCATGTATCGAGCACCTCAAGTTTCCTCAAACCTTTCATGGTTCTTGTAAAGGAAAATAGATCTCTTTATTCAACCATGATATCAATGTATAAGGGATTAGAACAACCAACCATAGATATCTTAGCTCTATAATAAGGGATTTATAATCATTGTGAGCATGAAATCACCATGATGGAACTCAACACCAGAGAATATTCTAGGCCATCCTCGGTATGATTGTCCCATACCATTTATCATGAACTGATAACCTCGAGCCATGATTTACAACATTTTCATATCCCACTCAGACGGATATTGGAGTGCTCTTGACCCTAGGTATCCTAATTGGGCTCTTGTGTATCATCCCACATATTAGTTCTATGTGAGTCATGACCTTAAACTATCTGCACTTTGTTAAAATTTGTACGACCTTAAACTATATCCTATAATAGTCCAGATCGCAAGACCTTAAATTCCAAAAAAATAGACACAAAACTTGTTAGGCTGAAAACCCTCAAAGGGAATCCAAAAAAAATTCAAGTCTTCACTCTCTAAAATATTCATCTCCAAGGTTTAGTAAAAAATTAGAGTGAAAAAAATAAGGCACAGATCTCATAGGGCCTACTCTATAACCCTAATAAAAGCCAAGCTAGGCTCACTAGCCCCTATTTCAGGAAAATGTTAGAGTAATTATTTGTCACATATTCTCACCATGAGAATATATTTTCTAAGTGTTCACACACATTTTAGGGTTCTTTAACCCTTCTTGGATATTACATTATCCATAAATCACACATCATGATTTGAGACCTTTGAGTCACCAAAAATATTTCATATCCCTTGTAAAGTAAAATATATCTTTGATTTGTCAGGATATTGATGCATAAGGGCATAAACCCACCAACCAAAGACATATTGTCCTGATATAAAGGGTTTTCTGATTCTTGTTCACCTGACATCATTGTGGTATAACCCATAACCTAGGGGTGATCTTGGTCATTCCTAGTAAGATTATCACATACCTTACTCATGAACTGAGCACTTTGGACCATGATTTACAATCCTCATACCAAACTATCTGAGTGGATTCAACATCCTCAATGTTATTACAACATGTATTGTACCCTTTCTCAAATAAGGATTTTGATCCTTTATTCTTAAACCTTTTGAAGGCCCACACATCATGATTCAAAGACACATGGCATGGGGATTGAGATTCACATTAAGAGATAAATTTCCCTAGGGTGCCAGATCCCTTCTTGGATAACTTTTCTTCTATACCCAAATTCATTGGTCAGATTCTTAAGTCTTCAAAAATATTCCATGTCCCTTAGAAAATAGTAGGGTTCAACTCTACTTTTCTATACATTTAAGCCCTATGGACTCTTGAATAAGGTATTTGAACTACTAATTAGAGGCATATCCACCTTATAGGTAAATAACTACAATCCTCATGGTCCCCAGTGACACCAAAAAGGAACTAAAAACCTTAGGTTATCTTGGGTAACCCCTAGTATATATTCCCTATTCCATTACCCATCGATTCAAGCTTATGGGCATATGACTTACATTACACACATTCCAACTGTCCCGGTGGTCCTAGCTCCCTAAGTATTTTTCCCTCAACCAATATTACCCCCAGAAATCTTCCATGACCCTTAGAAAAGAATGGATACCCCTTTTTTTTCCATTATGGTGATGTATAAGGGCTTTGACCTACCAACTAGATGTGTCTTCTGCTTGTAAGAAAGAAACTCTAATCCTCGTGAGCCCTAGAAACACCACGAGGGAACCTAGAAACCTTATGGTGTTTTGGATAATCCCCAACATGTCTTCTCCATTCCATATTAATTAATCAAGTTATGGTAGCAATACTTTAAACTACATATCATCTCAAGGTCCATGTTAGAAGACCTTAAACTACAACACATCAAAAGTCCAAGCTAGAAGACCTTAAACTAAAGTACATCAAAGGTCCAAGCTAGAAGTCCCTAAACTATAGCATATAAAAGTTCCAATATAGAATACCTTAAACTAAAGCACATCAAAGGTTTGAGATAGAAGACCCTAAACTATATTACATTAAGGGTCTAAGTTAAAAGACTCTAAACTATGGAACAGTGATGGTCTAGCTTGCACAACCTTAAAATATTCAACTAAAAGAGGCATAATTCTCAAAATGTTGAAAACCCAATAAGGGAATCTTGGAAAAAATTTAGGTATCCGCTCACTAGACATGAACTTTTTGTGATCCAGACAATATTGAGCATTTATAAAATATAAGAGTCACAAAAAATTATTAGTTCAAAAACTTGTAAGAAGGTAGCCCAAGCACAATCCAAGTTTATGCTTGCTAAGTATTACTCTATATAAAGCTTAGGAAAAAATTAGGTTAAAATAAATAAAGAGACACAAAGAGTGTGGGTCCCACCATATGTCCTTAGAAAAAATCAAGCTATGATTTCTAAGTCCCCTAAATTAGGAAGAAGTTAGAGCATTATACCTTTAAGAGGATATCATACTCAAATTATCCTTGTAAATCAAATAATTTCAAGACAACTGGTGCAGGTGAATCAATGAGGAATGTCATGTTGGTGGGCATTAGTGAACATTTATCCAGATAAACCTATTGTAAGTTAAGCACTCAAATCTAGGCGATTAGATCAATTTGGTATTATACACAAAGGATGGGTATTGTGGATGATCTGAGAAATATCTCCACTGGAACATGGATATCAACCTAGGATTTTTTCACAAAATAATGACACCCCCTTCCTACATATGAGCTAAATCTATGTAAGTAATTGATTCATAGAGTTCTTTATCCATGAACATATATCCCTTATGCAAGATTTTGATCTAAACAGTGGTATATTTCATAACTATGTACAACTTGATTCCCATTCTCATGGGATATATAGAGAAATCCAAGTACCTTACTTCTGATCCAGCTATAGGTTCTTTTTCACCCAATCCATATTCCATTTAGGAATTTATACACATTCCAAATTTAGTATATATGTGCCCCAAGCCAAAAGACACTTTCTATATAATATTTATCCAAGAACTCATTTTCAGAAGTCTCCTATGGATAAGACCTCAAATTTCTCAATTGACATAATCGGGATAGATCCTATCGGGAAGATCAGTATCAAAGATCATCAGATATTTAGATATATGGAAAAGTTATCTAACATTACCTTATAACTAGATTATTTTTATTCCGAACTAATATCATTCTAAGGGGGAGATTTTTTTGACACCCATAATTGTGTGATATGCACTTTGCTGTTAAATACTTCAAAAGTGTGAATAATATGAATTTTTTTTATATTATTTACACTAAGTATGCAGAGATGAGATCATTAAAGAAAGATATGGGCTTGGATATGTTGAAATAGTGGGTTCCCTAGACACAACTATACAATTATTTTAATTATGATATCATGTATACAGTTAGATATATCGGGAAGTTATATATCTCAGGCCTGGTTGATTAGGATGGTGCCGAATTTATAAGTCTTTGTCCAAAGTAGTCGAAATGTAAATCCATCCAGATAGATCAATAAATAATAAATCAACAAAAGGGAAATGACATAAGTGTGTGTTATTCTTTATGAGATATTTAAATACAAAGAGATTATAGTACACAATATGTGTTTGTAGGTTGGTAGTCATTGCTATGAAAATCCTTATCTATTTAGGGGCCTTGATGGGTTACAAGACTCCACTCTTAGTCTATGAATTTTATTCACTTCTATTGAGTTATGGTCCTAGAGGGTTACACACAATATCATATTCAAGAATCCACCCTATTCAGTTGAATAGGTATCTTGGACATGGTGGGTCCCACCACAGGGTCCAAGTGTTGTTCAAGGTATTGATCACCAAAAGAATAAATAAATTCATTATTATTTAAGTTATGAATAATTGGATTGAATTTATTTAATGTATTTACATGTTAATTAAATGTGATAAAATATTAATCAGATGAATATTATTTTAATATTGAAGGTTCATTTAATATTTAGCGGGATTCCGAGTCGAGATATATGACTCAATTTTATTATGTAATATATTTTTAAATATATTACATGAATGTGATAATATAATAAATAATTTTTACACTGTTTAGTTCTTCATAATTATTTATTTAGAGGATGTTTAATAAATGGGGGTTGGGGAACCCAAATGGGTATTTAGAACCTCTACTATAAATAAAGAGAGAGGCTCTCTCGCAACTAAATATTCATTCATTTAGAATGAGAGAATATCTCTCCTACCTATTTCTAGATAAATAGTATCTCCCTATTAAGTGACGATCTAAGAATGCCTTCAAGCATCGAAGGCAGAGGATCGTGGTGATCATTGAGTTTTCAAAGATATCAAAAGATTACCTTGCTAGCACCTATAATTAGATGATCGGCTCTCCTGTGGATTGTTTAAGTGTGTTTGAATGATATATAGGGTTTCTTCTATGTATCCTTCAAGAAATTATCATCAAAGATGAGTTTCTTTTAACCATGCCTTCATATCTGTAAAGGTATGTTTACATTTTTAATTTTTGTACTCTTTTAATTCATGAGAGATCCTTGAACCATGTAAGGGCTTGGATCGTCAGAGAGGATAAGTTCTATCATCTCATCGATGAAAATTTTAAAATCCCTAGACCACTGACTTCTGCTGCAGGCCCCAGTACCTTCAGGATAAACTTTTTCATCCCTTATTAATGTGTGGAGATATTCTCACCCTTATCCAAAATTTTTCCAATCCACTGGCCATCCAAAATAGGGCTCAACCATAGGACCATGTGGTATTATAATCAACCATGCTCAATGGGATCCATCCTGGACCAACTAGAGGATGGATTCATAGTGTTTGAAGGAGGCAGGAATACCTGTTTATAGGTCCCATGGTGCGCAGTCCCAAAGGAGCACATAACATGGGTTGAGTGCCCGTAGGGCTGAAGCCCAAGTGGTGGTGTGTGTAGGTGGTATGGGTGTCAAACCCTGTTACCAGATTGAACAAACAATGGTCATAGATTTTATAATATTCTATAGGGAAGGCGCGATGGTATTTTGATGTGGGACACAAATACATAGATACTTTTCACCAGTGCTTTAAAAATACAGACATAATATTGGCTCTTAGATCTATATGATCATGACCTTTCATTTAAAACCCATGTGGTGCCATTTGAAAACTTGTGATCTTGTGATGTGAATATTTGAGATAATTTGATCCCAAATAGTTCTAAACTTCGTCTTCAACATCTTAACACCCTATTTCAACATCACAAGACATGCCCAATGCCCACTCGACATCACCACCATCTACAGTCCTTTGTTGATATCTGAATGATCCAAAGACAACCAACATATATGTACCTATGTTCATAATTTTCCATCCAAATTTTATGAAATTCATCACATGAATCCCATCATAAGAACTGGTGGCATGTCTCAATAACTCCCACCAAAGCATTAAGTTATCCCATGATCATTCCTTGATCATGTGAATGAAGTTAAGACAATCAATGAAATCATTGCATGAAGTCTACGACCGTGAGAACCTTCTGTGTTCTATATGATTTTTTATCTGAATTAATTTTGAATTATTATAATATGTCACACATCATCATAGAAGGAAACTAAAGCATTTCATGATCAATTAAGTGATCATGTGATGAAGAAAAATCTATATCACGATCACATGACAATGATCTGGAAAAGTCTCCACCACCTCTACCAACACACATGGTGTCCTCCCCATGTAAAGAGGAACCATCCTTGGCCTCCTTTGGCCTATAAATTACCCTTATCCCCTTAAAAAACACACATGTGAGGGAGGAAGGTGAGTATTACAAAAAAATGATAGTAGTGGAAGAACAGAGGGGTCATCCACCGACTTCGAAGATCTTCTCCAAGTAATTGGGGGGAATCATGAGAACCCACCATAGGAATGTCACCGCAATAATTCATCGTGTTATCATCTTAAGATCATATTATTTTATGGGAGAATAATACTACTCACATTCCATGTAAAATAGAGTCTCCACTCGGCCATCAACCCCTTGTGAATGTTCACAAGATATCCTATAAGGCCTCTCTTTAGATCACACAGTCATATAAGGGATACAAACACATGCGATGTGGAAGGAAAATCCCTTGGATGTATAACACACTCACACTGGTGTTCGAAGACATACACCAGTGGACTTGCGCCTTAAGGTGTCACTAACCCTCATTCTCGTAGTGATCCTTTTCTCGAACTTGAAGTGAAGACTTGAGGACTTGCTCCTCCCATATGTCATGTATCCTTCTTCTCCATGCAGTGAAAATATTCATCCATTCATGTGATCACATCAGTGGGTACCCCCTGCAAAAAATCACAAAACCCATCATAAGTCCTTATGAAGGTCATACAAATCATATGAGTGCAGGCATCATGTGATTTCATGAAGATACCCATCGACATGAAAAATCCCCCTCAAGGTCCTTTTGAGTTCATTCAAATCACATAAAAAATGGGTCATATGTGAGTGCCTTTTGATGTGTGTACGAGTCCATAGATAGGAACCCTTTTCATTACAATCCATATGGTGTACTCCCTTGATATAACACTTAATGATGAATTATTTCCCATGAAAATTTAGGTATAATACCTTTGTAAAGGTTTCCTCAATCCTTAGGTGTGCTAACTTTGTCATGCGAGTGGTCTTAAATATATCTGAGACCCTACTGCGTGAATAGTTTGAGGTCATGTGATCACATGATTCTCCACTAATATCAGAATAAATTTAGGTTACCTTGGAAAATTAATGTTGTTTACATGAAAAGACTTAGAAAATTAAGGTTTATCTCACGATATATGATTGACATATCATCATTTTTATGTGGTAGTCTGAATACATTCCAAGTTGATTAGGCTATAGCCCTTTGACATATTTTCATTTTCACAAGATAGGATCTAGAAAAGTCATGTTTATCATGCGATTTACCATTGACATGTCATCATTTTCATGTTATAGTTTGAGGAAAATTCACATCGATCATGTGAAGCACCTTGGAATTTTCAGCCTTGATTATGTGAATATATCTTAGAAAATACACTTTTATCATGAAAATGAGACTCTGACATGTTGGCATGATCATGCGATTGACCATAGACATGTTAGATTTATCATGTGATAGTCTGAAGACAAGTTAAGTTAATTTTTCAATAGAGTATGGTCATGTCTATTTTGATCAAGTGCAAGACCCCAGACATGTCCTCTTTGATTATGCAAAGAATTTTGGACATGTCCATTTCACTCATGAAAAAAATTCCAAGACAAGTAAATTGATATAAAAGACACCCTTGTACATGTATTCCATGTCATAATGACACCCCAAACATATAGGGAATACAATCAAGGCATGTCCATCTAACAGCCAAGACATGTCAAGAAGATCCCCTAGTACATGTCAACCTCATCTAGTAGATATTTATAGACTGATGCCATGTGAAACCTATCCAAGAATATTTGGTTCTATTACCTCTTTATAAGGTATGTGTATTCAATGGGATAGGGTTACACATTCATGTAACCCTATTGGTTTCATGCTCTTAGAAAGATCTTACTTGGTCATTTCGACGGAGAAGAGATGACTGGGGAATCCTCGCTAAGGTGGTTTTGGTTTGACATGATGATTGATTGTGGGGGGGGGGGGTTATTTCTTGCATAATAATTAATATCAGGTCATCATTTTCATTATTAATATAAACTCCCAACAGTTCCCTCATCCATAACTGGGTACATACCTACTTTCTAAAGGCAGGTGGTCACTTTGGGTTTTAGACCCAATGACGCTTAGGGAATCTCATTAGTCAAGAGGATGGGAGGTCAGACTCATCCCACCTTTTTTGGGGGAATTGTTTCCTACTCTAGGACTCTTATAAATTTAAGATATGTTCATGAATATCTTCCTAATAATGGTACAAGACCAGTTACCCTAAAAAATGACTATAGTTTAATTCATTTTGTATACAAAAAAGGGGATCTCATTAATGAATAGGATAAAGGGGAACTCTTTAGCGAATCCATCTATATGTATATGAGGCTATTCATCTTTTTCTGAGTGATGGATAATTACTCTTTATTTTTAATCCATATAACCAAGTAATTTGGGATTTTTTCCACATAATGTGTGGGTGGTTGATATTCCTAGAAGGGTATTGATCCATTATGAGGCGTCCTACGTATCCTGGTTATTGAAAGAATCAAAACCCACATAGTTTTTTCACACCCTTGGGGATGTCCCCAAGGTAGATTCCCATATATGTTGGGGTGTTTATATCATTCCACTCATCAAGGCTTACATGCTGGGATTTCCCTAACTGGTGGAGATTTTTTGATATTGATGAGGTGTTCATTGTGGATTCCTAATCCCACATGAGCTATGGTTAATGTGAGAAACAAGGGGTAGAAAATGATTAGCCTCATTTTATATGTATGTGGGACTCATGTACTGGGATTTCCCTGGGGATTTTTAATATAGAGCTTAGACCTAAAATAGGAATCCTACGTATCCTGATTATGGCATGAATCAGAGTCATGATAGTTTAGTTAAGTTCTCAGTCCACCGAGGGATAAAGTAAGATGATCATCCCATGGGAATGATTCAGTCCTGATGGTTAAAATTTTAGAGACATTATAGGGATTACACTAATTTGGAATCCCATTTGAGCTCAGTATTGGTCCTTAGGAAGGCATACTACACATTCTATTTATGGTAGAAATCAGATTCCTCATAGTTCAATTTATTGGGGATTATGTGCTGAGATTTCCCTATATATGATACATATCATATTATTACACTGGTTTGGTCTTACACTCTATGTTTTCCCCAATCATTATAAAAGCTTATGATGCAGATGATATGATCATTGTAGCTTCCTAAGCTCATCTGAGCTATGATCGGTGTGAGAAATAAGGGATAGAAAATGACCAGTCTCATTGGTTGTGGATGTGGGACTTATATACTTAGACATCCCTTTGAAGGGTTAATATAGATCTTGGGCCTCATAGATTCATGATACATATCTTGGTTATGGAAGAAATCAGAGTCCTCGTAGTTCCCTGATCAGGGCTTACACACTAACATTTCCCAATAGTTAGGGTTTACACATTGACATTTATCTATAATCTGGGATTACACACTAATGTTTCCCTATAATCTAGTCTTACACACTAAGTAAGGTCATCAAATATAGGATTCCATGTTGACCTGACCTTCTTTTCTATAAGATGCTGCAAGACATGGACGGTTGGTCCTGAAAGCCATCACATGACCTGGATGAATTGTGCAGAGGGTATCTCATGATCCATCTAGCATACATAGGTTTCATCACAAAAATATAACTGGAACATATTGAGGGAATCAATATAATCAATTCAACATGTCTTGGTGGGTGTCTCATGTCCCGACTGACATGTATGGAGGACATTGTGAGACCTGACTGGCGTGCCCAAAGGGCGTTGTGAGGATTTGTTGACATGCCCAGTGTAACACCGTAAGTTTTTCTAGACCTTTTTTTTGAATGATAAATTTTTATTTATATACTACATTTCACTAAGTCAAACATCCCTTTCACATGACACCAACTTGGTTTGTACTACTTGCAACACTGACTTGGCATACATAACACGCAATACTGAGTTTATATGAAACATCATTTTATTATTATAATTATGAGATAGTTATAACTTATAAATTAAACATAGTAATATGAATAGTAATAACTAATTTTAAAATATTATTTATAATATTTTTATATAAATAGAACATATTGATAATGAAAAATATATTTTTTAAAGTCTTTATATGTTTAAAAATACTATTTTCTCAAATGAACTACTTTTCATTTCCTTCTATGAAAAAATAAATTTTAGATACTTTTATAAATTTAATTTGATAAATTAAACTTAATTTTTTAATTTATAATTTCAAAATTATCTTAGGGTTAATTTTTGGTATTTTTCTGAGAAACTTCATTTTTTAATGAATAGTGAAAAATACAAAATTTTAATTCAAAACTTCTTTTTCATATAATTTATTTATATATTTAAATTATATTTTAATTTGGTTTAAAAGTTTAATTAGATCAATTTTTTTATCAATTCTTACCGTTTAGGTCACTATAACCAATTTAACATTTAAATTTCATATAAAAACTTAGCAAACTTCTGATCATTTTTAATTTAAAAACCCGCAGTTTTGTCCCATCTACAGGATTAATTTTAAATTAATTTATGCCACTCGTGTGTTTGAAATTTTCAAAAATGGATTAAATATTTTTAATCATCATAATTTCTAATTTATAATATGGTCAAATTAGTTTTTGACAAAAAATATTAATGAATGAAGTTAAAATTAATTACAGTTATTAAGGTAAAATTAAGCTTAACAAGGGAATAAATATTAAATTTAAGGGCCCAATTGACCTATAAACTTGTCCAAAACCCATTTATGGAAATATTTCTTCCATAAAACATTAATTATTGAGTTTTTTTGGTAGGGTATGACTTGTTTTAGGTAAACAAAATGGTACACCTAACTTGTTTTAAAAAATTCCAAGTATGTCCCCTCCCTTTTCTATAAAAGGCCACCACCTCTACCCATTATTCACACATCTAAAACCTATTAGGTTCTAACAAGATATTACAAATAAAATTCAAAATATCCATTCCTTCCTACTCAAATCATCACTTTTGGTAGAAAACCTTCCAATAAATTCCTTTGGTGAAAACCAAAAGGAGTTACCCAATTAAGAGGTAACACCCTCCATCAAGCTCCTTTTTTTAATTTTAATTATCTACTCTTTAAATTATACTTATTCCATGATTATTTATCAAAAAAATATCCTCAATATACTTTTATGTTTTTATACTATGGTTTTGACCAATAATTACACACACTTCCATCTAATGGGAAACAAACATACTGTTTATGTGTACGCCAAACTACTGCCTCAGAAAATGATGATTGTTCATTTTTCTTTACCACCTATCATGGTGGGAATTATGATGTAAACTCTGTTTATATATTCTATATATGATATATATTAGGTATTTAATCTTCTGTAATTCTTTTACAACACATATCTTTATACATTTCATTTTGTGTAAATACGACAATTTTGTTTGAGGAAGTGTGGACTACCGCCCCCTCAAAGTGATGTGATTTGTTCCCACTACATGGAATGTATTAAGGATGAGTTTAGTGGAATTATATTATATATATTATTTAATAATTCTACTTTAATAATGATATATATACATATATATACATGTATTTCATTTACTTTCTTCCTTTCAATATGATAATTAAATGGAAATAACGTTTATGCGTACGTACGACCTACCATATCCAAGAACGATGTATTAAATTTCATAATTATATATTATATAGATTATTATAATAAAAATATAATGAATATAAATGATATTTATACCATGTTTTAAATTCTAGAAATCATGATATAAGTATAAGGATCAAAAATGTAACAAATTAAGATACATGTGAAGAACAAAGTGGATATTACCCGAAGTGAAACCTTAACATAGAATTGTTAACAAACAGGCAATATAAAGTCATAATAGAATCATATATGGTACTATATATAAGAATACTATTCATTATAATAAACTTATATTTATTATACAAGAGTTTTGAACAAGTACGATGAGAGTCAAGACACAAGGTAAAGGGATTTCTAGTCTCACTTTTATTTCTATGATATTTATGCCTTATTAACCACTCATATATTTTGTATGGTGATTATATTTCCCATGAATATATTATATTATTTTTATAATTAATTTTATGGTTATATAAATATTCATTTTATGACCTCTCTTTCATGGGGTTTATACTTCAAGAGTTACGAAATTGGAAAAATAGTTTTGTCTCAATTTTCCTTCTTTGAGACACATGACATGAACTTAAATAACCATGTTTTCAAAAATATTTTCAAAGATGACATTTTAATATAATTTTTAAGGTAAAAGGTTTTTAATTTTTTTTATGGTTTTCAATATTCAGTTATATTTTTTAAAATTATTTTCAAAGAAATGGTTTTCAAAACATTTTCAAGATTCTTTTATATGGTTTCAAGGAAAATGGATTTTAAATTTTTTTCAAGATATATATATATATGTTTTCAAAGAGAAATGTTTCTAATTTTGTTTGAAAGATTTATTTACAAGTTTTAAAGTTTATTTTCAATAAAAAAATCAAAGTTTTTTATGTTTTAAAAATACATTTTCAAATAAGAAAGGAAATTTTCCTCAAGAAATATCTTTAAAATATTCTGCCAAGTTATTTTCTACTTAAGATGACATTCATTGATTTTAATCATTCCCTTCTAGGAAATTATCCAAAGGTTCCGTTTTTGAAAGGTTGGGGCCGAAGACTCATTTTTATTATTAAACCAAAGATCTCTTTCTTTAATGGTTTATGTTTTGATGGAATTATGCTTATGACACCCGTTTATCTTCCACGGGTTATATGCTTTTGAAACCCACTTATTTTCACTTGTTATGATTTGATGAAATGATTAAAAACCTATCTATTTTTCATAGGTTATTATTTGATGAAAATTTATTTTTTCCCATTTCATTTCATGGGATTATGATAATATTTTTATAAAACCCATCTATTTTTATGGGTTATGATATGATGAAAGTTTTATTATATTGGATCACATGTATGAATGATTTTATTATGAGATGGGTGGGGCCTATATCTCTCTCCAATTAATTGGGTAAAGATTTATATCTCATGAGATAATTATGTGAATCAATTCTATGAGCTTGATCCACTATGGTAGTATGGGGGAACCTAATCCCTTTTAAGGAAAGGACTGTGACTGGGGATGGTGGTGTGTCCTGCCCAGTAGGTGTAGTCACTATGAAGTTGGAAGATAGGTAAACCAGATCCACTATGGGAGGATATGGAAACATGATCACTGACAAGGAAAGGACTACTACTGGGGATGGTGGTGTGTCCTTCCCAGTAGGTGCAGTTCCCATGAAGTGACTTGATAAGTTCTAGCAATGCATCTTAACTTATAGGGAAAGATATCACATGATTATGTATGCCATAATTCCATGTCTTATTCCTATGATAACCTTTCATGGATTATGTTATTTATTTACTTTTTATTCGTTTCTTATAAAATATCAATATTTATTCCATGATTCATGTTTCTAATCTTATGATACGTAGAGTATGATCTTATAATGTTATGATCACGTTCTCATACCCCTATGCTCATGTTTATGCTTACATGTCTCCCTTGTTTACCCGTACTAAGAATATGAGCACAATCATTTTTTCTATTTATTTCCCTAGGTTATAAATATTTTTATTATGTTTTATGTTTTTTAGAAGGGTTCTAGTCATGTATAACCCAGTGGGGGATAATGTAGATCATAATGTACTGGTTTTTATGTTTCCATGTTTCCAAAGGCACTAGACTAGTACGTTCTTTGGGTGTTTGTTTGTATAATGTTTTAAGTATTCCAAAAAAAGTTATGTAATGTTAATGTATGAAAAGTGAGGGTAATTATATTTGGTATCAGAGTAAAGGTTTAGATAAACTTTGGAAGATAGGATGAGAAAACCTTAGTGATAACCCTAAGGACATGTCTAAGGATAAGAACAAGTATAGTAAAATGTATTGGAATTTTGGTAAAGGATAGAGTGAGTGGTTTCATAGAAATACATCCCTATCTATATATTACAAGTAGATGCAGCTTTGGAACAGATATACCTAGAAGTAAAAACTCTAACAAGGTGTGTCAGGATTGACCCGACATAACTTGGTACATGAGAATGGGCCTTACTGTACACCTATTTTGACACTCTTACGGGATATAATTTGGGAATTCAAAAAAATCTTCATGAACCATCATAAAGGATTTAAATATAATTTGGATATGAATAACCTTGGATAAACCTAATGTGTCATATATTAAATGAGGTTTCATAATTTATATATCTTATTATTGGTTTTTCATGGTTATGTGGTTCCCCACTGTGATAACTATTTCTTAATCTAAGATTTCTTATTTTAGTCAATGGTTAGAACCCAAAGGAACATTGTTATTGGTGTTTTTTATAGAAAATTCAATGATTGTTTTCTTAAGAATATAAATTCTATGGGATCTGGAATGAAAACCCTCATTTATATGCTCACATATCTTTGTCAAACTATGAATCATGCTAATCTTTCAAATGAGTAAAAGTGGGAACAATGTTTTGTTGAGTCCTTCATGAGGAAATATCCACCTTCTTTTACACTAGTAGAAAAATGGTTTTTAACGTCGGTTTTTAACCGACGTCGAAGTCACCGACGTAAAAAATATGAATTTTTACGTCGGTTTTTGTAAACCGACGCGAAAAATGAATAACATTCGTTTTTTGGCATCGGTTTTGTAAAAAACCGATGCCAAAAAAAATAATTCATATAATTTTTCGCGTCCGTTTTCATAAAAACCGACGCAAAAAATTTAAAAAAAGTAGTTTTGGCGTCGGTTATTTAAAAAAACCGACGCCATAAATGAAAAAAAAAAATTTTCGCGTCGGTTTTTATAAAAACCGACGCCAAAAATCAAATTTTTTTGGCGTCGGTTTTGTAAAAAACCGATGCCAAAAAAATAATTCATATAATTTTTCGCGTCGGTTTTCATAAAAACCGACGCGAAAAATTTTAAAAAAGTAGTTTTGGCGTCGGTTATTTAAAAAAACCAACGCCATAAATGAAAAAAAAATATTTTTTCTAGGTTTTAGATAATTTCCTAAGCTTCGATTTGACAGGCTGTGGACCTAAAACGGAGTTACGGTTCAAAAGTTATCGCCGTTAGAAGTTGGACCTATCAAAGTTTTGATTGATACAACTCGTTTCAAAGAAAACATGATAAACATAAATTATAATCATATACACCAAATGTAATAAAATAATCATAATACATCAAACATATTTCAATGGTTTTAGGGGCTTCCATCGAAATGATATGTTTTTTATTATCATATAACTTGTATTTAGAAATGAGAATGAATCATCATTATAAGAAAGCCAATCGAGTTGTTTAGAAATGAAGGATAATAATAATAAAGAAAACAAATGAATAGAATATGTACCATGTTCAAATTAATGATTGAAGTCGCATTGAAATCGTGATTGAATCGAAGATGTTGAAAATGATGAAAGAAGGAGAAACTGGATATATATATAGTAAAAGAAAATATTTTCAATTGCGTTGTATGAAAATGTAGGCGGGATTTTAAAAAGTTAAACGCGCATTGTGAAAAAAATTGAAATTCTGATCCCGCGTTACTCTTTGGCGTCAGTTTTCTTTGAAACCGACGCAAAATAGTATTTACATTGGTCTTTTGGCGTCGGTTTTTTAGAAAACCGATGCAAAAAATGTCAATCAATATTCTTTTTGGCGTCGGTTCATAAAAAAACCGACGCAAAAAATGAAAAAAAAAATTTGGCGTCGGTTTTTATGAAAACCGACACCATAAAAGTGTTAAAAAAAATCTTTGGCGTCAGTTTTTTAACAAACCAATGCTAAAAATTTAAAAAAAACTACATTTCGCGTCGGTTTTTTTTAAAAACCGACGCGAAAAGTTAAATTATATTTTTGGCGTCGGTTTTTATGAAAACCGACGCCAAAAATTAAAAACAAAAATTACAGTGTTTTAGATAATTCTCTAATCTTTGATTTGACTGGTCGTGGAGCAAAAACGGAGTTACGGATTAAAAGTTATGGATGTCGGAAGTTGACCTTCTCTAAAAGAAGTCTTAAAGAAGTTCAACTTTCAAAGGCCATAACTTTTAATCCGTAACTCCGTTTTTGCTCCACGACCAGTCAAATCAAATATTAGAGAATTATCTAAAACAATATAATTTTTTTTAAAGTTTTTGGCGTCGGTTTTAATAAAAACCGACGCCGAAAATATATTTTAACTTTTCGCGTCGGTTTTTAAAAAAACCGACGCGAAAAGTAGTTTTTTTTTTAATTTTTAGCGTCAGTTTGTTAAAAAACTGACGCCAAAGAATTTTCTTTAAAACATTTATGGCGTCGGTTTTCATAAAAACCGACGCCAAAATATATATATTTTAGTTTTTTGCGTCGGTTTTTTTAGGAACCGACGCCAAAACAATTTTTTTCCCTTTTTGGCATCGGTTTTTTTAAAAACCGACGCCAAAAAATCACCGTAAAAATTATTTACGTCGGTTTATAAGAAACCGACGTCAAACTGGCGACGTTAAAAATCATTTTTCTACTAGTGTTAGTAGGGATTTTGATCCACTTATTTCTGAAAATTGGATCAATATCACTAAAAATATATTCTCTATTCTCCAGTGTTTGGATCATGATAAATTCATTCTAGCTATTTATCAGTTAGAAGGTGAAGCAGACTAGTGATGGACTCTAATCAAGAATATGAGAAATCCAAATGAAATTGAATCCATAGATTGGGATGAGTTCAAGAAATTATTATTCAATAAGTACTTTACTCGTGTTCTTCATATGAATATGGAAAATGAGTTCCTTGAGTTGAAGCAAAAGGATTATGAATCTATTGGTACCTATGAGGCTAATTTCACAAGACTTGTTAAGTACGCTTCTGGAATTATCATCCAACCCAAAGGTAAAGTTGATAGGTTCTTTAGTGGATTAAATCCAAGTCCCAAAATGGTGTTGTCCATAAGATAATTTAGTATTTATGAATAGATTGTTTATTGTTCAATCAAAGTTAAAATGGAGGTTGGAGTTACATATCAATCTCATGGTTTTAACAAGAAAAGGAAGATAGAGTTCAAAGGAAAATATAAAAACCATGAAGAGAAGAATATGAGCCTTCATTTATGCTCTATGTGTGGAAAGAAACATGGAGGGAATTTTATTAATGGTTCTAATTAGTGTTTTAAGTTCATAAGGGAAGGACATCAGAAAATTTATTGCAGCACTAATCAGAAGAAGTTGGCTGATGATGCAAATAGAGGAAAATATACACAGAATGCACCTCCCACACTATAGTTCTTCAAGTGTTAGGAGATTGGTCATTATGCTAGCCAGTTCTCAAACCCAAGGGATAATTATGATGATTGATTTCAGAAACCTCTTAAACCAAGGGACAAGGGGAAATCTCATGCGATCACTATTTTCTGTTGAGGGGTGAGATAATGATGTGGTGAAAGGTACAATTACCATCCACTATAGAACTATTGATGTATTATTTGATTTTATATCTACTCACTCTATCATATCTAAAGGATTTTCTAAGGGTATTAATATTACACTAAAATTATTAGATGAGTAAATAGTAGTGAAAACCCCTAATGGTATGATGATTTAATCTCAAGCCTATGATTCATTTCTGGTTGATGTTTATGGGAATGTGATTCCTATAAATATTTTCATTATTCCTTTGGTTGAATTTGATGTCATCTTAGGTATAGATTGGATTAACTTACATAAATCCCATATCAATTGTCAAGGAAGGGAAGTTACATTTAACATTTAAAACCCTCATATGACTGTCCATCAATGCGACAACGAGTATGAACTTCTTGTGGATATTACATCCAGTGTATGGGTCTTAATTCCCATTTAGAAGGGTTAAAATGGTTGGGGAGAAAATCAAAATCAATGATATTCCTATTTTCCAGGAATTTGTGGATGTATTTTCCAGAAGAGTTTCCCATCCTTCCACTAGAATGTGAATTTGAGTTCTCAATAGAACTTATACCTAGTTCCACACCAATTTCAAAGACTCCTTATATAATGGACCCAATTGAGTTGTAGGAATTAAAGAAGAAACTCCTAGAAAAACTTGATAAGGTATTCATTCATAAAAGTGTGTCACCTTGGGGTGCACATGTTCTTTTTAAAAAAATAAATATGGATAAATTTGACTCTATATTGATTATTGATATTTGAACAATATCACAATCAAGAACACGTTTCCTCTTCCCTATATTGATGACTTTTTTGATAAACTGCACAGATCTCAATACTTTTCCAAGGTTGAAATTTATTTTGGATATCATCAATTGAGGTTCAAGAATAATTATATACCCAATATGGAATTATGTACAAAGTATGGAAACTATAAATATATAGTAATTCCTTTTGGTCTTACTAATTCCCCTGACATCTTCATGGATTTAAATAATATAGTCTTTAGGGATTAGCTTGATAATTTTGTGGTAGTATTTATAGATGATATTCTTATCTATTAAAAAAGAAAGTAAGAGCATGAAGACCACTTGAGAATTGTAATAAATACCCTAAGGAAGAAGAAACTATATAAAAAATTTAAAAAGTGTGAATTTTGGATGAAGTTTTCATTTTTGGGTCACATAATCTCAAGAGATAGTATAGTAGTAGATCCATCAAAGATGAAGGCTATTTAATGTTTTCCTAGACCAACCATAGTGATTTAGATTCGTATCCTTCTTGGTTTAACTGGATATTATTGATGGTTTGTGGAGAATTTTTCACTACTATATAATACTCTAACTGAGTTAACATAGAAGGATGCCAAGTTCCTTTGGATAGATGAATGTGAGGAAAATTTTAGGGAACTGAAGAGAAGGTTGGTCAGTGCACATGTTATTACATTAACTTATAGTGGAGAAGGGTTTGTAATATTTAGTTATGCATCCAAGAAGTTATTTGGATGTGTTATTATGAATAATAACATGTTTATATCTTATTCCTTGAAAAAGTTAAATATTCATGAGAAAAATTATCCAACTAATGATTTTGAGTTTGCAATAGTAATTTTTTCATTAAAGATATGGAGGAATTATATTTATGGAGAAAATTGTGATATATATACTAATCATAAAAGTATGAAATATATATTCACATAGAATGAGTTGAACATGTTCCAGAGAAGATAGTTAAAGTTGATAAATGATTATGAATTCTCAATACATTACCACTCTGTGAAAGTGAACAAGGTGGCCAATTCTTTGAGTTGAAATGATCATACTAACTTATCCATGATGAGGATCAAAAAAGATCCCATATTTATGGATTTGCAAAATATGGAGCTATAAATCCTAAAAGAAGGGGAGAAATCTTATCTTTATCAAATGAATGTTCAACCCTATATCCAAGTAAATATTAAGGAGGTGCATAAGGAAGATGTAGAGATGAAAAATAAAGTGAGAAATGTTCTTGAGTTTAACCTTGATTATGATGAAATGATAAGTTTTAGAAACCATGCATGTGTTCCTTCCATATCAGATTTGAAGAACAAGATATTATAGGAATCTCATAGTTCTTCATTCTATATTCATCATAGAATTATGAAGATGTATAGGGATTTGAAATAATAATTCTGGTGGGATGGACTGAAGAGAGATATCGCAGATTTTGTATCTTAGTTCTTGGTATGCCAACAAGTTAAGGCTAAAATTCAAAAGTCTAAAGGTATGTTGCATCCATTACCCAAACCAAAATGGATATGGGAGAACATCACTATCAATTTTGTCATTGGACTCTCCAAAACCTCTAAATGGTTTAATTATATATGGGAGGTAGTTGATAACCTTACAAAGTTAGCATACATCATCTCTATTAGATAATACTTATCTCTGAATTAGATTTCTTAGATATACATTAATAAAGTGGTAAGGTTGCATGGGGTAACACATTCCATTGTATCGAATCAGGATATGAGGTTTACCTCTAAGTTCTAGTGAAGTCTTCAGTAAGAACTTGATACATAATTGAGTTTCAACACTTATTATCATCATCATACAGATTGTTATTCTGAAATAACAAGTCAAACCCTAGATGATATTTTGAGATATTATTCTATGGATTTCAAAGGTGGTTGGGATCAACACCTTCTTCTAGTTGAGTTTTCTTACAATAATAGATTTTACTCAAGAATTCAGATGTCACCTTATGATTCCTTATATGGAAAGAAATGTAGAGCTCCAATGTACTGGGATAAATTGGGAGAAAGAAATATATTGGGACCTAAGATTGCTGAAGAAATGGAAGATAAGGTTGAATCATTCAGAAGCATATCAAGCTAGCTCAAAGTTGGTAGAAAATGTATACTGATAAATGATAATGAGATCTAGAATTTGAAGTTGGTGAAAATGTGTTTCTATGAATCTCACCCTGGAAGAAGGTTATGAGATTCAGGAAGAAGGGAAAAATAAGCCCTAGGTATATTGGGCCCTTTGAAATTTTTGATCGTATCGACATAGTATCCTATCCCTCAACACTTCCTCAAAATCTCTCTCAAATATATGATGTTTTTCATATATCTCTTCTAAGGAAGTACATACATGACCCTTAAAATGTTCTGAACTCATTGGTCATACCACTGGAGTAGGATCTTTCTTAATTGGAACAACCAGGTGAAATTCTGGATCATACGGAGAAAGTTCTATGAAACAGGACCACTCAAATTGTCAAATTTTTTGTAGAGAAATCACCAGTTATATAAAGTTATGTGGGAACTTGATGATATGATGAAGTAGAAGTATCCTCATTTTTTATACCAGAATGAAAAATTTTGAGGGTGGAATTCATTTTAAGGGGGGTAGAATGTAACACCCTGAGTTTTTGTGGACCTTTTTTAATGAATTAATTTTCATTGATGTATTAAATTACAATAATTCATAAATTCCTTTCACACCACACTGACTTATCTTGTACAACACGTAATATTGACTTGGCATACGTAACACACAACACTGAGTTTCTATGAAACATCATTTTATTATTATAATTATGAGATAGTTATAAATTAGGCATTAAACATATTAATATGAATATTAATAACTATATTTAAATTATTTTTTATAATAGTTTCATATAAACAGAACATATTGATAATGAAAAATATTATTTTTGGTAAATACTTTATATGTTTTAAAATATTATTTTCTCAAATGAACTACTTTTCATGTCCTTATGTGAAAAAAATAAAATGAAATTTAGAAAATTTTATAAATATAATTTTATAAAATAAAATTCATTTTTGAATTTATAATGACTAAATTAGATTAGGGTGATTTTTTGGTATTTTTCTGAGAAACTTCATTTTTGGATGAATAGTGAAAAATACTGAATTTTAATTCAAAACTGTTTTTCATCTAATTTATTTATATAGTTAAATTATAATTTAATTTTTTTTTAAATTTTAATTAGATCATGTTTTTATCAATTATTCCAATTTAGGTCAATGGAACAAATTTCACATTAAAATTGGATCTAATAACTTTGTAAACTTTTGATCATTTTTAATTGAAAATCCCGTAGTGTCGTCCCATCTATGGGATTAATTTTAAATTATTTTTTTCCAAATATGTATTTTTAATTTTTAAAAATATATTATATATGTGTAATAATCATAATTTACAATGTCTAAAAGGGTCAAATTATTTTTTGACCAAAATAATTAGTGAACACAGTTAAAATTAATTACAGTTATTAAGGTTAAATTAAGTTTAATAAGGGAATAAATATTAAACTTAAGATCCTAAATAACCTATAAACTTTTAAAAAATCCATTTTATAGACATATTTTGTCTATAAACCTTCCATTATTGAGTTTTTTTGGGTTTTTATGACTTTTTTATGTAAAAACATGGGTACACCTATCTTGTTGCAAAAAATGCCAAGTATGTCTCCCCCTTCCCTATAAAAGGCCACCACATCTACCCATTGTTCACAAATCTCAAAACTATTAGGTTAATATAATATATGCCCAATAAACTTCCAAAAATCCCTCCCTTTCTCCTTGAATCCTCCATTTGGGCCAAAAACCTTCCAAGGAATCCCTTTGGTGAAAACTAAAAGGAGTTACCCGATTAAGAGGTAACACCCTTCCTCAAACTCCATTATTTTAATTTCTTTATCCTCTATTTAAATTATAATTAATAAATTATTATTTAAAAAATCATTATCCTAAATATACTAATATGTTTTTATACTAAGGGTTCTACCTACTCTTACACACACTTCCATCTAATGGGTAATGAACATACTGTTTATGTGTACGACGAACTACCATCTCACAAAACGATGATTGTTCATTTTACTTTACCACCTATCATGGTGGGAATTATGGTCATAAATATATTTATATATGATATATATTATGTATTTAAGACTCTTTAATTATTTTACAACACATATCTTTATAATTTCCATTTTGTAAAAATATGATAATTTCGTTTGAGGAAGTGTGGACTACCGTCCCCACAAAGCGATGTGATTCATTCACACACTACATGGAATGTATTAATGATGGGTTTAGTGAAATTAAATGATATATATGATATAATAATGCTACTATAATAATGATATATATACATATATATACATATATTTCATTTACTTACTTCCTTTAAATATGATAATTAAACGGAAACAACATTCATGCATACATACGACCTACCATCTACATGAACGGTGTATTCCATTTCATACTAATATATTATATGAATTATTATAATAAAAATATAATAAATATACACTAGATTTATATCCTATTTTACATACTTGAAATCATGATATAAGTATAAGGACCAAAGATATAACAAATTAAGACACATGCGAAGAACAAAGAGGATATTACCTGATGTGAAACCTTAACATATAATTGTTAACAAGAAGGTAATATAAATTCATAATAAAACTATATATAGTATTAGATATAATAATATGGTTCTGTATAATAAACTTATATTTATTATAAATGAGGTTTGAATGAGTACGGCTAGAGTCAATACACGAGGTATGGGGATTTCTAGTCTCACTTTTAGTTCTATGAGATTTATGAATTATTAACCGTTCATCTCTTTTGTGTGGTGATTATTGTAGGATCGAAATAATGATGTAGATGCTCAATATACAAGAGGGGGGGGGTGAATTGTATACTTTAAAAATTCCTTTGGAACCTTTAATGTTAGTTATGAATAACTGTGTTTTCCTTAAGTAAAGAAAAGGGCTAAGTTTAACAAAGTTAAAATTAAGTAAATTCACAACACCTCTAATACCAAATAAAACTTGGAATAAGGAGTGAAGTTATAAACTTCAAATCCTATGAACTTTCTTAAAACTGAAAATAGATTCTGAAAGTAGGTTCTAGAAATATGGTTCCGGAAAGTGAAACTTAACAAAAGATTACAAAATGAGATTCTACCTTAAAGCGTATAGAATCTAAATGAATTAGAGTACAAGTAAGAAAGTATAATAAGGTTATACTTTACTTACAATACAAAATGCAGTGGAAAATAAACAAGTAGTTAAACTACAAGTAACAAGATATAAGTCTTTTAACCCAAAGAGAAGGGTATCCAACAACCTTGGATAAAGGTCCCTTGATTTATACTTTCAAGAAAGTCTGTCTTACCCACACCAGGGTAAGCCCTCGATACGAAGATTAGAGTCTCTGTCTTGCTATCCCCGCAAGCCCTCAACTTCAAGGTAGTTGGAAACCTCTATCTTCCTCAACAAGGAAGCCCTCGAACTTCAAGGTAGTCGGCAACCTCTGTCTTCCTATCCCCGGAAGTCCTCGAATGTAATCACCAACATTCAGAGTCGCATGAAGCTATGAGATTTAATAAGAGTCTCTCTCTTTAGAAATCACTTCAACTGCATGTATGCACAGAAACTAAGTTGTTGTGAGCTCTTTCAAATGAGCTTCTATTTATAGGAAAATTTCCAATGGTCAACTCCCTCTTCCAACGGTCATATTTTCCATGAAATTCGGAGGGACCTGTACACGTGTAACTTAGCAAACAGTTATTTTATAACAGAATAGACGACATTGTTTTATAACAAAACAAGTGTAACAGAATGTACGACACCGTTTAAAAATCTAACTCAAAAGTTCGGAATGGAAACTTCCGAGTGAAGGTTCGGAGTGTAAGGAAAATAATAAAGAGTAGACAAAATATAAATGCATAAACAAAATGAAAGTTCGGAGTCTAACCCAAAATAATTTTCGGAGTCTGAATAAATTCAGAGTGTATAAAACAAAGATGATCAGATTCTGTTTAATAGGTGAATTTAGAATGAGAATTCAGAATGGGAATTAGGAATGAGAAATCGTCATCAGAATTCGTTATGTGAATTCATCATCAGAATTCGTAATGAGAATTCTTCATCAGAAATCATAATGAGAATTCGTCATCAGAATTCGTAATGATAATTCATCATCAGAATTCGTAATGAGAATTCATCATCAGAATTCGTAATGAGAATTCCTCATCAGAATTCATAATGAGAATTCCTCATCAGAATTCTTAAGGAGAATTCGTTGTTGAACTTCATAAGGATTCGTATCCTGAATCTGGAGTAAAACTGTATCCGGAATTCGGAATGAAACTTTATCACAGTTCTCATTCTGGATTTCGGAGTGAAACTTTATCATAGTTCTTATCCAGAATTCGGATCCTAAAAACAGAATACTTCATATCAAAGTTTCAAACAATTCCAAGAAAATAGAAATGAATCCGAATCTTATACTTAAGAAAAATATGGATTAAAATATGATAAGGATAATTTTTCTTACAAAAGCAATTTTCCTTATAAAAGCAATTTTCCTTATAAAAGCAATTTTCCTTATAAAAGCAATTTTCCTTATAAAAGCTATTTTCTTATAAAAGCAATTTTCCTTATAAAAGAAATTTTCTTAAAGATAAGGTGTTTGTGATTTTCAAAACAATAAAGAATGGAAAAGTCATAAGGAAAACCTTATTGACTCAACAATCTCCCCCTTTTTGGAAAGCACAAACATCCTTACGAAAAAGAAATCCTAAGAAGAAAGAAAAACATTAAGTCTTATCTCCCTTTGCTTTAAGGATATTGATGAATACGACTAACTCCCCCTTAGGCTTTGAAACTCTAAGAATCGTATTCTAGATTTACGGAGTGACATTTCATTACGAATAAGAAAGTATTCTTTAATGAAAAACTCCCCCTTAAATAAACTCTTATTAGAGTTCTTTTTTTCTTAAGGATCTTTTCCTTCTCCCCCTTAGATAAACTCTTATTAGAGTTCTTTTTCCTTAAGGATATTTTCCTTCTCCACCTTTGTGATTTTCAAAAAGAATTCGAGGGAATGGAAAATATAACAAAGTACCTGAAACATTAGTAGCAACAACAAAAGAAATGACAAGCACAATTTTCATTAAGTTTGAAATCTCGAAAACAAAAAAATACAACAAAAGATCGGATATGTCTATTTTGGATCTTTTTCTTTCGCCATGAGACCCTTAAGAATAGTCTTTATTTTTTTCAAGTCTTTATGGTCTTCTTCAGCTTGCTTCTCTAAGACCACTATTCTTGCACTTTGAGATTCAATCTTTTCTTCCTGGGTTTGAAGATTTTCTTCCTGAGCTTTGATGTTTTCTTCCCAAGCCTTCAATTTCTCTTCAAACTCAATCTGATGATCCCTTCCCAATTTCCAGTTTTGAGAAACAGAGTTCAGCTTCCCATTCAGATCTCTGACTTCTTGAATCTGGAAGTTCTTTTCATCTGTCAGCTTCTCTTCAAAGGATGAAGTCAGCTCATTTATTTTCCTGTCCTCTGTCTCAAAAGAATCTTTAACATTGTCTTGAAATTCATCAAATAACCTCATGTCTTCTACAGTTTTCCTCAAACAGCTCGTCATCCTCTTGCAAGATCTTCTATGGGCTTCATAGCCAACAAGAAAATATTTGAAATCAGCTTCTATCTCAACACACTTATCCATAACCATGGACACGGAATATGATCTCTGATTCAGATCATGTTTGAGCATTTGGCATCTTGAATCTATAGTCGAGATGGTCGGAATGGAATCTACGAGCTTCTTTAAGGATTGAACAACAAAGTCATGTCCCAACGAGGATGACTCTGAATCCGAGACTCTGCTTGGGGAGATTTCTTCTTCAACTAGGTCAAGTTTTCTCTTTAAAGAGCTACCAACTTCCTTTCTCTTCACCACTATTGATCTCAGAGTATCAGCAAGGATTTTCTTTCCCTTGTCTCTTTTCAGAATAGAGTCTTGTTCCGGAGTTATCTTCTCACTATCAGAAACTTGGACAACATTGTCTTCCTCATCAGCAACTTCCTGAGCACCATCCTCTACATTTTCCATCTGAGCAATATCTTGAAGAAGTTGTTCTTCCTCTGCATGATAAGCTACTTCTTCTTATCCTTTCTCTTCTTCCATTGCTGGAGTAACTAGCTTCGAAGATTCAGCTTCTAAGGTTCGGAGCGATAAGTGGTCCGAAGGTGTTCCCTTATAATCATCTACTTGTTTCAATACATCTCCGGTTTCACCACTTCCTTCAGCAACATCTTATTCTTCTTCAACTTGCTCAAATTGCTCACCTTGCTCAACAGGATTAGCTATTACCTCTTCCGGAGCAACAAAGTCTCTTCCTGGAGTCTCAGGTAGAGATTCCAATGGGAAAGATCTCGGAACAGGGATATTTTCTGAGACCATCTCATTGAACTTCAACAAATCCTGAGCTACCTCAGCCTTAGACATCTTCTTCTTGAGCTTCTTTTCTTTTTCTTGTTTTTCTAGCTCATCCACAGTTCTTTCCTTCAAGGCCTTAGCCTCCGCAGGGTCCAAGACAAACTGAGGCTCCCCTTGCACTCTCTTCTCTTTCATTTCCCTCTATTTAGCAACAACCTCATCTAGGTAAGCTTTGTTCTTCTTTGGTTTTGGAGGTGTAGAATGAACTTCCTTAGACTTAGGATTCTCTGCTTCTACTTGAACTTCTTTCAACTTTCTCTTCCTTACCGGCTTAGAGGATTCCGGATCAACAACTTTCGGAACTGTTTCTCCTCGAGCAGGTAAATCAACAAACTGACCAGACTTCTTGTCAAAAGCAACATCCATTCTTTTAAGTGTACCATCACTCACCAGCATAATCTTGCAAACTCTGGGCTTAGATTTTCACGCCTCCTTGAAAGACTCAAGGCACCGAACTATCAAATTTGATAGAATTGATGGATACATTATAATCTGAGCTCTCAGATTTCCTTTCTTCACATTATCAAGAGTGATAAGAATGTGTTTCATCAAATTGAACTTCCTTAGATTTATTAGAAAATCTAGTATGTATATCTCACTCTTCTTTAAGATATATTTTTCACCCTTCCTCGGTATGATAAGACCCTGTACCCATAACTCTAGAATCTGGAAATTTTTAGATAGAGAAGCAATATTCTGAGCCTTGTCATCAGCCAGTCCGAGATTTTCTAAAGATTTTTCCTTGTCGAAGCTACCTTTCGAATCCTGCAACACATGAGATATGAATTCAGCTTCACCTTCATTATTCAGACCTGCCAAGCTAGCTGCCTTGGCATATGAGAGTTTATAAGTCTTACCATAAGACTTAAAATACAACTTCTCCCTTCCATATTCCTTAAGAAAAGAAACTGTTTCAAAGAACTCTATAAGCAAATCTGAATACACTTCATCTTGGTTCCCGGGTTTTGACACCGCAACATCTTCCCAACCATTAATCTTGATATTCTTGGAAATAAGAGAATCATACTTGTTGATGAAATCCGGATGAACCAGCCTCTCTCTGTATACTAACCACTTTGAAATCGGCTTGGAGGAAGACATGTCTTGAGAAGCTACTTCCATAGACATTCGGATCTGAAGACCTCTGAGAAGTTCGGAACAGAGAAAGATGAAGTTCGGAACGACCTTAAAACAGAGAGGCAGAGCTTCGGGACACGAGATCTTGAAATCCGATGTGGGACAACTATTTGGGTCCCCTTTATATAGGAAATGAGATAACGGTTCAACTTCCTCGGTTGATCGAACGGTTGAGACAAGCTGAGATCAGATCTGACGGTCGAAAACCAATTCTCAAGAAAACTTGAATCCGATCTTTTGAGGTTTTTATTAAAACAAATAATTAAGAAAATTATAATCCGAAAACAAAATATAAGAAAATTCCAGCAAGAAAATTATGACTACGAAAACTTAAGTAAGGAAATCATACATTTCGGATTGGCTTAGGAAGATTATTCGTATTTGGTAACATTCTTAAGAAAACAAAAAAACATTAATATGAAAAATAAACTCAGTACAAAAAACTCAGTACGAAAAACAAACTCAGTACGGAAAACTCAGTACGAAAAGTTCATTACAAAATTTGAAAATGAAAGACTTATTATGAAAGATTCGGTACGAAAATCCCGTTATGGAAATACTAGTATGAAATTTTCCATTCCGGAAGTTTTTAATATGAAAATTTCTATTTCAGAAGTTTTCTATATATAAAATATCCATTCTGTACAATTTTAGTTCCAGAAATTCCATTCCAGAATTTTAGTTCCTAAAAGTTTGAAAACAAATTTTGAATTTTTTTTGTTATTATAACAATCATATGTACTCCCCCTATGAAAAGAAGTTTATTGCTGTAAAGAGACTTTTTCAGCAGAAAGTTAATTAAGAAGGATTACCTTATGGTTATCATCCCTAAATTCTGTTTAATGTATTCAAATCTATCAGAAGGAAAAGATTTTTTGAAAATGTCAGCAAGTTGATCTTGTGTTCTGATAAATTGAAGAATGATATCTCCTTTAAGTGTGTGATCCCTAAGAAAGTGATGCCTAATATCTATGAGTTTTGCACGGGAGTGATGTGCAGGGTTCTTACTGAGGGCAATGGAACTTGTGTTATCACACAAAATTTGAGTTTTAGTAAAACTCAAGACATAGTCTGTGAGTGTGTGTTGCATCCACAACACTTGAGCACAAAAACTTCCAGCTGCTACATATTCTGCTTCAGTAGTGGAGAGTGCTACAGAATGTTGCTTCTTGCAGGACCAAGAAACTAATAAATCTCCTAATAAATGACAAGTTCCGGATGTACTTTTTCTATCCATTCTACAACCACCAAAGTCAGCATCAGAAAATCTTTTTAGGATAAAATCATTTCCAGAAGTATAAAATAATCCTAGATCCATGGTTCCATTAAGGTAGCGAAAAATTCTTTTTACTGCCTTTAAGTGAGATTCCTTAGGATTGGATTGATATCTTGCATATAAGCATATTGAGAACATTAAGTCTGGTCGACTAGATGTCAAGTAAAGTAAACTTCCTATCATACCTCTAAATGATGTTTGATCTACTGGTTTCCCAACTTCATCAAGATTTAAAGAGTTTGAGGTACCAATAGGAGTACTTATACTCTTTGTGTTGTCATAACCATAATTTTTGAGAAGATATTTAATATACTTATGTTGAGATATGTAAGTTCCTTCTGGTTTTTGAGAAATTTGAAAACCAAGGAAAAAAGTTAACTCACCCATCATACTCATTTCAAAATCAGATTTCATTAGACTTGTAAAAGAGTCGGTCAAAGATTGCTGAGTTGAACCAAATATGATGTCATCAACATAAATTTGAACAATCAAAACATTTTTCTTATCTTTCTTTATAAAAAGGGTTGGATCTGCATTTCCCTTAACATAGTTATTTTGAAGAAAAAATCCAGTGAGTCTATCATACCATGCTCGTGGGGCTTGTTTAAGACCATACAAAGCTTTGGTAAGTCTAAAAACATGATCAGGATGTTTTTTATCTTCAAATCCAGGAGGTTGTACACCAAAAACTTGTTCTTGAACATAACCGTTAAGAAAAGAACATTTCAAATCCATTTGAAATAGTTTGAAATTAAAGAATGCTGCGTAGGCAAGTAGAATACGGATAGATTCAAGTCTAGATACTGGAGCATAGGTTTCTTCATAGTCTATTCCCTCTTGCTGATTATAGACTTTAGCAACAAGTCTAGATTTATTTCTTACTATGACTCCATTTTCATCACATTTATTTCTGAAAACCCATTTTACTCCAATAACAGAAGTTTCCTTAGGTCTTTCAACCAAGGTCCAGACTTTATTCCTTTCGAATTCATTTAGTTCATCTTGCATAGCTTTGATCCAATCATCATCACCTAAAGCTTCATCAGTGCTTTTTTGGTTCTAATTGGGAAAGAAATGCTAGATGTTCTACTTAATTTCTTAAGGAAATTATAGTCCTTACATGTTTATTTACATCACCAATGATACTATCACTAGGATGATTCTTAAGAAACACCTGATTTGGGTTTTGTAAAACCTGTTCATCAACATAGGGTAGAAAGTCTTCTGGGGTAAATGTTTTAGAAGTATCTTCTTGAAAAATTTCCATATCAGAAGGTTCTTCTATCAAAGGTTGACAATCAGTTTTTGAAAACACATCCGAGGATATAGGTTGAGGTGGTTTAAAAAAAAGGATCTGACTCATCAAATTTTACATGTACTGTTTCTTCAACAGTACAAGTATTTTTATTAAAAACTCTATAAGCCTTAGAATTTGTGGAATAGCCTAAGAAAATTCCTTCATCAGATTTTGGTGCGAATTTATGTAAGTTATCTTTAGTATTTAGAATAAATACTTTGCAACCAAAAACCTTGAAGTAGGATAGTCTTGGTTTTCTACCATTCCATAACTCATAAGGAGTTTTATTAAGAAAAGGTCTAATCAAAACTCGATTTAAAGTATAACAAGCAATACTTACAGCTTCGGCCCAGAAATTTCTAGCTATAGAATATTCACTCAACATGGTTCTAGTTATTTCTTAAAGAATTCTATTTCTTCTTTCAACTATACCATTCTGTTGAGGAGTTCTAGGTGCTGAAAAATTGTGAGTAATACCTTTTCTACTACAAAAAGTTTCAAAATCAGAATTTTGAAATTCTCCTCCATGATTACTATGAATAGTTTTCAATGGAAGGTTTTTCTCATTTTTAACTTGAGCTCTAAAACTTTTTAAATAGGAAAAAGCTTCATACTTCTTTGCTAGAAAATAGACCCAAGTAAATCTAGTGTAATCATCAACTAGAATAAACACATAGTATTTGACTCCAATACTTCCAGTTTGTGTTGGACCGAAAAGATCCATGTGCAATAACTGTAATGCATCGGTTGTTGAGACTTCACTGATTGATTTAAAACTAGATTTATGTTTCTTTCCATATTGACAAGGATCACAAACTTTAAAAGAATCAAATCTAAGCTCCGGTATATCCTTAACTAGTTTCTTCTTAGAGAGTTTACATAAGTTCCTAAGATTACAGTGACCTAGTCTTCTATGCCATAACAAGGAATGATCTTCCATTGCACTTAGACAAGGTAAATCTTGGATTATAAGGTCTTCTAAGTTCAATGTGTAAACATTCTCTTGCCTATTGGCTGAGAGAATAAATTCTTCCTTGGAATTGTGAACTAAGCACTTATCATTCCTAAAATTCACAAGGTAACCTTCATCACATAACTGACTTATGCTAATGAGGTTGTGCTTAAGAACCTTAACAAAAAGAACATTTGAAATCAAGGTTTTACCCAGAAGAACAATATTACCAATACCAAAAATCTCTCCCTTATCATTATCTCCAAAAGTTACCTTTCCTCCTTTCGGTTTGATAATATTTTCGAAAAAGCTTTTGTTACCAGTCATGTGCCGGGAACATCCACTATCCATGTCCATGTATTGTTGCTGGTACTCTCTTTATTTTCTTGAAATCAAGAAGATAATTAGACTTTCGGAATCCAAACTTGTTTGGATCCGAGATTTACAGATAATAAAATTTTAGGTAGCCACATCTTCTTTTGAGAAATAAGCTTTGTGAAATCCTAAAGATTGAGTTTTGTTTAAGGAACAATTCTTTGCCCAGTGACCACCACATTGACACTTAGTACAAAATGGGGCACTTTGAGGAACAAAAATAATTATTACTAAAAATTGGTTTTGCATGGGTATAACCAAATCCGGATTTATTTCTTAAAGGTCGTATTTGGGAGTACATTTTATCAAAATTTTCCTTACCATGGGTAAAGTTTGATAAACACTTCTTTAAGGAAAAAATTTCAGAATTGAGTTTTATAACCAAGTTTTTATCCTCAAAATCATTAGTTTTAGAGCTAGAACTAGGCTCGAAAACATTTTTCTTAGAAATTACTTTTTCTAATTCTTTAGAAAGTTTGTTCTTCTCAGAACTTACTTCCTCAAGATTTTTTGAAATACTTTCAAAATCAGCATTTTTCCTATCAAGATATTTAGAAAGATCTGATATCTCTTTCGTAAGAATAGAATTCCTAGAGTTTTCCTTATCAAGTTTCTTATTGAGTTTAGAATTCTCAATCTCAAGAAGTTCAGCAAACCTAGAGACTTATTTATAAGTAGGTAAAGTATTTCCGTCATCAGAAGAGGATTCTTCATTAGAAGAGTTATAATACTTACTATCATTTGAATTTAAAGAAACATTGGTCAATGATTCATCATTTCGTACCTCAGCCATAAAAGAACGATTGTCAATAGGTAATCTGGCTATAAGACCAAGATTCTTCTGTCCTGAAGATTCGTAATCAAAATATTCATCTGAAGAGTCACCACCACTGGCACTCCAGGTTTCATTAGCTTTCAGAACTTTCTTAGCTTTGACTTTATAATATTTCTTTCTGTTCCTGTCTGAATGCCTTTCTTTTCTTTCTTTCTTTTTAAGCAAAGGGAAATATGGTCTAATATGTCCAGCTCTCTTGCATTCATAACAATTAACTTCTCCATCTTTCTTATCTTTCTTGTCCTTTTTCTTATACTTGGATTGGAAATTTCTCTGTCCAGTTATCTTGTTCATACTTCGAGCAAGATTTGCTAATTCATTTTCAGAGAATTCACTCTCACTAGATTCGGATTGGAAAATGAATTTCTTAGACTTGGATCTGGTTACTCTCTCAGGATCTTAGCTTTCATCTGATTTGATGTTGTTGTAAAAGCAATAGTACCATTTCCATTCTTCTTCTTGATGTTGTCAGCATCTCTCTTCATTCTGGTTTCATGTTGTAGAAGAGTTCCAAATAACTCATCAAAAGAAATTTGAGTGACCTTCCTGTTTTCATCTATAGCAGTTCTTTTGGATTCCCACTCATTGGGCATAATATCAATTATTTTATCCACAAGTGCTTCATCATCTAAACCTTTCTCTCCCATAGATTTTAGACTGTTGACGATAGTCATAAATCTCTGTTGAACTTTATAGATTGGTTCACCATAAGGAAAGTTGAAGCCATGATATTCAGCTCTAAGCATAGCTCTCGTAGTCTCAATCACTTTAAAAGTACCGAAGTGTGTAACCTCTAACTTCTTCCAGATACAATTAGCTGCTTCACAAGAAGAAATTTGGCTATATATATTTCTTGTCATTGAACACAGTAAAGTATTGCGTACCTTATAATTGAGTTGATATTCCTGCTTTTCCTGGTTAGTGAAAGTTATGACTTCCTTGTCAGAAATTTTATAATCACCAGTAAGCATTACAAAGTTGTCCACTCCAGTATTGATAATAAAAGTCTTCATTCAATCTCTCCAGTACTCATAGTCATTAACATCAAAGATTTGTGGTCTTGTAGGATTTATATTATCAATTGAACCAACATTAATTCCTTCCATACTTAAAATAACTTTGCACACAAACTTGTTAGTAGAAAAATTTTTGAATCACAAAGTTCGAAATGAAAGAGTTCGGAATGGGAAAGTTTGGAATGGGAAAGTGAGCAAGAAAAACTTGTATGTTAGTACAAGTATTTCAGATACCTCCTCTGATACCAATTGTAGGATCGAAATAATGATGTAGATGCTCAATATACAAGAGGGGGGGTGAATTCTATACTTTAAAAATTCCTTTGGAACCTTTAAAGTTAGTTATGAATAACTGTGGTTTCCTTAAGTAAAGTAAAGGGCTAAGTTTAACAAAGTTAAACTTAAGTAAATTCACAACACCTCTAATACCAAATAAAACTTGGAATAAGGAGTGAAGTTATAAACTTCAAATCCTATGAACTTTCTTAAAACTGAAAAGAGATTCCGAAAGTAGGTTCCGGAAATATGGTTCCAAAAAGTGAAACTTAACAAAAGATTACAAAATGAGATTCTACCTTAAAGTGTATAGAATCTAAATGAATCAGAGTACAAGTAAGAAAGTATAAGAAGGTTATAATTTCCTTACAATACAAAATGCAGCGGAAAATAAACAAGTAGTTAAACTACAAGTAACAAGATATAAGTCTTTTAACCCAAAGAGAAGGGTATCCAACAAACTTGGATAAAGGTCCCTTGATTTATACTTTCAAGAAAGTCTGTCTTACCCACACCAGGGTAAGCCCTCGATACGAAGATCGGAGTATCTGTCTTTCTATCCCCGCAAGCCCTCAACTTCAAGGTAGTTGGCAACCTCTGTCTTCCTCAGCAAGGAAGCCCTCGAACTTCAAGGTAGTCGGCAACCTCTGTCTTCCTATCCCCGGAAGTCCTCGAATGTAATCACCAATATTTGGAGTCGCACGAAGCTATGAGAGTTAATAAGAGCCTCTCTCTCTATAAATCACTTCAACAACATGTATGCACAAAAACTAAGTTGTTGTGAGCTCTTTCAAATGAGCTTCTATTTATAGGAAAATTTCCAACGGTCAACTCCCTCTTACAACGGTAATATTTTCCATGAAATTCGGAGGGACTTGTACACGTGTAACTTAGCCAACGGTTAGTTTATAACAGAATAGACGACATCGTTTTATAACAAAACAAGTGTAACAGAATGTACGACACCGTTTAAAAATCTAACTCAAAAGTTCGGAATGGAAACTTCGGAGTGAAGGTTCAGAGTGTAAGGAAAATAATAAAGAGTAGACAAAATATAAAGGCATAAAAAAAATTAAAGTTCGGAGTCTAACCTAAAATAATTTTCAGGGTCTGAATAAATTCAGAGTGTATAAACAAATATGATCAAATTCTGTTTAATAGGTGAATTCGGAATGAGAATTCGGAATGGGTATTCGGAATGAGAAATCGTCATCAGAATTTGTTATGTGAATTCATAATCAGAATTAGTAATGAGAATTCTTCATCAGAATTCATAATGAGAATTCATCATCAGAATTCGTAATGAGAATTCATCATCAGAATTCGTAATGATAATTCATCATCAGAATTCGTAATGAGAATTCCTCATCAGAATTCGTAATGAGAATTCCTCATCAGAATTATTAAGGAGAATTCGTTGTTGAACTTCATAAGGATTCGTATCCTGAATCTGGAGTAAAACTGTATCCGGAATTTGGAATGAAACTTTATCACAGTTCTCATTCTGGATTTCAGAGTGAAACTTTATCACTGTTCTTATCTAGAATTCGGATCCTAAAAACAGAATACTTCATATCAAAGTTTCAAACAATTCCGAGAAAATAGAAATGAATCCGAATCTTATACTTAAGAAAAATATGGATGAAAATATGATAAGGCTAATTTTTCTTACACAAGCGATTTTCCTTATAAAATCAATTTTCCTTATAAAATAAATTTTCCTTATAAAAGAAATTTTCCTTATAAAAGCAATTTTCCTTATAAAAGCAATTTTCTTATAAAAGCAATTTTCCTTATAAAAGAAATTTTCTTAAAGATAAGGTGTTTGTGATTTTCAAAACAAGAAGGAATAGAAAAGTCATAAGGAAAAATTTATTGACTCAACAATTATACTGACCATGAATATATTATATGATTTTTATACTTAATTTTATGGGTATTTAAATAACCATTTAATGATCTCTATTTCATGCTGTTTATGTTTCAAGAGTTACCAAATCAGAAAAGTAGTTTTGACTAAATTTTCCTACTTTGAGACACATGCCATGAACTTTAAGAACCATGTTTTCAAAAAAAATTCAAATAAAATCTTTTAAAATAATTTTTAAGGAAAAAATATTTAATTTTATTTATGGTTTTCAAGATTCATTTATAATTTTTCAAATTATTTTCAAAGAAATGGTTTTCAAAATGTTTTCAAGTTTTTTTATAGATTTTTATGGAAAATGGTTTTCAAAACATTTTCAAGATATATTTATATGTTTTTAAAAAAATATTTCTAAAATGTTTTAAAATCCTTATTTATAAGTTTTCAAGTTTATTTTCAAGAAAATGGTTTTTAAATGGTTTTATTTTTTAAATATCCTTTTTCAAATAAGAAAGTATATTTTCCTCAAGAAATGTCTTCAAAATATATTTCCAAGTTATTTTAAATATAATATGACATTCGTTGATTTTGATCATGTCATTATAGAAAATGATCCAAAGGTTCCATTTATATTATTTCTTTAATGCTTTATGTTTTGATGGAAGGATGCTTATGACACTCATTTCTCTTCCATAGGTTATATTCTTTTGAACTCGATTCTTTTCAAAGGTTATGCTTTTGATAAAATGATTATGAAACCTATATATTTTCTATAGGTTATTATTTAATGAAAATTTATTGTTACCCATTTAATTTCATGGGATTATTATAGGATTTTTATAAAACCCATATCTTTTTATGGGTCATGGTATGATGAAAGTTTTATTACCTTATGTCACATGTATGAATGATTTTATTATGAGATGGGTGGGACCTATATTTCTCTAAAATACATTGGGTAAATATTTATATCTCATGAGATAATTATGTGAATCAAGTCAACAGACTTGATCTACTATGGGAAGATAGGGAAACCCGTTCTATTATAAGGAAAGGACTGCGATTGGGGATGGTGGTGTGCCCGCCCAGTAGGTGTAGTCACCATGAAGTTGGAAGATGGGGAAATCTGATTCACTATGGGAAGATGAGGAAAATCAATCCATTACAAGGAAAGGAATATAAATAGGGATGGTGGTGTATCTCACCTAGTAGGTTTGGTTCCCTTAAAGTGCCTTGATAATTTCTAGCTATGCGTATTGACTTATAGGGAAAGATATCACATGTTTATGCATTCGAAAATTCCATGTTTTATTACTATGATATGATTTCATGGATTATGTTCTTTATTTACTTTTTATTTGTGTATTATGAAATGCCAAGAATTATTCCATGATTCATGTTTATGATCTTTTGATATGCAGGGTATGATCTTATAATGTTCTGATCATGTTCTCATACCCCTTTGATCATGTTTATTCTTACATATCTCCATTATTTACCCTTACTAGAAATATAATCTAACCCCTTTTAAAAATTTCCTTACTCAGGTTATGAATATATGTATTATGTTTGATGAGTCTAAGAAGGGTGATTTTCTTGAAGAACCTAGTGGGAGATAATGTAGCTCACTATGTACTGGTGTTTATGTTTCCATGTTTCCAAAGGCACTAGACTAGTAAGGTATTTGGGTGTTTGTTTGTATGATGTTTTAAGTATTTTGAAAAATTTATGTATTTTTAATGTATGAAAATTAAGGGTCGTTATACGAGGGCACTTCCATGATACTCAACTAACATATGATGGTGTCATTATCTAAGTTAGTTGACACATCTGAAGGAAATCGTGAGACTTGAATGAAGAACCTGGAGGGTATCAAAATACCCAGGTGGCATGTATGAGGGGAAACATGTGACTTGCCTCGACTTTAATGGAGTATATTGCATGACCTAATTGGTATACTTAAGGAGCATCGCGAGATCTAGGTGACATGTCTTGGTGTTGTCGCATGTCCTGAGTGGTTCACGTGAAGCACATGGGGGCCAGTGTGTATGTCCTTTGCTTAATAATCCCACATTTAGTCACTATTATATACTTTATGTTGGGAATTACTTATATTTATTTAGTGTTATTTTATTTTAAGTCCCATGTGATCTAGAATATGTGCAATATTCTCTTCGCATGTTCTGTTAGATGTCCTTCAAATGATCTATGGGTGATCACACGAAGCACCTATGTATATTTCATGATTTCTCTGGTTGTCTGATAGTATATGCAATGCCCCTACCCCAGTTACCTAGAGTTGGTGCATTATTACATAACATTGGCATGATCACAAGGAAATCATGTCCTGAAAGACCGACCAGTTTAGTATTATTGGAAACAAGATTCATACATAAGTTCAACTTTACAACTTGAAAAGAAATACAACACTAATTTATGCCATTAGAAACATCCAACCCTCCTAGATTATGCCTGCAAGTCACTCATAACTAACTTCTTCATATCCTGGGAAAATGAAACATAAGAAAGGGGTGAGATCAAACGCTCAGTAAGGGTAAGAAATACAATGGAAGATAACATAAATATTAAGCATGGTGAATAATTGAAAACACACGCCTTTACTAATAATAAACATGAAAACTTTTATGGCAGGAATGTGATATGAGTAAATAATTCTATAATAAAACATAATCATGAGTATTTTACCAGTCAAATGACCACATGAACCATAAATATTATTTTCATAATGAGGGAATGAATAATGCCGAACATTCTGAAATTTTTTGTCAAGGCCTCAACCAAGACGTCTAAAAATTATTAAGGCCTCAGGAAAAACCATATATCAAATTGGGAATAGCCTTGGAAAATTTCATGTCTTGTTGTCTCATGATACCTACCGATGCATCGATGAGGTATAGCGGGATCCACTCATCACTTACTAAGTCCAATACATTCCTTATATGAAAATGTTGAAATATAACATAAATATTCGTATTATAACTAGCATACGAAATGTCAATACTTTAACCATAAACCATGAATGGTATAAAAATAACACACCCAAATTCAAACATATCACAAAACTTCAATACAATATGGAATATTTGTATCATAATGAATCGACTTCAAACAAGTATAAAATCCATCAAAGGATGTTGACATAGATGAAATCAAAACTATTTGAGAGAAATATATTTTTCTTTTTTTTAAATCATTTACAGTTACATAATTATAAAAGAAAACATTTATTTTTAAAATATTCTTATAAGACAATAAGGAAATATTTGATGATGTTATAATGGTAGAAAATAGTTGCACCCACTTTATAAGTCAAAAAATACATTCTTACCTTAATTTTGTAGAAAAGGTTATAAAATACCTTGTTTGGAAAATGACGGAAAAAATTCCTTTAAAAAAAATATAAGGTCAAATAAGGGTTTAAATGAATTTAACCCATAGTATAGTAAATAGTAAAAATGTTTTGAAATACATTTTAAGAAACATGGATGTGGGTGATAAAGAGGTCCTAGTAGATAATTACATATAAACAACATCAGATAATGAAGAGATTGTAGAATTAACCCTTACATGGTACTTTTCCTTGGGAGAGGGTAGGTTAAACTCCTGTGTAATGGTTAAATAATTGTTATTAAATTATACAAGAACCATATACATTAATATTATATCATATATGATCTTTTAATATTGCTTTGTTAATAATATTTTAGTATTATCGTCGTTTCGGGTGTTAACTGATTAGTTTTTCTTTATATGCTTTGTTATGTAAGTAATGTTTGTTATGAATAGGATGTATATTATTCATATTCAGAATGATATTAAGTCTTTAAATATTATTTTTAATCATCAAATGAAAATTATTCTTGAATGGATATGATGGGGAATGAATCTCATCCTGTTTGTGGAGACGGTAATCCATACGTACGCACGAGCGATGATATCATTATTTTGATATTAAAATCGTATATAATTGGATATTATATCATATATAAAGAATAATTATCATGTTATATTTATTATTTACATCAATTATACATCATTATTAAACCCATCCAAATAATAATGTATTGAATAACAACTACACCACTACATGGAGACGGTAAGCCGTACGTACGCACTTATGGTGACATATCATTCAAAGGATGGATAGAATAATGAATATGGTTGTAACATATTTATAATCACATCACATTATATAGAATATATTGGAGTTATTATTTTATAATTGAAAACAACAAGTAAAGAAGAAGTGGATGAAGAAAAAACTTGAACGAGGTGATGAAATATTTACCTCTTCTTTGGGTTCTTCCTTTTGATTTGATCAAAAGGGATCCTTAGGTTGGCTTTCTGACTAAAGTAAGGACTCTAGGATGAATTTAGGATAGCGGAGAGGATATTCGGGAAGGTTTTGGGAGATCCAAAGGGCTTTTAAGGTGTTAATTTTATAGAAGGGGAAGGTCTCTTTTATAAGAGGGGTGAGGGGAACCTTAGGAAAAGATTGAAATATTATTTTATAATAAACTCATTTTCAGTTTCTAATTGCTCAAAAATGATTTATTTCGAGTATAATGTGGGGATGGGTCTAAATAATCTCAACCAATAGGTTTTAGACAAGTTTAGATCACCATTTTAACCTTATCATTTAGATTTAACTCTTAGTTAAATAGTCTGTTATTTACCATGTCTCTTTGTATTTTTATATTATATGGTTAATAAACTTACTATAAACTTCCAGGCGAACCCCAAGTGGTTAATTATTAATATATATAACCTTATATAAGTCATTGGCCTTAACGAATATTTTTAGTAATATTATATCAATTAATAATATAATATTTGTTTTAAAAACTCTTTTATGTCAATTTTGACACTATTTGGTATTTTGTTTTTTCTAAATTCATAATAGCATTATTACTTAAAAAAATTCATTTAATCAATTATAAAATGTCATATTAACATATAAAATTAGTGGAATTCATAAAAAGTCTCAAATTACATTTATTTGGGTATTTATAATATAAATTATTTTAATATCTCATTAATAAGGTAAGTACTGCATCATCATTGTGTCATAAAAAATTAAATTATTTAATGTCTAAAAATTATAAATAAAATACCATTATGTAAGAAATATTTTTATATTTCTAATGAATATTTAAAGTATAATTTATCTTATATATAACCCTATATTAAAAATGGTTTAATTATTAAACTTTGATTTTAACACTTTTAACTCTTCTTTGAATTAAATAATAATAAATTTCCTAATCAAATCCAAGTGGAAATAAAGGATCATATTTTATTCCTAAGATTGTTTTTGGTCGAATTACACTTATCTAATAGAATTAGGACATGTTTTTGGGTAATTATAATATCATTTTTACCCATAATTACCCTATTTACCTTTAACCTTGGTAAATAAAAGTCAAAAGTTACTATTCATAAAAAATTATTTTTATCTTATTTAACCACATTTTACTTACTGATATCAACCGTGTGTCTTGGATTTTTAAAATTCAATTCACAGAAGTAGTAAAATTAAGTTTTATGCAAATTTTCAAATTCTCCTAGGAGGTTGGTAAAAGACAGTAAAATGTTCGATAAATTTTTTATATATCTAAAATTATTATGAACTGACTCCAATGAATTACATTGAAATTATATAGGTATTATGTATCTATTTTTACCTAAAATAAATTTATATAAAATAAATAATTATTTAAATAAAAAGTCGGTTTTAAACTATACTCAGTGTTTTTCACTATTCATAAAAATTGAAAGTTTTCAGAAAAATACCAAAAATTCACCCTAAGCTAATTTTGGTATTCTAAATCCAAAAATAAAGTCCATTTTGAAAAATAAAATTTATAAAATTTCAAAAAGTGGATATTACTATGTGTAACAGGTAGTTTGATTGGTCGCGGTGTGTCAGAATCTCGAAGTTGCGTACAATGAAAGCTATTGCATTATTAAAAGGGAAACATACCATAGAAGCTTGGGGTGTTACATTCTCCCCTCCTTCAAATAATTTCATCATCGAAATTTCTAGAATATTACTGAATAAAAAGATTCGGGTGGTTCTTCATCATAAGTTCCTCAGGTTCCCACGTTACCTCTTCCATTTTATGGTTTCTCCATAGAAATTTTACCAAACGAGTCATCTGGTTTCTCAACACTTGTTCTCTTGTATCAATAATCTTGACAGGCTCTTTGAAATAAGACAGATCGGGTTCCAGTTCTAATTCCTCATATGTGAGCACATGCATTGGGTTAGGCATGTATTTTCTCAACAATGATACGTGGAACACATCATGAACTTTGGAGAGACTTGGTGGCATTTCCAAACGGTAAGCTACAACCCCAATTCATTTTAGAATTTTTAAAGGTCCGATGTACCTAGGACTTAATTTACCTTTCTTATCGAATCATATAACTCCCTTCCATGGAGATACCTTCAATAAAACATGATCTCCTACCTGAAATTCCAAATCTTTCCTTCAGTTATCGGCATAGATCTTCTGCCTACATTGATCTTATTTGATGTGGGTTTGGATAACCTTCACCTTCTCCATCATTTACTCCACAATTTCTAGGCCTACGAGTTTTCTTTCACCAACATCATCCCAACAGGTTCGTGTGCGGCATCTCTTTTCGTATAATACTTCATATGGTTCCATATAAATACTTGAATGGAAGCTATTGTCATAGGAAAATTCTACCAGAGGTAAATATTGATCCTACATACCTTGAAATTCAAGTGAGGAAGATCTCAACATGTCTTATAAGGTTTTAATAGTCCATTCTGATTGTCCATCAGTTTGGGGGTGGTAGGCAGTGCTCAAAAGAAGTTCAGTATCCAGGGATTTCTGAATACTTTTCCAGAATCTTAATGTAAAATGTGGATCACGATCATAAACAATCTACAGGGGTACTCCATGAAGCCTTAAAACTTCATTAATATACATTATTGTTAAATGTTCCAGTGTTAAATCTTCTCTTATAGTAAGAAAATGTGCTGACTTGGTAAGATGATCAACAATGACCCATATTGCATCATTCCTTTTAGGAGTCTTTGGTAGTCCCATGACAAAGTCCATCATAATATTATCCCATTTCCACTCAGGTACGAGAAGAGGTTTCATGACTCCTCCAAGCTGTTTCCTTCCAACTTTCACTTGTTGACAAACCATACATCTTGACAAAAAAATAAGCAATCTCCTTCTTCATGTTGTCCCACAAAAAATGTTCCTTCAAATCTCTATACATATTGGTGCTCCCAGGGTGTATAGAGAAATTGGAGCTATCAGAATCATCTAATAATTACCTTTTCAGATCAAGTATATCAGGAACACAAAGTCTCTTCACAAATTTTAAAAATCCCATCTTCATATACGAAGTTAATAAATCCCCCATCATTCACAGATTTAATCTTCTTTTGAAATTACTCATCATAATCCTGAGAAATTTTTATCCTTTCTAGTAAATATGGTTTGGAAAGCATTTGAAAAAGCATTGATGTTTCACCTTCCATGGTTATTCCCATATCCATCTTTACTAGATCCATGAAGATAAGATCCCTTTAAACTCTCATCTTGTTCAAAACTCCATAATCCTTTCTTCTCAAAGCATCTGCTACCTTATTTTCCTTCCTCGGGTGGTAGTGTATCGTGCAATCATAATACTTGAGTAGTTCAAGACATCTCTTTTGCCTCATGTTGGGTTCCTTCTAAGAGAAAATATACTTCAAACTATTGTGATCATTATAAATATCACATTTTCACCATAGAGATAGTTTCTCTAAATCTTCAAATCAAATATTATAGCTGCTAACTCAAGATCATGAGTAGGATAGTTTGTCTCATGAATTTTCAGTTGTTGTGATGCATAAGCAATAACTCTATCATTCTGTATAAGGACACAACCAAGTGATTTCGTTGAGGCATCACTATAAATAACAAACCCATCATTCCCCGATGGTAGAGTCAAGATAGGAGCATTGAATAATATTATCTTCAGTTATTTGAAACATTATTCACACTATTTTGTCCAAACAAATTTAACCCCTTTACACGTGAGCTTCGTTAATGGGTTAACCAATCGGGAAAAATTCTGGACGAAACGTCGATAATTACCTGCTAAACCAATAAAAATGCATACCTCAGTTATACTTTTCAGTGCTGGATATTCTTGGATTTCATTTATCTTATAAGGGTCAATAGAGATTCCATCCTTAGAGATAATATGACCAAGAAAATAAATATCCTGAAGCCAAAATCCACCCCTTCTAAACTTCCTGTATAATTCATTTCTTCTGAGGGTTTTCAAAATAGTGCACAAGTTATTTTCATGATCTTCATAGATTTTGGAGTATACTAGGATATCATCAATAAATACCACTACAAATTCATCAAGATATTCCTTGAAAACTCTGTTCATTAGATCCATGAAAACATAGGGTGCATTAGTCTGCCCAAAAGGCATTACTGTAAATTCATAATGCCCGTACCTGGTTCAAAATGCTATTTTTGGAATGTATTCCTTCTTCACACACAACTTATGATATCCAGATCGAAGTTCAATATTTGAAAAATATTAATCTTCATGAAGTTATTCAAATAAACCATCAATGCGAGGTAGGGGATACTTGTTCTTTATTTTTATTGCATTAATCTCCCTGTAGTCAATGCACAACCTCATAGATCCATCTTTATTCTTAACAAAAAGAACAGGGGCTCCCCATGGAGAAACACTAGGGTGAATAAATCCCTTATTACTCAATTCCTCTAGTTGTTCCTTTAGTTCGACTAATTCCACAATGGCCATTCTATAAGGGGTCTTCGATATGGACCTTAAACCATAAATTAAATAAATAGAAAATTTAATTTCTCATTCTGGAGGATATCCAGGTAAATCCTTTGGAAACACATAAACATATTGTTTCACAATAGGTAAGTCCTCTATTTGAACATTATTCTCCTCACCCATAGTTATTTTATTCTCTTCCTCACTAATAATTGAATTTAGTTGAGCTACCGGTGGTGGATCTAGATAAGAATGAGGTGGTGACGTTTCTACTCTAAAGATAAGGTACTCTTTATCATCATCAAAAAATTTAACCCCCTTCTTATTACAATAAATTTTCGCATCATGGTCCGAAATCCAATCCATTTCGATGATTATATCAAATTCAATCATGGGTATGATGATAAGATCAGCAGATAAAGAACATTTATATACCCTAATGGGAACTGATTCATAAAACTTTGTTGCAAAGATACTTCCCTTAGGAGTTTTTACTAAAAAATACCTTGTTAAATCAAATTGGAAATATCTAATTTTCTTAGAAAACTAGGAAGATATGAAACAATGCGATGATCCAAAATCAAATAAATCATTGGCTAAACTTGAAGAAACCATTAAATTACCTGCCACCACGTCTTTCAGAGCTTCAACCTCAGCAGTATCGATCACATAAGATTGGCCTTGATCCCTTTTCCTTTTTTGAGGTAAGTTTCTCTAACTCTTAGTAAATTCATTTTCATAATGTCCCATCTCCCTACAATTGTAGCATTGAGAATTGGTAGCGTATTTTTTCCCTTACAATCACCAGCAAGATGGCCTTTCTATCCACATTTGTAGCATAATCCTTTTCCTTTTAGACATGCACCAGGGTGCTTCCTTCCACAATTATCTAATAGGTGGAAATTAAATTCTTCCCTTCTTCCATGTTTTATTTTTTCCTTTCCTTTCTTTGCTTTAAAGTCGTAAGACTTAGATAATTCCTTTTCTGTCTTGATAACACACGAGACAATATCTTCATACGATGAGAAGGATTGTGATACTAATTATCAATAGAGAAATGGGTTTAACCCATCAAATAAATGATCAATATTACTTCTTGGGTTATTTATATAATCTACAACATGCCTTTCTAACCTTGTAAAGTTAGCTTCATACTTTGTGACATTCTCATCCTCTTTTTTCCTCACACTTCAAAATTTCCTTTCCATATCTGCTCGATGGTCATGAGGAAAGTATTTTTCTAAGAAAATATTTTTAAACTCCCTCCATTCCATATTTTAAACTTCTTCATATTCCTTTGTGTTTTGAATCAATTACCACCATTGATCAGCATCTCTAGTGAGGTGATAAACTGCTATGACAACTTTTTCCCTTTTACTACTCCCCAAAGCATAAAATATTTTCTCTAATGAATTTATCCATTGCTCAACCACTAATGGATTTGCATTCCCATTGAATGTTGGTGGTTGTTTCCTGATGAAGTGGTCTAGCATTGATCATCCGCATTGTGGATCAGGGTGCTCCATACGGGTAAGGTAATTATTCATAACCTGTGTGAGTTGTCCCAGTATGGTGATAAGACGATCAACACCAGTTTTCATCACCAACTCCTCTATAATTATCTTGATTAGGAGGGAAATCCCTACATGTATTACGTGCATTAATACAGTTTCCATTCCTTCCACTAGGTTCCATTTCTAAACAATGGCATAAACTAGATTAGTGTATGAATCAAAATACATAATTCTAAACTTGTAAAACACTTAACAAGAATTGAACAATTTATAGATATAATCCATAATCGTAAAAAATGTTTTCTTTGAGGAAGTATATACTCATAAACCCTTCATAATGGTTTGTAAAGAAAATGAGAATTATCCTAATCATATCCCCTGGGAGTGTCATAACCAAGAGTTCAACAAGGTCTGTTGTCATGTACCAGTTCCCGTTTGAGTCTAGCTCAAAGCAATGTTTTTGGGTTTTACCCATAGGTACATCTGTGCTAGAGCTACCTCTACTTGCACATATCCAGACAGGGATGTATTTCTTGGAAAACTCAAAAAATCTCTACAATACAAAAATTCTATGAAGTTCTTATATAATAATACTCAAATTCTATCTTAGGGCTATGTGCTGTAATCAAAGTTTATCTAAATCTAGTTTCCAAGGTTTGTACTAAACTTTCTCAGATACCAACTGTAATGCCCCAATCCCAGTTACCTAGAGTTAGTGCATTATTACATAACATTGAATGATCATAAGGAAATAATGTCCTGAAAGACCGATCAGTTTAGTATTATTAGAAACGAGATTCATACATAAGTTCAACTTTACATCTTGAAAAGAAATACAACACTAATTTATTCCATTAGAAAAATCCAAGCCTCCTAGATTATTCCTGTAATTCACTCATAACTAACTTCTTCATATCCTGGGAAAATGAAACATAATAAAGGGGTGAGCTCAAATGATTATTAAGGGTAAGACATATAGCGGAAGATATCATAAATATTAAGCATGGTGAATAATTGAAAACACATGCCTTTACTAATAATAAAACTGAACAATTTTATGGAAGGAATATGAGATGAATAAAAAATGCCATAATAAAACATAATCATGGGTATTATACTAGTCAAATGACCACATTAACCAACAATATTATTTTCATAATGAGGGAATGTATAATACTGGACATTCTAAAATATTTTGTCAAGGCCTCGACCAAGACGTCTAAAAATGATTAAGGCCCCAGCCAAAACCATATATCAAATTGGGAAAGGCCTTAGCCAATTCCACGTCTAGTTGTCTCATGAGACATACTGATGCATTGAGGAGAAATAGCAGGCTCCACCCATCACTTACTAAGTCCAATACATTGCTCATATAAAAAGTTTGAAATATAACATAAATATTCATATTAAAACTAGCATATGAAATCTCAATACTTTAAACATAAACAGTGAATGTTATAAAAATAACACATCCATAGTCAAACATATCACAAAACCTTCAATACAATATGAAAGATTTTCATCATAATTAATTGACTTCAAAAAAGTATAAAATCTATCAAAGGATGTTGACATAGATGAAATAAAAACTATTTGAGAAAAATATCTTTTTCTTTTTTTGAAATCATTTAAAGTTACATAATTATAAAAGAAAACATTTATTTTGAAAATATTCTTATAATCTTGTAAGGGAAGCTTTAATGATGTTATAACAAAGAAAAATATCCGCACCCACCGTATAAGTTAAAAAAGACATTCTTACCTTAATTTTGTCGAAAAGGTTATAAAGTACCTTGTTTGGAAAACGACAGAAAGATTCCTTTAAAAAACATATAAATTCAAATAATGGTATAAATGACTTTAACCCATTGTCTAGTAGATAGTAAAATTTTTTTGAAATACATTTTATGAAACATGGATGTGGATGATAAAGAGGTCCCAAAAGATAATTACGTATAAACAAACTCGAATAATGAAGAGATTGTAGAATTAACCCTTACCTTGTACTTTTCCTTGGGCGAGGGTAGGTTAACCTCCTGCATAATGGAGAAATAATTGTTATTAAATTATAAAAGAACCATATACATTAATATTATATCATATATGATCTTTTAATATTTCTTTGTTAATAATATTTTAGTATTATCGTCATTTCATGTGTTAACTGATTCATTTTCCTTTATATTCTTTGTCATGTAAGTAATGTTTTTTATGGATAGGATGTGTCTTATTTATATTCTGAATAATATTAAGTATTTAAACATTATTTTTAATCATAAAATTAAAATTATTCTTGAATGGATATGATGGGTAATGAATCTCATCGTGTTCGTGGATACGGTAATCCGTATGTATGCATGAGCGACAATATCATTCTTTTGGTATTCAATTCGTATATAATTGGATGTTATATCATATATAAAGAATAATTATAATGTTATATTTATTATTTACATAAATTATACAACATTATTATACCCATCCAAATAATAATGTATTGAATAACAACTACACCACGACGTGGAGACGGTAAGCCGTACGTACGCACGTATGGTGACATGTCATTCAAAGGATGGATAGAATAATGAATATGGTTGTAACATATTTATAATATCATCACAGTATATATAATATAATATATTTATTATTTTATAATGGAAAAAAAGGAAATAATAAGTGGAAGAAGAAAAAACTTGAAAGAGGTGATGAAATATTTACCTCTTCTTCGGGTTCTTTCTTTTGATTTAGTCAAAAGGGATCCTTAGGTTGACTTTATGACTAAAGTAAGGCCTATAAGATTAAGGAAGGACAGTGGAGAGGATATTTGGGTAGGGTTTGGCCTAGCCAAATGGATTTTAAGGTGTTAATTTGAGATAAGGGGAAGTTCCCTTTTATAAGAGGAGTGAGGGGCACCTTAGAAAAAGATTGAAATATTATTTTATAATAAACTCATTTTTGGTTTCTAATGGATAAAAAATGATTTATTTCGAGGATAAGGTGGGGATGGGTTGAAATACTCTCAAAAATAGGTTTTAGACAAGTTTAGGTCACCATTTTAACCTTATCATTTAGATTTAACTCTTAGTTAAATAGTTTGACATTTACCATGTCTCTTTGTATTTTTATATTATATGGTTAATAAACTTACTATAAACTTCCAAGATAACCCAAAGTGGTTCATTATTAACATATATAACCTTATATAAGTCATTTTTCTAAACCTTATATTTTTAGGAATATTATATCAATTAATAATATAATATTTGTTTTAAAAACTCTTTTATGTCAATTTTGACACTATTTGGTATTTTATTTTTGATAAATTCATAACAACATTATTACTTAGAAAAAATTTAATTAATAATCCCTAAAATTTCATATTAACCTATAAAATTAGTGTAATTCATAAAATTTCTCAGATTACATTTAATTGGGTATTTATAATATCAATTATTTTAATATTTCATTAAAAAGGTAATTACTGCATCATCATTGTGTCATAAATAAATTAAATTATTTATTGTCTAAAAATTATAAATAAAATACCATTATTGTAGGTAATTTTTTTATAATTCTAATTAATATTTATAGTTGAATTTATCCTATGTATAACCATATATTAAAAATGGTTTAGTTATTAAACTTTGATTTTAACACTTTTAACTCTTCTTTGAATTAAATAATAATAAATGACCTAATCTATTCTAAGTGGACCTAAAGGATAATATTTTATTCATAAACTTGTTTTTGGTCGAATTACACTTATCCAATAGAATTAGGACATGTGTTAGGGTAATAATAATATCATTTTTACCCTTAATTACCTTATTAACTTTTAACCGTGGTAAATAAAAGTCAAAAGTTACTATTCACCAAATTTTTTTATCTTATTGAACCACATTTTACTTAATGATATCAAATGTGTCTCTAATAGTTTCTAAATTCAATTCACAAAAGTGATAAAATTAAGTTTTATGCAAAATTTCAAATGGTCCTAGGAGGTGGGTAAAAGACGGTAAAAAGTTCGATAAATTTTTTATATATCTAAAATTATTATAAACTGACTCCAATGAATAAATTGAACTTATATAGGTATTATGTATCTATTTTTACCTAAAATAAATTTAAATAAAATAAATAATTATTTAAATAAAAATTCAGTTTTAAATTATAACTCAATGTTTTTCACTATTCAACAAAAATTGAAAGTTTTCAGAAAAATACCAAAAATTCACCCTAAGCTAATTTCAATATTCCAAATCCAAAAATGAAGTCCATTTTGAAAAATAAAATTTATAAAATTCCAAAAAGTGGGTATTACTATTCATAATGGCTAGTTTGATTGGCCACAATGTGTTAGAATCTTGAAGTTGCATACAATGTAAGCTATTGCATTATTCAAAGGGAAATGTACCATAGAAGCTTGGGGTGTTACATTATCTTATCTAATGTAAATATTTCCAATTGTGAGATCAAGCACTCCGAGAAATCCACTCTAGTTCTAGTGTATATGGATGAAAAGAGGCAAACCTTTTGTCTCGAGCATTGCATTTGTGAGGTAGCGTCACATTTTTCATGCTAGGGTGGGGGATTTATAGGCCTCACCACCCTTGTTGTTCATCGCTTTGCATGGTGTATCTTTCATGAATCTAGTATGGAGTTATAAAAGGGCTTTAGCATCATGCGTCTTCATGAGTCACTGTCATGGATCACTCTGAGGGCATCACCTAATTTTTAGCTATCATAAGTCCCTCCCATAAACACCTCCTTTATTGGATTATTTTTAATTAATGGGGACTTCTTTAATCATGAAAGTATTCCAAAGGACTTCCATATTGTATTATTAACATGTACATGAGCCTTCAAAATACTAATACACCTACTGAGAGGTATTTGTGTGACGTTCAAATCCTTGTCCAATGGTTTTCATGATATTATACTACAGATATATTTAACACATAACAAGAGTTTTATGATCGTGAGAGCCTTTCTCCACCTTCCTATTTTTATTTCCTTTTTTATTCTATAAAGTTTGGGAATAATGCGGGATTTCATGAGTATTTTTGAAGATAATTACTCTACCTCTTAGTGATGTGTAGCATGGAAAAAAGTTTCTTATAGAGATATGTGATCATTTCATGGAAAATTCTATTTGTTGGTCCATAGGGGGCCAAATGGGGTTGTGATGTTGACTGGACATTCCCGAGGAACTTCACGTGATGTGGATGAAATTTCTATGGTATTTCACGAGATGAGACAGACATGTCATCGGGGTCTCGCGGTGTCTTGCAGGTCGTCAGGGGTGTATTGCATGACTTTTATAACCGCGAGAAGCTCCCACCTCCCCCACATTTAATTTTTTTGTTTTATTTTACAAAGGTTTTGGGGTTATGTATGTTTTCTTGGTTTTTGATAAGGACATACCTTTTCTCCATCATTGGTCCATCACGTGAGTTTCTCAACCACAAGGCGCTCCTATATTTTAGATATTTTCCTCTTATTTTCGAAGTAATTTTGGATGGTTTGTAAGGAATCCACTAGTTGATGATATATATGGACTAGGGGAGCTTATCTGGTAGTCACCGCATGACCACCGATTGTCTGGGGTGCCTTGTCAAGAGAAAAATGTATTTTCAATAGGGGATCCACAATATTCTCTGTAGGTTATGTGTTGCACATGGTTTCTTCACATGACATTATAATAGTCACACGATCACGTATCCCTTGGAGGATTTCATGATCCATGGGTATTGGAAACCTTCTTATTTATTTGATTTTGTAAGGAAAATAATACCCACATTTAGGTATTTGGTAGGCATCAACAAATTCCCCCCTAGGAGCGATGTCCTTGGGGAAAAGGACTTGGTTCTGAGGAAATTAAATGTTTTCCTAAGTCTTTGGTCTATCAGGTGATGCTTGGTATTCTGTGAGATTCCATATATATAGGGGGTATATAGAGATTCATTTCACAGGATACTCATCCCTCAAAGCACTCTGGTCTTGCATTCATCATGTGCCTCTGTTGTAAGATCGTTTCACAAGTCCTGATTGTGAGACCCCTCTGTGAGTCCTGCTTTAGTGAGGACTGTTCCACAAGACCTTCCTTGATCAGGAACCCATTCAAACTAATTATAAAATTTATTTTTGGGAATTGATTGAACTTTGGTAGTAAGGATTGTAATTTTCTTTAAGGTTCCACAGGGTCTAGTGAATCAATCGTATGATTGATTGATTATCATGTGACTTGCGTGACCATGTCCAGGTCACGTGATCATTAGATTCCAAGGGGTCATGTGATTACGCGCTTCCCTACAGGGTTATGAAGCCTACAAGATCTTTGGGATTCAGGAAATTAATTAACTCTTTATGTGATTCACAAATCCATTACTAATTCATTCAATTCACACAATGCTTCATATTTATTATGTATTTGCTTTGCCAAGATTTTATTTTATCTATCTGAAATATGCCACTTACTCTTGTTCGGATAGATTTTGGTTCTCACCAAGGTTCATCAGCTTCATCCAATAAAAGGGCCATGATTTCTAGAAATCATAATGCCTACCCCGATATCGTGTGTATTCAAATAATGATATTCTAAAGAGGTTCCTCTCATATGATCTTTAGGATTATCCTCTATCTCACTTTATTCCTCTATATGGGTTCAGTTTACTATAAAATGTTGTTGTACCTATTAATTTCAATTTTCCATCTTGCTAGGTGTCAACTTCTTCTCTATATATTCAGATGAAAATTGTTTAAGAAGGCCAGATGGTCATAGTTCAACCCTAGGGTTTGTCTTATTTACGATAAATATTTTCTTTGGGCCCGAATGGATGTAATTTATATCACCAACCTATCTCTCAGAACTAATTGAGTGTATTTTCCTCCTCTATGAACAATCCTGGAATCACATGGAGCTCAAAATGGGACCTCCGTCTTGGTGGAAATTTTTATGATGAATGGGCATGGCCCTTCTGGGTTAGAGAAATTTTCATATAGTGTTATTATAAGTTATATAGGTTTTATCTTTATGAATATGTGTGTATTTCCCAGTTCATCATCTGCCGCCAACCCAATATCCTTCAAGAAATGATCAATCGTTGGTGCCCTAGTACCAACACATTCCATTTGTCCCATGGTGAAGTGGGAATCATCCTATGGGACACCAACCAACTAGACATAATTCCCCCTCTCAGAGATATATATGATGAATTATTCCCTACTACAGATGTTTAGGATGATCTTTTGCAGACTCTAGTTTTGGAGAAGAATATTCTTAACATTATGAAGGAGAAACTAATAAAGGAGATGACAATGCACTCACTAATTTCTTTCAAGGGCTGGATTAATATTTTTCTTTACTATAGAGGGGTCAATCCAACATCCATATGCCCACACTGGTGCCCTTCTCATCTGGTCCTTGATAGTGTTGGGTTGTATGTGGCCATATTGGAAGTTGGGGACTATACCTTGTGGGGATACCAAGTGAACTCGAAGGTATCCTCAGATCTTAGGCTAGCGGTCTTTATGGACATGTTATTGAATGGATGGATTTTCATGGCTGGGGATGTGACTTCAGGGATCTATGTCAGCACATTGGTGATGGAAACACAGCTCGTGTAAGGACAATGCCTCAATTTGGCAGTGTCAATCATTGCACAAATTTATCAAATCTTGGGCCATATTCAATAAGGTAGCACCTCTTATAGGATCAATAGTCCTCTCTGGTTTTTTTGGTTATATAGGGGATCATTTTTATTGTTATGAATACTAGAATGCTGCTAGGATCCAAGATTACTTATCTCATCCAAGGATACTAAAAATATCATGGGTTGGAACCATATCGTTAAACCCTATTGAGGTTAAGGATTATTTGAGTCAATATGATAGTTTCGATTTTACCCCTCATTGTGCACCAGTTGGGCAGATTATTGATAATGGAAGTGGTTACCTTGATGAAAGATCATATATGATATCTCTTCATGACTGGGTTCTTATAGTCAAGGTAGATGAGCTAATTATCTATGATCCTTATACACATTATTGATTAACTCATCATTTTAGTTACACCCAAAGGGTATCCTCTCTTCCTTTGGCTTACATTCAAGGGTAATGAAATTCTAGAGTCATATGCCAGTTTTGGATGATGTTGGCATGTGAAGATACTAAAGTTTAAATCATACTTCCACCTACTAATACTCTAACATTCCTTACCTAGGATTATGCCCAGTATTAGGTAGCAGCTTATCCGGATGGTGTGTTAAGCCGGCTTATCCATCATGTAAAAAAGCCTTTTTTCCTTTCCAACCACTTTGTTAGTGGTGATGATGGATTTGATCAAAGATTTAGGTGAGACATAAAGGAAGTGACCTTGTTCCAATGATGAGTACCCCTATAGTGAAATAGAATATGTTGAGTAAATTATCCTACCATCATAGGCCAAAGATGATACACCTATTGAGAGAAGAGCATATGAGGCTTCTTCTCCTGCTTCATTATTGGATAAACTAGTTATTCCTCCTCCTGTTGCACTTTATCCATCTATCACTGAGGCTCAAAAGTAGTGTAGGATGATATGGCAGAATATTCAAGACCTAGTTACAAAGAATCATTTTTAAGTATTCTGTGACCAAGGGGAATGCCTTCATTTGTCATTTCATGACTTGGGGGAAGTTTATTTTTACCGAAAAAACATTCATAAAATCATGAATAAAATTTTTATGACTCAAAAAGATTGTTCCATATATAGAATATATTTTTATGATATTGTAGATGAGTCTCCTCTTCTTAGGTAGATGAGGGAGACATCAAAGGCATTAGATCATGGTTTTCAGTTGATATCTAGACTGCAAGCTCAGATAGACACATAGACTACACAAATATAAAGGAATGAGAAAATCATAGCCCATATGAGATCTGTCCTTTCTACATCATCATCCTCATTAGAAACTAATAAAAATAGAGTTAAAGGTTTGACTACTTTGGTCAAATCTCTCCATCCTAGAGTCTAAGTAGAAGTGGTGGGGTGAGTGGCACTCTAGCATTCAATCGATTCTTCCCATCAGACCCTCGCTGACTTGGCCAATTCAGAAGATAAAATATTATCATACTTAGATGTACATTAATTTTGTTGAGATTCTTAGAGAGGCTCTCACATGTGGAGATTTCTCCCTCTTTGCATATTATTAATGAATGAACTTTCCCAAAACTTATATGTTTTTGTCCAGTTTATTTTCCATTCATGAAGTACATGTCATTTCACTACTTTTATATTATTAGAATTGTCAATCATACCCACCCCTTTCATAATATCAAGTAAAAAAATAATGTATGTATTTGAATGTTGAAATTCTAATAGATTCTTTCCTAATAAATTCTCATGAGTTCCCACCAACATGATATTATTCATTGATAATATATTCTAACTATCTTGAGGTCACCTGATTTGCATAAGGATTTCTTCGGTAGGATATATATATGTCCCATATGGAGGTTTATATTATTTGGCCAAATCCTATAGGATTGGAAAGAGCAGCTTGATTTTTCTAAGGCTGTATGGTGGGACTTATAATCTCTTGCAGGCTAAATCATTATTTTTAATAGTTTTTGGTCTTTTAGATCAAACCTTTCACTACTTTAGTTTAGTGTATTTTAGATCATATGTTCTATCACTTTAGTTCAGATTCTTTTACCTTGGATGTAACAGCCCAAGATTTTATAAAAAATATTCTTTTTAATGTCTTGTGTTGTACGCTACACCAAAAAGAGCTTGCACAACACACATCCTTGACTTGCCTTGCATTACACGCAATCGCGACCTTCCTCGATAGCGTGTGTTGTACGCAACACCAAGTTTCGCTAAACAACGATATGCTATTAAGATATTATTAAAACTAGCTGTTGTGAATAGTAATAACCACTTTTTGAAATTTTGTAAATTTTATTTTTCAAAATGGACTTCATTTATGGATTCGGAGTATCGAATTTAGCCTAAGGTGAAATTTTTGTACTTTTCGGATAACTTTCATATTCCGATGAATAGTGAAAATTACTAAATTATAATTAAAAACAACTTTTTTAATCGAAATAATTAATAGTGATAAATCATTAATTTGAGTGGTTTTAAAGTATATTTAGAATATATTTTTACAATTTAATACAATGTTGGTCATTGGATGTAATTGCACATTTAAACCAGACATAAACAAGTGTCAATCTTTTGATAGATATTGTTTCTTAAAAACACGCTATTTGTTTTAACAGCGGGATTTAATTATAAAATTAATTAATGCAACTTCTATGTTATGAATTTGGTAAAATAGACTTCATTTTTGAATTCAGAATATGAAATATAGCTTAGGATGAAATTTTGGCATTTTTCTGAAAACCTTCAATTTTTGATGAATAGTGAAACTACTAAGTGGTAGGTTAAAAACTGAATTTTGCATAAAACTTAATTTTACCGCTTCTGTGAATGGAATTTCGAAAATCCGAGAGACACGGTTATTATCAAGGACTAAAATGTGGTTCAATGAGATGAAAATAATTTTTTGGTGAATAGTAACTTTTTACTTTTTTTACCACGGTTAATAGTAAATAGGGTAACTAAGGGTAAATATGATATTAATATTACCCTAACACATGTCCTAATTCTATTGGACAAGTGTAATTCGACCAAAAACAAACTTAGGAATAAAATATGACCATTTAGGCCCACTTGGATTAGATTAGGACATTTATTATTAATTTATTTAAAGAAGGGTTAAAATAGTTAAAATCAAAGTTTAATAAGTAAATCATTTGTAATATGGGGTTATACATAAGATAAATTCGACTATAAATATTCATTAGAAAGCTAAAAAGATTTCCTACATAATGGTATTTTATTTGTAATTTTTAGACATCAAATAATTTAATTTATTTATGACACAACGATGATGCAGTAATTATCTTTTTAATGAAATATTGACATAATTGATGTTATAAGCACCAAAATAAATGTAATTTGAGATTTTTTATGAATTCCACTAATTTTCTAGGTTACTATGATATATTAATGTTGATTTAATCTACTTGGTTCGAACATTTAATTCTGTTATGACTTTCACAAAAATCATATATCAAATAGTGTCAAAATTGACACAAAATAGTTTTTAAATCAAATATTATATTATTAATTGTTATTTTATTCCTAAAAATCTAAGGTTCGGCCAAATGACTTAGATAAGGATATATATATTAATAATAAACAATTTGGGGTTCGTTTGGCATGTTATAGTAAGTGTATTAACCATATAGTGAAAGAAAACAAAAAGACACGGTAAAAGTTAAATTATTTAACTTAGAGTTAAATCTAATTGATAAGGTTTAAAATAATATCCAAACATGTCTAAATTTGATTGGTTGATGAGATTACAACCCTATCTCATCTAATCTTAGAATATGAGTCATTTTTGGAGGTTTTTAAGTGGGGTTAGAGTTATTATAAATTAAATATTTTTAAGAATTCCTAAGGTGCCCCTCTCCTCCCCTATAAAAGGACACCTCCTCCCCCTCCTCCTCACACCAATTTGAGCTCTCAAGCTCGGCCAACCCCTGCCAAAATCTCTTCTCCACTTCCCTAGCAACATCCTAGAGGTTCTGGTCTTCCTCAAAGACCAATTCTAGTGCCCTAAGAGGAGGTCTCAAAGAGGCGCTTCAAAGAAGAGGTAATTACCGTTACCAATTCTTTTATCTTTATTTCTTCTTCCACTTCTTCTTAGGTTGTTTCATTATGAAGTAATAACATCAGTATCACTCATATACTGATATGTTATTATAAGTATGAAACAACCCTATTTCACCATCTATCCATCCTACGGAAAAAGAAATCACCGCGCGTGCGTACGTACGGAATACCGTCTCCACGCCGTGGTGTAATCTATTTTCCACCACCACCTTACAAGGATGGGTATAATGGTGTAAAGAATAACTATACATAGTTATTACAACATCATATTGATTCTGATATATTGTATAATTCACTCCAATTCAATTCAATACTTATAGAAATGATATCATCGCTCGTGCGTACGTACGGACTACCGTCTCCACGACGCGATGAGATTCATTCTCCATATTAACCATTTAAGAATGATTATAAAGTATATATAAGAAATAATAATGAAATATATGACATTATAAAGCTACTGGATTTATGTATATATATACATATGTATGTCATCTACTTACTTCCATTTCAAGACAATAAGGAAAGGAAAACAACGTTCATGCGTACGTACGGACTACCGTCTCCATGAACGGTGTTTTTCATTTTATTTATCTACCTATTATATATATATATACTGAATATATATGATATATAAATCATATTTTATATTCTGGAAGTAAGTAAATCATGATATAAGTAATAATGATGTCAAGAACAACAAGTCAAAACACCTACGATAAATGAAATGATTTTACCCAAAACGCTTCTTTAACATGGAATTTACAAAAGAACGGGTAATATAATGTCATAAGTGAACCATATATGATATCATAACAATGAATATGATTCTGTAATAAGTCAATGACATTATTTAAATCATTATACAGGAGGTTCGGACACATAAGAAGCAAATCGGACCTAAGGTAAGGGAAATATCACAATCTCATTTTTATCCGAGATTGTTTGTACTTTGAAATTTACTGGGGTATATTTTATCATCCACATCCATGTTTCCTCAATATGTAATGTTATTTACAACAACCTACAATTGTTTAAATCCAATTTTACCCTTCGGTGAGTTTTTAGTAAATGATATGAAAGGAATCTTTTGTCGTTTTTCGTACGAGGTACTTTTTGACTTTTCCGACAAAAGTACGAAGAATGTTTTTTTTAACTTATACGACACGAACGGATTTCTACTGTTTTATGAAGCCTTATTTTCATGAAGCTTCCTCTAAAAGATTTTATGACTATTTTCAATAAAATATCTTTCTTTTAAAATTGCATGATGTTTTGTGAAAAGAAATTGATTTTGAAGAAGAAAGGATATTTTCCTCAAGAATTCAATTCAAGTGTTTTATCAAAATTATTTTCCATCTAAGATAATAAAGGGTTCTGTTTCTATCCATATTTTTACATTGATTTGACTATGTTGTGATGGAATTATGTTTATGAATTCCTTTATCTTATATGAATGGTTTTATGATGTCATGTTGTTTAAGAATCCCATTTTTATTACATGGGTTATGCAATGATGTATGATTTATGATTTTGTGGCACACATAAGAAAGGATTCATTAAGAGATGGGTGGGACCTATATCTCCCTCCAATGCATTGGGTAAAGATTTTATATCTCATGAGATAGACATGGCTGGAATGGTAGGTTATACCGGTTCAGTGAAACAGGACTGAAACGAGGATTACTCGATTCAGAAAGGGACTTTGTCCACTAAGATAGTCTTGGCAATGAGTCTTGACTAACAAGAAATGATTCTCTATGATTATGTGTGTATGCCACAATGAGTAATGTTTTAAGTTATGATTTCATTTCACTACTATGATTTATCCCATGTTATGAAATTATGCTCTCTTTTGCAGGTTAAGATTTCCAAAAAAGTTATGTTCTTATGAAAATTATGTGATTGATATTTCTTTTGTTTACCCTTACTGAGCATTTGAGCTCACCCTTTTATGTTTTCTTTTCCCCAGGATATAAAGAAAGGTTTTAGGTAAAAAAAAAGGGATGACCTTTATGGGAGATATTGAAGAACTCTCACCACGATTAGAAGATTACGTTCCGAGTTTCCAAAGACACTAAACTATTACGATCCTTTAGTGTGTGTTTTTGTTATGTACTAAGTATTCCGCAAATGTAATGTAATGTCCATGTACGATAAGCTACGGGTCTCTACAGTTGGTATCAGAGGAAAGGTTTAGTCAACCTTTGGAAACTAGGATGCGAAAACATTAGTGAGATCCCTAGAGATATTTCTAAGGTATGTCTAGGGATGCCCCTAAGGATAAGTATACGTATAGGATATAGTTCTAGAACTATGGTAACGATATTAGATTAAACCAAAGATGATAGATATTTATGTTACTCCCCCTTTATTACGATTTTTGCCTCTCACACTATTCTTTTTTGGGTTTTAGAATATGGCTGGAAACAAGATGATTCACGATAATGGAGGATATGATGGACAATGGAATGATATTCTTCATGAGCAACCAAATGAAATGGGATTTGGATGTCCAAACATCATTATTATGCCGAATCAACAATCTCACAACATGATCAATAAAGTAAAATTTGGTAAGTTTCCTGACTCGACTAATAAGAGAAAGATGGAGTTCCATGATGATCATAGAGGAAAGAAAGTTCAATTTCCCCTATGTAAATCATGTGGGAAGAGGCATCAAGGAGAATGTTTCAAAGGAACTGGAAGATGCTTTGGGTGTGGAAAAGAAGGACACAAAGCCAGTAAGTGCAAAGGAAAAGGTTCAGTTAACACCATGGATGAGGATAATGGTATTGCTACGACATCAACAATGGTTAAATGTTTTAAATGTGGAATGTATGGGCATTATGCAAACCAATGCCCTAAGGGAAAGTCTCATGAAGAGAATCAGTATGGTCGTATGGGAAGTATTTATGTTGATGATGATGAAGAAACTACAAATGATATGTGAGATGAAAGAAATGTTGAAGCTCGGTCAATGGTCTAAGAATATAGTGGAATGATTACATGTTTATCATGTGTAATGTTGTATAAGTAATCTCATGGAATAAGGAGACATCTAAGGATTGTTACACTGTTGTCTTTCCTTAAGTTTTGAAAGTGTATGATGAATGGTACCAATAACCATGAAAGGTTATTCAGATACTTTTGGAAAGTAGATGATAAGTGCATAATGAAAGGATAAGAAGATAATGAGATGTTTGATTGTATTCATGAGCTCATGATTGATATAAGGACTAAGTTATATCATGGTTTGAGTAAATAGAATTTTGAGGATTTTGGTATGTGGAAAGTGTTAACTTTAAACTGCATTCATGTTTTCACTAAGGTATTCAAGAGAATACATGATTAAGGACTTTGAATGTTTGGAATGTGACCAACAAAACATATCTTATGATATATGGGGATCAACGATGGTATTAAATCTCTGGTAATCGTTGTCACTATATTATGAGAGTGGACTGCAGTATTATGTATAAGCCTAAAGATTAGACTGGATTATGTTGGACATAAGTTAGTATTGTTTAAGGATAGAAGATTTTCGATATTATTGATGGGATGTTATAGTAACGTAGTTTTAGAAAAAGGACAACCTGCAGGACGGGCGACAGCCCATCGCTTCGGACAAGGCTGTAGGAATCGAACCCACAACCGAAGTGCAACTGGCCTTTATCGCCTACCACTGGCCTACAGGAAGTCCCTGTTTAGTAGAAACTAGTTTTATTATATTAAGCAGTATGATATATGAAGTATAAGTCTATTTTAGGAACCATATATGATTAATCTCACTATAGATCGACTTATGCATATAATTTTTGCTAATCTTTTGTTTGAGACAGATGGAATGACCCGTCATTCTATCACATGATCTGCTAACACTTCATGAATAACAAATTCAACTTCATTTATTTAAGAGATGAAGTGGAAATTGTTCAAGGCACGAACAACAGTGAGATTGTACCAAAATAAAGTAAGTATTAATTCTAATTCAAATTTTCAACTTTAGGGAAATGATCTTGAAAACCAAAAATGTTGTCCTAGTGATCTTATACCTGATGAATAAGATGGTACCTTATATCATCACAAATCTATGGATTTGTGATTACTGGCTTTTCCATAGCCATGTTCTCTACCACTCTCCATCAGAACATGATGGTTAGATTTCTCTTCCATATCCATATTTTCACCTATGTGGAAACCCAGTGATTAGTTTATTTGGGTAATCGTTACATTTCAAACTTTAGTTTTTAAAGCCAAGTTTTGGTATTCCTTTTTTACGATGTGGGTTTCTATAAAAGAAACTTTCGAATAGTAAACCATTTATAACCCCGACGAATTTCGAGGGTGAAATTCATTTTAAGGGGGGTAGAATGTAACAGCCCAAGATTTTATAAAAAATATTCTTTTTAATGTCTTGTGTTGTACGCTACACCAAAAAGAGCTTGCACAACACACATCCTTGACTTGCCTTGCATTACACGCAATCGCGACCTTCCTCGATAGCGTGTGTTGTACGCAACACCAAGTTTCGCTAAACAACGATATGCTATTAAGATATTATTAAAACTAGCTGTTGTGAATAGTAATAACCACTTTTTGAAATTTTGTAAATTTTATTTTTCAAAATGGACTTCATTTATGGATTCGGAGTATCGAATTTAGCCTAAGGTGAAATTTTTGTACTTTTCGGATAACTTTCATATTCTGATGAATAGTGAAAATTACTAAATTATAATTAAAAACAACTTTTTTAATCGAAATAATTAATAGTGATAAATCATTAATTTGAGTGGTTTTAAAGTATATTTAGAATATATTTTTACAATTTAATACAATGTTGGTCATTGGATGTAATTGCACATTTAAACCAGACATAAACAAGTGTCAATCTTTTGATAGATATTGTTTCTTAAAAACACGCTATTTGTTTTAACAGCGGGATTTAATTATAAAATTAATTAATGCAACTTCTATGTTATGAATTTGGTAAAATAGACTTCATTTTTGAATTCAGAATATGAAATATAGCTTAGGATGAAATTTTGGCATTTTTCTGAAAACCTTCAATTTTTGATGAATAGTGAAACTACTAAGTGGTAGGTTAAAAACTGAATTTTGCATAAAACTTAATTTTACCGCTTCTGTGAATGGAATTTCGAAAATCCGAGAGACACGGTTATTATCAAGGACTAAAATGTGGTTCAATGAGATGAAAATAATTTTTTGGTGAATAGTAACTTTTTACTTTTTTTACCACGGTTAATAGTAAATAGGGTAACTAAGGGTAAATATGATATTAATATTACCCTAACACATGTCCTAATTATATTGGACAAGTGTAATTCGACCAAAAACAAACTTAGGAATAAAATATGACCATTTAGGCCCACTTGGATTAGATTAGGACATTTATTATTAATTTATTTAAAGAAGGGTTAAAATAGTTAAAATCAAAGTTTAATAAGTAAATCATTTGTAATATGGGGTTATACATAAGATAAATTCGACTATAAATATTCATTAGAAAGCTAAAAAAATTTCCTACATAATGGTATTTTATTTGTAATTTTTAGACATCAAATAATTTAATTTATTTATGACACAACGATGATGCAGTAATTATCTTTTTAATGAAATATTGACATAATTGATGTTATAAGCACCAAAATAAATGTAATTTGAGATTTTTTATGAATTCCACTAATTTTCTAGGTTACTATGATATATTAATGTTGATTTAATCTACTTGGTTCGAACATTTAATTCTGTTATGACTTTCACAAAAATCATATATCAAATAGTGTCAAAATTGACACAAAATAGTTTTTAAATCAAATATTATATTATTAATTGTTATTTTATTCCTAAAAATCTAAGGTTCGGCCAAATGACTTAGATAAGGATATATATATTAATAATAAACAATTTGGGGTTCGTTTGGCATGTTATAGTAAGTGTATTAACCATATAGTGAAAGAAAACAAAAAGACACGGTAAAAGTTAAATTATTTAACTTAGAGTTAAATCTAATTGATAAGGTTTAAAATAATATCCAAACATGTCTAAATTTGATTGGTTGATGAGATTACAACCCTATCTCATCTAATCTTCGAATATGAGTCATTTTTGGAGGTTTTTAAGTGGGGTTAGATTTATTATAAATTAAATATTTTTAAGAATTCCTAAGGTGCCCCTCTCCTCCCCTATAAAAGGACACCTCCTCCCCCTCCTCCTCACACCAATTTGAGCTCTCAAGCTCGGCCAACCCCTGCCAAAATCTCTTCTCCACTTCCCTAGCAACATCCTAGAGGTTCTGGTCTTCCTCAAAGACCAATTCTAGTGCCCTAAGAGGAGGTCTCAAAGAGGCGCTTCAAAGAAGAGGTAATTACCGTTACCAATTCTTTTATCTTTATTTCTTCTTCCACTTCTTCTTAGGTTGTTTCATTATGAAGTAATAACATCAGTATCACTCATATACTGATATGTTATTATAAGTATGAAACAACCCTATTTCACCATCTATCCATCCTACGGAAAAAGAAATCACCGCGCGTGCGTACGTACGGAATACCGTCTCCACGCCGTGGTGTAATCTATTTTCCACCACCACCTTACAAGGATGGGTATAATGGTGTAAAGAATAACTATACATAGTTATTACAACATCATATTGATTCTGATATATTTTATAATTCACTCAAATTCAATTCAATACTTATAGAAATGATATCATCGCTCGTGCGTACGTACGGACTACCGTCTCCACGACGCGATGAGATTCATTCTCCATATTAACCATTTAAGAATGATTATAAAGTATATATAAGAAATAATAATGAAATATATGACATTATAAAGCTACTGGATTTATGTATATATATACATATGTATGTCATCTACTTACTTCCATTTCAAGACAATAAGGAAAGGAAAACAACGTTCATGCGTACGTACGGACTACCGTCTCCATGAACGGTGTTTTTCATTTTATTTATCTACCTATTATATATATATATATACTGAATATATATGATATATAAATCATATTTTATATTCTGGAAGTAAGTAAATCATGATATAAGTAATAATGATGTCAAGAACAACAAGTCAAAACACCTACGATAAATGAAATGATTTTACCCAAAACGCTTCTTTAACATGGAATTTACAAAAGAACGGGTAATATAATGTCATAAGTGAACCATATATGATATCATAACAATGAATATGATTCTGTAATAAGTCAATGACATTATTTAAATCATTATACAGGAGGTTCGGACACATAAGAAGCAAATCGGACCTAAGGTAAGGGAAATATCACAATCTCATTTTTATCCGAGATTGTTTGTACTTTGAAATTTACTGGGGTATATTTTATCATCCACATCCATGTTTCCTCAATATGTAATGTTATTTACAACAACCTACAATTGTTTAAATCCAATTTTACCCTTCGGTGAGTTTTTAGTAAATGATATGAAAGGAATCTTTTGTCGTTTTTCGTACGAGGTACTTTTTGACTTTTCCGACAAAAGTACGAAGAATGTTTTTTTTAACTTATACGACACGAATGGATTTCTACTGTTTTATGAAGCCTTATTTTCATGAAGCTTCCTCTAAAAGATTTTATGACTATTTTCAATAAAATATCTTTCTTTTAAAATTGCATGATGTTTTGTGAAAAGAAATTGATTTTGAAGAAGAAAGGATATTTTCCTCAAGAATTCAATTCAAGTGTTTTATCAAAATTATTTTCCATCTAAGATAATAAAGGGTTCTGTTTCTATCCATATTTTTACATTGATTTGACTATGTTGTGATGGAATTATGTTTATGAATTCCTTTATCTTATATGAATGGTTTTATGATGTCATGTTGTTTAAGAATCCCATTTTTATTACATGGGTTATGCAATGATGTATGATTTATGATTTTGTGGCACACATAAGAAATGATTCATTAAGAGATGGGTGGGACCTATATCTCCCTCCAATGCATTGGGTAAAGATTTTATATCTCATGAGATAGACATGGCTGGAATGGTAGGTTATACCGGTTCAGTGAAACAGGACTGAAACGAGGATTACTCGATTCAGAAAGGGACTTTGTCCACTAAGATAGTCTTGGCAATGAGTCTTGACTAACAAGAAATGATTCTCTATGATTATGTGTGTATGCCACAATGAGTAATGTTTTAAGTTATGATTTCATTTCACTACTATGATTTATCCCATGTTATGAAATTATGCTCTCTTTTGCAGGTTAAGATTTCCAAAAAAGTTATGTTCTTATGAAAATTATGTGATTGATATTTCTTTTGTTTACCCTTACTGAGCATTTGAGCTCACCCTTTTATGTTTTCTTTTCCCCAGGATATAAAGAAAGGTTTTAGGTAAAAAAAAGGGATGACCTTTATGGGAGATATTGAAGAACTCTCACCACGATTAGAAGATTACGTTCCGAGTTTCCAAAGACACTAAACTATTACGATCCTTTAGTGTGTGTTTTTGTTATGTACTAAGTATTCCTCAAATGTAATGTAATGTCCATGTACGATAAGCTACGGGTCTCTACATTGGACCTGATATTTCTTTAGTTTAAGGTCTTTTAGATCAAACCATATATAGCTTTAGCTTAATGTCTTTTAGCTCAGACCTGATATTGATTTAGTTTAAGGTCTTTTAGCTCAGACTTGATGTCACTTTAGTTTAAGGTATTTTAGCTCAGACCTGATATTGATTTAGTTGAAGGACTTTTAGCTTGGAGTTGATATTTCTTTAGTTTAATGTATTTTAGCTCATACCCGATTTCTCTTTAGTGTAAGTTCTTTTAAGTTGGACCTGATATTGCTTTAGTTTAAGGTCTTTTAGTTCTAACCTAATATTTATTTATTTTAAGGTCTTTTATCTCATACCTAATGTTGCTTTAGTTTAAGGTCTTTTATCTTGGACTTAATATAGTTTAGTTTAGGGTATTTTAGCTAGTACCTGATCAATGATCATGGAATATGGTGTAGACATGCCAGGAATGAACCAAAACACTTTGAGGTGTTGAGTTCTTTCATGGTGTTGTAAGGGATCACAAGGATTATAAATCCATTTTGCATAGATATTTATTTGGTTGATGATCATAGGCACGTATTCAGAAGCGATAGGCATATATGTATAGTTAAGAAAAGGTTCTCTTGAATTCAAGTATCTTTTCTAGGTTCTATAGAAGATTTATAATGGTAATATCAGTTTAAGGGTGAAATATTATGGATTATAGGTCCACCTAGATATTTGGAGTATGGATAATGTAAATCATAACCCAAAAAATTGAGTATGTGAATATGATATGAGGTAAACATGTTGAGTATGTCCCATGAAATTCTGATATTTCAGGTTCTTCTATAGTGTTTCCTTGGCTCACAACAATTGAAGCTTATTTCTAGCAAGGAGGATATGACTTTAGTTGGTGGGTTAATGACCATATGCGTTGGTAGTGTGGTCAAGAAAAAGATGATATCCACTCCTTTCTGAGGGAAATGAAAGATTTATGAAGACTCAAATTTATAGATAAAGAGGTTCGGTATGGGAGGAAAGGTATCCAGGAAGGGTTCTATCCCCTAGGGCAGTTCATCTCTTGATCATGAAGCTCGAGCCCAATGCCCCGTGTTTTTTTGAGTCATGAATTGTGGGACATTAAAAATTCAGGAATGGAGTGTTTCATTCCAACCTTGAGAAAGGGTACAAAACATGGTGATGTAACGTTTATGATCTCAAACCCACTCAGATAGTTTGGTATGGAGACTGTTAGTCATGTTCCAAAGTGGTTAGATCAGGAGGATGATATGAGATAGTTATACTGGGAGTTTTTTAGACACAATGAGGTTTTGAGTTTTTTCACAATGATGTTAGGGCTCACAAGGATCAAAATGTCATTTTTATAGAGTGACACATTTGGTTGAAGACCATAGGTGCATATGTAGGAGCCATAGGAATACATGAAAAGTCAAGAAACGGTTCCCTTGAAGTCGGGTATCCTTTCAAAAGGCCATGGAAGGTTTACATTGATCTAAAGAACCAAAATAATGAAGTGTGATTTGTAGAAAGTGTAATATCCAAGAATGGTTCGAACACCCTAAAATTTGTGTCACCACCTAGAAAAAATATTCTCATGGCTAGAAGACATGATATATCATTACTCTAAATTTTTTCTAAACTGGGGGGGTCTAGTGATTAATTTCTTAGATTTTACTAGGTATACAGAGTAGTCCCTATAAGCTTTATGCCTCATTTATTAGCTCCCTAATTTTTCCTAAACTATGGATATGAAGAGTATACCGAGTGAAGACACAACTTTTTCTTAGGCCTCTATTTTTGGGTTTTTAACCTGACAAGTTTTTTGCCTCTTTCACTAGAAGTTTAAAGTCTTGTGATTTGGACCATTATAGGCTAGATTTTAAGTTCATATATCTTTGACCAAAGTTCAAGCTGTTTAATTTCATGACACACATGGACCTAATATAGGGGATGGTGAAAAATAGATTAATTAGGATACCCAAGGAAGAGAGTACCTCATCATCTTTCTGAGTGAGGGATGAGAATATTGTAAATCATGGATCGATATTCTCAAGTAATGAGTAATGATATAATACAATCATAATAGGAGTAGTTCAGACACACTAAGGTGTTGAGTTTTTCCATGGTGATGTTAGGGCCCAAAAGGATCGAAAATTCCTTTTTTCAGAGAGATGTATTTGGTTAACGACCATAAGAACATATAAAGGATATATAGGCATACATTCATAGTCAAGAAAAGGGCCCCTTGGCTCCAAGTATAATTTCTAGGGTCCATGTAAGGTTTTGGAAACTTGAGGAACTTGATACATGAAGTATAATTTATGGATGGGATTCTTAAAAGATGACAGAATCACCTCATACTCTAGTTGAGTGGGTTAAGGCTCTTGTGTTCCTTTGATTGGGGATAAAAAATGAATGATGGTATGTACATTTTATTTTCATGTAGTGGGTATGTATTTCGTGCATTTTATTGTCATGTGGTAAGGATGTTTATCATGTGGTTTAACATCATGCTGTAAGGGAATTTGTTGTGAAGTGTAACATCATGCAATAAGGACTTGGGAACTGATGTGAAAATATTTTTCATGATATATTACATGAAAAATTAAGTCATACATTGAAAAAATGAGCTTGTGTGACTCATTCCCTATGTAGTTGGGAATCATTTCTTATTGGTTGTTACAGATGGGTCTAGAATTGGAGACCTGGACATCACTACATATCCTGTAATGATAGGAATCAAGCCACACATAGTTCTTTAATGATAAAATCTAGACATAGGTATGTCCCATACACATAGGTGGGATTTTTTTCATTGATTGTTGTAGTTGGGACCAAGATTGGAGATCCCGACATCACTATGTATCCTATGATGATAAGAATCAAGTGATACATAGTTCTTGAGGGGCTATATAGTTTAACATCTTGCGGTAAGGATGTGGGCTTCCCAGCATGAAAATGGGAATTTTAGATGGACCCAAGGATGTAAATATGGGTTTAAATACATATCATATGGTAATAATAATCAATAAAAACATAGTTCTTAAGGAATGACTTCATTATGCAAGCCTGAACTATATGTGGAGAGGAGGAATTTTTATATTTGTCTTGAATGGACCCAGGATTGAAGATTCAGGCATCACTATATATCCTATAATGTTAATAATCAATTCATACATAGTTATTGAATGTAGGTGCGATAGGAGACCAACACTGACAATGGTGGTCCTCTCGGGTGAGTTTCACAAGAATTTACATTTTCATATCATGTAAGGAAAATCTATCATGAAGTTTAACATAATGTGGAGAGGACTCATGGTATTCCTTTTATGGTATTGCATTTAGGACCATGATGAGCTTATCACAAGATTTCATGCCTTGTTTGTGTGGGGAAAACCCTTAATGAAATTCCTAAGCTCACGTGAGCTATTCTCGGTGCGAGAAACAAGGAATGAAAAGGGTTACTCTCACTATACAGAGGTAATTATGGACATGATAGGGGTATTTTTCATCATTTAGTGGTTGGATCAAGATATAGGATCTAGGAATCCCTATGCATCTCATTGAAAATGAGAATAAATTCATATTTAGTTTAATTTCATGAAGAAAGGACATGGATCACCTAATGTGAAGGAAAAGGGAGGTTATGGTTGGTCCCAAAACCAAAGGTTCAGCTACCACTATGTATCCTGAATTGGAAAGAATCAATCCATACATAGTTCTTGAATAGATAAATTCCCTATGTGGAGTCGACTCTCACATGGGGATGGGGGAATATTATCCTTCTTTCACACATATCTAGCTCGTATGTAGTGAGTTTTTGGTGAGATTGTGCTTTCTGTGCAATTTAATGTCATGTGGTGAGGACCTCAACTATGCATTTTAATGTCATGTAGTAATTATGTGAGGTACCGTGCAATTTAAAGTCTTATTTTTAGGTCTTCAGGTGCACCGTATTTTATCATCTTGCTTCTAGGATGATCTAGTGTAGTTTAATGTCATGAAACTAGGATGATCTTATACAATTTAATGTCATGTAACTAGGATGAGATCATACAGTTTAATGTCGTGTAATTGGGATGAGCTCATATATTTTAACATTATATAACCAGGATGAATTGGAAGGGATTATACTGATCCAAATTCCCAATTGATGACATCTAGGCAAATTATTTCTTAAGAAATCTCACATTAGTGGGAGGAGTGACGCACTTGCCATCCATGGTGTCCAATGAGTAGGATCCATTATGAAAAACCTTATGTATTATTTAAGGAACTTCCCATTTGGGTTCTAGTTTTAGAGGCTTATTCCCTATTATCATTAGAGTCATGAGATCCAACACTAGTTGTCCTTGGAGAATTAAATGGAGGAAAACCTTTTTAGGCTCGTACAATCTGATTCTGATGGACCTTCAGGTTGTGTAGTGTGCACAACCTATTCACATAGAGTTGCCCCATTTCATCCATCCACTTTTGTGGTTTCTCTTCATTTGAGAGTTGTCCTCGAAGGGTTATTCGGAGAAAAGGCAGCTAGACCTCCATGGGAAACACTTCCTCAGTCCCATACACTAATGAGCATGGCATTGCTCATGTAGCTGTATGTGTGGTGGTATGGTATGCCCATAAATCACGGAGGAGTTTTTCTATCCAGTACTTATTATCATTTTTCACTATATTATGTATTATATTTGATAGATTCTTATTGAAGTCTTCTATTTATCCATTTTCTACTACATGATAGTGATATTGGTGGTTGGACTCGATATTGTACTCCTAATACAATTTCTTCAAATATGTAGATTAGAAGTTTGAGCAATTGTCCATCAATATTGTGTGAGGGACTCCAAACTTGGTGATGATATGGGACATTACAAAGTTGATGATGTTCTTCTTCCCAACTTCCTTGAGGGTTATTAACTCATCCCATTTCGAAAAGAATTCGGTAGCAGTAAGGATATACTTAAACTTCTTAGCTGTGGTTGGGGGATATGTCCCCACAACATCCATTCCCAAAACGGAAAATGGATAGGAATATTTAACTGTATGTAGCAATTACAGAGGTTGATGGATGGAGTTTTCATGGATCTGGAACCCATGAAATTTCTTGGTGAATTCCACGTAGTCTTGTATCAGGGTTTTCTAGTAATATCCCAACCTCCTGATTTTGTGGGAGAGCCTAGTCCCAGATTGATGGGAGCCACAAGATCTAGCATACACTTCCTCCATGAAGGGAAAAAACTCTCCTTCTCCTATGCATATGAGGATTATTCATTCAAATTCACACATATAGAGGTATTTTTGTACATTTGTAATATCATTTAGGGTGATGTTCATTGTATGACACCAAATTAGTTCCCTTCCAGCTTAATCTATCTAGAGATTCTCGTTTTACAGATAACTGATTATGGAATCCATCTACCCAGGGGTGGTTATTGGTTCATCATGATCTAGGGTGGTGTTGGCCTATTTGATTTATTCTATATCACATATGATAATCGATGAGACCATTATTTGATGTGTGATACAGAATATTGATTCCTCCTTATCAAGGTCAGCCAGGACTATGGTTGCATTAGACAATGCATCGGTGAGAGCATTCTATGATCGGGGAACATGATGTAATGTGGTATCAAAAGGGAACTTTGCTATCAGTCCCCTAACATAGCCAGTGAGAGGGGCCAGTTCTTTCTTTTTTATTGAATATTATACATTGATCCATTTTATCACTAGTTTTGAATCCCATTTGATATTCAAGTAGGCTATGTGTAGCTGTAGGGATAGTTCCAAGATAGTAATGAGGGATTGGTATTATGCCTCATTATTTGTGTAGCAATCAGATAGTGAGAAATAGTAGGAAAAAACTACTTTGTTTGGATAGAAAAACACAATCCTTATGCCAACCTAATTTATTCTTGTTTTTTTTCATCCTTTTACAGATTGGAATACAGGAGGTGCCATCAAAATATATCTCCCATTCCCGGGGAGTTTCATGGGCATAAAAGACCTCCTCATATGGAATCTCAGTTTCCAATGGTGTATTCTACATGTCAAGATGTTCTACAAGGAAATCATCTAGGTATTTCCCTTTCAATGACTTCTATGATAGAAACTGAATGTCATATTGATACAGAATGGCCTTCCATTGGGCCAAGTTCCCTATCAACATGGTACGACCAAAGATATACTTGATCGGGTCAATATGAGATACCATATGGAATTCATGGTGTTACAAGTAATACCTCAAATTTTTCCCTATGAAGATGAGTGAAAGATCTTCTTAACATTAGAGTATATGGTCTTAGTACCTATAATTGACTTAATGAAGTAATGGAGACTATTATTTCTCCCTATATCATTTTTTTGTGTGATGAGGGTGCCCAGTGAGTATTCCATGGTGGCTACATACAAAATGAGAGGCCTCCCTTCCACCTGATCCATCATGATTGGTGGGTTCAATAAATAATTCTTGAGACTTTCAAAGACTTCTTGGAAATCATTATCCCATTGATAGGTGATTCCCTTCTTCATTGTCCTATTGAAGGGAATACCATTATTGGAAAAGTTGACTATGAACCATATAATTTAAGTGAGGTTCCCTTATATCCCCCTCATTTATTTGAGATTTCTAGGGGGTGACATTGATAAAATAAAATTAGTCATATTTGGGTTCAATTTGATGTTCTGGTGGTGTCACACAAATCCAAGGAACTTCCCTAATGTTAGCCCAACAGTTAATTTTAGTGGATTCATATTTAGATTATGTTGTCATAGATTGTATAAGACTATTTAGAGATTTATGAATTGATCACATCATTTCCAAGACTTCAAAAATAGTTCTTTCACATAACATTCGACTATTTTTTCCATGAATAGCTTAAAGATATGATGTATGGTGCATTTATATGTGGATCCAATGTTCTTAAATCCAAAGGGAACGACCTGGTAGAAAAATATCCCCTAAGGTGATTTAAAGGAAATGATTTATTCATATTTAGGGTCCATTTTTATTTGGTTCTACCTCGAATACCTATCCATGAAGGACAGGGATTGAAATATAGAATTTTCATTGATCAAGAGTTTTTTTATCAGTAGTGGGAAATAATCCTTTGGGAAATGCCGATTAAGGTCTCTGAAATCAATGCAGACCCTAATCTTACCATTATTTTTCTTAATAGGGATGATGTTGGAAAGTCATATTGGGTATTTAACTTCTCTTACAAAGTTATATTTGACTAATTTGTCAACTTATGACTCTACATTGGTGGAATGATAGGGTTTCATCCTCCTGACTACCCGATTGAAGCCTTGATGCTCATCAAGTAAGTCAATATGGTGTGTAGCTGTATCTTAATTTATTCCATGCATTTTTGTTTAGTTCCAAGTGAACACATATCGATGCTTCTTCATAAATGAAATATAAATCTCTTTCTCTTCGAGGGGCACGATGCACTAATTAGATTAGGTTGCAGGTCTTCTTTCATTCCTAGGTTTATTTGTTGAAGCTCATAGTGGTGGAGACATCTTCCTTGAATATGGGTGGTGCGTTCCCGAGGTCATCCTCATCTTCCCCCAATTATGAGTCTATGGAGACATTTTTAGACAATTATAGAAATTTGAGGGCTTCTTCATCACTGTTAGGATGAGGAAGGCCATGAGAAGAGACATTATCATCCCCTACTACTTGAGTTGTTTTAGAGAGATGTCGAAGATGATTTTATTTTGTACTATCTATGGGAATATAAGGGGCTTGAACCTATGGAGTCAAGTTTATCACCTTGACTAGATTTATGGGGATAACATAGTTGTTTTCTGTCATACACTAGGAATTTATAGGGGTGGTCCCCAAACCATTAGGGGATACAACCTGTATGTCATCATCTTCTATTGGTTTTTTACCTCCATTTTTATAAAAATATGATTTAGCATATGTGGATCCTCAAGTTTCAAAGGGGGAACCATAACCATGTATTATGAAGACCATTCCATTGATGGTGTACCACAAAAAATAATAGAATATTGAAGATACCTCCAAGAGGATATAGAGCCAGGTCCTTCCAAGTAGAACATTATATGTGGTGTCTTTCTAGATAACCATAAATTCAATTTCATATGTGAGTTCCCCAAACTGAGCTTCATGTTTGATCTTATCAAGAGGTGTTTTCTCACACTTATCATACCCTTGAATGGTTAAATTTGTGGGAGACAAGTCCCATTAACTATATCCCAAACGTCTGAGGGTTTTAAAAATATATGGTTCTAAAGTTCCCTTGAAGGGATTATTTCTGATTTTTGTCAGTAAAAGAGATCACGATATGGAATTATAATAACATAGTCTCCACTCGATAAAACTCATCTATAGTAGCTTATGTCTCAAATTTATATGGGCTTCAGAGGGATTCAACAAGTGCCTCCCTGAGTTATTTTTAAATATAGAGTGCATAGAGGACTGAGAGCTTGGATGAAAAAAAAAGTAACTATTTTAGAACATCATACTTTTGTGCCAGATTTTGGTGCTTCCTAATGTGGGGTTTCTCCTAGACCTGTGTCTCAGGAGTCAAGTCATTTGAGGTGGACAAGCCCAGTTCTTGTGCAGAGGTTAGGTAGTATCTTCTTCCAATGGAGTAGGTCATTCCAATATTCTCTATTTCCTATGTTGATAAAATAATTATACCTTTTATAGGTTATCATGCAATATAATTGGGTATAGGCGACTACTGGAAGGTTCTAAGACACCTACATGCCTTTATTGGGATCACTGGGGCACCTATCCATAGGTATCTACTGCATATATTTCCTATATGTGGAAACAACCATAATACTGGGTCTAACAATTCCCATGTTTTCCCTTTTATCCTCAGTTCCAACACATACAACCTCTCGTTCCCTGATTATATGTGGGGAACTCATATTCTGAGTAAAATTCATTATCTGAGAAGGGGTATGACAAGTGTATCACATTTATAGAACCAAATATGATCTCTTATCCCAATAAATATCCTATTTAGTGGGGAAGTTCCCATGTTGTGTATGTTATAAGGAAGAAATCTGTAAGAGTTAGAGCTTGCGTTTGAGCAAAATATGACTCTTATCCTTATGTTTCTTCTTGATTCTGATAGTCACACACACATTTGGGAGGTACATATAATGTATTTATCTTATGTGGTGGAAATATTGTGGGTATGCAAAGTTATTCTCTCAAGGTGGAATGAGTTCGGTCAAATGTTTTCTAAGTCATCAAGTTATCAAAATTATGTGCATGCCTGGTTGGGACTTTCTTCCAAACACCATATTCTTATGAATAGGAAATAGTTATGCAAGAAACTTACTCTGAGGAGTTTTCTAACACCACCTATATATAATTGACCATGCATTGAAAGATGTATTTTAAGACAAAATAGTCATGGATATTATGACCCAGCCTTCTATGGAATGGGTAGTAGTTAGGATGGTCGGTGAGGTTGACCTCCTTAGGCTTCCTAGAATGTGGTAGCATGAGTAGGTTCTTGTACATGGATGCTAAGAAATAACCAGTGACTTGATCATTTTATAAGTATTATGATTTATTCTTCCATTCCTCAAATCCTAAGTGACCTTGGTTTCTCTATGCTTTTGGAGGAGGGTGATTCTGTGGTTGTCTCCACTCAGAAGGAGATGTTGAGTAGTTCAGGACCTTCCTCGGCACTAGGATGGGTACTATTTATAGATTAAGAGTGATATTTGTTGCTTATTATTTTATTTCCATTTTCCTCTATGTTTTTTTCATGACTCAAGTTTTGGATTGAGTTCACTGAATGGTCTCCTCAATACATTTCATTGTTTCAACAAACTCACAGAACCCACCTAGAAACTTCTTTGGGATCAGAGGTGTCTTCAACTCATACCAGATATTTTCAACATAGAGTTACAATAGTTGTTTATATAATAGAGGGATGTTGAGTGAATAGGTTAAACCTTTCCACATGGCTATGAATTTAGACACCCTCTCATTGTCACATTGTTTTCATTTCCTCAAGTCGAAGACCATCATTTTCCTTAGTGCAGAGATGAACTGATAAAGTAACTAACAATGAAGGTATTCCCATCCTACAATGAATCTTGCTAGTGGGATATTGTACCATACAAAGGTTGGCCCTATCAGAGTCTATACAAAACACCTCATCTTTTTTTCCTCCTATTGATCCAAAGGGCCCATCATCTTCCCACATCAGGATACGAAGTGTGTGAGATTTTGTTCGAGGCCACCTACACCGTCAAAAGTGGATAAGTTAGGATTGCCTAAATTGGATGTAGGTGGAGTATCATCCACCCATTTGGGATATGGATTTCTCTCAGTCTACATAGGTGTGCGTCACCCTTCCATGGATTTCATCCTAGTAGTTAGGGACTCAATTATGTTAAGAAACTCTGGGGGCACTATTGTTTGGTCCACCTCCCATCTATATGGAGAAAGTGGGGCTCAATGAGGCGGCTACGACTTTGTCTTATGTTTATCCTCAATTCATCATAATACTAAATGATTTCTCTAACAAGGGAGAGGCTACCGCCTCAATGGAGGGAAGTCATGATCATTTTTGACTTCCTCATTTATATAGATTGGATGCCTAGATCCAAAGCTAGTATGATGATCAAATACCACTCTCACTGGTGGATAGACTATTGGAGGGAGAATATTAATCTTTACCTGAAGTTGATACCTAGTGAGAATATTTCCCTTAGTCTCTTCTTTTTGAGTCATATGAGAGTTTTTATCTCGATCTCATATTGTGATAACTGTTTCTCCATGGAAGGAACCTCAAATCTTCTGGGTGGTGATTGGGATTTTTCCTCTCTTTTACCTTTTTCTTTATCAATGGTTCACTATAGAGGTGGAAGCTTGTTATTTGGAGGTGCCAAATTTTGGGGCCTTCTCTGTTTCTGGGAGCATGCATCCTCTGTTGATGCATCCAAATCACCCTCCTCTTGGGGTACATTTTCCACATTGTGATTTTCTGTATTTGCTTCTTAATAAAAAATGATTGTCATGTTGATCTTGACGAAATTCATAGAGGTATATCAGGAAATGGTGGTAGTACTATTACTCTTGATGCAATAGGTTGATTCTGCACCGTATTCATCGGGGTTGTTATTCAAACCCTTGGACATATTTATTTGTTTTGACTTGCAACCCTCACAGGGTTTGATCACCTTCACCATATGCTCCTCCCAAATTAGTATGTGAATGATGACCTTGAGAGAGTTTATGGTCATGTTTGTTGAGTGGGACCCAAACAATAGACATTTAACTTGTGGTGGGAGGAACAAGTGGGACACCGACCATTGATTTTTTCCTCTCAACCTATAGAAGACTAATTATCTATGTGGTGATGATGATGATTAAAATTTCCCCATCCCTGTAAGGTGGGAGTTATTTAGGGCTATGATTGGCATTGATTGGTACTGTTGTTAAGGATCCAATGAATCCAGTCAAGGATCTGATGACTCCCAGGATAGACATGAAGATATAAATGCCCCAATACCAATGGGGTGGGGTTGATCTAGAATCACCATTGATGTCCTCAGGACCCTCTTAGGGGATGATGAACCTATAAATAGTGATTGAGATATAAATTATCCTAGTCCAGTGATCTAGGGTTTTTTTATGCTACTTACAATGTGTCCAAAACCCTCTTAGGAATTTAATATCCAAGAGATAGAGGTGGTGGTAGATATTCCCTTGTCTCAGTGAGCTAAGTATGCCCTTGGATGGATACTATGGTAGCTTCTACTATGGATTGTTTGATACGGTGTAGCTGTGATCACGTGGGAGATGGGTGCGATGGCGGCCTATAGTGAGAAAAATTCTTTATGAGACGTTTTCTAGGTGATCGAAACTTTAATATCCATTTCTATAATGAATTATCATTACTTAAAGGGGACCATTTTGAAGTATTATTGGCTATATTCCCCCTCTTTTCATGATTTCTGAGTAGTTTTGAAGTGGGGGAATTATATTGTGGTGACCAACTGGCCTAAGTGTTACTTGGTCCCCTGATTTCACTAGAGGCTATGAAATTACAGGATGTTGTATCTTAAGAGTCCTATTTTTCCATGGGTGAGTCAAAGTGTAAGGATCCATACTCTCCCCATCCTTGAATATATATGCATGATGTGGCTTCAGAGATTATCTACCAAAGAGTTGTGATGTAATGGAAGAAATCATGTTATAGATATTCACTATGATTTTCTAGTTTTGGATCCTCGACCATGGAGATAGCGGTGAGGTATAGATGACAACATAGTATCTTGATGCTCTGAAGGTGACCCCCATATCCTAGATAATGGAGGTGTATAGCCTTTAGTCACTGATGAGTAGCCCATATATTTTGGCATAGATAAGGCATGAACTCCTTTTCTAGCTCATCTAGGATCTCATATTTAGAAGAAGTGAGGGTCCAGAACATAATGATAGGTTGTTTCTAGATAAATATCCCCATATGTAAATGTCGGCCTCCTCTTATCAGACTTACACACCTCCATCCAATAATACTATAGAAGATGCTTCTGAGGGTCACCTACTAACTGGAGTGGAGTGGTACTGAAAGTTGATGGAGAACTATATGTGGTTGATCCTGATGTATCAATCACCTCTCTAAAAAAAGGTATATGGCCTTTGAGCACCTTTCAATATGAAGTTTTCTAGGAAAGGGGGGGATTTACTTGTCCATGGGATATATCACCATGGGGAGGTTGACCACAGTGTATGTCAAGGGTATATCCCCTATGATCCATCTCCACACTTCCATGAGGAGGAATATCATGACAATGATCATATTATGATTTTATGGAAGAGTTGAAAAACCCTTGTGGTGTTGAGAATGTGTCTCGAATGACCTTAAGGACACTAGAATTAAGCATATTAGGAATATGGGTCACATTCTACATCATGGTTGGAATATGTTGACCTAACTTTTGGAATTGAATGGGGATATAAAACTAATGTATGATAGTTTTTAGAACATGTCTATAATTATCTGGTGTTATGGGAGTATGATCTCACTACTGAGAAGATGCTAGAATATGCCAATGAGTTGTCTCATTATTGATAAGAATATGAGCCTGTCCTAAGGCATGCACCATTATCACTTGGTGAGCCTCCATTAGGATGGGAGTTTGAGGCTGATCCTAATCCTTTGGGATATGCCACTGGTCTTTCTTGGTAGAAGTATGAGCTTGCCCCGAGGCACGTTTCGATCTCAATTGGTGAGCCCCGATTGGAGCAAGAGTATGATTCTAGTCTAAATATTCATTCCCTATAGGAATGTTCTAATAAACCACAGTGATTGGATAAGGGATATGAGCCTCCTCTTATATTGACTCAGAATGATGTTGGTGTGGCCTTTCATTGGAAGAAGTAGGAATATGTGCTTGGATTTCGTGATCTAATAAATTATGCTAGGTAGATTCACTGACAAGAATATGAGCATGTCCCGAGGCTTGTATCATTCTCACTTGGTTGTCCCCATACAAAATAAGGATATATTCCCAATACTAGGCCTTTGAAGTATTCTTATGGACTTATTTGAAAGGAATATGAGTCTGTCTCAAGGAATGTGCCCCTCTCACTTGGTAAGCCCCGACTAGAATGGGGATATGAGATCGATTCTAGGCCTTTGGAATATCTCGCCAGACATTTTTGATAGGAATGAACCTCTATCCTGACGCATGTACCGCTCTCACCAGGTGATCCTTGGTTATAATAGGAGTATAATTATAGTACGATGACTTTAACTTTATCAAAATATGCCAATAATCCTCATGGATGGGAGAAAGTGTGTGTGATTTATCTGGAGAAGCCACTTATTCACAATGATTAGTGTGTTTAGTTGTCCTAGATGTAGGGATAGGAATATGAACATGTCCCTTTATCTATAACAATTCCAGAATATTCTTGTAGAGTTATTTAGTAGTTTCAAAAATATATTGTCATTTTAGAAAAGTGTGTAAAAGTATATAATCCTACACATTTTCAGACTCCACTATGTATTGGAATATGTCTTTGATTAAAGAAGGGATATGTTCTCACTTCTATCCTCATTTTTCCATTGGAATATTCTGATATACTTCATGCACGGTTGTAGGGATATGCACCTCCCACATGTCTGCTGTGGGAATATGCCCACAAACTTGTTCTGAGTGAGCAGGGATATGAGCCTACTTACTGGTTGCTGCCAGAATATGCTAGTAGACATCGTCAGTGGGAGTGGGTCTATGATCCCTATCCTAGATATTCAGTTCCTTCCTCACCCAACGAGTCTTCCTTGTTTCCCATGAATGGTCATTAGAGGCAACATTGTGTCGGGTGTTACCCTCAGTAGTTGACTAGTGAGTACTGGAGGGACAGTGATGGCGACAATGGTTGATAGGTTCCCTCCTCAGTGGAACCTAAACCTAATAGAATCCATATTGGATTACTGTTCCACCTTCATTAGATATTGAAGGTGGCGTTGCTGCACTCTGGGGATAAGCTCCCGAAGCAGTTGGTTGCGGCGATGAGGGACACTATCTTAGCTATAGATTTTTTGGGTCAATGTGGAATCATCATTTATTGTTCTTGGAGACCCTCATGGGTAGCTTCTAGGGTTGGGATTGTACCATGTTGGTGGTACTCCTAGACCATCATGTTTTTCACCTAGTGTTGGAGATGTCGAGCAGGTGATATCGTTTCGCGAACTTTGAGGGTTATAGCCATAGGTGATTTATCAAAGTGATTTATGGATGAAGAAGACACTGTCTTGGATCAGGATGCTATCGATGAGAGTTGTATCTGCAGTCATGTAGACAATAAGGAATAAGGTTACCAATTATTGAAATATTATAGGCATGATGTGTTATCAATTAGATATGCAAGGCTAACACAATTTCCCTTTTATTCCTTATTCATCCATTTTAATCATTTGGACTTTTCAAAACAAGGATGGACTTATTTCTTGAGAACCCTGGTTATAGAGGATCAATTGTAAGATCATGTCATTATTAATTCTTTGTTTGTGTAGGGTATAAAAAACAAAGTTTCATGGTGTATGATTATCTGATCTTTCTATTATTTGAGAGTTTCACATTAGGTTCACATTTTTTAATTGTGTATAGTGTGAAAAAATGGACTGATGGTTAATAACCTAATCATTTTTTATTAGATAGATTCATTTTAGGTTCACTATTTCAATTTTTATGGAGAAGAGATGACCAGGGAACCCTCACTGAGGTGGGTTCGATTGGACCCGATGGTTGATTGTGGGTGGGGGGGGGGGTGTTATTTCTTACATAATAATCAATATCAAGTCACCATTGTCATTATTAAGGGAAACTCCCAATAGTTACCTCATCCATAACTAGGTACTGAACTACACTCCAATGGTAGGTGGTCACTTGGGGTTTCTGACCCAATGATTCTTAGAGACTCTAATTGGTCGAGTGGATGAGAGGTCAGTATCATCAAACCCTTTTGGGGGGAATTGTTTCCTACTTTGGGACTGTCTTATAGATTTATGATATGTTTTTAAAACTCTTCCTAATCCCAGTACAAGACTAGGTACCATAACAAAATGATTATAAGTTAATTCTCTTTGTATACAAAATAAATGGGATCAAATTAATGTGTAGGAGAAAGGGGAACTCTTTAGAAAATTTATTTGTATGTATATAAGGTTTTTTATCTATTTCAGAGTGATGGATAGATGCTTTGTATGCTGAAGCTGTATAACTAGGTACTTTGGTATTTTCTACCACACAAAGGGGCGGCTGATATTTTGAGAAGGTGAATAATCCATTATAAGGTATTCTATATATCTTGGTAATTGTAGGAATCCAAAACTACATAGTTCATTCATTCACTTAGGACTAACCCCAAGTTATATTCCCATATATGTAGAGGTATTTATATCATACCACTAATCAGGGATTACATACTAGGATTTACCTAGCTAGTGAAGATTATGTGATGTTAATGAGGTGTTCATTGTAGCTTCTTAAGCCCATGTGAGCTATGCTCGATGTGAGAAACAAGGGGTAGAAAATGATCAGCCTCATTTTATATAGACGTGGGACTCAAGTATTGGGACAAGACTTGGGATGTTTAATATGGATCTTGGACCTTAAAGAGGCATCCTATGTGTCTTAATTATGTTGTGAATTAGAGTCATTGTAGTTCAGTTAATTTCTCACTCCACTGAGGGATGAGGTAGGATGATCAGCCCATGGTAATGATTGGGTATTGATGGTTGAAATGTTAGAGATATTACAAGGATTATATTAATGTGGATGCCTATTTTAGTTCTAGATTTAGCCTTAGGAATTCATCCTATATATCCTAGTTATGGTAGGAAACATAGTCCTCATAGTTTAATTGATCATGGCTTACGTGTTGAGATTTCCCTATATGCGAAACATGTCATATTATGCCGATGGTCGGGGATTACACTCTGAGGTTTACCTTATCATTGTAGAAGCTCATGATATAGATGATGTGATCATTGTAGCTCCCTAAGTTCACATGATCTATGATCAGTGTGATAAATAAGGGAAGGTAAATGATCAGTTTCATTACTTGTGGATGCGATAATTATATACTGAGATATCCCTTTGAATTGTTAATATAGAGCCCGGTCCTTAGATAGGTGTCCTACATATCTTGCTTATGGTAGGAATTAGAGTCCTTATAGTTCTTTGATTATGGCTTAAACATTGGAGTTTCCCTATAGCTGAGGCTTACACATTGACGTTTCTCTATAGTCGGGTATTACACACTAAAGTTTTCCTATAATTGGGGCTTACACACTGAGGATAGACAAGGTCATTGTAACACCCCGAGATTTTATGAAAAGTATTATTTTTAATTTATTTGATGTCTTGTGTTGTATTCTACACCAATACTATCTTGTGCTATATGCAACATCGTATTATCTTGCAGTATACGCAACACTATTCTTAGATCGTGTTACACAAAATTTCAAGATCGTTTGATAGAAGTTATTCTACGCAACATTGAGTGTATATATATATATGTATATATTCAATGTATAAATGAAATATGGTTGGATTATATTATACAAAACAATAAAGGAATCTTTCACTACACGCAACCCTAACTTGGCTTGCTTTACATGCAATCACGACCTTCCACGATAGTTTGTGTTGTACACAATACTGAGTTTCACTAAACAACAATATGTTATTAAAATATTATATAAACTAGCCATTATGAATAGTAATACCCACTTTTTAAAATTTTATAAATTTTATCTTTCAAAATTGAATTAATTTTTGGATTCAGAATATCAAAATTATCCTAGGGTGAAATTTTGTTATTTTTCTGAAAACTTTCAATTTTTGATGAATAGTGAAAACACTGAGTTATTGGTTAAAACAGAATTTTTATTTAAATAATCTTTTATTTTATTTAAATATATTTTATTTCAGAATAAATACATAATACTTATATAAGTTCAATTTAATTAATTGGAGTCATTTTATAATAATTTTAGATATATAAAAATTTTATTGATCTTTTCACCGTCTTTTACCCACCTCCTAGGAACATTTGCAATTGTACATAAAACTTAATTTTACCACTTCTGTGATTTGAATTTTGAAAATACGAGAGTCAAAATTAATATCAAGGAGTAAAATGTGGTTCAATAAGATAAAAATAATTTTTGGTGAATAGTAACTTTTTACTTTTATTTACCACAGTTAAAAGTAAATAGGGTAATTAAGGGTAAAAATGGTATTATTATTACCCTAACACATGTACAATTATATTGTATAAGTGTAATTCAACCCAAAAAAACCTTAGGAATAAAATATTACCCTTTAGGTTCACTTGGATTAGATTAGGACACTTATTATTATTTTATTTAAAGAAGAGTTAAAAGAGTTAAAATCAAAGTTTAATAACTAAAACATTTTTAATATAGGGTTATACATAAGATAAATTCGACTATAAATATTAATTAGAAATATAAAAATATTTCATACATAATGGTATTTTATTTATAATTTTTAGACATTAAATAATTTAATTTATTTATGACACAATGATTATACAGTAATTACCTTATTAATGAAATGTTAAGATAATTGATGTTATAAATACCCAAATAACTGTAATTTGAGACTTTTTTTGAATTCCAATAATTTTCTAGGTTAATATGACATGTTAGTATTGATTTAATTAATTTTTTTTGAACTAAACATGCTGTTTTGACTTTCAAAAAAAATCAATTACCAAATAGTGTCAAAATTGACATAAAATAGTTTTTAAAACAAATATTATATTATTAATTGTTATTCTATTCCTAAAAACCTAAGGTTCATCCAAATTACTTAGATAAGGACATATATATTAATAATGAACCACTTGGGGTTATTTTGGCTTGTTATAGTAAGTTTATTAACCATATAGTGTAAGAAAACAAGAAGACATGGTAAAAGTTAAATTAGTTAACTTAGAGTTAAATCTAAATGATAAGGTTAAAATAGTAACCTAAACTTGTCTAAAACATATTGGTTGAGAGTATTTCGACCCATCCCAACCTTATCTTCTAAATAAATTAATTTTGATCAATTAAAAACCAAATATGACTTTATTATAAAATAATATTTTAAGTTTTTCCTAAGGTGCCCCTCTCCTACCTTATAAAAGGGCACCTCCTGCCTCTCCTCTTTACACAATTTTTAGCCTTCAAGCTCGGCCAAACCATATCCATTTATATTCTCAACATCCCTAAAAACATAATAGAGGTTCTGGTTTTCTTCAAATACCAACTTTAGTGCCTTAAGAGGAGGTTTAGAAGAGGAATGTCAAAAAAGAGGAGGTTCAGATACGTACGAAGCATATCAGACCTAAGGTAAGGGATAATTTTGCAATCTCATTTTTATCCGAGATTGATTATAAATAGGTATTTACTGGGGTTATATTTTTCATCCATGTCCATAGAAATATTTTTTTATAAAGTGTTTAATATTCTTCCATGTATGTTTAAAGTCATTTTTACCCCTCTTTGACTTTTACATTGTGTTATGTAAGGAATCTTTCTTTTATTTACCATACAAGGAACTTTTTGAAATTTCCGTTAAAAGTATGAGGAGAATGTTTTTTTAACTTATATGACATGAACGGATTTTTACAGTTTCATAACACCTTATTTTCATGAAGTTTACTCTACAAGATTTCATGGTTATTTTCAATAAAATCCTTTTCTTTTAAAATTGCGTGGAATTTTGTGAAAAGAAAATGATATTTAATAAGAAAGGATATTTTCCTCAAGAATTATTTTCAAGTGTTTTATCAAAACCATTTTCCATCTAAGATGACATTATTTCATATGTGTATGTTTCATGTATAATATCTCTATGATTTACATGGTTTCACATTTCTTATGATGAAATGATATCCATTTGTTTTATATGGATTATGTTATGATGGGATGATGTTTATGAAACCCATTTTTATTCTTTGGGTTATGATGAATGATTTATGTTTATGTTGTGGCACAAGTAAGAATTATTTCCTTATGATATGGGTGGGACCTATATCTCCCTAAAATGCATTGGGTAAATATTTATTTCTCATGATATATACATGGCTAGAATGGTAAGTTAATCCGGTTCAGTGATACAGGACTGGAACGAGGAGTGAAATCGATTCAGAAAGGGACTTTGTCCACTAAGATGGTCTTGACAGTAGTTCCTTGGATACTATGGAAATAATATCATGTGATTAATGGTTTTCCACAATTAAATTTTTTATTCCCATGCTATTTTATCATGATTGATGTTCCTTTATGACCTATGCCTTACATACTGCCAAGATTTATTTCACAACTCAAGATTTTGACATGTAAACTTTATGTTCATATTTTGAAGTTAAAATGTATATGGTTTGTTTTATTTTCTTCATGATTACCCTTACTGAGCATTTTATCTCACCCTTTATATGTTTTTTTTCCCAGGATATAAAGAAAGGTTTTAGGTAAGAAAAAAAAGGGAAGATCTTTATGGGAGATGTTGAAGATCTTTCACCAAGATTAGAAGATTATATTCCAAGTTTAAAAAGATACTAAACTATTACGGTCCTTTGGTGTCTGTTTTTGTTATGTGTTAGGTATTATGAAAAAGTAATGTAATGTCCATGTATGTCAATATTGGGTCTCTAAAGTTGGTATCAGAGGAAAGTTTTAGTTAACCTTTGGAAACTAGGATGTGAATCCTTTAGTGAAATCCATAGAGATATTTCTAAGGTATGTCTAGGGATGTTCCTTAGGATAATTATACATATAGGTTATAGTAATAGAATTATGGTAAATATCTTAGAATTAAACCTAATATGTTATATATTGAAATTAATCCCCCTTTATTATGCAGTTTTCCTAGCATGATTTTTTCCTCTAACACTGTTCTTTTTGGGTTTTAGACAATGGATTAAACTTGAAAGAACTGTGTTGATCAATATAATATACAATTCAATGATTTTCCTCCTGAACAAATCAATGTTATGGGAGATGGAGTGAAAAATCTTATTACTATACTTACACAAGCTATGAATCATTCTGTACTTCCAAATGAGTAGAGAAAGGAGCAATATTCTATTGAGTCCTTCATGAGGCAACATCCACATTCTTTCAGTGGGTCTTCCGATCCACTTGTTGCTGAACAATGGATGATTACCATTGAAAAGATATTTTCGATACTTCACTGTTTAGAACATGGAAAATTCATTTTGGCTGTTTACCGGTTAGAAGGTGAAGCAAACCAGTGGTGGACTCTAATTAAGAATACAAGGCCCCAAGATGAAATTGAATCCATGTAATGGGATGAGTTCAAGAATTTATTTTTCAATAAGTACTTCCCTCATATTCTTTGAAAAAAGATGGAAAAGGAGTTCCATGAGATTAATAAAAAGGATGATGAATCTATTGGTATATACAAAGGGAATTTTACAAGGCTTTCAAGGTATGCATCTCACTTTATCATCCAACCTGAAAGTAAAGTTGATTGATTATTTAGTGGCTTAAAAACAAGTCTTCAAAGGGCATTAACTATAAGAGACTTCAAAACCTATGAAGAAATTGTGCGTTGTGCTATCAAGGTTGTACTGGAAGTAGTTGTTAAATATCCATCTCATGGTTTTAACAAGAAACAAAAGATGGAGTTAAAGGAAGAATCTCAGAACAATGGTGAAAAGAATGTGAATGTTTATTTATTCTCAAAGTGTGGAATGAAGCATGGTGGAGATTGTCTAAAAGGTACTAGAAAATGTTTCAAGTGTGGAAAAGAAGGTCATTGAGCAGTTGAGTGCCGAAGTAATGGGAAAAAGGTTTCTAATGACATGAATAGAGAAAAGACTACAGAGAATGCTCCACCAACACTTCAATTCTTCAAGTGCAAGGAAATGGGTAATTATTCTAATCAATGCCCTAATCCAAGGGTTAATGATGATCGACATGAGCAACCTCTTAAGGAAAAGGACAAAGGGAAGTCACATGTGATCACTATTTGTGATGTTGAGTATGGAAATGATGTTGTGGAATGATTAAGTTTTTATATAATGGGATTTCAAAATAGTATCATGGAATCTCATTTATAGTATCGTGGAATTTTGGAATATCTATGTATTGGGTTTCAATAATTGTATGGTACCAGTAACCATGAAAATTGATTGAAATATTTTTGGAAAGCGGATGATATGAACATAATGAAGGTATAAGGATAAAATAAAATGTTTGATAGTATTCATGAGCTCATGACTGATATAAGGACAAAGTGATATCATGGTTAGAGTATATAGAAATTTTGGGATTTTGGTATGTGGAAAGAGTTAACTTTTGACAGCATTCATGTTTTCACTAAGGTTCTATGGTAATTTATGTTTCAAAAGAATACATGATTAAGGTATTCAAATGTTTGGAATGTGACCAACAAGATATATCTTATGATATATGGGGGATAAATGATGGTATTCATGTGCTTGTTATGTGACCTTTCAAGTAATAATTTTCTTTATACTATGAGATTGGACATATGTTTTTTGGATAAGCTTAAATATTGGAATGGATTATGTTGGACATCAGATAGAATTATTTAAGTATATAATTTGTTTTTCGATATTATTTCTGGAATGTTATAATAGTATAGTTTTAGAAAAAGGACAACCCATAGGATGAGCGACAACCAGTTGCGTCGGACAAGGCTGTGGGAATCGAACCCACAACTGAAGTGCGACATGCCTTTATCGCCTACCACAGGCCTACAAGAAGTCCCTAGTTAGTATAAACTGGTTTTATTTTATTTAGCGCTATGATAGATGAAGTATAAGTCCATTTTAGCAACCATATATGATTAATCTCCACATAGATGGACTTATGTATATTTAATAAATTGTGCTAAACTTTTTGAGATAGAAATAGATGGAATGACCTATCATTCCATCGCATTATCTGCTAATACTTCACGAATGACAAATTCAAATTCATTTCTTTAAGAGATGAAGTGGAAATTGTTCAAGGCATGAACAACGGTGAGATTGTTCCAAAATCAAGTAAGTATTTCTTTTAATTCAACAATTCTTCAACATTAGGGAAATGATATTGAGAACTAAAAATGTTTTCCTAGTACCTTCATACACAATGAATTATATGGTACCTTAAATCATCACAAATTTATGGCTTTGTGATTGTTGGCCTTTTCATAGCCATGTTCTCTACCACTCTCCATCAGAACATGATGGTCAGATTTCTCTTCCATATACATATTTTCACCTATGTTATCCTATGTGGAAACCCAATGATTAGTTAATTTGGGTAACTGTTATGTTTCATAATTTAGTTTTCAAAGTTAAGTTTTGGTAGTCCTTTTCACGATGTGGGTTTCTATTAAAGAAACTTTCAAGTAGTAAACCATTTATAACCCCGATGAATTTCGAGGGTGAAATTCATTTTAAGGGGGGTAGAATGTAACACCCTGAGATTTTATGAGAAGTATTCTTTTTAATTTATTTGATGTTTTGTGTTGTATGCTACACAAAGATTATCTTGCACTATACGCAACACCGTATTAGCTTACAATATACACAACACTATTCTTGGATCGTGTTACACAAAATTTCAAGATCATTTTATAGAAGTTATTCTACACAACATTGAGTGTATATATATATATATATATATTCAATATATAAATGAAATATGGTTGGATTATATTATACACAAAAACAAAGTAATATTTCACTACACACAACCCTGACTTGGATTTCTTTACACGCAATCGCGACCTTCCACGATAGAGTGCGTTGTACGAAATACTGAGTTTCACTAAACAACGATATGTTATTAAAATATTATATAAACTAGCCGTTATGAATATTAATACCCACTTTTTGAAATTTTATAAATTTTATCTTTCAAAATTGACTTCATTTTTGGATTCGGAATATCAAAATTAGCCTAGGGTGAGATTTTGGTATTTTTTTGAAAACATTCAATTTTTTATGAATAGTGAAAACACTAAGTTATTGGTTAAAACAAAATTTTTATTTGAATAATAATTTATTTTATTTATATTTATTTTAGGTCAAAATAGATACATAATACTTATATAAGATCAATGTAATTCATTAGAGTCATTTTATAATAATTTTAGATATATAAACATTTTATTGATCTTTTCACCGTCTTTTACCCACCTCCTGGGAACATTTACAATTGTACATAAAACTTAATTTTACCGCTTCTGTGAGTTGAATTTAGAAAATCCAAGAGACAAAGTTAATATCAAGGAGTAAAATGTGGTTCAATAAGATAAAAATAATTTTGGGTGAATAGTAACTTTTTACTTTTATTTACCATGGTTAAAAGTAAATAAGGTAATTAAGGGTAAAAATGGTATTATTATTACCCTAAAACATGTCCTAATTCTATTGGATAAGTTTAATTCGACCAAAAACAACCTTAGGAATAAAATATTACCCTTTAGGTCCACTTGGATTAGATTAGGACACTTATAATTATTTTATTTAAAGAAGAGTTAAAAGAGTTAAAATCTACGTTTAATAACTAATTTTTTTTAATATAGGGTTATACATAAGATAAATTAGACTATAAATATTAATTAGAAAGATAAAATTATTTCCTACATAATGGTATTTTATTTATAATTTTTAGACATTAAATAATTTAATTTATTAATGACACAATGATGATGTGGTAATTAACTTATTAATGAAATGTTAAGATAATTGATGTTATAAATACCCAAATAAATGTAATTTGAGACTTTTTATGAATTCCACTAATTATATAGGTTAATATTACATGTTAGTATTGATTTAATTAGTTTTTTAGAACTAATAATTCTGTTATTATTTTCACAAAAAATCAATTACCAAATAGTGTCAAAATTGACAAAAAATAGTTTTTCAAAAAAATATTATATTATTAATTATTATTATATTCCTAAAAATCTATGGTTCAGCCAAATGACTTAGATAATGTTATATATATTAATTATAAACCACTTGGGGTTATTTTGACTTGTTATAGTAAGTTTATTAACCATATAGTGTAAGAAAACAAGAAGACAAGGTAAAAGTTAAATTATTTAACTTAGATTTAAATCTAAATGATAAGGTACAAATAGTAACCTAAACTTGTCTAAAACCTATTGGTTGATAGTATTTCGACCCATACCCACCTTATTATTTAAATAAATTAATTTGGAGCTATTAAAAACCGAATATGACTTTATTATAAAATAATATTTTAAGTTTTTCCTAAGGTGCCTCTCTCCTCCCTTATAAAAGGGCACATCCTCCCTCTCCTCTTTACACAATTTTGAGACTTCAAGCTCATCCAACCCCTACCCATTTCCATTCTCAACATCCCTAGAAACATAATAGAGGTTCTTGTTTTCTTAAAATACAAACTTTAGTTCCATAAGATGAGGTTTATAAGAGGCACGTCAAAAAATAGGAGGTTCAGATACGTATGAAGCATATCGGACCTAAGGTAAGGGATAATTTTGCAATCTCATTTTTATCCGAGATTTATTATATGTAGGTATTTACTGGGGTTATATTTTTCATCCATTTCCATAAAAATATTTTTTCATAAAGTGTTTAATGTTCTTCCATGTATGTTTGAAGTCATTTTTACCCCTCTTTGACTTTTACATTATGTTATGGAAGGAATCTTTCTTTTATTTACCACATGAGGAACTTTTTGACTTTCCCGTTAAAAGTATGAGGAGAATGTTTTTTTAACTTATACGACATGAACATATTTTTATGGTTTCATAATTCCTTATTTTCATGAATTTAACTCTACATGATTTCATGGTTATTTTCAATAAAATCCTTTTCTTTTAAAATTGCGTGGCATTTTGTGAAAAGAAAATGATTTTTAAGAAGAAAGGATATTTTTCTTCAAGAATTATTTTCAATTGTTTTATCAAAACCATTTTCCATATAATATGACATTATTTCATATGTGTATGTTTCAAGTATAATATCTCTATGATTTACATGGTTTCACTTATCTTATGATGAAATGCTATCCATTTGTTTTATATGGATTATGTTATGATGGGATGATGTTTATGAAAACCATTTTTATTATTTGGGTTATGATGAATGATTTATGTTTATATTGTGGCACAAGTAATAATTATTTCATTATGATATGGGTGGGACCAATATCTCCCTCCAATTCATTGGGTAAAGATTTATATCTCATGATATAGACATGTCTGGAATGGTAAGTTAATCTGGTTCAATGATACAAGACTGGACCAAGGTGTGAACTCAATTTAGAAATGGACTTTTTCCACTAAGATGGTCTTGGCAGCAATGCCTTGGCTACTATAGAAATAATATCATGTGCTTAATTGTTTTCTACAATTAAATGTTTTATTCCCATGCTATTTTATCATGATTGATGTTCCTTTATGACCTATTCCTTACATAATTCCAAGATTTATTTGAAAACTCAATATTTTGATGTGTAAACAATATGTTCATGTTTAAAAGTTAAAATTTATATGGTTTGTTTTATTTTCTCCATGGTTACCCTTACTGATCATTTGATCTCACCCTTTATTTGTTTTCTTTTCCCCAGGATATAAAGAAAGTTTTTAGGTAAGAAAAAAAGGGAAGATCTTTATGGGAGATGTTGAAGATCTTTAAAAAAGATTAGAAGATTATATTCCGAGTTTACAAAGACACTAAACTATTACAGTCCTTTGATGTCTATTTTTGTTATGTATTAATTATTCTTCAAAAGTAATGTAATGTCCATGTATGTCAAGATTGGGTCTCTACAGTCCTCAAATCTTGGGATGCCTTGTTGACCTGACCATCTTTCGTACATGATGTCGCAAAACCTAGATGGTTGTTCAAAAAATCCATCACATGAACTTGATGACTTTTACAAAGGGTGTCTCATGATCCAGTTGAATTTTCCATGTGTCATTGCAAAAGTTGGATGACACATATGGAGGGCGTCATGAGAGTCAATGCGAAATTTCTTAGAGGATGTCGCATGTCCCAGATAACTTGTATGGAGGAAATCATGAGACCTGAATAGTGTGCCTAGAGGGTGTTTTGAGAGTCATTTGACAGCCCAGTCGCTAGCACAATACTCAACTAACATGTGATAGTGTTGTTATGTGAGTCAAGAGACACATCTGAAGGACATCGTGATACTTGAACGGCTAACCGGGAGGGTCTCACGAGATTCGGGTGGCATGTATGAGGGGCACTATGTGACTTTCCTTGAAATGTATAAAGGACGTCACATGACCCAAATAGTATATTGAATTATCATCGCGATATCTGCACCACATGTCCTAGTGTTGTCTCATGTCCTGAGTGGTTCACATGAAGCCCATGAGGGCCGACATATATGTCCTTAACTTAATTATTCCACCTTTAGTCTTTTTTCTAACCTTTATATTGTTAATTCCTTAAATTTATTTAGTGTTAGTATATTTTAATTATCACTAGATCTAGAAGATGTGCAGGATGCTCTTCACATGTCCTGTTAGATGTCCTTCGCATGATCTATGGGTGATCGCACAAAGCGCCTATGCATATTTCACGATCTCTTTGGATTTCCATCATTATCTTACCTAATAGAATTCTTATCAGCCATGAGATAAACTAATCTAAGAAATCCTCTCTAGTGTTGATGTTTCTAGATGTAAAGAGGTCAACCTTTCCTCTGGAGCATCTTAGTCGTCTGGTAGTGGTGCACCTTTCATGATGGGGTGGGGGATTTATAGGCCTCACCACTCTAGTTATTCAATGCTTTGTGTGGCATATCTCATTTGAATCTATACTAGAGTCAGTAAAGGGCTTCAGTTTCATGCATCTTCATGAGTCTCTATCATGGATCACTCCGAGGGAGTTGCCTAATTTTCCGTGACTATGAGTCCCTCCCATAAAATTCTCTTTCATTAGATTGTTTATAATTAATGGGGACTTGTTGAATCATGAAGGTATGCCTAAGGACTTCCATATTTTCATATTTACATGTGAAAGATCCTTCAAAAGACCAAGGCTCCTATTGAGAGGATTTCATATGATGCTCAAAGCCTTGTCCATGGGATTTTGAGAGATCATGTTGTGGATAGACTTGGTGCATCGTATGATTTTTAAAACCATGAGAGGCTTCTGTCTCATTCCCCTTTTATTTCATTTGTTTATTTTACAATGTTTAGTATTCATGTGGGATTGCATGAGTATTGTCAAAGACAATTACTCTACCTCTCGGTGATGCATCACATGACCAAAAAAAGAAGAGGTCTTATTTATATGCATGATCATTTCATGTAAAATTCCATCTATTTATCCTTAAGGATCCAAATGGGGAGTGATATGTTTTAGGGACACACCTAAGGTGCTTCACATGACGAGGATGACATGTTGGTAGTATTTTGTGAGATGAGTAGGGAATGTCACTGAGGTCTCATGAGGACTTATGGGTCTCCAAGGGTGCATCATATGACTTTAATGACATCAAGAGGCTCCCACCTCCCCCACATTTATTTTTTTTGTTTTATTTTACAAAGTCTCGAGGGTTATGCAAGTTTCCTTAGATGTTGATGAGGAAAACAATTTTCCCCATCAACGATCCATCATGTGACTTTCTTGAACGTAAGAGGCTCCCGCCTTTTGGATATTTTCCTCCTATTTTCAAAGGACTTTTGGATGGTTTTTCAGGCGTCCACTAGTTGACAATCTGCGTGTCCTGGGGGGGGGGGCTTATTTTCTTACCACCACATGATCACTGGTTATCCCGGCTGCCTTCACAAGAGTATAAGAGCTTGTAAATAGGGGCTTTGAGAGATTTTTTGTAGGTTATATGGTGCACATGATTTCTTTTCATGACCTTATAATGGTCACATGATCACATATCCCTTGTAGTCTTTCATAATTTGTACATGTTGGCCACATTATTATTTACTTTCATTTTTGGGGAAAATAATAATTATATTTAGGTATTTCTTCCTTTGTGAATTTTTCAATTCTCATTTAGTGGGAATCAACAATCACTATCTATCTTTATATGTCAGAAGATAGAGAATTAGTATATGGGAGGTAAACCTTAATGTGTAAGACCCAATTGAAGGGGATCTATCCTGGCATAATCCCCTAGCATTTATAAAACCTTGGGGATAACAATAATGTTTTTGAGTGTGGTCACCTACCTTATCCCATCAATGGGTTAGGGGGAAACTGAACTACGAGAACTTTGATTCCTGTCCAAATAGGATACATAGGATGCCTTTCTAAGGCCCAAGCTCTAATTGGCATCCACTTCAGTGTAAGTCCCCTCATGTCCCCTACATGTCAACAATCGTGACCCAATCATTCCCATGTAATGATCTTTCTACCTCATCCATCAGTGGACTGAGAATACAACTAAACTACAAGAACTTTGATTCCTATATGAACAAGATATATAGAACGCCTTCCTAAGCCTCAAACTCCAATGGGAATCCAATTTAGTGTAATTACCCTAATGTATCTAAAATTTCAACCATTGGGACCCAATAATTACCATGGGATGATATTTATAACTCATACATCAGTGGAATGAGAATCCAAATGAACCACGAAAACTCTGATTCCTATCAAAATAGGATATGTATAACTCCTTACTAAGGTCCGAGCTCCAATGGGCATCCACTTCGGTGTAAGTCTCATCATGTCTCCAACATTTCAACCATCAAGACCCAATAATTCCCATGGGTTGATCTATCTACCTAATCTATCAGTGAATTAAGAATCCCACTAAACTATGAGGACCCTAATTCATTTCCAAATAAGATATGTAGGATGCCTTCCTAAGGCTTGAGCTCCAATGGGCATCCACTTTGGTGTAAGTATTGCCATGTCTCCAACATTCAAACCATCGAGACCCAATATCTCCCACAGGATGATCATATTTCCTCACCCACCAATGGATTGAGAAATCAATAAACTATTATAACACTGATTCCCTATATAACTGTGATACATAGGTTTCCTTCTTAAGGCCCGATCTCTTTAGCAAATCCTTCATGAGATGGTTAATTATGCCTCCCAAAGGGAAACTTAAATGTTTAAGCCCCATATGGACATCATCTCAAGTGATGTGTTTGATCTTATGTTATCTCTTATTTTCCACACTGATTATAACTCACATGGGAATACGATGTTGATCCCATGAAGACTATCGACAGTTCAACAACCAATCAAAGAAAACCCTTGAAAGGATTACTCACTTTTGATCTATAGGTTTGGGTTTTAACTAAGACAAGGTAGTTTGGTTTAACTTCAGATATTAAAGGAAGGGATTATGGTTAATTCTAGGGATCCTAATAAAATATAATATTATATTTAACTTGGAATGGTCCTATGGATTAGGATGAAAAGTAGTTCAAAAGTCACCAATTGGTTTTGGTCAAACCAATTGGATCTACCTCTATTGAAACTATCCCATAGTCAGGGTATAGTTGAAAATTTAAGTGCATTATGCTTGGATTCTGTACAGAAAGCATCATAGGCTAATAGTCATAGTCATTTTAAACTCTAATTAGGTAGGGTTCATTCAATCGCATTTCCCATGATCAAGGTTGTGCGAAAGAATGTAATGAACAATTATTATTAACCTAATTACTAGACATATGGTTACCAAGATTCAATATAAAGATTCATTAGGTTTGGAAACACACCTACTCTTGACCACTAACCCAAATCTAATTAGTCATTCATGGTGGTGATGATTGAAAGAAATAACGTATTAAGCATGTTGTGCATAATCATAAAAAAATTAAAATGAAGACAATTCAGGATTAAGTAGGATAGAAACAATATAAAAAAATTGGAATCAATAGAGATATAGGAAGAAAAAAATATTCTCATGATGAAACAAAGAATAATAATCAATGAACAATTAGAAGAAATAATAAACAATCACAAACTTACTATAAATGAAGTATCGATGAAGAACCATGTGTGTGTTGATGAAGAATAGAGTGCGGTGATGGAAACAGATGTCAAAAAACAAAAATAAATGTTGCAACGGATGAAGGAAAATGAAGGAATTATTAAAAAATCAATTTAATTTAATGAAAAAAACTAATGGAATAAAAGAAAACAAATTTAGAATAATAATGTATGAAAATAGATGAAGAAAACGAGAGAAAATAAAAGACGTCACAATCCCCTCTATTGCACTGGTGCTCTGCAAAATATAAATAGGCCTGATAATTACATGACGTGCAATTTCTACACATCATGTACTATCATAAATGATTTAGGTCCCAACATAAATATGTCATGTAATCTAGTTTCATGCCATGTAATTGAAATCATCTATTTTCACTGAAGAATCTTCTCAAATATTTTACCGAGTGATCCATCGATGCTTGCATGTCATTTATGAATTTCAATTTTGGTGAGATTCTAATTTTTGAAATCTACACATCATGTACTTGATTTACAGGCTATGTGATGTCTTGACATCATGTAGAAGCTTCATGGGTTGGTATGTTACCCTGAAAGCATGTTGTGAATGGAGTCTACATGTCGTGTATGTGATACACAAAGTGTAAAGGATATTTTGGTACTTTTTCAGCATTTATTCTTTTAAGTTCAGAATTCCCAATTCCTATGAAAACAAATCAAAACCTGGTGAATTTTGAATAAATAATTAATAAACCTTAAGAAAATTTATCCAAAATGTATATACAATTTCATCTAATCTGGGGGCTCGTACCCCTTATCGTGTTAGAAAAAAATAATGGGGGTGGGCATCGCTACCCCCCTAAAAAACCCAAGGGGTAAACGAGTCATTATAACCCTTTAATGCCCCCATTGGATATCCAATAGTCATAGATACAGACCTGACTATTGTTTGAACCCACCATCTAGCTAGTGGATGACTACATCCAAAGATTTAACCGTCACCCCGACCACTCTCAGGGGCCTCCCAAGCCCCCAGGAAATCCCTTAAACTCTATTACTTACCCTAAAACATGAAATTGAGGTCCCCAGACTTACATAATGATGTTACAAGCCTCTATTCTAAAAGTAAACCATAAAAAAAAAATCAGAAATTCAAATGTTTCCTGAATTTCAAAAACTCGTATGGACATGGGGTTTTATAACCTCCCCACCTTAATACTTCTTATCCTGAATAAGTCTCAGTGGAAATCTAACTGAACATCCTGACCTACCTCGATCATGAATTCCTACTCAAATAGTTGTGTTCAATATTTGAATGCCTTAATCACTTCTAAAGAACCACTTTACAACAAGGGTACTTATTCTACCAAACCATGGTCTAATTCCCATAACCACTACACACACTCACACACGAGAACACCACTCTTGATTCTCAATTTTGGTTTGAAATAGTCAAACTCTAGCCAATTAAGGTCAAACCTGATCATGCCATATTTGCATTAAAAACCCTTGAATGATCCTTTAAATTCTCTCATCACATCCCATATGATGTACTCAATGTAGTTCATCACCAACCATGTCTAACTATACATGAGAACACAAGTCAGCCAATATTTGGCCAAATATTCTCAAGAATGCTTAGTTTCAGCTACCAACGCATTACCAATACCCGATCACGATGCCTTCATCTCCATAGGTATCCCATAATCATCCAAACACACTCAAAAAATCTATTACCTAAATCCCATTGATATTAATTGGATGAACCATCAATTTTCCATTTTCATCATTGTGCCACACCACGAACACTGATGCACCGCCGACCCGATCACCTCAAAACCATCCTAAGCTCGACACCCATGTTAGGAATCTACTTGATAATCCAACCGGATTTATACACCATCATAAAAATATCAAAATGACTATACGTCAACCATTACATAATCCTACAACCGTCCTTGCATGAGGTTCACATGCTTATGACCAACATCCCCCCCCACATTAGGAGCATCCTCATCTCTGCACTACTAAAACAAGATACAGATCAGTATGGATTATTCCACATTCATAACTGAACATAAATAATGGAATGGATAAACCCATTTATTCTTGATAATGAACCCAAAATACCAAAATATTTCCCATTCCCAATTTCCAAGAACAATTCACACAAAATCTTCAAATTTATTATCATAACAGAGGTCACCACCCTCAAATAGAAAATAGTGCACTCTTCAATATATAGATTACCCTATATATCTCCCCAATCACATTCCTAATAGGTTTACTACCAAATACGTGTGATGACCCTTCTAACCCATACTCTTCAGGTTCTCAGGATACTAATTCTACTTGAAAAACACTAAAATTTCATTGGTCCTTAGCTTACTAGAGACAAGAAATGATTCTATACTTCAATGACATCACGTGTAACCATCGTGTTCTACCTCAAGATTCCCAAATGTAATAATAGGTGTACTCTCTTGTTCCACCCAAGTATAAAACCCAACTCATTCTCCTATGAGTTATGCACAATCAAGGAAATGTTGATTGTGCTCCATGACATGTTAGTCTCGACATACCATAAGAACCTTTAGAACTGCTCTTCAAAATCATACATCATACCTATGGCATGTCTACACACATGAATTCCCACTAATAAGCATCATTCTAGAACCATAGGCTCTCATCCTTGATCCACGGTGTTTCAAAACCATTCACATGTCTAGACACTACCCGAACTCATTCCATCCATGAGCATCCACCCATGCTCAGACCACTCTTCTAAAGGTGAACCCATTGGTCAACATTATTAGGAACCCAAACAACATTGTTTGTAGAAAACAGTCTTAATATCCAAGAACCTTGGGTGCTTCTCTAATAACCAAAGACATTATCATTCCCAAGTCACATACTCGGTAACACCTCACATGTATCAACATCCTCATCAGCATACAACCATGTTCATAACCTTTAAGGTAACCACAAAACCCAGGAAAAACCCTATCATGGGTTTAACTCCAATAACATAAACCATTTACCCACTAAAATTCAGGTCAAAATAAGGGTATCTAGATCTCTCACCTAGCCATACTAGTCAAGTCTCTCATCAGGGACATGCCTCATGGGATATTATACACACACATGTCTCAACTTATAACATCAATATGACAACCACCCAATCATGGGGTCTTAGATGAAATAACATCACACACCGACCACCACCCACAACTAGGGAACCCATCCTCATGAGCATCCACCAATGAGACTAATCACTCATGGGTCACATATCACCAGTAAACTCTTCTCATAACCAATTACATCATCCTAGAAGACCCATACAAAGGGAACAAAAACATGTGGTTTAATTAAGTAAAGTTCCATTCTAATATATATGGAAAAAACATAGTATAATCTGTTACTGTAACTTTAAATAATCTAACCAAAATAAAAATGACCTATAATAGGTCCATTATTAGGCATCCAATTCCACAACGACCCACCAAGGTCACTGCACCTCTTATACACGAGGACTACATCATTATCCACTTCATCAATAATCATATCACCATAGATCCACATAGAATAACATCAAAGGTAAATAAATATGTAATTTAGACCAATTAATTATAATGACACCAAGTAATTATATTGGAAAACACCATATGATCATTTTTTGTTACTTTAAACAACTAAGCCTTGGTTTTTGGTGATACAAATCACACTAACAGGCCTATATGTCATGTGAATAATATGTGATTGATATGATTTATGAGACACATCTTGCCTTTATAGTTCAATATTAAAAATCAATCACTGAACTCTTTCCAATGAGCAAAGAGAAAGAATCTATAACAAATCATAAAATCCAAATGACATGTACATTTCCCAAGGTGAAAATCAAATACAACTATAACATCAGATTCCAAAACAAAAATACCAACCTTGGTAACCTAGAATTCCAACCATATCAAGTTTTATCAATGCACCATCCCAATATATATCACAAGTTCTGACATATTCCTAAATATTAGTTATATAAAACCCTAAAACTAAAAGACAAAATAAAATGAATTATATGATACCACATTTTAATGTCCCACTACCTCGAACCACTAACTGGTTCCTGAATTTATGGTCACCACTATACCTTAGTCGCACCTCCCCATACATCATAGGCTTCTAAATAGTAGTGGGGATATAACGTGGTACCATGGGGATATGATACCCCTTATATAAGAGTGTGAAATAACCGAACAAAAAACAAAAAAAACATTATAAATAGCTGGTAGTAGAATCAATAAATGTAAACAAGGTTGTAATAATGAAAAGTACTAAAGGACCAAAGATACATGACATAAATATTACTGGATTCCCACTAGGATGACCATATGTACATACCAATATAAGATTAAAAAAAGACGTTGGCTCTGTGAAATCCCTAAGATCATACTCATCATATTCTCCTAGCACACGTCTGTTCCATCCCACTCAATCAAACCCTAGGACTTGACCCAAATTGTGCCTATATAAAATTGAATGTATGATAGGGTACTCGAGTGAAATGGTGAAACGAGATGGATATGAGTACACAACTTAGTAGGGAACCACCAACATAGTCATATACTATACCATAAATGTCAAAATATTTGAATGTGTTATGCTCTACTAAAATAAATAAATAATTACTAAGAATAAATAAACATAAATCCATTGATCCTTATGTATGTGACCCTAATCAATCATACATGTAACATAAAACACTGAGGTGTATCTAAGAACACTGCATAATCATTCTAACCATAATAATAACCTAATATCCACCTCTATGGAAGCACTAACCATAGTATCACATACCTCCATCCTTCAGAAGTTTTCTTAGTCATCATAAACTTCCCATATGGGAGTTTTATCATCCAAAATAATCCCAATATTATCATAGTATAGAATCCATGATCACCTTAGTATACAAGAATATCTATGACTTAAAATATTGTAGGACCCTGACTAATTTCAAACTCTGAGCCCCCATCATAAAACCCCCCACAAGTTTAGAATGTGATGGTACACTTGATCCTCCTAGCTCAAAATCTATGGACACCCAACCATATCTGAGCTCTGAATCCATGGTAGATCCATAAATATCTACTCTAAATCATGACAGTACAACCAATATCACATAACTCCCCTATGAGAGTTTTCATATAGCAACCCGATCCTTTTACAAATATTATTACATGATTTTACACATAATTATCCATTAAATACAAACCAAGGATAAAAAATTATAGTATCTTCGGAAGATTAGGTATATAATTAAAAAACATGTAACTAAAATAAAACATCTTTTTGTTAATCTATATAATGTGATCCTAACTCCCTTTGTGATCTTATAATAGTATAAAATAACTTGTAGAATATATAGATAAAATGGATGAGCTAAAAATACCAATAATGGAATAAACATGGGAATGAAGAATAGTACATGAGTTAGAAGGCATAACATGATAACATAAAATGCATGTATCATGAATAAACACATAGAATAATAACATATAGAACACATAATCATATGATCATGGAAACATAGAAAAGTGGCAGCAAAATATAGCATGGAATAAACATGAGTAAAGGCCAATTTCCAAGACTATATCACATGGTGGAAAGAGTCCAATAATGGATTAGGTTTACTCCCTAATCCCATACATAATGTCTCATGGGACTAAAAAATTACCCAGTGAATTTGAGAACTATCTTGGCACACTCATCATAACATGTTTGTACATATGTGTTCCACATAAATAATCAAACATAAGGAATAAATATAAGGGTTACCCATGGAAATAAATGGGTATTGTAATCATGACATAAGTCATAACCAAAGGGCGTATAAAAATGATATCCATGAAATAAGGGATTTAAATTATTATTGTTCATTAATAAAGGAAAAAATAAGAGTAGATTATGAATAATGATGACTAAATTAATTTAAAATAATAAATAGAGTGGTTAGGTGACTTTAGAAATGTGCCACTTAAGTGTTGTTTTAGAGAAAAGAATAAAGATTCTTCAAAGTGGATAAAAGAATAATTATTTCCATAAAAATATAAATGAACTAAAATATTTTTTCATGATAAATTGAGTTATTTTATAAAAATATTGGAGGATTAAAATAGTTTATGGAGTGTACTCAAAAACGGGTAAGAAATAGAGAAGTTCCCTTTAATCGGGTTTTCCTATCGAGAGGAATTGAGAAGGGAACCTATTAAAACATGTAATTAACCATAAAATAAATATTAATTTAGATAAATAAATATTTTTGGTACATATACATATAATATAGAATAATTATATAAGAATAATTAAGAGATAAATTAATGTAAATAGAGATAAACCGTAACCCAAAGGAAATATGGAGAATCAGAGAGATCCGTTACATTATGTATAAATGCATAATGCACTTGAATTTATTGTCATGGATGATAAAATTAGATTCATTAATTGATTAATTTATAACATATTCCATATGTTTTTGATTTATTATAATTTTACTAAGTTATAAGGTGAAATTTCATCATTCAGGAAGTGTCGTTTCATGGTTTCATGGTTGGTTCTATTGTGTATAATTATGAAAGATCTTGTCAAATGAGAATGTTATTCTCAAAGTAAAATAAAATTGTATCCATAAACTAAATAAATTTAAAATTAACCCATATATTATTTTTTTGACATGAGGATGATTCATTTGATAAAATTTTAATGATAAGTATTTAGTTTATTTTGGCGGTTTTTTGACCATCACGCACAAATTTTATTTTATTTAATATTATGGTTATATATTACTTTCAAAACATGAAATAAGTTATAATATAATTATTAAAATATTATTTAACCATAATGATATTTTTATGACTAGACTTAAATATGGTAATGGAAAACTAAAACTCATTATCCCTAGAGTCGGTTAACCGCCATATTTTGGACAATGGTTTCCTTTCTTTGAATAAGAGTAGATGAGAAAAAAGGGATGGATATAAAATATTTCATTATAAATATAAAATTATAGTACATACATGATAATTTAGTTATTATTATTTGATGGATGAAATATTTTAGGATAAGTTATAATAAAAAAATAAATTAAGAGAGGTAGTTTGAGAATGTTACCTCTTGAATATCACCTCCTTAAAGGACCCATTATGGAACTTGGAATTGGTCTTTTGGTGAGACCATCAGCACTTGGATGTTGGGAGAGTGGGGAGGAGAGTGGTAAGGAGACTTTTTGATATAGATTTGTAAATATTAAAGGCTTTGAAGGTGTGAGGATAAGGGGTGGTGAGGGGTGGTATTTATTAGGGGTGGAAAGGGTTTTTTTAGAATTTCTCAAAATATTAAAATATAATAACACTATTCTAGATCCAAATGATTTAAAATGGACTATAAATTCATAGGGGTTTAATTTTTTGATCATATATTATCCCCTTTAGAATTATTTAATATTTTTATAGTTTTTAAATAATTTAATTAAAATATTAATCCCATAAAATATAATTATTTTCAAATTTATTACTATTCGTTACTTTGACATTAAAATCATCTAAATAATAATTGAAATTAAAACCAACTATTTTATTATATACTAAATATTTAATGGTCTTATATAGAAATCTTGGATCACATTAAATATCTCAAATTATATTTATTCACAATATGTTTAATATTATTTATTTTATTTTTCCATTAATTGAATAATTAATCATCATTGTTGTGTACGCATTTAAGGTAATTATTAATTTACTAAAAAATAAAAATAATTTACCATGATGTAGATAATTATTTAATATTTACAAATAATATTTATGGTTGAAAATATTTTTTTTATAATCATATATTAAAAATGTTATACTTATTAAAAACAATAGTGTGACATCTTTGACTTTTCATTAAATAAAATATTATAAGGGTCTTAATGTGAACCCAGTAGCTCCAAAAGGTTATAAATTTGACCCATGAAATATTTTGGTAGAAAATTACTCATAAAATAGAATTTGATCAAGTTTTAAGGTCATTTTATAATCCTTATCATATTATTTTTACCCTTAATTAATGGATTTACCATTAATTATGGTAATAAAAATTACTAAGGTTACTATTTATATTGAAAAAAAATAAAATGGGTCTATTTACTAAATTTATAACTCCTAATCCCAAATATGGAATCTATTTTTTCAAAATTAAAATATATGTGTGTCATAATCTAATTTAAAATTAAACCAGAAGAATGCAACAAAAAACAATTTTTCTAAAAAATTCCCTTTTAAGTATAAAATGTTTTTATAATAAATTCAGGTATAAAACTATTTTAAAATAAAAAATTAGATTATTTATAAAAAATGTACTAATTATAATTTAAAACTAATATAAAATGAAAATTTACTTTGTAAATTATTTAAAATAAAATACAGCTTTCAATGTAAATTAGTATTTTTTACAATTCATTAAAATTTAAAACGTTTTATAAAATTATCAAAAATTAATCCTATAATAATTTTGACATGATGAATTAAAAAATGAATTTTATTTTCTTAAATAAATTTTCTAAATGTGTCAAAATTAATTATATTTATTTTCTCATGGAAAGCAATAAAATAATTTTTTGAAGAAAACATAATTTTGAAGAATAAAATTACATTACTGAAAATTAGGTATTTATTTCCTAAACATTAATATATTTCATAATATGTTATTACTATTCATACCATATGATTCAATGGATAGGTTTTATTGGTCATGTTAGAATAATAATATTTTAATAGTATATCGTAGTTCATTTAAACTCAGTGTTGCGTAAAACCCAAGATACCAAAGAAATAAATTTATTTAAAGAGAAATATTTAATAAAAATATTGGGATGTTACATTTCACATTTGGGGAATAAGACTTATAATCATCACATTTAACCTCCCTTATGAGAGCTTCCACATCTAGTGTATATGTTCTATAAGAATTTCATCCCTCCCCTATGGTAGTTGCAACCCAATCATCAAAATTACCTAAGGTGTATACTATATCAGACACAAATATAATAGTTCTAAACATGGGTGTCCATATACCCAACCCACTTTTTAGACCCTGGTCATACTCCCCAGAGTGTAACCAAAATCACCTAAGAATAAACAAGATAAACTCACTGATCTGGGCCTAAGTTGACACTTGATATTATATCATTCTATTCCCAATATACTCACTCTGGGTCGATTTGTCAATGAGAACCCATTGGCCCCCTTTGGTCACATCCAATGGAGGCACTCCACTTAGAGTCCTCAATCTCAACTCGGTATTTTGGGTCAACACCTGATTCTCTAAGGATGTCATGCCCTACGACATCATCAATAATGTAGCACAACCTTACTGGCTACATGGGGTCTCGCCATAAGGGAAATAGTCAAGAGATGGCCCATAACCCATCTCGGTCCTCCAGGTCACTCTGGGTCGGTCCACTCAACTAACCCAATCCCATAATACCTAAGGTTTATCCACTTAGGCCTAGTATTAATGGATGGGAGAGGATCACTCATGCTTCCCTTGTCATGATGATCCCAAATATCTCAACATACATAATGGATTACTAATACCTAATCAGTCAAGGTCTCTTAAAACCACACTCACCCTCATCTTGGAGGTGTCTAAAACCCCATGAATATGCTAATCAGTCCCATAAAGTCTGGTCTCACTTATTAGGAGTTCTATAGGCCATCTAGTGGCTCAACAGACTTGGCCTCAACCATGTGTGGTTGAGGCTATAACTAGCACCCAAGGGTTGTTCGTGACACATCATGATCATTCTTTTTAAATTACCATTTTAATTTAATTAAAAAATTCCTTTTTAATTAAATTAAGCATGGGAATATCTATCAGGGGTGTGGAAAATCATTCACATGCATAAAAAAACATAAATTCAATGGGGAAGGTACGTAAGACCACATACCTTTATCTGACACTTTCAAAATATTTTCTATGTGCCAATAGTAGCTTCCAAGACCCATCTAAGCTCACCCAACATTATCCTCCATCAACAGGGCTCGTTTCAACACCCCAATCCCCTAACACTAGGGAAACACAAATAATTAATTAATTCAAACTCATCATAAAGCTGGATAACACCCTAGGTTGTAGTACTATGTCGGGACCACCTCCAACGGCACCCTAAGGGTCCATCTCACATCCCCATACCTATGTCACGAAAAATCCCTATCCAATAATGGCAAATCAATCACAAATTTAATTAAATTTAAGAAAAAACCCTAATAAAATTCATAATAATGATGTACCTCATTGAACGATGTGTGGAGACTTGAAGATGACATCAAGTGACATACTCTTCCTAGGTAGAGCAGAAGCCCCATCATCAACATCTGATTCCACCATGCCCAGGTGGAATCAGGACCAAAAACCAAAACTAGAAAACTATAAATTATAAACAGAGATGGGAGAAGACAAACATAGATCACCAGAGGATGTTTCTTAACTCAAATCAGCATGAAGACGCCCAAAAATCCCCTCTTAATCAAGGGGTGAAGGTGGAAGATGGGGATCATAACCCCTTCATTGTGATAGAAAATAAGAGGGAGGGATATGATTTCTCCCTCAAAAACCTAATGGGGAAAGGATCATTTGACTCTTTAATGCCCCTATCAGATAGTCAGTGGTCATAGTTTCCCACCCAGCTGGTCGATAATGACCACATCATCCACTCCTGGGGTTCTCCTAATCCCCCAGGACATCCCATGAACTCCATTTCACCCAAAAACATGAAATTGAGGTCCCTAAACCTCTAGAATGATGTTCTAATCACTATTTATAAATTCGTCCCATACACTAAATCAAAAATTTGATTTTTTCTTAAATTTTAGAAGCTTTTACCAACATATGGTTTTGTAGGATTAATCTCTAAAATTAATCCAATAACTGAAAACCCAAAGCCCCAAATAACTCTAATAAATTATACCTAATTTCTATCCTTAAAGATGAGTAGCCCTAGGAAAAAATATACCTTATTCTCCTTCCATAAAAATGGTGATGGATTATTATAATAACACCAACACAATCATCCTTGAAGTAAGATAAAATTAGTCCCTTCCATTTCAGATTAATTCCAATAAATTCTAATAAAAAAGGGATAAATTGATGGGGGTAAAAAGATTAAAGTTCCCTTATCTTTGAAAAGATAGGGCCAAGCTACTGGGTACTTGGTATAGGTCCACTGAGTAATTGGTGAAACCCCTAGGCCACCTCTTCCAGTTCTAGCAGGTACTCAGTGGCCCCAGTAGTTATAAATTGTAGGTGGAACCTCTTCAGAGGTACCCATAAACTCTAAACCCTTCCCTGAACCCCAAACCATGTTTGGAAACACCTAATAATCCACCCTTGAACATCAAATTTCAAATCCAAATCCTAAAATGAAAAATTACCCCTCCACCTATACAAAAAGTAAACAATTCTATAGCTAATTCACTCAATAATCTCACTTAATACCTTAAGTAACTGTATTCAAGACAAAATTAATTACATAATAGACCTTTAAACATTCTTAAAAATCAAGAGAACTACCCTCCACCAAGGTAAATATATCTTTGAGTGTTTCTAGGTATACAGAAACATAACTCACATATGTTAGAAATATGCACTAAACCCAAACCATGGAATGGTAGTATAAACCATGTTGTGGTTTATATAGGTGTAAATAAAGAAGCAATGAGGGTTACTACACTATATTTCAGTGCATGAAAATTCATGAGTTAGGAGATAACACTCAAATTTTCTATTTTTATTCCACTTAAGCTATCATGAATAGTTTAGAACATCATTTGATGATATTTATAGGTTTTTTGATGATAGAATATGAAATATTTAAAGAGTTAAATGTTTCATTAATATTTATTGAATGTTACAAAAGTTTTATACTTGGTTTCATTTTTTAAACATTTCTTAACATTTCAAATTATGAATCAATGAATTCTTAAGAAATGTTCAATATTCAAGGATCGTCCTTTATGCCTTTATAAGAAGGTCATGAACATGAGATGGTTAGATATTGATGTTTCCTATTTGTGTATACCTTCTTCGTACATTCTATTGAGTATAAAAACATGTTTTCACTAAATACATGTTGTTTTATGGAATAAATGCTTTATTTCTATGTTTTTGGTTATTTTCAGGTGTTTTTCAGGTAAATTCACAAATCTGGAGTGATCCAAATAAAAATTCAACAATACAAGACATTTAATTTTTAAACACACATTATGTACCATTTCCCAGACACAGTCTGTCCAGACCGAGTACAAGCCCATGTGGCCGACCAAAGACAACACACTATATACTACATGTTCAAATGTTGTATATGTCTTTCCAGAAGCAGACAGTGGATGAAATTGACTCTACATGCCATGTGGGCTGACACAACATTCCATGAACCCCACCAATCGACCACTGAAACATAAAAAATCAAAGGGTGACATGGTAGACCACCTATCGGTGGAGAAAACAAAGTAAAGGAAGTTGACCCAAGTACACAGTGTGTAATTTAGGGTACACACCATGTAATTTAGTTTTCTATAAATAGAAGGTCATCCATCCTAGTTTAAATTTGGACATTAAAGGGGGAGGAGTTGTTTCTATTCCATTCAAACTCCTCCAAATCCATTTTGAGTTTTCTTTTATTGTTTTATTTTCTATTTTTGTGTAATTCCTCTTTCCCACTTTATCCCTATTGTATCTGTGGTAGGGGTTGAGATTCTTCTCAACCTGCACACAATGACCATGGTCATAAGAGGCTAGGTTCCCTTATGTTTGGGTTGTAATAATATTATGGGAGATGGGTAATTGAAATTATGAAGTGTTTCTTTTATTATTAATTTTGGTTTATAATTTATTTAATGAATTGAATTAAATATTAAGTGGTGGTGTTGTATCAAACCAAGAACAACACCAGAAGAGAAAACTAAAGGAGTTAAAGTGGTCGAATCCCATGACCATTGGGGAACCCATTACCACTATTTTAGGGGTAATTTATTAATTTTTATTTGGAAATTCAATTTACCAGACCAAAGAATTGACGTTTAAATACACAATTATCAGTTATCATACCAAGAAATGGTAATAGAATTGAATCCCCATGGTAAACTACTTTAAAAAATAATTTTAATTCTAAATAATGATAATTTAATCTAACCTTAATCAAATTGAAATATTGACACATTTATCTTCTAATTGTTCTGTCATTTATTTTCTTTAAATTTAAATTTTCTCAAATATTTTCACATTTTCAAATGTTCCTCTACTTCATTCTTTTAGTCTGGATAATTGATTGAGATTCATAAACTTGTATTGGTAATTCTTTTTCCATTTCCCTATGGGATTATACCCAATTTCTAATAACTACCTAGTTAGTTAGATTAGAAGGGACCAAAAAACTTTTCAAATTTGTTGCACCTCGTGACAGGAGCAGTCAAATTATGGAACCATTGTTGGGGAATTGGAAAGAAGTAGTGTGAGTCTGAGTTGAGGTTGTCTTACATAGATTTTTCATTTTTAACTTTCTTGATTCTTTTCCATGGAACCCTCAACCCCACATTCTATGGATTATTACTCAAATAGAGATTAGTACGATCATCTGGATATAATTTTTATCTGAATGATCTATCATTGTTGTACCTGTATTCAAAATATTATTATATATACATGGATAATGGGTTATAATACGAGTAATACCTATGTACATTCTTCACCCACCCATATATTATCCTCTTCCATAACTATCTTCAGATATCACGAAATGATTAATATTGATGATGGAAGACTTTTCCATATGCCAGTTGGACCAAATCGAAAGGCTGGGATGACTTGGTACATGGTCGAGAAACTTTTATAGATAATCACTCACATGGATAAACCATTTGAGTTTGAGACATGGTGTTATACTCCAAGTTCAACTAAGGAAGCTTGTTATAAAATGGGCCCCACATGTTATACACTATAAATGACTGAATATAATTTTCAAAATACAAACTTTGAATATGGGACCACATCGTATCATGTTAATAATGAATTTGATCACACATTTATTTTAGAACCCTCAGTTGATCATTTACCTACTTTAGAGGATGCCTGTAATTATTTTTTAATTTTTAGCGTATCAAAGTAGAAACCTCGAGAGATGGAGGATGTATGAGATTAGAACAAGGAAAAAGACCAAATTTAGATTCTACTAGCCACAAAGTAGGGATAATGTAATTTGACTTCTAGACCACCTGAAGGACAATAAAATTGGATCAAATATGAGGGCATTGATTATATGTGGTGGTCTTGAATCGAAAACCACATCCACCTTCAGATTATGAGTAAGTACCCCAAATCAGGTCCAGCTGAAAGGCCAAAAATATAGGTGCTTATTAGGAGGCAACCCATCCAATATTCTCTATCTTATTTTCTATTTTTAATAAATACACAGTTTTTACTTCTACTCCACACACTATGTACCACCTTTTCCTTCTGAACACTATTTGAATAAGAGAAAAATGAGGTTATGTGTCATGTGTAACTTATTAAAAAGTGTTTACTTTTATTATTAGTATATATTATGATAGAATTTTTTTTATAATTTAATATTAATTAGGTTAATAATCATTAATTAAGATTGTGTAAATGGAAAGTTCGTTGGAGTATATTCGAGTATTCACTGGTTCAAATCGCTCCACACCTACCTTGGGTACAAGATTCATTCTTTTTAATCCTTTATTAAAAAAATCATGTGTAATGTTTTCAAAAGTAAATAAATTCATTTGTAAATAAAATAAAACTCATGGTGGTGTTGAATTGGTTAGGAGGGTCATAACCCATGGATCCAAAAGACTTGGGTTCAAGTCGTGCCATATGGTTTAGTTCCATCCTTTATAACTTAAATTTAAACACACATTATATATTTTGGTAAACATTTTTTGTGTCATATTTTCATTGATAATCTAAAACATTTTCAAAAATAATAAATCACTCAAGGGAGATGTGGGTTGATTGATGAGTCATCACTTAGGGTTCAAAAGACTCGGGTTCGAACTCATCTAATCTCCCTGCATTATCTCAATCTTTTGATAATTAAAACCACATGTTATACATCCTTTATTTCACCATGTAGTACTGAAATTATGCTTTAAATACTAAAATAATAATAAAACATTTAGTACTACAACCTTTTCTCCAGTGGTTGAGGGTGTGCGTTTGGATCGGCTGGTCGCCAGTTCGAATCGTGCCTTGAGCACTAAACCGAAGGTTGTAGCTCTCTTTTTCAAATTTTTGAAAACACAACATGTATTTCTATGATGCATTATATGTACAGGTTTATTTTTGAGTTAAAATAATTATATATTTAATTTTTATTTATTTATAATTATAAAAAATAATTAATATATAATTTATTATAATATACATATATTAATAAAAAACATTAACATGACATTTATTCAATAGTACATGTCATGTGGATTAGCTATAAATATTGAAGAACCCTAACTGGGCACACCCCATGTCACGAACCCACTCATTTTCTTCCAAAGGCATCCTCCATACTTCGCTTGACCGCCCATCACTCGAATATGTCGATTCAGTTTGTTTTTAGATAATTTTTCATCATCATTTCATTACTGGATCTAGGTATGTATTTCTATAACCCTTATTTTAGTTTTTTACAAGTGTTTAGAGAGATTTTAAGATCGGGTTGATGTTTGGATAAGCACCCACAACACACTGGGTAAATTAACAAACACACATTGTGTACTTTAACTACACGACCACACACGCTCTATTCCTAATTAGAAAAACATAGGGTGTGTACGTTTGGTACATGTTGTGTACAGTGCCTCTACCTCGATTTTTAAAAGAAACTATGTCCTGATCCCTACAAGGATATAATTCCCATGTTTGGTACATGATGTGTGTGTTCATCACATGCCATGTACCCAATACTTAGTAGACTTGGTCATTTAAAGGGTGTACATGAGTTATATGTCGATGTTCTCTCACACACCATGTACCATCTCACACACAACGTTTACTTGTTTTATGCCCCCTCTTGGCCGATTTCATGACCGAGAAAATACACAAACATCTTCCCTATTTACTCACACATGACATGTATTATTTACACATTCCATGTATTACTTTAGCCCAAAGTCATACCTACTTTGTGTGTGAATCCAGAGTACATGGGTTGGCCACCCGATCACACTACATGCCGCGTACTTTTCATTTTTGGGTTTTCTCACTTTTATTATTTATTTTTCATTTTTTTTTCTTTTGTTTTCTTCTATTTTTTCATTTTGGGTCATGTAAGATAGAGATCAAACCAGTGGGGAGAAGCACACGTCCGCTATTGATGGGGAGTAGACCACATGTTGGATCTAGATCAGAAGGTCAATGCCACCTTCAACGATAGATCCTCCGGTATTGCAACCACCAAATTTGGTGATGTTTCCCCCTCTCTTACCAGAACCCATGTCATTGGCATCAGTATCTGACCCAGTAGACACTATGACTCATTCTATAGTGATCCCTTCCCTTGTTGTAGAGGGATCTACTGTAGTGGGTCCTACTGTCGAAATGAATCCATCTGGTCATCCACGAAAGTAGTGACACCTACTGCGACTATACCACCTATAACTGCCAGAACTTTAGATCCAACTACAACATCAGCTGCTCCAATAACTGCCATGATAGACATACCTTCTACTTCAGCAGTTGAGGTTCCACTACAACCAACTATAGTAGTAGCCCAACCCTAGCTATACCCCTACAAAGTTTTTTATGAGCGACAACCTATGGAAGAGCGGCTACAATGAGTTTCACGACGCACCATCTAGCTGAACATCCAATTCTTGGACATAATAGTTCCTCAATGTTTGGGTGTATTGGATAATATTGAGGAACTCCTTAGACACACACATATGATATAGACACTCCAGGTCATCACTCCCACTTTCATAGATTTATTTTTAGAGTTTTTGGCTACATTCGAGTTCGATGGTCATGACTACCACCAGATGACCAGTGAAATAGCGACTCCTATGATATTTCAGCTAGGTGGATGACATTTCTCTCTTAATATGGTGGATTTTGGATGGGGGTGAAGTTTCTACCCCCATCTACCCAACACCACCCTATTTTATCCCTCACCCATCCTAAGTTCTCTGACCTCATATCTTTGTTGTGGGAGCTTATTAGGCCTAACCACAAGTACTCCCCTGCCTCACATAAGAGCACTCTCATCATTTCCACTCACCTTTGTTTCATCCATTTTTGTCTCAGTGCTATCCTTTTTTCTCATCATGAGGACATGGGTGTCATGTTCTAATGTGACATGGAGCTCCTTATTTTCATTTTCTAGAATGATTACTCAGATCTACCCTATTTCTCTATCTCTTATTTCTATTCTATGACCCACGACCATCAGGGAAACCTAAACGGTGAATTTTACACCACCCGATTGGTACACTACTAGGGGGTGTTTGATTCATTTATCCCTCATGATAAATTAGGTTCTCTCTAGTGTATGGACTTCATCACGATTATACGCATGAAGATGGTTGATAGGTGGGAAGACACCTCTGTGGTCATACCATATTCCCCAGCTCTAGCTACGGCGAGAGATGACCCACCTTCCCTAGGTGGTGCTGCTAATCTAGTAACACCCCCTCCAACATTAAAAATTCCTTCTACACCTCTTCACACTTTTTCCTCCCTTCCATATTCATCCACTATCCCCTATTCTTCCAATACATCCATAACCCCACCTCCACCCACAACCTTGGTTGATCTCCCCATCTCCCTCCGGTTGACCACTTTGGAATGTCATCAGGATATCATATAGCATCGTTTGGATTTCATGGATCTGAAACCCAAGAAGATGGAGGGTATGATGAGCATCCTTCTCCACCACTTGGGCCTTCCACTTCCACCAGTGCCTACTCCTTTGGATCCCTATCCTTCAGTAGCACAACCTTGGTTCACCGCTCTAGCCATTTATTCAGTGCTTTTCTCTACTACTGTCCCGGACACTACTTCTACTACCAAGAAAGATATACCAGTCGATCCCACCACACGGAGTGAGCACCCAATGCCTCAATCTTCCACTGCACCTGCCCCCACTCTTTCGTACCCTCCTGTTTCTGATAGTGCATCTTCTGAGTAAGCACAATGACTATTTATGCACATTTATTTCATTCTATTTATCTATTTTGTTATATGATTGTGATGTGATGGTTTTTATGCTTGCAGAATTTTTTTCCCATTTCATTGAAAGTCACAGGTACTCTAGTGCAACATGGGAATATCATTTTTGACTTCTTTCCACATTTTAAAGCTTGTTTTGTGGGGAGTATTCTTTTTGTGTTTATCTTATTTTATTTTATTTAGATTAATTATTTCATTATTCCCTCTCTCCTTGGGCCCACTTGTGTTTTTCCCACATCCTCTTCTCTTCCTTAGTGTTTCACTTGGCATACCTTGTATAGTATTAAATGTGGGGGAGAGTCTCTTGAATACACTGGTCTTTACCCTTAAAATAATCTTGGATACATCATTACTAGATGAAATATTTTAAAATGTGTAATTTTTTTGATTAATTATATTTATAAATAATAAATATATAGATGGGAATTTTAAAAGTTAGGTGATTATTTTAATCTTAAAGTATTTTTAAAATGATTTATAAAATAGTTTGATTTTGATTTTAATTCTTATCCATTTTAATTTATTATACTGACCATTTTTATTTATGTCATGACCTGATTAACCTATTATTTTCCTCATTCCCAAGATTTATTCTGATCCCTTTATCATATTCTTTCTTATACCCAATTTCTTGATAGATTCTTGGGATATGCATAACTATTAGAACTCTCTTTAAAACATGAATATTTTTTAATCACATTAAAATGATTAAGACATTTGATTGATATTTTCAGCCCCTTTGACCTTGAGACCTACCCTACATGAAACCTTTATAAAAACCATAGAAACCATGAACTGTATTGATAAAAATCCACATTACAAACATATGTATGATTCCTACCCTATTTCTTTTATAGAATTTCATGATTATTGATTTGATATTTTAAGAGGGAATTTGGCTATTCAAGGAATATTTTGGTGAGAAAACATGAAATTAAGTCTAGGAGATAGTGCCTCCTTTTCATTTTGGAAGAAGGGCTCCAAAACCAATATTCATTGTATTCCTGAGTGGTACCTCTAAAATAATAATAATAATAAAAAATTCTAAATAGGGATAAAATTCATTCATTTCACTTATTGATGGTTTACGAACTCGTGTTGGTAAGGGAATATCATGGTGATGATGACATTTGAGAGATCTTGATGGGGGATGCATTTTCACTGAGTTTTGTTATTGAATATCATGCGTTTTCCATTTAAGAATTCAGCCTCCTTTTTCAAGCATCTGAGATTATTTTTCACATAATTATATACCTACCCTTTGCCTCAAAATCATTTGAACCTTATTGAAATACCACATGATTTTTGGGATTTGATTCCTAAGTGGAAAATGAGAATACTTTCATGCCTATGGATAGAGTTTACATACTTGAGATTGAGAATAACTCTAATAAAATGATCTTAAGTGATGACTACACTACTTTCTAGTGAGGTAAATCATTAAGTGGCATTTATATTTACGAAAAGTTGAAAAATTAAATAAAAGAGGATGAAAGTATTTAATTGAATTATAAACAAGGCATGATTATAATATATTTGGAATAGAAATATGTTTTATGAATTTTAAAAATCTTATATTGTAGCTATATTATTTGTAAGTATAATTAATTGAATGTATCCCTTTTTAGAGTTTAGATTATATTGATTAGATGTTGAGATTTTTATTGAGGGTAAGAAAATGACTATGTGTGGGGTAGTTTGATGTGCCCAATTTGTGTATATAATTTCGTACATTATATTGAGTATAAAAACATTTTTTCACCAGATACATATTTTTTTATGGAACAAATGATTTATTTCAATGTTCATGGTTATTTTAAAGTGTTTTATGGTCAAAGTCAAAAATTGGGAGTTCTCCAAATAAAAATTAAAGTATACACAGTGTGTCCTTTTTAAACACATGTCATGTACCATTTCATAGACACGGTTCGACCAGACTGAGTACATGCCCATGTGACTGACTAGAGAAAACATGGCTTGTAAAACATGTTCACATGTTGTGTATGTCCTTCCATAAGTAGATGGTGGATAAAATTGAATCCACATGCCATGTGGTGAAGCACATCATGTTGTGTACCCCACTAACCAACCGTTGACATTTCAAAAATCAAAGGGTTGCATGGTAGGCCACCTACCGATGGAGAAAACAAAGAAGAGTCATTTGACCCAAGTACACGATGTGTAATTTAGGGTCAATGTTGTGTAGTTCAATTTTATTTAAATAAAAGGGTAACCTTCATAATTTGATATAGGACATTCAAGGGGGAGGTGATGATACTCTTCCGTTCGAAATCCCCTAAATCTATTTTGAGTTTTCTTTTACTATTTTATTGTAATTACTCTTTCCATCTTCATCCCTCTTATATCCATAGTAGAGGTTGATATTCATATTAACCCACACATCATGAACATAGTTATAAGAGGCTAGGTTCCCTTGTTTTGGGGTTGTAATAAGATTATGGGAGATTTGTAATTGAAATTATGAAGTGTTTCTTTTATTATGATTTTTTATTTATAATTTATTTAATGAATTGAATTCCATATTGACTGGTGGTGTTTTATTGGACCAAGAACAACACCAACAATGAAAACTAAAGGGGTTACAACTCCTTTCCAACTCTAATGCCTAATGTCTATCAAGTTGTGTTTCTAGTTGAATTATTTTGTGAATAAGCCTCTCCTTTTCCCTCTAGAAACAATATACAAGGGTAAAATTTGATCAAAGTAATACAAAAAATTAACACTCAAAAGAAAAATTATGCCATATAACCTTATGATCTTTTGCTAATTTTAATACATTTTCATCAGATTTCTTTTTCTTCAAAGACACCAATTGCAGTGAACAATTTCTTAAAACATTCTGAAAAGGAAACACTGTGCATTTTTTCTTACAAAAACTCTATTGATAGAAATCAAAGCCTACTAAAATAGTTAAAACATGTTATTTAAATATATAGTCATTATTCAAGGATTCGTAAATGTAATTTTCTTTACCTTATACCTTTTTATATTTTATATTAACCTTATATATACTAAGTTTTTCACTATTTTTGAAGTGTACTTGGCTCCATTTAGAAAAATATATTCAAAACTTCTTAAAGAATTTAATCCTTGTTTGGAAGAAATTATTGATACCTACTTATAACACATATTATAAGTGCTTATTTTTAAGTGTTTTTAGAAAGGTTATTGAAAAACTACTTTAAGGTCACTTGTGATGGATTTATGTTGTGTAGGGAATATAGGAGATACAAACTTGTGGTGGTATTGGTGTGAGGCAGATGGGAGAGATTGACAACCAGCCATTGCTCCAAGCTACCAAGAGAAAGTATCCTGAAGATGAAGCCAAAAGAAGTTCTGGAAAGATATGCTCATTGTGGGAGGAATACATTCGAGATTTATATTGGTACCATTTTAAATTTATCAAGGTTTAATGGGAATAGAATTAAAAGTTATGTTTGGTGTGTTTTTTTCAGAAAAAATGTGCAACATGAGTAACAATTTTCATGAAAGATCCATGTAAATGTAGAATTTTATGCATGAAGTGTATTGTACTGTATATCTATCTTACCAAAATTAATCCTTATTTAGAAAACCTTATTTTGAAAACTCACGGTCCTTTGTAGCATTAACAATGATTATAAATTCTTAATACATAATCATAATAACAAAATAATATCAAACAAAACATCATTGTTACCTAGGTTGCAATGGTTGTATGACCTCTATCAAAAATATAATTCACTTTCCATCACAACATACCACCAACCACAATGTAATCCCAGCAAACACTTCTCTATTTAACTAGCTTGAATTTATCAATTCATTTATGGTAAAAATTACCATAATTATAAATATAATATAATAGTGCTAAGCAACACAAAATTTCCACAAATTTCTCACAAGTTAAACTTAACACCTTTAATAATTCTTGCATGTGGTATATCATCCTCTAATTATTCAATAATATATTCAGTATGTGAAATTATATTCAAATATACATTCAAATTGTGTATGAACAAAAAAAATAATCAAATGAAAAAATATATACAGGAACCACTATAAAATTATATCATTTTGTGACATAGGAACAAACCTAATTTATTCATTCTACTAAATCACCTATGTGACACTAGTCATCCAATATTAATAAAGAATAAATATGCACATATCATTCTATGAAATTTTATGAAGATGATTTTCTAAATTGATACACATGTATTCATAATTATTCTTATTGTCATAAACTTTTTTTCATTTTCATGTGCATGTCATATTGTGGAAATAAGATTCAAACAATGATAATTTACACTATATAAAAGGTAACAAGAAATAATATAAAAAAAAAATCAATAAAATCACTATGAGTTGTAACAATAGATGGAGATGTAGTTCACAATGGTCTCATATGAAGCTAAAGTGAGTTTAAAAAGTAGGGGTGGTGTTTTGTAGGTATAAGTAAGTGAGATAGAGAGAGAGATGAGATTTAGGGTGTGTTATGGTTAATAAAAATGAAAAACAGAAACCAAAGAACCTAAAAAATCAAGCAATGAGAGAGGAAAGGAAGAAAATAAAAAAACCTTAGATTCTAACCTTGATTTGTCCAAGAGAACGTAGAGGAGTAGCACTGACAGTAGGGGAGATCCTCAAGATCTTGATAATCATTATTGAACGATTTATAGTTAGAGTTTTTAAAATATACTGAGGACACTTTTACCAGCGCTTTCAAAAAAGTGTTGATAATGCGCCCTTTTATCAATAATAAATTGATAAGCACTGATAAAAGTGGTGATAAAATACATCTTTATCAGTGTTAATGTTTAAGTGCTCATAAATATTTCTTTTATCAGAACTAAAAACACTAATAAAATGAATCTTTATCAATACTAAAACTTTAGCGCTGATGAAGGATTTTTAATTATAATTATAAAGAAAAAAAATTATAAAATATTTATATAGTTATATACTTACTTATTATAATTTTATAATTATTTATTTATAATTAAATTAATAATTTTTTTAAAAAAATATATTTTTTATTATTTATAGTTATAAATATTTATTTTTATAAATATAATAAATAAATACATTTATAAATATATTTGTAATTGTTTATTTATAATTATAAATATATTTATATCATTATATATATTTATATAATTATAAATATATTTATATCATTATATATATTTATATAATTATATATACATACATATATTTAATTAATATATATAAAAATAAATATATTTGTTATTTAAATATATTTATTATAATTTTATAATTATTTAAATTTGTAATTAATTATTTATAAATATATGAATAATTCTTTAAAAAAAGATATTTATGTTATGAAATATTAAATATGAATGTCGTAATTATGATAACTCCCATTCCTAATAAACTCATTCATGTGACCAACCTTTTATATGCCAAATTTTTGCATTCTTTGTACACTATAAATACATGAGAATGATTAATGAAAGATATTGATTTTTGGGGGCTCTACATTGTGTTATTTACTTTTTTATTTATCTTGTATTTGTATTTTCATCTGTTATTATCATTTTCATACGTAAATTCAATGATCACTTTGTCAATGATGTGATTCGCCTATGATCAGTCTTACATTTCATGTTTCGAAATGCTTTATAGTTTCAATCGACGTTCGATCGATTTCACAACACATTATCAGCACGACCGTCTTATTTGCATTGCGCATTGTGACGTCACTGCCATTATGCCCATCATCATCATAAGAAAAATCTCGTAGGAAAAAGGTATGTCACATGTTTTTATAAAAATTCTACTTTTGACATACTCTTTCACATGTGAATCCGCTTCACTCATTCGAAGAGCTGCATCAAAATATGAGTCTTATTTTACATGTAAGATATTGTTACATTTATTTTCCCCCTCTTTATAAATCTGAAAATAATATATGTTTTCTTAATCTTTTGTTTTGGAAAAAATAATGATCTTTTGAAGATCTATAATGACTCACAATTGAAAAATTTCACTCAATTCCTATAAGAGAATGTGTTTGATTAATAAATAATGTGGTCAGTGTTGAGAAAAACACCATTCATCAAATGAATAAAAAAACTACACCACCAGAAGTGGTTGAATGATGAACATCACATACCCATCATATGTCGAGCCAAAGTTTGATGAACATCACATACCCATCATACATCGAGCCAAAGTTTGATGAACATTGCATACCCATCATACGTCGATCCAAAGATTGATGAACATCATGTACCCATGTACCTTTCATACGTCAATCTGAAATTTGATGAACATCACATACCCATCGTACGTCAATCTGAAGTTTGTTGATCATCACATACATGTTGTAAGTTGATCCGAAGTTCGCTAATAATTCAATGAATCATGAAATTTCTTATCTCTTATTTCTTGTTGACCCTGATGGTTTAAAGTTTGATTATGTTATATGAAGGTTCATGATGGAGATGATATTTACTTTGAATATTTTTAAATTTTTTATTGTTTTATTTCTTTTCATTTTCATTTTATTTTTCATAAAATGTTTGAGATAAATTAAATGTTCATATAGTGGATGAAATTGATGAAATTGTTGAATTTAATATTCTTGATATTGCCTTGAATAAATTATAAAACTAACAAATAATTTTATTATATTCCCTGGAGTTAATGATAATATTTATTGAAAATAATTTATTTCATTCCTTGAAGTGAATGCAAATATACATTGTTTTATTTTAAATCAAATTCAAAGTGAATATAAAGTTTTACAAATGATCATTATATTGTATTTGTTTGTAACAAATAATAATAATATAACCATAAGAAGTGGTTTGATGACAATAAATATTTACAGAGCAAAATGAATTTTATGAATATTTATGAAATAATACACCCCTAAAGGATGATATGAAAATAGTGTCCTTTGACATTATATTGAAAAATATATTCATTTATCAATTATTGTTCTTGCAACAATAATATCAAGGTAAAAATTATTATTTATTATGTTCTTATGGATTATCAATACCATATCATGTAATTCATTTACCCCCTGAAGTGGATGTTTCTATTTATATAGTTTATAAATAAAATGATTGAATTGCATAGTTTTGATACCACATGAAGTGGTTAAATCAATGATCATCATAATAAAAAAAATCAGCATTTTATGCAAGATGATCATTATTGATAAATAATAAATTATCATTCATGGATTATAAAATTTGATGAATGAATGAATCCCCTAATGTGAATGTAGTATTAATTACTATATCTCATTTCTTGAAGTGAATAAAATTATTTATGATTTTTTTGATATGATTTGTGATATCATGAATATTTTAGTGTTGATGAGGTTTGATCAAATGATTCATCCTTAATTTGATAAAGTAAATTTTGTTTATGAATTATAATTTTGGATGACGATAAGGTGTGTGTTGTGAATGTAGAAGATTCTTCCACATTGGTTCTCGCTACCACATTCAACAGCTTCAAAATACGCGGGGGCTCCTATCCCAGGTAGATGTATTGTAAAATAATATTTAGTCCTGAAGTTATAAAATATTTTGTCCAAAAGTTCTAAATTATGAAATAATATTTTTGGTGATGGGCCTAACCTGTTATGATTATATTTTGAATTCATCAACCGCCATAAGTGGAAATTATAACGATAAATATGAGTTTTCATAATGAAAGATCCTGGAGATCTTATATGTGTCGATCTTGAAGTAAAATATTTATAAATATTATTTTGATTAAATTATTCAAAAGAAATCATATATGTATTAGTATATGCTCATATAAGTACATTTACCAGTAGATAAATTTAATTAATGACTCCAGAAGAGCGAATATATTCCTACCTGGTAGTAAAAATTCTTAATGATTTGTTATATATGAAGTCTCGATGAGATATATGAATGGTATTATTGAAAATGAATATCATATGGAGACATTTGATAAAAGAGGTACCTCGATATATAACAATCATTTATAAAAGTGATTATAAAGAATTTGTTATGTACAATCGAATCAATAATGGTAAACTAGAATTTTACCAATCCCGACACTTTAAATATATGACATGATGGTTTAGTCTATTTAGGATCAATTATAATGAAAGATATTGATTCAATTATACACGAGAATTGATTTATTGATAACATAGTAGAAATACATTAGGGGGAGAATTATGAATTCATTTAATGGATTCATGTATACAAAATTATCAATGAATTCGTTCTCATTAAGTTATTATGAATGCCCCATGTATAATAATTTACCCCGAGGTACCCATTTATGAGGTAAATTATTTATATCATTAGTATCTATCATGGAAATAAATTTCCCATATACATATGAAGAAGTATATATGGGCACACCCATCTACCATGTGGTCCATCTATTTGAAAGATGCATCCACTAAATGATCACATGTGTTATTTTCCACTGATGAGTATATATTACAAAATGGTAACCATTGACATGAATCTCACAACACATACATGAATGTAAAGTGTTGGAAATCAATAGTATGATTATACACACCCGAAGTGTGGTTAAAATAATTGTATAAAATAATTTTCTCATCATGAGTAGAAATAAATAAATATATTTTACCTTGAATAAGAAAATGAATATATCTACAACATTATATCTTTTTAGATATTTTCCCTAAAGTGACATTGGTACCAGAAGAAAGTCTGATATCTCTATCAAATGTTTCTGATAATATATTTTCTATGAATGATTTTAAAACTCATTGATGATAATGGAATTTGATAGATGTCGACATCATAATAATTGGACAAAATTAATAAAGGAACTTATGAAATGTTTAACATATAATGTTCTAGATTGATTATCCAAAATATCAAGACTATTGAATATCAATGATCTTATTATAAGAAATATTCTTCCCTATATAATTGGATATTTATATAAATCCTAAAAGGGTTAAAAATGGCTAAATCATATTCAAAATTATGAAAGTTTCACCAAATTTGATAAATTATGGGGTGAACTAAATAATATGTATCCATATTAAGTTAAGGAAGAATATAAATTGAATTTATCATCCCATGATTTTTATAAATCATTGCATTCTTCATACTATGAAGGTGTTTTAAAAAACATCTAAATTCTTGAAGAGTTTTTTGAAATCAATGACTTATTTGATCATGAAATAACATGGAATGTCCTTGTATTTTGAATTAATCATCCTGAATATGAAATATTAAAATTTAGAATGGTTTTACACTTAATTAATAATTAAATATCTTGTTTCCAAGAGTGATATATTTCATACATAAGGGGTTGATGAAGAACATACTTATCCTAGAATGATTAAATATAAATGAAAATTTTATTTATTCCTGAACGATATATATGTACATGTGCATATGTACCTTGAAAATAAAAATAAATCGTATTATGATTCAAGGTAATGTTGTTCTCTATTCATTGAAATCTAAAGGATATGAATTATTTTTATTTCAAAACTCAAAACTAAATGTTTTGGTTATGAATTGATCAAGAACATTATATGAGTTAAATGTAGTGATGATCATTATGAGTGATAGATGTAACTGTTGTACTCTTTTTCCCTTAGACAAGTTTTTTCCACTGGGTTTTCTTGATAAGGGTTTTAACGAGGCAACACTCTGGACACTTGATGTTATTGTACTCTTTTTCCCTAATCAGTGGTTTTCCCCTAAAGGGTTCTTCCTTGATGAGGTTTTTAATGAGGCAATCATACATCATTACTTATATCCAAGGGCATGTTATAAACTATTATGGATATCTATAATTAATGAACATTGTTGGTCTTCCCCATGAGTTATAATTTTCAATGAGACTATTAATTATTACATATGATCTTCATCTCATGTCCTGAAGACATAATTAAATAAAAATATTAATTTATTTCCTAGAGACACAATTAAATGATACAATCAAGGGGATTTGGGAATGATGCACTCTTTTTCCCTTCAGCAGGTTTTTCCTCGTTAGGTTTTTAATGAGGCAACATGACATGGAATTCAATTATTTTGGCTTCACTTATTTTTCCCATAGGTTTTTTTAGTAAATATTATATAAGATTCCATGAAATTATGACATTAAAGGGGGAGTGTTATGTAATATTAAATATGAATGTCATAATTATGATAAATCCCATTCCCAATAAACCCCTTCATGTGCCCAACCTTTCATATGCCAACTTTTGGCATTCTTTGTGCATTATAAATACATGGGAATGATTAATGAAAGATGATGGTTTTTTGGGGATCTACATTATGTTCTTTAATTTTTTATTTATCTTGTATTTATATTTTCATCTGTTATTATCATTGTCATACATAAATTCAACGCTTGCTTCGTCTACGATGCGCTTCACCAATGATCGGTCTTACATTTTGAGTTTCAAAATGCTTCACGGTTTTAATCGGCATTAAATCGATTTCACAACAATATATATAGCCCCTAGGGTGCATCCTAGTGGTAACTATCCATGTGGGTCTCAACGAGGTCTCAAGTTCAAGTCTCACTGAGTACATAACTCCATTGTATATTGCATGCTTTTCTGTGTAATGTAGCTCATTTCCCCAAATAAACTGAGTCTTCGACCTCAACTTATATATACATATATATAGTATATTAATTATTAAAATAAATTTATTATAATTTTTTAATTATTTAAATACATATAATTATTTATTTATAATTATATAAGTACTTTTTAAAAAATAATATTTATTTATTTATAATAATTATAAATATATGAATTTATAAATATAGTAAATATACATTTATAAATATATTTATTTATAAATATTTATTTATAAATATATTTTTAACATTATTAATGAATATATAATCTTAAATGCATGCATTTTAAAAATGAGTGAAACTGAATAATTAAAAATGGGTACACTTTAAAAAGATTGAAAAAATAGATAAGTTTTATTGATTAAATTTAAATTATTAAACAATGGATATATATATTGAAGTAAATATGGATACATATTGAAAAATACTAAAACATAGTAAATAAATATATATAAAAAATAATAGAAAATGATTAAATTCAAAAATAAAATAAAAAATATTAAAAATTAATAGATAATACCTAACTATAATAATAATAAAAATAAATAAATAAAATTTACTGATTAAAAACATGATATATTAAATGTATTGTGTTATAATGAAATTATTGAATATACTAAATTTTGGATAAATTACATAAATATTAGCTTTCTGTGTTTCTATATAACATTTCATCAATTGTGTAAACATTTATGTGTCTGCATTGTATGTAAAACTGCATTAATTACATATATGTATGTGAAATCAATATAACACATGACATTTGATATAAGTTAAAGTGAAAAATTAAACAACATTAAAAATGAATAAGACATTAATATGTTTTTAATTTTTACATTTTATTCAGTTTCTATATATTTATATTTAATATATACTACTTATTACTATTTATAATATATATATATATATATATATATATATATTATACTTCTTCATTTTTATTAATAATTGTTTTATTAATAAATTTTTAAATAATTTTGTAATTTATTCATTCTTAATTTTTTTTAATTATTAAAATTTATTCATTTTATATATCTATATTTAATATATAATATTTATTAATATTTATAATCTATATATAAGTATATTAAGTTTATTCATTTTTATCGATAATTATTTAATTAATAAAATGTTTAAATTTTTTCTTAATTTACTCATTTTTCATTTTTATTTGTTTAATTATTCAATTTTATTCATTTTATATGTCTATATATTTAATATATACCGTTTATTAATTTTTATAATTTATATATATGTATATTCAATTTATTAATTTTTAACAATAATTACATAATTAATAAATTTTTTAATATTTTTTTATTTTTTTAATTATTTCATTTTATTTTGGACCTTTATTAGTACAAAAAGAGTTCTCATAATGGTTACCATTTATCAACGCTAAAAATAAAGCTCTGATAAAGGGTACCCTTTATCAGTGCTAAAAATAAAGTGCTGATAAATAGTGATTTTTATCAACGCTAAATGAAAGCACTGATAAAGGTTACTCTTTATTAGTGCTAAAAAACACCAATAAAGGTACCCTTTATGAGTGTTTTTTAGAGTTGATAAAAGGTTCTATTTATCAGCACTTCTTTTAGTGATGTTAAAAGTGACAATTATCAATGTTTTTTTCTAGCATTGGTAAATACCTCTTTTGTATTAGTATGGGTAGAGGATCTATTCTTTTAAAGTTGTATGACCATTCTATTGCCACCTTTAATAATGTGAGATTGATCCTTGAACTACATATAAATCTTATTCAATTAGGAATCATAGATCAAATGGTATTTTCTTTCATATCAAAACCAGGTAGTGTTAAAATAAAAAAGGGATCACATATGATTATCAAAGGATGATTGGTTAATGGGATATATGTGTTAAATAAGAAAACCTATTCTATGAAGCCGGGAAACACTTATATCACTAACAGTGATAACACTATGTTTTGGAATATATGAATGGGGAATGTTAGTGCTAAGGCACTTGAGGAATTGAGTATGTATCGGCTTTTGAGTCCAGTTACAATGAGTAAATACCCTTTTATGAAGACCGTGTCCTTGAGAAAACCAAGAGATTTTATTTTTATAGTTTCGATTTCAAAGCTTGTTATCCTTTAGAGTATATACACTCTGATTTGTAGGGTACTCTTGAGATGACCTCCCATAGAGGAGGCTCATAATTTGTAAACTTCATTTATGAATTTTCACAAAATGTGTGAATATATATTCTAAGAAATAAAATTGATGTATTCAGGGTGTTTAAAACTTAGAATTCCTCTTTTGAGAACTAATCTGGTATGAAATTAAAGGCTATAAGAATGAACAATGGTATTGAATACTTTCCAACAAAGTTTATTGAGTTTTTTTAGGATGAGGGTATCAATAGGAACCAAACCATCAAAGACACTCCCTATTAAAATGGGTTGGTGGAGCGTATGGATAAATACACCATTGAGCAGGTCTGAAGAAAGCTTTCATACTCAAACCTGCCCAAATCATTCTCGGTTGAGGCTGGTACCATGATTGTCTCCTTAATCAACTAGTTCCCTTCCACTGATTTTCAATTTAAATCCCCAGAATAAATCTAGAACAACTAACCTCCTTCTTATGGATATTTAAGGGTATTTAAATTCAATGCATATGCTTATATTAAAACCAATAAGTTTTAACCTAGAGTTGTTAAGTGTATTTTCATAGGTTATTCCAAGGGGATCATGGATAATAAACTCTAGGTTGATAAAACCATCTTTTAGAAAATAATCATGAGTCGAGATGTGGTTTTCTTTGATTTTATTGCTCCAAAAAAGAATTCAGACACTTACGAAAGTGGACATACTCCTCAATCTAATGGTGTTGATGTTCCTCCATCAACTAAATATGAGTCTCATGTTGAGACTACTCCACAATATCCTTAACTCAAGGCTCTAATTGAGCATGAGTCTAATACCCAGTCAGACAATGAGCTTTTTAGTGTGATCAGTGATTACTAACTCACTAGAGATCATGTTTGGAGGGTCATTTGACCTCTATGTTAGTTTGAACATGTTGATGTGTCCACTATTTCCTTTCATGTTACCTAGGAATTTATTACTAAAGATACTTAGACTTATGCAAGATGTTAATGATAGTGATTCCAAATGTTGGATTACTTCCAAGACTGATGATATGAACTCCTTAAGAAAAAATCATAACTGGTCCACTATAAATCGACCACCTAGTGCTAAAGTAGTTGGGTGTAAGTGAATCTTTAAGAAAAATGATTATAATGAAGGAGATAGTCATATTAAGTATAAAGATAAGCTAGTTTCCAAAAGGCTTCCTTCAATGTGAAGTAGTTGACTATTTTTTAATTTTTTCTCCCAGTAGTTAGACATTTATCTATTCAGTTAATACTTAATTTTGTTTCTTACCATGAATTTCATATCGAACAACTTGTTGTTAAAATATATTTTTTACATGATGATCTTGATGAGAAATTTTATATGAAGTCTCTTAATGGGTTTTTAATGAATTTAAATCATACTGGATTTTCCTTATTAATAAATCCTTTTGTGTCTTAAAATAGACTCTGCATCAATGGTGTAATAAATTTGATTCTTTCATTTTGAATAATGGATATAGAAGGAGTAAATCTGATCCATGTATTTATTTTAAGACTATGTAGAATATCACACTTTTCTTTCTTCTACATGTATATGACATATTAGTCATTTTTCAAGATATGAAATTGATCACCAGTGTTAGAATTCATTTAAAGATAGTTTTTGAAATGAAATTAATGGTTCTACTAAATAAATTATGGGTACTAAAATTATAAGGGATCTTAAGAACAAGTTATTATACTTGTCTTAGCATTATTATATCGTTAAAGTTCTAAATAGGTATCTATTTGATTCTTTGAAACCTATTAATGTTTTTTTCATATCATTTAAAGATGTTACTATCTCAATCCCCCAACACCATTGATGATACAAAAATTATGAGTAGAATACCTATGCCAATGTCATTAGAGGTATCATGTATGACATGATTTGTTTCAGACTATATATTTCTTTCTTTGTCTACACTATTAGTAGGTTTATGCACAATCCAAGAAAACCCTATTGGAATGCACTTAAATAACTATTAAGGTACATTTAATATACTGTTTTATTGTCTCTATGCTATGGTGGAAATGTATCTAATCACTTGGTTACAAGATTTGTTGAATTTTACTAAATTTGAAATACCGACACTCAAAAGCCCCTTACTAGCTTTGAATTTATTTCCTGAGGGGGGGGGGGGCTAAAATGAAATATTCATTTAGTGGTGGTCTTCTCGACCATTGAAGAGTATATTACATTAACTGAATCGACCAGGGAGACAATTTTTCTTGACGTTTTGTGTAAGAACCCAAGTTTTTAGAACGAGTCAAAATCCTGACCCTGTTTGAATTTTTGAGTTGTTCCTAAGAGGACTGGGAAAATCTGGGAAGTTCTGAAAATTTCTAGAACTAGACGCCATGTACTCTAAATTACACACCATGTATGGGTTGGTCGAGTACCAACCATGTGCTCGCTGAGTACATACCATGTGATGACTGTGTAGAAATTTCCTACTACACGGTGTGTAGTGTTATTCGACACACCGTGCATTCCCTTTCTGCATACCAGCTGGGTTCAAGCTGTGTGTCAACCCATATGGAGCACCCAAGCCATGTGGCTATCTCCACTTAAGTCGAAGTACGAAAAAGGCCACTACATAGCGTGCAGTCCTTAAATTCACACAATGTACTTTTTTTATTCTCTTAAATGAAAGAGTGTCGTGTCTCTTTTATAGAAAAGCCTACTTCTTCTCCTTTTTTGGACCTTGGTGCTCCAGGAAGACAAAAATGTTTCCTTCCCTAGATTCTTCATCCGACATCCATTCTTCAATCTGTCAGTGGATGTGGGATAGCAACAGAGAGGATAAACCCATAAACCCTATTCCGTTCTTGATCCCTTGCCTCACGCATCACAGTTTCTATCCGAGTTGAATTGCCAGGATTTGACAGAAACATAGATCTACGAAGATCAGCTTCAAATTGGAGCTAGATATCAGATTTGCCTATGCCTATGAGTCTCAAGTATGTGGTGAATACCTCTTTTTGTGTTTTTAGACTTTTGGGTGGTGCGGCCTGTGGCACGTTTTCAGGTATTTTGAGCGAGACCCTAATTTACCTAATATTTTCTATTTAATTGTTTATTTAACCTATGGGATGCCTTTGGGTATGCCCCATTACCTATTTTTCTTGAGCAGGGCTGGGCGAGTGGTTGTGTCTCATCAGGGCATTTTGGATGGGGATTCAAAAATGGTTATAATTGAATTGTATTATTTTAAACTATTGAGTTTAGTTTATTAAACCTTGATATGAAATGTTAGAGGCCTTAAAGAACTCTTTGTTGGTAAAGGACAACACCTGTTTAGTGAAATTCAACTATTTAGATTGTTTTTCCTGTTTATGTGTTCTGTTTAAATATGTTATTTATGTAATTGCTAAATTGCATATGCTGGAACCTTTGGGTTGTGTTGGTCATGACCTGGATATTCTTGAGTGATGCTGATCACAGGTTGGTCTTGGACCAAGTTACATTGGGTGGTTCTAACCATGAGATTGGGTGTCATGGGCGTCAGTTTGAGGCAGGATGACTATTAGGTTGGGTATGACCCGAGTTATTGGGATGGAGAGATGATCAGACTTGACCGACATGGTCGTAGGGACACGAGGTGTCATATGTGTTATGGATCGGGTACTATTTTGGTGATTACCGCTCACCCGGAACTATGAGTAGTGTGCACATAGAGAGACTCCATGATGAGGTGGTTTTGACCACTCGTGTGGGTAGAGTCCCCCATTAGTTACTATTTAGGTACTGTTGGTTTGAGGGTGCTTTATAAAGGAATCCAAGTGGGAGGTGAGGAGCCTTTAGAGGATAGCGTTGAGGCTATCAGGTTAGGGGCAAAGGCTCACCATTATTTTTAGGGCAGACATCGCTGTCCCTCCGGTTACTTTATTTTGAGGGTGGACATCGCTGTCCCTCTGGTTACTTTATTTTGAGGGAAGACATTTCTGTCCCTCCAGTTACTTATTTGGGGACATGTATCACTATTACTATAGGTTACTATCTTCTGGGCATGCCTTTGGGACGTCGGTACTTGAGACACGTGGTGTTAGGGGTCACATGGTGCCGGGTTACATGACAGAGATTCAGGCATTGGCCGAAGCAGGTGACACTCCATGGTGGATGCTGAGCACCAGTGGATTTTTTGTTCATTTGTGCACCGTACTATTTACTATTTTCCTTAAAACTGCATGCCTGTTTAAACACTTATATTAGGTACGCACCGTTGGGTGGTATCCTACTGAGATTCATCTCACACCCTACACAAGTCCTTCAGTACACGTGAAAACTTTATGAATTTACGTGCAGGAAAGAGGCCAAATTTAGGAGCTAGACTGTATTAGCTATCGCATGGGGATGGTAGGGACCTTGAGGTCTTGACTAGCTAGAGTTTACCTTGTTTTTCTTTATTTCTTGTATCAGCATGCTTACCTGTTTTGTAGCTATAGTTGTTTATCCATTTTATCCATTTTTATATATATGGATATGTATGATCTTCTTTGGATTCATGTTTTCCTTTTTAGTGGTATTTACAAGTGTTTAACATGCTATTGTGTTTATTTTTCACTGGAATTGTTTATATTTATTGCTTTTGCTGTTTATTGATATTGATTGTGCTTCTGCTCTGTGATTCTAGTTCGAGTCTGCTGAGTCGATATTCTATTTCATCTTTATTATTATACTCGGACTAGTACCATTATTATCCTCCAAGAGGGTATAGCCTCCCCACTATACCTATAAAGACCCTCGCTTCTAGTCGGCAACCTTTGACATTTGGGGAGGTGTGCCTAAGGTAGTAACACCTGACCCGTTTAGCACTGTTCGAGTGGATGCTCAGGTCTGGGTCGTTACAAAGTGGTATTAGTGGAGTTCTTGATAGGGATTTAGTAGAAGTGTTTTTCTAGATACTAATTATATTGTGACTTATCTTTTTATTTATGCTGGTTTTACTATTTGGGATATGGTATACTAGAGATAGGTTGTTACTTGAACTGGGTTTCTAGCTTGTGCTTGTGTGCCTACAGCCCCAGGTATGAGGGATGAACCAAGTTGTCATGGGTGGGAATTTTTGCTTTCTTTTTCTCAGATTATAGTTCATATGATTTCCACCTTGGTGTCTCACTTGGTTTGCGATTGTTATTGATTTTGATGTGTAACCCTTGACCTGGTACAGTAGGGGGAATTGGACCTTGGTCCAGTATGACAAGGCTTCTTTTCTTGGATTTTGATAGGAAAATTTTTAGGGTATTTCAATTTCATAACTACATTTATTCTTTGTGATGTGATAATACCATGTGAATAATGTCAAATGTCCTTCTTTTTATGCTTTGGAATGTGAATAGGTGAAATTCCTGATAGAATTGCTTATTTATTGAAATGTGTTATACCATGATTTTTATATTTATATAATTGCATGTGGTGGGGTATTTGGGTCTGGATTTTATGAGAGAAGGCATGTACTATGGTTAAGGTGATTTTGATCACCAAGATTGGGCAGCTCAGTCATCGGTTTGAGGCAATTTTAGTTGTTATGATGGGCATGGCTCGAGGTACTTTTGATACTTGGCTCTATTAAGGGTGGGTAATGATGCCATGAAGCCGAGATTCCATGGGGCATGGTTGTGGTGGGGGAGAGTAAGTGTAGTAGTTATGTATTGCCTTTTACTGCTTTCGTTATCTGTGTTATTCATGAATAAATTGTTACGTATGTGGGTTGTCTGACCATTTATGGTATTCAGCGGGTTCCTTTTTGGGTGACTTAGATGGAGCATCAGACAGGAGATGGTACAGTGCCGCAAGAGGAGGATAATGTTCAGGATCCAGTGCAGGCAGAGCATGAGTTGTAGGTACAGGCTGAGGGACATGATTAGGTTCAGGATCCAGTGTAGGTAGGACCACAGCCGGGTTTGGCAACGTTTGGACCATGGATCAACGAGCAGCTTCAAGCTAGTCTGGTACATGTCTTATAGGGGATCGACTGAGGTCCGTATGGTACAAATAAATCTATGTAATATCAGACATGGGAGTTATAGTCATGGCACCTGACACTTTTTTAGGGTGAGGGTGGTCTGCGGGCGGATGAGAACTAGATAGAGATCATGCAGATGATCTTCGAGCAGCTCGAGATGCCTCCAGGACGGAGGGTCAAGATGGTGATGTACATGCTGTGATGACCATCAAAGTGCTAGTGGGATGTACAGGTTCAGGCTCGCAGGCACGAGGGACTAGCATGGAAGGACTTCAAGGATAGGAATTTTGAGCACTTTTAGCTAGAGACACTGAGATTAGAGAGATCTTGGGAGTTCTTGATCCTTCATTAGAGAGACATGTCTGTCATGGACTATGCAACTACTTTTACTGAGCTGTCTCTCTTCGCACCTGGTATGGTAAGTGATGATGTGGAATGGGTGAGGCGCTTCAAGGATGACTTAAAACATTCCATTTGGATCCAGGTGAATATCTTCAGGCTGGGTTCATTCTCAGAGGTGGTGAATCGGGCCCTTATAGTGGAGGGAAACCAGAGGGATAGGCCCCGGGTTGGTCAGGAAATGTCTTCAGGTGATGGTTCGAACATCAGGAAGTGAGGACAGGATGAGTTACAGTAGGGTAGTTAGGCCAAGGACTCATCTAGAACACCTTGTATCAATTATTCAGTGGTTTTATTTTAGTGTGGGCAAACAGGACATGTTAGGACTCAGTGTTATAGGCCTCCAAAGGAGTTCTAGGCATGTGGACAAGTCTGACATCTTGAGAGGTTCTGCAGCCAGCCTTCTCAAATAGCCAATAGGCATGGACTAGGACAGACAGTGGCATGTGAAGTTGGTTTAGGTTCGGTACTAGGAGAGAATAACTGAGGTTCAGTTGCACACGAAGGATGTGATAGAGATAGTGAGACCTAGATTAGGGGTTAGTGGTCGGTGACTGGAGCATCACTGCAGGGAGGTCTGACATCATGCTAGGTGCATGCCGTGGAGTTTCCAGAGACTGAGCAGGTTGGTGAGCCAATGATGGCTAGAGGTACACCATGGGTGTGGCTGTGATTTCCATGTTTTTCTTTTTTGTCATGACCTGTAGAGGCATATCTGTTTTGAGTGCATGTGATGCACATGATCTATGTGTACTGACTAGATGTTGGTCAGTGGGATTGGTGCCATATCGGGTGCGTGATATATTTATATATATATGTATGAGATGTGTAACATCAAGGGAATCGAGGATACGGGTTACTTGAGGTGACTTGGGCATCAGGCTTCGAGGATGCAGGTTACTTGAGGTGTTGTGGGCATCATGACATCAAGGATGCAGGTTACTTGAGATGCATGGAATCATGTTTTATTTGAGCATCCATGGGATGTAGGACCTCGTGGAGGAAGACACCGATATGTTATGGGATATTTTTGGTGTTGGGAACAACACGGGAGCACCAATGAGGTGCAGGGGTGACGATGCATCACGAGAGGACCATGAGTCCATAAAATAGGTTAGTGAACCTTTGCTTGTTTTGAGTTTTGTCTGGTTGAGACCGAGCAAGAAAATTCCTAAAGTGGGGATCCATTTAAGTAATTTAGTCAGGACCTTTGAAACCGGGTAAGTCCAGGTTACTTGATCAGAGTGTTATGTTCAGTGTCATCTTTAGGTTTCTTTAGATAGCTTAGGGACGAGATATGTTAAGGTGGGGAGATTATAAGAACCTAGGTTTTTAGAACGAGTCAAAATCCCAACCCTATTTGAATTTTTGACTCATTCATGAGAGGAATGGGAAAATCTGTGAAGTTCTAGAAATTTCTAGAACTACACACTGTGTAATCTAAAATACATGTCATGTATCAGTTGGGTGAGTATTGTTCGTGTGCTTTCCGAGTACATACCGCATGATGACCACGTAGGAATTTCCTAATACACGATGTGTAGTGTTATTAGAAATGTCGTGTATTCCCTTTCTGTGTACTAACTAGGTTCAAACCATGTGTCAACCCATGTGGAGCTCCCAAGCTGTGTGGCTATCTCCGCTTAAGTCGGAGTATGAAAAAGGCCACTACATGGCATGCAGTCCTTAAATACATGTCGTGTATTTTTTTTATTCTCTTAAATGAAAGATCATCACATATATTTTCAAGAAAAACCTTTTCCCCCCTTTTTTGGACCTTGGTGCTCTGGGAGGCCAAAAAAGTTTCCTTCCCTAGATTCGTCATCAGAAAATTGTTCTTCAATCCATTGGTGGCTGCAGGATCACAACAGCGAGGCTAAACCCACGCACCCGGTTTCATTCTTGATCCCTTACCCCACGTGTCACAGTTTCTATCCGAGTGGAATTGTCGGGATTTGATGGAAATGTATATCTACAAATATTGGCTTTGAATTGGATCTCAATATCAGATGTTCCTACATCTATGAGTCTCAGGTAGGTGGTGCATACCTCTTTTTGTGTTTTTGTAGACTTTTGGGTGGCGCGGCCTATGGCGCATTTTTTGGTATTTTTAGCGAGACCTTAATTTACATGATATTTCCTGCTAAATTGTTTATTTGGCCTATGGGATGCCTTTGGGTATTCCCTATTACCTGTTTTTCTTGAGGAGGGATAGGCGACTGGTTGTGGCTCATTGGGGAATTTTGGTCGGGGATACCAAAATAGTTATAATCGAATTATATTGTTTTAAACTATTGAGTTTAGTTTATTAAACCTTGATATGAAATGTTATAGGCCTTAAAGACCTCTGTGTTGGTATAAGACAACACTTGTTTAGTGCAATTCAACTATTTAGATTGTTTTTCCTATTTATGTGTTCTGTTTAAATATGTTATTTATGTAATTTCTAAATTGCATATGCTGGAACTGTTGGGTTGTGTTGGGAATGACCCATATATTCTTGAGTGATGCTGATCATAGGTTGGGATTGTACCATGTTACATTAGGTGGTTCTGACCATAGGATTAGGCGTCATGGGTGTCAGATTGAGGTAGGATGAATGTCAGGTTGGGCATGGCCCAGGTTACTGGGATGGCGAGACCATCAGACTTGAGCGGCATGGTCATAGGGACATGAGGTGTCACATGTGTTGTGGCTTGGGTACTACTTTGGTGATTACCACTCACCCAGAACTATGAGTAGTGTGCACATAAAGAGAATCCATGATGAGGTGTTTTTGACCAGTCGTGTGGGTAGTGACCCCTGTTAGTTGTGGTTTAGGTACTATTGGTTTGGGGGTGCTTTTTATAGGAAGCCATATGGGAGGTGAGGAGCCTTCATGGGATAGAGTTGAGACTATTGGGTTGGGGGTAGAGGCTCACCGTTATTTTGAGGGCAGACATTTTTGTCCCTTCGGTTACTTTATTTTAAAGTCAGACATCGCTATCCCTCCAGTTACTTATTTGAGGACAGGTATCGCTGTTCTTCCATGTTACTATCTCCTGGGCGTACCTTTGGGATGTTGGTACTTGAGACACGCGATGTCAGGGGGAACATGGTGCTGGGTTGCATGACAGAGATTCTGGCGTTGGCCTAAGCAGGTGACAGTCCATGGTGGCTGCTGAGCACCAGTGGAGTTTGTGTTCATTTGTGCATCGTGTTATTTACTGCTTTCCTTATAACTGCATGCCTGTTTAAACACTTATTTTAGGTACGCACTGTTGGGTGGTATCCTACTGAGATTTGTCTCACACCCTGCATGAGCCCTTCAGGACGCATTTAGACTTTATGAATTTACGTGCAGGAAAGAGGCCAACTTCAGGAGTTGGACTTTATTAGCTATCACATGGGGATGGTAGTGACCTTGAGGTCTTTCCTAGATGGAGTTTACTTTTTTTCTTTATTTATTGTATCATCATGCTTAATTGTTTTTTAGCTATAGTTGGTTATCCATTGGCACCCTTTTTATATATATGTATATGTATGATCTTCTTTGGATTCATGTTTTGTTGTTCATTGGTAGTTACAAGTTCTTAACATGCTATTGTGTTTACTTTCTGCTGCTATTGTTTATATTTATTACTTCTGCTGTTTATTGATATTGATTATGCTTCCACTCTGTGAGTATCATTCGAGTATATTAAGTCAATATTCCATTGCATCATTATTTTTGTACTCAGACTAGTACCATTATTATCCTCCTTGAGGGTATATCCTCCCCAAAATACCTATAAAGAACGTCGCTGCTAGTCAGCAGCCTTTGGCATTTGGCGAGGTGCGCCTAAGGTAGTAACACCCGACCCGTTTGGCACTGTTCAGGTGGCTATTTAGGTATGGGTTGTTACAGGTTGATAATTGATCCATCTTTTTATAATTATGATATTATTGTGTTATGTGACAGTTAATTTTATTTGCATTTGTATAAAAACCTAGTTTTCCATGGTGGTTCTAAACACTTATAATTTAGGCTTCATTTTTTTAAGGAATGATTGAAGCTGGGATAAAATGTATTAATAATACACACAACAATGACAAACTGAAAAATAGATTGAATAAGTACATGACTTTGTTTAATCTTAAGCATTGTTAAGATATTTTGAATATGGTCCCACTTCAATTATTTTAGGTTCAAGAACATTTTTCATTTAGTTTTATTTGCTATCAATGTAGATTTGTGAATTATATTCTTATATTAATTTAAAATTAAATTTTTATACTTGTTTTTATGTGATTATATGTCAATGTTATAATTATTTCATGAAAAAATTAATCCTTTATCTTAATTTCTTAAATTATAATGTTTTTGGGTAGATATTACTTGTGGGATGTGAGTTGTGTCAATTTCATCCGGCTTTGTATAGAAGGCTCATCAAAGCTTTTCATTGAAGTGGATTGTGTAGAGTTAACTTTCATCCATTAATGTTTTTTCAATGGTCAACCACTTCCCTCAAACCAATTAGAGGTGTGCATGTGTCCCTTATCGCTCACCGTTGATGAGATCTATAATCCATCACATTGATAGTGGCAAACCACGTGTTCCAGACTTTCCACAGTCTATTGTATCACGCATTGAGTTCCATGCTTCCATCATTAAACCCTTGTTCCATAAGGCACTCCATAAATTTCCTAGTTTTTTGGAATTCTAGAGGAAAACATATGAGAGAGAGTTGATATTTCCAGTGCGTAAAGTCCTATAGCATGATCATTGCCTTGCTGCTTTGCTGTTCTACTGAAAAACTAACCCTAGAATTTAATTTTGGTGGATATTTGAAGCTCGCTTCTCATGAAGGGGAGCCTCTTATATGTTTTTTGGTAAAAACATATGAGATTTATGAATAACCTGGACAGAGCCTTGATGAATCCATCATTGAGAAATATCCTAATCGGTGGTAATCCTGACTGGTTTGTGAGTTCATTCTTTCCTATTTTTCTTCGTATTTTTTATTCTTTTGTTTCCAATGTTCTGTTCTTATTTCTTCTCTATTTTTTCTAGTTCACTATTTTTATTTGAGAATTAATAGATTGAGATGTTTAAAACATGTTAAATCACATGTTCTTTATTCTCTGCTTTTATTTCTTTCTATTCGTACTTCGTGAATTTCCATAGTTGCTTCTATTTCTGTTTGCGACTCCATTGAATGCAATTTTGGGAACTTATTAAAAACCATTGCGTATTCAGTTCCTATAGAACATTGCATTGTCCTTTTCTCAACATTACCAGAAACATCGATATGAAGGTATAATGTTTTTTAAAAGGATAAAATCACTTATTATTTCCTTCAGATAAACCATCACATTGATCGTGGCTATCCACCTGTTCTTGCCTTTCCACTGTCAGTTGCATCACGCATTGAGCTTTGCACTGCCATCATTAAACCCTTGTTCTCCAAGACATCCAATCACTTTCATAGTTTTTGGAATTATAGAAGAAAAACTTATGAGTGAGATTAAATATTTCCAGTGCACCAAGTTCTATCACATGATCACCACCTTGCTGTCCTACTAAAAAACTGACCCTAGAATTTAATTTTGGTGAAGATTCATAGCCCACATCTCACTAAGGGGAGCTTCTTGTATGTTTTTTGGTCGAAATATCTAAGATTTATGAATAAGCTATACAGAGCCTTGATGAATCCATCATTGAGAAATAAGCTAATCGGTGGTAAGACTTGCTGGTTTGTGAGTTCCTTCTTGCCTATTTTTCTTCATATTTTTTATTATTTTGTTTCCAATGATTTGTTCTTGTTTCTTCTGTATTTTTCTAGTTCACTATTTTTCTTTCAGAATTAATAGATTGAGATGGTTTTAATCATGTTAAATCACATGTTCTTTATTTACTGCTTTTATTTCTTTTTATTAGTACTTCTTGAATTGTCATAGTTGCTTCTATTTTTGTTTGTGACTCCATTGAATGCAATTTTGGGAACTTATTACAAATCATTGCATATTCAGTTCCTATAGATCGTTGCATTGTCATTTTCTCAGCATTACCAACAATATTGATCTGTAGGAATGTTGTTTTCTTAAAGGATAAAATCACCTATTATTTCATTATAATAAACCATCACATTGATTGTGGCTATCCACCTATTCCTGCCTTTCCACGGTCCGTTGTATCATGCATTGAGCTTTGTGCGGCCATAATTACACCCTTTTCCCCAAGGCATTCCATCACTTTCCTAGTTTTTGGAATTCTATAGGAAATACTTATGAGTGAGAGTTGATATTTCCGCTAGGCGAAGTTCTATTGCATGATCACTGCCTTACTGTACTACTGAAAAACTGACCCTAGAGTTTAATTTTGGTGGAGATTCATAGCTCGCATCTCACGAAGGGTAGCTTCTTGTTTGTTTTTTGGTTGAAACATCTATGATTTATGAATAAACTGGACAGATCCTTGATGAAGCCGTCATTGAGCAATTACCTAATCGGTGGTAATCCTAACTGGTTTGTGAGTTCCTTCTTGCCTATTTTTCTTCTTATTTTTTATTCTTTTGTTTCCAATGTTCTATTATTATTTCTTCTCTATTTTTCAAGTAACGATTTTTCTTTGAGGATTAATAGATTGAGATGGTATGAAGCATGTTAAATAAGTTTTTCTTTATTTACTGATTTTATTTATTTCTATTCGTACTTCTTGAATTGCCATAGTTTCTTCTATTTTTGTTTTGACTCCATTGAATGCAATTTTGGGAACTTATTAAAAACCATCACATCTTTAGTTCTTTTAGCCCCTTGCATTGTCTTTTTCTCAGCATTAACAGCAACATAAATCCGTAGGAGTGTTGTTTTTTAAAGGCAAAAATCATGTATTATTTTATTTTGATAAACCATAATACACTTGTTAGAATTATATTTAAGTTTATAAGAGTCCAAATATTTCATAATAAACCACAATGGTTAATATAACAACTCTTTTCACATTTATCACACATAGACATACTTCTCTCTTGGTTAATTAAACCCAAACGATATGACTCAATCCTAGCTAGAACCCAACTTAGAATGATGATAAGATTTTAGTAACTGCCTCCCTATGTTTTCCTTGGATCGATTAAGAGTTGAAAACTAGCACTATGGGAGACATTTCCTTGGATAGATCAAGAATTGAAAACTAGAACTATGGGAGACATTTCCTTCAAAACTAGTTGATCAACACCTAAATAAAAAATATGAAAACCATCTAATGAATGAAAATGAAGAACCGTAAACAATAGTAACTATACACTATAAAACAACTGTAAACAATATTCCTCAAAATAACTAAATAGAAAGAAAAATAAGTAAATACATATATTCCCAATATACCTCCATCTACTGTATGTATATCCTACCAATGTTCAAATTATGTCCTCACATCTCGAGCTAATGTCACTTGACTCTGCCTCCAAAATGATATTTGAAACTACAACAACATAAACAAGATTGCACAGAATGAGTATTTATATACATACTCAGTAGGGACATCCTTGGAGGGACCTCAACATGATCAATATAAACTAAGCATGGTAATGAAATCATGTAATGAAGAGGGTAAAATCTAGTAATCCAACCTTCACCTAGAGTATGAGCTACATAACTCTTGTAAATCATTCCCATTAAAACAAAAGATACATACATAATATCACAAACACCACCAAAAATCACAACAAATGGTCATCAAAAACCATATATTCATCCCAAGTCCCAAGATCTAACCTACATTATTAGATTTAGAATATCATTTGACGATATTTAGAGGAGTTTTGGTGATGGAATATGAAACATTTAAAGGGTTAATGTAACATCCCTTTATCGATTTGATAGGTATGTCTTTAACATTATTGTGATTTTTCCTTTTTGTTGACTATGTGTGGTTGAGAATGAATTAGGAGGATACCTATAATGGTGAAGTCAGAGATTTTTTGACTCTCAAATTTAACCAACCTTTTCTATAAAATTCTAGAGGGAAAAATGCTGTGTAACCAGGTTACATGATGTGTAATGGTCACTAAGTGCATACAGCGAGAAGGGTCATCTCGTGAGAAGATTCACACCGTGAAAGGTTACACGGCGTGACAAACCTTTACACTCCATGAGACATTTAATTAATGATTTTTCAATTTAAAGCAATGTGTTTTTTGGCTGTTATGAAACTTAATTATTTTATGATGTGTTGTGCAATTACACGTCATGTAATACCCTGATTTCAGTTTTTAAATGGACAACACATCTGAGAACCTCTTTTCCACTCCTCTCCGATTTTTTCTCTCTCGACCAAAGCCTTCCCCAGATGATCTTGGAGCCCTCCAACCCTTTCAGGTTTCTTCATCTAGTGTTCTCTTCATTCTTAATCTTTCTCTCTTTCTATTCTTTTGATATTTCAATTGATCATCCTTAAATTGATGGATCTATGCTCAGTGATGTTTTATCTCATTTCTAGGTTGAGTTTCTAGGTCTTCTACACCTTTGTTCTCATTGATGGGTTTTGTTGTGAGTGTTGAATTTTGGAAAAAAGATAAGTGATTATATTCTGCTGGGCCAAATTGATTAACCTTGAATTGCTTGATTTAATTCAATTGTTGATTTAATTCAATTGCTCAAACATTATTTTAATTGATTTGATAAAACCCAATTTCAGTGAATTGAGATATTTGAAATGGTTTTGACATTAAAATTGAAAAAACTCCCAATTCTATTGAATTGGGGAGTGTTTGTGAAAATTGGTAAATTTAAATTGTAAATTTAACAAAATCTATTTCTATTAATTTATTAAATTTAATTATGGAAATAGATTTTGAAATTGATGAATTTGGTTTTGAATTGATTTCAAACTTGTGAGAATGACATAAAAAGTTTTGATAAAAACTCAATGGTTTTGTCTTATTAAAGAGGCATGTTTTTAATTAAAATATTTTTTTATTTTAAATGGAAAATTTAAATTTGAAATGGTGGAATGAGATTTAATTGTATTTTAAAAAGTCTTAAAATAAATTATACATCATTGATTATATAAGAGCATATGAAAGACTTTGTTTGTGAGTTATTTGGACACACTCTATGCTTGTACAATGTTATAAAACATAAATGCAGCAGGTCACATCCCTGATGGGATGGTGAAGAGTCGCCATTTTCCAGTATCATAGGGACACATGTATACACATATTGTCGTGATCACTTAGAGTGAAATATTATAGAATTTAACTTTCGTACCTATTTGGAAGATGACCGTGTTTCTCGCTTGTTATATTTGAGATATAAGTATATGCTAATGTTGTTGAACTTATTTACATTCCTTTTGAATTTATATAAACAGTTTTATATAGATGTTTTATTTAATCCATTGTTTTAGAAATATTCCATAGCATTTTAAGCCATTTCTTAAAGTATTTTCCATCATTTGAATTGTATAACATGATTTTTTTAAATATGATTTAAAATGAAAAACCTGTTTATTATAAAATTTAAAGAATTTATTTGGTTAATATATTGTTGTCACCTGATATGAAATCCTGGTGAAACCCTACTGGGATTTTTATCTCACCCCATACTTGTTCTTTCATGTGTTTGTAGATTATCTCCTTTTAGGTTTGAGTAGAGGAAAAAGATCTTCTGGAGGTGGATCCAACTATTAAACCTTGGACATGGTGAGTTGTGTCATTAGAGACTTGAGAGTTGTTTTCCCATAGTTTGTTACTTAAGGTTGTTGTACTTTGGGATTTAATTCTTTGTTGACTTCTGACACATTACTCCAAACAAAGTTTCTTTTTTATTCATATTGACTTTTTTGTTTTGTTGATGCTATGTTTTATGGAAAATTCATTCCCACTTTCATATTGTATGATTCCAGATTCTAGTTACCAACTCGTAGTGATTGGAAAAACCCTTCAGGCTATGTCAGAGCCAGCTTGGTTATCTGGTTATCAGGATACTCAGTCTGGTTCGTGACAAAATGGTACCAGAGAGAGGTTGTTCAACTTTTGTCTTGAAGTTAGTATACATTTTTGAAATCTTTTTTGGATTTAGGTGGTAGTTGTGATTGAGTTCCTGGTCATCTCTCACTACAATGAACCTTACGTCACCAGGGGTGGTTAGGAAAAGATGTCTTGTGGATTATTTCTAGTACTTTTCCTATTGTGATTTGGATATAGTGAAATTCAAATCTTGTTTGTTCTATATGTTGGGATTAATTTCCCCTGTTATTCAGTTTGAGTGTTAATTTGATATCTTTCTTTTTGTTTTCTAATGTTGTGCAACATCATGCCTCTAAGAAGATGTGTAAATTGGATCTAAGAGGAAGCTACTTCTAAACTGCAACGAGCAGATCCTCAAGTGGACCGAAATCTAGTTGAGGTGATTGTGAGCACTATCAAAACATTGCGACAAACACCAAAACCAGTCCCTGTTCATGCTCCAGCTGTGGATCCTCAAAAATATTTTCTTTGAAATCATTCTCAATAGTTCCTTCTCCAGAATCCACCAGTTTTCAAAGTCTCTACTGATCCTCAACATGATGAGGAATGATTGAGAATGATAGAATGTATTTTTGAGTTCTTAGAGACACTAGGAGAGATCAAGGTGAAGTGTACCACCTTAATGCTGGAAGGACTGATAAGAAGATGGTGATACACAATGGTGACGATGCAGAAACATGATAGATTAGCATAGAAAGTCTTCAATGTCTTATTCACTGACCAGTTCTATTTAGAGTCAATGGTGTTTTCCAAGACTGTGGAGTTTTTCAAGATTGAGCAGGCTAATAGAACTGTTAATGAGTTATCAAATCGGTTTGCTGAGCTTCTGTAGTTTGTGCCTGAGATTGTATCTAATTAAAGGGTGAAGGCTTGACATTTCAAGTTGGGATGTCCATCAGATATCAGTTCTCAGGTTTTCTTGATAAATCTTCTCACTTATGGTGATGTGCTGTATAGAGCGATAATGGTTGAGATAAACCTAGATGGAAAGTCTGGGTTAATGAGAGTTCTTTTTTCTCCAAGTGGCAGTGTCAGTTCTTTTAATGGAAAACGGAAGCATGATGATTCTCATAGTAGTTCTCGATGACATGGTCATTCCAAACCTCCTACAACGTCAGGAAGAAGTCCTTTGGTTTTCTATTAGTATTTCATGTCAGAACATTATAAGAGGGTTTGCACCGAGGCACCCAAAAACTGTAGCTTCTGCAGATTTTTAAGACACTTACAAAGATTCTTCCATATATTTTCTACTCCGCATAGTGGAACAAGATCATAAACTCCTCCTAAAACTATTGGGAATCAGATTCTTAATGTATAAAAGAGTTCTACCCACAAAAATCTGGAATGAAGATACTTCACATAGTGGAAAAGTCTCCAGAGGAAGTAGAAACATGTTCAGAAACTGTAAGAAGTAACATTACTATAGATTCATCATTTGTAAATCCTCTATTTGATACTGGTGAATCTCATTCATTTATTTCAACCCCTATTGTTAATCTCCTAAATCTTATTATGTAGCTTTTATCTTATGCAATGGATATTACTACACCCCTTAAAACAAAAAGAGAGTGTGATCTATGCAGTTCTACTTGTTTCCTCTCTCTGTTAGATGTTGATATGTCTTGGAGTTTTATGGTTCTTAACATGAAGCCTATTGATGCCATTTTTGGAGTGTATTGAATCATTTCCAATAAATCCCAGATTGATTTTTATTTTCGACAGGTCTACCTTACTACACCCAGTGGTGTGTCTCTTGTCTTTCAAAGAGAATGAGACCCATGGTCAAGAAAACTCAAAACCTCTTATCCAGAGTTGTGGAAAGTAATACCAGTGTTTGATTTTGATCTAGAGTAGGAATGTTTGAGCTGTGATCTCCCTCTACTTGTCGTTGAGTTTCCCAACGTGGTTTCTTATGATTTCTCTGGGTTTCCACCAATTAAGGGAGGTCAAGTTTTCCATTGACTTAATGTTTGAAACTAAACCACTTTATATTCCCTATTACTAAATGGATCCAGTAGAAATGGAAGGGTTTAAGTCCCAGTTGGATGATCTTCTTGAGAAAGGATTTATATGCCCTAGTGTGTCACTTTGGTTGGGCGCCGATTCTCTTCACTAAGAAAGCTGATGGTTCTCTTTGTTTATGTATGGATGACCGAAAGCCTAGTCAAGTTACAGTAAAGAACAAGTATCCATTTTCATGGATTGATGATCTGTTTGATTAGTTGAAAGGGAAAAATTTCTTTTCAAAGATCAACATTCGATCTAGTTTCCATCAGTTGAGGATAAAAGAATCTGACATTCAGAAAATTGTTTTTTGGAGAAGGTATGACCATTATGAGTACCTTGTTATTCCCTTTGGTCTAACAAATGTTCATAAAATTTTCATCGATTTTATGAGCATGATTTTCCATGAGTATCTGGATACTTTTTTGGTATTGTTTGTGGATATCATCCTCATTTACTTGAAGTTTGAGGAGGATCATATGCATCATATGAGAACAATTCTAAGTTTGTTGAGAAATCACCAACTTTATACCAAGCTTTCGAAGTGTGATTTCTGGATTTAGAAAATGAAATTCTTGGGACATGTGGTGTCTGAACAAGGAATATCAATTGATCCTGAGAAGGTGAAGACTGTTATGACTTGGTAGCAACCAAGAAATATCTTCGAGATTCGATGCTTCTTGGGCTTAGCCAGATATTATCACCGGTTCGTAAAGGACTTCTCAAAGTTGGCTTCTCTAATGACTGCTCTAACTCAGAATGGGGTGAATTTTTCTTAGAATGATAAATATCAAAGTTCTTTTGTTGTGCTGAAATTTCCACGTCAGTATTGGCTCTTCCAAAGGCTGGGCATGGCAATGTGGTCTTCTATGATGCATCGGGTTCTGGCTTGAGCTGCGTTCTTATGAAGACGATCATGTAGTTTCTTATTGATCTCGTCATATTAGGCCACACTCGAAGAATTATCCTACCCATTACATTGAACTTACAGTTGTGATGCACACACTTAAGAGTTGGTGACATTACCTTTTTGGAGAACGGTTTACTGTGTATTTAAACCAAAAAAGTTTGTATTATATTTTCTCTCAAAGAGATTTGAATCTCTGCTAGAGGCATTGGGTGGAGTAACTAAAATCTTTTGACTTTGACATCCCCTACACCATAGGTAAAGGAAATGTCATTGCGGATCCATTGAGCAGAAAACTTCCAATCCAGGTAGTGAAAGAATATTAAAAAGAGTGGAATTTGATGCCTCTATTTACATAGTTGCATATTGGAGTTTAGGATAAAGAGGATGAATTTTCTATAGACAGCGTTTAGTTGAAATGTATATAGGTGTGAACAAAAAATCACACTAGGTAACCTCCCCACATGAGACACCCCCCATATCACTATGTTTGTTTTGTATTATTTTATCTTATCTTGAGAATTTTTGAGTTTTAGTTGGTTGCGAGCTGTAATTTCATGTTTTTTGAGGATTTTTGGGAGGAGCACAATTATCCCACACGGTTATAAGAAACTATGCAGTGCCTGTGCGGGTGAGAAGTTCATTTTGAAAAAGTCATTTTTTACAACTTTTGCATGGTTTCAAAAACTATGTGGAACTCCCCAGAAGTCGTGTGGGGCTTTGGGTGTGTCTGAGGTGAGGTGAATGATTTGTCCAAACCGCACAGTGACCTAGGAGGAACCGTGCGACCTTTTTGTATTAGGTAGAGGCTGACACATGGTTAAAGAATGACTTGAAAAACCATGTGGCCAAACTGTGTGGGTGCCTTGGGTCTAGGCAGAGGGCTGTGCACGGTTGGTGGATGGTTTGAAAAACCGTGCGACTTACCCCAGGTGCTTAAATTTTGGGAATTTTCCATTTTACCCACTTCAAATTTGAGGTGTTTTCACCCCTATTCTCTTTCCACGCACGTCAGCTGACCATTAGGAAGTCCAAGAAGTATCCCCACTCTTCTCTGATTCTTGGCCTCTATTTAGAGATTTACAAGAGGATTTGAGGTATTCCTTCCTCTCTTTCTTCTTCCCTTCCCACTCTCTTCTCTCTTGGTTTTGGTTTCCCCCATGAACCCTAGATCTATTGTGGTCAATCTTAGGGTATTAGGTGAATCTAGTGTTAGTGTTTTTGGTGTTTAGGGTTATTATATGCAGTCTATATCTCCGTTTGGGTGGTCACCATTGAAGGTATCACGTTCTGAAGCATTTAATCTTGGTTTCTTCTTCTTTGAAGTAGGTGTTTCTTTGAAATTGTTTAATTTTGGAATTCTATGTGTGTTTGTGCTTTCTAAATTCCTTTTTATTGAAAGTATTAATATATGTAATATCTTCGAGGTGATTTGAAACCATTTCATTGTGTTTTGAGTGTAACATAATTGGGGTTTCCATGAAATTTCTTGTTTTCATGTTTGAAATGGAATGTTTTCATGTGCCAAGCTATTTGTGAAATGTCTGTGTGGTTTTTTGAAATTATTTTCATGAAGTTATTTGGATTTCAATATTTTTTTAGTTTTCAAAGAGTGATAATTATGTTTTAAATTGAGGTGTTGACATTAAAATGTTTTAGAAAGGGGTTATTTAATGGGATTTAAAATGGTGTTTTGAAATGTGTGTGTGGTTTACCCCTTGTGGAAATACCTTGATGGATATTTTGAAATGTGTTTGATGGAAATGAAGGCCCTTGAACATGTTTTTTATTTTAAATAAGAGGACCCTTATGTTAGGGTGTCTTTGAAATGTTTTTAAATGGTGTGGGTGATATCCATAATTTTCTAAATAATGTTTGGAATGGTGTTTTATGAAATGTGAATGGGTTTAGCATCCCGAGACTTGTTTTAGTGTTAGGATCAGTTAATTCTTTGGTTTTAAAAATGGTGATTTTGGAAGACACCCTTGATTTCCCCTTGACCAGTTTTCCCCTTATGTGGGTTGTTGCTCTATATGAGGTGCTTGTGACTCCCCTTGTGTGAGAATGTGCTTGGTTGTGTCGTGAGCCCATCTTATATATTTGGCTATTCATTTTTGGGTGTTATGGGTGAGGGAAACTATGATTTTTCATTGTGTGTTAGACTTGGCTTGCATGTTCTTACACCTCACTTCCTTTTTGGTCATAGGAACTCGGGTATTAAGTGGGAGATCTAGTTTATTACGCTAGTTGGTTCAAATGACTCTATCCTCCCTTCAATCGTGCTAGGAACAAGGGATAGGAGGGGTTGTCATCATAATGGGGCTTGTTTGATCTAGTTAGATGACTTCTGGTTTGAAATTCAATTCATGTCGGTAGCTCGTTCAAGTGTTGGTATACTCTTATATGGCTAGGTGCATCGCACTTTAGGAATCCTAGGATAGATCCCATGACACATTTTATTGCTGGTTTATTATTGATTGAGGGGATTTTTATCTAGTTCTTTTATGTATCATTTCACCTACTTTCATTATTATGACACATTTTCTTGCTTTCATTGATATATTCCTTGTGGTGTATGGTGCCTGCTTGTTGTGCTTGACCCGCGTGAGTGTATTGGGTTGTTTTCTTTGAAAAAAAGAGTCTTAAAATATAATGGAAAACTTATTTTTAATTTAAAGGCATGTGTGGGTGATTTAAAGAGGATTTCAAAAATGGGTGTTTTGGTTTAAGGTTGTATTTAACTGGTGAAATTTTTTAAGATGACAGTTTTTGTTACACCTTGAGATTTTGTGAAATATTGTTTTCTAAATTAATTTAATATTTTTGATATTTTTCATTTCACACAACAGTAAATATAAATTTTGATATATAAAAGCACTAAGTTTGACTTTCATCATATGAAACACCAATTTAAGCTTGTACTAAACACAACACTTAGATTAACTTTCGATATACACAAAATTCTGTTTGGCTTGTGTTACATATAGTACCGAGTTCCTCTGATATCTTGCATTACACACAAGTTCATGTTTTAGTGAACGAAAGTATACTATTAATATTTTTATTAAAATATTATTATAAATACCATCTAACTATTGGAATTAAAGTTATGAATAATATCAGCTAAATTGTGAAAATATGATTTACCCATGTAAATAAAATGAATCCTTTGTTATCAATTATTTATAAATGAATGCAAGGACTACTAGAAAATAAATATTTTTTTTAAAGAAAACTAATTTTCTATATTTTGAAAAAATAAACTTCATTTTTGAAAGTGGAATATCAAAATTTAATTTGGGTGGATTTTTGTTATTTTTATGAGAAGTTTTATTTTTGATGAGTAGTGAAAAATACTGAATTTTAATTCAAAAATATTTTTTCATATGATTTTTTCATATAGTTAAATTATATATTAATTTGGTTTTAATGTATAATTAGTTTAATTATATATCAATTAATCCAATTTAGGTCATTGGAACCAATTTCACATTGAAATTGGATATAAAAACATTTCAAACTTTTGTACCTTTTCGCTTTAAAAACCCACTTTTACGACACGTCTGTGAGATTAATTTTAAATTAATTTTTTCCAATTATGTGTTTAGAATTTGGAAAAATGAATTCCATGTTTGGAATCATTATAATTTATAATATCTAGTAAGGTTAAATTAATTTTTAAGTCAAAAGATCAGTGAAAGTAATTAAAATTAATTATAGTGATTAATGTAAAAACAAGTTTGATTAGTGGTTAAACTTCAACTTAAGGATCCAAATACCCTAGATACATGTAAAAAATCCATTTAATGACCATATTTATACCGTATCCTTACTTGACTCAAAAATGGATAATTATTGGAGGCACATGATGTAAGAGGGACATCTCAATAGTGTTTTCCTTTTTATATTTATAAGGATGCCACTCCCCCTCCACTACAAAAGGACACGCACCCCCTCACTTCCTCAAACCTCTCAAGACACTTTGTCTCATAAAAAACCTACCCAAATAATATCCAAACTTCCTTACTCTCAACCTAGAAGTCTTACTTTGGGCAGAAAGCAAACCAAGTTAGTTCTTTCATGTAAAACAAAAGGAAATACCCAAAGAAGAGGTAACATCCTTCCACAAGCTTTTTTGTTTTATTTTTATTCTCCACCCCCTAAATTCTTCTTATTACAAGTTTATATAAAAAATTTAGTATCATAAATATAAAGAAATGTTTTCATTATAAGGGTTTTACCTATACCTACACATACTTCCTTTAAATGGGCAGCAAACTTATCGTTTGTGTGTACGACAGACTTCCGCCTCGCCAAACGATGCCATTAATTTTTACTTTACTACCTCTCATGATTGATAATTATGATGGAAATACCATTTTTATATGATATATATGATATTTATTATTCCTTTATTCTTATTTAATTATTACATAAAACACAGCTTCATGCTTTTTCATTTCGTGTAAATACGATAACTTCGTTTGTGGACATGTGGACTACCACCACCTCAAAGCGATGTGATTTGTTCACACTTTACCTAGAATGGATTAAGGATGATTTTAGAAATATTATATGATATATATGAAATAATAATTCTACTGGAATTAATACGCACACACACACATTTCATTTAATTACTTTCTTTCAATAAGACAATAAAATAAAAACAACGTTCATGCATATGTACGACCTACCATTTCCATAAATAGTGTATTTAATTTCATATTTATATATTTTATAGATTATTATAAATAATTATATAATTAATATATATGATATTTAAATCATATTTGAAATTTTGGAAATAATTAAATAACAATATAAGTAAGAGGATCTAGAATAACAAGTCAAAACATATATGAAAAACAAAACAGATATTACCCAAAACATAACATCAACATGAAATTGTTAATAAAAGGGTAATATAAAGTCATAATAATATCATATATGGTATTATATGTGATAATATGTTTTTTCATTTGATTTATAATAAACTTATACTTATTATAATGGTGTTTTGAACCTGTATGAAGGAAGTCAAGACTTAAGGTTACAATTTTCTCATCTCACTTTTATTTATGTAAGATATATGCTATATTCACCATATTTTTGTGTGGTGTAAATAATAACCTATAAAATTTTATATCAATAATTTCCTTTATTTCATGATACTAAAGTTTTAATTGATTTTATTCTTTCACAGATCCCATGATTCAAAAGTTACTCAAGTAGTAAGGGGATTTCTAGTCTCACTTTTATTTCTGTGAGACTTATACCTTATTCATCTCTCATTTCTTTTTTTTGAGTTGTATATAATTACCATAATTTTATTATATTATTATTATCCTTAACTTTATTTTTATTTAATATCCATTTGATGATCTTTATTTCATGGGGTTTTACGATTCAAAAGTTACTAAATCAGTAATGTAGTTTTTCTCAATTTTCATTCTTTGATTATGGTTCCATTGATGAAATATTATGATCCATATCTAAAGAAATCATTAATTTTCTTCTACTATGTTTATTAATGATATATTTAAGTAATGATACCATTTTTCATTCTTGAGTACTTAAAATGATTAATAAAATGTTTTTATGAAAATCTGACTTTATTTCTCTCTTCGGTCGAAAATCTGTTTCCCCCTAAAACCATGTATTCAAAGAAAAAGGTTTTCAAAAAAGGTTTTATATTATAAAAGTGTTTTAAATTATTTTCAAATAATCCTTTATAAGTTTTCAAAGTTATTTTCAATAAAAAAGGTTCTCAAAAGGTTTTATTTTTTTGAAAAAAATTCTTTTTTAAAACGGAAAGGATATTTTCCTTGAGAAATGTTTTAAATGATCCTTTTAAAATTATTTTTCATCTAAGATGAAATAATTTGATATAGTTTATGATTTATTGGGTATAGGATTGATGGACACTATTATTATTCTTTATTTGAATAGTTTATGTTTATTATGACAAGTTTCTTATGAACCCGGTTTCTCTTTCATGAGTTATACCATGATAAAATGATTATGAAACTGACTTCCTTTCATTAGTTATTATATAATGAAATTATTATGAATCCTCTCTCTTTTCCCCATTTTATGATAGGATGAAGTGTTTATAATATCCATTTCATTTAATGAGTTTTTATTTGATGTTTATGAAGCACATTTCTTTTTATGGGACATGATATGATGAAAGTTTTATTATCTTGAGGCACAAGTAAGAATGATTTTATTATGTGATAGGTGAGACCTATATTTTTCGTCAATGAATTAGGTAAATATTTATATCTCATAAGTATGTCAGGGCTGAAATGACAAGTGAACTCGGTTCAGTATGACCGAACTGGGATGAGGAGTGAATTCGGTTCAGTATGACAGGGCTGGAACATGGAGTGAATTTGGTTCATTAATAAAGGGTTTGAATGGGAAGTGAAAATGATTCTGTAATACAAGGCTAGAACGAAAAGTGAAATTGGTTCAATAATATAGGTTTGAAATGGGGAGTGAAGTCAATTCAAGTAAATGAATTTTTCCACTAATATGGTCTTGACAGTAAGCCATGACTATTATGGAAATTATTTTATATGTTTATGTGTCTGCTAAAATCACATGTATTATGATTATGTTATGATCTCATGGATTATGCTATTAAATTTCTTATAATTCATGTCTTATGAACTACTAATATTTATACCATGACTCTTGATTACAATCTTTTAATGTTAATATCATGTTCTCATACCCTTATGCTTATGTTATGCATACATATCTTCCTTGTTTACCCTTACCGAGCATCTATGCGCACCCCTTTACTATGTTTCCTTTTTCTAGGTTATGGATAAAGGTTTTAAGTAGTATTAATAAAGGGGAAGATCTGTAAGGTTGATGTTGAAGATCTTTCACAAAGTTAGAAGATTATTTTTTCAAGTTTCCAAACACACTAAACTTTTACCATCATTGGGAATCTATTTTTTAATGTGCTGAATATTCATCTAAAATGATGTAATATCCATATATGGTAAGCCTGAGCTATTATTGTTTTTATTTGAATAAAATAAATGAGTTTTTTTTTGAAAAATGTAAGATTGGTCTATTATTGTTTTCATTTGAATAAAATAAATGGGTTGTTTTTTGAGAAATGTAAACAGATGTGTGGTTTTTAAATAACTTAGGACGATGGATTATTTTCAAAGCCTTTTTTTTAGTTTTGAAAAAAAGTGGAATGATTTTTAAGTGCTCATGAATATGTTTGGTTTTTCACATGGTGTACTGGAAAGCCTATTTTTTAAGCTTATTTTCAAACTAGCATTAATAAATTCCCTTATGAAACATATTGAATAGATTTGGTGGGTTGTGGTGACCTACTGAGCTTTTTAACTCACACCTATATATTTCAGGTTCCAGGTACTTAGTCAGATCTTTTTTTTTCTTGAGGCCAACATGGGGTGTGTTGAGTGGTGGTGAGCAACTAGAGGTTGCATAGAGTTGATTCGGGCGTGGATCAGGTTGGTTTGTAGTAGTTTTTTTAGTTAGTGTCATATATGTTATGAATTGTTGTATCCTTCTGTTTATGGATCATGGTTATAGTTATGCAAATGGGTAGGATCAATTTAGTTAGTGATGACCTGTTGACATGTTTATTTATTTTGGACCTTGTATTTTTTATTCCATTATATTTTATCTCTGATTTGGGTGAAACCGTTCCCAAAGGGATTCCTGTGATGCTGATAGCTCGTGGGACATCATTAATTCCCACAGAGTTATCGAATTTAGAAATTTATAACATGAATCAAGAAAACTACTAAACTATATTGTAATATAGTATATACAAGTCTGATGTTGAATCCATAGTGATAGAGTTGGAAAAGGTATTAATTCAATAAAAAAGACCTAAACTAATTTTGATATGCATAAATTGAATCTTAGATACTAATCTGGTGATTGATGAAGAATGTGGGAGAAAAAAATAGAAAAAGGGAACAGGACAACAATGAATATAGGTTCATGAGATAACATGGTATAATTAATAATTATGTAGTCATCATAATTAGGTCATAATGAGTCTAATGGTCATGGAAAGTGCTCTCCATCATAATTTTTTTTCTCTCATGGTCTGTTACTTCAGATTGAAAATAATGGGTAAACAGAAATGTTATTTAAACATAGGGTAAGAACAAACCCAATGGTCATGTTGGAAGTCTAAACTTTAGATATCATATTAAATAAAGGCATTCAATCAACTCAGAAAATTATCATGCTCTAAGAAATAAAGAAATTAAATTCTTTTCCTAATCCTGCTCACAATGGTCATTCAAGAAGAATCAATAAAGATATATAAATAAAGAAAAAACATGAAATCGAAACATAAATTGAAATAAAAAATAAAATACATCATACAATCAATCTCATTAACAACACACATCATGAAACAAAGAAATCACCCCCTTATGAAAATCATGATTGGGTGAGAAAAAAAAGAAGAACCTATAGAGTAGCAGCATCAGGGCTCCGTGGTGGTGGGCCTTAGTTTGGCATCGTCCGTATCATTCTTAGATGTCTTTTCTATGTGACTGAGGGTGTGGTTTTATAATTTTCTACACCAAACCCTTTACAACCAACATATCTATTTTTAAGTTTCTTGATACATTCACAATGTGTAAATTTATACGGTGTGTAATGTACATCAGTGGTGAATTATTTGTATCTTTCTCTATCCTGAACATTCATGTTTTGTATAGTGCACAACGTGTAATGGATTTTCACAGCATGTAAAATGGCATGACTTGCAATGGCGGTGACTCCCCTCCTAGTGAACTCACATCATGTATTGAAATACACGAGTGACAATATCAGTTCCTTCAAGGGAAAACCGAAGCGTGATTATTCTCTTGGTAGTTCTCGACGGTAGGGTCATTTCAGACCTCCTACAACTTTAAGAGGAAGTCCTTTGATTTGATATCAATGTGTAATGCTAGGAAATTCTAATAGGGTTTGCACTAAGGTTCCCAAGAACTATATCTCATGCTAACATTCAGGACACTTGTAGATATTCTTCCACATAGTGGGACATGATTATTAACTCCTCCTAAAACTCTGAGACAATCAAATGATTCATGTATAAAATAGTTTCTTCTGTAGGCATCCGTAACAAAGCTACTTCACACAGTGGAAGAGTCTCTAAAGGAAGTAGACATGAGTCCAACAACTATGAGAGGTGCCATTAATATAACTTCGTCATTAATTATTACTTTATTTGATACAGATGCATCTCCAGTCGTTTATTTCTACTTGTATTGTTAATATTAAAAGTCTTCCTATGGACATTTAATCTTGTATAATGGATATTACTACACCCCTTGGAATGAAGATAGAGCAGGGTCTTTTTAGTCCTACTTATTTCTTCTCTCTGTTAGATGTCAAACTGGCTTGGGGTTTTATGGTCCTTGACATGAAACCTCGTGACACCATTTTCTCAATGGATTGGCTCATTGCCAATAAATTCCATATTGATTTTTATCTTCAGCAGGTATACCTTACTACACCCAGTGGCGTCTCTTGTCTATCAAGGATAATAAGATCTAAGGTTGAGCAAAGCTAGACCCTCTTATCCAGAGTTTGGGAAAGAAATATCAATGTTTTCTTTTGATCTGGAGCAGTAATCCTTGAGTGGTGATCTCCATTCAGTTGTCGTCGAGTTTCCCAAGGTGTTTCATTCTGATTTCTTTAGGTTTCCACCAATAAGGGAGGTCGAGTTTTCAATTGAATTAATTTATGGTACTCAATCAGTTTTTATTCCCTCTTACCACATGGCTCCAACAAAAATGAAAGAGTTGGAGTCCCAATTGGATGATCTTCTTGAGAAAGGTTTTATATTCCCTAGTGTGTCACCTTGGGTAGTGCCAGTTCTCTTCGCTAATAAAGCTGATGGTTCTCTTTGCTTATGTGTGGATTAACGAAAGATAAATCGAGTTATGAAGAAGAACAAGTATCGGTTTCCATAGATTGATGATATGTTTGATCAGTTTAAAGGGGAAACGTGGTTTTCAAAAATCAGCCTTCAATATGGTTACCATAAGTTGAGGATAAAAGAATCTAATATTAAAAAAACCTCCTTTTGGAGCAGGTACAAACATTATGAGTACATTTTTATTCCCTTTGGTCTAACAAATACTCCAGCAGTTTTCATGGATTTGATGAAGATGATTTTCCACAATTATCTAGATACCTTTGTTGTAGTATTTGTGCATGAAATCTTCATTTACTCAGGTCCGAGGAGGATCATATGCATCATATGAGAACAACTTTGAGTTTTCTTAGAAATAACCAACATTATTCAAAGATTTCAAAGTGTGATTTTTGGATTTGAGATGTGAAATTCTTGGGGCACACGGTGTCTAAACAGGGTATACCAGTTTATCATGAGATGGTGAAGAGTGTTATGACTTGGGAGAAACCATGAAATATCTTCGAAATTCGGAGCTTCTTGGGTTTAGTTGGATATTATTTCTGGTTCATAAAGGAATTCTTGAAGTTGGCTTCTTCGATGACTGCTCTAACTTGGAAGGGGTTGAAGTTTTCTTGGAATGATAAATATCAGAGTTCTTTTGTTGAACTGAAATGTATTTTGACAATGGCGCTGGTGTTGACTTTTCTAGAGGCTGGGTAAGACTATCTGGTCTTCTATGATGCATCAAGTTTAGGATTGAGTTGTATTCTTATGCAGGGCGATGATGTAGTTTCTTATGGATCTTAGCATCTTAGTCCACACAAGAAGAATTATCCTACCCATTACATTTAACTTATAACTGTGATGCACTCGCTTAAGAGTTGGAAACATTACCTTTTTAGAGAAATATTTACTATGTATTTAGACAAAAAAATATTGAGTTAGATATTCTCTCAAAGTAATTTGAATCTCTTTCAGAAGTGTTGGGTGGAGTACCTATAATATTTCGACTTTGACATATCCTACACCTTAGGGAAAGGGAATGTCTTTGTAGATGCATTGAGCAGGAAACATCCAACTTAGGTAGTGAAAGAATCTTCAAATGAGTGGAATTTGAGGTATCTCTTTGTATAGTTTCATATTAGAGTTCAGGAGAAAGGGGATGAAGATTCTTTAGCCAGTGTTTAGTTGAATTCCTCTCTTCTCAAAATGATACTTTAGGATCAAGATATTGATGACGAATTCCATAACATTAGAGACTCTCTTTATAGTGGGGAGATAGTTTATAGTGGCTGTTCTCCAAGCAGGGTGTTTTATGCTATCGAGATAGATTTGTTGTGCCGTTAGAAACAAGGAATACTGTGATGGGGGACTGTCATAATTCCCAGTGGTTTGTATACCCAGGAACCACTAAGATGTTTTGTGACATGTAATGACAGTTCTGGTGGCTAGGTATGAGTAAATACATTGTTGAGTTTGTTTCACATTGTTATACATGCCAACAGGTGAAGGATGAGCACCCGATATCTTTAGGTTTACTTTAGCCACTTCTAGTCTCTACTTGGAAGTGAGATGAGATCCTTATGAACTTTGTGATTGGGTTTCCTCGTATATAGAGAAAGAAGAATGCGATATGAGTTGTGATTGGAAAGCTAACCCAGTTGACTCACTTCGTACCCATTCATGATACAATCAAAGTTGAAGAGTTTAGAAATATCTACATGAAAGATATTGTTCATTTCCACAGATTTCCATATCCTATAGTATCTAATAGAGATCCTCAGTTCAATTATCGCTTTTATAGAGGCCTTCAGGAGGCACTGAGATCTCAGGTTTGTTTGAGCATGACCTACTATCCACAGTCGGATGACCAAATAGAGAGAGAGAGAGATCTATGTAGATATTTGAGGATATACATCATGCTTGTGTTATTGACTTTGGTGGGGCTTGTGATGATCACTTGAGGATGGTTAAGTTTTATTATAAAAATAGTTACTATTCCATAATTATCATGACTCCTTTTGAGGCCTTGTATGATCGTCCTTGTATATATCCGTTGTGTTTTTCAGATATTGGTGAAAGTTCCTTTGTTGGACGAAGTTTGGTCCATGAGACGATAACAAAGATTCATTTAATACATTAGAGAATTTTAACGACACAGATCCAATATAAGTATTATGCTGATCATCATCACAGACCTTTGGAATTATCAGTTGGTGACAAGGTGTTCTTGATAGTTTCACCCTGGTTGGGTCATTGACGACTTAGGAAGAAAGAGAAAATTGATTCTCATTTTGTGGGACCTGTCAAGGTTATTAAAAATTAGGGGAAAGTTGCATACCATTTAACACTTCCACCACAACTAATGTAGATACATAACGTATTTCATGTATCATAGTTGATAAAATATTTATCTGATCTTTATCATGTTTTGAGCTAGAGTGATTTTGAGATTGAGCCTAATTTGTCTTTGACTGAGCGACCAATCAAGATAGTTGATTCTGAGACCAATGTACTTTGTGGGAGGATGATACCTTTGGTTTATATTCTATGAAATCATGGTTTTGATAATTATGAGATGTGGTAATGCAAGAAACTTATGAGGGTGCAATGAAATCATCTTTTTGGCATGAAATATTCTTTATAGGCTTTCTGCGGACAAAAAGTTTTTATACTGGGGAGATTATAACACCCCGTTACTGATATGATAGGTACGTCTTTAACCTTTTCTTGTTTTTTCATTTACGTTGACAAGGTATGGTTGATAATGAATTGGGAGGATACCTATAATGAAGAATTCAGAGATTTGTTAGACTCTAAACTTTAATTGGCATTTTCTATAGGTTGTGGGAGGGTTACATGCCGTGTAACTAGGTTACATGATGTGTAATGGTCGCTAGGTGCATACTGTGGGAAAGTTCATGTCGTTAGAAGTTTCACACCATGAAAGGTTACCTGAAGTAATGATCCATTACATGTCGTGAGTCATTTAATGAATGATTTTTCATTTTAAAGTGACACGTTTTTGGTGGTTATGAAACTTAACTATTTCATGACGTGTAGTGGGATTACACATCGTGTAATACCCCGAATGCAACTTTTAAATGGGTAGCACATATGAGATCCTCTTTTAACCTCCTCTCTTTTTTCACCTCTCTCAACCCAAAGCCTTCCCCAAGTGATCTTGGAGCCCTCCATCCATTCTGGGTTCCTTCATTCGGCGTTCGATCATCGTTACACTTGCAGTGTGGATTCCCCGGTAAGTGTTCTCTTCATTATTTGTATTTATCTATTTATCCTAATCATTTGGTATTTCAATATATTATCCTAAAATTGATGTATCTATGATCCGTGATATTGGATCTCATTTTTAGGATGATTTTCAAGGTCTTCTACACCCTCGTTCTCATTGAAGGGTTCTGTTGTGAGTGCTGATTTTTTGGAAAATGGAAGGTGATTACGTCTAATTGGAACAAATTGATTAACCTTGAATTTTTTGATTTTATTCATTTTTTTATTTAAATTCAATTTCTCAAACTTTAATTCAATTTATTTGATAAAACCTAATTCCATTGAATTGAGAGATTTGAAATGGTTTTGACATGAAAATTGGGAAAACCACCAATTCCATTTAATTGGGGAGAGTTTGTGGGAATTGGTTGATTTAAATTGTAAATTTGATGGAAGTTATTTCAATTAAATTGTTGAATTTAATTATGGAAATGAATTGTGAAATTTATGTATTTGGTTTTGAATTGATTTCAAGCTTGTGAGACTGACTTAATAAAATGTTTTGATAGAAACCCAATGGTTTTATCTTGTTAAAGAGCCAGGTTTTTGATTAAAACCAATTTTTTTAAATGGAAAATTTTTATTTGAAATGAGGGAATGATATTTAATTATTTATTAAGTAGTCTTAAAATAAATTTCTCATCATTGATTGTGTAAGATCACATGCAAGAATTATGTATTTTGGGAGTTATTTGGACACACTACGCTTCTACAACGTCCTAAAACATAAATATAGTAGGTCACATCCCCGATGGGATGATGACGAGTCACCTTTGGAGAGTGTTATATGGATGTGTGTATACACATATTGCTGTGATCACTTAGAGAGTGCAGAGTCCTATAGCCTGGAACTTTCATACCTATTTGGTAGATGACCATGTTGGTTACTTGTTTTATATTTGAGATATTGTTGAACTACGTTACATGTATTTTGAATTTATATAAACTATTTTATATAAATGTTTTATTAAAGCTATTGTTTTATAAATATTACATCTCTTCTAAAGCCATTTCTTAAAGTATTTCCCATCATTTGAATTGTGTATCATGATTTGTTTAAATATGATTTAAAATGCCAAACCTATTTATTTTAAAATTGAAATCATTCCTTTGGTTAATCTATTGTTGGAATATAATATGTAATCCTTAGTGAGACCCTAATTGGATTTTTAGCTCACAACCTACTTGTGCCTTCAAGTGTCTTTAGATTATCTCCTTCCAGGTTCGAGCATAGGGAAATGATCTTCTGGAGGTGGATCCAGCTGTTGAACTTTGGACTTGGTGAGTTGTGTCCTTCGGGACATGGATTGTTTTTCACTGTTTTGGTAATTGGGATGCATAAATTTGGGATTTAATTCCTTGTTTATTTCTAGTCTATTACTCCCAGTGGAGTTTCTTTTGTATTCATATTTATTTTCTTGTCTTGATTCCACTATGTTTTTTTTTGGAAAATTCGCCCCCCTTGCATGTTGTATGATGACATGAACAAGTCACCAACCCATGGGGATCAGAAACTCTCTTCAAACACTGTTAGATCTAGCTCTATTATCAGGTTACCAGGGTACCCAGGCCCAGGCTGGTTCGTGATAGTTAAACATTTAATTTATATTGATAGAATGTTATAAAAGGTTTGTAATGGGTTTCATAGTTTAAACATTTCTTGAAATTTGGAACAATGAAATAATGATTTTTTATAAAACATTCAGTGTTCAAGAATCATCCTTAAAGCCTAGATAAGGAGGCTAAGAGCATGAGATGATTGTCGTATACCATGATGAAATATGTTCATAGTGAAGTTGGGTACATTGGGTGTATTATGAGTGACATGTTATTAATAAATAAGTTGATGAAGGATTAGTCCCTTCCATCTTTATAAAAATTAGATATCTAGGAATTTTTATTGAAATGAAACCATCAAACTAAATTCCATGACCACGGTGTAAGAACATGTTCATTTCAGGAAGTTTAAGAAAAATGTATCAAGCATATAAGTTGACACAACTATGAAACCTTCTTGATAAGATATTGAGACAAAGAGCTTATATTACACAATGAACATTTGTATGTGATTGTCATCATTCTAACATTAACTTCATTTTGGGTTCCTTTAAATGTTTCTAGACACTGATATTGAACTTTAAACAAACCTGCCTAATGCCACTGAGGAAGTAGCCTGTAGGGTCTTAACACTTAGTATTTCCATTGATCTCAATTAAATTTTATTTGAACTTAATTATTTGAATAAATTTTAATCTCCATATTGTGAGATAATATTTATTTGTAATTTATTCATCACATATATTTATTTACTATTTTATTTGAGTTGAATATTAAAATAAATATTTATTTATAAGACTGTGAATATTATAAATATTTATTTATTTATCAAATTAATAAAATATATTATTTGAGGTTTGGTAAATATCGAGGAGGAACATAGATTGATTTATTGGTTCCAATGTGATTGATATATTAAATACCATTTAAATAAATATCAAGATTAAATGAATGATATTGATAATATCAAAGAGTTATGCATACTTCAATAAAAATAAAAATAAAAATATTATTATTAGATATGTGGTTAGATAAGGATTATGAGAATAGTTATGGATCTATGTAGAATGATTTATTATCTAACCAAACTATATATATTCTCGATTATATCATTTCCTAGGGTTAGATGTTGTTGTACACAACACACCCCTATATAGATTCTCTACTCCCAAGTGAGAAAATTTTCTAGAATATAGAGAAACTTCTCTAGAATAATGAGAAAATTCTCTAGATAAAGAATTGTGTTTCGATCAAAAGGATCGTCCCTTTCAATGAATAACGATACATACGTTGGTATAAAATGCCTATACATGGTATATATAATAAGGGAGGGAATAGATCCCCTAACCATAAGCTATGATAAGTTTAGTGGGATGTGTATCTCATACTATGACCATAAAAAACACAACAAGAATAATGTTTCACACCATAATTACTGTCAACTAACAAGCATGTCATCCCCATCCACATGCCACCTTAATATAGATGGGCCTATCATGAATTCATAAGGAAATACCAACCCATTTGAAAGAGAGCACCATTTTTTGAGTAAAGCAAATGGAAAGTGGCATATCATCCACACATACTAGGGTTAATAATAATTGGTCATGACATCCCATCAAATTATCCATATTAAGGAAAGATCATTCAATACCACCATTTATGTCACACATTTTTATTATCAATGCTGGTATAACTCCCAACCATGTTCTATTTCAAATTAAAGTAGGTCCTCACATGCCTAATCCCCTTTCCATGCTCCAAATCCTTGGTATGAACTAACCGAAACAAAACAAACTAAAAGTGTTCACCTCACACCTCTCTATGTAAATGAAAAATTCCATAAAGTATCTCAAGGTATCATAACAAGGAAATCCTCAAGCTAGACTCTTGTATTAACATACCACTATTCATTAGAGGAGTCTAATAGGAACCTATAAAGGTATACTAGGTTATAACATAACCAAGGATACCCTTCATGGGTTCCCCATTCTATCTCCCAAAATGCTTTAACTTTAAGCACATGGTTATCAAAGACCATGGAATCAAGATACAACCCCTATAGGACCCCTCATGGCCCTGATAAATTATAATCACTCTGAAGATATAAAGGAAGAAAGTTATTTTAGTTTATAGCTAAGGGAACACAAATGGTTCATCCCATATATCACACATCGCATGAAAACTAACAAAAATTGATGGGAAATCATATGGAACACCTACCTAGTTGTCATGGGATCCCACTCGCTGAAAAGAATCAATTTATTCAGCTCCAATAAAATGAAATATTAAGAAATCCCAGTCTCCCAACTCAAACTATAGAGGACAGAGGCATTGGTTGGTATATAATCATTTCCTGGTTTGAGAGGATTTCAACCGCTTCAGAATTAACAATATATGCTCCAAATTATCCAACAAAAGACTCAACCTAATAATATAAGACTCCCTTACCACTTTCAAATACAAATATGATAAAAAAATCTTTCCATACAAGGCCTCAAAATGTACTATCTGAATTTATGACTTGTAATTATTGTTATAAGTGAATTTGGCATGCATGAAATAATACTCCTATAAACAGAAAAAATTAAGGTTTCATGCTCACAACCTGTCCTCTAATACCTGGATAATACCACTCCAGCAGTCCATTAGTCTGAGGGTGGTATACTAAGCTCAAATGAACCTACATATCAAGAACATTATGAAATAATTTCCTAAATAGAGTCACGAATCAAGCATCCTGACCTGATACAACACTTTGATACACTAGGAAGGAACACTATCTCATCGATATATAGCCAAACCATCTCATTAATAGATTGTTGATAATCTTTACCCAAGATTAACACACTAGAATTTCAGTCATCAGAACCATAATAGTGAAAAAAAGTCACCAGATGGACTCTCCAAACATCACTGTACCAGAATATAGAAGAAAAACCTCACTTAAATCACCCCACTAAATTCGTCTTACTCGAGCCTACTCACTCATAGCTCACACGATACATTCAATGCGATAAAAATAAATGAACACATACAAAAGAAAAAAGGTTTTACTTGGTTCAAAATTTCAGCCTATGTCCATAAGGAGAATAATTACAATATTTCATTTCAATGGAATTGCAAGATGATACAATCATTGTGATTAGACAACCACATATATCACTAACTCAAGTATTAGTATAACAACTTAGCAAGTAGTCCCACCCCCATTTTTATAGAAGGTACTATTCAGTCATCCGGTTGCAATAACCTCCTATAATCACAGGGGTCCATCTGTTGAATTGTGAAATTGTTGATTGCCTATTTCTTTCCTCAACCTGGCCATCAATCACCGGTACATCAACATTGACCCTATATTTTACTATTTTACTTCAAAATTCATGTTGACAATGATTCAAACATAGAAAAAGATGTCTTTAAGTGATATCAACATCCATTGAACCTACAGTGGATCAACCACTATGCTTTGAATTCATTAGAAATTCACAACTTTTTACCAACTCATTTTCGACCGCTGAAGCCAAATGTCGCAACCTTCACAATACTGAAGGGTCTACCTAATTTTATCTTTCTAGTAAATTGACTCAAAAACTTCAAGATGATTCACAAATAACAACAATATCCCACTTGAATACTAATTCAAGGACTTAATGAAATACTACAACACTTTGGAAAATGACAAAAATTAACCTCTTCTATTGCATGAAATGATCCACCATCTCCCTTTCATTCACCCAAGTCCAACAGAGCCACAATGTTTCCTTAAACTCCCATGGACTAAAGCATTGGTGAATGTATCCATCTGATTTTTATTTCCAGTCATCTTATTTAACTCCTCCATCCTCCATCGTATTTTGGGTAAAATGGTACTTTAGGTCGATATGTTTCATGTCTCATGGAACACTGAATTTTTTGTCAAGTGGATTTCACTTTGACTATCACAGTAAAGTAAACCACTTTCCTAGTTGCGTATGAGATCTTTAATCAAACACCTTAAATATTAAATTTACTTTCTTGTTTATGTTATTTCTATATACTTTTCTCTCATTGTGGTGTGTGAAATCCCCGACTGCAACTTGGACATCCAATTGATAACAATTCTTCTGAATGTGAAAACATATTCAGTGTGCTCTTTCATAAGACAGAGTCGGCCCGAAGTCCTGTATCAATATACCCCTACAATGGATCATCTTATCTAAAACAAAAACCAATATAATCCATTTCTTTGAGGTAATGGATAATCCAATTCATAGTTTCCCAATTATATTTCCTTAGATTATCCATGTGTTGGATAACCACTCCTATCACATGAGCCATGTCTGGCTGAGTGAAAACTATGACACACAAGTGACCCCCTACCACTGATTAATACAATACTCTCTCCATATTATTTGCCTCTTCTTCCATTCATTTTACTTATAATTTTGAATGTTTTAAGTGACTGATGAGAGGAGTCAATGCCACTTTGCATCCAATCATCGAAAATTTATCCACAATCTTCTAGATGTACTCTATCTGTGACAAAACTAAACCTCAGGTCTTCCTATATTTCTTAATCATCATGACCAAGATCTTATTTCCTTCATTGAGATATTTCATTTCAAACTTTCCTAAAAAGTCTATCTTCAGACCTTGAATTTGTTGAATTAATGAACAGAATAAAAGCATGACATCCACGTACAAAAAAAATGGTGACATATCTAATAATGTAATGATAATAATAATGTTCCGAGTTTCTTTGATTGAAGCATTTTTCCTCCATGAAGGTGTCGAACTTCTAGTTCCACTACCTTAGTTCTTATTTCAAACCATAGATAATTTTATTAAGTTTGCACACCAAGTCCTGATTTTGTTGATCCACAGAGCCGATAGGTTGCTTCATATAAATGTCTTCCTCTAGACCACCTTTAAGAAAATACATCTTATTATGCATTTTATATACATGTAATCCTCTAAAAGTGATGATGTTGATCACTATTCAAATGAAAGTATACATAACTATAAGAGAAAATATTTCAAAGAAGTTGATGCCCTCCTCCCACTGAAACCCTTTTACCACTTGCCTTACCTTATACTTTCTACTTCCATCAGATTATTTCTTTAACCTAAAGTTCCACTTATTTTCAATTGTCCTCATTCTATGTTGTAGTTCTACAAACTCCCATGTCTTGTTCAAATGAAGAGAACCCAATTCATAATTCATATACATTGACAACGTTTTTAGAATCTCAGAGGATAGAAACTTCTTATAGGATTTATGATTCTCCTACATCCATCAAAAGTAAGAATTTCTGATCGGGTACATACTCTATACCACCGTCAAACCCTTTTTGACCTCCGCATTTATGCTTGCAGGTCTTCTCTTTCTAGAACTGAATCCTCCATAACTCTGGATTGAGCTTAACTGGTTTTTGAGAATTCATGTATATTTTCCACTTGTCTTAACCTAGAACCTATCATGCTTCCCTATGAAATTTCTTCCAAAATTTGTGAACTCCTGGTAGACTCTGATCTATCTAAATTCTCTATAATTTGTGAACTTCTAGTGCCTTCATCTAGATTAACTTGTATTGAAGTTGATTCTTTGCCTTCAACTTAGGTTTCCTCCAAATTATTTTCCATAAAAATTACTTTCTCATTAAATAGAACATTTTTTCTTCCAATTAACTGTCTCTTATCACCATCCTAAGTCAAAATCAAAGATCTTTATCTCTATAGCCGACACAGAAACATGATCAAGATTCAGCCTCAAGATTATCTCCATCCTTGAAATATACATTTTCATTGTCTAAACTTCCAAAAAAATTAAGGAGAGATATTTTTAGTGATTTACCCATCAACAATATTTTTGGAAACTCCTCTCCCATGGGTATTGAGGGGCTGATTTTACATTATCTTGTTCATTTCCTCTATCCAAAACTTCTTTGAAATTACAGAGTGCAGCGACCTACTCAGAACTCTTTCCATTAACGTCTGATACATCCTTTTAGCTACATAATTTTGTTCAAGAATCCCTAGTATAATATTATCATTTTGGATTCCCCTATTTTTTAGAAGTTCTGAAAATTTCTTCAGGTAAACTAAACACTATTGTCTAACATCAAGCTCTTCTACTTCTCGTTAAATATTTCAACTCTATTTTCCCACTGAACAAAGACTCTAAACACTTTAGACTTATGTTTTAGGAATTAAACCCATACTTTCCCCATAGATTCATTAATGAAAGTTACAAAATATTATTATCCTCCATGAGATTTGACTAGGAGAGGTCTCCAGACTTTATATAGAAGCTCCAGCTTCTATAATTTTGGTGTTCTTCCACTCAAGTTAAATGTCACCCTATGTTGATTACTGAGTATGCAACTATCATAACTTCCTAATTCTGAATGATATTTATCATTAATTTTTTCCACTAGAACTTTCATTCATTTCTCACTGAAGTTACCAAGCTATCAGTGCCACAGATTTGAACTTTCAGAATTTGAAGTTCTGACAAGTGTAGCTCTCACCTCCCTTCTGTTAAGATAAAGTGTTATATCCTTTAAACCTATTTCGATGATAAGAGATCCATGATTAATCACTCAGCCTATGAGCCTTGTAAGGGTTCCCCCTCATCCCTTGAATAGAGGGTTATCAAAAAATCAATAAAAATGAAGGCCTTCGATCCATTGAGGCCTATGATAAGAGATCCACGAGTGACTTTCCACACTCTTTAGGAAAAGTTTGTTCCATATCCAGTTCCATCCAACTTCCCTACTGAAATCATAATTTTCCAAAGACTTGGAATTTACTTGCACTACTACAGGTGTTTAACATCGCCAAAATTTATCGGTGCTAGAAAAAAGTGTTGATAAATGACATCTTTATAAGCGCTAAAGAAAGTACTCATAAATTTAACCCTTTATTTTTAGCGCTGATAAATGGTACCTTTTATCATCGCCATATTTTTAGCTCTCATAAATGAATCCTTTATCAGCACTTTTTTGCACTGATAAAGATCCAAATAAATAAAATGAAATAAATAAATAAATAAAATGAGTATTAAAAAAATATTAAAAATTTTATTAATTAAATAATTATTGATAAAAATGAATAAATTCATTATACTATATATAAATTATAAATGATAATAAATAGTATGTATTAAATATATAAATATATGAAAAATGAAAATTAAACAAATTAAAATAAAAGTAAATTGATAAAAATATTAATCATTTTATTAATTACATGATTATTGATAATGTTAATAAATAATATATATTAAATATATAGATATATATATTAATATATTTAAATATGATATATATATGACAGAATATATATTTTATTTACGTTAAATAATCATATATTTAGTGAATAATGGTTTATATTTAAAAATTAACCTGAATTAAAATTATTGATTAATTACATAATGTAATGGACATATAATTGAATGTTGTTTGATTTTTTAAATTTAACATAGATCTAATGTTTGTTATATTGATTTCACATATATGTAATTAATACATTTTTATATATAATGCACACACATAAAACATATCAATTTTTCAACATTATTTAAGTGTGTTTATTTTTAATTTATTCAATTTCACTCATTTTTAACATGAATGCCCTTAAAACTAAATATTCATTAATAATGTTAAAAAAATATTAGTAAAAACTTATTTATAAAATAAATATATTTATAAATAAATATATTTGTAAATAAATATATTTATAAATAAATATATTTAAAATGTACATAATATATTTATAAAATTATTAAATTATAAAATTATAATTATAAATAAATAAATATTTTTTTAAAATAATTTATATAATTATAAATAAATAATTATGTATATTTAAATAATTATAAAATTTATAATAAACTTACTTAAATAATGAATATATTTAATATATTTATATTTATATGTATTTATTAAATATATATATAATTATATAAATATATATAATGATATAAATATTATTTATTAAAAATATTTATATAATTATAAATAAATAATTATATATTTAAATAATTATAAAACTATAATAAATATATTTAAATAAGGAATATATATACTATATATATATATTTATATATATTATTAAGTATATATATATTTATAATTGTTTTCTTTATAATTATAAATCCTTTATCAGTAATAAAAAACACTGATAAAATCAATATTTATCAGCCCTAAAAAGCGATGATAAATATGCCTTTTATCGGCGCTTATTATTTAAGCGCTGATAAACCGGCTATTTGTCAGTGTTTTTTTGAAAGTGCTGATAAAATTTTCCTGAACTATTTAAAAAAACCTAACCAGTTGCAAATCCATTGCGATATGAGAATCTTTCCGAGGAACCCACCCAATGCTGGTGCTCCTCGGTGAATCAAGGCTCAAATCACACAAACCCACTCAAATCACACAAACCCACTACCTCCAGTTGCTCGAACATCATCCGACATCTGGTGTTCACTTGTAGTTGGGGTTTCTGTAAAAAACATCGAGATCTGGACATGAGAGTCTCAGGTTTTCATTAACACAGTGAAGTAGGTCCATGTTTTCCTTTCTAGGTTCCAATTTTATTTCTGTATTTGTCATTTCATTTGTTATTTCTTCTTCTATGATGCCATCAATTATTTGTGCTCCAGTTGTTGTACACTATTTTTTTTTGTTTATGATCCGTTGTTTTCTTGGATATTGATATGGATATCCAATTTTTTTGTTTTTAAATTTTTATTTTGAATCAACTTGATTCATTATCTACATATATACCCCATATTGCTCCGCAAGATTAATTTTTTCATTATTTTTAAATCTTAGAGAATCACCTCTAGTCCACAGATAAACCAATTAAATAAGTATTTATGCTACTATATAAACAGTGGAGGTTTTGTATATAAAAATCATAAATGAATGAGCAAATTGATTTAGAAAACCAATTTTCTATCTGGTGATGGTCCGAAGCGGCAATAAAAGTTGATTTTATGCAATTCATTAAAGATAATTTATTTATTTAAATTCTATTTTAATCTTCTGGTGTAAGAGTTTTTTCTTAAAAATTTATTTTCTCAGAATTGTGTTGTTTTATTTTTAGAGAAATTTTAGTAAGGGTGATACCATATTTATTTATTTTCAATGGATCTTTATTTTCAAAATTAGTATGAGGTTGTATTTATTTTACTATGTTGTGATATTCTACTATTAGAGTTACATATATTTTTATCAATTTAAGTTTATTTTATAAAGATATAGACACACACACACACACACATATATATATACTTAAATATATATCTTTCTATCTATTTATATACATTTTTAGAACCTATAATGTAAGGGTGATTTTATAATTATTTATTCACAAATTATGGTTTTGGATTTCCAAATTAAGAGGAGATTATATTTATTTTCATTAAAATTATGTTTAAATGTTCATTTGTTTTGCAATTATGTCTATTATAAATTCCATTATATATATATGTGTGTGTTTAAATGTGTATGAGATAGACATTGGAAGGGTTGGTGTGTTTTTGTCCCTTATTTTTGATATATCTTGTTGATGTGTATTATTTATTTATGCCAACTTCTTTATGGATCTCCCTAGAATCTCAAGGATGAGTTAATATGTATTAGATGACCCCTCTATAATTCTTCATACGGGTAGATCTGATGTGACAACCTCCCTAGAATCATTGGGATGAGTTGGTGTGATGATATGACATCCCCAGAGTCTTGAGATGTTTTCAAATATTTGATATATCATTAATTTTAAATGTAATAATTCCTTAGTTTGTTACATCACTTGTTTCAAAAAATATAATGGAATTTATTAAATTCTATATATTAGAAATTATTTTTAGGCATTCATCATTTTAGGTCTACATGTATTAGTTTCACCCCTAAGAATCTCTAATTACTATCCATGTATATGAAATAACTCTTTATTTATTAAAATGTTTTATCACTACATTTTTATATCTGCTAGTTGATTAAATGATAGTTTATTATTCTTGTTTATCATATTTGGGTTTATTATTAATCCTTACTTGCCTATATTATATTATCATTTTTTAAGGGATTAATGAAAGACTTAATGTGTGTCAAAAAATAGTTATTATTGCAATTTGTTTCTTGAGACTCATCCCCCATATCTTTTATAGACAACTATCATCCTCATCGACTTCATCTTCTGAATAGTATTTATTGATTTTTTTCTTGAAACTCATACCTATCTCTTTTATGTTTCTTGTACTACTCTTATCACTAGTCATTTAATTAATGACTAATTCTTAGAGTATTTCAAGAAATATAGGTGCATATCTTCAAGATATAAAGGATATGTCAAACAATAAAATGAAATGATAAATGTCCGGGAGATGAGTTGATGAGGATGAGTTGTCTATAACTTTAATATTTAAATGAATTCATAAGATAAAACCAGCTATAGTGGAGTAAATATTTTCTTAAATTTAATTACCTATTTTCTTTAACATACTAAAATTATTTGAAACAATCAAATGTTGAGTTCCCTTTAGTATAACTATCTATAAATTTCACCTTTGATAATGAATATCTTATGTTTATTTATTTATTTATTGTATAAAATTAATCTTTTATGAATCCAACAGTATGTATATGACTTAAAAATGGATGCATGCTAATAGTTTGAAAAAAGAGTATGAAGATAAAGTTAAAGAGTTCATCAAGTTTGCAAGATAGCATGCAAACGATCCATCTCAAATCCTTTGTCTGTGTTTATATTATTGTTATTCACAATAAATTTTCCTATAAGAGTTGTAAGAACATTTTCTTTGTCATGAAATAGACCAGGGTTATAAATGTTGGACTAAACAAGAGGAAAAATTGAATGTGGACACTGATTGGGATGATACTGCAGTTTACCGATCATTTTATATGAATACTAGTGTAAATGATGATGGATATCACATGGAAGAAATGATAATGACAATTAAAGATAAACTTCATGATTGTAAAAAGTTTTTTGGGGTGAAACATCCTAATATTCCATGGTACGCTTCTCTTTGAATAATAGAATAGCGTGTGTTGTACGCAACTTCAAGTTCTAACACACCACAACCAATCAAACTAGCCATTATGAATAGTAATACCCACTTTTCGAAATTTTATACATTTCATATTTCAAAACAGACTTCATTTTTGGATTCAGAATATCAAAATTATCTTAGGGTGAAATTTTGATACTTTTATGATAACTTTCAAATTTTGATGAATAATGAAAATTACTAAATTTTAATTAAAAATAAGTTTTTTAATCGAAATAATTAACAATGATAAATTATGAATTTGAATGGTTTATAAGTATAATTAGATTATATTTTTATTATTTCATACAATTTAGGTCATTATATGTAATTTCACATTTAAATTTTACACAAACAAGTGGCAATCTTTTGATAGTTATTATTTCATAAAAACATGATTTTTTGTTTTGACAACAGGAATTAGTTTTAAATTAATTTCTGCCACTTCTTTGTTTTGAATTTATACAAATGGATTCCATATTTGGAATCAGGAGGTCCAAATTTTGTAAATAGTTATCTTTTATTTTTAGAAATTTTGAATAATTACTTCGGTAAATATTTTATTTACAATGGTTAAAGGGGTAAATCCAGTAAATAAGGTTAAAAAATAATATTATAATAATATTAAATTACCCTAACACATGTCCTAACACTATTTTACGATATATTTCCGACCATGGGCATCTTTGGGTCTATTTGGGGACCCCATGGAGCTACTTGGAAGTGATAATGACATTATATATAAAATAATTTAAAGTAGAGACAAAAATAACAAAAGAAAATATCTTTTAGTAAAACAATTTTTATATGAGGTTATATAATTTATCTATTAAACTATAAAAATTAATTATAAAGATAAAATAATTTCCTAAATAATGGTATTTTATTTATAATTTTTAGACATTAAATAATTAAATTTATTTATGACAAAACGATGATGAAATAATTACCTTATTTATGAAATAATCAAATAAATTGTTTTATAAATACTAAAATAAATATAATTTAAAAGTTTTTATGACATCCAAAAATTTTATAAGTTAATATGACATATTAAGGTTTATTTAATTAATTTTTTTCAAAGTAATAATTCTGTTATGACTTTAAAAAAATTACTAAATAATGTCAAAATTGACATAATTGAGTTTTTAAAACAAATAAAATATTATTGGTTGATATAATATTCCTAAAATTATAAGATTTGAAAAAAGGTCCTAAATACTATTATAAGATTCATTAATGAACCTATTTGGATTTTATTGGATGTTTATGGTATGTTTAATAACCATATAATATAAAAATACAAAGAGACATGGTAAAAGTCAAACTATTTAACTAATAGTTAAATCTAAACGATAAGGTTAATATAGTGACCCAAACCTATCTAAAACCTATTGGTTGAGTGGTTTTCGACCCATACACACCTTATAATTTAAATAATCTACATTTTAGTAATTAGAAACCTAAAATGATTTTATTATAAAATAATATTTCTAGCTTTTCTTGAGGTGCCCCTCACTCCTCTTATAAAAGGGAACTCCCCCTTCTCTCTAATTCACACCATAAAAGCATTTTGGATCGATCAAAACCTGCCCAAATACCCTCTCAAATGTCCTCCATTCATCTTAGAGGCCTTACTTTAGTTATAAAGCCAACCTGGGGAGCCCTTTTGATCAAATCAAATGGAAGAACCTGAAGAAGTGGTAAATATTTCATCATCTCTTTCAAGTTACTTTCTTCTTCCACTTCCTCTTTATTTGTTGTTTCCATTCTCAAATAATAACTCCACTATATTCTATATACTTTGATTTTATTATAAATATGGTACAACCATATTCATCATTCTATAAATACTTTTAATGACATGTCACCATAAGTGCGTATGTACAACTTACCATCTCCACGTCATGGTGTAATTGTTATTCAATACATTATTATTTGGATGGGTATAATAATGAAGTTTAATTGATGTAAATAATAAATATAACATGATAATAATTCTTTATATATGATATAACATCCAATTATATATTATTTTAATATCAATATAATGATATTGTCGCTCGTGCGTACGTACGGATTACTGTCTCCACGAACGCGATGAGATTCATTCCCCATCGTATCCATTCAAGACTAATTTTCATTAGATGATTAAAAATAATGTTTAAAGATTTTATATAATTCTGGATATGAATAAGATATATCCCATCCATAACAAATACGATACACATAACAAATAATATAAAGTAACACGAATCTATTAACACCTGAAACGACGATAATACTAAGATATTATTAACAAGGAAATGTTAAAAGATAATATATGATATCATATTAATATAAATGATTCTTTTATAATATAATAACAATTATATCACCATTATATAGGAGTTTAACCTAATCTCTACCAAGGAAAATTACAAGTTAAGGGTTAATTTCACAATCTCTTTATTATCTAAGGATGTTTTTATGTATATACTGGGACCTCTTTATCATCCACATCCATGTTTCTTAAAAATGTATTCCAAAACATTTTTACTATTTGTTATACTATGTTCTAAAGTCATTTATACCATTATTTGAATTTTTATAAAATGTTTTGAAAGGAATCTTTCTATCATTTTCCAAACAAGGTACTTTTAACCTTTTTGACAAAATTAAGGCAAGAATGTATTTTTTTTAACTTATATGGTGGGTGAAGCTATTTTCTGCCTTTAAAAAATCGTCGAATATTCCCTTACAAGATTATAAGAATATTTTCAAATATAAATGTTTTCTATTTATAATTACGTGACTTTAAAATGATTTCAAAATAGAAAGAGATATTTCTCAAAAAAGGTTTTAATTTCATCTATGTCAACATCCTTTGATGGATTTTAAGTTTGTTTGAATTTGATTTATTATGATACAAAACTTCCATATTGTATTGAAGTCATTGTGATATTTTTGACTGTGGATGTGTTATTTCATACCATTCGTGGTTTATGGATAATGTATTGACATTTCGTATGCTAGTTTTAATATGAATGTTTATGTTATGTTTAAACCTTTTCATATGAGGAATGCATTGGACTTAGTAAGTGACAGGTAGAGCCTGCTATAGCTCCTCAATGTATAGGTAAGTCTCATGAGACAAACTAGTGTCTTGGAACAAGGCCTTGACAAAATCTTATTTGTAGTCTTGGAATAAGGCCTTGACTATGTGGTTATGAAAGTCTAGCATTATGAATTCCATCGTTATGAAAGTGGCTATTGATATTGCATGTGATTATTCGACTAGTAGAATATCCATGTGAATAAGTAAAAGGAATTATTTGATTTTATCTTTGCCATACTATGTTTAATTTAAAGGTTAAAAGGATTTCATTTTAGTCTTATACATTTCCTTAAATTTTTATGCTTATTTATTAAATTTTCCGCTATATTTTTATCCTTATTGAGAATCTGAGCTCACCTCTTTCTATATTTTATTTTTTCAAGGATGTGAAGAAGTATTTTATGACTGACTTACATGGATAGTCTAAGGGGATATGAGTGTGGCCTATGGAAACAATGTTATTGTAGTTTTTTATTTTATAATTTAATGTAAAACTTATGAATGTATCTAGTATTTACAAGGATACTAAACTGATCAGTCTTTTGGGACATGATTTCCTTGTATCTTGAAAATGATATGTAATGATGCACCGACTCTAGGATTCGGGGGTTAGGGTGTTACAGTTGGTATCAGAGGAAGTTTAGTACAAACATTGGAAACTAGATTTAGATAAACTCTTATTAGATCACATAGCACTAAGATAGACTTTGCGAATTAGTATAGAAGAACTTCCTAGAATTTTGGTACTGTAGATATTTTCTGAGTTTTTTAAGAAATAAATCCCTGTCCGGATATGAGCAGGTAGATGCAGCTCTGGAATAGATGTAACTAGGGGTAAAACCCGAAAACACCTCTTTGAGCTGGACTCGAACGAGAACTGGTGCACGACAACAGGCCTTGCTGCACTCTTGGTTACAACACTCTCGAGGGATATGGTTAGGATAATTATCATTTTATTTAAAAACTATTATGAAGGGTTTATGAGTATATAATTCCTCAAAGAAAACATTTTTATGATTATGGATTATATCTATAAACTTTTCAATTTCTGTTATGTGTTTTACAAGTTTGGATTTATGTATTGTGATTCATAAACTAATCTAGTATATCAAATTATTTAGAAATGGCACCTAGTGGAAGGAATGGAAACTGTATCAATGCACACACTCCATATTGGGATTCCCCTACTGCTCACGATAATTATAGTGGAGCTGGTGATACAACTGGTGATGATCAGCTTATCACTATATTGGGACAACTCACTCAGGTTATGAATAATAAGCTTACCCATATGGAGCACCCTGATCCACAACGCGGAGGATCAATGTTAAAACACTTCATGAGGCAACAACCACCAAAATTCAATGGGAGTACAAATCCATTAGTGGTTGAGAAATGGATAAATTCCTTAGAGAAAATATTCCACGCCTTGGGGAGTAGAGAAAGGGAAAAAGTTGTCATGGCAGTTTATCACCTCACTGGAGATGATGATCAATGGTGGTCATTGATTCAAAACAAAAAGGAAGATGATGAAGTATCAAATATGGAATTGAGGGAGTTTAAAAAAAATTCTTAGAAAAATACTTTCCTCATGACCATCGAGCGGATATGGAAAGACAATTTCTGAGTCTGAGGCAAAAGGAGGATGAGAATGTCGCAAAGTATGAAGCTAACTTTACAAGGTCAGTGTGGCATGCTACAAATTATATACGTAACCCATGAAGTAAGATTTATAGTTTCTTTTATGGTTTAAAACCATTTCTCCATCAAGAATTAGTCACACAATCCTTCTCATCGTACAAAGATATTGTCTCCTGTGCTATCAAGAAAGAAAAATAATTCTCTAAGTCTTATGACTTTAAAGAAAAGAAAAAGAAGAAGAGATCTACTGAACACTCTAGAAAAGGAAATAAGGAAATAAGGAAGAAGTGAAGAATTTAATTTCCACCTTGTGATAATTGTGGAAGGAAGCACCCAGGTGCCTGTCTAAAAGGAAAAGGAGTATGCTACAAATGTGGATAGAAATTACATCTTGCCAGTGATTGTAAGAGAAAGAAAGATGCTACCAATGTTCAATGCTAAAATTGCAGGGATATGGGACATTATGAAAATAAATTTCCTAAGCTTCAGGGAAACTCCCCTCAGAAAAGTCCAAGGGATCAAGGCCAAGCTTATGAGATCACTACTGCTGAGGTTGAAGCCCCAAAAGAAGTGGTGGCATGTAATTTAATGGTTTCCTCAAGTTTAGCCAATGATTAATTTGATTCTGGATCATCGAATGTTTTCATATCTTCCCAGTTTTCTAAGAAAATTAGATATTTCCAATTTGATTTAACAAGGGAGTTGTTAGTCAAAACTCCTAAGGGAAGTATAATTGCTACAAAGTTTTGTGAATCAGTTCCCATTAGGGCATATAAATGTTCTTTATCTACTGATCTCATCATCAAAATCATGATTGAATTTAATGTAATCCTCGGTATGGATTGGATATCAGACCATGATGAAAAAATTTATTGTAAGAAGGGGGTTAATGTTTTTGATGACGATGATAAAGAACACCTTATCTTTAGAGAAGAATCGTCACCACCTAATTCTTATATAGGTCCACCCCCAGTAGCTCAACTAAATACAATTATTATGGAAGAAGATAATTAAATAACTATGTGTGAGGAAAATAATGTTCAAATAGAGTATGTACCTATTGTGAAATAATATGTTGATGTGTTTCAAGAGGATTTACCTGGACATCCTACAGAACGAGAAATTGAGTTTTCCATTGATTTAATTCCTAGATCAAGGCCCATATTGAAGACCCATTATAGAATGGCCACTGTGGAATTAGTGGAACTAAAGAAACAACTAGAGGAATTGAGTAATAAAGGATTTATTCACCCTAGTGTTTCTCCATAGGGATCCCCTGTCCTTTTTGTTAATATGAAAGATGGATCTATGAGGTTGTGCATTGACTATAGGGAGATCAATGCTATAACAATAAAGAACAAGTATCCCCTACCTCACATTGATGATTTATTCGAACAAATTCATGGAGCTCAATACATTTAAAAGATTGACCTTCGATCGGGATATCATCAGTTGTGTGTGAAGAAGGAATACATTCCAAAAAAACATTTCGAACCAGGTACGAGCATTACGATTTTACAGTAATGCCTTTTGGACTGACTAATGCACCCTCTATCATTATGGATCTAATGAATAGAGTTTTAAAGGAATATCTTTATGACATTGTAGTGGTATTTATTGATGATATGTTGGTATACTCCAAAATCTACGAAGAACATGAAAATCACATGCGCATTATCCTGAAGACTCTTAGAAGACATGAATTATATGGGAAGTTTAGCAAGTGTGAATTATGGCTTCATGAGATTTCTTTTCTTGGAAATATTGTCTCCAAGGATGGAATCTCTATTGACCCTTCTAAGAAAAAGGCAATCCAAGAATGGCCAGAACCGACAATTATAACTGAGGTACGTAATTTTATTGGTTTAGCAGGTTATTATCGAAGTTTCGTCCAGAATTTTTCCCAGTTGGCTAACCCATTAACAAATATCACACGAAAAGGGGTTAAATTTGTTTGGACAAAAGAGTGTGAAGAATGTTTTGAAGAAATTAATAGAAGATTAGTCAATGATCTTATATTGACTGTACCATCGGGGAATGATGGGTTTGTTATTTATAATGATGCATCAAAGAAAGGAATGGGTTGTTTTCTTATGCATAATGATTGGGTTATTGACTACGCATCACGACATCTAAAAATTAATGAGAAAAACTACCCAACTCATGATCTTGAGTTAGTGGTTGTAATCTTTGTTTGAAGATATGGAGACATTATCTTTATGGTAAAAAATGTGATATTTATACTGATCAAAAGAGTTTGAAGTATATTTTCTCACAGAAATAAATCAACATGAGGCAATGGAGATAGCTTGAACTACTCAAGTATTATGATTACAAGATACACTACCACCCGGGGAAGGAAAATAAGGTGGCAGATTCTTGAGTAGAAAATATCATGGTGTTTTGAACAATATGAGAGTTGAAAAGGATCCTATTTACATGGATCTAGTAAAGATGGATATGGGAATAACCATAAAAGGTGAAACATAAATGATTTTTCAAATGGTTTCCAAAACATATTTAATATAAAGGATAAAGAGTTCTCAGACTAGTGATGAAGAGTTTCAAAAGAAGATTAAAGATGTGAATGATGGGAGATTGAGTGACTTTGTGTCTGAAGATGGAATTTTGAAATTTGGGAAGAGACTTTGTGTTCCCAATATACCTGAAATAGAAAGGGAATTGTTGGATGATGCTCACAGTTCCAATTTTTCTATATACCCTGGTAGCACCAAGATGTATAGATATTTTAAGGAAAATTTTTGGTGGGACAACATGAAGAGGGAGATTGTTGATTTTGTGTCAAGATGTATGGTTTGTCAACAAGTGAAATCTAAAAAGAAACAACCAGGAGGAGTCATGAAACATATTGCCATACCTGATTGGAAATGGGATAATATTACGATGGACTTTTTCATGGGACTACAAAAGACTCCTAGAAGGAATGATGCAATATGGGTCATTGTTGATCGTCTTACCAATTCAGCAAATTTTCTTTCTATAAGAGAAGATTTACCACTTGAACGTCTATCCAGAATATATATTAATGAAGTTGTGAGACTTCATGGAGTACCCCTATCGATTGTTTCTAATCGTGATCCATGTTTTACATCACGATTATGGAAAAGTATTCAGAAATCCCTGGATACTAAACTTCGTTTGAGCACTACCTACCACCCCCAAACTGATAGATAATAAGAACCGACTATTCAAACATTAGAAGACATGTTGATATCATCTTCACTTGACTTTCAAGGTATGTGGGATCAATATTTACCTCTGGAAGAATTCTCTTATAACAATATCTTCCATTCAAGTATTCAGATGGCACCATATGAAGCGTTATATGGAAAGAGATGTCTCACACAAACCTGTTCGGATGATGTTGGTGAAATGAAACTCGTAGGCCCAGAACTTGTGGAGGAAACGATGGAGAATGTGAAGGTAATCCAAACCCACATCAAAGTAGCTCAAATTAGGTAGAAGAGATATGCTAATAATAAAAGGATGGGTTTTGAATTTCAGGTAGGAGATCATGTTTTCTTGAAGGTATCTCCCTGGAAGGGTGTTATACAATTCAGTAAGAAGGGAAAATTGAGTCCCAGGTATATAGGACCTTTTGAAAGTCTAGAACTAATTGGGGATGTATCTTACCATTTGGCAATGCCACCAAGTCTCTCCAATGTTCAAGATGTGTTCCACGTATCACTGTTGAGAAAATACATGTCTGACCCAACGCATGTACTCACCTATGAGGGATTAAAACTGAAACCAGTTCTGTCTTATTGAGAAGAGTTTGTCAAGGTTCTTGATACAAGAGAATAGGTGCTAATAAACTGGACGACTCGTCTGGTAAAAGTTGTTTGGAGAAACCATAATATGGAAGAGGCAACGTGGGAACCCGATGAACTTATGATGAAGAACCACCCGAGTCTTTTTACACATTAATAATCTAGAAATTTTGAGGATGAAATTATTTGATGGATGGAAGAATGTAACACCCCAAGCTTCCATGGTAAAATTCTCTTTGAATAATATAATAGCGTGTGTTGTACGCAACTTCGAGTTCAAACACACCACAACCTATCAATCTAGCTGTTATGAATAGTAATTCCCAATTTTTGAAATTTTATACATTTTATATTTTACAATGGACTTAATTTTTTGATTCTGAATATCTAAATTATCTTAGGGTGAATTTTTGGTACTTTTTTGATAACTTTCAAATTTTGATGAATAGTGAAAATTACTAAATTTTAATTAAAAACAACTTTTTTAATCGAAATAATTAATAGTGATAAATTATGAATTTGAATGGTTTGGAAGTATAATTAGATTATATTTTTATCATTTAATACAATTTAGGTCATTATAAGTAATTTCACTTTTAAATTTGACATAAATAAGTGTCAATCTTTTGATAGTTATTATTTCATAAAAACACATTTTTTGTTTTGACAACGAGAATTAATTTTAAATTAATTTCTGCCACTTATGTGTTTTGAATTTAGAAAAATAGATTCCATATTTGGAATTAGGAGGTCCAAATTTAGTAAATAGGCAAATTTTATTTTTAGGCATTTTGAATAATTACTTCGGTAAATATTTTATTTACCATGGTTAAAGGGGTAAATCCAGTAAATAAGGTTTAAAAATAATATTATAATACTAGTAATTACCCTAACACATGTACTCACCTTATTTTATGAAACATGTCTAACCATGGGTATCCTTGGGTCAATTTTGAGACCCCATGGAGCCACTTGGAAGTGATAATGACATTATATATTAAATAATTTAAAGTAGAGACAAAAATAACAAAAGAAAATATCTTTTAGTAAAAAAAATTTTATATGAGGTTATATAATTGATATATTGGACTATAAATATTAATTAGAAAGATAAATCTATTTAATATGTAATGGTATTTTATTTATAATTTTTATACATTAAATAATTAAATTTATTTATGACACAATGATAATGTAGTAATTACCTTATGAATGAAAGAATCAAATAAATTGTATTATAAATACTAAAATAAATATAATTTCAAAGTTTTTATGACATACACGAATTTTATAGATTAATATGACATATGAATGTTGATTTAATGATTTTTTTTCTAAGTAATAATGTTTTTATGACTTTAAAAAAATAAATTATTAAATAATGTCAAAATTGACATAATTGCGTTTTTAAAACAAATACAATATTATTGGTTGATATAATATTCCTAAAAGTATAAGGTTCAGAAAAAGGGCATAAATAATATTATATGTGTCATTAATGAACATATTTGGGTTTACGTCGAAGTTTATGTTATGTTTAATAAGCATATAATATAAAAATACAAAGAGGCATGGTAAAAGTCAAACTATTTAACAAAGAGTTAAATCTAAAAGATAAGGTTAATATAGTGTCCCAATCCTGTCTGAAAACAATTGGTTGAGTGGTTTTAGACCGATACCAACCTTAGAATTTAAATAATTCACTTTTTAGTCATTATAAACATAAAATGATTTTATTATAAAATAATATTTCTAGCTTTTCCTAAGGTACCCCTTACTCCTCTTATAAAAGGGTACTCCCCTTATCTCTAATTTACACCTTGAAAGCCTTTTGGATCAGCCAAACCCTGCCCTAATACCCTCTCAACTTTCCTAACTTCATCATAGAGTCCTTCCTTTAGTCATAAAGCCAACCTATGGAGCCCTTTTGATCAAATCAAAAGGACGAACCCGAAGAAGAGGTAAATATTTCATCACCTCTTTCAAGTTCCTTTCTTATTCCACTTCATATTTCTTTGTTTTTTCCATTATAAAATAATAACTCCACTATATTATATATACTGTGATGTTATTATGAATATGGTACAACCATATTCATTATTCTATACATCCTTTGAATGACATGTCACCATACGTTCATACGTACAACTTACCGTCTCCACATCGTGGTGTAATTGTTATTCAATACATTATTATTTGGATGGGTATAATAATGATGTGTAATTGAAGTAAATAATAAATATAACATGATAATAATTATTTATATATGATATAACATCCAATTATATATTATTTTAATATCTAAATAATGATACTGTCGCTCATGTGTATGTACAGATTACCGTCTCCACGAACGCGATGAGATTCAATCCCCATCGTATCCATTCAAGACTAATTTTCATTAGATGATTAAAAATAGTGTTTAAAGACTTGATATCATTATCTATATGAATAAGATACATCCCATACATAACAAATATGACACACATAACAAAGAATATAATGTAAAATGAATATGTTAACACCTGAAACGACGATAATACTAAGATATTATTAACAAAGCAATGTTAAAAGATAATATATGATATCATATTAATATATATGATTCTTGTATAATTTAATAAAAATTATTTCACCATTATACATGAGTTTAACCTACTCTCTACCAAGGAAAAGTACAAGGTAAGGGTTAATTTCACAATCTCTTTATTATTCGAGGTTGTTTTTATATAAGTATCTACTGGAACCTCTTTATCATCCACATCCATGTTTCTTAAAAATATATTCCGAAACATTTTTAATATTTATTATACTATGGTCTAAAGTCATTTATACCCTTGTTTGAATTTTTAAAAATGGTTTGAAAGGAATCTTTATGTCGTTTTCCAAACAAGGTACTTTTATCCTTTTCGACAAAATTAAGGCAAGAATGTATTTTTTTTAACTTATACGACAGGTGTGGATATTTTCCACCGTTAAAATATCGTCGAATCTTCCCTTACAAGATTATAAGAATATTTTAAAATATAAATGTTTTCTTTTATAATTACGTGACTTTTAAATGATTTCAAAATAGAAAGATATATTTCCCTAAAATTGTTTTGATTTCATCTATGTCAACATCCTTTGATGGATTTTAAGTTTGTTTGAAGTTGATTTATTATGATACAAAACTACTATATTTTATTGAAGGTTTTGTGATATTTTATACTGTGGATGCTTTATTTCATACCATTCATGGTTTATGGATAAAATATTGACATTTTGTATGCTAGTTTTAATGCAAATGTTGATGACATGTTTAAACCATTTCATATGAGGAATGCATTGGACTTCGTAAGTGACGAGTGGAGCCCGATATAGCTCCTTGATGCATCGGTAGGTCTCATGAGACAAACTAGTGTCTTGGATTAAGGCCTTGACAAAATATTATTTGTAGTCTTGGCACAAGGCCTTGACTATGTGGTTATGAAAGTCTGAAATTATGCATTCCATCATTATGAAAGTGTCTATTGATATTGTAGGTGGTTATTCGACTAGTAGAATATCCATGTGAATAAGTAAATGACATTATTTGATTTTATCTTTTCCATACTACGTTGATGTTCAAGTTTAAAAGGCTTTTGTTTTAGTCTTATACATTGCCTTAAATGTTTATGCTTATTTATGAATGTTTCCGATATATTGTTATCCTTACTGAGCATCTGAGCTCACCCCTTTCTTTGTTTTATTTTTTTCAGGATACGAAGAAGTATTTTATGACTGACCTGTAGGGATAGTCTGAGGGGATATGACTATGGTCTATGGTAACAATGTTATTGTAGTTTTTCATTTTATAATGTAAAGTAAAACTTATGAATGTATCTAGTATTTCCAAGGCTACTAAACTGATCGGTATTTCGGGAAATGATTTCATTGTATCATACCAATGATATGTAATAATGCACTGACTCTGGGTTTCTGGGGTCGGGGCGTTACATGGGGAGTTAAATAGTCATGCCAACAAACCATTGTTTATCAGTTGTACTAAATACACAACATTGTCAGATGTATTGAAGTTAAATAATTTGAAAGCTGGTAGTGGATGGAGTGACACCAACTTCACAGAACTAATTGGTCTGCTGAATGATATTCTACCAGAAGACAATGAACTACCATGCAGAACATACAATGCTAAACAAATGTTATGTTCAATGGGCATGATATCTAAAAAAATTCATGCTTTTCTAAATGTTTTCATATTGTTTATCAAGGACCATGAATCCCTCATAAAATGCGCTAAGTGTGGCGTAAATCCAAAAAAAAGAATTAATTCATTCTAAATATGTATGGTATATTTCTATCATTTCATGGTTTAAAAGACTATATGGATGACAGAAATGAGATATGAAAGAAAATGTAGAAGAAATGAAAACACATGGGACACACAAATTTATGTGGTTTATGAATGATCCCTACATCCATGGAGAGGTAGAACTTCAATACATCAGGAGAACATATTACAGAGTTTTTCAGTTAAGAAAACCTAGTCCGAAATGGGCTACATATGGAGAAGATGATCCACTATTCCGAATAGGAATTCCGCGTTGTTATAGTGAAAGGTGACCACCTTTGTCAAAAGTGCTATAGTGGAAACCGACTAGAAGTCAAAAGTGCTACAGTATAGTTGAATCCAAAGTCCATGCTGCTACAGTGCTTGTCGGTGTCAGTCGGTCAGCTCTGCTATAGTGGTCAGAGATGCTCAAATTCCAAAAAAATTAGGCTGGGGGCCTTTGGCCCTCATAACGCCAGAGCAGGGGCGTGTTTTCCCCTACAACCCCCAATGAGCTCACCATAAATCTCGACCCATGAATTTTGCGGGCCATAAGCATTCGGCCTAACCGGATCGGGCTACACCAATCCAACAAGATACAAGTGTTACAATGTATGATGCAAATAGAAGTAAAGAATTCACATTGTGGTCTATATTGTACGGAATGATAAATGATTTCCCTTCTTATGAAAAATTATTAGGCTATAGATGTTGGGGTGTCCCATTTATAAAAACTGCACATAATCAGTTCGGTTGAAACATTCCTCAAAGACAATGTTTTTTGGACATCAGAATTTTTTACCTCGAGGACATAAATACTGATCCTAGATGACAACATTTTATGGGAATATAGAACAAGGTACTACACTATATCTAGTAAGGAAATCAACTACACAATAAAGTAAAAGATATTGAAACTGTTTTCTGTAAACCATTTTCAAAAATCATTACAAAATCAGTTTGGATGAAGAGATCAATTTTCTTTGAATTACGGTATTGAAATTATTTGTATGTCAGACATTTTCTTGATGTCATAGATGTTGAAAAAAATGTATGTTATAGTGTTATTGACATGTTACTAAATTTTCCTAGAAAAAATGAAAGACGACATCAAGGTTAGGTAGGACTTGATTGAAATGGGGATAAGGGAAGTGTTGACACTAGTGAAGGGTAAAAGGTAGAATTTTCTTCCTCCAATAGCTTATAATCTATCCATACATGAAAAATTACAATTTTTCCTTTTCCTTAATAGTGTAAAAGTTCCACAGGGGTATTCATCAAATATCAATAATGTCGTGCCAATGAATAATTTGAAGTTACAAGGACTAAAATCACACGAATGTCATGTTTTGATGTAAGATTTCATGCATGTAGTTTTCCATTGCATTCTACCTCATAATGTATGACATACATTAACCAAAATATGTTTCTTTTTCAAATCCATATGCTGTAATGTTTTAGAAATGATGAAGTTTTCCATCATGAATAAGGAGGTTGCAGTCATATTATGTGAATTAGATCTATTATTTCCACTATCATTCTTCAATATAATGGTACACCAGATGGTTCAATTGTTTTTAGAGGTTCAACTATGTAGTCTTGTCCATTACAGATGGACGTACCCCATTGAATGATATATGAAAATTTTAAAAGGGAATGTCAAGAATCGAAGTCAGACAGAAGGTTGTATTGCAGAATAATATATTGTTCATGAAGCTATTGAATTCTATACTAATTACCTATCAGAAGTTGACAACATCAGTCTCCCAAAGTTTCTTCATAGTAAAAACCTTATGGGAGAAGAGATTTTTGGAATAGATGTTGTTACAATTACCTTCAAGGAGTGAAATAAAACACACCTTTACATTTTACATAAGAGTGAAGAAGTTGATCCATACATTGAAGCCCACAAAAAATTCTTAGAGATTTGAATCAGTTAAGAGCTAAATAATTTATATCAAATACACACAATCAATAGTTTATATGATGGTTTCAAGATCAAATTTATAAGGAATTATTTGAAAATCCGAATTCAATTGTTGAATGACTTCAAGGGCTCGATAGAGGATCGAATGTAGATAATATACCTTATACTCATTTTGTAATAAATGTTTATACCTTCTATACAAAAGAAAATGATGACTAAAGTACGGTGTAATACTGTGGTGTCATTCTAATAGATGAAGTGATGTACATATCGGGTTCCAAGGATTGAAATCCAATTTATGAAAATATGTCATATTTTGACATTATTAGATAGATATATGAGTTAGATTATACAACATTTCAAGTGCCGATTTTCCATTGCAAATGGGTTTACAAAATCATTGCATTGAAATTTGATGAAATGATATTCATGAAGGTGAATTTCAGTGTGGAATGGGAAAAAGATAAGTTGTTCATAATGAAATCACAAGTAGTGCAAGTATTTTATGTCTCTGATCCAACAAAAAATAATTAGTCGATTTTCCTGCTGGTGACTCAAACAAATTTTGGGTCAGATGAAAATTCAATCAAGGATGAACCTTTTATTGGGTGATCACAATCACTTCATGCCAGTTCCAATATAGACTATGTCTTTTTCATTAGAGGTGACCATAAAAAGTGGATTTGGATTCTTGATATAGGAACCAAATCCCTAAAACCTTTAAAAAAACAATAAGAGATCAATGAAAAGGTAAAAGTTTTTTTAATATACTATTCTTTTTCCTCATAATATTATTTGTTGTCTACTGTATTAAGATAATATAAATTAAATGTTTGATAACTCATACAAATAATGTCTTCTGCACATGATGATATTACCACTCCCTCAAAGGAGAAAAATATAATGAAGGAAACCATTTGGAATGATGTAAATGTAATGTTACGATATAATTTATTTATTTTATCGAATAATTATATAATGGAACGTTGATTTAATTTTTATTATTCTTTATAGAGTTTGTTTATTTTATAATATTTATGTCCATCTGTCATTCCTTTGTAGGAAGAGCAATGACACTATCTCTGATCAATCACAACGGTAATCTTGATGTTTTCATAGTAAAATAATTTTCCATTGAATTAATGTATTGTTTCATTTGTATGTTTAAATTATTTCTTATAGATATTACTCACATAATAATTGTTTTTTATACAGGTGGATTCTTTTGTTTGAGATGGGGTGGTCTGTCCATCTTTCATGCGTTACTGTACCAAAACATCAACATAATTCTTCTCCCTCAAAACCTTTTCACCCCTGTAGTGTTGCATTTATCACTTTTCTTCAATCTGACACACAGTGTGACCGATATGACTCCAAATACTTATTTCTATTTAAAATTGACATTAATTTTAGTAAAATAGAATAATAACATACTCAAAACCAAGAAAACATATTCATATTATTTTGATACTTTAATACAATGATACAAAAGTCATTTGTGACATGTAGGAATCAGCCACACCTCAATCTGATACATGATGTGCCCGGTATGACTCAATGTGTCCGTTATTAGTTTAAAATCAACATTTTAGTTCAATAAAGTGTCACTCACTGAAAATCGATCAAACACACTTGAATTTTATTAATAATCTAGGAAACTGATTAATAATTCATTTGTGATATGTATGAATTTTTTTCATGTCAAACCATTACATGATGTGATCAGAATGAGTAAAAAGTGCTTCTTTCCAGTTTAAAATGAAAATTTAGTAAAAAAGACAACTGACGTACTTAAAAATGAGAAAACACATCTAGATTGTTTTTATACTTATGAAAAATGATCGAAAATTCATTTGAGAAGTGTATGAATCCGAGGCACTTCAATACGACGCACAACATGACCTGTATGACTCCAAGTGCCTCTTTTTATTTAAAAATTTCATTTATTTTAGTAAAATGGACAACTGACTTACTCAAAACTAAGCAAACACATTCTGATTGTTTTGATATATTAAGAAAACGATCCATAAGTCATTTTTGATGTGTGGGGATTAGACACACCTTAAGCTGATACATGATGTTCCTGGTATGACTCAAATTGTTTTTTATCAGTTTAAAATCAACATTTTACTTCAAAAAGTTTCACTGAATGAAAACTAATCAAATGCATTCAGGTTTTCATGATAATTTATAAAAATTATTCATAAGTCAATTTTGATGTATAAGAATTAGTATTATGTAAAATCGATACATGATGTGATCAGAATGAGTCAAAGTGCATGTTTTCAGTTTAAAATGACATTTTAGTAAAAAAGATAACTGATATACTCATTACAAGGAAAACAAATTTAGATTATTTTGATACTTTATGAAATTGATCCATAAGTAATTTGAGATGTGTAGGAATCATCCAAACCTCAATCTGACCCGCAGTGTGACCGGTATGACTCCAATTATGTATTTTTATTTAAAATTAACATCAATTTTAGTAAAATGAACAACTAACCTACTCACTACTGAGAAAATGCATTCATATTGTTTTGATACTTTACAAAAATGATCCATAAGTTATTTGTGACATGTATAAATTAGTCACAACTCAATTTGATACATTATATGCCCAATATGACTTAAAGTGTATGTTATCAATTTAAAATTGACATTTCTGTTCAAAAAGTACCACTCACTGAAAACTGATCAAACGTGCTCGGATTGTTTTGATAATTTAGGACAACGATTCATATGTAATTTGTGATGTGTAGGAATCAATTTCACATCAAAACTATACATTATGTGATCTAAATGAGTCAAAAGTTTATGTTTCCAGCTGAAAATGACATTTTAGTAAAAAAGACAACTGACGTACTAAAAACCGAGCAAACACATACAGATTGTTTTGATACTTCAGGACAATGATACACATGTCGTTTGAGACATGTTGGAATCATCCACACCTCAATCTGATGCACAATGTGACCAGTATGACTCAAAGTATGTCTTTTTATTTAAAATTGACATCAATTTTAGTAAAATTAACACCAATTTTAGTAGAAGTAATTTTTTTTGTTAATTTATTTCTTTATATTATTACTAACATAAGAATTTTTTTCTTATAAAAGTGTGTTCTTTTTCTAAATAATGGGTGGTTTTTTCAGAAACAACATGAGTCAGGGTCAGGATTATAAGATAAAGGAACATTGATGTTTTTGAATGTATGTAATAATTTGTATTTATATAATTGTATAAACTAATATTTGAAATGTTTGTAATATATTGTTTTTTTCTTGTATTTGTGTTTTAAATTTTATTTTATTTAAATTTTGTATTAGGACTTGTTTTTTTGATATTTGGTGTGTTTCTGGTGCTACAGTGTACTATTACAGCACATTGCACAAGTGTTGCAGTGTGTTGTTGTAGTACACTATAATATGACCCTTTATCAATGATTTTAAAATTTCTGATAAAAGAAATATTTATCAACTCTTTAAAAGTTCTAATAAAGGACACATTTTTCAGTGTTTTTAAAATAGCTTATAAAAGAACACTTTATCAGTGATTTTTTAGCACTGATAAAAGACCATAGCTTTTAATATCGCTCAGGTAGTAGACACTTTTCTAGCCCTGATAAATGTCGTTTCTAGCACTGTTAAAGCCCTTTTCTATAGTAGTGTTGACTCCTTTCAGATCAAGGGAACAACCATTATTCAATCATATTTTCACATCCCCCTTACCCACTATTTCACGATCTTCATCATCCACTAGATGTAGTATTCGAAAGTTTCTAAACACATAATTCAGTATGAAACCCTTTTTACCAACATACATTCCTTCAAATAGACTTATGTTGAACAATCATTGCATCAATAATACCTTATTGAGAGGTGTAGGATTCTAATACATATCTTCAAATGATGCCATAAAATTCATTGCAGTATTCTTCTCCTGAATGTCGAAGGTCACATTTTATGCAAACAAAATCCTCACCAAACCTAATTCCTTTCCATATAGCCTTTCACATTCCTCTTTCTGCATTGCCTTTGGCTTAAATCCTTTAAACATAACTTCATCATCCTTCTCAATGTGGTAGTCCTACAATCACTTCCGCTAAAATACAAAATTCATTCCATAAAATTTGTTAAATTGGGCCTTGCTATCCTCTGATTCTATCCTTTTGATGATAGTATCTCCCACTAAAATCAAAATATGTATGAGCAAGAAATAATGTTACCAGATTTGTTGAGAAAACCCTTCCACAAACTTCAGACATCAGAAGTTTAGTCATTGGAACCACAATGGTGGAAATAGGTCACTGAATGGGATCTCTAAACATAAGCCTACTAGAACATAGAAGAAAAACCTCACCCAGATCACCACACTAAATTCGAATTACTCGAGCCTTCCCACTCAGGACTCACACAATACACTCAATATGAGTAAAAGAAATGAATGCATGCAAGAAATAAGTTTTACATGGTTTGGGTTTTCATCCTATGTCCATAAGGAGAAGCATCATAATATTTAATTTCAATATAAGTACAAGATGTTACAATAATTGTGACTAGGTATCCACATGGATCACTAACTCAAGTAGTATAATAACACATCATAAAGTGGCCCCAAGCGATCATCCGGTTTCACTGATCTACAATCATGAGGGTCCATTCTTTGCATTGTAAAACTATTGATTCCCTGTTTCATTCCTTAACCTGACCACCAATCTCTGTAGATCAATAGTGCTCCTACATCTCAATCTTTCCCTGCAAACTCCATGATATGAGTGATTCAAACAAACACTGTTGTATTGGTGTAGCCCGATCTATTTGGATGATGATGTTCCGAATACTAATGACCCATATTGCACACTAGGCCGCAACTCTCGAAGGCTGAGCTCTACGGTGAGCCCGTTGGGGGTTATAGAGGGCAACACGCCCCTACTCTGGGGGCCAAAGGCCCCTATCCTATTTTTTTTGGAAATTTTAGAAACTCTGATCGGCTATAGCAATGCTGACTAGGTGACACCGATAGAGCACTGCAGCAGTATAGACTTTGGCTTAGTTACTACAACAACTCAAACTTTGGTGAAAACTATACTATAGCTCCATATACTTCATGCCACCAATCACTGTAGCAACTTAGACTTGGGTGACCACAACACTGCAACATTTCATACCTTCATCCACCATTTACTATAGCACAATGTACTTACTTTGCGGTTGGTGACACAATTCTTCGTCTTCTTTTTTAGCTCTCCCGAGTTAGGTTTTTATAGTGTGTGAAACTCTGATCTCCATATACTTGTGCTCCTGAATTGATAGTGAAGTGATTCCACCTCTCCATGGACATAGAATATTTTCCCTAACCACATAAATTGCAGTGTTTGTGTCTATATTTTTCTTATTCTTTTGTTTATGTCATTTCTTCATATACAAACCTCTATCGCTGTGACTCTTGACATTTTCACAACAGACACAAATCCCTTTTAGTGATCTTAAAATCCACTGAATCTCCTATGGATCGACTACCATGCTTTGTATCCAACAAAAATTGACAACTTCCAACCAACTCATTTCCAACCGCTAAAGCCTGCTGCCACTGCCTTAACAAGAGCGAAGGGTCTACCATATTTTCCCCCTCTAGTAAACCGACTCCAGCACTCAAAGAGGATTTAAAAATCCCAATATATATTTGTTCTCTCATATAATTAATAAATGATCAACTTTGGTCAATTGATTAACTATAACCCATACCACATCACAACCTTTGGGGTGAAGGTGATATATTCCCTAAATCCATTACTTCTTAAGATGCATATAGCTATTTCGTAGGATACAATTGGGAGTTATGTTAAATATTTGTTTCATGCTACTACCCATGCATATAGTATCTTACTACAAAGGTATGAATTAAAATAGTTCAAGGGAGAGGGATTACAAAGGAACAACGAAACTATGATGCCCACGTGTACCCTGGGAGACTCGATCCAAAGACCTCTTATGAGACCCCTGAAAGGCATAACCACTAGGATATGCCCCTGGGGCCTACTAAGGTATATAATAAATACATGAAATAATATTTCATGACACTCCATTCATCAATAATAATGTACAATTGGTGTCATGAACCAACTTGGGTCACCCCCCAACTGGGCACTCGAGTCGACATGTGGAAAATCTCGAAGGGCATTCCTGATCCTCATAGACTATAAATTAGTATATAGGAATCAAAGGATCACACTCACAAATTATTTAACCCAATTATGATAATAAAATACACAACAAGAACTTGATGAGAATTCATCATGACTCGTTCATTAGCCAGACTTCCTTGCAAAAAAAAAGAAACAAACCAAACAAGGAAAAAATCAAAATAAACATCCAACTACAACCATATAACATGAAGGTAAATTAACCAAGGTGGGAAATGATCTATGAATAAAAAGAAGTCATGATTGTAGATACAACCGTGATATAAAAATAAAAAAGGAAACTCAAATTCTAAAATGAAAAAATGATCTCCTCATGACCCATTGTCATGCTCCGATATCATCACCAAACTCACCCTAAGAGCGACAAGGTAAAAAAATCACTATAGAGGATCCACCTCAGGAAATGAATATGTACTTAACCTGAAATGTATATAGGCATGAAAAGAAAGACTAGTAGGTAAAATCCCCACATGTGACACCCCCCGTGTCACTATGTTTTTTTTCTATTATTTTATCTTGTCTTGAGTGGTTTTGAGATTTAGTTGGTTGTGGGCTGTAATTTCATGTTTTTGGATGCTTTTTAGGGGGAGAAAAATTAGCTCTCATGGTTAAGAGAAACTGTGAAGTGCCTTTATGGGTGAGCTGTTCGTTTTGACAGAGCCATTTTTCAGAGCTTCTACATGGTTTTAAAAACCATGTGAAACTCCCCAAAAGTGATGCGGGGATTTGTGTGTGTCTGAGGTGAGGTGCATGATTTTTCCAAACCGCACAATGCCCTAAGAGTAACCGTGTGATAGTTTTGGATTTGTTAGAGGTTGAAACATGGTTTTAAAATCCATGAGACCAAACCATGTATGTGCCTCGGGTCTATGTAGAGGGTTGTGCACGGTTGGTGCATGTTTTGAAAAACCATGTGGCTTTCCCAGGTGCTTAAATTTTTGGAATTTTCCATTTTTATATCTTCAAATTTAAGGTGTTTTCATCCCTCTTCTCCAACCACATGCATCATCTAACCATTGAGAGTCTAAGGAGGATCCCCACTCTCCTCCTCCTTCTATTATCATCCTCTCTTTGGCATTTTCCAAGAGGATTTGAGGTATCCCTTACTCTATTTCATATTCCCTTCCCACTCTCTTCTCTCTTGGTTTTGGTTTCCCCCATGAAACCTATATCTCTTATGGTAAATATTTGGGTTCCAGGTGAATCTAATGTTGGGTTTTTTGTGTTTAGGGTTATTATATTCCATCTCCATCTCCATTTGGGTGGTCACCGGTGAAGGCGTCATGTTTTGAATCATTTCATCTTGGTTTCCACTTCTTCTAAGTAGGTGTTTCTATGTAATTGTTTCATTTTGGAATTCAAAGTGTGCCTGTGTTTTATAAATTCATTTTTATTGAAAGTATGAATATATGTAATAGTTTTGAGGTTATTTGAAACCATTTCATTGTGTTTTGATCTTGACCTAATTGGTTTTTACATGAAATTTGTTGTTTTCATGTTTGAAATGGAATGTTTTCATGTGCCAAGAATTTTGTGAAATGCCCGTGTGGATTTATGAAATGGTTTTCATGAAGTTTGTTGGATTTAAATCCAGTTTTAGTTTTCAAAGAGTGAGAACTATGTTTTAAAGTGAATTAGGTTTTTAAAGTGAGGTGTTGACCTCAAAATAATTTAGAAATGGTCTCTTTAATGGGATTACAAATGGTGATTTGAAATGTGTGCGTGGTTTACCCCTAGTGGAAATGCCTTGAAGACTCTTTTGAAATGTGTTTGATGGAAATGAAGGCCCTTGGACTTGTTTTGTATTTCAAATAATAGGACCCTTATGTTAGGGTGTCTTTGAAATGTTTTTAAATGGTGTGGGTGATTTCCATCATTTTACAAATAATATTTGGAATGGTGTTTTATGAAATGTGAAAGGGTTTAGCATCCCAAGCCATGTCTTAGAGTTAAAAGGACAAGTTGGAACTTCAGTTTTAAAATGATGATTGTGGAAGACACCCTTTATTTCCCCTTGACCTATTTTCCCCTTGTGTGGTTTTTTTCTCTATACGAGGTTCTTGTTTCCCCCCTTGTGTGAAAATGTGGTTGTTTGTTTCTTTAGCACATATTATATATGTAGCTATTCATTATTGGGTGTTAGGGGTGAGGGTAACTATGACTATACCTTGTGTGTTAGAATTGAATTTCATGTGCTTATTCCTCACTTCATTTTTGTCCATGGGAACCTAGGTACTAAGTGGGAGATCTTGTTTATTATTCTAGTTGGTTCACACGATTCTATCTTCCCCCTAGTCGTGCTAGGCACAAGGGCTAGGAGGAGTTGTCATCGTAATGAGGATTGTGTGGGAAAGTTAGATGAATTTTAGTTCGAAATTCAATGCTTGTCGGTAGCTTATTCACATGTCGGTATACTATTATATGTCTAGGTGCTTCTCACTTTAGGAATCCTTGGATAAAACCCATGACACATTCGATTGGTGGTTGGTTATTGATTAAGGGAAGTATGATCAAGTGTTTGTTTGTACCATTTCCCATACTTTCATTATTATGACACATTTTCTTGCTTGTATTGATATATTCCTTGTGATGTATAGTTCCTTGTTGTTGTTCTTGAACTGTGTGAGTGTGTTGGGTCATTTTATTTTGAAAAAAGAGTCTTCAAAAAATGATGGAAAACCTATTTTGAATTTAAATATTATTGTGTGGGTGCTTTAAAGTGGATTTAAAAAATAGGTGTTTTGGTTTAAGGTTGGCTTAGAATGGTGAAATGTTTTAAGATGACCATTTTTGTAACACCTCTAGATTTTTTGAAATATTTTTTTTGAATTAATTTAATCTTTTTAATCTTTTTTATTTCACATAACACTGAATGTAACTTTTGATATATGAAAGCACTAAGTTTGACTTGCATTATACACAACACAAAGTTAAACTTTCACTAAAAAAACACTTAAATTAACTTTTGGTACATGAAAAATCATGTTTGGATTATGTTACAAATAGTACCGAGTTGCTTCAATAGCTTTCATTACACGCAAGGTCAAGTTTCACTAAACTACAATATACTATTAATATTGTTATTAAAATATTATTATAGTTACCACCTTGTTGTTGGAATGAATGTTATGAATAATATTAGATAAATTGTGAAAATATTATTTAAAAATTTAAATAAAATGAATCATTTGTTTTCAATTATTTTGAAATGAATGTAAAGACTATTTGAAAAATAAAGAAATTACTTTTCTAAGAAAACTATTTTTCTACGTACAAACACTATTTTATCTCAATAAATTAAACAAAACACTTTTGATATTTTTTTTCAATAAAATTTATATATTATATATATTCAATAATTTTTTTAATACTCATCAAATATATTTGATAGTTATAAGATAAGAATAAATTTAATTTTATGAATAAAAATATGTATTTTTTTAAAAGGTGATTTTAACGCCTTTTAATTAGAATCCATTTTATATATAAATTTTGACACTTATATAATTTTTATTTGACAAAATAAAATTTATTTTTGAAAGTGGAATATAAAAATTTACTTTGCGTGGATTTTTGGTATTTTTATGAGAAGTTTCATTTTTTGATGAATAGTGAAAAATACTAAATTTTAATTCCAAAATATTTTTTCATCTAATTTATTTATATATTAAAATTATATATTAATTTAGTTTTGATGTATAATTAGATAAATTATAAATAAATTAATCTAATTTAGGTCATTGGAACCAATTTCACATTGAAATTGGATATAAAAACATTTGAAATATTTAGAATTTTTAAAAACCCTCTTTCACGACACGTCTACGAGGTTAATTTTAAATTAATTTCCTCCACTAATGTGTTTATAATTTAGAGAAATGGATTCCATATTTGGAATCAATATAATTGATAATATATAATAAGGTCAACTTAGTTTTTGAGTCCAAAGACTAGTGAAAATAATTAAAATTAATTAAAGTTATTAAGGTCAAAGAAAAAGTTTACTTAGTGGTTAAAATTTAGCACAAGATCCTCAAACAAGTTTGTGAGCACACTACAAGTGCATCCAAGAGACCTGAGTTCAAAACTGGGAAGAGACATAATTTTCGGGGTACTGTAGCAGGTACTGTAACAAACACTATTTGGTACTGTAGCAGCCTAAACTATTCATCTGTTTGGGCTTTTGGGCTACCGGTTTGGGCCTCAGGTCCTTCACGGCCTGGGGCCATGCAAGGCCTTTGGGCTAGTAAGGATTTCGGGCCACCTCAAGGCCTTCAGGCCACCTAAAATTTTGATTAATTACTAGACATACTCTACAAGGAGAAGACTCGAGATGAGGACTCATAACAGACGCATTCAGCATAGCAGAAGCTAAGAGGATTTTTCAGAAAGAGAGGGTATGACATTGTCATTGGGACCAGCCTATGCATGCACAGAAATCCTTTCCGAACAAACCATGAAAAAGTGGAGAGCTGAAATCATGATGAAGATGTTGAGGAGAAGAAGTTCCATGTAGTTAGAGTCTATATATATCCCTAAGACCAACGGGTCATGTAATATCTAAGCCTATAGGCCTTGTAAGGGTTCCCCCTCATCCCTTAAAAGGATAGTTATTAAAAATCAATAAAAAAAGAAGGCCTTTGGTCCATTTGAGGTAGTGGTTAAACTTTAACTTAAGGGACCAAATATCCTAGAAACATATCCAAAATTCATTAACTAACCAAATTTTGACCATATCCTCCCTTGAATAAAAAATTATTAATTATTTGAGGCACATGATGTACGAGAGACATCTAAATTGTATTTACCTTTTTATATTTATAATAATTCCACTTGTCATAAACTATAAAAGGATACCCACCCCCTAAATTTTTCACAATTCTCAAGCCACATTGGATCATACAAACCCTACCCAAATAATCTCTCAAATTCCCTTATCTCAACCTAGAAGCCTAAATTTGGGTATAAATCAAACCAAATATTTCTTTTGGTACAAACCAAAAGGAATTACCCAAAGAATAGGCAACATCATTCCGTAAGCTGTTTTATTTTATTTTTATTCTCCACCCCCCAATTATTATTATTCCATGCTTATATAATAACCTCAATATCCTCAATATATTTATATGATGTTATTATAATGTTTTTACCTATACCTACACAAAATTACATCAAATTGGTAATGAACTTACCGTTCATGTGTATGGAGGACTACCACCTTGCGAAACGATGTCATTCATTTTTTCCTTTACCACCAATCATGGATGGGAATTATGAAGAAAATACTATTTTTATAAGATATATATGATATTTATGATGTCTTTATGATTTTGGAATTATTACATAAAACATAGTTTCATGCTTTTCATTTTGTGTAAATATGATAACATTGTTTGTGGATGTGTGGACTACTGCCTCCTCAAACAGATGTGATTTGTTCACACTTTAGATGCAATGTATTAATGACGTGTTTAGAAAAATTATATGATATAAATGAAATAAAAATCGTTGTTAAATGATAATATAGATATATATATATACATATATGTCATTTACTTTCTTTCTTTCAAAATGATAATAAAACAGAAACAACGTTCATTCATATGTATGACCTATCGTCTACATGAACAGTGAATTTAATTTCATATTTATATATTTTATAGATTATTATAAATATTTATATACATAATATATATTATATTTACATAATTTTTTACATTTTGGAAAAAATTAAATAATGATCCAAGTAAGAGGATCTATAATAACAAGTCAAAACATATACGGAATAGAAAGCAGATATTACCTGAAAAGTAACATTAACAAGAAATTGTTAATAAGAGGGTAATATAAAGTCATAATAATATCATATATTGTATGATATATGAGAATATGGTTCTATGTTAGATTTATAATAAACTTATACTTATTATACTGGAGTTTCGAGCGCGTATGAAGAAATTCAAGACTTAAGGTAAAAGTTTTATCGTCACACTTTTATTTCTACAAGATATATGATATATTCACCAGTTATTCTTATTGTGTGGAGTATATAATTCCATATGAAATTTTATATAATTAATTTACTTTATTTCATGATATTAAAGTTTCAATTTATGATATTATTTCATGGATATATTGATTTAAATGTTACTGAAGTAGTAAGGGGATTTCTAGGCTCACATTTATTTTTGTGACATTTATGCCTTATTCACCACTCGTTTCTTTTGTGTGGTGTATATACTACCCATGAATTTATTATATTATTATTATCCTTAACTTTATGGTTATATAAATTTCCATTTTATGATCTCTATTTCATGGGGTTTTACGGTTCAAAAGTTACCAAATCAGTAAGGTAGTTTTGTCTCAATTTTTATACATTTAGATACATGTTTAGTTATGCACCTATATTCTTTTATGAGGTGTATATAATATGATTTGAACTGTGAGATCATGAATCAATTTATTTCAATTATATTTTATGCTTCATGTAATTTTATTATTTCCATATTATTATGATTCCAAGTTACCAAAACAATAATAGTTTATTGCTACAATCTCATCATTTATTGAGATTGTTTATGATTATGATTCCATTAAATAAATATTATGATCAATATCTCAAGAACTCTTATGAATTTTATTATCTTTTTTTATTCATGATATATTCAAGTAATTGTACCATTTTTCCATTCTTTAGTACTTAATATGATTAAGAAAATGTTTTTATGAAAATCCGACTTTATTTCTCTTTTTGGTCAGAAATCTGTTTCACCCAAAAACCATGTATTCATAGAAAAAGGTTTTAAAAAAATATTTTATACCATAGGAGTGTTTTAAATTATTTTCAAAGAATCATTGAAATCTTTTCAAATTTTTTTTAAATGAAAAAGGTTTTCAAAATGTGTTATTAAAAAAACATTTTTTAAAGCGGAAATGATATTTTCCTCAAAAAATGTTTTAAACGATCCTTTCAAAATTATTTTCCATATAGGATGAAATCCATTGATATAGTTTATGATTTATTGGGGATAGAATCTGAGGAAACCATTATTATTCTTTATTTTAATGATTTATGTTTATGATGACAAGTTTCTTATGAAACCAGTTTATCCTCCACGGGTTATACCATGATAAAATGATTATGAAACCCAATTATTTTCATGAGTTATTATATGATGAGATTATTGTGAATCTTGCCTATTTTATATATATTATGATAGGAATAATTGTTTATAATTTTTATTTCATTTAATTTTTTATGATATGATGTTTAAGAGACAAATTTATTTTTATAAGTCAGGATGTGATGAATGTTTTATTATTATACGGCACATGTATGTATGATTTTATTATGTGACGGTTAATACCTATATCTCACTATAATGTATTGGGTAAATATTTATATCTTATGAGTATGATAGGTTTTGAACGAGGAGTGAACTTGGTTCAGTATGACAAGGCAGGAATGAGGGGTGAATTCAATTCAGTATGATAGGGTTGGAATGAGGGGTGAATTAGATTCAGTAATACATGATTGGAACGAAAAGTAAAACCAATTCAGTAATAGAAGGTTGGAATGGGAAGTGAATCCTATTAAATAATATAGGGTTGGAATGGGAAGCGAACCTGGATCAGTAATGGAGTTTGTCTACTAAGATGGTCTTGGAAGTAAGCATTGACTACCATGGATATCATTTTATATGTTTATGTGTCTACCACAATCACATGCATTATGATTATGTTATGATATCACAAATTATGATCTTGATTTACTTATGATTCATGTCTTATGAACTAAGAATATTTATGCCATGACTCTTGATTATGATCTTTTATATGAAGGGTATCGTCTTTTAATGTTAAGATCATGTTCTCATATCCTTATGCTTGTGTTATGCTTACATATCTCCCTTGTTTACCCTTACTGTGAATCCGAGTTCACCTATTTCTTATGTTTCCTTTCCATAGGTTATGAAGAAAAGTTTTATATAGAATTACTAAAGGGGAAGATCTTTAATGAATATGTTGAAGATCTTTCATGAAGTTAGAATATTATGTTTCCAAGTTTCTAAAGACACTAAACTATTACCGTTATTGAGCATTTATTTTTGTAATGTGCTGAATATTAATCTAAAGTTATGTAATATCCGTGTATGTTATGACTTATCTATTATAGTTTTCATTTGAATAAAATAAATTAGTTGTTTTTTGAGAAATGTAAATGGGTGTTTGGTTTTTAAATGACTTAGGATGATGAATTATTTTCTAAGCATTATTTTTAGTTTTGGTAAACAAGTGGAATGATTTTGAGGTGATCATGGATATATTTGTTTTTTCACTTGGAGTACTGGAAAGTCTATTTTCTAGCTTATTTTGAAACTATAATTGATGAATTTCGTTATGAAACATATTTAATAGATTCAGCGTGTTGTGGTGACCTATTACGCTTTTTAACTCAAAACTATATATTTCATGCTCTAGGTACTTAGCTGGATCTGTTTTTTTTATTAAGGCTGGTGTGGGGTGAGTTGAGTAGTGGTAAGCAACCAGATTTTACATGGAGTTTATTCAAGAATGGATTGGGTTGGTTTGTAGTAGTTTTTTTAGTTAGTGTTGTATCTATAATGCCTTGTTGTAGCCTTCTGTTTATGGATCATGTTTATAGTTATGCAAATGGGTTGGATCAGTTTAGTTGGCGATGACCTCTTGACATGTTTATTTATTTTGGATCTTGTTTTTGTTTTTATTCCACTATCTTTTATTTATGATTTGGGAGAAATTTTTCCCAAAGGGATTCCTGTGATGGTGATATCCCATGGGGCATCTTTAACTCCCACATAGTTACCGAATTTATAAATTTATAACATGAATTAATCAAACCACTAAACTACAGGGTAATATAGGATATACAAGTCTAAGATCGAACCCATAATGATAGGGTTGGAAAAAATATTAATTCAATAATAAACACCTAAACTAATTTTGATTTATAGAAATTTAGTCTAAGCTACTAATAATGTTATTAGCGAAGAATATGGGAGAATAAAATAGAAAAAGGGTTTTGGGAAGCAATGAATCCAAGTTCATGAGATAAAAAGGTATGAAATAATTAATTAAAAATTATGAATTCATCAGAATCAGGTCTTAATGAGTCCAATGGTCATGAAATATTCTCTCCATCATAAACCCTCATTTTTCTCATGGTTAGTTACTTCGAATTGCAAATAATGGGTAACCAGAAACCTTATTTAAACATAGGGTAATAATAAACCCAATGGTAGTGATGGAAGTCTAAACCCTAGATCCCACATTAAACAAATACATTCAATCAAATCAGGCAATTATTATGCTCAAAGAAAGAACGAAATTAAATTATTCTCATAATCTTGCTCACAATGGTCATGCAAGAAGAATAAAGAAAGAGATATAAATGAAGAACAAACATGATATCACAACATAAATTGAAATAAAGAAAAAAATACCTCACACAATCAATCCCCATTCACAACACACATCACAACACAAAGAAACCACCCTCTTATTCTTGTCATGAGAGGGTGAAAAAAACCTACATAGCAACAACATCAGGGCTCCGCAATGGTGGGCCTTGGTTTGACGTCGTCTATGTCATTCCTAGATGTCTTTGTTGTGCGACTAAGGGCATGGTTTTATAATGGTTTGCGTCAAACCCTCAAACAATAGTGTATCTATTTTTAAGTTTCCCAATACATTCATGATGTTTAAATTTACACAACATGAAATGTATGTCTGCGGTGAATTCTTCATATATTTCTATTTCCTGAACTTTTACATTGTGTATAGTGCACAACGTGTAATGTATTTTCACAGCATGTAATATGCAACAACTTGCAATGGGGGATAATCTTCCTTCTAATAAACTCACATCAAGTATTGAAATAAATGACATATAAATGACTTATTCGAAGTTCTCAGTTTCACTGTATCTTCAAATTTCCAATGTTGCATCGTGAGATTCACTCATGGTGCAAAGTTCCTTTTTCTACCATATTCATATATTTTTTCTTATTTTCCAAAGATAGGTTGTATCTTTCCATAAAACAAAAAACATTTAAATATACTCATAAATTTTAAAGATTCATCAATTATTTATTGAAATCAATGTATTAAAAAATCATAAAATACATGCATGAAATACAGATATCAGATACACAAACACTTGTTGCCAGCCCATGGGGATTGAGAACACCCTTCATGACTTATAGTGGATTGGGTTGGGTGCCAGGTTAGTTGGAATCCTAGTCCAGTTCATTTACAAAATGGTATTAAGGGATTTTTGGTTCTTTGGTAAGAGCCCAAGCCTTGAGTGCAACCCTTTTTATTTTTGGATTTCTTGGTAGAAATAAGATTAAGGTTATCAGATCTTGAGAGGTATGGGCGGGGAGAGTCTAGCTGAATCTTTCTCATCCCGATCCATAAACTATTAGAGGAAGCTAGGTTTTGAATTTTAAATTCATTTTTTCCAATTTTTGATGTGAATTGATGTTGTTCTGATCCCCTTTGAGTATTATGTAAAGTGATAGTGGGGTTTTCTCATTGGTTTTGGGGTGAAAATGGTGGATAACTTGAGTAGTGCGATTACCACCCACATCTTGGGAAACTGTGTGATGTTTGTGTCGTCAAGTCTACCTCTTTAGTAGAGTGTGTTGCACAGTTGGCACTCAATTTCACAACCAGCATGAACAAAGAGGGCATAGCAATGTTTCTTCCTTAGTTACCTTGTTTGACTCCTATCAATTTTAGAATTCTCCAAAAGTGGTTTACACTTGTTGGATGTGGACTGAGGAGTGTTTTGTTGCCTTTTTTGTGGGATTTTATTTTTGTAGACCTTGTTTGATTGCGTTTTTAGTGCCTTTTGTGCACTTGGATTTTTAAAACATTGTTTCAGAAAGTAAAAGGTTTTTGTGAAAAAAAGTATTTTCAAATTTGGTTTTATGAGATGTTTCAAACTTTCTTCCTTGTATTTTTCCAAATCCAATTGCTTTCAACAGTGAGTTTTGAATGTGTTTTGGGATCAAAAAGGGGATTTTGTTTTGAAACAAGTATGAAAGGTGTTTTTAAAAGGGAAATGAGTTTTAATGAGTGTTCTTTGGGTTCTTGGTTTTTAAAATGAAATGGAATTTTGAAAGGGGTTTTTGAGACGTGCCTTGTCTAGGCCTTGTGTGTTTCACTGAGGTTGTTTTGTTTTTAAATGATTGAGTTGGTTTGGTTTGTGAGAAACACCTTGGTGGATGGTGATTTATAAATTCTTTAGTAAAAATGGTGATTTCAAGGGGAAATCATTTTTTCTTGGTATGTTTATTCATCTCTTTTATGTTTTGTAGTATGCCTCCTAGAATGGTTGAAAGAGTTTATCCTATTCTGGTTCCTACCCAAACTCTAAGTAGAGTGGTGGATGTGAAACCTTCCTTGTGCTCAGACCCCATTTTGGACTTCTTGAATCAAGATCCTCCTTTATTTGGTGGTGATTGAGATTCATTGATGTAGTGAGGTGACTGGAAGAGATTGAGGTGATCCTCAATTCTCTTGGTACACGTAAAGATTCAAGGGTGAGATCGTCTGAGGTCTTTCTTGTCAGTTTTAACTGAGTTTGGTGGGATCCAATGGTACCTTCTTAGACACATGAAGGTTTGTCTCGGGAGATCTTCAAGATGGAGTTTGTACATTGTTTCTTTCTTGAGGTCTTTAAAGAAGATAAAGTTCTTGAGTTTATGAACCTTTGTCAGGGGGACCAATCAGTGAGAGAGTACACTGATAACTTTTCAAATCTGGTCATCTTTTATCTGAAGCTGTGTTGTAAAAGTGGGTTCCATTCACCCAACTTTATTAGTACTTTTGATTTCTATATCATAGATGCAGTGAGTTATGCATGATGTTTACTTACCATTTTAATGTAGAAATTTCTTCATCTACTATTAAATGATAATTTATATAGATTAATTGTCATATCAAAATTTTATAACCGATCCCAGACTATAATCAGAATCTTGAGATACTATCAAATTAATCTTAAATATATGTTTATGGTCTATATACATCTTATTGAGTAGATATATTTGATTTTTGAATATCAGGTACTGAGAGATTATAAGTATTGAGACTTCTTCTCATGAAGTCCGCACTTGGTGATCTATAGTAGTTGAGATCATGAGAACAAACCCACCAATAGAAACAACACATGTTTTGAGTGTCATTGGTTGTTCTTATCTATAGACATGTGTATTGGTCTTATGAATTGATATCATTATCAATGTATACCATTTGATCACATACTTTGATGAAAGACAAAAACCATGATAATGAAATTGGGGTGAGGTAGCTTGTGTTGGGTGCATCATTAGTGGTATGTCACTGGTTGAATGATCAAAATAGAATTTTTCACTTTTGAAGTGAGAAAGTAATATATATCGTGATAGGTTGATCAGGATGGTAGCATCTTCATAAATTCTTTACCAAGTTAGTCAAAGATAAATCCATATAGTTAGATCAATAAACAATAAAGCAAGAAAGGATGAAGACACAAGTGTGCATCCTTCTTTATGATAATCTAAAGATAAAGAGATAATATTATACAGTGTGTGTTTGTAGGTTGGTTGTTGTTGCTATTAATACCCCTTATCTATCTAAGGGTCATGATGTGTTGCTATATTTCACTCTTGGTCTATGAATAATATTCACTGCTATTGAGATAAGGGCCTAGAGGGTCACACACAATAGCGTATTCATGAATCTATCTTATTCCAGTGAATATAGGACATGGTGGGACCCACAACTGGGGTTCAAGATTTTTAGAAGGATGTATAATCACCAAAGGAATAAATAAATTCATATTATTCATGTTAATAATAACTAGTATTGAATTTATTTATTAAATATATTTAAAATTATTAATGTAAATGCATGAAAAATATTATATAAACAAATATTAGTTTAAAATATTAAAGATTTATTTAATATTTGTGGGAATGACAAGTAGAGTTATTTACATGAGTTTTATCATGAAATATATTATTATATTTCAATAAAGTGATAAAAATATAAATGATATTTATACATAGCACAATAGTCATAGTATATCATTTATTTAGTGTGTTAAATATTCGGGGGCTAGAGAGCCTTTTACAAGTAATTTCATAACACTATAAATAGGAGGATAGAGGCTCTCACGTGTGACTATTTATGATGAGCTCTTGAGAGCTTCTCTCTCCTCTCCTACTTTCATGAGAGAAAGTATCTCAATGTAGGTGACCAGATTGAGCTCTCATTCATGCATTAAAGGTAGGTCGATATAGTGATCGTTAGAACGTCGAAGACATCATTGGATCTCCATGATAGCACCTAAAATTTTACGATCAATGATACCATAGATTTATGAAGTGCATGTAAATGATCTAGAGTTATTCTACTTTGGATCCTTCAAACAACGATCGTCGACAATAAGCACATGTCAAACATGTCTTTAGATCCAACCAGATAATTATGGTTTAATTGTTGTGCTTAATATTTTTCACATGTTTTCCTCAGGATTATTATACCAGGGTAGCGCATCACCAACGATGACATTGTTATGTCAATTGTCACTGAAAAATTTTAAATCCTTGTCCCACCAACTTCCACTGCGCACCCCGATACCTTCAATATGGTGGTCAACGTATACAAGAAGTCTTGTTTCTTTGGAAGTAATAATCACCATGATTTTGGTTCATCTAAATTCACATCTTGTATAAAATCTTTTCAGGAGGTTGTCGACAAGGACACACGAATGGAACTCGACCAGTCTAGGAAACATATGGTGGGTGATGCCTTAGTTTCATCTAATGCACAGTGGAATTGTGGTTGGTGTAAGGATAAACCAGTGAGCAAGGAGTAGAAAAAAATGAGCTAAAGATATGGGAACAATATATTTCTTGTGGGATGAAGAGATCTATCATGTTCTTCCAATGTGGGGCTCTAGGGCATGCTAATCCCTCTCATCTAAAGTCTCCTCAATCTTGCCTCAGTTGTGTCCATTTGGGACATTTTTATAAGAGGTCTAAAGATTGATCCTTTTATGGATATGTTGTTTTTGAGACCTTCCATTTTATGGTTTTAATCTTGGGTTTGGAGCTTTAACCATGGTTTTTGGAATATTGTTGATGGTTCTATTTTGAGGTGCTTCTTGTGGATGACCTTATGTCATTTTCGGACAGGCATAGTTTTACTTTTGGAATACTAACCCTCTCCCCTGTGAGAAACTTTTTCTGTTGGATTTTAGTGCCATTTGGATGAGCCTCATTGTTTGGGTGAACATTTCTTAGAGGCAGTGGGTTTCACATGTTCTTATATTGATCCTTTTAGGTGCTCATTTTTTATACATGAGAGAGGCCTTGGGTGCACGATTTGATGACTTGGGTGTGTTATTTACCAACTGAGTTTGGTATACTAGCTGGTGTTTGGATGTGGCCATTCTGATTCACTATGCGCAGTTGATCTTGGTTTTGACCCTAGGCTATCCGTGTGTGTCATGACTCAGGGTGAGAGCTCATGTCATTATTTTGTGTATCCTTATTGTTTTTATTCATTATTTTGAGGTTGGAAGTGATTTTGGGTTGATTGTGAGTTTCTCTCGTGTAAGCTCAATTTTTTTAGGGTGTGTTTCTAGTAGTTTCTCTTTGGTTATACCATGTTTAAGGAATTCTAAATGGTGGGGAGACCATGTTTTGTCTCCTATGCTTCTTAGGACTTCTTGTGTGGGGATCCTATCTTAGTTGTTCTTGGATAAAATTGTTAGGTTTTTAGTTGATCAGTTCGATCAATTTATGGATTTCAGTTGTTGTCTTTGAGTGTTGAGTGGTTCTTTTGGTTATGTCCTCTTTGGATCTTTTTTTTCTCTCACCTTTTGTTTCACATGTGGAATGTTGGGGGGTAGAAAGTGGCATGGTAGGGAGTTTGTGATATCCCCCCTGTCACTATGTTGTTTTGTATTATTTTATCATATCTTGATTTCTTTTTAGTTTTGGTTGGTTGTGGGTCTAAATTTCAAGTTTTTGGAGGATGTTTTGGTGGAGTTTGGTTAGGAGAAGCCGTGCAGTGCCAATGTAGGTGATCTTGTTATTTTGACAGTCATTTTGAATAGATTCTTCATGGTTTGAAAATTTTTGCAGAGTTCCCTAGAAACCATGCAGGGCTTTGCATGCATCTAAGGTGAGGCGCATGGTTTTTTCAAACCACGTGACACCCTAGGAGTAACAATGCAATGTCTTTAGATTAGGCATATACCGACGTATGGTTGGTGCACAATTTGGAAATCCATGCAGTCAAACTGTGTGGGGGTGCCTTGTGTCTAGGTAGAGGGATACATATGGTTTTCACATTATTTAGAAAACTGTGTGGCCAAACCATCATGCTTTTTCCAAATGTTTAATTTTTTATAATTTCATATTTATCATCTTTCAGTTTAAAGTGTTTTCACCCCTCTTCTTCCCTACGTGCATCGAATAACCCTTGAGAGCCTAGGGTTGAGATTTACTCTCCTCTTATTATTGACCTCTCTTTGGTGATTTCCAAGAGGATTTGGGGTATCCCTTCCCCTCTCTCTTTATTATTCCCTTCCCTCTCTCCTCTATTGGTTTTGATTTCCCCCATGAACCCTAGATCTCATGTGGATGATTTTAGGGTTCCAAGTGGATATAATGTTGGGGTTATTGGTTTTTATGGTTTTTTTACCCCATCTCCAACTCTGGTTGGGTGGTCACCATTGAAGGCGACACGTCCCAAAGTATTTCGTCTTGGTTTCCACTTCTTCCAAGTAGACGTTTCTAAGAAAATTGTTTCATTTTTGAATTAAAAGTGTAATTGTTCTTTATAAATTCATTTATTTGAAAGTATGAATATATGTGATAGATTTTAGGTGATTTGAAATCATTTCATTGTGTTTTGAGCTTGACATAATTGGGTTTTCCATGAAATTCCATGTTTTCATGTTTCAAATGGAATGTTTTCATGTGCTAATATTTTTGTGAAATGATTATGTGGATTTTTGTAATGGTTTTCATGAAGTTAGTTGGATTTCAACTTGGTTATAGTTTTCAAAAAGTGAAAACATTGTTTTAAAGGTAATTGGATTTTAAATTGAGGCGTTGACCTCAAAATGATTTAAAAAGGGTCTATTTAATGGATTTCAAATGGTTATTTGAAATGTGCCTGTGGTTTAACATTTACAGAAATGACTTGATGGATGTTTTGAAATGTGTTTGATGTAAATTAAGGTCCTTGAATTTTTTTAATTTCAAAGAATAAGACCCTTGTGTAGGGTGACTTTGAAATGTTTATAAATAGTGTGGGTGATTTCTATCATTTTTCAAATAATGTTTGAAAGGGTATTTTGTGAAATGTGAAAGGGATTGGAATCTCGATCCATGTTTTATTGTTTAAGGATTGTTTGAAACATTGGTTTTAAAATGGTGATCATGGAATACACTTCTTGATTTCCCCTTGACTTGTTCCCTTGTGTGGGTTGTTTCTCTCTATGAGTTGCTTGTTTCTCCCCTTGTGCAGGAATGTGCTTGTTTGTTCCATGGGCACATCTAATATATAGGGATATTCATTGTTGGTTATTAGGGGTGAGGTTAGATATGATTATACCTTATGTGTTAGACTTGACTTATGTGTTCTTATGCCTCACTTCCTTTTTGGTCATGATAACCTGAGTACTAAGTGAGAGATATAATTTATTATGCTAGTTGGTTCGCACACCACTAGCGTCCCTGCATCCATGCTAGGAACAAGGTCTAGGAGGAGTTTTTTTTACCACAATGAGTCTTGTGTGGGATGGTTTGATGACATGTGATTTAAAATTCAGTGCATGCCGGTAGCTAGTTCATGATTTGGTATACTCTTACATGGCTAGGTGCTTTGCATGCTAGGAATCCTAGGGTAGATCCCATGATACATTCAATTGTTTGGTTGAGTTTTGATTGAGGGGAGTTTTATCTAGTTATTATTTGTATCATTTCCCATGCTTTGATTGTTATGAAATTTTTTATTTCATGTTTTATGATGTTAGCTGGACCTGTTTTGTTCTCGAGGCCGACCTGGGGTGATTTGGGTGGTGGTGAGAAACTAGAGGTTTCCTGGAGTTGGTTTGGATGTGGCTCATGTTGGTTTGCAGTTGTCTTATTTTTAGTTAGTTCTGTTGCCATTATGTCTTGTTGTATACTTCTATTTGATCATGTTTATAATTATGAAAATGGGTTGGATCAGTTTAGTTGATCACGACCTGTTGGCATGTTTATTTATTTTGGATCTTGTATTTATTTATTCCACTGCATTTTATCTCTGATTGGGATGAAACCATTCCCAATGGGATTCCTGTGATGCCCAAGCACTTTTTTCCAGCCCATGGGGATTGAGAATGCTCTTTAGATCATATAGCTGACCGGTTCTGTTGTCAGGTTAGTTGGAAGCCCGAGACAGTTTGTTTAACCACACTCTATGCATAATCTTTAAAAGTTAAAGGCATTCATTCTTATTTGAAAATACACATATATAATTAAGCTTTCCATTTTTCTTAAATAAAATTATATGAAACATTCTTAAAAATTATTTTCTTTCCAAAACAATAATCCATCCATTTAATCATAAGTCAATATTTAAAAATATTCTAAAAGGGATGGATGTTTAAATAAGGGAATCCATTTCAAAATAACCTTTCAAAATAACCAGATTTTAGAATGTAAAGGAAGAAGAATAAATTTTCAAATAATCCCCCTTTTAAACTTAGTTACAATCATCAACCAAAGAATAAAACCATAAAATTTGTAATACACTTACATATGTGAAACTAAAAGTAAAAGAAATACCAATAGGCCAAGAAGAGAGAATAAAAGACTAATTTAGACAGAAATAACATCCATTGTTAAAGGAATGTAACCAAATATAAGCAGTACATAAATCCTATAATAAAGAAGAGAACTAAAAGTAAACAACATTATGAGAGTGAACCTAAGAGAATTAATGTCAAGGTAACCTATAACTCTATACTATCTCAGTGATAAATCCATCATAAACAACTACATGTAATCTCTATAAAGAGTAGTCTCAATTACTAGAGAAAGAGGCCACTCAAGAAATTGATTCCCTAACCTATCATAAAAGTGTTTAGTTATTGTTGTAACATAGTCCAAAGTTAGGTACGATTTACCATGCAAAACAACATTGTCTTATCATTCTCCACCCAAGCCTCTTGGGTTCCCATGGTCAACTAAATGATGGTGAGTATGTGAATCATAAATTCAATCACAAAAAATGTCAAGAACATGAAAAAACCCCACTCACCTCTTCTATAAGAAATTATTCTCCAAATTATCCTCATTTTATCCAACAAAACTCACTTATCATATCCATAAAGTCTAAAATAGAAATAAACGTGGGTTAAATTCCAAATGATTCATAAAGTTCCAACCAGGAAATGATACCTCTTTGGGAACTTAGTTCATGCATTCATTTTAGCATTTTTTTCAAATAGGACACACATCATTATGACAAGGTTTAAAACATGGTAGCCCCTTTTTTGAAAAAAAACCAAATACAAATCAATAATTTAAAATTAAAATTTTTGAACCAAAATGAAAGTAAATCCCCACCATAAACACATTTAAAACACTATAAAAAACTCAAACATAATTTAAAATATTAATACACATTATAGAAATTATATCAAAGAATAGTAATCACAAAATAATAACCAAATAACACCCATGATCTACATCTATTAAAGGCCATTTCAAATAACTCAATTAAATTAAGAAACTAAGTAAATTATCATGTTATTATTTTATAAACCATTAAAATTTCATTTGGCAACATATCATTCCGTTTTAAAATTTAATTTTTAATGAGGAAATCACTAGGACATTTTATTAAACACATAGAGGGATTTAAAAATAATCTTGGACCATACAATACCCATGTTCCAGTGGAAATCAAATTTTCACAAAACTTAAAAATCACCAAATAAGGGAAGTCACTACATAGTTACCAAAACTAGTGTTATGTCCTCAAGATTCCCTAGGGGTGAATCAGGGTGAAATCAATTTAAACCAGTTTTCCTTTTTTACTGATTTCTCCCTTTAGAAATTTCTCCCACTTAGGTAGTAAATAAGTTCAATTGATATCTTTAGTATTTTACTCTTCAAACTCATAGAATTACCATATGAAAAATCAATAAAGTAAATATACAAGGGACACAAATGTTTTTGTTTAATTTCTAGATTTGAATTAGTAATAATATTATATGTGAAGGATAAATAAGTCATCTTAAAATATGGGAATGGATTATTAAAATAAATATTGTTGATAATAATTTCAACAATAGTGTTTGATGATTTACTACATGCAGTAGATAACAATGTTTGATAATCTGTAAGATCATTGGAAGAAATATGAAATAAACAATTACATGTTGTAGAATACAGGTAATTATTATGAAAATTACCCAGGAGAGAAATGGATAATCACATTCATTTATTTAATTAATATTTGATTAAATAAAAATGATATCATGAGAGAGTGTTAATATGATTAAATATCATTGATGAGAATTATTTTATAATTCTGTATATTAGAAAATTGAAAGGGACATTTTCACTTGTGTTATTCATGTTATTCTTATACTAAAGAATATTATTGCATGCATAGAATAATTATCATAGTTTAAGAATATTATCACCTATTATAATTTTAATTAAATTCTAGGAATTGTAAGTTTTATCTCATATGAATATGATGATATTTAAGAATGAATGTTTTGAGATGTGTGATCACATACTTTTGAAATATATTTGTTGTGTATGAGTTTTAATAGGTACTGTACTATCTATTAATAGTTTTTAATCACGGTTTATATACTTATAAATTTGATAACTTTAAAATGGTAATGCTTTGATTATATTAAGAGACACGTTGAAATAAATATTATTGTGGTTGATGATATTTTTGAAAAAGTGGCTTAAGGAGGAACACTAAAGTAAATAAATAATATTTAGCCTTGTAAATTTATAACGTTAGAGTTTTCGAGATTAATTGTTAAATAAATATGATAATTAAATATGGTAATGAAAATTTAATTATTTCTTAAATCATTTCTTTTGGGTCGAGTGAGCCCATCACTATTGATAAATTCTAGAATGTCTTGTTTGTTCTAACCATGTTTTCTTTGAAATTATGTGTGGAATAATCCATTTGATATATATTTATTTTATATGGATTTAGAGCCATGATTTTATTGAATGTTAACCTTGTGCGGTTGGAATAATGATTGGGGATTCTTGAGGATGTGATGGTGGAACAAGATACTGATTATGATGATGATATGGGTAGGGATGCCTAAGGTTATGATGGTGGCATGAGGTGCTGGTTACGATGATTATATGGGCAGAGATGACCAAGGCTGTGATTGTAGAACATGGTTCCAGTTATGTTGAAGATGTTGGCATGAGATGTCGAATGAGTTATTATGTGCAGTTGTGTTTGCGATGACATCAAGACTTATAGAACAGGTTTTAGCTGATCTTGATTGTTGTTGTTGTGATGAAAGCTGGGATGATTGATTGATAATGAATCTTATTTTTTTAATGTCCCTATGGATTGTTGTTTTTATATAATCAGTTTATAACTGCAGGAGGCAGTTTGATACTAATCACTGCTAGTGCATCTTTTATGTGGTAGCTTGGGATGAGTATCAGAGTACTCGAATGTTTATGGAATGATAAATGAATTAATGAAATAATGTTGTTGGTTCTTTAGGATTTCTTGTGATGAAGACGTACTTGAAAATAAAAGAAAATAATTAATAGATCTATTGATGCTTAAGATGACAATGATAATAATTAATTAATATATAACTAATTAATTAATGGATAATTAATTAATTAATGTTGAGTTTTATGTTTTTATGCTTATTTGATACCTAAGCCTTAGTAGTGGCAACCATGAGTCCTGTGCGACATTTATGATTGATGAGTATAAGTCTGGATAATTTCCCATAGTGTGATTTTGTGATTTATATATATCATGTATGTTTTGAGATTTTATTGTCTACCCCACCCATGTCGATAGGGAGAATGAAACCTAGTGGACTCTGGGAGAGTGTTTTCCCAAACATCTAGGTTGGAGAGGAGTGGATGACTGACTACCCTCTCTAACCTTGCTCTCTTCTCTAGGAAGTATTATGTGTTGGTATGTATGGTGGTTATATTTCCTTATATATGTGTTTAGATGGATTTAATGACTTGTGTTTATTTTGACACACATGTATCTCTGAATATAGTATCCTATGAATTATCATAGGCTTGTCATGTTTGAGTTGTGATGGATTGAAGTATAATACACGATGTACAAGTTGTGTTTAATCCTAATAATTACTCATTTACCATATAGATATGTGGTTGGGATGATGGGATGAATGAGGTTCATTATATATTAGCCTAGGTGTCTTCGGGACGAGATACATTATCCCTTGTATCTTCAGGCTGACTTTGAAGAGTGATGGCTCAGGATGTGTGGTGTTAGGGTAGAGCGAAAAATCAGTAGGAAAGTGGTAGCAGAGTGAAATATTTTGTTATTATATTATATGATCTATTATATGTGGTACTTTGTGAGAGATATACATAGTGAAGATGATAAAATAATAGTAAACCTATTTAGGTGATGATTTAGTTTCATTTGTTTAATTATTTGACTTTAGTATGATTCTTTCACATTTTTCACTAGAGGTTGTAAGGAGGATCCTAATAAGTATATATATTATTCTCACTCTATGTATATATAAAAAATTTTCCAAGTACGCAAGAGATGGTTGGTGATTGAACTGGACTTTTCTAGTTCGAGAAGTTGTTTAATAGCTGTTGGATCTTTTTAGTCGTTATCAAAGACCTGTTTTAGTGTTTTTAGTTGTTTTAGTTGTATGTCATTACATTCATATCATGTATTGAGAGTGATTCTTCTTTTGTTATGAGTATGAGTTGTTTGGTGGTTATTATCATCTTATCTCTTATTTTTCTAATATTATATGGTAAATCCTTCCATCCATGTGTGTTATAACCTCAGTTCTAGTCGCTAACATGTTTCCCATTAGAGGTGGACTTCAAGCAACATTATCTCATTTCTTTCATTTCTGAACTAAGGAAGATACCTTTAGGGGGAGGGGGTCATGACACAATGTCCTTATTCCTTTTCACACTGCTCTGAGGAAAAACACATATAGATTGTAGACATGTAGGTCTATCCTCAGCCAACAACACTTTCATGGCTAAGTGTATCATCAGTTTTGTACCAATGCACTATTGATCTCCTCGACCGCTCCTTCATAGAAAATCTATAGACTCCTCATTGAGAATTTTTCACTTCTTTACAACACAAGTATTGAACCTTATTATTCAATAGATAACAATGATTTCTTCCTTATTTTTCACTATGTTGTAAAACAAAAATCACTTTTTTCTTCTACAGTAAATACAGTCTTCAGGATGGTACATGATCCTTACCTTTTTCTTCAATGCACAAGTATTCAATATTCTCAATCAAAGGAATATTCTTCTCTGCAAGATGATTTTCAATATTTTCTATTGATAAATCCCCATATTTATTTTTCTCCTTCCTTATGCCCTTTTTGTAGAAAACTAAAATCCTCATGTGAGATAAATTTCTATATTTTTTCTTTAAAATATGGAAATATCATGTTATCTCTAAACTCTTTTTATTAGTGGAAGATCTAGAGATATTTTTATTACCATTGTATCTCCCATAACATACTCTTTGGTATTGAATGAACTACTCATTCCTTATAACAACCTAGAATTTTGTTAATGGAATTTCCTTTTTGATTATATAAATGTTTCATATTTAGTAATGTGGTATAATATAAAGAATATGAACCACATGATAGAACTAACAAAATTTTATTATATTGATTTGAAAATTATATTTATAGAATAGATATATCTATACTAATTGAAATTGTTACAAAGAGACAAATAAAATGAAAATATGATAACTATAAAATGAAAATTTGGATATGCTCGATCTCCTAGAATGATTACACTCACGAATAACACTATAGAAATGAAACAAAATATTAGTAATGAAATATTTATTTAAAAAAAATATATATATATAATATTGAGAGAAAATAGAAGTAAATTAATAATTAATGAAATATGTGGTATTTATAGAAGGTAGGAAACCTATATATCCATTACAAATCTGATTGTTGGAATAATAATATGACTGTTGGAATAGTAATCTAACCATCAGGAATAGTAATCTAACTGTTAGAATTTTAACATCACCTATGAAATTGTAAAATAATATTTAATTATATTCTAAAACAAAAATATAGCAAAATTTTATCATGATATAAATAAATAAATGTTTTATAAATGATAAAATATGTGTTTGGTTTTTTTGTAAAACACATATGTTTTATTTACATTTTATTGTAACTATAAAAAAATTGAAATAATGTTTACTTTTATAAAACATGTTCACAAACCAATATTAAATTTCATTAAAATAATAATATAATTTTGTGAGACCAAATTAATTTTTCAAAAGGGTTAGAATATTGGTCATAATATTAAAATAAGTATTTTTTAAATAAGGATTTTATTCAAAAAATTAATTTTATTATATTTAGAAAATTATTTTCATAAAATTTGTTTCATTTTTGGAATATAAATATCAAAAAATGGTTTGGTTTATTTTTTGGTATTTTTTTAAAATTATTGAATTTTTGGTGAATAGTGCAATACGACAAAATATAATATTTAACATTATAAGATTAATACTTGAATTTGAATGTCATAGATGATGTAAGAAATAATTATATAGAAATTAGATGCACTAATTACTATATATACTCATAATAATCAACACTATTGATAGTCTTGAGCTAAAATAATAAACTAATGAATATTATATTCAAAACACACCTCTCCACCCCTTATAAATACCAACCCCCCCACCCATTCCTATCACACCTTACAATATTTGAAGCTTGAAATGTTTAAATTTGATTCTCTTATAAAACCTCTTCCCCATGTCCTCATATTTCTGATCTCACCAAAAGGTGAAACCGTTCCATCTTAAGGTGTATTTCAAGAGACGACATTCAATGTGGCAATATTATCAATATATCACTTTTAAATTTATTTATTCTTCTACATCCTCTTAACTTCCCCCATCCAACATTAAATAATGGATCTAGTTTAATAAATATACTATAATATTATTTTTAAATGAAATATCCATTAACCAACCTCTTTTCATTTCATTTTATAATGGAAACTTTGTTTATAAAAGCATCAGTTCACTACCTCCATAAACAACACACTTCGTTTTTCACAACCAAATTCAAGGATAGTTTTAATAAATTTATTAAAAATGAAAAATTATCTAAATCAGTATTTTATATTTTCTTTCACATTATAGAATGGATATATATCCATAATATTAAAGGAAACCCAAAAAATTCATCATAGTCAAAAAAACCACCTAAATGAACAAAGTGTATAGTAATAACACCTATACTCTATGAATCATTATAATTATTTTTGAATAATATTTAATATTAAGAACCTTTTTAAATTTTGTAAAAACATTAAATCCATACCATTTCACTTCTGGAGTTATAGAACCATTTCATAAACTTTAATAATCATCCACAAGTGATGTGGCCTTGGATCCATGACACGAATGACCTTGTGATAGTGAATAAAAACTCTATAAATCAATTAAATGAATTTAATCTAAAATATAAGCTTAATAAAAAGATATATTTTAATAAATTTATCAATAAAGTTTTTAATAAATCTAACTTTATTATCCAGGAAGTTAATTAGAAGTGTAGAACGAATCCGGACCTGATGTAAGGGAAGTCTTTGAACCACCCTCTTTTATTTGGGTTATTCCCTTCTCTATCTACATCACTCTCTCTCTATTTAATGTTAATTATTATAAATTATGTATATATTCCTCTTAAATATATACCTAACTTATTCTTCCTTTATTTGTTTGGTTTATACATGCCTTACGTTCATTTCTCAATACCTTATTTAAAATCATACCCGATCAAAGGGAACTTTTCTACCCATTAATCCTTTAATGTAAAATTAGTTTAAAGTATTTTACCTATTAATGATTTCATATAATATGAACTAGTTTAGGCTTAACCATTTTGGTTTTCCTTTTGTTTCAAACAAAATTACATATTCTTTCCTTAAAAGTTTTTTATTGATATTTTAAAAGGCTATCTTAGAAGTTTCATATATATACCCAATTCTATAAACTTTCTCATGAAATTTCTTCAAATTAAATCCATATTTGATACCTATTATTATTTATTCAATTGTAAAAAATATTTAATTCCTTCCACACTTTGTAATATTTATGAAATATCCATTGAATATTCTTAAAGTACGATTATGTAACTCATTACTTTCCATGATAATTTCGTATTCTTTTGACTTACAATTGATTATCTTATGGGAAACACATATTCACTTTCATGTTATAATGGGTGAACCCATATAGTTCTATAATTCATTGGATAATGTTTATATTGAATGATATGATATGTTTGAGATTAGGAAGTAAACTTAATCCATGACGATACTCTATCCGTTATGTTGTGTTGTATTGAAAGTGTGCATTAACTTATTCTTATGTCATGTTTTATGTTGTTTTCACATTCCTATTATTCCATGATTTTATGATATCATCTTACATATATAATTCTCTCATATGATTATTCACTAGACTTGTATTTTATGATATATTGTAATGAGTTTAGACTCATATTCTATGATTTGTTGTCATGATTATTCCCTTACAAGGTTCTATAGATCACCAATTTTATTTATATATTTTATAGTTTATCCTATGTAGTTTGAGAAACATAAAGGGATTTAAGATCTCATTATAGAAATTAAAAATAAATATGTTCTATTTTAGTTTAATGATGATGTAATATGAACCTAGTATCCCAAAACCACATGGCCTCTAGATCATTGGGATGTGTTTTGTGGATACTTATGTTAAAAATAATGTAATAATATGTGTAAGACTTGTGTCTCTATAGTTGGTATCAGAGAAAATTCTAGTTTTTTGGGGATAATATAAGAATAGATTAGTAAAAACTCTGGGGATAATTCTAAGTACAAGAAGGCATTCTGAAATTTTTGTAAATTATACAGTGAATGGTTTCCAAGTAATGAAATCCTTATCTGGATCTTACAGGTGGATGCGGCCTTGACATAGATATACCTAGGGTTAATAATCCCAAAAGGGATTGTTGAGAATTAACATAACCTATACCTGTTACACAACAAAGATGCCTTACTGCAGACCTGATTTGACACTCCTGAGGAATATTATTTGGTTAATTGATAAGCTTTTTATAAACCATTATTGAGGAATTTAATGAATTGTTAGGTTAGATAACCTAATAGAAAAATTACCATAGATAACCTAGATTAAAACCTAAAGACTCATAAGTTAGGATATACCTGTAATTTATATGTAATTACTTATAAGTTCATAGTTTCCCTATTTATATGCTTATTAGTTTAAGTATTCTCATCCTTAAGTTTATTTTCTATATATTAAATGACTAGAACCATAATCAAATAGTGAAGGGTGCACCCATTATCCGTTCAAAAGCTTCAAATGTTCTATATGATTATAGTTGTACACATTATTTCATAGCATAAAAGTTTAGTTGAACTATTTAAACCTCACCTCAAAACATGGAGGCTATGTTATTTGTGAGAACAAAAAAATAGAAATTATTACACTCTAAGTATATAACTCTTCCACAGTCAATGTTGTGGGATGAACTTTTCAAAAAAACTTTTCATACTTCATTTTTGTATAATTTTATGCTATATAAGGCATTTATTTTCTATCTATATATACCAATATCAATTTTCGGGGGAGGGAAATCACTGTCCACATCCCAAATCATCATCATATTCTGTATAAGTGTAATGAAGATGATGGATCTCCTTTTAATTCTTCTTCTCCGAAATGGATATTATTTTTTTTGTGACCAAACATATATAGATCAAATGATTGAGACAAAGGAGGGAATCATGCTTGAATACATGCTCATTGTGAGAGACTATACATATGTATTTTTTAAAGAGTTTCCCTGTCTTTCTTTTGACTGAGTGGTTGAGTTCTCAATTGAAATTATAACGATATATCTCCCAATATCCAAGACTCCCCACAGGATATCCACCATTGAGTTGGAATAAATAAAGAATAAGTTACAATATAATTTAGAAAATGGTTTTATATTCTCAAGTTCTTCATCATGGGGCATGCCAGTCCTCTTCCTAAAAAATAAGTATGGGTCAATTCATGTTTTCATTCATTATCATGAACTCAGCAAAAGTCATGATAAATAAAAATAATCCCCCACCACAAATTAATAACTTGTTTGATGAGTTATGTGGGGCCTAATACTTCTATAAGGTGGACATTCGGTAGGGATATCACCAATTAAAGGTGAAGAAAGAAGATATTCCCATGAATTCCTTTCGAACAAGGAATGAACACTATGAGTTCATAGTGACTCCCTTTAGACTCACTAATGCTCTAACAGTGTTTATAGAGTTAATGAATATATTATTTAGATATTATCTTGACAAATTTGTTGTAGTCTTTATAGATGATATTATGTTATACTCCAATAGTATGAAGAAGCATGAAGAGCATATGGGTACTATTATAAAGACATTACCAGAGTATAAACTATATGAAAAGTACAGTAAATGTGAGTTTGGGATGGAGAAAGTGTAACACCCCATTAACTTTATAACAGGTATGTTCTAACCCTTGTATTGGTTTTCCTTTTTCATTGTTTGAGTAGGGATGATAAGGAATTGGGAGGATACCTATAATGGTGAATTCATAGATTTTTTGTAATTTTCAGCATAAAACCTATGGTTTCTATAGTCGTTTAGGGGAATTACACATCGTGTAATGTGGTTACACGATGTGTAATCATTTCCTGGAAGATGTCATGGAATGGGTACACAATGTGTAAGTTTATACAACGTGCATAGTTTACACACTGTGTAAATATTTAAAAACGAGTTTTTAATAAAAATCAATAGGTTTTTATGTGTATATGGGAATCGAAAATTACATGATGTGTAATTGTGTTACACATCATGTAAAATCCTGAGTATTGATTTTAAGCAGATGACTCAGATGAAAATGTTATTTCACTCCTATAGGTTTCCTTACTCTCAACCTAGAGGCTCTTCCTTGTAATTTTTGGTGATCTAAAATCCCTTCAGATCATCCATTTAGAGATTGATCATCACATTAGTTGTGGTTCATCTCCCTGGGTAAGATATCTCTCTGCCTCTTCCATCTCCCTCTCTTTCTTCCTTGGGGTTTGATAGATAATATTGAAATTGATGGATCTAAACTTTGTGTTGTTAAATCTTGATTCTAGGTTGAGTTACTAGATCTTATGCGCCTTCATTCTTTGTTGGTGAGTCCCATTGTGGGTGTTGTGTTCTGGGAAAAGGTAGGTGGTTCCATTTAATATTTGATAATTTATTAAACTTTGAATTTCTTATGTTTGAAATTTATTTAATTTTTTTTTTCTGAAAACCAATTTGATACAAATTAGAACATGGATTTGACATGACATTGAATTTTGGGAAACCCCCCCAATTCTAATGGAATTATAATTTAGGGTGTCATTTGAAATTGATGGAATTCGTAAATTGATTTTTTTGAAAATTGATGAAATTGATTTGATAAAAAACTATGATTGTTTTTGAAGTTAAAATGCATGAAATGATGAAAATCCTATTCTTTGGTTTTGAACATAAATTGGCATTTTGAAAATAAAATGTGGGATATTTTGAAGTATTTTGAAATGAAATGATTTTCCCTTTTTCAATAGATTTATTAAGAACATGTGAGTTTGAGTAGTTAGTGAGTTATTTGTGAGAAACATGCTAGGATGGTAATGCCCGAACAATGGAATGAAGATTTTCAACTCTAATAAAAACCTAGTTCATAAGATCTTATCTTCAATGAGATTTTGATAGGTCTTATTCTGTATGACCCCGAGGGAAGTGTGTACGCAAACTTACCATGATCACCGATATGAGATGTGTGAGGATCCCATAACTTGGAACTATCATACCTATGAGAAGATCACCATGGTGATTATTGTGACTATTCTGATTATAAATTCCATTTATTATGAAACTTATTACCTCATGCCTAATTATTTATATATATATATTTATATAAAGTGTTTATTTAAGAAATGTTTGAATTTTGTTTCCATCATTTGAAATGAAAAGCACATTTTGTTTTAAATATGAAACTACACTGCCATTCCTATTTTGATTAAAATTGAAATAATGATTTGGATTATTATTTTGAAATATTATTATGGAACACTTGGTGAGACCCTACCAGGTTTTTTAGATCACAACCTACCTTTACCTTTGGGTGTTTATAGATTTTATTTTTCTAGGTACGAGTAAAGGGAAAACACCTCTTGGAGGAGGTGGATTTTCTTGATCCCTTAAAGATTGGAGTGGCTTTTCCTTTGAGGAATTGTCTTATCTGGTCTATTTTTATGATACTTTGATGATTTACTGTTTGGATTTTGTTATATATGTTTGGATTATGATATTTTCTCCTTTGGGAGTTTTCTTTGAGCATACTGATTTGTATCTGTTTCTTCCACCATGTTTGAGGCAAATTCATTGCCACTTTTTTATTGTGTGGTACCACGTGCTAATTTTCAACCTGTGTGGATCGAGAATTCCCTTTGATCTATGTTAGTTCCGACTTGGGTATCATGGAACAAGGGTGTATGGGATGGTTTGTGACCAAGTGGTATCAAAGGTTTATATTAAGCATCTTTCCTTGTTGTTAGTATGCATTTGAGAAATCTTGTAGGGACTTAGAAGGTAGTTGTGAGTAAGTACCTGGGCAGCTCTCATTGTAATGAGCCTTAAGTCACCAGAGGTGTTTTTAGAAAGCTTTCATAAGTATTAGTCCTTGTATTTTCCCTGATTTTGATTTGGATAGGTTGAAATCAAAATCTTGTTTATCTATCTCATGAGATTAAATTCCTTGTTTATCTTGTTTGAGTATCGATCTAAGAAATCTTCAGATGTATTTAATGTTGTTTTTTTATGTTGTGTATCATCATTACTCTAATAATATGTGTGAATATGCTCCGAGAGGAAGCTTTAGATGATCCACAATGATAAAATACTCCTGTGGACCAGAATCGGGTTGAGGTTATTGTGAATGCTGTCCAAGCTCTAGTACATACACCTACACCTGTACCCATTCATAATCTAGTTGTGGAATATGAGAGGGTTGAATCCCAGAATCATGGTTATGAGTTACTTTTTCAGAAACCATCATCTTTCTAAGGCTCTAATGATCATCAAGAGGATGAGGAATTATTGAGAAAGATAGAGCTTCCTTTTTGACTTCTTGTAAACTCCCAAAGCTATTAAAGTAAAATGTGATACCTTTAAAATTGAGGTACATAGTAGGAGTCGGTGAGGCTATAAGTTGATGGTGGATATGAAAGAGAGTTTAGATTGGAAGGACTTCAAGGTTCTCTTCAATGACAAGTTCTATCCAAAATCTATGGTGTTGACCAAGGCCTTGAAGTTTTTTAAACTCGAGCAGGTTGACAGGATCAAGATAGAATATGAAAACTGATTCATTGATCTTGTGAAGTTTTCACCTGAGATAGTATCAAATGAGAAGATAAATACTCGACAATTTAATATGAGACTTCAATATAATATTTTTTATCATATTTTCTTATTGAATCTATCTTCTTATACTGATGTGATGGATAGGGCGTTGATGGTTCAACTTGATCTGGCTGGTAAGTTAGGTTTGGTAGGAGTTCTTTTTTCTCTGAGTAGAAGTTTTGTGAGTTCCCATAAAGGGAAGAGAAAGAGTTATGAGTCTCATGGGGGATCCCAACATCAGGGTTCTTCTAAACCTCCTACAGTGTCTGATAGAGGCCCTTTAACTTTCTACTATGTGGAAAGCCTATAAATTGAAAATGGGATTGCACTGAGGCACCCAAGATATGTGGTTTCTATGGTCGTTCAATACACTTGTAGTGATTATGTTATATATTATCTGCTCCACGTATCGGAATGAGAACATAAACACCAAAAAGTACTACAATGTATTTCGATTCTTCTAGATTTATGGTGTTCCTAACACATGCATTCAGAATGAAACTTCTTCACACAGTGGAAGATTCTCCAGAGGAAGTAGATACAGGTCCAGTGACTATGATTGGTACCATCACTATATAATATTATTTAGTGACTACTTTATTTGATACTAGTTAATCTCACTCATTTATTTTGGATCATCTTGTGAGTCTACTAAGTCTTCATACTGAGCTTTTATCTTATGGGATGGATATTTCTACACCCCTTATAATGAAGAGAGAGAAGGGTATTTGTTGTCCTACTTGTGTTTTCTTTTTATTAGAGATTGATATCACCTGATATATTTTTGTTCTCGATATGAAACCTCTTGATTTCATATTCATAATGAATTGAATCATTTATAATAAATCCCATATTTATTGTTATCTTAGATGAGTCTCTTTTATAATGCCCAATGGGGTGTTCCGTATCTTTCAGGGAGCATGAGACCTAAGGTCGAGTAGAGAAATAGCTTCTTATCCAGATCTAGGGAAAGTGATATTAGTGTTATATTTTGATCTAGATTGGGAATCCTTGATTGGTGATCTCCCTCTAGTTTTTGTCAATTTTCTCGGCGTTTTTCCTTTTGACTTTACTAGTTTTCCATTGGTAAGGGAGGTAGAGTTTTCTATCAATTTAGTACTTGGTACTCAGTCTATATTTATTCCTTCTTACCATATTGAAACCATTTGGAATAAAATATTTGAAGACTCAGTTGGATGATCTATTAGAGAATGGTTTTATATGCCTGATTATGTCACCTTGGGAAATATATGTTATCTTTTCTATAAAAAATGATGGAACACTTTTCTTATGTGTTGATTACCAAAAACTTGACCAAATTATTGTAAATAAAAATTATATGTTACCACAGATTGATGATCTATTTGATCAGTTAAAAGAGGATAAGTGGTTCTAAAAGATTTATCTTCTATCTGATTATCACCAGTTGAGAATAAAAGAACATGACATTTATAAAACTACCTTTCAAAGTATGTATATCTATTATGAGTATCTTGTCATGCCATTTTGTTTAACCAATTATTCTATAGTATTTAGGGATTTGATGAATGTGATTTTCCATGAGTGTCTTGATATGTTCATGGTGGTTTTTATGTATGAAATTCTGGTTTAATCTATTTATGAGGAGGATGATGTGCTTCATTTGAGAAGAGTTCTAGAATTGTTGAAAAATCACTGGCTTTAGGCCACAATATCAAAATGTAATTTCTGGATTCTGGAAGTGAATTTATTGGGAAAAGTGGTATCATAATATTGTATTTCAGTTGATCCTAAGAAGGTTAAAGCTTTTATGACATTAGAGAAACCACGAAATGTTTTTGAGATTCATAGTTTCTTGGGTTTTTCTAGATATTATCACTGGTTCGTAAATGATTTATCAAAGTTTTATTCTCTGATGACCACTCTAACTTAGAATGGGGTATGGTTTTTTTTGGATGAGAAATGTTAGAATTTTTTTGAGTTTAAACATATTTTTAATTATTCACCAGTGCTGACTCTTCTAGAGTCCAAGCATGGCTATGTGGTCCTCTCTAATGTATTAGGTTTGGGTTTTGGATGTGTTCTTATTTGGGGTGATCATGTCATTGCCTATGGATCTCAAAATATTAGGCCACATGAGAAGAATTATCCAACACATGACCTTGAGATTGCAGCTGTGATGCATGAACTTAAGAGTTGGAAACATTACCTTTTTAGAGAAATATTTACCATTTATTCCAACCACAAGAGCTTGATTTATATCTTCTCTCAAGAACATTTTAATCTCCACTAGAGGTGTTGTATTTAGTACCTATAATCTTGTATTTGACAACTCCTATTCCCCAGGAAAATGGAATGTTGTTTCTAATGAATTGAGAAGCAAAATTATGTCCCAAGACATTAAATAATCATCAGAAGAGTGTAAATTGATGGATCATTTTGCACAGTTGCATATTGGAGTTCAGGAAATAGAGGTTGAGGTTGTCTAGGTCAGTGTTCAGTTGAACTATTCTCTTCCTGATAAGGTTCTTTAGGTACAACAACTTGATAATGAATTATGTAGCATTAGAAACTCTATTTATGGTGTGGATACCATTTTTAAGTGGTCGTTCTCTATGGAGGGTACACTATGTTTCCCAAACCGGTATGTTGTGCCTTTGCCTATATGGAAAGTTGTGATGGGGGATTTCCATAATTCCCTATGGGAAGTGCACATAGGAACCAAAAATATGTTATATGACATGCGACAATCATTCTAGTGGTTGGGTATGAGATGATACATCACTTATTTTTCCTCTCATTGTTGACATTTCTAGTAGTTCAAGGATAAACATCAGGGAATTTTGGGTTTACTTCATCCACTTCCAGTGCCGACTTTGAAGTGAGATGATATTTATATGGATTTTTTGGTTGATTTTCCAAATAACTAGAGAATGAAGAATGAGATATGAATTTTTATTAATAGGATGACTAAACTATCTCAATTTATACACATTTTTGATACAACCAACGTTGAGGAGAATTGAAATATTTATGTGAGAGAGGTTTTTCATTTTTATGGAGTTATATCTTCAATAGTCTCTTTAGTGACCTCAATTTTACTTATCACTTTTGGAGAGGCCTCCAGGGGGCACTGGGATCTTAAGTTCATTTGAGTATTACATACCATCTGTAGATGGATGGACAGAATGAGAGAACTGTAAAGATTCTTGAGGATATGCTTCATGAATATGTACTTGATTTTGGTGGAGTTTGGGACGACCATTTGAGACTGGTTGAGTTTTCTTATAACAATAGTTACCATTACACAATCAGAATGAGTCCTTTTGAGGCCATGTATGACCGGCCTTATAAATCTCCGTTGTGTTGGTTAGAGATCATTGAATGTTCCTTGGTTAGACCGATCCTGGTTCAAGATAAGATATCAAATATTTAGTTGATTCATTAGAGGTTGTTGATGACACAAAGCTGGTATAAATATTATGTTTATCATCATCATACACTGTTAGAATTTTCAGTTGGTGATTAGGTGTTCCGGAAATTTTCAGCATTTTTGGCTCATTGACAACTTGGGAGGAAAGGGAATCTTGATCCTCATTTTGTGGGACCTTTTGAGGTTGTTGAATAGGTGGGTAAAGTGTATTACTATTTATCACTTCCACCGCATTTGATGTTGATACATAAAATTTTCCATGTATTTTAGATAAGGAAGTATCTTTCAAACCCATGTCAAGTTTTTGAGCAAGAGTAATCATGATGTTGAGCTTGATTTTACTGTGAATGAGCATCCAGTCAGGATTTTTTGTTCATAGAAAATGGTACGTAATGAGAGGATAAAACCTTTGGTTTGAGTTCAATGTAAGAACGGTTCCAATTCTCATGATACACAGGAATGAGAGAAAATGCTGAGAGAGTAGTGGCATCACCTTTTTGATATGAAAGCTTCTTGACATGCTTTCTGGGGATAGAAATTTTTTATGGTGGGGAGCTTGTAACACCTTGGTACCTTTATAATATGTATGTTCTAACCCTTGTCTTGGTTTTCCTTTTTATTTTATTGAGTAGAACCGAGAAGGAATTGGGAGGGTACCTATAATTGGAAAGTCAGTGATTTGTTGGATTTTTAAGCATAAACACTATAGTTTCTATAGTCTTTTAGGGAATTACACCCCATGTAATGTAGTTACACGAACTGTAATTTTTTCCCAGAAGATTTAGTGAAATGGGTACAGACTTTGAAATTTTACCCACCATTTAAATATTAGAAATCATATTTTTAATAAAAAAGTGATGAGTTTTTTTGGAGTATATGGTAATTGAAAATTACATGACGTGAAATTAGGTTACATGCCATGTAAAATACAGAGTGTCGGTTTTAATTAGGATCTCATATGAAATTATTATTTCCCAGCTCAAGGTTTCCTTTCACTTGACCTATAGGCTCAACCTAGGAATTTTTGGTGATCTCTAATCTCTCTGGATAATCCGTTTGTTAATTGATCATTGTGTTGGTTGAGGTTCATCTCTTAGGGTAAGAAACCTCCCTGTTTCTTCTATCTCACCCTCTTTACTCCTTGGGGTTTGATAAATCATCTTGAAATTGATGGATGTAAACTCTGTGATGTTTAATCTTAATTCTAGGGTGAGTTCCTATATCTTCTTCATCTTCATTATTTGTTGGCGAGTCCCGCTGCATGCGTTGTGTTCTGTGAAAAAGGAAGGTGATTTCGTTTAAGATTTTCCAATTTATTAAACCTTGAATTGATTGTGTTTGAAACTGATTTCAATTAATTTGTGAAAACAAATTTTATGTGAATTTGAACTTAGATTTGACTTGGCATTAAATATTGGGAAAAACCACCAATTTCAATGGAATTGAAATTTGGGGTGTAATTTGAAATTGATAGAATTTTTAAATTGATTTGAGAATTGATTTTTGGAAAATGGATTAAATTTATTTGATAAAAACCTATGATTGTTTTTGATGTGTAAAGGAATGAAATGATGAAAAACATTATGTTTTGGTGTTGAACATAAATTTACATTTTTAAAAGGAAAAGTGGGAAATTGCAAAGTATTTTGAAATTAAAATATTTGTCATTTTTCTATTGATTAATTGATGACATGAGATCTTGGGTAGTGAATTTACCTTGATTGTTTGTTCATGGCCGTTTGGTCTAGTATTTCTATTAGGCCTGTCTTGTTTTCCATGACTTGGTTGTTTATGATGGAGTTTGAATTGATTATATGAAATGAATGTGATATACTGGTGAATGATTAGCCATGTAGTTGTTCAGATTATATGAGATGCTTTGATATTGTATGCACACTGTTTTTCTAATAGACCATGAGAGCCTTGGACTAGGAAGACTGTGGGGACTTCCACATTATTTTTACAGGACCATGAGAGCCTTGGTGTACATGATTGACCTAGGGGTATTGACTGTGAGAGCTACACAAGAGATTTTTTATAGTTTATTGACCTAGGGGTATTGACCATTAGAGATACCAAGGAGGTAATTTATAAATCATTGATGTTATGTCCACCCAGAGGTATTGAACATGAGAGCTACCCATGAGGTCTTTTATAATTTATTTATTCCATGTTGAACTAGAGGTATTGTATGCGAGAGATTCCTAGGTGGTCGTTTGTAAATGATTACTGCTATGTTAGACAAAAGGGGTTAGACTATGAGAGATTCTTATAGGGTCATTGTTAAATGAAATGGTGCTATGTAAAACAAGGGTTTAAGACTATGAGAGCTTTCCCAGAGGTTTGTTTGTGAATAATTGAATGATTTTGACGAGTCTACCAAGCCAAAACACAAGCTTGGACTCGATCTTACTTGATTGTTTAGATGGTGTTTTGAGACATCTTTTTTATTACTATTACATAGTGGAATATAGATCTTAGGATAAGTCCAGAGATTACATGATTTAAAGTATGAATAATAAATGTAAATGAAGGTAATTGAAAATGTTAGTATTGTTTACTTTTTAGTACTTCCTAGTTTGTTTCTTCATTTCTGGATATTACTTATTATATACATTCACTGATAGTTAGGAACAAATATTTTGGTGGTTGCCTACTAGGATTCATCTCAAACCCTGTTTGGGTCATTTTTTGGACCCAAACAGATTATATGGTTCCAGATATAGATAAGGGAAAGCTCCATTCTTTATCAGGTACTTGATTGTTGTATGTTGAGCTTGAGAGTATAGGACCTAGATGAGGCTTGCGAAGCTGATGGAGTTTACTTAATATTTTTCCCTATTTTGGATTGTATTGTATTTCTAGAATTTTGACCTATTTTATCTTCTTTCTTAGACACATATGACATGCATAATTATATATATATGATATGGTTTTAGCTCTTTTATTATTATCAGTCTTATGCTGTTTACTTCTGTTGTATAGTATTATTGCTTCCGTTATTGCTACTATTTGTTTTCTATTGTGTTTACTTTTTCAATTAGGGTATAGTTTCCCCACTATCACAGTTTGGGCCCTCACTTCTAGTCAATATCCTTTGGAGGTTGAGGAAATGTGCTTGAGGCCATGTGGACAACCGGGTATGGGGCACCCTTGGGCGGCACCTGGATCCAAGACGTTACCACATCCATGGTCAAATCAGTCATAAAACATTTAATAACATATTTTATATGGAAATAATATGGTATAAATCTCAATAAATAATAAAATTCAATATATGTGTTAAAATATATGAAAATACTCTAATAAAATCATCGAGGAATTCTTGAGAGAAATACCTCTTTCTCATTGTAAAGAAGAGTTCATTTGGAAAAATCATTTTTATTTGTCATAATTTATTTTTTAACCAGTAATGAAATAATATATTTTTTCAGTAAAACATTAATGATTTTATAAAAATAATGGTTTTTTAAAATAGATTATGGATGGTACTTAAAAATGGGTAAGAAATCAAGATGTTCCCTTTAATTGGTCTTACACATCGTGAATAATTGAAAAGGTAACCTTAAAAAACAATTCTTTATTATGAAATAAAGTTGGAATGATATGGAAACATGAATTTATAATGGAAAAATAGAATTTTAAAAAATTATATAAAAATAATGAATAGTTAAATTGGTGTATTAAGGAAGAAAGCATAACCCGAATGAAAATGGTTGTTCAGGAAGAAAAGCCTTACCAAGATCGTATCATTAGAGTGAGGATAAATCAATGAAATAATTATGTGCGAAAAATATAAATCCAAAAAATATAATTGGATATACTATATTAAACAATCATAACTCATTCACACATATTATTAGAAAAACATAACCAATCACATAGATGTTTTACTCAATGAATGAAAATTTAGTTAAGATATCCCTTACCTTATGTACGAATGTGTTCTGGACTTATTCTTAACATACTAGATAATAAACTTAAATCCATTAATTAATTAATTAATAACCTTATCTTCAAATATTTTATTTATTATAATATTATTAAGTTCATTTATGGCCTTTTTGAGGAGTTATAAGATACAATTTTATTACTCAGGAGTGTTTGTTTCCTTGGTTTTCACGATCGGTATATTTGTATATGAGTATGGAAGTTCATGTGGAATGGGTATAATTATCTAGAATTGAATTTATATGATATTAATTATCATAAATAATTTTAATTTTTTATATATATCATTTGAATCTATGGTATGAGGATGACTCATTAGATAATACATTTAGTGATAATCGTTTAAATTATTATGGTAGTTATTGATCATAATGAACTAATTTTTTTTTATCACTTAGTATTATGTAAATATGTTACATCCAAAACATAATAATGGTTTTAATACATATATTATAGTCTTATTTAACCATTAAAATCATTTTATTACAAGTATTGTAGTATAAATTGAAGAACGAAAATCCGTTTTCCACGAAGGTTATAAACATGCACCTCTGAGATGATGATTTCATTTTTAAAATAAAAGAGAGTGAAAAAGGAGGTTGAGTGAGGATATTACATTAACATGATATAATTATAGTATATATGTGATACTGGAGTTATCATTCTCATTTTTATAGAGGAGGTGAGGAGATAATAATAAGAGAAAAGAACTCGAAAAGAAACTAAAAAGAAAAGGAAGGGGATTTTACCTCGTGAATACACCTCCTTGAGAACCTCCTTAAAAGGATTGGTTTTAGTATTTTGTTGAGAACATGATATCCTGGACATGGGAGAGAGTCTTGGGAATATTATTTGGTAGAAATTTGACAAGGGACAAATCTTTGAAGGTGTGAGGAGAAGGGGTGGTACTTATAATAGAGGAGAGGGGTGATTTCTCATTATTTTATTTATTATTTTATTATTATTCTCAAGACAAGAAATAATGTTGATTTTTGTGACTAATTAAATTAATAAATTCACATGAGTTTGAACCAAATGTGGTTACATCATCCAAACATCACCTACGACTCAGTAAATCATTTATTTATCATTTATCATAAATTATTGTATTTTACTATTCAAAAAATTCAATTATTTTATAAAAATCCCAAGAATTCACTGTAATGATTTTTGATGTTTATGATTAAAAAATTAAATCTATTTTATGTAAATAATTTTCTAAATATGATAAATTTAATTTTTAATTAAAATCATCATTTACTCCAAAATAAAGATTTTAAATCTATGACTAATTTATAACACTTTCCAAAATTAACTAAGGTCTCATAAAATGATTCTCAAATCATAAGGAAAAAAATTTTAATTTATGAATACATTTTATATTAATATATTTTCTTTTAAATCATTTTATTAATTTTAAAATTGTAATTAAATATTAATGACTTATAAAAATACTAACACTTAATTTAATAATTTTTAAAATATTCATTTACTTATAATATGATATAATTACATGATACTTTCATTTATAAGGTACCTAAATTTTATTTATACTCTAATTTTACTATTAATTAGTCTAATTTAGTATTCATATGGTTCATATTACTATTCTTAAGGTCAAGTTACTATTTAATTGGTATAGGTTCTTCTACATCTAGAAATACCTCTTATTTCATTAATTATTCATTTATGATGTTTGTATTGTGTTTTATAAGTGAATTAATATGATCTAGACTATATGAAATAACAATAAAAAGATAAATTTCATTGATAGATTTTGGGGGAGTTACATTCTCCCTTCCTACAAAAATTTCTTCCATGAAATTTCTATATTGTCACAAAAAAATATTTGGGTAGTTCTTCATCATAAGCTCCTCGGGCTCCCACGTAACCTCCTCTATTTTATGATTTTTCTAAAGTACCTTTAGCAGCTGAGTCATTTGATTCATCAACACCAATTCGTTAGTGTCCATAATCTAGATTGGATCTTCATTTTTAGATAAGTTAGGTTAAAATTATATTCCTTTATAAAAGAGTATGTCAGTTGGGTATGGAATGTAGTTTCTTAACAAAAAATGTAGAACACATTTTGTATCTTATATAGGCTAGGTGGTAATGAAAAATGATAATCCATAGATACGATTCTCTCCAGAATTTCAAAAGGACCAATATACCTGAGTGAAAACTATTATTGTAAGGAAACTCTATCCAAACATGTTGGTGTATGAAATATCTTTCTATACAATGCTTCATATGGTGCCATTTGAATACTTGAGTGGAAAATATTATTGTAAGGAAACTCTATCAAAGGAAAATACTGACCCCACATACCTTTAAAGTAGATGGAGAATGATCTCAACATGTCTTCTAATGTTTTAATGGTCCATTCAGACTGCCCATCAGTTTGAGGGTGATAAGCAGTACTCAAATGAAGCTCAGTATCCAAAGAAAACTGAATAATTTTTCAGAATGTCGATGTAAATCATGGATCTCAATCAAATAAAATATAAACAGGTTCTCTATGAAGTCTTACAACTTCATTAATATAAATCATGTAATGAGATATAGTGGAAAATCCTCCCTTTTAGAGAGGAAATATGAAGATTTCTTAAGTCGATCAACAATCACCCATATTGCAGCATTCCTTCTTGGAGTTTTTAGTAATCCAGTGAAAAAATCCATAGTTACGTCATCCCATTTTCATGTTGAAATAGGAAGGGGTTTCATGAAACCTCTAAGATGTTGTCTTTCAGCCTTCAACTATTGACAGACTAAACATCTTGATACATAATCCGAAACTTCCCACTTCATATTATCCCACTTGAAATGTTCCTTCATAACTCTATATATCTTAGTTCTACCAGGGTGTATAGAGAAAATTGAGCCATGGGAATCATCCAATAACTCCCTTTTTAGCTCAGGTATAGAGGGAACGCATAGTCACCTCCCAGATTTCAAAATTCCATCCTCACACAAAAAAGTATATAAACTTTCCATCATTCACAACATTAATTTTCTTTTGAAGATTATCATAATCAGACTGAGAACTTTTAATTGTTTCCAATAAAGATAGTTAGGAAACCAGTTGAAAAAGTAATGATGTTTTACCTTCCTTATTAATTCCCATATACATATTTGCTAGATCCATGTACATAGGGTACTTGTCAATCCTCATTTTGTTCATAATTCCATGATCCTTCTTACCTAATGCATCTACAACCTTATTTTCCATCACATGGAGGTAGTGTGTTGGAAAATCATAATACTTGAGAAGCTCAATCCATTATGTTTTCCTCATGTTGAGTTATTTTTGTGAGGAGATATATTTCAAAATCTTTTAATCCGTATATATCTCACATATTTCACCATATAGATAGTGTCTTCATATCTTCAGAGAAAATATTACAACTGTTAACTCAAGATCATGAAATGGATAGTTTTGTTCATGAGTTTCTAACAACCTTTATGCATAGGCAATAACTCTATCATTATGCATAAGGACACAACCAAGTCCTTTCTTTGATACATTAATATAAATCACAAAATCACCATTTCCTGATGGTAGATTCAATATTAGAGTATTCAATAATCTCCTCCTAAATTCATCAAAAAATTATTCATATTTGTTTTTTATATGAACTTAACCCCTTTATGATTAAGCTTGGTCAATGAGTTAGCTAATTAGGTGAATTTCAAGATGAAATGTGGATAATTACCTAATAAACCAATAAAACTATGTATATCAGTTATGTTTGTTGTAGGAAATTCCTTAAAAACCTTTTTCTTCAAAGGATCAACTGAGATTCCATCGTTTGAGACAATATGGACAAGAAAAGAAATTGATTGAATCCAAAATTCACACTTGCTAAACATTCCATATAATTCATTTATTCTAAGAGTATTTAGAATAATCCAAAAGCGATTCTCATGGCCATTATATATTTTATATTATACCAACATAGAATCAATAAATACCACAAAATATAATGAAGATATTCCTTGAAAAATATATTAATTAGATACATGAAAACATAGGGTGCATTATTCATTCCAAATGGAATTAATGTAAAATCGTAATGCCCATACCTGGTTTAAAATGATGTGTTTGGAATATCTTTCTTCCTCACATGAAACTAATGATATCCAGTTCAAAGGTCAATCTTCGAAAAATATTGATCTCTATGAAGTTGATAAAATAAATCATCAATACAAGGTATTAGATATTTTTTCATTATCTTAACAACATTTAATTCTCAATAGTCAATGCACAGATTCATGGATCCATCTTTCTTCTTGACAAAGAGAATGGGAGATCCCCCTAGAGAAACATGAGGGTGGATAAATACTTTATCACTCAATTAATATTGTTTTCTCTTCAGTTATACTAATTCCACTATTTCTATTCTTTAAGGATTCTTTGATATAGTTATTGAACCAGAAATTAAATCAATAGAGAACTCAACTTCCCACTATATAGGATGTCCAGGAAAATCCTTTGAAAATACATAAATGTATTCTTACACAATAGGTACATCCAAAAGTTGAATATTTCTTTCCCCACCCAGAGATATTTCATTATATTTCTCCCCTATAATTTCATTCAGTAGAGATATCGGGGATGGATCTATATAAGAATTAGATGGTTATGTTTCTTCTCTAAAGATATAGGATTCTACACCTTCTTTACAAATCATAATTTCCTTCTTCCTACAATAGATTTTTACATCATATTTTTAAATCTAATCCATACTAAGGATTATTTCAAAATTAAACCATAGGTATGATGATAAAATCAAAAGATAAAGAAAATTTATAATCCATAATGAGAACTTCCTGACACATCTTTATTGCAATAAGACTTCCCTTAGGGGTTTTGAATGACAACTCACTTATTAAGGATAATTTTAAATATATAATTTTTAATGAAAATTGGGAAGATATAAAGGAATATGATGATCCAAAATAAAATATGTCATTGGATAATTTTGAGTAAACAATTAAAGTACCTGCCACCACATCATTAGAAACTTCAACCTCATCAGTTGTGATCACATAAACTTGTCCTTTCTCTCGGGGCCTTTTCTAAGGAAGGTTTCCATGATGCTTGAGATAATTATTTTCATAGTTTCCCATCTCCCTAAAATTTTATCATTGAACATTGGTAACTTCTTTCTTTCCCTTACAATATGGGATTGGTGGCCTTTTTATCCAAACTTGTGACAGAATTCTTTTCCATTTAAGAAGGATTTGGGGTGTTTCCTTCGATATATATCACATGTTGGAAAATTTTATTTTTTAATCATCCCTTTATCCATTATTTCCTATTCCAACCTATTATTCTATTTATTTCCCTTAAATTTATAAGAATTAGAGAATTATTTCTCTATCTTGATAGCACATGTGACTATATATTTGTATTATGACAAAGTTTATGAAACCAGTGCCCTTTAGATGAATGGTTTTAAACCATCAAATAATCGATCAATCTTACTACTTAGATTACATATGTAGTACACGACATGCCTTAATAGCCTTTTAAAGTTGTATCCATACTTGGAAATATTCTCTTCCTCCTTTTTCCTCAGATTTAAGAATTTCCTTTCCATATCTACTTGTTGTTCATGAAGAAAATATTTTTATAATAAAATTTACTTAAAATCCATATATTCCATATTTTTAATTTATTATTCCTTATTTTTTTTGGATTAATGACCACTATTTATATGAATCTCTCTATATATGATAAATTTTTATGAAAACCTTCTCACTTTCGTTACTTCCCAAAGTGAGAAATATATTCCCAAAAGAACACATCCACTTCTCAGAAAAAAATGAGTTTATAGTCCCATTTAATAATGGAGGTTTTTGTCACATAAAGTGTTATAACATTTATCCTCCATGTTGTGGACTGGGATACACCATATGGGTAATGTTATTGTTCATAACATGAGTTAGTTTTTCCAATATAGTTATAATCTGCTCAGCACCAGTCACAACTCCAATACTAACATCATTATATTTTATAAGAGGGAAATACCTACATGGGATACATGAATTGAAACAATTTCTATTCATTACACTAGGCTTAATTTATAAAAAATGGCATACAATAGATTAAGTTATGAATTTTAATGTATAATATCAAACTATCAAAACAGTTAACATAAATTTATGATTTATGCATAACTAATCTAAAAATAATAAACATGGTTTCTTTGGGGACATATTTACTTTCAAATCCTTTATAATGGGTTTTAAAGAAAATGAAACTTATCCTAATCATATATTCATGAGTGTCAAACCAGGTGCGCATTAAGAATCATTGTTGTGTACCAGGTTACCCTGAATTAGGACTGGGACACCTTGTCGAAGTTGTTACTCCTAGGTATATCTATTTCAGAACCACGCCGAAATGTAGTATCTATACATGGATGTATTTATAGGAATATCCACATATTTTATACCTTACCAAAATTATAGTATGTTATTTTATTCTTATCCTCAAAGTCTATATTAGGGTTATGTTCACTAATATATGTTCTCTAAATCTAATTTCCAACTTTTCTACTAAACCTACTATGATACTAACTATAAGGAACAAACCCCATTAGTCATGAGCCAATGGATTACTTTATTACATTGGTAAGATTACAAGTAATCACATCCCAAAGGAAAAAATAGTTTAGTATCATTGTAAAACCATATACATACATATTTGTTACATTACAATGTGAAATGAAATACAACATATCACTTATTTTTAATCACACATAAACTCCTAGATTATCCCTGAAGGTCATTCATAATACACATCTTCACATCCTGGGGATAAATAAAACATATGAAAGGGGTGAGATCATATTCTCAGTAAGTGTAAGTAAATACATCATAAGTTATCATAAATATAAACATTAGGTACAGTGAATAACAAAAAACAAATTCCTTTAAAAATAAACTTGAGCATAATATGGAAGGAATGAAAGATGAATAAATAAATCCATATAACTAATCATAAGAGATTGAAACTTAGACATGAGTATTATACTAATAAAATATCACATGGTTTTTCAATTTCTAATACCATAATTATAGACTTCATAATTCCAGACATCTGAAACATATCATTAAGGGCTCGACCAAGACGTCTGAAATTACTAGGGTAAGGCCTTGAATAAAACCCAATACTGTTTTGTCTCATGAGACCTATCAATGTATTGGGGGGATATAGAGGGAAACACCCATAAATTTTTAAGTATAATTTATTCTTAATTTGAATGGTTATAACCATAAACATCATGAACATATGAAATTTAAATAATATTCCCCAATATATAATTATAATCACTAACCAATTTAAGTAGCATGGTGAATGGTATCAAGATAGAACAATATATTCAAAATAGTCATAAACCATATAATAACATATGTTAGATGAAAATAATAATATATAAATCTCAATAAAACATAAATTCAAAAGAGGTGTTGAAATAGATGAAAATATTCTATTAAAATCATCAAGGAATTCTTGAGAGAAATACCTGTTTTACTTTGCAAAGAAGAGTTATTTTGAAAAAATCATTTTTATTTGTCATAATTATTTGTATTAACTAGTAATGAAAAAATATAGTTTTTCATGAAAAAATTAGTGATTTTATAAAAATAATTGTGTCTAAAAATAGATTATGGATGATACTTGAAAATCGTTAAGAAATCAAGATGCTCCCTTTAATCAGGCTTGCACGTCATGAATAATTAAAAAGGGAACCATGAAAAAACATATATTTATTATAAATGAAAGTTGAAATTATATGGAAGCATGAGTTTGGAATGTTTAAATAGAATTTATAATAATTATATAAAAATAATGAAGAATTAAATTTTTTTATAGAGGAACAAATCGTAACCCGAATGAAAATAGAGGTTTGGGAAGAAAACCCTTACAAAGATCGTATCATTAGAATGAGGATAAATCAATGAAATAATTTTGTGTGAAAAATATAAATCCACACAATATAGTTGGATATAATATATAAAACAATAATTAGTAATCCACACATATTCTTGGAAAAACATAACCAATGACATAGATGTTTAAATCAATGAATGGAAATTTAGTTAAGATATCCCTTACCTTATATCTGAATGTGTTCTGCACTTGACCTTAACATCATGGATAATCAAATTAAATCTATTAATTAATTAATTAATAACCTTTTATACATGTATTTGATTTATTATAATTTTATTAAGTTCATTTATGAACTTTTTGATGAGTTATATGATACAATTTTATTGCTCAAGAGCGTTTGTTTCCTTGGTTTTCATGATCGGTATACTTGTATATGAGTATGGGAGTTCACATGGAATGAGTATAATTATACAGAATTGAATTTATCTGATATTGATGAAAATAAATAAGTGTAAATGGTTATATATATCATTTGATTTTATGTAATTACTATGAATCATTAGATAATAGATTTAGCGATAATCATTTATATTATTATGGCAGTTATTTATCATAACAAACTCGTTTTGTTTTATCATTTTGTATTTTTTAAATATGTTACTTATTAAAAATAAGAATGGTTTTAATAAATATATTTTATTCTATTTTATCCACAATTTTTTTTTCATTACAATCCTCTAATGATAAATTGACGAATGAAAATCTTTCATCCACAAAGGTTGTAAATCAACACTTCTAGGATGATGATTTCGTTTTTAAAATAAAGGAGAGAGAGAAAAGTTTTTAAGTAAAGATATTGCATTAAAAATATATCATTCCAATATTTAGATGATACTATATTTATCATTCACATTTGGACATAGGAGGCGAGTAGATAATAATAAAAAAAAATAACTTGAAAAGAAACTAAAAGGAAAAAAAGAGGATTTTACCTCTTGAATAAACCTCCTTGAGAACCTCATTAAGGGGATTGGTTTTAGTATTTTTATGAGAAAAAGTTCTCCTGGATGTGGGGGAGAGGATTGGGAAGATTATTGGGTAGAAATTTTACAAGGCTCAAATCTTTTATGGTGTGAGGATAAGGGGTGGTGAAAGATAGTTTTTATAGTGGAGGAGAGGGGTGATTTCTCATTATTTTATTCATTATTTTATTATTTTGCTCAAGACAAGAAATAGTTTTGATTATTTTGACTAATTACAGTAATATGTTCATTTGAGTTAGAAACAAGGGTTATTACATGATCCAAAAATCACCCATGAATTAGTAAATCATGTATTTATCATTTATCATAAATTATCGTATTTTACTATTCACCAAAAATTCATGTATTTTAGAAAAATCTCAAAAATTAAACCTAATAAATTTTTGATATGTATAATTCAAAAATTAACTCCATTTTATGAAAATAATTTCTAAATTTGAAAATTTAATTTTTAATTAAAATCATCATTTATTCGAAAATATATATTTTAAATCTATAACTAATTTTATAACAATTTCAAAAATTATCTATGTTCTCATAAAATTATCCAAAATTCATAAGACAACCAAATTTTAATTTATGAATACATTTTATATGAATATATTTTCTTTTAAATCATTTTACTAATTATAAAATTGTAATTAAATATTTATAACTTATAAAAATACCAACACTTAATTTAATAATTTTTAAAATCTTTATTTGACTATACTATGATATAATTACAAGATACTTTCATTTATAAGGATCCAAAATTTTATTTATACTTTTATGGGTGAAGTTACTATTTGTTAGTTCTATTTAATGTTCATAACGTTCATATTACTATTTCTAAGGTCAATTTACTATTTCATCGATATAGGTTCCTTAACTTATATAAATACCTCTTATTTCATTCATTATTCATTTATGATGTTTTTATTGTGTTCTATAAGTAATTTTATGGGATCTATACTATATGAAATAAACATAAGAAGAGAAATTTCATTGATAGAGTTCTGGGTCATTACACTTGAGATGTGAAGCATGATTGGTTGCTTTAAAAGTGAAATCAATGCATGTTTGGTGTCGTCATGTGTGGTAAAAGTGTATGGTTATTCCTTATTACCTTTCTTGGAAGGTTCTTGTGTTATTATGGTTGGTTGTAAGGTTAATTTTCAGAAGAGGCAAGGTTTTTATAAGTCTTACCCTATGGACTTGATGGCGGTTGATGCGGGGATTGATGTTGATCATGGAAAGAAAATTGGTGTGACCAAGGCCTGAATGAACTCTTTTGTTATGGAAATGACATACAAAGTAGTTGTGGAAATGTAGTTAGGTATTATTGTATTATTTTTGTCTGGTTGGATGAGAATATTGAGAATTACTTGAGTCCAGTGAGGCCAAAGGACCAGGAGGGATGGTCAATTGAGTGAGCGGGCATTGGGAATAACTTTGGTGATGTATAATATGTGTGATTTAGAGTCAAGTTTAGTTTGATCATAGGAGAGTGTGAGACCTTGAGGACTTTGAGGAGATCCATATGTGGGTTTCCTTTGGAAAGTCATGATTCTGTTGAGATGAGTGATCAGGTTTCTTGAGAGAAATGCTTGTCGTATTTCTGTGTGATCATAGTGGGAGGCACAAGTTATGCGTGAAGTAGTTGGGTTGTAGTTCGGTGTTGTGGTTGACGTGTTCCATGTAAATCATTAGGTCCATGCTAGAAGAACTAAATTGGGGTAATAAAAGTGGTTCAATGGGAATTTTTGGGTTACAAATTATTTTCAGAATGTTTTGAAGTGGTAGTAAGTTTTGGTTGGAAGTCCACTTATGGGTTGTGGTGTTTTAATATGGATGATACATTAGAAATTATGCAATCCCAAGGATTTTGTTAGGTTAAGGTTTCCTCGTAGTGGGAGATGGCATCAGTGATCAGTATTTTGTGGTGGTGTTTGTCTAAAACTTCTTGACATGTCTTTATTTAGTGAAGATCATGTCCAATATCATAAAATCATCTTAGGTATGCTGATAAGGCTCTATCTCTATGCCCAGTGACTTGAATGTGTTTTAGTTGGGTATGGTAAACCTTATATTTTATGCTCTTTGGGTGGAACATGTGGAGTCATGTGGTGGATATAACCCCATATATTGACTCTGATAAAGGTCCTCGAGATGAGCTGGGTGTCGACAAATACCATGGGTGTTGTTCATGGAATTTGATAATGGGTAGTGGTTGATGTTGGCTTTGTTATTGGAGAAAGTCTAGATAACCACATCCAAGTTCTAGGTTTATCTTGTGATCGAAGTGTGAGATGCAATGGTTTAAATGGAATAAAAAAATTGGTATGAACAATAATACCAAGGTGGGGAGTAGTATATTAGTCATGGATGTATAGAGTAGATCATGGAGTGGATATGGTGACATCAGGATGCCAACAAGAAGTCTATAAGGGAATGTTCTGATTCCATGGAAAAGGCCAATTGGGCATCATATGTAGTGGTAGATCATGTAGATCGATGTGTTTAGACTCTATGTATTTGAGAGGTGGAACGAGTGTTGTATTGAAGACACATTGGTGAGTTCTATAGAACCAATAAAAATTTGCGAAGTAGAGGATTATATAGTGGGAAGTTTCATCAAATGTCGTAAATAGAATTTGGTAGGTGTTCACTGATGATGAGATATGCCTTAATTTTGAAGGAATCATTTCCAAGTAGATAAAGACATGACAATAGAGGAAGTTGTGTACCTACAGAGCGAGTCGAATAGGATGGACCGACTTAGTTGGGTAAAATGGAACAAATGTGGAAAGATATAATCCACCTTTGGTTAATATTGATAAGTTAAATGTGCTCTGGTATGAGAATGGGTTTTGAGGATGAACTCTGTTATCTTCGGTTGAGATAAAGATGATGGAGGTGTGATTAATCCGGATAGTCTGAAAGGCATGTTTGGGATCTAATTATGGGAGGAGTTTCCATGGATTTTTGGGCATGGTGAGTTGAAAAATGTGTTGGATTTGTTACAAAAATCTAATTGAGGCTTTGTTGGCCCCCTTAGTGATGATGGAGGTGCCCAACACTAGGAAGTGGTGGTGGAGAGATAAAGCATGTGGTACAAAACTCGATAAAATCCAAGTGGTTAGTAGATGACGTGATTAGTAATACAAATTATATGGACACATGTAGGATACATCATGGTGAAATGAGATTATTGATGGTTGTTGTCTTCGGTTTTGACTGGTCGAATTCCATGAGATTATAGTTATGCATGGGTGTACTTCAGATGTTCAAAATGGGGTGAGGTTGTTGGTCCTTGAGTTTATATACTATGTTAGTTCAAAGAAGTGTGGTCATAATCTACGTATGCCTTCAATGATGCTGATCTTGGGTCATCGATAGACTTTTGGAAACCATGTATGATGGTGTCAAGTGTTTTAGACCATGAAATGTGGAGAGGATCAGACCAAGGGTGGTACAAATGGCTCTTCTAAGGAAATTTAATTCATTTTTAGTATCCTTTTGTGTAGTGGTTTAGTGATATTACACAAATCTTTTCCTTATGTTGACATTGGAAATAATGAGTTTAGGTAGTTTTATCCTTGAGGAGAGTTGACTCCTAGTTGTGGAGTATGGTAGAGGAAGTTTCGTTTGGGCATGATTGTTTCCATGGTCTGAGTGTGGTGGTGGTGTGGTTGTGTATGGTATAAAGTTTAGGAAATTAAAGTTGGAAGGTGTTCCCCATGGAATAACCATTGGTCTTGGAGGATTTGTAATGTTTGGATGTATGGATTGAGTATGAGCTATTATAAGGTGGGGAGGTTGTAAGATCCTGACCTTTCATGAAGGTATTTCCATGTTTAAATTTTGGTTAAACCACTTTTTTTTCTAATGAAGTGGTTCTTGGATGTATGAAAAGTTTTAGGGGTATCCTAGGGGTTTGGGACACAAAAACAAGGGAATACAAGTCAAACAGTGCGAAGAGCATGGTTGGCGCATGGTTAGTGAAAACCATGTTCTTGGCCCAGGAAACCATGCGACTTAGAGACATTTTTAGGAAGAGGCCAGTCCATGGATACCATAAAATTTTCCAACCCATGCGAGAGATCCTAATAAATTGTGTGACTTTGTCCCTCTTGGATAGATGGAGCTGCAGGGTTGATGCATATTTTTGAAAACCATGCAGCCATTAAAAGTGGGTTTTTACCATTTTACCCTCCTAAATATACTTTTTTTCACTGATATTTTACCCCATTTGACCCCTTACACCTTGGTTTAAAGACCTAACCTTCAAAGGCTTCCGATACGTGTTTATCCTTTGATTATTAGGCATTTGGAGTGTATTTGGGTGTGAATCAAAGATCTGGGTGAGTCTAACACTCCCCTTTAATCTATTTTCGGGATTACGGCTTGTAGAAACTATCATATTATTCTGAATCCCTAAAACCCTCACTTTTATATCATATTCTATGTTGAGTATTTAAAGGGAATTTAACTTCGAATCAAGGTATACGTTTGGGATAATAATCATCTTGGAGCATGAGTTGGGTAATCTTTAAGATTTTCCCATAGTCTCAATGTTCAATATGTGTATGAGGTTGTACCAATGTGTTTCCTTATTGAGTTTCCTTATCTTTGATTTTAGATCAAGATTTGGTCCTTATTTTGATGTGATAAACCCTTCATAGACCCTGTTGGGTTCGTTAGCGAGTGAGACCGAACCTAGGGCTACCCATGGGGTGGAGAAAACCCTTTCTAATGGTAAATAAAATTGGAAAACATTGATAAAGGTAAATTATGAGATTAGATATTTAGTAAATTGAATTAGTTATGTGTTTATGTCTAATGTGTTAGTTAGAATGGCTATAATTTGGATCTTATATATTCTTATGATGTGTTGAAATGGGTTTTATGGTGTGTTTTGGGGATTTGACCTGATTATAGATTTATTTAAGGAAAATTATGTTTGAAAGTGAGTAATGTTTTTAAAGGATATTTTGACCTCAAATGATTTAGAAAATGGGTTTAATAAATGACTTGAAATGATGATTTTAAATGGGGGGTTGTTCCCCCCTTTCCTTGTGAAAATTTTTAAATATTATTTTTAATGGATGAAAATGGAGATGAAAGCCTTGGGGCATGATTTAGTTTTCTAAAGAGGAAAACCCATGTTTTAAGGGGTTACTTCAAAATGATTTCAAATGTGTATTGACTTGTGTTTTATGCCATGAAGTAGTTTGAAAGGTCCGATGGTCCCATAGTGATCGAATGAACGTAAGGGTTAGTACGATCGAACCCATAATGAGTAGGTTGTCATGTTAGCATGATTATGAGATGAACCAAATAATAAATGTGTTTAGTTGAAGATATAACATAATGGAGTGTTTAACATGATGTAAAAAGGGTTAAATGGAATAAAGTGATTATGCTAAGTTACTTATGAATTACTGAAGATGCTATATGAGATAAAGTATGGAAATTGATGAATATGCTTAATTGGTTAAGCCATATGAAATGGAAATGGTTTCGATGGGCTATGATAAATAAGTAGTAAATGTGTTATTGGGTTAATGAATAAGGATGATTTATGTGTTAAAAGAAATGTAAATTTTTTTTGTTATTTTTATTGATTATGTATGGTTTGTGATAGGGTATATGTGGTAAATAGATAAATAAGATTGTGCACAAGGAATGATTATTGTGGGGTATTGGACTTGAGGATCTATAACCACAGGTTGGGTTAGAATGAGACTCTAAACCTGACCCCATAATGCATGGGTTAGGGAATGGAACCGATGATATATTACCCTAATGGTTTCATTTTATGAGACTATCTGGACCGAGGCTCTAAGGTATGTGTGATGTATTTTTTTTTGTTGAAATTTTATTTCATAGTGAGATAGGAAACATTATTTATTCCCTTATGCATGATATTTGACTGGAATATGCCATAATGTAAATGATGTAAATGCCTAACCCATGAACTTGTGATGAAAATTAACTTAGTGATGATGAATTTAAAAGTGAAGAATTGTAAATAATGATGGTAATAGTTAAAGTGAATATTGTTAACTAATGATCATGTACTGATTCATGATTAATGAATTCCCTTCATGATTCAGAGTATGTGTACCCGCAGTAATTTGGCTTAGGTCCTCAATGTGACTGGATTTAGTTTAGAAGATTGGTTTACTCTAGATAACATAATTATTTAAATGGTTATTAGTAATTACTTAAATTATTTCCTTGTTACCTTGTTTTCTTGTTGCACATGATTTTTTGCATACACTATTGTAAATACTGGTTATTGATTAGATACCATTGGTGGTGGCCTAATGAGTTTCACTCACACCCTGATCGGCCCACCATGGTACAAGGGTACCTAAGTAGATGTTATTTATTTTTAGGTACAAGATTAGGATAGGGACTTGACATGTGGTTCATTCATGTGATGTTTGGTTGGAGCATGGGTTTTCAGGATCGGGTTGGGAATTGGGTCCGAGTTGAGATACTTTTGGTAGTTTTGGGTTTGGTTTATTTGTATGATTATATAGAATGTAGATCATTCATCTTATTATTATAGAAAGTGATACTTGGTTACTTGTTGCAAATGTTTCATGTTGTATATTTATTTGTTTCTACTGGTCATTATATCTTTTGATTTTATTTTTTACTATGTCTTACTCTAAAAAGTGGGTATAGTCTCTCGGATGTTCCTCCATGGACCCGCACTGCTTTTCGATAGCCTCTGGAATATGGGGAGGTGAACATATGGTCATGTGATGACCTGAATTAAGGCACCATATAGTGGTCTCCAGATCGAGGATGTTACACTTACCATCATTTTTTATCTTTATTTTCACAATATTTTTGCCTACCCTCATACTCAAAGATATTTGAACCTTATTTCTTAAGCCCTCATGATTAATTTTTTTTATTACAAAGTGGAGATGTTAGAACCAATTCAAGACTATGTATATGATCATGTATTCATGGTATGATCATAAATCCAATTTTATTTTACCTTCAGTGATGATATAAAATTCATTGTGAAGTAAATAGAAACATTGGTATAGCTTCTAAGGAATAGTTGAAAATTTTTAATTAAAGGAAGATAGAATCTGAATAGTGAATTTAAACATGAGTCACGAATGAATTTATCTATAGGATTTATTATGGAGGAATTAATTTCTCTAATTTAACTTAGTTTTATTTATATTGTTGAAACGCATGTTTGTTGTTTAATTTTTTTTGATTTGGGATCCCTATTAGGATGCTTTTTACTTGAAGACAACTAGTTATTCAACTGTGGTGGAATTTGATAATCCAAATTTGTATATACACATTGGATACATTTATTTAATGATTTTTCAAACTTTATTCGATTCTAAACTGAGTTTTGAAATGTTTTTGTAAGGAATAGGGTTTCAAGACTCAAAGGAGGAGAAGTTAGAAGAACAACAAATTCAATGTTACACGTCATGAATTTGTAGTAAACGACATGTACTCTTCTAGTAGACCCCCTGCTAGCCATAGTGAAATTCGTGAGTCCCAAATAAATTACATGAACCGTGTATATATCATGAGTCATATTTACACATTGTGTAAGTGTCGAATTTTAAATATTCTTCTATAAATGATGTGAAAAAATTATACACGACATGAAAAGTTTGATATTTTAATCCCTTCGAAGATAAAAGCTATGAAATCTGGAGATCCAAGGTATTATGATATTTTTGTAGATATGAAGTATAAAACATGAAGCCCAATTAAAAACCTTGTAAATGTCAAAGAATAATTCACTTTAAGGAGTTAAACATCATGAAACATTTATATGTCGTGTAACAGTCAATTCTAGATATAAGCGGACACCCCCCGACATGAAACAGGGCTTGGATGCCCAAACTTAATTTCTTATTTATTATTTGTTTCTTTATCATTTTCTTCCAAACTTAATTATATTTCTTTATTTTAACATTTTAAGTGTTCCTTTATGACCACTTTCAATCACAAGATCCATTCTTTGCAAATTTTTGTACAACACTTAAATCAATTTCAATTTCCACTACATTCTTTATCATTTCTTAATTCAAGTTAGTCTATAATTGATTTTCATGATTTAAATTTTTGATTTCTTTGTTCCTAGGTATTTATTTATCATACCAATAATGTTTACATCTATTTCCTTTCTTTTTTTCAACACTGTCATGCACAACTAATATGATTTGGGTTAGGGGTTGAGAGTAAGGGTTTTTTTGAATCTAATGAATCTATGAATCAAAATGTGTTAACTCAATATAACACCCTCAAAATTTTATGGTATGCTTATATTAAATACTTTCAATTCATAAGATCAAATATATTGCATAAAGCACTGAGTCTCCTTGAATTAACACTTGGTTATTTATACGAGAAAGTCAAAACCTAGCCATTAAACATAAATTTTCCACATATGTGTTTTGAATTTCAAAAAATGGTCATCTACGGTTGTGATCATTAAGTTATTTGGAGTCCGATAGAATTATCATAATTTTTTTGTGAATATTAATGTAACCATATGAATAGTAATTTGAATATAAATTTAACCTTATAAATAGTAACTTGACTCTTATGAATAGTAATGTACCCTTATAAAAAGTAACCTCACCCATGTAAGTAAAAATATAATTTAGGCACCTTATAAATGAGAGTGAATATTTAAAAATTTAAAAATTAAGTGTTGGTATTTTATGAGAAATAAATAATGAATTATAATTTTATAATTAATAGATTAATTTAAAAGATAATTAATTTTCATCAAATTTATCCGAGAGTAAATATTTTGTTTTCCTATTATTATAAAATAATTTTATCAGACCCTATTTAATTTTTCAAAAAGTCATAAAATAAGTTATAATATTAAATTGGTATTTTTCGAGTAAATGATGGTTTTAATTAAAAATTAAATTTCTTATATTTAGAAAATTATTTTCTTAAAATGGAGCTCCTTTTTAGATTATAAATTTATAAAAATGATTTTGGATAAATTTTTGGTATTTTTATGAAATAGTTTAAATTTTGTTGAATAGTAAAAAATACAGTTTTTTTATAAAATATGGCATTTTTCGTTACATCATCATGAAATTATTATGATATAAAAATTTATTTAATCTATGTAATAACTAAATAAAGATATTACAAGTGAAATATTTTACCGAATTAATTTAGAATATTAAAAGTATATTTTTTTCATGATAAGTATAAAAATCCTTGTTAATATCGACGTAGTTCCTGTGCAGCACTGGAAAAGTCAAAATTGGTATCTTATATATAATAATTGACTGATAAAAATTATTGTAATGAATTATTTTTTAATTATTATGTATTTTTTAATTTCTTTTATTGTTAATTTATAATTTTAGTGTTATATAAAATGAGTGGTATCCAAATGTCTATGTGATGTTTGCGTAGGGCGATAAAAGACAAAATAACAAATTTAAGAAGATGACTTGGCATTTAGAGGATTGAATAGTCATAATGAACGAATTTTTAATTTTATTTTGAACCTAATTAATTTATATTTATGATAGTAATTTATTTTTAATTTATATATATATAATAATTAATATTATTGCTTATGAAACGCTGATGCAGTGTTTGTGAAAGAATAAGAAAATTAAATAAATTTTTTTAAATAAAATTATAAGAATTATTAAATGACCTATATTTTGGTTAAAACTTACTATATAAGTAATTTTAGACTAGTATCTATTTTTTATTTGATTTGGGGACACTTTGGACCCTAAATAATCACTTTAATTCCTTTAGAATATTTTATTTAAAAGTAAGCCAATGTGTTCCCACTATAAAGTTTAGTTTTTATAACATTTTTAATGTAATGGTTTCCTTAATTTTTATTCAAAAAAAAAATTATTATTTGGAAACCTAAGAGTATTATATTTCTCATATAATTTTATTTTTAATTTTTATACAATAATGGCTTCTATAAAGATGATACAATATTAATTTAATTAATGAATAAATGAAAATAGTGATATTAAAAATGATAAAATAAATATAATTTTATATTTTTAAGATAATTCACCGATTTAAAAGATGAATATGACATTTATATGATATAATATAAAATTTTATTCTATTGTGAAACTTTTTTTGATGTTTGTAATGTCTTATTTAGGAATAGTTTTTATATTGACAAAATTGTTTTTAATGAATAAAATATTTTATTAAATTATTTATAAATAGAAATATTATTTAATAAGTCTCAAAATGATAATATTAATTCTAAAATTTAATCCCCTTTAGTTTCAGGCCTTTTTGGAAGTCTTGAAACCTAGAATATATTTATTATAATTTAATAATTTTAGTAATTTCTTTGTTATCCTCTACCTCACTTATAAAAGGAGTCTATTTCTTTTACAATTATTAATCACCTTCAGCCTTCTTGTTCATCAAAAATCTTCCAAATTCTATCCTAAATATCCATTATCACGTAATTTTTCTTCTCCTATAACAAAAATACCATGTATAAGAGACTTAAGAAGGTTTTAAAAGAGATATTTTCAAGAGGCAAGATTATATCTTCATCTCTTTCAAATTATTTCTCACTTATGATTTATCCCTACCTATTATAGAATGATTCATGACACCTCCAATATCATATATATATTTTAATTTTTTTGTGTTTAGGGTAAATTAATTATAAAATCGGTTATTTTGTTCTTTTATTCTTGAATAACAAAATCATCATCCGTGGTGTGTTAATTAACCACCTTTGTGGGTGATGCATTTTTGTTTCACTTTACCCCAATTATGGGAAGGTTCAAATCACATGTAATTGTTTAAAATGACGTATATATATTTTATCAATTTTTTAATATTATTTATTTTTTACAAGTAATGTCATAATAAACTGACCTTTGAAACCATGAGGAGAACATACCCAGAATAATGGGAAAAACAAAATATTGTTAATAAATGGGTGGAAAATGGTATAAGAAAATTATTTATGGTATTATAAACATTAGTTTAGTTCTTTATTAATTTAATAACATTGTTTAAACCATATTATAGGAGGTTTGGAAAAAATTTAAAGAATTCAAATCCAAGGTAAGGGATATCTTAACTAAATTTCCATTCAGGAGTTAAACATCATTGTCATTGGTTATGTTTTTTCAAGGATATGTGGGAATAGACTCTGATTTTTTTAATATCTATACACATTTATTGCATGGGTTTGTATTTTTCACACATAATTATGTCATTGATTCATCCTCACTCTAATGATATGATCATTGTAAGGGGTTTCTTATCTCACTTTTAATTCTGTGAGATTTCCATTGTTTGCCACTTATTTATTTTATATGGTGTATTATGTACTGTCATTTGATATATATTATCATGATTCTTGTTATTTATACTAGGTTAGATACCCTGAGATGGGGGGGGGTTGAATCAGGGTATGACATATTAAAACAACCGCCCCTATTGATCTTTTTTCGCTGTTAAGTAAAACTCTCTTCTCTATCTTTCCTGTTGCAAAGTATAAAAAAAATTAAACCATGCACATGACACAAAAAGTTTTACTTGGTTCACCCTCACTGGGATACGTCCAAGGGGAATACACTAGCGATTTTCCAAGGTACCAAATCCATTAAAAGCACACCGCTGTTTACAAAGATCTGAGCAGACTCACTGTCCCTCCTGGTTTAGAACCACTCACAATATGAAAGTTCACTGCTCTCTCTACTGAAGTGTGTTCACTACTTCTTCAGAATATATACTCACAGTTTATAGACCTATAATTATCTTCATTATCACATATGAATTATATATCCTTAACTATTGATAGGTACTCTATTGAAGTATAACTTTCACCAACAAATGAATCTCACTTTTCCACAGAATTGAACTGGGCAACCTCAAATTTTACGCGCAGCCCTTACTGCAGCTTTCACATAATTACCTTGCCTTGCATGAAAAATATGTCTTTTTTCTCACAATCCCAAATCCACTTTTCATGTAACCTGATAAATTCCTCACAACCTACATTTTATGCGCAAAGTAAACTTTTACGCGTAACACCAATTTTTACGCACAACATCGAATTTTTCACGCAACTTACTATGCATATTTTTACAAGTACCAAAGATCAAATATTATTAAGTCTTGAACTATACAAAATGAGGGTTATAACCTCATATTTATAGGAAACTACAACCCCTAAACAAAAATACATCCTTGAGTGTGTAATCCTCTTAGAGCGCAGAAAACATATCTGTTGTGCAACATCGTATTTCGCACACTACTCCAATTTTTCGCACACCTCATACCTTGGATAATTTTTGATATTATGAACTCGAAACATATCTTGCATGAAAAACTCCATTTCTCTATTTTTTTCACCACTCTAACATTTCGTGCACCTTCTTTTTCCAAAAAACTCATCTCTCCATTTTCTGATTTTCAGACCCAAAGATTTGGAAACCACTAGAAAATAGAACCACCTTGAATCTTCTCTTTTTATACTATCTAAAAATTTTAAATTCCTTTTTTGAGGTTATTTTATCAATCATTTTTTTAAAAAACCTCCCTTGAACCCAAAAAACCACTATAAATTCCCCCTTTGTCAACCAACTAAACTTAGAAACCCGATTTGTCAACAAACACAACTAACCTAAAAATTATTCTATGATTCCTTGAGATATTTTTACCCAAAAATTATCTTTATATTCACGGTATTATTTTATTCATTTGGTGGTTATTAATTTTTGTTCATAAAACTCAATTGATTACAAAGTGGTATGGGAGTTTGTCTTATTTTCTGTTTCACTGAGACTTACTTGGTATTGTGCACCTAATATTTCTTATGTGGTGTATCCACTACCCATTTGAGATAATTTTTTCATTTGATATTGTAAATATATTATATACCCTTATTTTGGTTTCATGGATATGAATATTCTCTTTAGCTGTATTCCCTTTTACATATGGTGTTTATTTGGAATGTTGTTTTAACTATGGAAGTATTGATGAATCTGTATCCTATACTCTATACAAATATTGAGAATTCATATTGTACATATATTAAATCTATGTATAAAGAATTATTTAGACTTTCAATTATGTGTTGGGACTATTATAGCCCCTCGATGCATCGATAGGTCTAATGATACAAATTAGTTAGCGAAAAACCCTTCGAGTTTGTTTCAAAAATTAAGATAGGTTTCTACCGACAGACTTAAACCGTTTCAATGGTATAGTGGTATGATGTTCTAGATACATTATGTCCAATTAATAATCATTCTCTTTATTCATTATCAGTTATTACTATCCATGAGGTTTTCACTGTGACAAAATCTATGGATGCAGTTTCATTCTTAGTTTATTAATGATGCATGTTTTTCATTTATTCACCATGTCATATTGCCTATACCAATTTGATTATGATTCACTTATTATTTATCCATGATTTCACTATTTATAACCTTTACTAATCATTTGATCACACCCATTTCATTTTTTTACCTTCTAGAAGATATGAAGATGAGACTGTTTATTGAGTTTTTGTGGATGCAGTTTTTTTAGTTTTTGTTATGTATTGTATTTTGTTACCTTTATCAATGTAATATGAGCTTCATGTGTGTATCTAGTTTCTTCAATAATACCAAAATAACTAGTCCTTCGGGATTTGAATCTTTGTAATCATGCCAATGTAATAAAGTAATGCATCAGCTCCAAGCTTCTAGGGTTAAGGCCTTACAATCTATGTATAGTAATTAGGTTAAAAACAATTGTTAATATCATAATTTTGAAAATACCCTAACCGTAATAGGTGAAAAATGAAGGATCCTTAACCTAATTGGAGTTGATCAGGGTGAGATCAATAGACAACGATTCTTTCTTCCTAGAATCTAGTCTTCCTACACTTTGGTTTTCAACTATATATGGACCAAGGAGTAGTTCTTATATTTGGTTGATCCAATTAGTTTGACCAAGATTAATTGGTTATCTTTGAAAAAAATTTAATACTAATATATAGTTCTATACAAAGATAGATTTAGTATTACCCTTTTAACTAAACCCTGAAATTGACTCTCCTCTCTTCCTTCTGATCTGGGTTTAATCCCAAGCTACTTAGTTTTAGAAAACCCAAACCTGAGTGAGATCATGGGGAATCCATCCTAAAAGGTTATTACCACTAGGTTACTTGAATTTAAGATATATTTATGGTTTCCCACTTTACTATGCCTTAGTATCTAAGTGTAGTTTTGGAAATATAAATTCTAATCTGATTAGAGAAGATTGGATCAACAACCGCAACCAACTTAAGGTTATTATCAATAGAGGATTTGTTAAGTTCCACCAAGGGATTAGGGACCACTGGTGCACCCAACTTAAATTATAGCTCATCGACCATAGTAAAAATTCTAGAAACCTTTTCCTAGAGCTCATAAGTTTCCACCTTCTCAAAAATAGCTATATGGAAAATCTCTACTAAGACTACCATAATAAGACCAACCCCTTCAATCCAATGTTGATAACCTAATCACCACCATCCTAGAAAAATATTATTAGAGGATGAAACCCCAAAAAACTAAAATAAAAAACCAAAGGGATTCCCTACACAATGTTTAGAATCAAGTGGAACAAATATCAAAGACCCTATCAAACCGATTATTGGGAACTTTTCCTAGTGATTTTGAGACTCATCCAAGAGAGGTGTAACAACCCAATATTTTAAGAAATATATTTATTTAAAATTAATTTAAATTATTTAATATATTGTGTTACAAAAAATAAAAAAAATATCTTGTATTACATGAAAAAAAGTTTTGAATGTGTTACATACAACATCAAGTTTCTTCGATAACATAAGTTACACGCAAAATCAGGTTTTAGGAAACAACACTATTCTATTAATATTATTATTCAATATGATAGTTATAACCTATAAATTTGAATAGAGGGAATTATTGAGATTAAATAAATTATGAAAATACATTTTACACATGTTTATAAAATGAATTAATTGGTTACCAATTAATTAGAAATGAAAATAAAAACCTATTGAATATAAAGGAAATGTTTTTTATCAAAAAAACTACTTTTAGGATCTCAAAGTAATTTTATCTTAATAAATTAAATTGATCACTATTAGTGAGAGAGTTTAATGAAATTTATATTTTATATATTCAACTAATTTTTTTGACATTCATCCAATAATATTTATAGGCTTAAGATAATAATAAATCTAATTTTAGGCATAAAAATTTGAATTTTTCTAAAAGGTAGTTTTTCATCTTTTAATGGTGCAGTTGTTTTAAAAATAAATTTTACAATTTTATAAATATTATTTTAAAAAATAAACATCAATTTTTTAATAATAATATCAAAATTTACTTTGAGTGAATTTCTATTATTTTTCAAAGAAGTTTCTTTTTTTGATGAATCACTTAAAACACTGAATTTTATTAGAAAGATGCATTTTCGTCTAATTTATTTATATAGTTAAATTATATTTTAAATTGATTTTAATGTATAATAATTCAATTATAAATCAATAAATCTATTTTTAGTCATTTAAATAAATTTCATAATGAAATTTGATATAAAATCATTTCAAACATTAAAACTTTTTTACTTTAAAAACCCACTTTCTCATCTCGTCTGTGAAATTAATTTAAATTTAAATTATTATAATTCTGTGAATAGAATTAGAAAAAATGGATTAAATATTTGAAATCATAATAATATATAATTTATATTAAATTCAACTTAGTTTTTGACCAAAAATATTAGTGAAAGAAGTTAAAATTAATTACAACAATTAAGATAAAAACAAGTTTACTTAGTGATTATACTTTAATCTTAAAGATCCAAATGACCTAGAAACTTATCCAAAACCCATTTTATAGAAATATTTAGACAATATTACGTATTTTATATATAATGGTTCATTATTTGATGTACATTCTATAAGGTATACCTCCTAACAATGTTTTCTTTTTTGGTATTTATAAGAATAACACTCCTCCATTATATAAAGGCACTCACTCTCCCTACTTATTAACACATATCAAAACATTTTATTTTAAAAACCCTGACCAAAGAAAATAGAAAAATACCTTTTATATTCCTATAATTCTCAGTTTTGTAATTAATTAAACCAAGTAAGTCATTTGGGGAAAAACAAAAGGAGTTTCCCAAAAAAGAGGAAATGTTCTTTAATGAGAACTTTTGTTTTATTTCCTTCTCTAACCCTTAAATTATTATTATTACATTATTATATAATAAAATTAGTATCATAAATATAATGAGATGTTTTTATGTTAAGGGTATGACTTACACCGACACAAACCTCCATAAAATGGGAAACACAATCATCATTCGTGTGTACGAACAACTACCACCTTGCGAACTAATGTCATTAGTTATTCCATTACCACCACTCATGGTTGAGAATAATGATGCAAATATAGTTTATAAATTATATTTATTATATTTATAACATAATAATACATCTTGATTCCTGATATCATATCAAATTTTTTTACATTTTATACCGCAGGGGATCCGATAATGTCGCTCGTGTGTACGACAGACTACCGCCTCGCGAAGCGATTTGAATCATTTTTCACTAACATGTTACATGGAAGGTAATAAGGGTAATTATAATGAATATATATATATATATATATAATATAATTGAAATAATTATGATATTCATGAAATTATTACCTTTATTTAAATATAGTATATCATTTTCTTTATTACCTTTTCACACATTGAAAAAGTTATAACGTCGTTCGTGGATGTGTGGAATACCACCTCTTCGAAGCGATGTGATTAATTTTACATGAAAATAATTATATATATAAGTATATATGATTAAATAATATGTTTTTATCATATAAAAATCGTTTTTTAAAGTTTAATTTTACTTATGATCAATGAAAAATGGCAATGTTACTCATACATACGTACAACCTACCTTCTCTGTGATTGTAACGTTGGTTCATTTTTCATAACCATATTTCTTGATTAGGTTTAAAATTATAATTTATGTATAAATATGATAATTATTTCATGATAATTATTCTTGATGTGTTTATATAATGATCATCTTGACCATATTCAACCATCTTTAGTCGTTTTTGACACATAATCCCAATATGGTCAAAACATCTGGCGTAAACTTAATTGATTAAGTAACTATATACAAAATAGTAATAAGTGAAATAAAAGTGATAATAAATTTAAAAAATGTTTCCATGAAAGTAAATAATTAATATAATTTTGTTATTTAGGAATATAAATACACACATGACAAGTCAGACTCAAGGTAAGAGACTTTGTCTCAATCTCCTTTCATTGAGGCATATTTTGATGTTTTACACCAACATTATTTTATGAGGTGTATATACAACACTTGGACATATTATATAATGGATGTATTTATTCTAATATTATTTAATGTTTTTTAAATGTTATTCCTTCAAAGGGATTATGATTCAAATATTTCAAAATTGTATGAAACACTTTGATTTAAAAATCTCTTTTTAAATGTTTAAATATTAAAATTCAAAATATTTTGATCCATATAAATATTTGTGATATTATTTTACATATTTATTTATATTTATATAAAAGTATTATAAAGGAAATTTTATTTCTATTTTGATATATTTATTTCATTATAAACCTTTATATTTTTAAAAGAAAAATGAACCCCTCTTTTCATTTTTTATGTATTTTTTTTTATTGAAATGGGTTTTGAAAATAGATTGATTATTTAAATATCTTGAAATGTTTTATTATGTGTGAAAATGAAATTTTATGAATGAAATTTTTAATATTGAAATATTTTATGCATTATGATTATGATATGGTTCTTGGAAATTATAATGGGTAGTTAAATTATTAAATAATGGTGGGTAGTTCTATGATAAACCAATGATGGGCGATTCTATGATAAACTAATGATGGGTGGTTCTATGATAATCTTATGACAGTAGGTTCTATGATAAACCAACGATGGGTGGGTCCATGATATCCCTCTAATTAATTGTTCTTGGAAGTTTACAATATGTTTATTCCATTTTTAAGAGTGACATGTATGGAAGTCAAACACATAGGTATTCCATTTATAATAATAAAAAGTATAATGATGTCCCAAGATACCTTTAGGTGTTATCTATGATTTCTATGAGTTTTAGGGTAATATTATGATTAAAAAAGGGTGATAAATGATCTTATTTTCTAATGAAAGTACTTATTACTTCTTAATGGTAAAAAATATTTCTTTATGATAAAGTTCGCACGGGTTTTCATATTTAGACTAAACTAATGGTTTCATTTATTTTTATATTCATTATAGAGATTTTTTTCTCATACTAAGTTTTTAAAAATGTTTTTCATAGGGTTTAAGGATGGGTAATGTAAATAAATAAGTTAAGTTTAAATTCAGGGAGATTTTCCCATAAAATAAATCATTATTTTTTAAAGTTTTATATTGTTAGAAAAATGGATACTAATAAGAAGTGTCCAATTTGTATTTTATAAATTTTTTATATATGAGTTATGACCTAATTATATAAAACTATAAACCTGAAAAGATCTTCAAATTGAAAAAAGTAATTTCTTGACTAAAACTCAATATTATGTAATGTTTAAGGGTGGGGCATTATAGTTTTTATAAAAGGAATGTTTCAGACAGCTTTATAGGTTAGTATAGAGTTAATAGAATTCTGTTAGATGATTTTACTTATTGTTAAATTGAAATGGTGTAGATTTTTTAGATCATCTTATCACCTCATTTAAACTATATCTCTTTAGAATGGTTTTCCAGATAGGAAATATTAAATCTATTATGGTAAGGCACCAAGAGAAAAATATCCTTCCATATCAGCATCCAGAGATGGTTGCAATTGGAATATATTAGCTTGTTGTAGCGATGGATCAGTTGACACAAGCTATAAATGGTGGTGGTATCCATGCTAGAAAGGAACCTAATCTACCATGAAGAAACATTTCTATAGTTTTTCATTTGAAGAGGAAACATACCCCATTATTAAATAGATCATCAAACCCAGTGGTATTCAAATGATTAATCAATTCCCTGGAGAATATTTTAGAAGTAATGAGATGTTCGTAACATCAAAAGGTAACTCTTTCCATCTATCATTATAAAGGTCAAGCTAATCGACGATGGTATTTAGTTAAGAATGATAGAAATAATGTAACACCCCAGGTAAATAAAGAATATGACATTTTCATATTTATCCATATTTGTGAATAAAATATTAATATGACTTTAAAGGAGATGCTATGCTCGATGGCGTACCCAACACGCAACAACGAGTTTCTTGGGAATCTTACGTTGCACTCTAATAATAAAATAATATTATTTCAAATGGTAGTTAACATGTAGCCGTTTTATTGGCGGGAATGGATAGAAATAACTAAAATATGATTATATATGTTTTTTAATGTTTTTACATTTATCCAATAAAAGCTAAAGTCTTAAAATACGGAAAGAATTAAATTTTAGGTGTATATGCCCTAGATTTCACTAAAGGTTCACTTATCGCCTTTTAATGGAGAACTGTCATTAAATATAGTTTTGATTACTCTTATACATTATTTTGGACCAAATAAAACTCTTATTAAGAATCGGGACATCAAATTTTACTTTGTGTAATTTTTTGGTATTTTTCCGATAAAGTTCATTTTTTTAATGAATAGTGTAGAATGTTGTGTTTTAATTCAAAACCTCTTTTTAATCTAATTTATTTATATGATTAGATAATATTTTTAATTGGTTTTAAAGTAAAATTAGAAAATATTTTTACCATTAAATCCAATAGTGGTCGTTGGAATTAATTTCACTTTGAAATCAGACTTAAACTAGTGTCAATCTTTTGATACTTATTGTTTTATAAAAACACGCTATTTGCTCTGACAGCGGGAATTAATTATTAAATTAATTAATGTGACTAATATGTTTTTAATTTTGTAAAACGGACTTCATTTTTGAATTCGGAATATCAAATATAGCTTAGGGTGAATTTTTGGGATTTTTCTGAAAAACTTCAATTTTTGATGAATAGTGAAACCACTAAGTGGTACTTATAAAAGCTGATTTTTTTTGTTTAAATGAAATTTTACCACTTATGTGTTTTGAATTTCAAAAATACGACATACATGGTTGTCATTAAGAAGTAAAATGTGGTTCAATGGGATAAAAATAATTTTTTGGTGAATAGTAACTTATTAAGTTTTTAATCGCGATTAGTGGTAATTAGTGTAGTTTAAGGTAAAAATAATGCATTAATAAAATAAGATGAGCATGACACATGTCCTACCCTCATTGGTTGTGTCATGGCCGACCAATACAAGCCATGAGTCAACTTGGGGACCCCATGGAGACACTTTGGTTGGGAAATGACATAAATAGCTTTTTATTTAATGTAAAAGTCAAAATGACACAAACATCATATGTTTTACAAAAACAATTTTTACATGGGGTTATAATGATCGGATTTTTGATTATAAATATTAATTGGAAAGCTAAAACGATTTCCTACATCATAGTAATTTTTTATAATTTTTAGACATTAAATAAATTAAATTATTTATGACATAATAATGATGCAGCGATGACATCATTATTTGAAGATTTAAATAAAATGGAAAGATAATGTAAAATATATGAACTACACATGTACAAAACTTATTGGATGGGTTGCTTTCGAACCCTTAACACCTTATCCACGAATAATATCAATGTGGGACCTTTAAAACCGAAACACATTTTCAAATAAAGTAATATTTCTTACTTTCCAAAAGTACCCCTCCTCTCCTCTTATAAAAGGCCCCCACCTCTACCTCATTTCACACACTCGTCAAGCCTTTGGCTCGGCCAAACCCTGCCCATTTACTCTCTCCACATCCCTCTCCTCATCCTAGAGGATTACCTTTGGGCATAATCCTTTCAAAGGAATCCTTTAGGCTCAAATCAAAAGGAGATACACTTTTAAAGGTAATTCATTCTCTCATGTTCATTTGATTTATTTTGCTTCTACAACCCCCTAAACTCTTTTTATTTACTTCTTTTGTGACAACACCAGTATCTTCAATATACTAGGATGTTGTTATAAGATTTATTCGAGCTACACTCTCACACAACCACATCAAATGGTTAAAGAACATACGGTTTCCGTGGATGACAAAATTCTGCCTCCCGAAACGATGATTGTTCAATACTCATTAAACACCTTCAAAGGTGGCCATTATGATGTCACTATTTTTATATATGATATATAATATGTTTATGTTTTCCTTAAGCTTCTGTTTTTTTACATTTTGGGCATACCTTTATGGTTTCCATTATGGGTAAACGCGATATCTTTATTTAAGGAAGTGCGGACTAGCGCCCCCTCAAAGTGATTTGATTCGTAAAATACCATATGTGGGATGTATAAAGGATGGAACTATGATATTATATATGATATTATACTTTAATTATAATATACCTTTATATAATTATTATTCCATTCTATAAAATATGAAATAGAAATGAAAGTAGCGTTCATGCGTACGTACGGCTTACCGTCTCCATGAACGGTGCATTTCATTTCTTACCTCTAAATGATTATGTAATGTTATAAATGCATGCATGTAATGGATATATATGACATATATGATATCCAAATAATGAATATAATTCTGGATATAATAAACATTTGACCACACGAACAACATGTAATTGTAAGAAGTCCACTTTCGACTTAAGAACCAAATATCGACAAAACAAACATTATTAACTTAAATTTTTACATAATGTTTATAACATGGAAATAAGTGATCTAATAGGAATAATGAACTATAAAAAGGTTCTTAATAAAGTGGAAATTAACTCAAGTTTATTATTCAGGATGTTAAAGAACGATCGAGTCAAGTCGGACCCGAGGTAAGGGATCCTACAACTCTCTTTCTTTATAAGTACACTCTTTTATGTCATTTATTTTAAGCTCATCTTTCTTATGACTGGGATGTTATTTTATATTAATCCTACTATAATTTTTATGTTCATGTGATGAGATACCCTATTTGATCTCATCAATCCATATTCGGAAGTTTTATGTGGCGTCGTTAGGCTGCCGAGTTTTCGTAAGGGATTTTTCATCTCACTTTTATTCCCGTGAGATTTATGCTACATTTGCCTCAAAATCCATTGAGTGGTGTATGTACTTCCCATTATTCTACTCTTTGTGTAATATAATTTCATTTATGAGTATTTACATCAATTATTTATTGTCTTTCTTTCATGGGGTGTATGTTTTGAAAGATACCCAAGTCGGTAAGGGAACCTTTCACCCTCCTCTTTTTTAAAAGACTTCTTTTGTTGGGTCTTTTAATTTACATATTGTTCTGATGGGATATGTTCTCATATATCCTTATTGATGTAACTTTTATGTACAAGTGATGAGATACACTTTTTATCTCTCATCAACTCATTTTGATGTGATGCCGTTAGGCTGTCAAGGGAACTTTTTAACCCAATTTCGATTTCTTTGGGTTCAACTTGTAGTCATTGAATATGTCATCCATTAAATATGTCTGAATGACCTTTTATTGTTTTAAACTTAATATCCACTTATATTGGGTGTATTTATATTTGTCACACATAATTTTGAGATTGATTTGTCCTTAATTTAAGGATACCTTCTTTATAAGGGATTTCATCACATTTGAAATTTCTATTGAGGGTTCATTGTTGTTATGCACCGATTAACTATTATATGGTGTATATACTGTCCTTTGGAGTATTATATCATGAATCCATTTATTCTCATGATATTATAAAGTTCTGACTAAATGTTATTCCTCAATTATTATATTCAAGTGCCTCTAATTTTGGTAAAACCCCTTTAACCAAAATATCATTTTAAATTTTTTAATTATTTGTTCTTATTAATATCCATGTTTTCAAAATATTTGTAAGGATTTATTTATATGGATATTAGTGGTTTAAAATTTTAAGCTTCAAGGTGGTATGCGACACTTTGATTCAAAAATCTCTTTAGTAAATGTTTTAAATGGTTTTGGAAATGGTTTCTTTTTGAATGGATTCATTATTTCAATATAATAAAATGTTATATTGTGATTGAAATGTGGAAATGTTATGTTTCCTTTATGAATGTTTTATGTGACACATTTATGTTATGGTTCTTGGGCATTGTTATGAAAACGGGTGGTTCCGTGATAAACTAAGGGAGGGTGATCCCGATATAGCTCTCCAATGCATTGGGTAACGCGATGGAGTGAAACGTTAAGGTTTCTCCGAAGAGATTTAGGGAATATACTGTGATGGGTATTCCAAACGTAACCAAGAGGGTTACTCCCTACGTAAGAATGTTATGAATGCCTCAAGTTACCTTTATGTCTTATTATTTCTATGATTTATTCATGATTTGATGAGGTATGTTAAAGTGCCTAAGTTTTATGGGTAAAGTATGATTTCATTCTTATGTATATATGAACTCATGTTTCCTTTCCATATTTTTATAACCCTTACTGAGCTTTTTATGCTCATCCCAAGTTTTTGAAATGTTTTTCACAGGTCAAGGGAAAGGTACATGATGTGATGATAGTGTCAAGGATGTGTCAAGAAAGAATCCGTGTTTTATTTTAAATAGGTTTCCATTGATGGGAAGAATGAATATTGTCTTTTATGTAACCAATTTGTTTAAATGTGGAATGTAATCCAAGTTTCATGATCTAATTCTCTAAAACTCTAATCCTGAAAAGATCCTCAATGTGTAATCTTGTAATAACTCAAGATTAAGTAAGGTTTAAGGCTGGGGCCTTATAGTTGGTATCAATGGTCGGTTTAGACAACTTTAGGGATTAGGAGTTTTTGTGAGGCACATGATCAGTCCCTATAACTATTATTTCAGTTAAATCCTTGTTTTAAAACTTTTTTTTTCAGGTCAAGTAAATTCGGTTACGAATGGAAGGAGGAGGATCTCAAACGACATTCCTATCTCTTCCTGATGACATTCTTGCAATAATTATTGCAAAGTCATCTTCGGATGATTGTGAAACTTTTTCTAGCATACAACTCACTTGCAAGCATTTGTTTGAGATATCAAACACCTCCGCTATACCTCGTTATCATCGTGGATCATGGGTTGTTTTTAGAAAAATACTATTTTCACAATATTCTCATGTTTTCAAGAGAGGTAAATATTATCAAGGTATTTTCAAATATTTTACCTTATCACAAGAATTTGAAGCATATTATGATTTTCAAAATGGTGCTGAGGAAGGAGACCCTTGCGCAACCTATTTATATTTGCTTTTAAAATATAGTCTCACATCACATACTTATGGTATTTTAAAAGGACCAATGATAGAAAGTTTCAACTCAATTTCGGTCCGAATATTTTTTAGAAATCATGTTTTATCAGATGTTTTGGAATTATATGTCATACATGATTATTTTCCAAAACTGTTTTTCTGTGAACACCCATATGACCCATGTTGCACGAGGTGTATTTGGATGGAGGAATCAAATGATTTTGAAGGATCTCTAAATCATTGTTGTAATGCATGGGACTTCTACCTACGTGAGCAAGATGACGATGAAACCGAGTAGACGCCATGATCAAGGTATGATGTTATTCATTTTGGGAATTGTTTTATTTTATCTTATGGTGGTGAAATAAGACTTCAAGAATTAAGGTGTCGAGATCATAATGAATTTAGATGAAAATTAAAGGTATAAGGAAACTATTGAGGTTAAAACATGTTAGGGTTATTTTTGGAGTTTTATAAAAAGGACAACATGCAGACCGTGTGACAACCTTTCACATCGGACAAAGCTACGGGAATCGAACCCACAACCAAAGTGCGACTAGTATTTATCGCCTACCACTGGACTATGTGAAGTCCCTGGTTAGTTTGACTGATTCTTTCTAGTTATATGATTTTATGAATTAAGAGTAAGTTGATTTTGGGTTATTTATGAAAATGATTAACCTATTATGGAGGATATGTGATTAGGTTAATTACTTTTCAATACGAGACTTTAGGGGCAACTGATGTTGTTTGGAGATAAATGTTATGATTTAACTTTGAAGACTATGTGACTAAATCTTTCAAATATTTGGGTTTCAATCTTAGATTGGTTTACTTTGAAGAATTTTATGGACAAATTGTTTATCTAATGGTCCTCTTTGAACTTTGGGTTTTGTTGGACAAATTTTGGAGATTAAGCATGGATTTTCTTTTTAATGGGTTATCCTTTTCTGGATTATCTGACCTTGTACTAACTTTTTTTGGTTTTGGTTATGGTTAAGGTCTAAAGATATGGGAAGTATATAGTTCTCTTTTTTGGATTAGGTGATTCTCTAGAAGTTGATTATAGTACTCTTAATGCGAACAAGTCTCCCTAAATACTCTCCTTTTTGAAAAAAATATGAGTTTGACTAAGGAATATAGTAAAAGTTGAAAGTAAACATGATAATTGATTATGTTTACTTATGAATAAATTCCTCAACAAAAAGTAACTTAAAACAAAAATTTTGTCTATTAACGTTTCCTACTGGGGAATCGAATACCGTTTAACCCATCACAAGTTTGTGATTTTCTTATTATTAACTTTCTCCTAAACATGTTTTCTATCACGCTCCATCAGAACATGACCCTATGTTTTCTCCTCCATGTCCATGTTTTCTTACACGGAATCCTATTATGGGTTAACTCGGGTGACCTTTGTACTTATCTTTCATTATTTTAAAGTGATTGTTTTACCGACTCTTGTTCCGATGTGGGACTTTCAAGGATGTTTCCAAGCTCAATTTTAAAAATTGCGAGGACGCAATTCCCAAAAGGGGGGAAGGATGTAACACCCCAGGTAAATAAAGAATATTACATTTTCATATTTATCCATATTTGTGAATAAAATATTAATATGACTTTAAAGGGGATGCTATGCTCGATGGCGTACCCAACACGCAACAACGAGTTTCTTGGGAATCTTACGTTGCACTCTAATAATAAAATAATATTATTTCAAATGGTAGTTAACATGTAGTCGTTTTATTGGCAGGAATGGATAGAAATAACTAAAATATGATTATATATGTTTTTTAAAGTTTTTACATTTATCCAATAAAAGCTAAAGTCTTAAAATACGGAAAGAATTAAATTTTAGGTGTATATGTCCTAGTTTTCACTAAAGGTTCACTTATCACCTTTTAATGGAGAACTGTCATTAAATATAGTTTTGATCACTATTATACATTCTTTTGGACCAAATAAAACTCTTATTAAGAATCGGGACATCAAATTTTACTTTGTGTAATTTTTTGGTATTTTTCCGATAAAGTTCATTTTTTTAATGAATAGTGTAGAATGTTGTGTTTTAATTCAAAACCTCTTTTTAATCTAATTTATTTATATTATTAGATAATATTTTTAATTGGTTTTAAAGTGAAATTAGAAAATATTTTTACCATTAAATCCAATAGTGGTTGTTGGAATTAATTTCACTTTGAAATCAGACTTAAACTAGTGTCAATCTTTTGATACTTATTGTTTTATAAAAACACGCTATTTGCTCTGACAGCGGGAATTAATTATTAAATTAATTAATGTGACTAATATGCTTTTAATTTTGTAAAACGGACTTCATTTTTGAATTCGGAATATCAAATATAGCTTTGGGTGAATTTTTGGGATTTTTCTGAAAAACTTCAATTTTTGATGAATAGTGAAACCACTAAGAGGTACTTATAAAAGCTGATTTTTTTTGTTTAAATGAAATTTTACCACTTATGTGTTTTGAATTTCAAAAATCCGACATACATGGTTGTCATTAAGAAGTAAAATGTGGTTCAATGGGATAAAAATAATTTTTTGGTGAATAATAACTTATTAAGTTTTTAATCGCGATTAGTGGTAATTAGTGTAGTTTAAGGTAAAAATAATGCTTTAATAAAATAAGATGAGCTTGACACATGTCCTACCCTCATTGGTTGTGTCATGGAAGACCAAGAAAAGCCATGGGTCAACTTGGGGACCCCATGGAGACACTTTGGTTGGGAAATGACATAAATAGCTTTTTATTTAATGTAAAAGTCAAAATGACACAAACATCATATGTTTTACGAAAACAATTTTTACATGGGGTTATAATGATCGGATTTTTGATTATAAATAGTCATTGGAAAGATAAAAAGATTTCATACATCATAGTAATTTTTTTTATAATTTTTAGACATTAAATAAATTAAATTATTTATGACATAATAATGATGCGACGATGACATCATTATTTGAAGATTTAAATAAAATGGAAGGATAATATAAAATCTATGAACTACACATGTACAAAACTTATTGGATGGGTGTATTTCGAACCCTTAACAACTTATCCACGAATAATATCAATGTGGGACCTTTTAAAACCGAAACACATTTTCAAATAAAGTAATATTTCTTACTTTCCAAAAGTACCCCTCCTCTCCTCTTATAAAAGGCCCCCACCTCTACCTCATTTCACACACTCCTCAAGACTTTGGCTCGGCCAAACCCTACCCATTTACTCTATCCACATCCCTCTCCTCATCCTAGAGGATTCCCTTTGGGCAGAATCCTTTCAAAGGAAGCCTTTAGGCTCAAATCAAAAGGAGATACACTTTTAAAGGTAATTCATTCTCTCATGTTCATTTGTTTTATTTTTCTTCTCCAACCCCATAAACTCTTTTTATTTACTTCTTTTGTCATAACAACAGTATCATAAATATACTAGGATGTTGTTATAAGATTTATTCGAGCTACACTCTCACACAACTACATCAAATGGTAAAAGAACATACGGTTTCCGTGGATGGAGAAATTCTGCCTCCCGAAACGATGATTGTTCAATACTCATTTAACACCTTAAAAGGTGGCCATTATGATGTCACTATTTTTATATATGATATATAATATGTTTATGTTTTCCTTAAGCTTCTGTTTTTTTTCATTTTGGGCATACCTTTATGGTTTCCATTATGGGTAAACGCGATATCTTCATTTAAGGAAGTGCGAACTACTGCCCCCTCAAAGTGATTTGATTCGTAAAATACCATATGTGGGATGTATAAAGGATGGAACTATGATATTATATATTATATTATAATTTAATTATAATATACATTTATATCATTATTATTCCATTCTATAAAATATGAAATAGAAATGAAAGTAGTGTTCATGCGTACGTACGACTTACCGTCTCCATGAACGGTGCATTTCATTTCTTACCGCTAAATGATTATGTAATGTTATAAATGCATGAATTTACTGGATATATATGACATATATGATATCCAAATCATGAATATAATTCTGGATATAATAAACATTTGACCACACGAACAACATGTAATTGTAAGAAGTCCACTTTCGACTTAAGAACCAAATATCGACAAAACAAACATTATTAACTTAAATGTTTACATAATGTTTATAACATGGAAATAAGTGATCTAATAGGAATAATGAACTATAAAAAGGTTCTTAATAAATTTTAAATTAACTCAAGTTTATTATTCAGGACGTTAAAGAACAATCGAGTCATGTCGGACCCGAGGTAAGGGATCCTACAACTCTCTTTCTTTATAAGTACACTCTTTTATGTCATTTCTTTTAAGCTCATCTTTATTATGATTGGGATGTTATTTTATATTAATCATACTATAATTTTTATGTTCATGTGATGAGATACCCTATTTGATCTCATCAATCCATATTCGTAAGTTTTATGTGGCGTCGTTAGGCTGCCGAGTTTTCGTAAGGGATTTTTCATCTCACTTTTATTCCCGTGAGATTTATGCTACATTTGCCACAAATTCCATTGAGTGGTTTATGTACTGCCAATTATTCTACTCTTTGTGTAATATACTTTCGTTTATGAGTATTTACATCAATGATCTATTGTATTTCTTTCATGGGGTGTATGTTTTGAAAGATACCCAAGTCGGTAAGGGAACCTTTCACCCTCCTCTTTTTTAAAAGACTTCTTTTGTTGGGTCTTTTAATTTACATATTTTTATGATGGGATATGTTCTCATATATCCTTATTGATGTAACTTTTATGTCCAAGTGATGAGATACACTTTTTATCTCTCATCAACTCATTTTGATGTGATGTCGTTAGGCTGTCAAGGGAACTTTTTAACCCAATTTCGATTTCTTTGGGTTCAACTTGTAGTCATTGAATATGTCATCCATTAAATATGTCTGAATGACCTTTTATTGTTTTAAACTTAATATCCACTTATATTGGGTGTATTTATATTTGTCACACATAATTTTGAGACTGATTTGTCCTTAATTTAAGGATACCTTCTTTATAAGGGATTTCATCACATTTGAAATTTCTATTGAGGGTTCATTGTTGTTATGCACCGATTCACTATTATATGGTGTATATACTGTCCTTTGGAGTATTATATCATGAATCCATTTATTCTCATGATATTATAATGTTCTAACTAAATGTTATTCCTCAATTATTATATTCAAGTGCCTCTAATTTTGGTAAAACCCCTTTAACCAAAATATCATTTTAAATGTTTTAATTATTTGTTCTTATTAATATCCATGTTTTCAAAATGTTTTTAAGGATTTATTTATATGGATATTAGTGGTTTAAAATTTTAAGCTTCAAGGTGGTATGGGACACTTTGATTCAAAAATCTCTTTAGTAAATGTTTTAAATGGTTTTGGAAATGGTTTCTTTTTTAATGGATTCATTATTTCAATATACTAAAATGTTATATTGTGATTGAAATGTGGAAATGTTATGTTTCCTTTATGAATGTTTTATGTGACACATTTATGTTATGGTTCTTGGGCATTGTTATGAAAACGGGTGGTTCCGTGATAAACTAAGGGCGGGTGAGCCCGATATAGCTCTCCAATGCATTGGGTAACGCGAAGGAGTGAAACGTTAAGGTTTCTCCGAAGAGATTTAGGGAATATACTGTGATGGGTATTCCAAACGTAACCAAGAGGGTTACTCCCTACGTAAGAATGTTATGAATGCCTCAAGTTACCTTTATGTCTTATTATTTCTATGATTTATTCATGATTTGATGAGGTATGTTAAAGTGCCTAAGTTTTATGGGTAAAGTATGATTTCATTCTTATGTATATATGAACTCATGTTTCCTTTCCATATTTTTATAACCCATACTGAGCTTTTTATGCTCATCCCAAGTTTTTGAAATGTTTTTCACCAGTCAAGGGAAAGGTACATGATGTGATGATAGTGTCAAGGATGTGTCAAGAAAGAATCCGTGTTTTATTTTAAATAGGTTTCCGTTGATGGGAAGAATGAATATTGTCTTTTATGTAACCACTTTGTTTAAATGTGGAATGTAATGCAAGTTTCATGATCTAATTCTCTAAAACTCTAAACCCGAAAAGATCCTCAATGTGTAATCTTGTAATAACTCAAGATTAAGTAAGGTTTAAGGCTGGGGCCTTATAAATAAAGATGATTTTTATTCAATGTAATGGGACACATTTAAAGATATTTTTCTTGATAAATATTTCCCTAAGTTTTTTGACTTAGAATGGAGAAAAAAATCTTAGAATTAAGGTAAAAATATAAATATTCTATGGCTAAATATGAAGAAAACATCACAATATTGTCAAGGTATGTGCTAGAAATTATTCAATACATTGATAGTAAAATTAATAGATGTTAATCAGGATTAAAAGCAATATTAAAAAGATAATTAGATTAATGATAATTTAAAAGTTATGAGAAAGTTTTTTTGTTGTGATGATAAAGTTGAGATAGATTTTTTTGACACTTATGTGCCATAAGATGATAAGAGTGAGAAACAGTTAATTATGAAGGAAATGGAAAAGTAACCAAATAAGAATTATGGAGGTAATCCCAAAAAATTGTTTCAAGTGCAGTAAAATATAATTTATGGAATTTATTTCAATATTTTTAAAGTGTTACCAGTGTGGTAAGTTCGGTAACAAGGTTTGTGACTGTAAATAAAAGAGTCCCGAACAATCCAAGAATGAGATGACAAATAGCCCGTGGATAGTGATATGTTTCAGTTTCAATGAGTTGGTAAATTATGATAAAATATATATTATGTTACTTAATTAGGGTATAAATCATATTTATCACAATAAAAAGGGGTGGAAAAATAACTTTCTACTTCTATAGTTGATGTTGGGCCATCTGGTGAAGTGATGATCTCACCACAATCCACTGTTTCATTTTCACCCTTACACTACTATGTTAAACTAGTTTTGTATTGAAAATTATAAAAATAATAACAAATTTAACTTAATTTTTTATTCCATTATTTTTTATCACTATTAAAAAGTTAAAAGTTACTTGTTTTTATAATTTCATTGAAGGTGGAGGTGATTTGGAGGGACCATGATGAAGTCTAAGAAAAATGGTTCAAGCTGTGAAGGATCCAAGCACACAAGTTTACTAAACAACATACATATACTAAACTATGAATCTATATGGGATGAAATTTTGTGGGATGGTACATAATTTTTTTGGATACATTTCATATGAAGGAACCCAATCCTCATTCGTCCTTTCGGTGTCCCAACTGACCTAATCTGTCCAGCACACCAAATCTACACGAAGTCAAAAGTGGTGTGTTGTGATTTGTTCATATATCGGGCTCTAGTTGTCCAAATGGTTCCAAACATTCATTGGAGAAATTAAATAGGTGGGTAAGCATGTTTCAAGTTTTTTAGAATGTTATATTCTACTGTCAAGTGGTCAAAAACCATAGGCCAAGTGGGTTTACACAATCTTTGTGCCCAAAACCACCTTCCACTTTGCCTATAAAATGGAAGCTTGGGATCTTTATTTTCAATTTCCTCCAAGGAGTTAAGTGATATCAATTTGGATTTCTATATGAATCATATCCTCATCCTAGATGTTCTATAGGCCTCTATCCTCATGGGGGGGGGGGGGGGTCAAGAATGAAGTAGGAGTTCCACCCGAGCTTCCTCCTCCTCCTGATGTCAAGCTAAATGGTGGGTGTTCATTGTGAGGGAGCTACACACATGTAAAGGGAGTTACGAAGCATATATTAGATAATGGTTTGGAGTAATTAGGGTGTTTAAACATTTAATTACATTTACCTAACATGATTTCATATTTGAATGCTTGTCTTGATACAAGGGAATGTTATGCTCTTAATTTCTAACCGATCGATGTGAGGTTTTGATTGCATGACTTGTGTTTTTCTAATGGGACGACACCGAAATCCTTTTCATTTACAAATTATTGAGATTTAAATTTGATTTGGAATATATTATTCCATGCATAAGATATGGACCTTAAAAATAACATTATTACGTTAAGGTTTGGTTCTTTAAGCAGTGAAATAAAAGCATAGGAATTAATCAGGATTCCAATTAATTTAAACCAAAGAATTACTCCAAACCTAAATGAATATATATGAACAATGAACTTGAAATGTGTTTAGTAAAATCACAATGAACCCTTTGTCTCATATTTTTGAAAATCTTCTTGGTTTGTAAACTATTAAACTCTTTAAGTTAAGTTATTTTCTTAAAACTATTTTCAAAATCACCCCCTTCTTAAGTAATCTTTATAAAAAATACACACTATAAGCTAGCAAATCTCCTTGATAGTTGACCTAGGGTATTACCTAGACTATAAATTAACCTTAAAATCATAATCAATTTTACGTGTCATAACAACGCGGTCAAGTGGTGACAGATCCAGTGAGATCAATATTTTTTGAAGGTTGATTATAATCCCAATGTCTTAGGCACCCATATTCTAATGTTTTAAAAAATAGAAATACCCTAGGAGAAATTTATTGAGTTTTTATATATGTCTAAGGTTCATGTTTAAAGTTTATTTTAGGAAGAATACCATTATTTTTTAGACCTAATTTTAATGTTATCGGTGACCATTAGGGTTATATATTTATAAAATGTTTTTTTAAATTTGGGTATTACTATTGAAATCGAGAGATTGATGTATTATCTCATCACATGAAATTTTAAATTTTGGGAATTATCTTACCCTGTTCTAACCTTTTTGGTTTTGGTTAATATCTAAATACAAGATGAATATCATGTTATCCTTTTGAGGTTTGTGTGATATGTTAGAAGCTGATTTTAGTGCTTTAAGCATGAAAAAGTCATCTTAAATACTCATTATTTGGAAAAAAATGTGGGAATACTGTGAAAATTGATTAATTTATGGAATTATTCTCATAAAGTAAGTATATTCCTTATGCTCTTAATATTTATGGTGAAGTAATCCTTTAAAATTCAGAAAAAGGATCTTGAAATAAAATGTTATCATATCACCATATTTTCTGATGATATCAGTGAACATTTCCACACCTATTTGTAATTTGTTTTTGTTATCTTTAACTTTCTATTGAACATGTTCTATATCACTCTCTAATATTCTAAGAGAATTACTTTTTTTTTACTTCAAAATCCATCTTTTAATTTTCCACCAATGTTTTCCCTATGTATAATTCTAGTGATGTGTAACTTTAGTTGAACTTTATGTTTCCCACTTTAATTTTCTAAAGGTTGTTTTATTTATTTAATTTATATGATGTGGGTTTAAATAAATGAGTTATAAAAATTTTAAACCATCAATAACCAAGATGAATTTAGAGGGGGAAATTCATTTTAAGGGGTTAGAATGTAACATTATGAGATTTTATAAATATATTTATTTAAAATTAATTGAAATTATTTAATAGATTACATTACATGAAATACATAGTTTATCTTATTTTACATGAAACCCCATGTTTATATTTCATTACATGAAACATCGAGTTTCTTTTATAACTTGGGTTACATGCAAGACCGGGTTTTAGCAAACTATAATATATTGTTTATATTATTATTTAAAGTGATAGTTATAACCTAGAAATTGGAATGGCGATAATGAATGTGATTAAATAAATTATTAAAACATAGTTTACACATTTTTATAAAAGTAATTCATTTGTTACCAATTTATTATAATTGAAAATAAAAACCAATTAAATATAAATGATATGTTTTTATAAAAAAACTATTTTTAGGCCCTCAAAGGACTTTAATATTATTAAATTAAATTGATCACTATTAGTGAGAGATATTAATGAAACTTATATACTATATATTAAACCAATTTTTTTGACATTATTCCAAAAATTTATATAATATTAATATAATAATAAATCCAAATTTATGCATAAAAAGTTGTACTTTTCAAAAAGTCAATTTTGCCGCCTTTTAATGATGAGGTTTTTTTGAAAATAAATTTTGGCACTTTTAAAAAAATTATTTGAAAAAATAAAATTCATTTTTTTAAGAGTAATAAAAAAATTTACAGTGGATGATTTTCTGGTATTTTTTTTGAGAAGTTTCATTTTTTGATTAATAGTGTAAAACACTGAATTTTAATTAAAAATTGCATTTTTGTTTAATTTATTTATATAGTTAAATTATATTTTAAATTGTTATTAAATTATAATTAGGCAATTTATAAATAAATAAATCCAATCCATTTTATTGGAATAAATATAAAATTGAAATTAGATATAAAAACATTTTAAAAATTTGATTGTTTTAATTTAAAAACCCGATTTCTCTCCCTGTCTCTAGGATTAATTTTAAATAAAATTCGTCCAATTATGTGAATAGAATTTGGAAAAATCGATTCCATATTTTGAAGAAGAATAAAATATAATTTTAATTATGTTCAACTTACTTTTTGACAAAAAATTATTGTTGACATAAGTAAAATTAATTACAATGATTAAGGTAAAAATGAGTATACTTAGTGGTTAAACATTAATATTAAGGGTAAAAATGACCTAGAAAATTGTGAAAAAACCCATTTTATATCCATATTTAGACTATATTACCTATTTTATAAAACAAATCTCATTAGTGGAGGCACATGATGTAAGGGATACCTCTCAATAGTGTTTGATTTTTGGTATTTACAAGAATGCCACTCCCCCCACTATATAAAGGCACTCACTCTCCACACTTATTCACACCTCTAAATATTTTTGGATCCTCAAAAACCAAAAAAATAAACTCTAAAAATACCCCATATAATCCTATAATCCTCACTTTTATCATAATGTATGTGAAGGAATTCCTTTGGTGTAAACCAAAAGAAGTTACCCGAAGAAGAGGTAACGTTCTTCAATGAGCACTTTTGTTTTATTTCTTTATACACCCCTTATGTTGTTATTATTTAATGATTATATAATATACATAGTATCCTGAATATACTGATGTGTTTTTATGTTAATTTTATGAACTACACGCACACACACTTCCATTAAATGGGATACACAATCATCATTCATGTGTTCGAAGGACAACGACCTCACAAACCAATGTCGTTTATTATTCAATTACCCCATATAAAGGTTGAGAATAATGATGGAATTATATTTTATACATAATATTTATGATATTTTTAAAACAATAATACATATAGAGTCATTATATCATTTACAACCTTTTTACATTTCATACCATAGGCGATACAATAACGTCGCTCATGTGTACTACGGACTATCGACTTGTGAAGTGATGAGAAGTGTTTTTCACTAACATGTTTAATGGAAGTGAACTAAGGGTTAATATAATGAATATATATGATATAAATGAAATAATTTTTATATTTACGACATAATTAAATTTATATAAATATAATACATTATTTTATTTATTACGTTTTCACACACTAAAAAAGTGATAACGTCATTCATGGATGTGTTGGATACCTCCTCCTCAAAGCGATGCGATTAATTTTAAAAAATATGAATTATATATGTATGTATATATGATTAAATAATATATTATTTATTATTTAATTATTATTCTATAAATATTAATGTTACTTACCTTCTTTCCATAATGATTAATGAAAAATAGGAAAGTTACTAATGCGCATGTATGACCTACTATCTCTATAATTGTAACGTTGGTTAATTTTTCATAACCATATTTCTTGATTGGTTATAAAAGTAAAATTTATTTAGAAATATGATTATTATTTTATTATTATTATTTGGGATATGTTTATATAATTTCATCCTTGACCATAGTCATCCAACTATAGTTGTTTTTGACACATAAGACAAATATGGTCAAAACATCTGATGTAAACTTAATTAATTAAGAAATTGCATAAAACTTTGTAATAAGTGAAATAAACGTAATAATAAATTTGTAAAGTATCTCAATAAAGTAAATAATTAACATAAGTTTATTATTCAGAAATATAAAGATACACATGACAAGTCGAACTCAGGGTAAGGTACTTCATATCAGTCTCCTTTCATTAAGGCATATTTTGATGTTATACACCCAAATTATATTATGAGGTGTATATAAATACCCTTTGACATATCATATCATTAATTTATTTATTATCATTTTATTTAATGTTTTATTAAATGTTATTCCTTTATGGGGCTTATAATTCAAATATTTCAAAGGGGTATGGGGAACCTAGATTTTAAAATATATTTTTAAATGTTTAAATAATTAAATTCAAAATATTTACCTCTATGTAAGTATTCTTGATATTTTTTTACATATTTTTTTATATGGATATAAAAAACGATAAATGAAATTTTATGTCTATTTTGATATTTTTATTCCCCTATAAACCTTCATGTTTTTAAAAGAAAAACAAAACCCTCTTTTAATTTTCTTTATATTTTTTTATTAAAATGAGTTTTGAAAATGGATTGATTATTTAAATATCTTAAAATGTTTTCTTATGAGTGAAAATAATATTTTATGAGTTAAATTTTAAAAATTTCAAGATTTTATGTGTTAGGATTATGATATGGTTCTTAGACATTATAATGGGTTGTTTCATTATAAACCAATGAAGGGTGGTTCCCTAATAAACCAATGATGGGTGGTTCCATGACAATCTAATGATGATTGGTTCCATAATAAAACAATGATGGATGGTTTCATAATAAACTAATGATGGGTGGTTCTATGATATCCCTCCATTAAATTGGGTTTATAATTCAGCCACATAGTTATTACATTTGTAAGAGTGACATGTATGGAAGTCAACCTCATGGTTATTCCATTTATAACAATGACAAGTGTAATTATTTCCCAAGATAACTTTATATGTTATGTATACTTTCGTTGAGTTTTATGGTAATATTGTGATTATAAAAAGGGTAATAAATAATATTATTTTCAAATTAAATTATTTAATACTTCTTAAGGGTGGAAATATTAATTTATAATAATTTTTTCATGGGTTTTAATTTTTTTACAGAACTAATTGTTTTCTTTATTTTTTATATCCCTTACTGAGATTTTTTTCTCATCCTGTGTTTTTTTAAAAATTTCATAGGGTTTTAGGATGGGTAAGGGAAAGAAAAAGTTAATTATAAAGTCATTAATATTTTCCATTAAAACAAATAATTATTCTTGTAGAAAGATTTATATTATGGGAAAATGGATACTAATTAGAAGTGACCACTTTTTATTTTATAGATTTGTTATGTATGATTTATGACCCAATTCTCTTAATCTCTAAACCTTAAAAGATCCTCAAAGTGAAAAAAGTAATTTCTTGACTAAAACCAAATACTATATAATGTTTAATGATGAGGCCTTATAGGTGGTAAAGGTTGTGATTCATAGAATTGGAAGAGCTACTTGGCTAACCAGTCAATAGCATAACAACATGTCAGGGAACAACACCCCATCCTACGGTCACAAGGCATGGAAAAAAGGTATAACGGCCAAAGGCAGAACAAGACCAAAGGTCATAAATAGAACAAGTCATGAGAAAAATATACAAGAATAGCAATTATCCTCATAAATAACTAAATTACCTCCTCATAAGCATACAAGAAAGGTAGAAAAACTACAAGGGTAAAATAATAATCACACAATACCCCGTTCAAGGGTATTGGAGGAATTTTCACATAATACTCAAGGAATTTGAACAGAAAGGCACAAACCACATACCTTGGTGCTAGGATATCAATAAACTTGAACCACGAGTCTTGAATCTCCTTATAACGTCATAGATCTTCGAAAATGCACAAAACATTCAACCCAAAATAACTTGAAAAAGATGAGGAATTGGAAAACGATGCTCTAGAAGAAGGAAGATCTTACCGCTGCGGTTCCAACGCAATCAACAATGGTCAATTCAGAGAATGGATAGAGGCTCAGGGGCTCAGAGAAGATTCACAATCTTATGGTCTCTCCCAGTCGAAGAACGCCTAGAAGAAGACAGTTCTGAGGTTAAGACGTGACCCTAGTCGATTTAATGAAAAAAAGTACACGGCATGTACTTTTGGAGTACAAGGAATGTACTAGAATTTTCCATACTCCGCTTTAGGAATCCTCCACATCACCCCACATGACCGTATGTGTGGCCCAGACATGGCCAACCCATGACCTCATGCTGCATCAAAGTACATGGAGTGTATTTATAAAGTACACGATGTGTACATAAAAAATTTCCAGAAACTCCTCTTTTACCAAAAACTCTAGAAAAAGGAAGAATGTCCTGAAAAGAAGGTCTGTGTTCTTACAAACTTCCCACCTTAAAGAAATTCGTCCCTGAATTTCTCTAGCGAGGTGTAGAAGTAGAAATCCCGAACAGCTTTGTCCACTACGATCGTACATCGGCCTCCCTCTCCCAAGTCTCGTCTTGTACTCTCCCGTGATGCCATAACACCCATACCAGAGGAACAGACCGACCATAGAGAACCTTTGTACTATGATCAATGATCCGTATAGGATGATTCTCAAATGATGCATCTGCTTGGAGCTCAACCTCCTCAGGTTGAAAGACATGAGACGGGTCTGAAAAGTAATGTCGGAGCTGAGAAATGTGGAAGATGTCATGCATAGCCCTACACCTCTGAGGTGATTGAAACCAATAGGAAATCGGCCCAACTCTCCCCAACACCTCAAACGGCCCGATGTACCTAGGTGAAAGCTTACCCTATCTCCGAATACTCTTGTGTCCCAACCTCGGTGCAACACTCAGGAAAACCTGATCCCTGACCTCGAACTCTAGAGGTCATCTCCACTGACCAGCATAAGACTTTTGTCGAGACTATTCCGTATCTATCCTCTTTCGAATCAACTTTATTAGCTCTGAGGTCTCCTAAACCAGAAAAGGTCCCCAAAAAGTCACCTCTCCTGCCTCCATCCAGAATAAAAGTGATCGGAATGGCCTAACTTAGAAGGCCTCATAAGGTGGCATCTGAATAGTTTCCTGAAAACTGTTGTTGTAGGCAAACTCCACAAGAGGTATATTATTCTCCCATGAACCTCCAAAGTCTAGAATGCAAGGTTGGAGCATATCTTCAAGAACCTGAATCATACATTCGTACTAGCCATTTGTTTGAGGATGGTATGTTGTACTCAAAACCACCTGTGTACCCAAAGCCTTATGAAGCCCTTGCTAGACCTGAGAAGTAAAACACGCATCCCAATATGAAACAATGGAGTGTGGAACTCCAAGTAGACCTACAATCTCTCGGATGTACAACTATCCCATCTCATCAACACTGAAGTTCTCCTTGATCGACAAGAAGTGAGAAACCATTGTAAGCCTATCAATGAGAACCCAAACATCATCATTCCCATTAGGTGATCTCGACAACCCTATCACAAACTCCATCGTGATGTCATTCAACTTCCACTCCAGAATGGGTAACTTCTTTAAAAGACCTATTGTTCGCTGGTGTTCCACCTTCACCTACTGTCACGTAGAACATCCCATGATGAAACCAGAAACATCTCTCTCTATACCTGGCCAACAATATTGGTGGTTTAGATCACGATACATCTTGGTGACACCAGGATGAACTACCCAAACTGTGGAATGAAAATCCCATAGCATCTCCTCACGTATGTCTGATGGAACCCATACACATCCTTGGAAACACAAGATCTCATCCTTGCCCACTGTCCATCCAGGAAGAGGGTCCTCCCCTGACACACCCTCCCACATGACTAGGACTTCTGAGTATGATAGCTGCCTCATCTGTACCCGATCGAGAAGAGTAGGGGTAACGGCTACAGAAGAGATAAAAGTCTGCCCCTGTCTGTTGTGCCACTCCAAATGCATCTCAGAGAATAGAGCCATAAGCTTCCACTCATTGCTGGCCTCCTGGAATGCCTTTATCTGAGTTCTCATTCTCAATGTGTCAGCAACAATGTTGTATTTACCAAGTGTATATGCAAGCTCAAAGTCAAAAGACTGAAGATACTCGACCCACCTGCGCCGTCTCAGATTCAGATCACACTGAGCGAAGATGTACTTGAGACTTTTGTGGTCAGTGAAAACCACAAAATGCTCACCCAAAAGATAATGTCTCCAACAGCATAAGGCATGAACAACTACTACCAACTCATGATCGTGTGTCTGGTAATTCTTCTCATGTGGCCTCAACTACCGAGACCCATACAAAACGACTCCATCTCCCTGCATCAGCATAGCTCCCATCCCAATACCTGAAGCATCAAAGTAAACAATATAGCTCTTGACCGGTTCTGGAAAGACTAGTATAGGTGCTGACGTCAACCTCCCTTTTAGCTCCGTAAAGGCTGACTCATAAGAATCTGACCATAAGAACTTCACGCCCTTCTTGGTCAGACCTGTCAGTGGTGCTGCTAATCATGAAAAGTCCTATATGAAGTGTCTGTAGTAAGCATACATCCCTCCAAACTTCACACCTCAAAGATGTTCTTCGGATACTCCTAGGAAACTACTTCTCTCACTTAATATAGGTCTACTGATACTCCTATCTCTGAGATAATGTGACCCAAGAAGTGAATCTGGTCCATCCAAAAGTGGCATTTTGAGAGATTAGTATATAGTCTATGCTCTCTCAGTGTACTCAGAACGATCTCAAGATGGTTAGCATGGTTGTGTCGAGTGTGAGAGTACACCAAGATTACTTCCATGAAAACCACCATGAAGGAATCCAAGTATGGATGGAACACTCAGTTCATCAGTGCAATGAAAACTGCAGGTGCATTTATGGGACCGAATGACATAACCATATATTCGTATAGACCAAACCTGCTCTGGAAAGCTGTAAGAGGTATATCATATGGTCTAATGCGCAACATATGATAACCAAATCCCAATTCAATCTTTGAGAACACTCAGGATCCTCTAAGATTATCAAATAGATCATCAATCCTCAGCAAGGGATATCGATTCTTGACTGTAAACTGGTTTAACTTACAATAATATACACAAAGACTGATGGTGCCATCTACCTTTTTCGCAAACAGGATAGGTGAACCCCATGGAGAAGTATTGGGTCTGATGAAACCCTTTTCCTACAACTCCTCCAACTACTTCTTGAGCTCTTACAACTTAGGTGTATCCAACATATAAGGAGGAATGGACACTGGTGCCGCTCCTAGCATGATCTCAATCGAGAAGTCTACCTCACGCTCCAGATGAAAACCTAAAAAGTCCTCTAGAAAGGCATCTCTGAAAAGATCCACTACTGGAGGAAATTCTAACTATGAAGTCCCCTGGTCATCCAGATAAAGACTAGAAATATGGGTTGTAACTCCTCCTAACCCATGATACTCGGGTCCGGCTCGACTCTTCTGGACATCCCACTCACCTCTATGAAGAAAAGATCCTCCCTCCAGTGATATGAAATTAACCCTACGGAGATAACAGTCGACAACTGCCTGAAAAGGAACTAACCAGTCCATTCTGAGAATGACATCATAGATCATCATCTCTAGGACATAGAGGTCCTATAAGAAGAGACACCCTGCAACCACAAGAGGTCACTCTCTGCACTGACGTACGCAATCTACTCTAGTCCCCAACGGTGTGTCTAGAGTCAGCGTATCGGCAGAGGAAAAGATGTAGAGCCCAAGAATCTCCACAACAGAAATAGAGATAAATCTATGCGTAGTGCCAGTATCGAAAAGAGGTGAATATAAAACTGAGGCTACTAAGATCGAACCTTGAATTGTAGATGGGTCGGGATCCTGATCCTGATGGGTCTGCTCCACTGCAAAAGTCTGGCCTGTACTGCGGCCCTGTGACCCTGGCTCACCACTCTGAGATGATCCACTCTATTGTCACTGGTAACCTGGTGACTGACCACCACGACCGTGACCTCATCCTCGGCCCGAACGGCTAGAAGTACTCCATTTCCAAGACTAGTGAGAAACTGGCAATGCATCTCCTAAACGCGGGGTCATAGAATAACCCCAACCACCAGCTTTAGGTGAGAAGATCTAACAAAAACACTAAAGATGGCCCATCTTGCCACAAGATCGGCAATCCATTGGGTCTCTCTGGAACTAAGGCCTAGTATGTCCGCTCCTCCCGTATTGGTAGCATACTACTTGGATTACCAAAGATACATTCTTCCTACTCTGATATCCTCGAGCAGACTCCCTACGACACATCCTATTATCAGTAATAGGAACACTAGATCTAGAGGTCGAACCGCCCTGCCCCATAGCTTTAAAATCCCTCAGATTGCGCTCCGTGATCAACGCTTGGTTGATGATAAATGATATCAAATTCAACCTAAATATTTTCACCTACAAGCAGATGCCATGCCTCAGACGATCCTCTAACTTTCGTGCAAGGAACAACTCATCACCTCCTAGAATAGGCATGAAACAATAAAGCTCAGTAAAGTGAGAAGAGTACTCCATAACAAAAAGAGTACCCTGCTCCAGAGTCATAAAACTGAGGCTACTAAGATCGAACCTTGAATTGTAGAAGGGTCGGGATCCTGATCCTGATGGGTCTGCTCCACTGCAAAAGTCTGGCCTGTACTGCGGCCCTGTGACCCTGGCTCACCACTCTGAGATGATCCACTCTATTGTCATTGGTAACCTGGTGACTGACCACCACGACCGCGACCTCATCCTCGGCCCGAACGGCTAGAAGTACTCCATTTCCAAGACTAGTGAGAAACTGGCAATGCATCTCCTAAACGCGGGGTCATAGAATAACCCCAACCACCAGCTTTAGGTGAGAAGATCTAACAAAAACACTAAAGATGGCCCATCTTGCCACAAGATCGGCACTCCATTGGGTCTCTCTGGAACTAAGGCCTAGTATGTCCGCTCCTCCCGTATTGGTAGAATACTACTTGGATTACCAAAGATACATTCTTCCTACTCTGATATCCTCGAGCAGACTCCCTACGACACATCCTATTATCAGTAATAGGAACACTAGATCTAGAGGTCGAACCGCCCTGCCCCATAGCTTTAAAATCCCTCAGATTGCGCTCCGTGATCAATGCTTGGTTGATGATAAATGATATCAAATTCAACCTAAATATTTTCACCTACAAGCAGATGTCATGCCTCAGACGATCCTCTAACTTTCGTGCAAGGAACAACTCATCACCTCCTAGAATAGGCATGAAACAATAAAGCTCAGTAATGTGAGAAGAGTACTCCATAACAAAAAGAGTACCCTGCTCCAGAGTCATCCCAAGTTATACTCTGCTGGTGCCCTGACTGTGAGATCACCTCCCAACACCTCTTGGTAGAGTCTCAGAGCATATATGTAGCAAGCTTCACCCTCTTCTCTGGAGGTATCTCCAGGTGCCCGAAAATTGTCAGTGTGGCCTCTAGCCACAACTCTGCATCCTGAGGTCCTCTATCCCCTGAGAAAGTAGGAGGATGCTGATACTGAAAAACCCGCATCAACTCTTCCATCGACGGTGCAGGAGGTGGTTCTACCTGGAAGGTCTGCATCATTCTCATAAAGTCTTCCCTAAACTGTGCATCAGCACCTGCAACTGGTATAACTGTTGGTTCCAAGGCTGGCACAGTAGGAGGATTTACTGGAGGTCCCTAATCGGCCATATCTGGTGTCTAATCACTGTCTGGAAGCTGACGTACAACCAGAGGAAGTCTCAGTGGCATAGCTCTGAAAGTTCAAAAGCATACAATAGATCAGGATTATCAAATACAGAGAACACAAGAGTACAAGAGGGTAACAGGAGAAGAAACATTCATGTTTTACAAAACATGACTACACGGAGGGTATAAAAACTACACTATGTGTTCTTTTAATCCATTCACATGGCATGTACTTCTGCCACAACTGGTCGTGTAACGCCCCAACCACACGGAGTGTTGTCCCAACACATTGAGTGTACTTGAACTCTATTCCCCTGCCTGAGTCTCCTTACCTGGCTAACCCACACAGTCCTCATTATCATAGACTACACGACATGTGCACGAAGGACATGGCATGTATTATACAAGGTTTCAATGGTCCGTGTTGTTAGTTACATTGCTTAATACATGGTTCACTCTACACGGCATGCTCCCTAAGAACACGGCGTGTACTTGGAGGTTTTCCCTGACCCGTGTTGTTCGTGACACAGACGGGTACTTAGATTACATGGAACGATGTGTGATAATAGTACACAACTTGTATTGTCAAAGTTTCATCCATCTGTGTCATTAGCCACACGGGTAGACACACAGTCACTACAACACGATGTGTACTTACCATACATGGTGTGCTCCTGAATATTTTTCACAACCCTGTGTTTCTGACCACACAGTTAGTGACACGGTTTAAAAACTACATAGTGTGTATTAATAAAGTACACACCGTGTATTCTGGGTTTTTCCAGGTAGTAGCTCAGAAACTGCTCCAAAGCCCAGAAAACACAGAAAACAAGAGTTAAGATGCCAAATTCTAATTCATGAGGGCCCATACTCCCTGTGAATCAGAGATTGACATCGTATACAAGTCATAACAAGTCAACCCATCACCGATCAACCAAATTCCGGTCTATGAGGGACCATAACGCCTCAAGAACCAAAGTTTGGCGTCCATTTAAGCAAAGTACGATACTAAAAAATTATCTATCAAACAACAGAGATTCTTTCAAATCATATATCACAACAGCATGCATAATCTACAAAAATTCTATCATAACAACATGCAATCGCTAATTCATACTAGATGGCATGGAAAGAATGCATGGTATGTGATTTCTAACAAGTGCCTATATGATGCATGAGATGACATACCCTCATCTCATCAGGTTGTGACAAAAATAGAACTGTAATAAAAACAACAGTAACAACACAAAGCATGTGAATCACCCAACGATGAAATCAATTTAACTATAAAAGTTCAAAACATTAAAACTACAATAAACGAGGTAGTATGGATTTTACTTATACACGGGTTAGCTACTCCTGGAAACAACTTATTACCAAGTACCTATTCCATCCAATCCCTGGCTATAGGCTCCAAACAGTAAGTCAAGAGAAAATAATTCCTCTGATACCACTTTGTAATGTCTCGGTTCCGGAAGCTGCCCAGAGGCGCCCAATACCCAGTTGGTCACATGGCCTCAAGCGCATTTCCAAAAATGACAGAGGCTTCCGACTAGCAGTTAGGGCCTTGGGTGTGATGGTGGGGAAACTATGCCTTCATTGGTAGAGTACAAAATAGAAGAGAAAACAATAAACAATAGCAGAACTATTAAAAAAATCCATACACAAGTGAATAGTGGATGACTAAATATGATAAAGAGTAGAAGCACATGTATATATGATGCATAATACATATGTAGAGAAAATCATCCAAACAATTCACAATGCTGGAAATACAAACAGTGATAAAAAAGTACAAAAGAAATATAAACAGCTCCTCAGCATCACACGCCTAATCTTGGTCCCATGCTCTCCAGCTCCACAGCAAGTCAAGTACCTAAAGTTGAAGGGATCTTGCCCTTGTCAATACCTGAAACAATATAGTCTGTTTGGGCCCAAAAGCATTACCCAAATAGGGTGTGAGACTAAATTCCAGTAGGTAACCACCCAATGATTTGTGCCTAACAGTTAGTGAGCATATGGAAGGTAATAGTATAGTAAGAAGTAAATAATAAGCAGTAAACAGGATGACACACAACAGTAAACAATCCATAGATCAACAAGAATCTGTGAAGCAAACAGCTAACCACAAATAGGAATCCCTCTGGGAAGTACTCACATACATCCCCTCTGGTCCTATCCAAGAAGTACTAAAAACCCTCTAGGCAGTACACTCATCCTAACCCTTCTGGTTTGGTCATATGAAATTATAAGACTCTCTGAGGAAGCACACTCAGTCAATTCCTCTTATAGTCTAAGGTAGTCAGGGACTCTCTGAGGATGATCACATGGTCAATTACCCTTATAGCCCCAAGGTCTAGAGACTCTCTGAGGAAGCTCACTCGATCAATTCCTCTTATAGCCTCAGGTTGATCATAGACTCTCTGGGGAAGCTCACTCGGTCAATTCCTCCTATATCCTGGAATAATTTAAGGAAATTAAAACAAAACAAAGACTATCCAAGGAAGCTCACTTGATCTACCCCCGTATAGTCTATAAAGCTCAAGACTCTCTGAGGAAGCTCACTCAGTCTATCCTCCTATAGTCTATAATATCCAAGACTCTCTGAGAAGCACACTCGGTCTATCCCCTATAGTCTATAATGTCCAAGACTCTCCGCGGAAGCTAACTAGGTCTATCCAACTATAGTCTATAATATCCAAGACTCTCTAAGAAGCTCACTCAGTCTATCCCCCTATAGTCTATAACACCAGGTTCTCAAGATCCCTTGCCAGTCAGTGCATAATAATGCTATAAGGACAAAGTAAACCTATAAAGCTACTTGGATAACCAGTCTATAGCATAACAACATGTCAGGGAACAACACTCCATCCTACGGTCACAAGGCATGGAAAACAGGTATAACGGCCAAAGGCAGAACAAGGCCAAAGGTAATAAATAGAACAAGGCATGGGAAAAACATCCAAGCAGAATAATTATCCTCATACATAACCAAATTACCTCTACATAACCATACAAGCAAGGCAGGAAAACTACAGGGGTAAAACTGTAATAAAAAAATACCCGTTCAAGGGTATTGGTGGAATTTGCACATAATACTCAAGGAATTTGAACAGAAAGGCACAAAACACATACCTTGATTCTAAGAGATCAATATAATTGAACCATGAGGCTTGAATCTCCATATAACTTCGTAGACATATGAAAATTCACAAAACATTCAACCCAAGATAACTTGAAAAATAAAGGGAATTGGAAAACAATGATCTAGAAGAAGGAAGAGATTACCGTTGCGATTCCAACTCAATTGACGACGGTCGATTCGGACACCAGAAGGATGCTCGGGGGCTTGGAGAATATTCACAGTTGTACAGTCTCTCTTAGTCGAAGAATACCTAGAAGAAGATAGTTCTGGGGTTAAGGCGCAACCCTAGTACGTTTAATGAAAAAAAAGAAAGTACATGGCATGTAATTTTGGAGTACACAGTGTGTACTAGGATTTTCCTTACTCCACTTTAGGGGGCCTCCAAATCACCCCACATGATCGTGTGTGTGACCCAGACACGGCTAGCACACGACCTCACGTGGCATCGAAGTACACAATGTGTACTTATAAATTACACTCCATGTACTTAAATTTTTTCCAGAAACTCCTCTTTTCTCAAAAACTTCAGAAAAGGGAAGAACTTACATGAAAAGAAGGTCTGAGTTCTTACATCCCTGCCCGCCGAATGAGTAGTATTCCCTACTCCTTTTCTATACATGCTTCCCCAATGTCCTCGCACCACCGAGCATGTGTCTTGGGGTCACCATTTGGATGTTTTGGCCCACTTGGACCTCTGCGTCATCTATCTTCTACCCGACGTGGATGAATCGACCTCCTGTCACCCGGTGGTAGCTCCCACTGTCAGTGCCTATTATGCAAGGAAGCTCTCTACTAGTAGAGCTCACTCTAGCACTCCATCCTGAGTGGGGATGCTGATATAAACATCGATGCCCTGATCTACCATTGGAGTCTCAGATTAAAGGTCTGGGTCCTGAGAAAATGGTCCCGTACCATATCCTTAGAGTAGAATAAGAGGTCTATAAACCTCTTAGAGTACTCAAACACTGACATGATTCCCTACTATAGGTGAATAAGCTCTTGTATACGCATTGAGCGCAAGGTTGTGGGGAAGAAGTCCTCCCAAAAAAGCTGCTCGAAGTCAGCCCAGGAGAGGTTTGCCTCATCATGAGTTTGAATTATCAAGCTCCAACATCTACCTACAGATCCATGAAGAAGTCTTTTGGCTAGGTTCTCTATCTAGTCAAGTGGAATCCTCACAGAGCAGAAGACCCACATCACCGCCTCCAGCCAGTCCTCAGTGACTTGAGGATCTGTCTCTCCCCTGAACCAGGGAGGTAACTATCTCCGAAACTTGTTCAAGGCACTGAGTCTATGTGAGTCCTCCACTGGTATTGAAGACAGTAAAAACTGATCAATAGGTGGTGGTAACACTAGCTCACCACTTGACGTGGCGATATCTAGCATTGGTCCCTGATCCGATGCCTCATCACTAGACGGGCTGTCCTCATGCTCACGTATCAGAATCCTATCTTTCTATCTACATGGAGGCTCATTAAATAGATAAATATGTACCACAGTTTGTATATTATACCTGGTGAGTTGACTATAATTCAATATGAACATGAGGAAACATTCAATTCCATTATGATGCAAGAAACCAGTGTTTTTATGCATAGAGTTGAAAAGTAGAATTGAAGTTCCTGGTGTATGGATATGTTGGATGCTGCACCAACACTGGAATATCTGAATCTGAATTTTGAACTTGAATCATTTATCATTATTCATTAAAAACAAAATAATAGACTCCCTGTCTTTGAGCTAGAACTGACCACCTCTGATACCACTTTTTCATGACCCGTCCCCTAAGGCCCATGTTGTGACTCCCCCAAGACCACCTCCCAAAGGCCATGGGTTGGAGACTAGTTCCAAAGGCATCAACCTACAAGTGGGTTTCATTTTATTCAGTACCTATATGCACACACACACAACTACATCCCAAAAAATGGAAAGGAAAACATGCATGCCGCTAAAAAACCACTGAGTAAAGGTAAAAGCTTTAGGTAAAATGGGCTAGAATACAAACCCAATAAAAGAAAAACAAAAAAAATGAAAGTAAAAAAGATCTCTAAAAATATGTCTTCTAAGAACCCCACCTTATGGGTATGTATAGAGTAGCTTCCAGAATCTGTAGAAGTACTCCCTACCTACCTGATCTCACTAGGCACCATCAGGTCCTAGACCACGACTTCCTCCATGAAGGCATCAGTTGTCTGCATCAGACACAACATGTGTGGGAAAATACTGTGTAGTGGTGAGTAACAAAATACATAGTAGGGAACCCAAACCACAAAGTAAATACCAAAAATAAATCCACAAAGAAAAACACGAATCATAATCACAAAGCAAGATAACTCACTCAAGTATAATCTAAAGCACGGAAAGCAATACTATCAGTCGTAACACTGAACACCTTAGACTACTGAGGTACTCATTTATGATGAGTATAATGGGTCTAATAGGTCACACATAGCCACTTCCCATTTAGTCCATCATAGTTGGTCCATATAGGGACACTTGTAGCTGATATAGACATGGTCTCTTAGAGATGATCCAAACATGGTCACTTATAGCTGATCCACATAGGGTTGCTTGTAGCTGATTCACATAGGTTCGTTGGTAGCTGATCTACATAGGGTCACTAGTAGGTGATCCACACAGGGTCTCTAGTAGCTTATCAACACAGGGTCACTGGTAGCTAATACACATAGGGTCTCTTGTATTCTAAGCCTACAAAGACACATGAGCCTACTCGTCAGCAGTCTTCAGGTCTTAGCTTGCTGCATGATTCCCGCATGTAGCATGCTTGATTCTAAGAGAATCCACTCCTCAATCCATTATTTTTTTTAAATTCCATGAAAACTTTCTGTATAGCATTACAAAAAAACTAACTCATCGTGAGGGTTCCCATGCCAGAAAAAGATCATCAACCAGACTCCCATTCTGAAAGATATTGATGTTTTAATAAATAGGGGCTGGTTTTGTCTATGTCTGGTCTAAGCCAATTGGACAGACCCGACCAACCCAGACTCGGGGTCCCACATGACCCAACCTGGTTCAGTCGACCGGAATCGACCTTTTTGACTCTAGGTAGCCCAGTCCGGACTGACTATTGGGCCAAGCCCATTGGGCCTTACTGGACCTGGCCCGGTTTGGATGTGGTTCTAGCCTACTAGGTCGCCCAGCGACCTAGATTTATTCCACCAGGTCTTATTCGGCCATATTGGCCTACATATCTGGTATGGATTAATTCTATCCCAGGATTCTCATTGGCCCAGTTCACGCCCCCGGCTTGACCCGCATGGCAGGACGGTCTTCTGCAGCCCGGATGCCCCCTGGCCCCACATGTAGTCCTCGCTCGACTGCGTGCCATCACGTAGCCTCTAGACTCCATGCGGTCTGTTATTCGAATGGTCCATGACTTTAGCCTCTATGGGGTGACATCTTCCCTTCTATGACCTCGAAAATTCCTTGCCATCAATCTAAATTAGCAGCCATGAAGAACATATAAGAACGCAAAACGTGGAGGGGCTCGAGCCTTGATCATGTTTTCCCACACGCTCCATATTAGAGTTTCTTTTAAACGTGGGGGATAGGATTATGATTCTATCAAAACTAATCCCGATGAAAAACCCTGAGAATAAGCTCCCTCTCGCAAGAACAAGCAATCTGTGGACCAACCTATTCATGGGTTGATCCACATTCATTCTTTTAGAATGAATAACAAGGAATTAGAATTACAAAAAGTAACCCCAACCTAGGATATACTTTGTTTGGGGAAGAGTGGGGTTGTGTACCTTTATTCTCCATTCTTTATTTTCTTCCCACGTTGCTAGAGATCCTTCTAAGGGTGGGAGGAGAATGCATTCATCGTTCGTCGGTCCCGTTATTTGAGGTGTGTCGTTGATGTTATAGATTCACCAGTATTATTTGTTGGAGAGAATTTCCTCACTGTCCATTAGTGAAATTCTAGCTCTGGTTCTCCAAAACTGTTATCTCATTAAAATAGAAACACATCATAGTGTTTCTATTACACTACTTCATCACGTCGTTATGATGTTTCATTAATGAAACAACGTATTTATTATGCTTCAATTAGTGAGTTGTTATACTGAACATTTAATATCCTCATTAATCAGATTCATTTAATGCAACTCCTTGTCACCTCATCACTCCGCTGCAGTTCTCATGTTCCACCACTCAATGGTGATGAGAAATAAATAAAATAACTTTTTTAGTTATTTTATTTTTTTCTTCCAAAAAGTCTGAAAATAATATTTTCCTGTCGACCCTTTCTGGTAAAAGTTAGGTCCCTTCTAGGAAAATACCTTCATTTTGAGATCAATGGTACCCTCATATTTTTTATCTGAGCACCAGTTTAAAATTTATAAAAACCTTCTCGCACTTTTATTTAAATGAACTTAGAAAAATTCAGAATTCTATTTTAGGCTCATCGGTCCTCAAAATCAGGTTTTATATGACCATATAGTCTTGAAATAATCCCATATAATTTAAAAAAATACATGTAATTTCTAAAACATTATAGAGTTTTTTGTTATGAGGCCCCTGATGGCTGGTTTGGGGATGAAAAACACCGGGTATTGTTTCAGGGAAGAGTTTTCATTCCTTTGGCGATGTGTGAGATGGTTCTTAGAGAGTCCCATAGTTCTATCTTATCATTACATCCTAGCATGATAAATATGTACTATGCTTTGAGGAGTCAGTTTTGGTGGCCTAGTTTGAAGCCTGTAGTTTCATAGTTTGTGTCTCGATGTTTGTTGTGCTAGAAGGTGAAGGCTGAGAACTGTGTTTTGGGTGAGTTTCTCCAACTATTAGATGTTCCTCAGTGGAAGTGGGATGATATATCTATGGAATTTATTACCATTTTACCTCAAGATCTGGGAGGATATAATTATATATGGGTATTTATGGATTGTTTGACAAAATCATCCCACTTCATAGGAATCAAGGAGTTGAGCGTAGTAGAGGTTTTATCGAGAAAATATTTGGAGTAGGTTGTGAGACTCCACAGGGTACTAGGAATATCATTTACGATCAAGATCATCATTTTACCTCTAGGGTGTGGAGAGGTATCTAGCATGTTTTTGGTTCTTAGTTATGCCTCAACATTTATTTTCATATCCAGATGAAAGGTCAGACATAGCAGACCATCTAAACTCTTGATGACTTGTTGTGCTCTTCTGTCCTAGATTTTAGAGGTTCATGGATGGGGCACTTACCCTTGGTATAGTTCTTTTACATTAATAGTTTAAACTCCAACATCGGTATGGTTCCATTTGAATCCTTTAATGGACAAACTTTCCATTCTTCATTGTGCTGGATAGGGGTTAAAAAGTCAATAATTCTTGGGTTGGAACTAGTATAAAATACGATAAAGATGCTTCAGGTGATTCATTAGAGGATGAAGGCAACACAAGATTATCATAAATCATTTTCTAATCTTAAGAGGATACCTTCAGAGTTTGATGTTGGGGATCTCATGATTTTTAAGGTGACTCCCCATCGTGGGCAGTGAAGGTTTGGTCATGAGAGTAATATTTTTCCCCAGTCTGTTGGGCCTTTTGAGGTGTTGGCTCATGTTAGAGATATGGAATATCAGGTATCACTTCTTCCAAATATGAGAAGGATACATTATTTTTTCAAATTCCATAGATCTATTATTATCTTCATTATGACTCTTACATCATCGATTAGAGGGAGATCGATGTTGGAGATGATCCAACCTTTGAGGAATGGCCTGTAGGGATCCAGGACCACAAGGAGAAGGTGTTTCATGGATGTGGTATCCCCTAGGTTTGTGTCTTATGGAATAACAATGGTGTGAAGGAGAGTACCTGGGAACATGAGTTTCATATATGCACTCAATACCCTGATATATATGATGTTCAACCCTTTTCTTATAATGATGTTTGTTTTGTGGTTGTAGATCTTCCCTACTTATGAGATTGATTTCTCTTGTTTCTTGTTGTGGCTTTATCTATTTTTGTGAGGTATCTCCCCTGGGAGAGTGTTTTGGAGCTGGTTTTAGTTGTTTTATAGATCCACACTTTTTCCTCTAGTGAGTTGGTTGGGATCCTTTTGTGGTGAGAGCCTTGAGAGGCAGGTGCCTATTCGGACCCCTTTTTATGTTTTCTCTCTTGGTTGCTTTTAAATTATAGAGGATGAGAATGTTTTGGGAGGTATATGATGTAATGGAACCAACCTCTTTACTCCCTTCCTTTTTCAAAATCTTGTGTTTGATGTGTTCTGGGAGGTCAAGGTGACTTATTTCTTACAGTTTTCCAAATTTCCAGTTTTGTGAACAATGTTTCTAGTTTTGTGAATTGTTTTTTTAGTGAGACATTTGTGAAAGTAACATTAGTGAGACATTTTTGAATAGTGTCTTTGGTGAGTCAATAATTAATAGTTTCTCCATTGAGACATTTCTTAATAGTGTTTTTGGTGAGAAATTTTTAAACAGTGCCATCGGTGAGACATTTGTGAACAGTGTCATTGGTGAGATATTTGTAAATAGTTTTATCGGTGAGACATTTTTGAATAGTGTCATTGACGAGACATTGGTGAACAGTTTCATTGGTGATGGATTTATGAACAGTGTCATGAATGATATATTTGTGAACAGTTTCATCGGTGAGTCATTTTTGGATAGTGTATTCGGTGAGAAATTTGTGAAAAGTGTCACCGGTGAGATATTTTTGAACAGTGGAATCAATGAGACATTTGTGAAAAGTGTTGTTGGGGATACATTTGTGAAGAGTTTCATCAGAGAGACATTTTGTGAACAATGTAATCGGTGAGGCATTTTTGAATAGTGTAATCAGTGAGACATTTGTGAACAGTGTCTTCAGGGAGACATTTTTGAACAATTTTATCAGTGAGACATTTTTGAGCAGTGTCATTGGTGAGACATTTGTGAACAATGTCATCAGAGAGACATTTGTGAACAGTGTTTCTAGCTTCCTACACTTTTTCTCTTTTGAAATTTTCTTTGTCGTTAAACACATTTAAATCCTTTTTTAAGGGATTTAAGTCCAATTAAAATCCCATAACTCCTATACTAATATTCCTAAGTGTACGGGTGCCTTTACTTGGTCAAACTGCATAGTCTTGACCAGATTCGCCTTTAATGGAAAATCTAAACCATATCTAAACCGCTGCTCCATTTAGAATTTAAAAAGTTCCAAGATACATTACTCCTCATTCTTTTATCTCCTTTATCTTGGAGCGAGTTTCCACGAATCTTTTTTCCTGAGGAGTTGTGTGATTGTGCTATCCTTGTATCATTTCTCCTTGGAGTTTTTCATGCCGCATGCACACCCCCAATCTTGGTGAAACTAGGAAGTGTCAATCTGTGTTTGATATAACATATGTTATACCTCTAGTCTTCTAGGTTCCTTTATATATTTACTCCTTTTCTCCTTACCATATTACAGAATGTGATCTCCATGTTTCTAATGAAAATTTATTGGGTGTTGGTTGATGCGGTTGTTACGAGGTGACCTCGGGTGGATGCAGTCATTGCCGGAGGGGTGATTGTGATCCATTATGTTGGAATGTTCTCATACAAAGAAGGTAATTTTTTTTGATGTATGGGATTCATTAAATCTCTATTATTTTATGTTAATTCATAGAGTAATCATGTTTTATCTACTATATGACACGGAAATTAACATAATAAAACTTAAACTGAATTAAGGAATTGGTATCAATTTCTTAGAAATATTATTGCCTCTGGATTTTCTAGATCATGTGATATCAATGATTTTCTTGTTTAACATGTAATTATTGATGGAAATTGGTAAAGAACGTAAATCCGAGATTAATTATAAACTAATTGGATAAAGATAAAGAGGTATGTTTAATGAATCTAATTATTATTTTTGTGCTCGGTGATAAATAAAATGGATGAAGTTGTGCATGTTTAATTAAATCGGTTAATTTAGTATGGAAGAAAGGACCAGTGCTGTGATAATGATAATGACTTGAAGGGTTATGAATTACCCTATTTCTTTTAAAATCCAAGTGTCTTATTTTGAGGAGATGTGAGTGCTTATTGTGTGTGAAGGAGGAATTCCTTGTTTAGGGCCAAGATCCCAGGTGCTATGATGTTTGTTTCCTACTACTTGTCTTGTAGTTTGAGCCTGTGATGGATGATTCTGGAGGGGTGTTTTGGTATGTGGGGGTAGAGGGCCCCAGTGTTAGTGGTAGTAGTTGATTCCTAAAGTGGTGAGATGCATCATTTTATACATGTGGGTGTTTGGGAGGACACCGGGGACGATGTAAGAGGTTAAATCTGGGCTTACCTATTGGTATAAAAGTTGTTTTTATTTAATTTGATGTTTATTTATCTACTTTAATTTCCCAATTTATTGAGGCATATGGTCTTTCAAATCCTCCTTCCAATATAGGTGATGACCTGAATGGTATTCCACGTGCTTTGTGTTTTTAGCTTCTCGAGGATGGATGGGTCTACGCTCTAAGTGTAGGTGGAAATAATTTAATGGGTAGTCCATCTACTCACTGTGTTGATCCCCTTGTGTTTGGAAGCTTAGAATTCTTTTCTAGAATACTTGTAATTATGAAAAAGTGATAATACTGTTAATAAATGATTGAATAAATGGTTTTGACCCATGGGGTTGGTGTTTGGTGGAATGAAATTCCAAGGTAATATTTCTAAGAAGTTGTGGACTTAGTTTGGTTATGACTGGAGGGCATGGATCTTGGTTGGAATGGTAATGGTATGTAATGTGGTAAATGTTAATGGTTAATTAATGGTTAAAGAATTAATTTAAATAAATTTGAACTGATAAAAAGGGATAAAGTAACCTATTTTATCCCTTTAAATGGTTGTGTTCTTATAGGATATCTAGTATTAACAGTGGAAGCCAAGAGTCTGAGAGATGTTAATAGTAGTTAAGTCTAATACTAGGTTATGCCCACAATGTGGTTGTATGATATGTTACATTCTCTAATTTTTTGTGTTTCTATATTCTACTCCACCCTATTGGTTAAGGAAACTAATTCCCTGAGGATTCTAAGCCCTGGGGTGTGTTTTCCCCAACATCTCAAGGGGAGGATGGATGAATGACCACCCCTTTGGCCTCGATATCCTCTCTTGGTAGTTGTAATAGTAGGCACAATGGTTAGTTTTCTCCATATATGTGTGTAGAGGGTTGTACTGATTTGTGTTTATTCAAACACATATATTTTGGATATATTTTCCTATGGACTATTATAGGTGTAACATGTATATGATGTGTTGTCTTGAGGATCCTTAATCGGTGTATGGGTTGTAATAGCTTGAGGTATAAAACCTAACATATGATATACATTATGTGAGTTATGGTGGCTCCCCGAAACTACCTAGTTACTTTGATTATGTGGATGTGGTGGTTGGATTGTATGAGGTACATGTTATGGTACTTCGCCCAGGTGTCTGCAGGCAAGCCTTTTTGGAGAGAGATGCCTAGGATGTGCGACATTGGGGAAAAGTGGTAAACTAATGGTGAAGTGGTAGTATGATATCCTTTATATACTTTATTATATTATATAATATTATATTTGATACTTGGTGAGAGTATCTATGGTGAGGTTGGGAAAATTTTATACCTGTTTAGGTGATGAGTTAGTTTCACTTGTTGTTCACTGTAATTTAGCATGATTTATTTACTTTTTAAAGAGAGGATCTAGGTAGGATCCTAATGAGTATACTGTTATACTCACCCTATGTATATATGAACTGTTTTTCAAGTTACTTGGATTAGGTTGGATATCAGGCTAGTTATCACTAGCTTGGGGTTTTAGGAGCTATTTGGGATTTGTGGTTACTTCCGTTTTACTTTTTCTTGGTACATGCAGTTTTCCCATTCAGTTGTAGAAATTCTTACTTGAAATTAAATATGTGTACTTGGTATTTCTCTTATATTTTAGACTGAGTAGGATTTGGTTGGTGTCTATCTTATATCTACCTTTTGCATGTGTTCTGTTAGAGGGTAATGCCTCCCATTTGTGTGTTTAGTATACCCTCGGGGCTAGTTGACAACTTGGGGCCTACTAGAGGCAAGACTCTTGGGTCATTATCTCTATTCTCACATTTACAAACTAGGATGGGTACACTTTATGTTTAGGGGATCATGACAACTATTCACATTATACATGATCTTCTATACACATATATTAATGAACTGATCATGAAACCCAAGGAAACGAACACTCTTGAACGATGGAATTGTACCTTATAACTCATAAAAAAGGCTATAAATGAACTTAATAAAATTATATTAAATATAATACATGTATAAAAGGTTATTAATTAATTAATTAATGGATTTAATTTGATTATCTAGGACATTATGTTTAATTGTAAAACATTTTCAGACATAAGGTAAGAGATTCTTTCCAAACCTCCATTCTTTCCTTCGGGTTACACTTTCTATCTCTTTACCCTAATGTGCCTTTTATTTATTTTTATATTATTCATATAAATTATATTAATATGTTCTAAAATCATTTATTTATATCATTTAAACCTTATTTTTCTAGGATATACATGTTTTAAAAAGGTTCTCTTCTCAACTCTTCCTGATAAGCAGTCACGACTAAAGGGAACTTCCTGATTTCTTAACTGTTTTTATGTGAACTCGATAATATGCTTTAATAAAAAATGTTTTTTTATAAAATTACTCATTTTATCCTGAAAAAATATCTTGGAACATTTATAGATTTATGAAATAAAATTTTCCTTTTCTGATTTAAACACTTTTTAGTATTTTCATTAAGTCACACTTAAATTTTTCATTTCTAACGTCTCTTAAAGAATCTTTATGTGTTTTCACTTAAAATTTAGATCACTTATCATGATATATGCCTATTTTACATTATTAATGTCCATGTATGATTCAAATACATTCATTCATGGACACCAATATGATGTTCCCTTTTGTTATTCCTTATTACATGATTATGATACCCTATTCTTTTCATGGGAAAACCTTATACTTGATTCTTCATGTGGCACACATATGCTTGAAACTGTTATGATGGGTGTGCCCAGATATAACTCCAATTCATTGGGTAAATTTTAGTCTCATGATACATCATGTGTAATGTTCTTGGTGTTTATCCTTTACTCAAGCTCCTAATGAAACAATCTTTGTGGTTAGCCTTGACTCATGCTTCATGTGGAATAGTCTTGGTGGTTAGACTTGATTAATTCTACTCCATGTGTAATGAGCCGTGAATAATGATTATTTAATGTTTTATATTTTTTCCACATTACTATGATTCCATGATTACATGATACCATGTTCTATATGTTATGCTTCCATATGTTTATTCACATTCCATGTGTTTTAATATTATCATGTTATTCCTTCTTACCCATGTGATATGATTTATTATTACATTTATTACCTTATTGGTATTTTTATCTCATCCCTTTGTTCATGTATTCTATAGGTTAGGCTATATAGATTTAAGGGCTCAAAGGTTGTTAGTATCTCATTATAAAGATTAAATAAAATATGATTTTATTTTAGTTTCATTATTTTTAATTACGTATATAATCTTCCAAAGACACTAGACTTTGTGATACATGGTTTGTATTTTAATGTCAATTATGCTTAAAATCATTTAATAATATGTATAAAAGGCTAGGTATGTTATAGTTGGTATCATAGGAATGATCTAGTTATTTTTGGAGATTAGTAATATAATACTTTAGTAAGAACCCTAGGGATAATTCTATCACCATGGATAACCTAGATTGAAACTTAGGCTATCACAAGTTAGGATATACTTTTCATTTACAAGTTTATCCTTCTATGTTATATGTTTCCTTTTTATATACTTATTATCCAAGTATTCAATCCCCCATAATTTTACATTCTTTTTCTTAGTTAATGGACAGAAATAGGAGAACCTATGCCAACAATCAATGTGATTGGAAATGTGATGATATCTCTAATGAAATTAAAAATATTAAAGGAACATGTGCTCAAAACATCATGATAGTACATGCCTAACTAGCTCAGGTTATGAATAAAAACATGAATCATGTGGACCACCCTCATTATCCTAAGAGATAAACAGTTGGTGTCAATTCCTTCAAGTGAAAAAGGCCTCCCATGTTCAGTGGATAATCTGATCCACTCCTCACAGAACAGTGGATTAACTCCTTTTAAAAGTTATTATCTTTATTCTAGTGCTTGTAAGAAGATAATTTTTTGATGGAGGTATACAATTTTTATGGGTAAGCTAATCAGTGGTGGACATTTGTCAAGAATAAGAAGTTCAAGGAGGAAATTGATTCCATGGAATGGGAATAATTCAAGAAAATATTTTTCACGAACTCTTTATCTTATGCTGGATAGGAATTTCCTCAGTCTGAAGAAAAAAGAAGATGATTCTATCTGGGAGTATGAATAAAACTACACAATATTTGCACGATATGCCTCTAGATTCTTCATGAAAATAGAAAGAAAGTTAGATCTCCTATTTAACAGACTAAATATGAGTATAAAAAAAGCATTAGAAATTAGAGACTTAGATAGCTTGAAGATATTTTCATTTGTTCCCTCATGTTTGAAATTGAGATCAGATATTCTCAGTGGTTTCATGAGCCAAAATATAAAAAGAGGAAAATGGAGTTTAATGTGGATAGATCAATAGATAAATTTAATGATATAAAGAAATCTCAATATTCCACATGTCAAAATTTTGGGAAGAAGAATACTGGGAACCATCTAAAGGGAACCATGAAATTCCTCAAATGTGAAAGAACGGGGCATCTAGCTAATAAATGTGGAAGGGATATTAATAATACCACTAATTTTAAAGATTAAGGGAAGGTTCGGATCAACACTCAGCTAATAGTATAATGTTTCAACTGTAAGGAACATGTGCATTATGTGAACCATTTCCCTAATTCAAGGGTTATTGGCAGAAATAAATAACAATAACTTCTAAGGAGGCAAGGAAGGGAATATGATATCACTATTATTAAGGTGGATCTCAATAATGATGTGGTGACATGTAAGATTGATATTCATTAAAGATTATCAAACTTACTATTTTATTATGGTTCTATTCATTCTTTTATATCTTGTAATTTTAGTATAACTATTCAAACACCACCTCAAAATATGGAGGTTGAGTTATTTGTGAGAATAAAAAATAGGGAAATTATTACATCCAAAGTATATAAATACAACCTAGTTAATTTTTGTGGACTAAACCTCCCATCAAATCTTATTTTATTCTCTTGGGTATAGTTTGATGCTATATTGGGCAAGGATTTGATATATTTATACAAATCCCGCATCAACTATCAGGAAAGGTAGATCACTCTTCACATCCCAAGGCATACAAAAATTCTATACAAGTGTAAGGAGGAGGATAAATCTCTATTAGAATCATAATCTCAACTATGGATATTAATTCCATATGATCAAGCATATCTAGCTCAAATGATTGAGATAAAAGATATAATCATGCTCAAAGACATGTCTATTATGAGGGACTACACAGATGTGTTCCCCAACGATTTTTCTGGTATTCCTCAGGATTGAGAGGTTGAGTTCTCAATTGAACTTATTCCTGGATCTTATCCTATATCAAAGAAACCTTATAGAATGGACACCTTTGAGCTAGAAGAAATGAATAAGTAGTTACAGGAGAATATGGACAAATATTTTATATACCTGAGTGCTTCACCATGGGGTGGACTAGTCCTATTCATCAAGAAGAATGCCAGATCAATGTGGATCTATACCAATTAACGAGAGCTCAATAAAATCATGATAAATAAAAAGTATCCCCTTCCATAGATATATGACTTGTTAGATAACCTATGTGGGTCCAAGTATTTCTCTATAGTGTAAATTCAGTCGGGATATCAATAACTAAAGGTGAAGAAAAAAGATATTCCCAAGACTGATTTCTGAATGAGGCATAGATACTATAAGCTCATAGTTATTTCTTTATAACTCACTAATGGTCTGAAAATTTTCATTTATTATATGAATAGAGTAAGATTACCTCGAAATATTTCTTGTAGTCTTTGTTGATGGTATTATGATATAATCCAAGGGAAAGGAGTAACATGAGGACCACCTAAATATTATGCTAAGGAATTTGTGAAGGGAGAAACTATATGAAATGTGCAATAAATTTGATTCATTAATGGAGAAATTATCATTCTTGGGGAATATAATCACCAATAAAGGGATATTTATGGAACCTTTAAAGAAAAATGAAATCTAAGAGTGGTCCAGGTGAACATATGTAATGGATATATATAGTTTCCTTTGTTTAGATAGGTATTACCAGCAATTTGTGAAGAACTTATCAATATTTTCAAACTGACTAACCAATATGACAAGAAAGGGAAAAAAATTTGTATGGACCAGTGAATGTGAAGACAACATTAAATAGTTGAAATAAAGTCATATCACTATATCAATTCTTCGACTACCAACAAGTGGGGAACTCTTTGTGGTGTACATTTATTCTTTAAAGAAGGTATTAGGATATATAGTAATGAAAAATGATAAAGTGATAGCCTACACCTCAAGGAAATTGAAAATTCATGAGAAAAACTATCCCATGAATGATATGGAGTTGGTGGCTATGATATTTTCAGTGAAATTATAATGACATTATATCTATGGGGATAAGTGTAGATATATACTAATCATAAGATCCTAAAATATATATTCACAAAGATGGAGCTTAATATGCACTGACGATTATGGTTAGAGCTCATCAAGGTTTAAAACTTCTAAATCCACTACCATCCTGGTAAAAAAATAAGGTGGTGGATGCTCTAAATATAAAGTATCATGATCATTATCAATAATTAGAATTAAAAAGGATCCAATATTCTTAGACCTTCAAAGGATGGACATGGGAATCATTAAATAAGGAAAATCATCAATCCTTTCTAAAATGATTTCTCAACATCACTCATGATAAAAATAAAGGATTCTCAAAGAAATGATGTGGAAATTTAGAAAAAAGTATAATATATAATAAATGGGAAATCCTTAGAGTTCCAAATGGACGAGGAAGGAGTTGTGAGTTTTAGATCACAACAATGTGTACAATCTAATTCAGAGGAAAATAAAGATCTTCTAAATGATGAAAATAACTCAAACTTCTCTATTCACCCAGGGAGCACAAATATGTATTGAGATCTCTAGGAAAACTATTGTTGGGACAATATGAAGATGGATATTGCAGAATATAAATCAAAGTTACTGATATGTTAGAAAGTGAATAATGAAAGGAAAAAGTCTAAATGGGTGATGAGAACATTACCCATACCAAAATGGAATGGGAAAACATCACCATAGACTTTTTCATAATAATTATAAAGACATCTATAGGAATCAATGCTATATGGGTTGTTGAGTATCATCTTACAAAGAAAACTCACTTTATCATAATTCTAGAGGAATTCTCCCTAGATCAACATGAATGGATATAAATCAGAAAAGTAGTAAAAATTCATGGAGTACCACTATCAATTTTATCTGATAATGATATGAGATTCACCTCCATATTGTATAAAATTATCCAAAATGATTCAAACACTGTGTTGAAATTCAATATGGCCTACCACCCTCAAACTGACGACCAATCTAAGGAGAATATTTATACAATGGAGGAAATTTTGAGAGAATGTTATATGGATTTTAAGGGAGGATGAGACCAAAATCTTTATCAAGTTGAGTTCTCCTACAACAATAGTTTTCACTAGAGCATACAAATGGATCCCTATGAGTCCCTTTATGGAAAAAAATGAAGATAATGTACATGTTTGGAAAAATTCAGTGAATGTAAGATGCTAGGACCTGAAATGGTTGAAGAAACGGTAGAAAAGGTAAAAACCATTCAATAGAACATCCAAGAAGCCCAATATATACATAAGATTTATGTAGACAATCATTGACGAGGCATGAATTTTAAGGTTGGAGACATGGTATTCTTCTATATATCCTTATAGAATAGGATTAGGATATTTGGAAAGAAGGGAATGGTAATGGCTAGGTACATCAACCCCTTTGAGATTATTGGTCTTGTTAGAGGTGTGGCCTATCGATTAGAACTTTTACCAACCATGTCTCAAGTAAGCAATGTATTCCATGTATCCCTCTTGAGAAATTACATACCAGATCCCTCACATGTATTGAATTCAGAGGTGGTATAGTTGGAGAATGATCTCTCTTATAAGGAGCATCCAGTGAAGATATTAGATCATTGGGATAAAGTTTTATACAATAATACTACTCAACTGATCAAAGTACTATGACAGAATCATAAGTATGAAAAGGAAACATTGGAACTAGAGGAAGCGATGAAGGAGAAGGACCCTCACTTGTTTTCCCCTTAGTTTGTAGCATGAAATTTCAAGGGAGAAATTTCATAAGGGGAGAAGAATGTAACGACACAAAATTTTATCAATGAAAATTCCCTTATTAAATTTATATTATACAATATAAATAAAATAAAAATCATATAGAAAACACAACATATTAAGGAAACTAAATCAATGGAACAGTAACAGGACCTATGTAATAGTAATGCGACCCTTAAGAATAGTAACCCCACCAATAGAATAGTATCATCACCTATTCAATTATAAATAAATTTTAACCATATTATAAATGAAATTATGATATAATTATATCATAGTATAAGTAAATAAATGTTTTGAAAATGATAAACTAAGTGTTAGTATTTTTATAAAACATAAATATTTATTTACCATTTTTTAACTACTATAATGATTTAAAATAAAATCTATTTTCATAAAATATATTAAAAAGTTGATATTTTATTTTATTATTATTATAATATAATTTTATGAGACCTTAATTAATTTTTTCAAAGTGTTAAAATATCAGTTATAATTTTAAAATCAGTATTTGTTTTGAGTAAATTGTGATTTTAATTAAAAATTAAATTTATCATATTTAGAAAATTATTTTCATAACAAGGAGTCTATTTTTTAATTATAAACATAAAATAAAGGTTAGGGTGAAATTTTGGTATTTTTCCAAAATAGTTGAATTTTTGTGAATAGTGAAATATGATAATTTACAGTATCATGTAAATAAATGCATTTTTGAGTCATGCTTGATTCATGGATGATGTTAGTGACCATTATTTTGAAATCACATAAACTATTTAATATATTTAATTACAATAATCCAAACTATTTATTTTCTTTATCCAAAACAATAAACTAATGATTAAAATAATAAAAAACACACCTCTCCTCCACTATAAATACCACCCCTCACTACCTCTTTTCTTAACACCTCTAAAGACATTAATATTATCCAATTTTTTCCCAAAAATATTCCCAAAAATCATACCATATCCATGATCTTTTTTATCAATAAAATACCAAACTAAAGTTCCTCAATGAGGTTCTCGAGGAGAACAATTCAAGAGGTAAAAACCTCTTTCATTTTCTTTTAATTTATTTCCAATTTCTTTTCATTTATTATTATATCCTCACCTAACCATATCAAAGTGGCATGGTAACACCAGTATCAAAATTATAATTTAATTTTATTATTTTAATGGTATAATCCATCATCCTTTATTTCCCCTCCCCCTTTTGTTCTTAAAAATGAAAACATCATCCATGATGTGTTAATTTATCGCATTTAAGGATGAAGAGTTTTCAATTCCATTTAAAACCATTAAGGCTGGTTATAAATATGTTTTTATTGTTAAACTAGATTATAATATATGGTTTATGTATTATTTAATGTTTTGGAACTAGTATATATTCATAATAACAAATAATAGAAAAAAATATTTTGTAATGATCGACAAATTGCCAAATTAATCTAAATGATTATCATTAACATTTTATCTAATGATTTATCCTCATACCATATAAAAAAAACGACATATAAGAAAAAAATAAAATTTTGGAAATTCATTAATAAAATATAATTTTAATTTCGGATAACTATACCCATTCTACATGATCTTTCATACATGTATACAAATGATCCAATAATGAAAACCATGAAAACGAACACCCCCGAATGATGAAATTGTATCTTATAACTCATAAAGGAATAATAAATTAACTTAATAAAATTATAATAAATAAAATAAAAATATAAAAGGTTTCTAATTAATTAATTAATATATTTAATTTTATTTTCTAGGACATTAAGTTTTAGTGTAGAACACTTTTAGAGATAAGGTAAGAGATTCTTTCTGAACCTCTATTTTTTCCTTCTGGTTATGCTTTATCTCTCCCCACCCTAATGAAACTATTATTTATTGTTATATAATTATTCTAAATTATATTTATATGATCCAAAAACATGTATCTAGATCATTTCATCCATCTTTTTTTGGGGATATAAATGTCTAAAAAAGGTTCCCTGCTCAATTCTTCTTGATAAGAAAACCGGATTAAAGACAACTTCTGGATTTCTTACCCATATTTAAGTGAAATCTATAATATTATTTAAGACAGTATTATTTTTTATAAAATAACACATTTTATCATGAAAAAATATAATGGTTCATTTATGGTTTTATGGAAACAAATGCGCCTTTTCCACTTTAAATTCTCTTTAATATTTTCCTTAAACTGCACTAATATGTTTCAATTCTAATGCATATTAAATACTCTTTTAACTTATTTTCTCTTGAATTTGACATCCCTTGTTATGATATATTTCTGTTTTACCATATGAATTTCCATTTATGATTCAAATCCATTATTTTATCGACACAAATATGATATTATCTTATGTTAATCATTATGACATGTTTATGATATCCAATTTTTTCTGTGGGTAACCCTTATGCTTGATTCTTCATGTGGAACACATATTTATGAACATGTTATGATGGGTGAAACCATATAGTGCTAGAATTTATTGGTTAATGTTTAATCTCATGATATGTCATGTGAAATGGTCTTTGTGGTTATCTTTAACTCATGTTCCATGTATAATTGTCTTGTCGGTTATCTTTGACTCATGCTTTATATGAAATGATCTTTGTGATTATCCATGACTCATGATCATCCTTTTATAATGATCCTTGAATAATTCTTATGTCATGTTTTATATTGTTGAAAAATTACTACGATTCAATGATTTCATGATCCCATGTTCTATATGTTATGCTTCCAAATGTTTATTCATGTTCCATGGATTTTTTATGTCATCATGTTATGCCTTCTAATCTATGTGATATGATTTATTATTATGTTTATTACCTCACTAGGATTTTTATCTCATCCCATTGTTTATGTATTCCCAGGTTATCCTATGCATATGTAAGGGCTCAAATGGTGTTAGGAGTTCATTATTATGATTAAATAAAATATATTTCTATTTTGGTTTCATGCTTTCTAATTATGTATCTAATATTCTAAATACACTTGACAATGTGATACTTGGTTTGTATTTGAAGGAAAATTATGCTTAAAATCATGTAATAATATGTGTAAAAGTCTAGGACCATTTTATATATAGTTTAAATTATATTGTAACTCTTATTTATTTAACATTATGAGTTATAAAATTCTTAAATAAATTTCATTATTATTAAATAACCATACTAATATAGTATATTAGTCTTTCTCACTATCTATCGGACTCAGTGAATTTCGGTTATTCTCAGTTTTATGTTTGAAAATATATTTTCCATACTTCTGTATAGAAACCATAGTTCATAGAACTATCATAATGATATTGTAAAAAATTCATGTGTATTTCAAAACTCATGTCCACTTTAATATCTCCATGAAAATGTAAGTCATTGCATGTATTTTTTTCAACTTGATTCATAGTACTACACACTACAATACTTGAAAAATCATTTGTAAATTTTCTTCAAAATGATTTTTGAAACCTGTATTTTGAAGGAATAATCCTATTTATGAATAATATTATATTTCATGTTCTTATAAACTCCAATATCCTGAAATTTTTTAACCATTTCAATGTATTCATTAAAACATAAATTTATTGCATGGACATCATTTAACACTTTATATTCGTCTGTGTGTAAATATTTTCCATATTTTTTTGTTTGAATATAAAATTTACTTCCTTTTTTTGAATAATCCTCCACTCCATCTCTTTATTATTTTAAAATGATTTCTTTAGGGGTATATATAGGGAAATAGTAAAACATCACTTATAAAATAGTTCTTTTGAAAAATTCGGATATCTAATCAATTATACACAACTCCAAAAAAGGGTCTTAACTTTCACAAATGAAATAAATAATTTTCAAAGTGTTTTATGAAATTATCGTCCTTAATATATATCCCCTTTATGATTATTTTGATATCAAAATATTTTTCATACTACATTTTCACATAGCATGCTTCCTTTATATTCAATTCCTTTGAATTGTTTGCATGAAATCCTTCATATATTGTTCATCACATACTGTTATACTCATCTAAAAACTAAATAACCACATAAAAAACTAATGTTCACAAATGAAAGGTGAGAAAATCCTATATTTTCTGATTTTATTCACTGTGTTGATCTTCTCACGATCTTACATGGTGGTTTATTCAGCTGTCCACAAGTGCTACATGAAACTAGAATCGTGATGAAAGATTCAAACATTCAAACCCAAGAGAATGAAAAACCTATCACACGTGTAAGGAGACTCAAATTTCATCATTAAATGTAAAACGAGACGTGTTTAAATGGTGAATAGTTATATACAGGGCTAACCGCACATCATAATTTTACCTAGGATGGATCTTATTAATTATTTTAGATGGTCATATAGTAATGTTGAACTATTGTAAAGCTTACCTACTCAATGAAAAATACCCATTAACCATGTATAACTACCCCACCTTAACTCTCCCCTTTTCTTCTTCTATGTAGTGCTGGGTATGGTTGAGTCTGGTCACTCAATCAAAATGGAAGAGGCCATCTTCTATGGTCGGTTTGGGTTGGCCCCTATTTTTAATATATTAAACATATATTCCCATTTCCAAAATTCAAGACTATAATCCATAAAATATCATTTTCATTCAATAATTAGTTAAAATGCTTAATTAGGTAATTTTGTGAAACTCTCATTCCCCTTTTGGGTGATTAATATTTAATTTTTGTGATTTTGGGGAGTTCTTAGATGTTTCTTTATATTTCTAGGTGTTTCGGGTGGCATAGGTGTCCTTGGTGGAGTTTGTAGTATGTGTAATTGTAGGTTTCCAAAAAAGATGCAATCAAAATATTTAAACAATGGTGTGTGTGTGCATGGAGAGAGGAACGCTCCAAAGATAAGGACTATAGGATATTAAAATCATTGTGTATGGGTAGTGTACGAAGGTAATAAATGAAATCCATAAAATAGGGTTGATTATTTTTCATGGTGGGTGATTCATTTAGGTAAGTTTGGAGTTTCATAAAGGTGGATAACAATGAACCCTTCATTATTTGGGAGGTTGTACTATAGTGGGTGTTGCATCAGGGTAGGTCCATGACATAGATGTTGGCTATGCCTTGGTGTGTGTCATGTGAGGGTTACCCTTACGTAGAGCCTTATACTTATGTAGCTGGCCTAGGGATGTACTCCATGTCATCCACTATACGCTACACCGTGGACGGTTTTGGAAGGGTATCTATACCATATCATGGAGGACCATGTCACAATGTGCTAGTAGGGGGGTTAAGGCCCCTTTGTCTTTTTAGGATAGTTGTGTTATAGTCCCTCGATTTTGTTGTAGCAGGTCTTCCCTATGTAGTTCTGCATCATGGTCCCTAGAGCACACTATATTCATTAACAATAAAGCTTTTTAGGATGAAATTACTTTCCAACCTTCTCATGAGTTATTTTTTCCATTCTATTCCCCTCCCCTTGTTTGGTTGAGCCTCACACACATATGAAGAGTTCCTCTCTTCCTCTCTTATTTAGATTTTGGATCTCCTCATTCGATTTTGATTGGTTCCTAAAATCTAAATCTCTATGTTCTATTATTTTCTCCTATATTCTTTTTCTCCCTCCCTTTATCCATGGGGTTCGTTCCTTTTGGAACCATAAATTCCATTGGGGTTGTGTTTTAGGGTTTGAGATGGGTTTAACTAGGGGCTATTGATGTCTAGGGATCTTAAAGGGTTCCTCCTTGCTTGTTTTGATGATCGATATTGAAGGTGATATAGTGTAACTCATTTTGGATTATAGAGAGTGTTTTAAACATTATTTGAGGTAGATATTTTTGAAATTTTCCTTTAAATATCATATCATTGAATGATTGTTGGGTGTTAATTCCTTATTTCACTAAATTAAATGTATATATGTTAGTCATGGTGGATTTTTTAAATTATTCTCATGACTTTATCATGTTAAATAACGGTGTTCAATGGTTTTTATGTTTTTCTAAATAGTATTTATAGTGAAACGTGTTTTGAGAATTCCTAATTTTCTTGTTTAAATTGGGTTTTAATGGATTAGAGTATTGAACCCCATTTGGGTCTTAAAGCTTATAAAATGGGATTTTAAGAGATGTTTTAAAGAAAAAGTCAAGGTATGTACTTTTAAAATGGTTTGAATAAAAAAATTTAATTAGTTCTTTAATTTTAAATGTGACCCCATGTGAATTACTTTTATATGGTGTCTTAAAAGTAGATTTCTAAATAAATAAAATTAGTTATCACACATTACTTGATTTTAAGGGTATGTTGTTGGAACCAAGGTTGGTATTTTTTTGGAAATAGAGTTTGTTTTGTGTTTTTTGTCAATCATAACATGAAATATTAGGGAGTTTTTAAGGAAATTTATCTTAAAGTACAAGATGGATATAATATTTAAGCTTTTATTGTTTCCCAATGTTTTCTAAATTTTTGGGGTAAAAATTTTGGACGAAGAGGTTAGAATTAAAAAAGGTTTCTTTTCTGGAATCAAGACTTCATGATAATTTAAAAGGCATGGTTTTCAAAAATACTTGGATGATCTTTATGAATATGCGGAGCATTGAAAATATTTATGGTGTTCTCCATGATTATGATAATTGGAGAATCATGATTGCACGATGGTTTGACATAAAGCTTCGCGACAATGTCCAATCTCAATGAAGCATCACATATGGCGGATCTATGAAAAGTCATTTTTAAAAGATATAGAAAATACACTAAGATGTGGAGGATTATTGCGAATGGAAAAGACTATAAATATGAGGCTACCCTAACTTCATTTGACAGGAAATCATTCACAAACGTAGTTTGTTCTGCCAAGGTAGTTAGCTGCATAAAGGTTGTGAGCTTCATGAAGGACCTCCACAAACAAAATTTTTGAGGTTTCAATGAATAATGCTTTTTAGAGTGCATAAACTCTGGTCTACAATGCAAGAAGAGTCTCATGATAGATAGGGATAAAGACTTTAATTCCAATCCATTAAAGTTACCTTCAAGTTGATAAATTGAGTTATACTTTTCTCAAAACAGTTAGCTAGGGGGCGACAATGGAAGTATTTTGAGGGACATAGTGTTCTATCCCTAAAATATTATAACGGTAGTGTGCTTAGAATAGAGTGACTATGTATGAACTTATGTACTTAAAAACTATTAAAGATTAATATATTTAATTACGACCGATATAATGTCTACATATGCTCTTATACTATCCCTTAAAGGTGAACCAAGTAAAAATGTTGTGTTGTCTATTTTTATGTGAATGTTTTATTATTTAACTATTACAAAAAAAAAGTTTAACAAGTTCCTACCAATGTGGGAACAAGATCATTTATTTTAAAATAATAATTTTACACCCTGATTCAGCCCTCCTCTCTCAGGGTTATCTGGGGTCCTACATATGTTTGAAACATGAAAGTGTTTTTCTAAAAGGTGTGTGAGACCCTCAATTAATCCATGGATATTGATATCCAATTGTGGGATGTGAAACCTCAGAGTGTATTTATATTATTTTATCAATATTGATTCTTAAAAAAATTGTAAAAGAGGATATTTCATATAAGGGTGTACGAAGTAAGATGTGGGATTTATTTAATACGCTATATCATTTCGATTTTGATTATTATTTGGAGTATTTATTTTCTTACCTTTATTATAGATTTCATGGGAATCCTAGAAATATAGTAGATGAATTTTATGGGTAAAAAATCCTAGTTTATATTACACCCTATCTATGAGATTGTGGCTTGTGGTATATTAGAAAGCTTGGGATGGATTATATAGCCTATGGAAGCTTAACTATCTTGGTATAGATAATATTTCTAAGCTAGTTCGACAAGACTACTGGGACATAGAAAAGTTATTTAGTGTCAGTTTAGTGTTTTTTTCTCAAGTTCAGAGTCTATATAAATTAATTCCTATGGAGTTTCCCATAACAATTATCACTTATTGAGGATTACCTAAGGAATTTTTTTACGTTCATTTCTTGTATTCCTTAGATTGAGTTGATTTTATGATAAATTTACTTTGGTTTTTTATTTCTATTTACTTATGATATCATGGTACCTATGTGCGTTTACTTTACATCCCAGTGATTGACTAGTTTACTTTAAAACTAGTTTATAAAATTATTTGATAGTGTTTTGAGAAGAAAAAATATTTTATTTTATAGAGGTTATTTTGAAAAATAATTTTGAAAAGGGGAAAGAGTTTTTGGTTTACTTTTTTTAATTTATTGGAGGATCATATTTTTTATAGTTAAAGGTGTTTTGATAAAAATATTATTGTTTTGAACACACTTATTCTAAGTGGGGGGATTTTTTTATAAAACATACTTATAGAATGATACTTGGTTTCGTTAAAATTATATATTAAAAGACTCTTTTATATTTATATATAAAACATGTTTTAATAAAATGTTTTTTTGAAAGAAAATGGAATAAAAACATTATTGAAATCCTATAGGTAATTTTTTTCTTAAACCCTACATATACCATTGGGTATATGAATATATCTTGTTTTATTTTAGGAACCTATATTATGATCATACTTGTATTTGGATTCTATTCTTAAAGGTTTGTATTATGGTGGTCTATTATGGTGAATGACCATGGTCACATGGATCTAGTTTGTGGATATTCATATTTTTTGGTGGTTTGTATTGGTCAACTCAACCGAATGAATTTCTTGTATTCTATTTCCACTATACATGTATTTTATGAGCATGCTGGTTATTATTTATTATAATGTTAAATTTTTATTTTATTCATTCCATGTTATACTATTTTTAGATGTTTTATTCTAATGGATTTTTTTTTATTTTAATGGAATGGACAACCAAAATATGAATTAATCATACTGTATTTCCAAGTGGGATCCTTATTGTGATTATTATTTATATGAGGGTAAAATATTTACCAAGTATATGTTCTAGAAACCCAGACACTAGTTTCCAACTTATAGAGATTGAGAATACCATTTGAGCCTTAGAGTGAGATGGGTCAGCCTGAGATGGTTTATTACAAAATTGTACCAAAACGTTGATTGTTAATATTTACTATATTCTCGAGGACCCCTCTTGATATTTTGTAGTTATAGTAGTATGGATATAGGGATTTTGAGACTCAAGAGGTAGGTATGAAGAGAGTGTTTCACTAAATTTCTCATTTGTATCATTGATTTTTCATGGGGTGTTTCTCAATTCCCCTAGAGTATTACTAGTGATTTATGGGTCAATTTTATTTGGGATGGAAAATAAAACGGAACCAGAGATGCATGTTTAGATAAAATGGTCTGGAAAGACTTATGTAGCTCATAAATTTGGTCCCAAAAGGCTTCTTAGAGGCTGATACATGATAGACACATGGTCAGAAAAACCATATGGTCAATCAGTGCACAAATCTATATCCCTCTTTGTGTTATTATTCTAACCCCCTATAGTTTCCAATAGACATTGAATTAGTTTTCAGTTGTTGGAGGTGGATTAGAGAGGTTTTGGTGATTTTTTAATTATTTTAGATTTGATTTGGATTGATTCATTATGTTATGACTTGGTAGTTTTTATGTTTTTAAAAGGAATTGTTTGTATGTAAAACGTATTTAATTGAATGAATTATTTTGAAAACCAGTTTTTGAAAATAAAATTTCATGTAATTAGAGTTTTTTAAAAACTAGATGTATGGTTTGGTTAAAATAATTTTTGAATAACTTGACACATTTTAAATGTGTTTGATTTCATTATAAATCCGTGAGATACTTTTTAATGGAATGCCATGTTTTCTTTTAAAGGAAATTAAATTTTCTAAAGTATTTGTCTGCCATGGGACAAGAACTTTTTAGACCCTTTTTAAAAAGTGGTGTTTTATAAAGAAATGAGAGATTTAATTTTTTTTTATATTTTTACGTGGTGGGATTGTGTGTTTGAATTTCCCACCTTGTGTGTATTGGGACTATTTTATTTTGTTTCTACAACATTAATGATTTAGATTTTTGTTTTTGTGATTTTTATTTATGCCTCTCTGAAAGATCTTGAGAAAATTTAGTGAAGGTATGTATTCAAGGATAAACCATAGCGTGAATCCACTTGTTAGTCACATTTGTATCTCCTAATGATTAACTATTCCCAAACTCTAAATAGAGTTATAGATCCAAAATATTTCATTACTCCAACACTTCTGGATTCACCATCTCTTATTCTACAGTGATCGAGTTCCTTTTAATGAAGTGGAGTGACTATATTTCTTTCATGAATACTAAAATTTGAATTACTCATAGTACTTTGGGGTGATTAATTATTTTAATATTTATACTCATTGATTTTAGAACGGATTGATGTTCTGAAGGTTATTTTTTAGATGATTTCCTTAGTTGTTGGGTGGTTCATATTTTGTGAGTTGTTGATTATAGTGGGTGTACTTATTCCTTATTGTTTGATCTCATCCTTCGAGGTATGTACGTGTGATGATTATGACCGAAAATTTTCATTGGATTATACATGGGAGGGCATTAGGAAGGTATTTTAGTTGATTAGGATAGACAAGGAATCAGTTGAGATTATACACTAGATGGTGTCAGTTTTGATCTTATTAGGTTCACTATGAGATAGTTTTTGAGATGTGAGGTCCTAGATCACCCATTCTACTCATTTTTATGAACCGAGGTTAGAGACCATATCATTTCTCTTTGAATCATGTTTTTATTTATGTTTTTTTATATATTAAGGTGATATGGGATTTAGTGGGTTTAATGATATTGTCATTTTATTATTAAGATGCTCTCTGTGTTGTGTTTTTCTTGGGAATATAATATTGCTTCTTAGATAATGGTTTTCATTTATAGATAATTATTGTTTCCATGGATCCATGATTATGTTTCTCTTTTAGGCATTTTTTCCCATGTTCCACCATTTTAAAGGAATTATAAATAGTGGGGAGACCTATAGTAAGACTCCATGTTCTTTAGGTCTTTTACATTTTGATTATAAATACGCTTGATTAGATATGTATTATTGTTTTATGGAATTGTTTTTTGTCTTCGAGTAATTGTTGTTTTTGGTGGTTTCCTTCCATAAAACCCTTTCTATTTATTTATTTCTCACTTACCTCTTGAGTTGAGGTGTCATGGTGGCTTCCTTTCCCGATAATTATACTTTTGACAAGGTTGTTTTAAGGGAAGAAAGGGAAATAGTAGTGAGAATTGTGATACACCACATCATTTTTGGTGTTTATTATTTATTTTTTGAGTTAGTTGAGATTTCATAGGGGCTTCATTATGTTTTTATGTGTTTTGGGTTCCTTTTGTGGCCCTAGTGGTGTTTGAGGTAATTTTGACTACAGGCTATAGGCTACTCCATAACGAAGGCCTCTATGGTGCGGTGTGTGCATGGGGAGAGGACTAAACATGAAACCAATGGATATGTTTCTTAGATATAATTTTCATGCATATTATAGAAAACTAGGATTTTTAAACATGTATATTATATATTTTTATATGAATATTCATTACATTACACAAACACATGCCTGAGGACCATAATAGTTTAGTTCCTTTGGAAACTTGGAACAAAATTATCTTAATTCAGAAAATATATTTAATGTATCCCATAAAGATAACCCCTTTAGTACTCTTTATAAATATACCCTATATGAAACGATTCTTTATAACATAGGGAAAGGAAACATAAGAACAAATGGGCTTAGATTCTTAGTAAGGGTAAAAAAAGGAGATGCGTAAGCCAAACATGAACATAAGTGTATGAGAACATGAGGATAACATTTTAAAACCATACCATGTATATCAAAGATGACAATTTTGAGTCGTGGAATAAATATTTTATGTTCATAAGACATAAATCATAAGATAATCAAAGTGTATGAGACCTGAGAGAAAAAAATTGGAATAAGACATAGATTTTTGGAATACAAATATGTTGAAATAGTGGGTTCCCTATACCCAACTATGCAATCTTTTTGATTACCATATCATGTGTACAATTGGTTATACATTATTTCATCTTACTATTATAGTGTAGAATTTTCTGTGTCCACTATTATAATGGTAATTTCCAAAGGTTAATTGTCCCGTCGAAAGGTTATAGCAGATCCTAGGCTATAATGAGAACCTCAAGATACAATGACATTGATCTCAAATATATATTCTATAGTCTAGATACATCTTACTGACTAGACAATGTAGTTGTTTGACTATTAGGTGTATGGGGCTCATAAGCATTGAGACTTTTTCTCATGCAGTTCGCACTTAGTGATCTCTAGTTATGAGATCACGAGGACAGACCCACCAATAAGAACACCACATGTTTTGGGTGTCATGGATTGTTCCTATCTTAGGACATGTTTATTATTCTACTAACTTGAGATCATTTATAATGTGTATCATTTGATTACGTACCTTGGTGCAAGGCTAAAACCATGGTACTGAAATCGTGGTGAGGTATTTTGTGTTGGGTGCGTCGTTGGTGGTATGACATTGGTTGAATGGTCAAGAAAGGATTTATCGCTTCCAAGTTTATGAAGTTTTATATCTCAGGCCCAGTTGATCAGGATGGTTATGACTTCATAAGTCTTTGGACAAATAATTACAATGGTAAATCCATCCGGTAAGGTCAAAAAATAATAAAGCAAGAAAAGAATGACGACACAAGTGTGTGTCCTGCATTATGAGATATTTAATGACAAAATGATTATAGTACACAGTCAGTGTTTGTAGGATGGTAGTCATTGCTATGACTATCCTTATCTCTTTAGGTACCATGATAGGTTTCTAGACTCTACTCTGGGTCTATGGATTTTATTCACCGCTATCGAGATAAGGTCCTAGAGGGTCACACACAATAGCGTATTCAAGAATCCTCCCTATTCAATTAAATATGTATATGGACATAGTGGGCCCTGCCATGGGGGTTGAGTGTTTTACAAAGTATCAATCACCAAAATAATTAAATAAATTCATTAATATTAAAGTTATGAATATTTGGGATTGAATTTATTTAATTTATTTTAAAGTTTAGTAAATACGAGATAATATTAATCGAATAAATATTATATTCAAGGTTCATTTAATATTAAGTGAGATAACGAGTTGAGTTAATTGACTCAATTTTATCATGTAATATATTATATATATTACATGTATGTGATAAAATAATAAATAATATTGGTGTAGTTTAGTTAGTCAAAATTATTTATTTAAGTGGACGTTGAAATAAACGAGGGCCGGGGAATCTAACCAGGTATTTCTCAACTCCACTATAAATATAGGGGGAGGCTCTCTCTTATGTTGGGCCAATCACTATTCATTCATTCATGGGATGAAAATTAAGAGACTCTCTCTACTCCCACTTCCTAGAGAGAGAAGCTTTTCATCCAAGAGTTCATATCAAGTTCTTCCTCAAGCATCGAAGAAATATCGATGCAGTGATTGTCAGGACGTCGAAAGCATCGTCAGATTGCCGCGTTAGCACCTCGAATTTGATGATCGACATTCCAGTGGATTTTTGGAGAGTTTGTGGATGATCCAGAGAGATCATGCTTTGGATCCTTTATGTGGTGATTTCCATGACTAGTTGCAGTTGACTGCGACATTGAATTTGAAATGGGTACGTTTTCATTTTAATTTGGTTGTATTTATAGTTTATGTGAGATCCTCAGACCTTTTTGGGTCCTGGATCATCGGCGAAGAAAAGTTTCGTTGTCCCACTGATGAAAATTTTAAAATCCCTGGCCCACCGGCTTCCGTTATGGGCCCTAGAAGCTAAAAATGGTATCAAAGGGATCACATTGATTTTATGAGCCTAGAATATTAAAATTTCATTAAAATTAAGTAGAGGGTTGATATACGGTCTTAACGGTTCGAATCACACATTGATCCGATGTCGAATGACCAAGTTATGGTCAGTTTAATTTTTAGGATTGGATTGAATATGCAGTATGATCTTAGGTTATATTTTTTTATTCCATGTTGCTGAATTGATTAAGATTCATCGGTTTATCTGAAATAAATTTAATTGTGAAAATTATAAATTTTACAATTTAGTAATTTTCATAATTTTTTTATAATTGTAATAATATTTATTTTCTTATTATAATAATATAATATAAATAAATTATTATTTCACTATAATAATTTTATTATTATTATATTAATAGGCTATGGAGGAGCCTTTGGATTTTTTGTGGAAAATATATAAAAGATTTAATTTGGAGACCTTGACTCATAAAAAATGGAGGTGTGGAATAGACTTAAAATAATTCTTTAAAAAAAAAATAATTCTTCCAAAGAAGTATTAAACAGAAAAAACAAAAAATAGGTGGGGGGGAGGGGGTTATGGAAGCTCGTGGAAAATCAAAGCCGAAAAAAACAAAAACAAATTAAAAAAGGGGGTCTAGTGGACCCCTGGTCTTCCCTGCATGGTGCACCAGAGGCCAACGCACCAGGCTCTGCACACTGTCACTGGAGCCCCTACTGTCCTCCTGGTCTCGCCACACATAGGGCCGCCCACTACCTCGCCGGATTCCTATAGAACACCCAGTAGCTGCCGTAGGACCTTCCACCTCCTGCTCGACCTGGCACCGGACCGCTGGCCAGCTCCTGCCCCGCTTCGCATGAAGCACACCAGGACACCCCGAATCCCTCTTCCGCTGCTTAAACTCCCCAGGCCGCCAGCCCCTCACCCAGTAGATGCACCACCTGAGTAGCACAGAACCGCCACCTCCTCCCTGGCTTTGGCACCTCCTCCTACAGGTGAGCCAAACTCCCAGATGCCACCACGCCCTACATCGCATGCAGCACCCTAGTGGGCTCTCAGTAGACCATCGGCCCGTGCCTCTACCTTTGGCCTCGTCTATAGATCCCACGCCCTGCCCAGGTCTTGCCTCACATAGTGCCGACCTTACTCGATGTTGCAAACCAGCAGCCAGGCCACGACACCTCCTCCTAGAAAGCACCATTGTCCCGCCCTACATGCCGATATGCAGCACACACAACGGCACCGACCGTCTGCCTCTTTCTAAGTCTCTGAAGTAGCACGCGGCAGTGCCACCGCCATGTCGGCCTTTCTTAGCATAGCACCACTCTGCCGCTCTCAGCCAGACCTTCCAAGGCCTCCGGCCTAGCCGCTGCCTCGGGTTGTGTAGCCCAGCGGAGCCACATCGGTCGGGGAGGTACTCCATTATTTTGTTTGTATATTTCTTACGTTGGAAAAAATACATCCCGAAATGGTTTGGGTGGATCCGAATAACCCAGTTTTTCCCTACATGGCCTAGCATGGACCTGCACGGGTTCGTACCGACCCGCACAGGCCCTGCAATCACGTTACAGGGACTGTCCATTTAAATTAATCAAAGATTAATTAAATTAATTATTTTAATTTTAGTTTCTAAATTAAATTAATTAAAATTAATTTTGGTTAATTATTTTAATACCCAAATGAAAAACTAATTCAATTTTTAAACTGAATTAATTTAAATTAATTTAATTTTGGAATTAAAATTAAATTAATTAGCAGACCAATAATTAAGTAAATTATTTGAATTATTTAATTCATATAATTTAATTAAATCACCTTCATACTTATTTAATGCCTTTTAGTTTTATCGCGCTTTATTTTACCTACATTATAGTCTTGAGCACTAAACCGTGTATGTCTCATTTAATTAATTAATTATTTTAACTGTGTGCGATGATTGTAATTAATTAAATAGATGGTCTGCACATCATCGTTCATTTTCGGTTAAAATGTATAAAGACCTGTGTGTCCAATCCACCTAATGTACATTTATACCCAAGTTCCCCTCACCTGCACATGAGTAATTTTGTACTTCAGATAAAGATAGAGAACTATGTGGACCCCACCAAGATGAGGCGGTGCACGTTGATGAAGACGGTGCAAGACCGCACATGGACCCTGCCATGACCAAGTGGTACTCCAAAATGTGAAGTCGACCCCGCCAAGAAAGGGCGATGCTCCAGAAGACCAATAGACATACATGACAGGGCATGTTGCATCAAGAGTCAAGAATTCAACTTCGGTATGATGCCATTAGGTCATTTAGATTCTCAAGACCAGTCAGGTAGCAGTTAACCTTTATGCATTTATTTATTATTTTATGTGTTTTAGAACAGCGGGAAAATACATAAAATAATAGATAATAAAATTCATAAAGAAGCAGCGTGTGTTTTTCTGTTAAGGTTCATTTGTGAGCGCGAAAAAATAGATGAAATAATTTAATAGAAATGGATCACATTCGTTGAGATAAACCAATAAAACCCTCAATGAAAATATAAAGTCACAACAGCCTTCCATCATTCAAGTTTGAACAAAAACGGGTGTTCAAGGTTCCGATCATGCCATAGCTGATGGTGACTCTTACTACCAGAGAGTTCTTATTAGAATGGTGGGTCAACTTAACTAAAATTTCAATAAAGAAATATCCATAGCTATCTTGTTGTAATTTTAGAGGCAAGCATTGAGTAAATCAGTGATGATTCTTAAAGCTGAGACTTCAATCAATAGATCAAGGAACCGTGAGTTAATGTGGTTGGCTAGCCAAAAGCCTACATTGGACCCTCCTAATAGTGGATCATCCATATCTTGTAGATTATGAGGGAGATTCAGAGATCCTTTCCACTAGAATACTCAAGTGTATACCGATTCTAGTATAGAGGGTTCCTAGAATTTGAAAAATTAGTGGGAGACATTTAATGATTAAATTAAATCAGTAATGTCACATTTGGAAATCACATAAAAGTACAATCTGTTAAATTGTATTTTTAGATAATGGAAAGTAATATAGCAATAAAAGTGTGATAAATCTTGAAAAAATTTAATGACCAAACAAGCATGAAAATCCAAGGGCAGTATAGGCGATTGCGTACATTACTACCATAATGGAAATTCAAGGTGCTTGTGTCCGAACCTGTTAAGACACCTCAGGAAGCGAGGGTGTAAAACTACTTACAAGAGACTCATGGATCAAGCATATTATGGTTATGTCATAATGCTATCATCAATTTCTGATGTTATTTGTAGATGGTACATCATGACATGGATGATGTTACATGTAGTCTCATCTCCAAAAGGTTTTTGAGGAGAAAGCGAAGCGAGATTTGATTCCAATGATTGAACTCGCTTTGTGTAAAGTGAAAGGAAGTTAGTAATCTTTCATGTCATCCCATGTTTATACCTTTTACACCCAATTACTCTAGTTTCGTTAAAGATTATAAACGAATGGTATAGAGTCAGCGCTTCATTACCTTTAAGGTAATCTTATGGAGAATAAATTGAATGACAAGGTGAAAATACCTATGGAAAGTTACGCCAAAGGCACCTTTATCATCTCCATTAAAGAAAAGTGGATGGATACTTAATAGGAGGTTATTTACATCACATATTGAAATAAATTCATGGATGTTTAAAAACTGAAATACTAGAAGCAAGTACCCGCTTCTCATTCAATTTATTTTCATCAATATAAAGTATTGTTTCTCACATACTTCTTGGGTATTAAATACAATACAACTTTCACATATATGTATTGAAATATAGTAACCAAGTAGGGAAACATTACTAGGAGTAAGGAATCTTCTCTAAACAGATGAGAAGGGTGATTCCTAAGTCAGCGGTGAGAAACACATAACTTATAATTTCCCAGTGATTGATTGAAGTTGAAAAAGTTTTTGAGTATAACCAAAATATTTATCTCATGTTCCCATTTGGTCGTAATGAGACATTATTTCACATTTTTGGAATGAATGTTGTTTCTGGTAACATATTCAACAAACAGTTCAGACATACTTGAATCAAAGGTAACACATGATAAATATAAAATATAAGACCTACCCAGTTGTGGAAATATAATTCATTGTCATGTAAAAATAAATGTGGACGTCAATAATACACCCAGTATGGTATTTTGGCTCAGCACAGCTAAACACCTTTGGTTTTGTTGACATCCTTAGTTTAGACAAAGAAAACTTTAGAGATAAAGGTTTTCCAAAATGTTTACGGGGTTAGTTCGATAAGAGAGTGTGAACTATTATAAAGAAAATCTAGATGTAAGGATACTTAATTAGATTCCTTTAAGCTATTAAATAATGTAATAGTGAAGTATATGTATGGTCAGAAGATATGAGTTGCTTCAGTTCGGCATGCCGAAGAATATCTTGACTATGCAATCACCGATCATGATAATGTAGTATGGAGTAATTCCTAAATTCATGTAACCTTATCTACATCACCATATTGATGTTCATAAATAGGATAGATGATAATGTCTTACATGTTTACATTGATAAAAAAAATGTAGCTTGAAGCAATTCCTAAACACACATTTTATACATCAAAGTTATGATGTAAGTTGTATCAATATAGCAACTTGTAGAAGCTTCCATTATATTTTATGATATGATTTGAAAATAACGGCATATACCCATAAACAATATTCCAACAAAAATGACAAATGGATATCATATGAGTCATAGTATGATGGAAATCCATTATGTCATAGATCATGTGTTAGGATGAAAAGAGTTTGTTAAGATATAAACAAGCAGGCATCAATCTGAACATATGGTGCATCTAAGTAATTATCCTAATAGTTTCTTAAGATATTACATAAATCCCTAAGATAGAAAAGATTTAGTCAAGAATTAGACTACATTTCTATATAAGGGTGAAAATATATATTAGAGATAGTGGGAGCTGAAATGACTTGGACTTAGTCAATGATCGAGATGCACAAATGGTTGACATAGGAACAAGTTTCACAAGTTCATGTGGAAGAGGTATGTTCTAGTAACACATAATACATAGAAAAGATGAAACCATCATGATGGTTTTATATTCACCATGACCGGAAATACATTATTCATTGAAAATAATAAATCCTACAAAAATGCATTATATGGAAATAAGCTGATATTGACAAGATCAATTTAAATTCAATAATGGACTCCATGTATCAAATTGAAAAGGGTATTATAAATTGAATACGTCAGTGGGTATTCAAATGAAATGATACATGGATGGTGAAATCCTAGTACCAATAAGGCTCGATTGGTTATACTAAGTTGGTATTCCTAAATCTATTAGAATTTTACTTGTCATAGCTAAATTTTAAGATCATTTTATTGGTCATTGGATGTCAAGATCATCTTTCATGGAAGGTGTCTATACAACACAACCAGAATGAGGTGATGACATCATATGATGCCAATAAGGGTTGCAAGTTACTGAAATCCAACTCCGGATTAAATTAAATAACAAGAACTTAGAGTATTAATTATAAATTAATCTTTTCATTGTAATTACCAAAAGGTTAGTGGGAGTGCCAAAGTTTTCCAAGAGAAATATGTTTGGAAATATATGAAAAACAAAACATCATCTAACAGTTAGAAGAGATTAGGTTATAAGAAATTCTCCAATGATTGAATTAAATTAGAAACTTGAGTTCTAGGGAACATGATTTATAGAGGTATATCCATAGGTTTCTTGGTCCTAGTCAATCGTACACATAGTGACATTGTATTGAAAAATACAAGTTGTAACAATTCATGTTTAGAATTGTTTCCAATGTCACATGGATTAATCTCTCTAGGTTAACATGTTTAGATCATGGGAAGAGACTAATGTTATGAATTGATACCATAAGATTCCGAGATGGATCAATCAAATATGCCATGTTATGTACAATAATTTATATTTCCAAAATATGCTTTATAGTAGGCAAATATAAATTATATATAGGAGCACTGCAAGTGAAGTAGTCGGAACTATCATCTCGTAATTTAGTGAGTACAAACTATATGCTACTAGAATATGGAGAGGAAGGCATGCTAGTTATTTTGGGACACTTATTAGTAATCCTTAGAGAAATATGATCTAGTATCACAATTAGCCAAAGGTGATGAGCGATTCAAGATCATAAAATCTAGTGGTAGCCATATCTACAAATACCGAATATGTTTTAACTTCTAAGGTAGCAAATAAACTGTTATCAATCGCAATGATTTATTATAGCTCTTGGATTCACACCTAGTGAGAAAATTATTATCATAATATAAATTATGATGTTCTTACTAGTCAAGTTGTCAAGTTATGAAAATGGACAAAAGTGATATAATCAGGGATACCTTATCTTGAGAAGTTTTACTCAAGAAGATGAGGTCGCATACATCAGATATTCCACACATCAAAAACATGGCAAACCCAGCAGTTAAATCCATTACTCAGTAGAAGCATGATCTTTATCATGTGAGTATATAACATGTTTAGTTAGAAAGTTGGCTCTAGTGAAAGTGGGAGTGTTGAAATATTGGGTTACATAGACCCAACTATGCAGTACTTTTTATTACCATATCATGTGTACAGTTAGTTATACAATATTTCATCTTACCGTTATAGGGTAGACCTTTCTGCGTCCACTATTATAATGGTAATTTCAAAAGGTTAACTGTAATGTCGAAAGGTTATAGTAGATCCTAGGCTATAATGAGAACCTCAAGATACAATGACATTGACCTTAAATATGTCTTCTATAGTTTAGATACATCTTACTGATTAGACATAATATATGTTTGACTATCATGTTTTGGGGGCTCATAAGCATTGAGACCTCTTCTCAGGAAGTTTATAATTGGTGATATCTAGTTATGAGATCATGAGGATAGACCTGCCAATAGGAACACCACATTTTTTGGGTGTCATTGGTTGTTCCTATCTATGTAAATGTGTATTGGTCTCCTAACTTGAGACCATTACCAATGTGTATCATTTGATTACATACCTTGATTCAAGGAGAAAACTCAGGTATTGAAATCGTGGTGAGGTAGCTTGTGTTGGGTGTGTCGTTGGAGGTATGACATTGGATGAATGGTCAAGAAAGGATTTTTCACTTCCGAGTTTAGGAAGTTGTATATCTTAGGAAATGTTGATCAGGATGGTGATGCCTTCATATGTCTTTTGGCCAAAGAAGTACAAAGGTAAATCTATCCCGTAAGGTCAACAAATAATAAAGCAAGAAAAGGACGATGACACAAGTGTGCGTCCTGATTTATGAGATATTTAATGATAAATAGATTATAGTACATAGTCAGTGTTCGTAGGATGGTAGTTGTTGTTATGACTATCCTTATCTCTTTACAAGTCATGATGGGTTACTAGAATCCACTCTCGGTCTGTGGATTTTTTTAACTGCTATCAAGATAAGGGCCTAGAGGGTCATACACAATAGCATATTCAAGAATCCACCCTATTCAGTTGAATAGGTATATGGACATAGTGGGCCCCACCATAGGGGCCGAGTGTTTTCCAAAGTATCAATCACCAAAATAATTATATAAATTCATTAATATTCAAGTTATGAATATTTGGGATTAAATTTATTTAATGTATTTAAAAGTTTAGTAAATACGTGATAATAATAATTGAATGAATATTATATTCTAGGTTCATTTAATATTAAGCGGGATAGCGAGTTGAGTTAAATGACTTGGTATTATCACTTAATATATTTTATATATATTAAAAGTATGTGATAAAATAATAAATAATATTGGCCCAGTTTAGTTCATTAAAATTGTTTATTTAAGTGGATGTTGAAATAAACGGGGGCCGAGGAACCAAACTGGGTATTTCTCAACTCTACTATAAACATAATAAGAGGCTCTCTTATGTTGGGCCAATCACTATTCATTCATTCGTGGGATAAAAATTGAGAGCCTCTCTCTCCTCCCACTTCCTAGAGAGAGAATCATTTGATCCAAAAGTTCAAATCATGTTATTCCTCAAGCATTAAAGATATCTTGATGCGGTGATCTTCGGGACGTTGAAAGAATTGTCAGATCACCACATTAGCACCCAGAATTCGACGATCGACGTTCCTATGGATTTTTGGAGCATGTGTGGATGATATAGAGGGATCCTGATTTGGATCCTTCAAGCGAAGATCACCATCGACTTGTTGCAGTCGACCGTGAATTCATATTTAAAATAGGTACGTTTTCATTTTAGTTTTGTTTTCCTTATGATTTATGTGGGATCCTCAGAACTTTCTGGGGCTCAGATCATCAGCGAAGACAAGTTCTATCATCCCACCGACGAAAATTTTAAAATACTCGGCCCACTAGATTCCACTGTGGGCCCCAAAAACTAACAAAACAAGCATAGAAAATCTTATGTCAAGGCTACCGACCAGGACATTCATAACATGTTAGGCTTGGGATGACAACATGTGTACCTTTTTTTGGCATATGATGACCTCCCTTGTACCCTTTTTATTGTTGGGATAACATCCAAAGTACAATTTGAGCTCATATACCATTAATAATTACCCAATGAATTTTATGGAGATATAGGTACCACCAACCACATAATGAAAATAATACACATTCTTTCCAAATGATCATAAAAAATTCATCATATCAGAACCCATGAAAAGAAATGGGTGTTAAAAAAATTTCATCATAACATATAGAAAATAAATAGGTTTCATAATCATTTCTCTATATCCTAAACCATAAAAAATAAATGAGTTTCATAATACATTATTCATTTTATCATATCCTAACCCATAGAAAATGAATGGGTTTTATAAACAACTTTTCATAAAAAAATAAACCATTAAAAGAAATGATATGAATGGTTTCCTTGGATCATAACCCCAGTAAATAATAATTAGAATCAAATGATGTCATCTTAGATGGAAAATTGTTTTGAAAGATCGCTTGGTATATTTATTGAAGAAAATATATTTTCTACTTGGAAAAAACTCTTTGACACATAAAACATTTTCAAAATACTTTTCTTTGAAAATAAGATTGAAATATTACATTAAATAATTCTTGAGGAAAATATCCATTCCACTTGAAAAACACTTTTTTAAAATGTAAAATATTTTTACAATAATTTTTTTGTTGAAAATAACCTTAAAAATGATAAAAGAATATTCAAATCAAATAATGTTCATGATGGTGGAAAATTCCATTCACACTGTAAAAATTAAAAGAAAGGCTCCTTTTAAATTTTTAGTAAAATTCAAATGAGAATTGTTTGAAAAATGAAATAATGATTAATTTCAAAACATTTTATAAAATTTAAAACATGGTTATTTTTTTTAATAAATCCTTTTGAAAATTTTGAAACATTTTTTTAAAACATTTTTTTATAAAACATGCTTTTGGAAGAAAAATGGATTTTCGACTGAGGTGAGAAATAATGTCATATTTTTTTAAAAACATTCTATCACTTATTTTAAGCACGCAAGAGTGAAAAAATGGAACTATTAATATAATTAATTACTATAGGACAATAAAATTAATTATTTTCTTGATATATGGATCATAATATTTTATTATCAGAAGCATAATCATAATTAATCCTGATAAACAGTGAAACTGTAACAAAAAAATATTTACCACTTTGGTAACTTTGAATCATAACCCCCATGAAGGAATAAAATTTAATTAAACTTAAAATATCATGAGGTTAAATAGATTCATGATTTTACATTTCAAAGGGTCTTTATATAAACCTCATAAAATAATAAAGGTGTATAACATAACATATGTCTCAAAGAAGGCAAGGTGAGACAAAAATCCCTTGTCGATTTGGTAACTTTTGAATCGCAAAAAACATGAAAGTTATATCCTAAATTGGATATGTAAATAACCATAAATTTAAGGATATTAATTATAGAATACATTCATGGAAAATATATATTCCATATAAAATAATCATGTGGTTAATATGACAACTGTCTCATAGAAAAATAAAAGTGAGATAGAAATACCTTACCTTAAGTCTTGACTTCCTTCATACATGTTCAATCCTTATGTATAAAAAATATAAGTTTATTATACATATATTAAAAAAACATAATTATATATAAATTATACCATATATTATTTACTTATTACATTTTATTATATTTTTATTAACAATTCCTTGTTATAATCACGTTTTTTGTAATAACTGCTTTTTTTTGTGTATATTTTGATTTTATATTTTCAGTCCTCTTAACTTGATCATGGTTCCATAATATACATTATAAAAATCATAAAAATATTATAATATTGATACATCAAATTTATTTTTGAGACCAATCATGATAGAAGGTTTTGATAAAGTAATTATATTACGATCATGGAGATGGTAGGTTGAACATACACATGAGTAACATTTCCATTTTTTAATGATCATTATGAAATGAAGGTAAGTAATATGATATATTTAAAAATGATAATAATATCATAAATACCATATTATTTCTTTTAATATACTTATAAATATAATCTACGTGGTGTTGTGATGAAAAGAGAGTCACATCACTTCAGGAAGGCGGTAGTCCACACAGACACAAACGACGTTATCATCTTTCGGTGAGTGAAAAGGTAAGAAATAAAATGATATATTATCTTTTAATAATGATAATATATGACATGAATATCATAATTATTTAATTTAAATAACATATATTTATCCTTATTATCTTCCATCGAACGTGTTAGTGAGGATAAATCACATCACTTCATAAGGCAGTGGTACACCATACACACGAGTGATGTTATCATATCCCCCTATGAAAAGTAAAGTAAAAAAGGTATTTATGATATAATGAATAAAGGGGTATAATTATTTTATAAATAAAATATATATACTTTAAATATATCATCATACCCAATCATTTGAGTTGGTAATGAAAAAACAAATAACATCGGTTCGTGAGGTGGTAGTCTTCCATACACAGAAATGATGATTTCGTAACCCATTTGATGGAAGTAGAGATTTTTGTACATAGTTCCCTTAAAATAAAAAAATATTTATATATTTAATATACTAAGGTTATGATATAATCATTTCATAATAATAATTTAAGGATGTGGAGGATGAAATAAAATAAAAACACTCATTAAAGAACATTACCTCTTTTTCGGGTAACCTCCTTTTGTTAGTACCAAAATCCTTCCTAGGTTGGATTTATGATAAAAAAAAGATTTTATGATTATAGTATGGATTTTTTAAGTTATTTGGGTAGTTATTGGATGAAACCAAAGGGTTTTAATGTTTTAATAAAAGAGGATAGGGGGTGGCCTTTTATAAGTGAGGTGAGTGACGCACTTGTAATGTTTTGAAAAGAAAAAGTGTACCCACATTTTTCACATGATACAAGGGTAAAAAATGGATCAAATTAGAAACTTATACAATAAAAGGTATAAAAATGGTTTTAAAATATATTTTAGGAAATTTTATAGGTCATTTTAACCCTTATCATTTTAGGTTAACCCCCCAGTAAACCTATTTTTACTTTAACCAACATAAATATTTTTTTTACTATTTGTACTATTCATTTTGAAAAAACATAATCTGAACATATTAAATAATATATATTATTACCATTAAAAATATGGAATCCTTTTTTTAAATTAAATTTAAATAATTTTCCAAATTTAATTTAAAGTTAATCCCACAGATGTGATGAGAAAACAGGTTTTTAAAGAGGAAATTTTCTAAAGTTTACAAAGTTTTTTATATCGAAATAAAATATAAAAGTAATTAAAATTACATAAATTGAATTAATGGATATATAATTGAACTATTTTTAATTTAAAAACAATTTAAAATATAATTTTACCTTATAAATAAATTAAAGGAAAATCCATTTTTCAACTGAAATTCAGTATTTTACACTATTAATCAAAAAAATAATCATTTAAGAAAATTATAAAAAATTAACACAAAGATAATTATAATATTAGGATTTAAAAAATAAATTTTATGTTATAAAATTAATTTTGAAAAATTTTCAAAAAATAATTTTATTATAAGTGCGAAAAAGTAGACAAAATGTCTTTTCAGAAATATATAGTTTTAAGGGTAATATTGGATTTATTCTTATATATTGTATAGAAAACACATAATGTGAAAGATAGATAGTTTATTTAATATTAAATATATAAATTTCATTAAAAAAAATAACAAAAATTGGTTTTTTAGTTTATTTAGGTAAAATGTGTTCGTTTCCATAAAAATAGTTTTTATAAAATTATTTTCAAATAGTTTTTATTTTAATTTTTTTATTATTGGTAAAAAAATAATTAATTATATATACATGTTTAAAACATATTTTTTCATAATATATTTAATCATATTCATATGTTCCATTCCAATGGTTAGGTGATAACTATTACATAAATTAATAATATTTGTATAGTATGTCATGTTTCATTTAAACTTAGTGTTACATGTAACTTAAGATAAAATCAATGTTACATATAATTCAATCCAGAATCAATGTTGAGTGTCACTCAAGATAAAATTAGTGTTATGCGTAAAAAAAATATAAACTCTATAATGCGTTTAATTAAAAATACAGAAAATACTAAATTAAATTGAAAAAATATATTTCTTAAAATATAGGGGTGTTACGGTCTACCACCCGTAAAATGAATTTCACCCTTAAAATTTATCACTTTGGTACCAAAAAATTAGGATAATTCCACCAAATTATATCCTTAGGTTCCCATGTTTCTTCCTCAAGTAGGCGATTTGACCATAAATCCTAACCAGGTGAGGGGTCTTATTTCATAGAAATTTCTCTATTTGATCTAGAATCTCTACTTATTGTTCCTCATAAAAAATATCATGCTACAGTGGAATGACCTATGATTTTATTACATGTGATGGATTAGGTATGTACTTTCTCAAGACTGATACTTGGAACACATCATGGACTTGAGAGAGGTTTTTTGGAAGCACCAAATGATAAGTTACTATCTTTATTTGATCAAGTATTTTAGTTTGGCTGATATACCTAAAGATTAGTTTAAATTATTTATTCCATAGAGAAATTCATCGAGGGAACTTCTCACTAACTTAAAATTATAGATCACATCGATGATTATCAATATAAAATTTCTATTAACTTTTTTTAGTAATTAATTTTTTTTGAATGGATCTATCGTTTTAATCTATCTCATCATCTTTCTTAGGTCCCAATAGATTTATTTCTGAAACTTAATTCTAGTATGTTGGAGTTCTACAATTCTTTCCATTATGGAATTCATAAAGAGATTTATAAATGCTTGAGTGGAAACTATTTTTGCAATAAAACTAAACTTTAGTATGGTGTTGATTCCAACCACCATTGAAATACATATAATAATATATTAAAATGTTTTCTAGGGTTGTAAATTATTCTAAAAAACTGACCATCTATCTGAGGGTGATACACAGTGATGAAACTCAAATATGTATCAAGGGTTTACTAAAGACTTCACCAAAACTTTTAGGTAAACTCTAGATTACCATTAAATACAATTTAATGTTGTAATCCATGAAACATTACCACTTCCTTAATGTATATTCTAGAAATCATATCCAAAGAAAAATATTATATGATAGCAATGAAATGTGCTGACTTCATAAGGTGATCGACTATAATCCATAATTATCTCAACATAAAATATAAGATAAAACATAAAGGTTACCAGTACCTTTAATCATATTTATATAAAGTATAAATGCATTCCTCCTTAAAAAACTTTTTCAAAGCTATAGGGTTTCATTTCCATAAATGTCTCTTAAAATATTTTTAATATTGATAAAATAACATCAAATTGAACATACAAAGGGGTTTTAATAAATTTGATCTTATAATAAACCTTAAAATCATAAATCCATGATGGTATACGTGACTCTTAAGTTAATATTACCTAGAGACATAAATTATTCAAAAAGATAATTCACCCTTTATTCATTAAATAAGATATTATCTTATACAAAAATATTTACATTGGAATCCTATACTCAACCTTGTACCCATATAATGTCAAATGTTATTTCATTATTCCTTAATTCATTTATAGGGAGATAATGACATGAAATTTTACCAAAGTATGAACAATAATATTTTCATAGGGTATATTCATACAAAATCAATCATGAAATTCCCAATGAAGGAGTGTAGGATTAGTGTTCCCTAATTATCATGATTCACTTCAACTGACATGATTGTATATATTTCCCTTATTCCTTTTTATTCAGCGGTTGTTATGTCTTATCATTCTCATTATCCCTTACATTGGGAAATTCATTCACATAATTCCTTTATTCCTTGCATTTGAAACACTATAGTGTGGGTGGTTTATTCTACGAAACTTTCTCTCTATTCACATCATTAGATAACTACTTCCCATCACTTTGGAAATAAATTTTCTAATGACCTTTCCTTACACACTTGAAACATTTATTAGTTTATTTAAGATAATTTCCTCCATGTTTCTTCCCACACATTGAGCATAAAGTAAATATCATCTTCTTCTCTCCATGGTTTTTAGACTTTCCTTTGAATTCCATTTTTCTCTTCTTATCAAAATCACGAGATTGATACGTAAATCCAAACTAAATTTCCACCTTGATAACACATTGAAAAATATCTTCATAGGTACTAAAATATATTAGGGATAACACCCTTCCATGACATTTTTTCAAGAAACTGAATAATCAATCAACCATACTTTTAGGTTGGATGATAATACTAGATGCGTACCTTACGAGTCTTGTAAAATTTTCTTCATAGGTACCAATGGATTTATCATCCCTTTTTTCTATCTCAAGGAATTACTCCTCCATCATTATATAAATAATAGGAGGAAATTAATTATTGCAAAATAAGCTCTTAAACTCATCCCAATCCATGGAGTCAATTTCATAATTTTCCGTTGAATTATTAATGAGATTTCTCCATTGATCCTCTTCACCTTCCAATATATAGATATCCAAAATGGATTTTTCATGTTCTGAACACTAGAGAATAGAAAATATCTTTTTAGTGGAACTGATACATTTCTCAATAACTAGAGAATTACCTAATGATGATTCATAAAGAATTTGTGGATTTACAATGCATATCCCAAGGGAATTTCAAACTAGGTGCGCAGTATGGCTCATTGTCATGCACCGAGGGATGATCAAGTCCAGATCAATACACCCTTTTTGGAGTTATTTCCCCTAGGAACCTCTATACCAAATCCAAATACACTTATTGTTTACATACATGGATAAAATTTATTGGAAAATAATTTTCCTATCCTTTAAAAATGTTCCTAGACGTTTTCCTACACATTGGATCATCCTTAGACTTATTCATATATAGATCCCTAGAAATATAGATAGAAATATACCAATGTATCTCACTAAAGTTTTATAATCCTAGTTTCCAAATACTAACTATAACATCCCATGATTTTTATACATAGATATTAGGTCTTTTTATATGAATATTCACTACATTACACAAACACACACTTGAGGACCATAATAGTTTAGTGCCTTTCGAAACATGGAATGCAATATTTTTAATTCAAAAAAGATATTCAATGTATCTAATAAAGATCATCCCTTTTACTAATCTTCACAAAAACACCACACATAAAATCATTCTTCATATCTTGGGGAAAGTAAACATAAGAAAGGGAAAACTCATATGCCCAGTAATAGTAAACAAGGGAGATACATACAAATAAATGAAGATAAGGGTATGAGAACATGATCCTAACATTTGAAAACCATAACTTGTATATCAAATATCATAATATTGAGTCATGGAATAAATATTATAAGCTCATAAGAGATGAATCATAAGGGAATAAAATAATATAATCGTTGATAGAATAAAATTACCATCATACATATATTTGTGGAATAAAATTAATAATAGAAAATATTATATCAAGGATACCCACCAGGACATTCATAACATGTTTGTCTAGGACTAACCTCCTGTGTACCTGCTTCTGGCTTCAGATATCCTCTCATGTACCCTTTTTTGGGCTTGGGAAAACCTCTTTTGTACCCTTTGATATCATATAACATTAATCATTACAAAATTACTTGGAGGGGGATATTGGTCCCACCCATCACATAATGAAAATCATACATATGCGTACCACACGATCATAAAACATTCATCATATCAGAACCCATGAAATGAAATGGATTTCATAAACATTTCATCACAACCTATGGAAAAGAAAAAAGTTTCATAATCATTTAATCATACCTTAACCTATGACAAAAAAATATTTTTATAATCCATTCATTATTTCATCATATTATAACCTGTGGAAAATGAAAAAGTTTCATGAACATATTTTCATCAAAACATAAACCATTTAGAGAAATTATAAGAAGGGTTTACTTGGTTCATATCCCCAATATGGTATAAGTAAAATAAAAGTATTTCATCTTAGATGGAAAATGATCTTTTAAATATCACTTGGAATATTTCTTGAATGAAGTGAAATTTCTAATTGAAAATAACTTTTTGAAACCTAAACCATCTTCAAAATCCTTTTCATTGAAAATAATCTTTAAAGATCATTTTAAAACACTTATTAAGGAAAATATCCATTCCACTTGAATAAAAACTTTATTAAAACATATTTAAAAAAAATTCATTTTCTAATAAAAATAACCTTGAAAACTTATAAAGAAATATTTAAAGTAAATAATTACCATAAATATGGTAAAATATGTTGATGCCATATACGTTAAAACAAATATTCCTTTCAAATTTTCCAAAAAAATCAAATTTGTATTGTTTGGAAAAAGAAATGAATTTTAATTTAATTTTTTTTGAAAAAACTCATGAATGGGTTAAAATATCTTTAATAAATCCATTTGATAATGTAAAAAAAATTTAAAAACATTTAAAAAAATGATTTTGGAAGAAAAATAGTTTTTTGATCAAGGTGAGAAATAAAGTAAGATTTTATTAAAAACATTTTATCACTTATTTTAAGTACCAAAGATTAGAAAAATATTACTATTAAAATCATGATTAAACATAAGAGAATAAAATTCAAGATTTTTTTGAGATATGGATCATAAGATCATATCATTGGAAACAAAAGCATAATAAATCCTGATAAACAATGAGATCGTATCATATTTTTTTACCAATTTGGTGACTTTGATTAATATTCTCTATAAAATAATAAAATTAAATGAAACTTAAAATAACATTAGAATAATATTAATGAAATAATTTTAATATTTATAGATCAATTATACTTTTAATATAAATCATGAAAATAGTTTTCAAAAATCAAGTATGTTATGATGATGGAGACAATAGGTCGTACACATGCATGAGTAACATTTCCATTCATCAACAATCATTATGGAAAGGAGGTAAGTAAAATATAATATTTATATAATAATTATAATATCATAAATACCATATTAATTATTTAAATATACTTATACTATAAGGACCCATCCTTAAAACATGACTTAATCTTGAGTTAAATCAAGAATTAACATTGAGGATCTTTTCAGGTTTGGAGTTTTAGATAATTAGGCCACAACTATTATATTACACCTAAAATAATAAAAAGTAGACACTTATACTCAGTATCCATTTTTTTCATAAAAAAACTCTTAAAATAAAACAAGAATTCTTTTCTTGATATAAATCTTCTTTAATTTTTCCTTACTCTTACCCTTCCTTATAACCTGTGAAAAACATTTCAAAAACATGGGAAGACTATAAAAATCTTAGCAAGGGTTATAAAATAAAGAAAGAAAACATTAGCCCATCAATACGTAAAAACTTAAGCTATTTAACATACCTCATTAAATAAAAATGTTTATGAATTACACATAGAAATCATAAATCATAAAGGTAACTTGTGGCATCCATAACATACTTACATTGTAGATTTTACAGCTATGTAGGGAGTTACGTTTGGAATACCCATCACAATACATTTCCTAAATATCTTAAAAGAAACATTAATATTTACCTCCATCACATTACCCAATTCATTGGAGATCTATATCAGGCTCACCTACCCTAGGTTTATCACGGAACCACACATATACGTAAACAATCCCCAAGAACCATAACATAATCATAACACATAACACAAGCATAAAGAAAAGAAAACATTTCCACATTGCAATCATAATATATCAGTTCAATATATTGACATAATAAATCCATTATCAAAATCATTTTTAAAAACAAAATATGTAAAAATAGTATATAGTATTTATTTTCCTTTTAAAAATATTACTGCTTGTTAAGGAATCCAAATATCAAATAATGCCAGTGGCGGTGGAAAGGTCATTCTCACTACGCACGTTTAAAAGAAACATTCCATTTGTCATTTAGTAAATAGCTTCATATAAAAAAGATTTGTTTTTAATGAAATTTATAGTCAAAGGGGTTTATAGGTTGTATTAAGGAAATTTGTGTATAAATAAAAGTATGTCTCAATGAAATGAGATTGAGACGAAATCCATTACAGAAATTTAGTACCCTAACGATGTCACTTAAAAATTCATAAAATGAGTTGATGAGAGAAAAAAGGGTCTCTCATCATTTGGACATAAAATTTAAAACAATAAGGATATAAAGTAAAATATTCCATCATAAGAAAATGTAAATTAAAATACATGACATAAAATAAGTCTTTTACTACAAGATTATGGTGAAAGGTAACCTTACCTTATGTTAAACTTGTCTTTTTTCATTTATTATCTCCATGAATAATAAATTTAAGTTAATTATAATTTATTTAAAACTTTTTTCAAGTTTATTATTCCTTTTATATCACTTATTACCCTGTTATAACAATCATGTATTTGTTCAATTTCATATCGGACTTTTTGTCGATGTTCGATACTTGAGTCAAAATGAACTTGTTATAATTAAAAATTGTCCATGTGGTCAAAAATACATTATATACAGAGTGATATTCATGATTTAGATGTCATATATATCATATATATCCAGTATATATGTATTTATAATAGTCCATATCATTTGGATATATGAAAATGAAATGAAACTTTCATGGAGACGGTAAGCCGTACATACGCATGAACACTAATTTCATTTTTTTTCCTTTTTAAAGGAATGAAAACCAAATTATACATAAGTATGTTATAATAATTTCATATTTTTTATATGTTACAAAAGTTAATTAACACCACCCTTTATACATTCCTTGTATGGCATGAATGAGTCACATCACTTTGAGGGGGCTGTAGTTCACACTTCCTCAAATGAAATTATCATTTTTATAAAACATGAAAAGAATAATGGTATGTTATAAATGAAAATTATATAAAAAAAGAGATAAAATAAATTTCATAAAAACCAATATAATTATAGTTCCATCATAATGGATACTATGAGAGGTGGAACGGAAAAATCAAACAATCATCATTTCATGAGGCAGTAGTTCTCCATCCACAGAAACAGTATGTTCTAAATTCATTACATAGAGGTGTGTGTAAGTTTAGTTTGAATCCTACTAATAAAAAAACCTTGTGTATTGAGGATATAGTTTTTGTTATGTAATCAAATAAAAATAACAGAATAGGGAGTGAAGATGTAGAATAATGGGATGGAATTTTTGAGAATACGGTACCTATTAAAACATGTAACTCTCTTTGATTTAGTCCAAAAGGATTTATTGAATTGACTTATTCCTAGTATAAATATTTTATGAGTAATAGGGGGATGTTGGGATCTTCTTTTAGAAGAGTTTGGATGAGCCAAGGGGCTTGAGAGGTGTGTGTAATGGGTTAGAGGTTGTAGCTTTTTATAAGAGGGAGGATGGTCTCTTTAGGAAAGTTTGAAAGTATTATTTTATTATAATTTTTTTTGTTTTCAAAAGGAAAAATAATAATTAAATGATAATATAGGATGAATATAAGTTTAAATAAAATCATCCAATAATAATTGAAGAGTTTTTTGATATTTTTAATCCTTATCTTTTTTATTTAACCCTTTTTTTACTCTTACCATTTTATCAAGTATTTAACACTTTGAGAATCAAAATTGTTATAAAAACAAGACAAATATCTAAATAAAGAGTCATTAATAAAATTTGAGACTTATTATCACTATTTATATTAATCTAATATTTTTTGAATTTTATAATATTTAATAAAATATTTTATATTTTAAAATACGAATTATGTCAATTTTGACACTATTCATATCATGACTTTTTAAAAATACATAAAAAACTAATTGATAAAAAAAACTTCATTAAATAAAATTTAAAATGTAACTATCATCCAAAAAATTCGTGTATGACATCAAAATAGAAAAATAATATTTATTTTAACATTTATTTGAATGCTTTATTAATGAAGAAATCACTGCATCACCATTATGTCATAATTAAATTTATTTATATGAGGTTTAAAAATTTAAAATAAAACACCATGATGTAGTAATATTTTTTATCTTTTGAATGAATTTTAATATTTGAAAATATCACTTATATAACCCCCTATAAAAATTGTTTTACTAAAAGATATATGTTTTTGTTACATTTTCCTTACCTTTAAATTAATTTTTATAAAATGCCATTTCAGTTAAATTTTGATCAATGGGGTAACAAAATCAACCCAATGATGCCTATGGTTAGAATTGTATTATCCAATAGGGTTAGGACATGTGTTAGGGTACTTTAAATTTATTATAATATTATTTTTTTACCCTTATTTACCAGATTTACCCTTTAACCACAGTAAATAAAATATTTACTGAGGTTACTATTCATAATGATTAATAATAGAAGTTACCAATTTATAAAATTTATAAATCTTGATTCAAAATATTGAATTAATTTTTTCAAATTCAAAAAACACAATTTTCAGAAATTAATTTAAAATTAATTCATGTTGTCAAAACCAAAAAGTGTGTTTTTAAGAAGTAAAAACTACCAAAAGATTGACATGTGGTTATGTCCAATTTTAAATTGAAATTACTTTCAATGGAAAAAATTGGATTAAATGACAAAAATATAATAAAATTAAATTTTAAAACCAATTAAAATAATATTCTAATCATATAATTAAATTATATTAATAAGAAATTTTGAATTTAAATGCAGTATTTTAACTATTCATTAAAAAATGGACTTTATCAGAAAAATACCAAAATTTTACCCAAAGTAAATTTTGATTTCCCACTTATAAATAAAAAGTTTATTTTATCAAATATAATATATAAAATTGACAAAAACCATATTTAAAAAGGGTTCTCCATCAAATGGTGGAAAATTGGCCTTTTAAAGAATATTATAGTAGTTCATGCCTAAAATCTGATTCATTATTATTTTAAGCCTCTAAAACCTAATGGAAAAAAGTAAAAACATATAAAAAACATGGGTAATCATATTTTAGTTAGTTATGTTCATTCCCACTAATACAATGGCTAGGCGTTAACTACCATTTAAAATAATAATAATATTATATTAATTTTCAGTATAACTCAAAGTTGTGTGCAACATAAGATTTCAAAGAAACCCATTTTTTCATGTTGAGTAGGCTATCAGAAATAGAATCCACTTGAAATTAAAATTAATATTTAATTCAATAAATTTAATAAATATGAAAATTTTATATTCTCTATTTACATGGGATGTTACATCCTCCCCCCCATTTGGGAATTGCATCCTAACAATTTTTAAATTGGGCTTGGAAACTTCATTAAAAGTCCCACATCAGAAAAAGAGTAAAAAAAATATCACATTAAAAGAAAGAAAGATAATTTAAAATATCTACTAAGATAAAACATACTAGGATTCCATGAAAACAAAGATGTAGAAGAGAAAAATAACCATCAAGTTCTAATGGAGAGTGATAGAAAACATGATCAGGAGAATGTGAACAATCAGAAAACCACAAAATTTTGATAGGTTAAATGGTATTTTATTTACCAGAAGGAAAAGTAAATAGATAAATGTTTTTGTTTTAAGTTCCCTTTTATAATCTTGGAGACTTTATTTATAAGATTGACTAAGAACATAAGGAAATATACTGACTTTTAATGTAGAGTTTCATTCTTTAATAAGTTTCTACCGAAAAATCATATTTTCTCCAAATGATGAGTATTCAAGATGACTTAGCCACACATAATGTGCTAGAATTAAATTCTATAGATTAACATGATACAGAAAAGATGAACCATATATTTACCATGTCTTTAGACATTATCCAAAACCAAAAAGGTTAGTACAAGTTCAGATAATCCCAAAAATGATATTCTTTGATAAAAAGAAATAAAACTCTTAATCTCTAAAATTGAAAAAACAATACCCAAAGTTCAACAAAAACCATTCAATAAATTTTTTTCCTTAAAATACATCAATATAATTCAAACTATGATTGAAACACAAAACTCCAAATAATTTAGTCACATTATCTTCCATAGTAAATCTTAACATTTTTTTTCTAAATAACATAGACTACTCTTAAAGTCTCATACTGAAGTGTAATTAACCAAATCACATATTCTCTATGATAGATTAATCATTTCCATAAATAACCCAAATTTCCATATGTATATAAGAAAAATATACATTCTTCCAAAAAAATTCAACCATTACTTCACAAATGAAATCCCATAGTATTCTATTTTTCTTAGGCATATAGTGATTCCCCAAAATAAATAACATCTTCCAAAATAACCTTTATCAATTAATCCCCTAATCATTTTCCTATACTAATGATATCCATTTTATAAAACATATGTTCCCAAAATCAACTTATTCTTGATCCCTAAAATCATTTAACTAAAAATAATAAGTCATACTAACCAGGGACTTCACATAGTCCAGTGGTAGGCGATATATCCCAATCAGACTTTGGTTATGGGTTCGATTCCCACAGCTTTATCCGATGTGACTGGTTGTCACATGGTTTGCATTTTATCCTTTTTTAAAAATTATATAATTTTATAACATTTCAGAAAATGAGATAAATTCCTAAAAAATAACCATAACATATTTTAACAACAAATATTATCTCATACCTTGCATTTTCATCCCAAAAAGTTATAACCTATAATTGCCACAAATTTAAGGATCATATAAACCCAAATAGTTCATTATAACCATTCCACAAAATAAAAGATAATTCTTCCTTGAATAACATTTTCACATATCAAAATTTCTTTTTACACATACTAGAAAATGTCTTCTAACGTAATCCTATCATTAATAAATTTAAACATATCACCATACATAGAACCAACATAACTCTTCAATTCCTAAAATATAGAAATCTTAATCATCAAACATTCTTCTTGATCCTTTATCCATTTTGTAATGACCTGAGTCCAGAGCCGCATAACTGGTTCCCCGTACCCGGTTCGCCACATGACCTCTATCGCGTTTCCCCAAACGCCAGAGGCTGTCGACTAGCAGCGAGGGCCTTGGTGAGTCAGTGGGGAAACTATGCCCTCATTTGGTAAAGTATGCAGCAGAAGAATAATCATAAATAATAGCGGAAGTAGTAAATAGCATGCAATAACTGAACTGAAAGTAAAAGTAATGTCTGATATAATATTGATGCAGAATGGTACATGTATCTATGGAAGGAAATAAGCAAAACAACGTGCTGAAATACAACTGAAACCAAAGTACTAAATGTAAATAGCAACTCCAACAGCATTGCGGGCCACGGCCCGGTCCCATGCTCTCCAGCTCTGACCAGCAGTCATGTACCTAAGGTAGAAGGGCCACAATACCTACCTATACCTGCAACCATATAATCTGTTTGGGCCAAATGCAGGACCCAAATAGGGTGTGAGACTAATCCCAATAAGCAACCACCACAAGATTCGTGCCCTACTATCAGTGAATGATATAGAAAAATTAAAGGTAAATAAATACAGTAAACAATTATACCAATTACAATTCACATTCATTTAATTACACAACCAGGGAAAACCAACAATGTTTTCTATTCCATGATAAGCAAGTAACACAGCAGGTATCTAAAAATACTACCTAAACACAAGTACTACAAAACCCAACCTTGTTATTTGGCTTGGTGGACTCATCACAACCAACCATAAAAATTCACACTGACTCTCTGGGTGGATTAAACTAGCAGACCCCTATAGTCCAATAATCAAACAAGGCACAAACACTCTGGGAAGCTCTCACGTTAATTCCCCTATGGTCTTGCAAAGATAGCTATAGACTATCTGAGGAAGCAATTACGTCTAATTAATCATGTGGTCTCGATGCATGGGTAACTAAGAACACTCTTGGGAAGTACAAATTTCTATTCCCATAGGTCTTGCATACGAAACTAAAACCAACAGACCCTCTAGGGAAGCACTTAATCGTCTATTCCCTCTTTGATCTTCCGCACTAGGTTCTCACAACCCTGAGCAGTCCAGTCGTGCGTAATCGACTATTATTATCCCTAAGTAAGTTAAAAAACTACTTGTATAGTAGCTACCATACTTCAAAATCATTCCAACAATAGGAAAAACATGCAATCAGTGATAAAAATCTACTAACAATTTCAATAGGGTTGCCTCATGGCAACGGTGCCAAATGATGATAAACAGCCGAACGGGAATGGTAAACACCCATGGGGTGATCCTCAAACATGTAACCAAGCATAAATTAGCAGAAATTCATCATAAGATATCAAGAAATCTAGGGAAGATAAACAATAGGATCAAAATCCTAAACTCGGGATACCCGATACATGGGTATTCGGCACTTTTGGAACCAGAACTCAAAGAACATCAACGTAGGGCAACAAACCACCTACATTGATCCTCGGATATCGACATACTTGAACCTCGGCCCGTGAATCGGCCTAGAACAGATTAAATCTAAAAAAAAATATAAAACATTCAACCCCAGATAACATACACGAGAGGAAGAATCAGGAAACAAGGATAAAGAAGAACCAAGAACTCACCGCTGAGATTCTTCTACAACCGACGGAGTTTGATTCAGACAACAGGTGACAGATCGGTGGCTCGAAGAAGAATCATCCTTCTTGGATGTTTTGGACAGGATTTGGTAGAGAAAAAGACACTTACGGTCATTAGGCGCGACCCTGGGTCGATTAATGAAATAAAAAAAGTACACGATGTGTACTCTTAAAGTACACGGCCTGTAGTGGGTTTTCCGTACTATGCCAAAATCGGCCTCCACGTCACCCCTACACACCGTGTGTGTGGCCCGGTCTCGGCCAACACACGGCTTCGAGTGGCCGAGGAGTACATGGCATGTACTCTAAAAATTTCCAAATTATCCATTTTTCCTTAAAAAGCCTGTAAAAGAGATCCGTACCTGAAACTGAAGCTCCGAGTTCTTAAAAACTTCCCCCTTAACGAAATTCATCCCCAAATTTCCCTAGCATGGAATAGAAGAAGAAATTGCGAACAACTCTGGCCACTATGATCGCATATCAGCCTCCCTATCCCAAGTCTCGTCATGTATACGGCCATGCTGCCATAGCACTCGTACCAGAGGAACAGACCGACCATGGAGTACTTTTGCACTACAATCAACAATCCTGATAGGATGCTCTTCGAAAGATGCATCCTGCTCCAACTCAACCTCCTTGGGTTAAAAAACATGATACGGGTCTGAGAAATACCATCGAAGCTAAGAAATACGAAAGACGTCGTGCATAGCCTGATACCTATTAGGTAACTGAAACCTGTAAGCAACCAGCCTGAATCTCTCTAGAACCTCAAACGGCCCGACGTATCTTGGTGAAATCTCACCCTGTCTCCGAATCCTTTTGTGTCCCAACCTCGGTGTGAAACGCAGGAAGACCTGATCCCTGACCTCAAACTCCAGAGGTCATCTCCGCTGATCAGCATAAGACTTCTGCCGAGACTGTGCTGTCGCCATCCTCTTCTGAATCAACTCTATCTATTCTGAGGTCTCCTGAACAAGACGAGGTCCCAGAAAAGCTGCCTCTCCTGCCTCTATCCAACATAAAGGTGATCGGCATGGCCTATCGTACAAAGCCTGGTAAGTGCCATCTGAATAGTCACCTGAAAACTGTTGTTGTAGGCGAACTCCACCAGAGGAATATAATACTCCCAAGAACCGCCAAAGTCTAGAATGCAATCTTAAAGCATATCCTCAAGCACCTGGATTGTACGCTCGAACTGGCCATAAGTCTGGGGATGATATGTTGTACTCAAAAGTACCCGTGTACCCAACGCCCTCTATAGCCCCAGCCAGAAGTGTGACCTAAAACGTGCATCCCTGTTTAAAACAATGGAGTGTGGAACTCCATGTAGATGTATAATATCTTGGATGTACAACCGTCCCATCTCATCAACAATGAAGGTCTCCTTGATCAGCAAGAAGTGTGCAACCTTCGTGATCCTGTCCACTACAACCCAAACTGCATCATTTCCTCGAGGCGATCTTGGTAAACCTGTCACAAAGTCCATCGTGACATCATTCTATTTCCACTCAGGAATGGGTAACTACTACAAAAGTCCTGCTGGTCGCTGATGCTCTGCCTTCACCTGCTGACAGGTGGAACACAATATAACAAAACCAGCTACATCCTTCTTCATACCTGGCCACCAATACCGACGGTTCAAGTCTCGGTACATTTTGGTGACACCAGGATGAACTTCCCAAGCTGAAGTGTGGAACTCCCGCATCAGCTCCTCCCATAAGTCCGCTGAAACCCATACGTGGCCATGAAAACGTAGCACCTCATCATCGCCCACTGTCCACCCCGGAGTAGGGTCTCCATCTAACATACCCTCCCGTAGGACTAGGCCTTCAGTGTAACACCCCAGGTAAATAAAGAATATGACATCTTTATATTTATCCATACTTGTGAATCAAATATTAATATTACTTTAAAGGGGATGCAATGCTCGATGGCGTACCCAATACGCAACAACGAGTTTCTTGGGAATCTTACGTTGCACTTTAATAATAAAATAATATTATTTTAAATGGCAGTTAACATGTAGACGTTGTATTGGCGGGAATGGATAGAAATAACTAAAATATGATTATATATGTTTTTTAAATGTTTTTACATTTATCCAAAGGCTTAAAATACAGAAAGAATTCAATTTTAGGCTTTTATACCCTAATTTTCACTAAAGGTTCACTTATCGTCTTCTGATGGCGAACTGTCATTAAATATAGTTTTGATCACTCTTATACATTCTTTTGGACCAAATAAAACTCTTCTTTAGAATCGGGACATCAAATTTTACTTTGTGTAATTTTTTGGTATTTTTCCGATAAAGTTCATTTTTTAATGAATAGTGTATAATGTTGTATTTTAATTCAAATCCTCTTTTTAATCTAATTTATTTATATGATTATATTATCATTTTAATAGTTTTTAAAGTGAAATTAGAAAATATTTTTACCATTAAATCCAATAGTGGTCATTGGAATTAATTTCACTTTGAAATCGGACTCAAACTAGTGTCAATCTTTTGATACTTATTGTTTCATAAAAACACGCTATTTGCTCTGACAACAGGAATTAATTATTAAATTAATTAATGTGACTTATATGTTTTGAATTTTTTAAAATATACTTCATTTTTGAATTCGTAATATCAAATATAGCTTAGGGTGAATTTTTGGTAATTTTCTGAAAAACTTCAATTTTTGATGAATAGTGAAACCACTAAGTGGTACTTATAAAAACTGATTTTCCATTTAAATGAAATTTTTTCATCATTGTATTTTGATTTTCAAAAATCCGACATACATGGTTGTCATTAAGAAGTAAAATGTGGTTCAATGGGATAAAAATAATTTTTTGGTGAATAGTAACTTATTAAGTTTTTAATCGCGATTAGTGGTAATTAGTGTAGTTTAAGGTAAAAATAATACTTTAATAAAATGAGATGAGCTTGACACATGTAATAACCCTATTGGTTGTGTCATGGAAGACCAAGACAACCCATGGGTCGATTTAGGGGACCCCATGGATCCACTTGGGTGAGATAATGACTTTAATGCCTTTTTTTAAATAAAGGTGAAAATGACACTAACATAAATTGTTTTACTAAAAAAAATTTTAGAAGGGGTTATACTAATCATAATTTTGATTATAAATATTAATTAGAAAGATAAAAATATTTTCTACATCATAGTATTTTGTTTATAATTTTTAGACTTTAAATAAATTAAATTATTTATGACATCATGATGATGTAGCGATGACTTCATTATTTAACGATTTAAATAAAATGGAAAGATAATGTATTATCTAAAACCTACACATGTCCAAAACCTATTGGATGGAAATATTTAGAAGAATTATCATCTTATCTTCGTAATATATCAATGTGGGACCTTAGAAATTCTAAACACTTTTGAAAATAAAATAATAGTTTCATGATTTCCAAAAGTGCCCCTCCTCTCCTCTTATAAAAGGCCCCCACCTCTACCTCATTTCACACACTACTCAAGCCTTTGGCTCGGCCATACCCTGCCCATTTACTCTCTCCAAATCCCTCTCCTTATCCTAGAGGATTCCCTTTGGGCAGAATCCTTTCAGAGGAAGCCTTTAGGCTCAAATCAAAAGGAGTTACACTTTTAAAGGTAATTCATTCTCTCTTGTTCATTTGTTTTATTTTTCTTCTCCAACCCCCTAAACTCTTTTTATTCATTTTTTTTTGTAACAACTCCAGTATCTTCAATATACTAGGATGTTTTTATAAGAAGGATTCTAGCTACACTTACACACACCTACATCTAATGGTTAAAGAACATATGGTTTCGGTGGAGGGCGAATTTCTGCCTCACGAAACGATGATTGTTCAACACTCATATAACACCTTCAAAGGTGGCCATTAAGATGTAACTATATTTATATATGATATATAATATGTTTAGGTTTTACTTAAGCTTATGTATTCTTCATTTGTGGCTTAACTTTATGGCTTCCGTTATGGGTATACGCGATATCTTCATTTTAGGAAGTGCGGACTACCGCCCCCTCAAAGTGATGTGATTCGTTAATGCCATATGTGGGACGTATAAAGGATGGATTTAAAGTTATTATATATGATGTTATACTGGAATTATAATATACCTCTATATCATTATTATTTATTTCCATTAAAGTATGAGATAGAAATGAAAGTAGCGTTCATGCGTACGTACGGATTACCGTCTCCATGAACGGTGCATTTCATTTCTTACCTCTAAATGATTATGTAATATTATAAATACATGTATATGCTGGATATATATGATATATATGCTATCCAAATCAGGAATTTCATTATGTATATAAAGAACCTTTGACCACACGAACAACATGTAATTGTAAGAAGTCCATTTTCGACTTAAGAACCAAATATCGACAAAACAAACATTATTAACTTAAATGGTTACATAATGTTTATAACATGAAAATAAGTGATATAGAAAGAATAATGAACTTTAAAAAGGTTCTTAATCAAGTAGAAATTAACTCACGTTTATTATTCAGGACGTTAAAGAACGATCGAGTCAAGTCGGACCCGAGGTAAGGGATCTTACTCCCCTTTTTTTTAAGTACACTCTTTTATGTCATTCCTTCTAAAGATCATCTTTCTTGTTATTGGGATGTTATTTTATATTCCTATTTCTGTAAACATTATGTTGATGTGATGATAGACCCTATTTCCTCTCATAAATCCATTTTGGAAGTTTTACGTGGCGCCGTTAGGCTGCCGAGTTTTCGTAAGAGATTTTTCATCCCACTTTTATTCCCGTGAAATTTATGCTACATTTGACACCATTTCCATTGAGTGGTTTATGTACTGCCCACTATTACACTCCTTTTGTAATATAATTCCATATATGGGTATTTACATATTCATTGTATGACACTTCTTCAGTGGGGTGCACTTTTCGAAAGTTACCCAAGTCGGTAAGGGAACCTTTCACCCTCCTCTTTTTAAAAGGCTTTGTTTGTTATGTCTTTTAATTCACATACTATTATATTGGGATATGTTATTCTATATCCTGATTGATGTAAATTTTATTTCCAAGTGATGAGATTCCCTTTTTATCTCTCATCAACTCATTTTCTGAATTTTTTAAGTGATGCTGTTAGGCTGTCAAATTTTTGCAAGGGAACTTCTTAGCCCAAATTTGATTCTTTGGGATAAACTTGTACTCCTTGAATATGTCGTTATATGAATATGTGTGAATAAAATCTGATTGTTTTACACTTAATATCCACTTATATTTGGTGTATTCGTTTGTCACACATAATTATGCAATTGAATTATCCTTAAACCAAGGATACCATCTTTGTAAGGGACTTCGTCTCAATCTCCTTTCATTGAGGCATATTTCGTTTTATACACAACTTTATTTTATACGGAGTATAAACCCCTTTGACTTTTACATTTAATAAAACGGAATATTTTTCTACGAAGCGTTTTACTAAACGACAAAAAGGAATGTTTTTTTTAACGTACGCGGTGACAACGACCTTTTCTGCCGCCGCGAGTATTATTTGGTCTTTGGCTTCCTCAACAAGTCGTAATGTTTTTAAAATAAAATAAATACCATATAATCTTTTATGTATTCTGGTATTGAAAATGGTTTTGATAAAGGATTCTATTATGTCAATATATTTATGATATATTGTGATTTAAATGTGGAAATTTTATCATTCCTTTATATTGGTTTTATGTTTTATGATTTTATATTGGTACTTGGACATTTTAACGGGTGGTTACGTTATAAACCATATGACGGGTGGTGCCGTGAATACCAGGACGGGTGGTTACGTTATAACCTCCAATGCATTGGGTATGGAAGTCGGCCGTATGAATATTCTATTACGTATGTATGGAAATTGGTCGTATGGCTATTCCATTAAGTGTTATGTGTGGAAGTCGACCGTATGGTTATTCCACTTAAGTATGTTTATGTCCCAAGTTACCTTTATATATGTTATGTGTTCTTTATATGGGTTTATGGTAATCCTTTGGTTACAAAAAGGTGAGTAATGATATTTTATTTAGTGAAGAGTTTTCACTACTTCATAAAGGTGAAAAGTATTACTTTGATAAAGTATACAGGGTTTACTTTTTGTTTTGATAAACTAACAGTTTTTATTCTTTGTGTATCCCTTATTGAGTTTTTATGCTCATCCCAAGTTTTTGAAATGTTTTTCACAGGACTTAGCATGGAATAGGGTCAAGGATGGGATCAAGGGAAAGTCATGATACCTAAAACATGAAACTAGACATGTTTCTTTTTAAGAGTTTTTATTTTATGGAAATTTAGTAGAAGAGACTACTTTGTAATATTTTGAGATGTAATAGTTATGTCTTAATTCTCTAAAACTCTAAACCTGAAAATATCCTCAATGTGAATTATTCATTTAATTCAATTTTAAGTAAGGTTTAAGGCTGGGGCCTTATAGTTGGTATCAAAGGTCGGTTTAGATAACTTTAGAGGTTAAGGTATTCTTTAAGCATAAGTGACATTACCATAATGGTTAGGATTTAAGACAGAGTCCTAGTTTTAGATAAAGTGAATGAGTAAGAATATCTTAGTGATTATCTTCCTCATTAATACATGATGGTTTTGTTGTTATACTCACACTGACCCTTTTTGGATTTAGTAAATGGCTGGATCTAGCAGGCACCAAGGTAACAGTGGATGTGAAGGAAACTGTGACAGTTTTCTGAGCGAGCAACTGAATGATATGGGAGCTGTAATGAGAACTCTTGTGTTTATCCTCAACCAACTATCTGGAGTTATGATTGACCACCTAAACCTTGGTGATTTCTATAAGGCATCATATATGCGAGAAACAAATCCCTATGGAACTACATGTAATAATCATAAAGGTAAGTGTGTTCAAAAACCCATGTGTCAAAGATGTGGAAAGAAACACCTCGGAAAATGTTTCAAAGGGACAGAAATATGCTATAGATGTGGAAATGAAGGTCATAAAGAAAGAACCTGCCGTGGAAAAAGGAAGCATCCAGTTGACTCGAGGAAAGGGAAAGAAGTTATTTCTGAGGGATCAATTGAATGTTTTAAATGTGGTGTGCATGGTCATTATGAAAACACATGTCCCATGAAGAAGTTTTGTGAATGGGATCACCAAGATCATACAAATACTCGTTTACCAATACCTAATGCCATTCTGATTGAGGATGAAGAAACCGACAATGACCAATCAAAGGTATGGATTATTTCTTAACATTTGTTTTCTATTTTGGGATCTTAGGATATGATTCGTGATTTTGTTTGTAGGAAATAGGTATTTCGGAGTAAGTTGGAAAGGAATGGTTAATGGATCATGAAGAATGTTGAATGAGTAAGATGTCAACATATAAGGGCTTCAAGAGTTATGGTGAAATTCATAAGAGTATTAAGTGTCTTTTGATGATGGGGTACATTAGAAAAACTTTTATAGTATGTGTAACACTGATGTTTAATATATGAAAATTTTATTCAAGGAATAGTTATCTTTTCTTTTGTGGACATAGTTATAAAGAACCATTTGGGTTTGTATGATCCTTACTTTTGAGGTAATTATGGGTTACTATATATTATGATTGAAGTGAAAGTCATGAGATAAAATTGAGGTTAAATTATGTTATGGTTATTTTTGATGATTTTATCCCTTTTTGGGGAATGATTTAAGAATTATATAGTTTTGGAAAAAGGACAACAGGCAGACCGTGTGACAACCTGTCGCGTTGGACAAACCCGCGGGAATCAAACCCACAACCAAAGTGCGATTGGTATTTATCGCCTACCACTGGACTACGTGAAGTCCCTGGTTAGTTTGACTGATTCTTTTTAGTTATATGATTTTATGAATTAAGAGTAAGTTGATTTTGGGTTATTTATGAAAATGATTGACCTATCATGGAGGATATGTGATTAGGTTAATTACTTTTCAATACGAGACTTTAGGAGAAACTGATGTTGTTTGGAGATAAATATTACGATTTAACTTGGAAGACTATGTGATTAAATCCTTAAAATGTTTGGGTTTCAATCTTAGATTGGGTTACTTTGAGGAATTTTATGGACAAATTGTTTATCGGATGGTCCTTGTTGAACTTTGGGTTTTGTTGGACAAATTTTTGAGATTAAGAATAGATTTTCTTTCTAATGGGTTATCTGATCTTGTACTAATCTTTTGAGTTTTGGTTTTGGTTAAATTCTAAAGACATGGGAAGTATATAGTTCTCTTTTTTGGGTTAGGTAATTCTCTAGAAGTTGATTATAGTACTCTTAATGTGAAAAAGTCTCCCTAAATACTCGTCTTTTGGAAAATAATATGAGTTTGTGTAAGGAATCTAATAAAAGTTGAAAGTCAACATGATAAGTGATTATGTTCCGTTATGAATAAATTCCTCAATAAAAAGTAACTTAAAACAAAAATGTTGTCTATTAACTTTTCCTACTGGGGAATCGAATACCGTTTAACCCATCACAAGTTTGTGATTTTCTCATGGTTAACTTTCTCCTAAACATGTTTTCTATCACTCTCCATCAGAACATGACCCTATGTTTTCTCCTCCATGTCCATGTTTTCATACTTGGAATCCTAGTATGGGTTAACTCGGGTGACCATTGTACTTATCTTTCTTTATTTTAAAGTGATTGTTTTACCGACTTTTCTTCCGATGTGGGACTTTCAAGGATGTTTCCAAGCCTAATTTTAAAATTGCGAGGACGCAATTCCCAAAAGGGGCGAAGGATGTAACACCCCAGGTAAATAAAGAATATGACATCTTTATATTTATCCATACTTGTGAATAAAATATTAATATTACTTTAAAGGGGATGCAATGCTCGATGGCGTACCCAATACACAACAACAAGTTTCTTGGGAATCTTACGTTGCACTCTAATAATAAAATAATATTATTTTAAATGGAAGTTAACATGTAGTAGTTGTATTGGAGGGAATGGATATAAATAACTAAAATATGATTATATATGTTTTTTAAATGTTTTTACATTTATCCAAAGGCTTAAAATACAGAAAGAATTCAATTTTAGGCTTTTATACCCTAATTTTCACTAAAGGTTCACTTATCGCCTTCTGATGGCGAACTGTCATTAAATATAGTTTTGATCACTCTTATACATTCTTTTGGACCAAATAAAACTCTTATTTATAATCGGGACATCAAATTTTACTTTGTGTAAATTTTTGGTATTTTTCCGATAAAGTTCATTTTTTTAATAAATAGTGTAAAATGTTGTATTTTAATTCAAAACCTCTTTTTAATCTAATTTATTTATATGATTAGATTATCATTTGAATTTTTTTTAAAGTGAAATTAGAAAATATTTTTACCATTAAATCCAATAGTGGTCATTGGAATTGATTTCACTTTGAAATCGGACTTAAACTAGTGTCAATCTTTTGATACTTATTGTTCCATAAAAACACGCTATTTGCTCTGACAGTGGGAATTAATTATTAAATTAATTAATGTGACTTATATGTTTTGAATTTTGTAAAATAGACTTCATTTTTGAATTCGTAATATCAAATATAGCTTAGGGTGAATTTTTGGTAATTTTCTGAAAAACTTCAATTTTTGATGAATAGTGAAACCACTAAGTGGTACTTATAAAAACTGATTTTCCGTTTAAATAAAATTTTTCCATCATTGTGTTTTGATTTTCAAAAATCCGACATACATGGTTGTCATTAAGAAGTAAAATGTGGTTCAATGGGATAAAAATAATTTTTTGGTGAATAGTAACTTATTAAGTTTTTAATCGCGATTAGAGGTAATTAGTGTAGTTTAAGGTAAAAATAATGCTTTAATAAAATGAGATGAGCTTGAAACATGTCCTAACCCTATTGGTTTTTTCATGGCCGACCAAGACAACCCATGGGTCGATTTAGGGGACCCCATGGATCCACTTGGGTGAGATAATGACTTTAATGCCTTTTTTTTAAATAAAGGTGAAAATGACACTAACATAAATTGTTTTACTAAAACACTTTTTAGAAGGGGTTATACTAATCATATTTTTGATTATAAATATTCATTATAAATCTAAAGAGATTTTATACATCATAGTATTTTTTTTATAATTTTTAGATTTTAAATAAATTAAATTATTTATGACATCATGATGATGCAGCGATGACTTCATTATTTAACGATTTAAATAAAATGGAAAGATAATGTATTATCTAAAACCTACACATGTCCAAAACCTATTGGATGGGAATATTTCAAAGCCTTATAATCTTATCTTCGAAATATATCAATGTGGGACCTTAGAAATTCGAAACACTTTTGAAAATAAAATAATAGTTTCCTGATTTCCAAAAGTGCCCCTCCTCTCCTCTTATAAAAGGCCCCCACCTCTACCTCATTTCACACACTACTCAAGCCTTTGGCTCGGACATCCCCTGCCCATTTACTCTCTATACATCCCTCTCCTCATCCTAGAGGATTCCCTTTGGGCAGAATCCTTTCAATGGAATCCTTTAGGCTCAAATCAAAAGGAGTTACACTTTTAAAGGTAATTCATTCTCTCTTGTTCATTTGTTTTATTTTGCTTCTCCAACCCCCTAAACTCTTTTTATTCATTTTTTTGTAACAACTCTAGTATATTAAATATACTAGGATGTTGTTATAAGAATTATTCGATCTACACTTACACACACCTACATCTAATGGTTAAAGATCATACGGTTTCCGTGGATGGCGAATTTCTGCCTCACGAAACGATGATTGTTCAACACTCATATAACACTTTCAAAGGTGGCCATTAAGATGTCAATATATTTATATATGATATATAATATGTTTATGTTTTACTTAAGCTTATGTATTTTTCATTTGTGGCTTACCTTTATGGATTCCATTATGGGTATACGCGATATCTTCATTTAAGGAAGTGCGGACTATCGCCCCCTCAAAGTGATGTGATTCGTTAATGCAATATGTGAGACGTATAAAGGATGGATTCAAAGTTATTATATATGATATTATACTGGAATTATAATATACCTCTATATCATTATTATTTATTTCCATTAAAGTATGAGATAGAAATGAAAGTAGCGTTCATGTGTACGTACGGCTTACCGTCTCCATGAATGGTGCATTTCATTTCTTACCTCTAAATGATTATGTAATATTATAAATACATGTATATTCTGGATATATATGATATATATTCTATCCAAATCAGGAATTTCATTCTGGATATAAAGAACCTTTGACCACACGAACAACATGTAATTGTAAGAAGTCCATTTTCGACTTAAGAACCAAATATCGACAAAACAAACATTATTAACTTAAATGGTTACATAATGTTTATAACATGACAATAAGTGATATAGAAGGAATAATTAACTTTAAAAAGGTTCTTAATCAAGTAGAAATTAACTCACGTTTATTATTCAGGACGTTAAAGAACGATCGAGTCAAGTCGGACCCGAGGTAAGGGATCTTACTCCCCCTTTTTTTAAGTACACTCTTTTATGTCATTCCTTCTAAAGCTCATCTTTCTTGTTATTGGGATGTTATTTTATATTCCTCTTTCTGTAAACATTATGTTGATTTGATGAGAGACCCTATTTCTTCTCATCAATCAATTTTGGAAGTTTTAAGTGGCGCCGTTATGCTGCCGAGTTTTCGTAAGAGATTTTTCATCCCACTTTTTTTCCCGTGAGATTTATGCTACATTTGACACAATTTCCATTGAGTGGTTTATGTACTGCCCACTATTACACTCCTTTTGTAATATAATTCCATTTATGGGTATTTACATTTTCAATGTATGACACTTCTTCAATGGGGTGTACTTTTCGAAAGTTACCCAAGTCGGTAAGGGAACCTTTCACCCTCCTCTTTTTAAAAGACTTCGTTTGTTATGTCTTTTAATTAACATAATATTATGTTGGGATATGTTCTTATATATCCTGATTGATGTAAGTTTTATGTACAAGTGATGAGATTCCCTTTTTATCTCTCATCAACTCATTTTCTGAATTTTTTAAGTGACGCCGTTAGGCTGTCAAATTTTTGCAAGGGAACTTCTTAGCCCAAATTTGATTCTTTGGGATAAACTTGTACTCTTTGAATATGTCGTTCTATGAATATGTGTGAATAACCTCTGATTGTTTTACACTTAATATCCACTTATATTTGGTGTATTCGTTTGTCACACATAATTATGCAATTGATTTATCCTTAAACCAAGGATACCTTCTTTGTAAGGGACTTCGTCTCAATCTCCTTTCATTGAGGCATATTTTGTTTTATACACTACTTTATTTTATACGGTGTATAAAACCCTTTTACTTTTACTTTTATACAAAAGGAATCTTTTTCTACAAAGCGTTTTACTAAACGACAAAAAGGAATGTTTTTTTTAACGTACACGGTGACAACGACCTTTTTCGCCACCACGAGTATTATTTGGTCTTTGGATTCCTCAACAAGCCGTAATGTTTTTAAAATAAAATAAATACCATATACTCTTTTATGTATTTTGGTATTGAAAATGGTTTTGATAAAGGATTCTATTATGTCAATATATTTATGATATATTGTGATTGAAATGTGGAAATTTTATCATTCCTTTATATTGGTTTTATGTTTTATGATTTTTTATTAGTACTTGGACATTTTAACGGGTGGTTACGTTATAAACCATATGACGGGTGGTGCCGTGAATACCAGGACGGGTGGTTACATTATAACCTCCAATGCATTGGGTATGGAAGTCGGCCGTATGGCTATTCCATTAAGTATGTATGGAAATTGGCCGTATGGATATTCCATTAAGTGTTATGTGTGGAAGTTGACCGTATGGTTATTCCACTTAAGTATGTTTATGTACCAAGTTAACTTTATATATGTTATGTGTTCTTTATATGGGTTTTATGGTAATCCTTTGGTTACAAAAAGGTAAGTAATGATATTTTATTCAGCGAAGAGTTTTTACTACTTCATAAAGGTGAAAAGTATTACTTTGATAAAGTATACAAGGTTTACTTTTTGTTTTGATAAACTAATAGTTTTTATTCTTTGTGTATCCCTTACTGAGTTTTTATGCTCATCCCAAGTTTTTGAAATGTTTTTCACAGGACTTAGCATGTAATAGGGCCAAGGATGGGATCAAGGGAAAGTCATGCTACCTAAAACATGAAACTAGACATGTTTCTTTTTAAGAGTTTTTATTTTACGGAAATTTTGTAGAAGAGACTACTTTGTAATCTTTTGAGATGTAATAGTTATGTCCTAATTCTCTAAAACTCTAAACCTGAAAAGATCCTCAATGTGAATTATTCATTTAATTCAATTTTAAGTAAGGTTTAAGGCTGGGGCATTATATTCAGGGTCTGATAGCTGCCTCATTTGAACTCGATCAAAAAGGGTAGAGGTAACAGCTACAGAAGAAAGAACCGTCTTACCCTGTCTGTCGTGAACCTCTAGATGCATCTCAGAGAACAGATCCATGAGCTGCCACTCACTACTGGCCTCCTGAACTGCCTGCAACTGAGTCCTCTTACTCAGTGCGTCTGCCACAATATTTCCTTTCCCAGGCGTATAAGCATGCTCAAAGTCGAAAGATTGTAGGTACTCGACCCACCTCCGCTGTCTCAGATTCAAGTCACACTGTGTGAAGATGTACTTGAGGCTCTTGTGGTCAGTATATACCATGAAATTATCTCCCATGAGATAGTGCCTCTAATAAAACAAAGCATGAAGAACAGTAGCCAACTCGAGGTCGTGTGTAGGATAGTTCTTCTAATGTGGCCTCAACTGCCGTGATCCGCATGCTATAACATGATCTTCCTGCATAAGAACTGCTCCAAGATCGATGCTAGATGCATCACAGAAAACTATATAACTCTTACCTAGCTCTGGAAGAACTAGAATCGGTGCTCAAGTCAATCTCCCCTTTAGCATCTGAAAGGCTGAGTCACAGGCTTCTGACCAAACAAACTTCACCCCATTCTTAGTCAAGCCCATCAATGGTGCTTCTAGGCACGAGAAGTCCTGTATAAAATGCCTGTTGTAACCAGCCATCCCCAAGAAGCTCCATACCTCGAAGATGTTCTTCGACTGCTCCCAGGTAACTACTGCTCTCACCTTCTCTGGGTCTACTGATACTCCTGTCTCTGAGATGACATGACCCAGGAAGTGAATCTCGTCCATCCAAAATTAGCACTTTGAGAGTTTAGAATAAATCCGATGCTCCCTTAGTGTACTCAAAACGATCTCAAGATGGGTTGCATGGTCATGTCGAGTGTGAGAGTACACCAAGATATCATCCATGAAGACCACGACGAAGAAATCTAAGTAAGTATGGAACACTCGGTTCATCAGTGCCATGAAAACTGTTGGCATGTTTGTAAGGAAGAACGACATAACCATATACTCGTAGAGGCCATACCTGCTCCTGAAGGCTGTCAGAGGTATATCTGAAGGCCTAACGCACAGATGATAATAACCAGACCTCAAATCTATCTTTGAGAACACTCGTGCTCCTCAAATATGATCGAATAGATCATCAATACTCGGAATGGGGTATCGGTTCTTGACCATCAATTGGTTCAACTTCCAATAATCCACACAAAGCCTAAGGGTACCGTCTTCCTTCTTCGCAAACAGGACAGGCGAACCCCAAGGAGAAGTACTGGTTCGGATGAAACACTTTGTCTGCAACTCCTCCAACTACTTCTTGAGCTCCTAAAACTTAGGTTTAGCCATCCTATAAGGAGGATTGGACACCGGTGCTACTCCTAGTACAAGCTCAATCGATAAGTCTCCCTCACGCTCCGGAGGTAGACCTGAAAAGTCTTCTAGAAAGACATCTGGAAAGCGATCAACCACTGGAGGAAAATATAACTATGAAGTCCCCTGGTCATCCAGATAAAGACTAAAAATCTGGGCCGTAACTCCTCCTAGGCCATTATGCTCGAGTCCGGCTCGACTCGCCTGAACATCCCACTCGCCCTTATGAAGGAAAGATTCACCCTCTTGTGATACAAAACTCACCCTACGACTATAGAAATCGATGACTGCCTGGAAGGTAACCAATCGGTCCGTACTGAGAATGATGTCATATCCCGTCATCTACAGGACATAGAGGACCCATAGGAAACGATACCTTGAAACCTCGAGAGGGAACTCCTTGAACTGACGTACGCTAGATGTCCTCGTTCCCAAGGGCATGTCGAGAGTCAACTTGTCAGAAGACGAAAAGACACAGAGCTGCAGACATTCCATGACAGGAACAGAGATAAATCTATGTGAATCACCAGTATCAAGAAAGGATAAAGATAAAATTGAGGCTACTAAGATCGTACCTCGAACTATGGAAGATCCAGAATCCTGTTCCCGATGAATCTGCTCTACTGCAAACGTTTGTCTAGTACCGCCGCCCTATGTAGCAGCCTGATATCCCTGAGATGACCCCCTTTGAGCCTGACTACCACATCCATGACCTCTACCTTGGCCTGCATGACCCGAAGAACTCCAGCCCCAAGTCTACTGCAGGACTGGTAATCCTGCTCCTAAACGAGGGGTAGAAAAAGATCCTCCTTCAGTAACCGCTGGAAGAAGAATCCTGCAAAAACACTGTACATGACCCATCTTGCTGCAAGCTCGGCACTCCATTGGATCTCTCGGGCACTGAGGCTTCTTATGCCCGCTCTTTCCACACTGATATCACACCACCGGGTTTTCAGAAGGAAGATCCCTCCTTCAAGAAGATATACCTCACTTCCTTGAGTCACCTCGAGTAGACTCTCGGTGGCGCTTCCTGCTGTCAGTATGAAATGAATCAGCCTTGGATGCTGAACCGCCCTAGTCAATATCTTAGTCTCCCTCAGATTTCGTTCAGTGATCAGTGCCTGGTTGACTATCAGAGTAATAGAATTCAACTGGAAAACGTTCACATGCGATTTGATCTCTGGTTTGAGGTGTTCCTTAAACTTCCTTGCCAAAAATAGCTCGTCATTTCCCAGAACGGGAGCGAAATGCTGTAACTCAGTGAAGTAGGAGGAATACTCCATAACTCAAATAGTACCCTGCTGCAGGTTGATGAACTCCTTGGCCCTGTCGGCCCTCAGCGTTGCTGGATAGAAGTAGTCGTAGAACGTACGCTGGAATTCATCTGAAGCCATAGTCTGTTGGCGCCTTGCCTGTGAGACTACATCCCACCATCTCTGGTCAGAATCTTGTAGCATATAAGTCGTGAGCTTCAACCTTATTTCTGGGGGTGTCTCCAGATGCTAGAAGATGGAAATCATGGTTTCTATCCATGACACAACAACATGAGGTCCTCCATCCCCTATGAAAGTGGGAGGATGCTGCTGCTGGAAGACTCATGTCAGCTCTGCCATAGACAAGGCAGGATGCTAAGCTCCCTGGAAGGTCTACATGAACCTCTTGAAACCCTATCTAAACTGAGCGTCCTCACCAGCATCCGGAATCACTGCAGGTGCCATATCCGGAACAATCGGCGGAACTAATGGTAGTCCCTGGTCTGCTGTATCAGGCGTACGGTCACCGCCTGGTTCCTGATGTGCAACGGGAGGACGTCTTGGTGCCATAACCCTGAAAGATCAAAATCACGCCTCTGATTTAGGATCAACAAGGATAGAAAACACAAGAGTACAAAATGGGAATAGGAGAGAGAAACACTTAAATTTTAAAAACTGAACTACACGGTGTGTATTTAAACTACACGGCATGTTTGTTAAATCCATTTACATGGGTGTGTAATTCTGCAACCACTGGTCATGTAATGTTGCAGACTACACGACGTGTTGTCCCAAAACACGACGTGTACTTGAACTTGACTCCCCTTCCTGAGTCTCTTTGCACAACTAACCTACTCGGTCCTCTTAATTCTAAACTACACGGCGTGTGCACTAAGGACACGGTGTGTAAAAGCTAGGCTTCAGCGGCCCATGTAGCAGGTTACACGATGGGCCACAAGGCTAACCCCTTACACGGCATGTTCCGAACACACATAGCGTGTATCGGAGAAGATAACACCGACCTGTGTTCTTCGTGACACGGCCGGGTACCTAGAAGAAACTACACGGTGTGTACTACACGAGTTTCCCCGACCCGTGTTGTTAGTGACACGACCGGGTACACGGTTGACTACTACACGGAGTCTCCCCGAAGATTTTTTGCCACCCCGTGTTTTTGTTCACATAGATAACAACACGGTTTAAAAACTACATGGTGTGTATGAATAATTTACACATCGTGTATTCTAGGTTTTTCCGGGCAGTAGCTCTGAAACTGCTCCGAACACCAGAAACACTGAAAAACAACCAGCTATGTGCCAAATTCCGATCTGTGGGGGCCCATACTCCCCGGGAATCAAAGCTTGGCATCATAACATTGCATAAAACAAGTAAAAAACATAACAAACAATGATCCTCCAAATTACGATCCTCGAGGGCCCATAACACCTCCAAGACCAGAGCTTGGCGCCCATGCTAAATAGGCTGTAAAAGAAGTATTACTCTATCAGGGAAACAAGTATTTCTATCAGAGAAACTAATACAATGACATGCATAATCTATCACGGAATCTATCACAACAGCATGCAATTATAATGCACCCTAGATGGCATAGTAAAATGCATGACAAGTGATTTCCTTCCCAGTTCCTATATGATGCATAAGATGGCTCACCCTCATCTCATCGGGTTGCAACCAAATAGAACCACAATCATATAAATTGTAACAACAAAAAACATGTGCATCACCCAAAGGTGAAATATAATAAACTGTAACACTTACAAAAACTGAAAATTGAAATTACGAGGTAATATTGCTTTTACCTATACACGGGTTAATTACTCCCGGGCATAGTTTAGTACTAACTACCCATTTCTTCCTATCCCTGGCTATTTTCGCAAAATAGTAAGCAATAGTAAATAAAGAAAACTCCTCTGATACCACTTTGTAACGACCCGAATCCGGAGCCGCATAACTGGTGCCCTGTACCCAGTTTTCCACATGACCTCAAGCGAGTTTCCCCAAACGCTAGAGGCTGCCGACTAGCAGTGAGGGCCTTGGTGAGTCAGTGGGGAAACTATGCCCTCATTTGGTAAAGTATGAAGAAGAAGAATAAGCATAAACAATAGCAGAAGCAGTAAATAGCATGAAACAACTGAACTAAAAGTAAAAGAAATGTCTGATATAATAACGATTCAGAATGGTACATGTATCTATGGAAAGTAGTAAGAAAATAAACGTGCTGAAATACAACTGAAACCAAAGTACTAAATGTAAACAGCAACTCCAGCAGTATAGCGCGCCAAGGCCCAGTCCCATTCTCTCCAGCTCCAACCATAAATCAAGTACCTAAGGTAGAAGGGCCACAATCCATACCTATACCTGCAACCATATAATCTGTTTGGGCCAAAAGCAGGACCCAAATAGGGTGTCAGACTAATCCCAGTAGGCAACCACCACAAGATTTGTTCCCTACTGTCAGTGAGTGATATAGAAAATGTAAAGGTAAATAAATGCAGTAAAAAATTCTACCAATTACCATTCACATTCATTTAATTACACAACCAGGGAAAAAAAAGTTTTCTATTCCATGATAAGCAGGTAACACAACAGGTATCTAAAAAGACTACCTAAACACAAGCAGTACAAAACCCAATCTTGTTCTTTGGCTTGGTGGACTCATCACAACCAACCATCAAAATTCACACTGACTCTCTGGGTGGATTAAACTAGCAGACCCCTATAGTCCAGTAATCAAACAAGGGACATACACTCTGGGAAGCTCTCACATCAATTCCCCTATGGTCTTGAAACGATAGCTATAGACTCTCTAAGGAATCACTTACGTCTAATTCCTCCTATAGTCTCGATGCGTGGGTAACTAAGAACACTCTTGGGAAGAACAAAGTCCTATTCCTGTAGGTCCTGCGTATGAAACTAAAACCAACAGAACCTCTAGGGAAGCACTTAATCATCTATTCCCTCTTTGATCTCCCGCACCAGGTTCTCACAGCCCTAAGTAGTCCAGTCGTGCGTAATCAACTGTTAGGAGCCCTAAGTAAGTTAAAAAACTACAGGGATAATAGCTACCATACTTCAAAAGAATTCCAATAGCAGGCAACACATGTAATTAGTGATAACAAGAAACAAACAATTGAAATAGGGTCGCCTCACGGAAACGGTGCCAAACAGTGATAAACAGCCGAACGAGAGAGGTAAACACCCATGGGGTGATCCTAAAACATGAAACCAAGCATAAATTAGTAGAAATTCATCATAATCTAATAAGAAATCTAGGTCAGATAAACAATAGGATCAAAATCCTAAACCCGGGATACCAGATACATGGGTATCCAGCACTTTTTCAACCAAAACTCAAAGAACTTCAACATAGGGCAACAAACAACCTACCTCGATCCTCAGAGATCGATATACATGAACCTTGGCCCGTGAATTGGCCTAGAACGGAGTAGATCTGAAAAAACATCTAAAACGTTCAACCTCATATAACTTACACGAGAGGAAGAATCATGAAATGAGGATAAGGAATAACTAAGAACTCACCGCAGTGATTCTTCTGCAAACGATGAAGTTTGATTCGGACAACCGGTGACAGATCGGTGGCTCGGGGAAGAATCAGCCTTCTTTGATGTTCTGGATAGGATTAGGTGGAGAATAATATGTTTACGGTCATTAGGCGTGACCCCGGGTCAATTAATGAAATAAAAAAAGTACACAGCTTGTACTCTTAAAGTACTTGGCGTGTAGTGGGTTTTTCCGTACTCTGCTAAAATCGTCCTCCACGTCACCCCTACACACCGTGTGTGTGTCCCGGTCTCGGCCAACACACGGCTTCGAGTGGCCGAGGAGTACACGATGTGTACTCATAAAGTACACGGCATGTACTCTGAAAATTTCCAAATTCTCCATTTTCCCTTAAAAATCCCGTAAAGGAGATATGTACCTAAAACCGAAGCTCCGAGTTCTTTCACATTTATTTCTATATTATTTATTTATACTTATTTTCTAAAAACAAAATCAAGAATCATGTCCTAAGATTTAATCAATATCAAAACATGAGATAAGAAATAATTTATACCTTGCATATGTCTTTTTCAGTTTCCTCATCTTCAATTGGAATAGAATTAAGAATTGGTAAGCATATATTTTTACAATCCTACCAATCCCATTACTAAACCTTCTTCATAGGACATCTATTTGTATAATGACTATGCACTCCACATTTAAAACATTCAATTGATCCCTCAGAAAGAACTTCTTTCCCTTTCCTGGAGTCAACTGGATGCTTCCTTTTTCCATAGCAGGTTCTTTCTTTATGACCTTCATTACCACATCTATATAATCTTCCTATCTCTTTGAAGTATTTTTCTAGGTTTTTCTTTTCCACATAATTGACACGTAGGTTTTTGAACATACATAACTTTATTATTATTACCTGAAATTCTATAGGGATTCTTTTCTCACATATTCGATACCTTTTAAAAATAACCAAGGTTCAGGTGGTCAATCGGGACTCTAGATAGTTGGTTAAGAATAACTACAAGAGTTCTTATTGTAGCTCCCATTTTATTTGGCTTATTATTCAGAAAACCATCGTCATTTTCTATACATACATTGTTACTTTGGTGCATACTAGATTCAACCATTTACTAAAACTAAAATGTTCAGTGTGATTATATCATTAAAATCATCATATAATATCTTATGAGGAGGGTAAACAATAAGATATACTTATTCATGTTATCTTAAACCCATTAAATTTATCTAAAATAACTATGACTCTTTGGAATATTCTAACCATTTTGGTTAACTAACTTATGCTTAAATAACACCCAAACCTCTAAAGTTATCTAGACCAACCTATGATACCAACTATAAGGCCCCGACCTTAAAACATTGCTTAATCTTGAGTTAAATCCAGAATTAACATTGAATATTTTTTCAGGTTTAGAGTTTTAGAGAATTAGGCTATAACTATTACATTACATCTCAAATATTACAATGTAGACACTTCTACTCAGTATCAATTTTTTTTTTCATAAAATAAAAAATCTTAAAAGAAAACAAGAATTATTTTCTTGATATAAACCTTCTTGAATTATTCCATTCTCTTACCCTTACTTATACCCTATAAAAAACATTTCAAAAACATAGGATGAGCATAAAAAGCATAGTAAGGGTTATAAAATAAAGAAATAAAACATTATTCCATCAATATGTACATAACATAAGCTCTTTAACATATATCATGAAATCATAAGATTTATGAATAACACATAGAAATCATAAATCATAAAGGTAACTTGTGGCATCCATAACATACTTACATTGTATATTTCACAACTTTGTAGGGATTTACATTTGGAATACCCATCACAATATATTCCCTAAATCTATTTGGAGAAACAATAATGTTTACCTCGATCACATTACCCATTTAATTGGAGAACAATCTTATGATCACCCACCCCAGGTTTATCACAAAACCACTAGTATACGTAAATAATTCCCATGAACCATAACGTAATCATAACACATAACACAATCATAAAAGAAAAATAACATTTCGACATTGTAATCATAATATATCAGTTAAATATATTGACATAATCAATACATTATCAAAATAATTATTAATACCAAATATGTAAAAAGAGTATATGGTATTTATTTTCCTTTCAAAAACATTGTATCACGTTAGGGAAGCCAAATATCAAATAATGCTCGCAGTAGCAGAAAGGTCACTGTCACTGTGTATGTTAAAAAAAACATTACCTTTGTCGTTTAGTGAAAATATTTGTAGTAAAAGATTCATTTTGAAAGAAATTAAGAATCAAAGGGTTTTATACACCATATAATTTTTTTTGTATAAATAAAAGTATACCTCAATGAAAGGAGATTGAGACAAAGTCCCTTTCAAAAATTCGATAGCCTAACAATATCACTTAAAAATTCATAAAATGAGTTGGCGAGAGAGAAAAAGGGTATCTCATCACTTGGAAATATAAGTTTCAGAAATAAGGATATAAAAGAACATATCCCATCATAAGAAAATAGAAATTAAAATACATGACATAAAAGAAGTCTTTTCTAAAAGAGGAGGGTGAAAGGTTCCCTTACCTTGTGTTCAACTTGTCTTGTTCATTATTTATCTCCCTGAATAACAAACATAAGTTAATTATACCTTCCTCAGAAAATTTTTCAAGTTCATTATTCCTTTTATATGACATATAACCTTTCCATAATAATAATGTATTTAATCAACTTCATATCAGTCTTTTTGTCAATGTTCGGTACTTGAGTCAAAATGAACTTGTTATAATTACAAATTGTCCATGTGATCAAAATTAAATTATCTCCATAATGATATTAATGATTTAGATATCATATATATCATACATATTTAGTATATATTTATTTATAATAATCCATATAATTTGGATATATGAAAATGAAATGCACCGTTCATGGAGATGGTAAGCCGTACGTACGAATGAACGCTACTTTAATTTCTTTTTTTCATTTTTAAAGGAATGAAAACTAAATTATACCTAGGTATATTATAATAATATCATATTTTATATACATTACATAAGTTCATTAACACCATCATTTATACGTTCCATGTATGTAATTAACGAGTCATATCACTTTGAGGGGGCGATAGTCCGCACTTCCTCAAATGAAATTATTGTATTTATATAACATGAAAAGCTTAAAGGTATGTTATAAATGATAATTTATGAATAATACAAATAAAATAAATATCATAAATATCATATATAATTATAGTTCCTTCATAATGGCCACCATGAGAGGTGGTACGGAAAAATCGAACAATCATCGTTTCGTGAGGCAGTAGTTCGACGTCCATAGAAACAATGTGTTCTAAATCCATTATATGAAGGTGTGTGTAAGTGTAGTTTTAATACTTATAATAACAAAAAAATATTATATTGAGGATACTGGTGTTGTTATAGAATAGGTAGTTAATAAGTAGAATAATGGAAAGGAATTTTAGAGAAGACACTACCACTTAAAATGTGTAACTTTCTTTGATTTGAGCCAAAATGCTTTCTTGAATTTCCTTATGACTAGGGTAAATATTCTAGGAGAAATAAGTGGATGTTGGGAGATTCTTAGAGAAAATATTGGATTAGATAAATGGTTTGAGATGTGTGTGTAATGGGTTAGAGGTGGCTGCCTTTTATAAGAGGGAGGAGGGGCTCTTTAGGAATGTTTGAAAGTATTATTTTATTATAAAATAATTTTTGGTTTTAAGAAGTCCAAAACTAATTAAATTAAAATATAAGACAAATATAAGTAGAAATAAAATAACTAAACAAAAATTGGATGGGTTTTGGATATTTTTAATCCTTATCATTTTTATTTAACCGTTTTTTTACTCTTATCATTTTATCAAGCATTTAACACTTTGAGAATCAAAATAGTTACCAAAACCTATAAAAATATACAAATAAAGAGTCATTAATAAAATTTGAGAATTATGTTAACTATTTGGAAAAATATTATATTTTTTGGAATTTTATAATATTTAATAAAATAATTTATAATTGAAAATATGATATATGTTAATTTTGACACTATTTATATCATGACTTTTTAAAAATCCATAAAAACTTGATTGAATTGAAGAAAATTTGTTAATACAAATATAACATGTAACTATCATCCAAAATATTATTGGATGAGATAAAAATAAAAAAATTACATTTATTTCAACATTTATAATATCATTTATTTGAATCCTTTATCAACAAAGCAATCACTCCATCGCCATTTTGTAATAATTAAATTTATTTATTTAATGTATAAAAAGTATAAATAAAATACCGTGATGTATTAAATATTTTTTAATTTATAATAACTATTTATAGTAAAAAGTATCACTTATATAACCCCATATAAATTTTTTTTTACTAAAAGATATATGTTTTTGTTATAATTTCCTTAACGTTAAATTAATTTTTTATAAAATGTCATTTTCACTTACAAGGGGCTCTATGGGGTGCCAAAATCAACCCAAGAATTCACATAGTTGGAAATGTATCAAAAAATAGGGTTAATAAATGTGTTATGGTAATTTAAAATTATTATAATATTATTTTTTACCCTTATTTATGAGATTTACCTTTTAACCATGGTAAATAAAATATTCACTGAGGTTACTATTCATAATGAATAAAAATAAAAGTTACCTATTTATATAATTTGGACCTCATGATTCCAAATATGGAATCCATTTTTCCAAATTCACAACACAGAGGTTTCAGAAATTAAATTAAAATTAATTCTCATTGTGAAAACAAAAAAACGTGTTTTTAAGAAGTAAAAACTACAAAAACATTGACATGTGTTTATGTTCAATTTCAAAGTGAAATTACTTTCAATGAAAAAAATTGGATTTAATGATAAAAATATATTCTAATTACACTTTAAAACCATCTAAAATAATAGTGTAATCTTATAAATAAATTATATTAAAATTCTATTTTGAATTAAAATACAGTATTTCCACCATTCATAAAAAAATGGACTTTATCAGAAAATACCAATTTTTTACCCAAAGTAAATTTTTAGGTACTTATTATGAAAAAGCAGTTTATTTGGTCAAATAAAACATACAAAAGTGAAAAAAACTAGATTAAAAAAGGGTTATCCATCAAAAGGTGGTGAATCTAAATTTTAAAGAATATTAGAGTATTTTATGCTTAAAATCATATTCATTCTTATTTTAAGCCTCTAAATTTTATTGGATAAAAATAAAAAAATTTAATAAAAATTTATAATCATATTATAGTTAGTTTTGTTCATTCCTACCAATAAAATGGCTAGGAGTTAACTACCATTTAAAATAATAATAATATTATATTATTTTTTGGTATAACTCAAAGTTGTGTGAAATGTAAGATTTCAAAGAAAATCATTGTTGCGTGTTGAGTACGCTATCAGACATAGAATCCCCTTGAAATTAAAATTAATATTTAAAATAAAAAATGATAAAAAATATTAAAATATCATATTATTTATTTACCTAGGATGTTACAAATACATATCATCATGTGGTTTTGTGATGAAAAGAGAGTCACATCACTGTGAATTCGGTAGTCCACATATACCCGAACGACGGTATCATATTTCCGTGAGTGAAAAGGTAAGAAATAAAATGATATATGGTATTTTAATAATGTTATATATTCTATTATTATAATAATTATAACATGTATATTACATATATTTATCCTTATTATATTTCATGTAAAGAGTTAGAAAAAACAAATCACATCGCTTTGTGAGGTAGTATTCTGTCATACACATTAGTGAAGTTATAATATTCTCACATGGAAAGGAAAGTAAAAAAGGTATATATGATATAATAAACCAAGAGGTATAAATATGTTATAAATATCATATATATATTTTAAATCCATTATCATACCCAAACGTGAGAGGTGGTAATGGAAAAATGAATGACATCTATTCACGAGGTAGTAATCCGCCGTATACACAAACAATGATTTCATATCCCATTTGATAGAAGTGGAGAAGATTGTAGGTCATGAAAATAACATAAAAAAATATAATTACATGTATTATAACAGGTTTATTATATCATAATGATATAATAATAAATTAATGAGGTTGTGTAAGAAATAAAATATAAACACTTGATGAAGAACGTTACCTCTTCTTCAGGTAACCACCTTGGGTTTGTACCAAAATCCTTCATAGGTTAGATTTATTCACAAAATAATGATTATATAATTATATTATGGAAGTTGGTAAGTGATTTGGTTGGGGATTTTATGAACCAAAATGGTTTTAAGGAATGAATAGGAGAGTAGAGGGGTAGTCTTTTATAAATTATGTGAGTGGAACACTTATAATTTTTAAAAATAAAAAGTGTAACGACATTTTTCACAATTCACATGGGTAAAAAAATATATCAAATTTAAAAATTATACATGATAAAGTCTATATAGGATCATAAAATATTTTTCATAAAATTTTATATTTCATTTTAACCCTTATCCTTTTAGTTTAACCCCCCCCCCCCAGTAAACCCATTTTTACCTTAATTGTGGTAAATAATTTTTAATATTTTTATTATTTAGTTATATAAAAAATTAAGTTGAGATTATTATATAATATAGATTCATATAATTAAAAATATTTAATCATTTATTCCAAATTCCATTTACATAATTGTAAAAAATAATGTAAAATTAATCCTTTATAGGCGTTGAGAAAAAAAGATTTTAAAGAGAAAATGTTCAACATTTTACAAAGTTTTTATGTCAAAATCTAATATAAAATTAAATAAAATGATATAAATTGAATTAATGGATATATAATTGAACTCATTTTACACTAATAAAAATTTAAAATATAATTTAACTTTATAAATAAGTTAATCTAAAAATAAAATTTCAATTAAAATTCAGTATTTTTCATTATTCGTTAAAAAATTAATCTTTTCAGAAAATTCTCAAAAATTAACCATAAGATAATTTCTATATTATTTATTAAGAAATTATTTTTTTTATAAAATTAATTTTATAAAATTTTAAAAATTAATTTTATTATAACTGTGAAAAAAGCAGTAAAACTACTTTTTAGAAAAACAGAGTTTTAAGTGTAAAATTAGATTTAATCACATTTCTTATCTAGAAAACGTATAAAGTAAATTTTAAACAGTTAATTGAATATATAATATTAAAATTTCATTAAAAAACTTCACCAAAATTGGGTTTTTAATTTATTGAGGCAAATCATATTTTTTTTTCAAAAAAATAGTTTTTCATAAAAAGATTACTTTATTTTCAAATAGTTTTTTTTCAATTTTTTATTAATTTGTCACAAAATAATTTATTATATATAAATTTATAAACCATATATTCTCATAATTTATTTAATACTATTTACAAACGCCATTCCAAAATCTTGGGAATAACTATTATATTAAATAATAATATTTTAATGATATGTCACATTTCATTTAAACAAAGTGTTTCATGTAATGAAAGTTAAACTCAGTGTTATTTGTAATGCAAGCCAAAATCAGTGTTTCATGTAAAGAATTTTTATATTGGTGTTTCATGTAATGCAATATAAACTCAGTATTTCATGTAACTCAAGCTAAACTTGATATTGCATGTATTGAAAAATATAGAAAAGATTAAATTTAACTGAAAAAAATATTTCACAAAATATATGGGTATTGCGGGTAGTGTGTAAAGGGAAGAAAAAGAGTCCATGATGCATATATGAGGATACTTTTTTGTGAGATACGTAGAGGGGTATTTTTGGAGTTTCATAAAGTTGGAAAAGGGTGTCCATTTTGTAGTCCACAAGGTTGTTCCTTGGTGGGTGTTGCATTTGGGTAGGGCCACGATGTAGAGGGGAACTACACCATGGATGGTGGCGTGTGAGTGTTACCATTACATAAGTATTTAGCCTTATGTCGATGGGATGAGGGTTTACTACACACAATAGGACATGTGCTATGTTGTAGATGGTGTTGGTGGGGTACTCCATACTGCAGCATGGAAGACCATGCCACATAGTACTGGTGTAGCCGGGTGGTGACATAGTCCTTGGACTATGATTTATCCTTCAACTAGCCAGTTTTTTAGATGAAATTACTATACTACCCCAACTTGAATTATTTTTCCTCTTCTTTTGTTCATTTTAGTGTCACACACACGAGGGGGGTTTTTCTTCTCCACTCCTCTTTATATTTTGTCTCTCCACCTTAGATTTCGAGTGGTTACACTAATAAAAATACCTTTATTCTTTAGGTTTCTCCTCTTTTCTTCCTCTGCATATATTTATACTTGCGTTTATTTCATTATAAAACCCTAAATGGTATATGGTTTGAAATTTAGGGTTTATGATAGTTTTAACTAGGGTCTTTTGATGTCTTGGTGTCATATATGGTTCCACCTTGCCTAGTTTGATAGTCACCATAGAAGGAAGCATTGTGACTCATTTTAGATTGTTGTTAGGGGTTTATTATTTATTTGAGGATGAGGGGTTTTTGTGATTTTCATTTAAATATCATATCATTGAATGATTATTTGGTTTCAATTCCTTAATTTTCTAATTCAAATATATATATTGAAGCTAAGAAGGATTTTATAAATTTTCTCATGATTTCTCACTCTATATAATGGTGTTTAATGGGTTTTAATGGGTTTCTAAATGGTTATTATGGTTTCAAGTGTTTTGAAAAATTCTTATATGGCTTTTTTAAAGGGGTTACTTAATGGATAAGATCATTTAGACCAGTTTAGGTCCTAAACTGGGTAAAGTATAGTTTTAAGGGATGTTTTAAATAATGTCTTTTTGTATACTTTTAAAATAATTTCAAAGAAAAATTTAATTGGTTATTGAATTAAATATGAATATGTCCCCATGTGAGCTTATTTTAAAGGGTTTCATAAAAGTGGATTTATAAGTTAAGAAAATGACTCAACACCCCAAGAATGTATGTCATATGCCAATTTAACAATTGAAATAATTTTTCTAAAAGGTGTTTTAGACCCTCAATCGACCCCCCTGAGATTTATATACCCATTTTGGGTTGTGACACCTTGAATATTATTTATATTATTTTATCTAAATTAATGATTTTTTAAAATTATGATGGTGGATATTTCATTCAAAGGTGTAATAGGTGATATATTGGATTTATTTGTTGTTCTATATCATTTATGTTGTGATGATTTCTTAGCTTCATTGTTTGTTAACCTACATTTGACATGTAATGGGAGTTCCAAAAAGATAAGAGATGAATTTTATGAGTGAAACAACCTATTTTTCATTATTACCTAGCAAGGTTGTTACGTCCCACAATAGTTGAGCACTCTCAGGATATATCATGTGACCCATTGTAGCGTTGGGATCTTGAGATAGATTATATGGCATGTATTGTTCTGCAATATTATCGAGTCATTGATAGGTTCTTTAGTGTCGACCTAGAGTTTATGTCACTAGTTTAAGATTTGTATTACTTATGTCCTAGGGAGTTTCCTATGTTGCTCATTACTTACTGAGGATTAACTGGGGAATATCATTATATGATTTTTTTTCTATTCACCTAGATTAAGTTAACGATATGAAACCATTCATTTGGTTGTTCATTTCCATGAAATTATGATATCATGATTATTGTGCGTGTTTACTTTATGTCCTAGTGATTGGTTGAGTTTACTTTAAAATCTATTTATAAAAGGATTTGATAGATGTTTTGAAAATGGAAAATAATTTTCTTTTATAAATATGATTTTTTGAAAAATAATTTTATAAAGGGGAAAGGGTTTCAAGTATACTTTTATTAATTTATTAAAGGTTTTTTTTCCATGGGTTAAAGTGTTTTGATAAAAATATTATAGTTTCACACTTTAATAATATGAGGAGTGGGATGTATTATAAAAATTATTTTTGGAATGATACTTGGTTTTTAAAATTGTATAATAAACAAATATTTTATATTTATATTTAAAACCATTTTTAATGAAATGGTTTTGGAAAGGAAAAAACGTATAATCTTCGGTGAAATCCTACAGAGAATGTTTTTTCTCACACCTTTCATATACCATTATGTATATAAATATCTAAAGATTTCTTATAGACACCCAAATTATGATCTTTCATGACCTCGATTATCTTATTTAGTGTTTATGTTCGGACGGTCTAGTTAGGGGTGAGGTTACATTGTGTAGAGTGACCATGGGTCACATTGAGATGGGTTTTAGCTATTCATATATGTTTTTTTGTCAGTATTAGCCAAATCAACCACTTTTTTCTATTATTATGTTTCCATTGTACCTGATTATTTTGAGAAGGATTGTTCTAATCATTTATTATGATGTCATGTTGTTCATTTATGACGTGTTATACTCTTTTTGAATGTTTAATTCTTATTAATTACATTTATTTTCAAGGCATGGGCATCCAATATACAGGTGGGTCATTTGATATTTATAGGCAGGATCCTTACCATGATATTTTTATATATGATGTAGAAATCATTCCCAAGTGCATGATCATGATATGCAAGAACTATTTTCCAACTTGTGTGAAAAGAGAAAATCTATAGATAATTGTGGAGATTTGGGTCATCTTTGGATGGTTTATTGAAAATTTATATTCTTCAACATAATTTTTGTGTAATCCTCATTCAATATCAATTTTTACACATCAGACAGATAAGGATGAATTCTCATAAATTTTAATGAAACCATATAGTTTAAAAATCTATAAATATATTTCAACAATTATAATGAATTCAAACATAATATTATCATAAAAACCATTTGATGTAAGGTATTTTTTCTATAAATAAACATCTCCTAAATTCTAAATTTATATTCCAACATATACATTCTCAATAATCTTATAATGGAAGAAACATTATTCATCAATTTTTACTTTTCAGGATACTCTTTATCAGTCGTGGGAAACATTAAGTTCTTTCTTTATTGGGTTCTTTCACACCACCCAACAAATATTCAAATACTTATTGATAAAAAATACAAAAAACACAATCAATTAAGATCTTAAATATCTCATTTTGGATTTTTTTTCAATACCTTGAACTACAATATAATTTCTACATAAATTTATGCTAATATGTCTAAAATATTTATTTTCTCTCTCCTTTATTGAAAAAAATAAAATAGCTTAATAATATGGGAAATTTTTCTCATCTAATTCTTTCACAATTGAAATTTTCATCCTCCCTCTTTTAATCTACCATTTAAACTATTCTCCAACATTCTTGAGATATACCACATGATATAAATATAATTTATAGGAGGATGACATCACATATGACTTTTAAATGAGCTATAAATTAATAAAATATAAGTAATCTTGAGAAAATTCTTGATGTAGAAAACAAGATTAATGAAAATAGATAAAAAAGTTGTCCACTAACTTTCAATCCATTGATAAAAACTCTAAAATATTGTTTTAGGGGGTATTCAAATGAATTTTAGTAATGTTTTAAGCTATAATCACCCTCAATAAACACATTAAAAAGATTTAAGAGTAAGAATTTCTTCCTCCCCTTTCAAATCATTTTTTATTTAATAGTAACTTCTCCTTAATAAATAGATTTAAAAATGTTAGGACAAAGTTTGGATTTAGTTTTATTTATTGTCAATTGATCAATATGTTGATTACATTTAAGAAAGAAAGTATTTTCAGAAGTGAATGGAAATCTGTATTGAAGAAAGGGAGTGTGTGTGTAACGTTTTCAATCAGATCCAGAACCATCAACATGATAATCAGATCTAGACTATAATACTCAGACCATAACAATGTGTCATTGAATACAATACATTGGATTGGGACATTGATAGAAACTCAGAAGATGTTAGAAATCATATTGGGTCTAGAGATAATATAGTGATCGTAATGAGGAAGTCTTCCAGAGTATAAATGGATATGATCAATATCTAATGATTCATTTCTATTTTTTAATTAACAGAAGTTATAAGTTGTTTGAGAACTTGTTATGCAAGCCTTATGAAGGAAAGTGGGGAGTTCTGGTGCTACCAATCATATTATGGCTTGGTTGGAATGAAAGAAGTTGATGGAAGTCAGTGAAGTTAAAATACTTCCCAATGTATGTTAGAAGATGTTATACTAGTATTTATCATATTCAAAGTCATCATAAAGTCATGATACAAGATAGAGTTTGTAAAAAAGAGGAGAATAAAATGTGAAGCATTCTATTTGTTTCTCATCGGTGTGAGGAACACCAGCCATAGAAGGATGAAGATCATAAGTATGAGAATCATCAGTGTGACAATATCCGAAGGGTAGAAGATTGATCATGCTGAAGAAAAGAAGTCACTGCCGACACTGGTCTATTAGATGTGGTATGCCACCAATTTTTCATAATAAATTTCGAAACTAATTCATTTTTTGGTATCATTTTTATATCAGATTCAGAGTTTTATGGGAGGTTTAATGGTTGAAAAATGTTTTAATTGTATTTTAATTGAGTCAAGAAAACAATAATTCATACTTTGTTCTCATATAATTGGGTCAAGAGAAAAAGAAAAAAATTATTGATTGTTTCTAAAGAAGAAGTGAGGACTCATCAGACTGTAACTGATAACATTAATTAGAGTGAATCCATAACCAATCCATTAGATTCATACTAACACTAATAAAATAATCATATTCATTATCATTAGTTTGTTGAATTTAAGAAAAAGAGAAATATTTTTAGGATATTTTAGAATGTTTTTCAATGTCTTACATTCAACAATATGTATGAAGCATCTATATGAGGAGAGTTTTAGTGTTTACAAGAGGTAATTGTAATGGTATGTATTCAATTCTGTATATTTTTTCATCATAATAAATAATCATAATGATGAATCATATTGAAGAATCATACTGCAGAAATATTTGTGAACTTCAAGAAGTCTGATGTTTTGGGAATATTTTAGAAGACCCCAGATACATTTATAAGAGTTTAATAAGTCAAAGTTAAATAATTAAATGAACTATAAATTTAGGATTTATGAATTTCATTGAGTGGGAATTGAAATTAGTTTTCTTGCCTATTTTATTGTAGGGTACCTATAAAACGGGAGGACATGCTATTTGTATGAAGTACAAAAACATGAATTGTTAATGTGTGCTGAGAGCTTTGAAATTTTTATTATGTATTTATTTTCCAAACAGTCTTTATTTTATAGATTGATGTTGAGGTAGTTACATTGGAATGAGTCTATCAGAGTGAGGTTCAATCCGATCAATGGAGAAAGTTATAATAGTTGGATTCTTCTTTAGAACAAGTACATCATAGTGATCCCATCGAAGTTACATCCATTAGAGAATGGTTCGTTGGATCAATTTCTATCATATGGATGAATTTTGAGCTTCCAATTGAGTTCCTACTCAATTGAAGATGGAAGAGTAGAAAGAGAATCTGACTAAGTCCAATCAGATAGAGAATATCAGACCAAGGTTATCAGAATGAGGAAAATCAGACCGACTCTTGTTGAGAGAGTTTTATGGATATATTTTCTATATAATGTTTTAATATTAAATATTTACTTAGAAAATATATAATTTTATTAATGATTGTACATAATTAAATTTTGATTCATCTTTATAATGAAATTTGTGAAGATATTCTGAAGTGGATCAGAAAAGAAGAAGGAAAGTGAAGCTTGTAACTACAGATACTCACTAATTGATGAGAAGGCTTGATTATCTTGATGGGGTGTATAAATAGCTATCGGAAAATGGTTACTGAATTTTTTTTTTGAGGGTATAACCAACTATAGAAAAAAATTTTATAATGGTACTGTAAAATTGTTTACTTTTTGTTCCTTTTTATTACAGAAATAAGATAGTGAACAAAACCATATTGGCAGGACTATCCAACAAGTTAAGGAGTTGGCCTTTGTACCGAACCTTGTCAATATCATGTACTATACCATATTTATATTTTTAGCGTCTTAAAGGTGTGGTTGTGAGTATGGATCATAACTCTAACAAGTTTTAGAGGATAAGAATGTTTTTGTTAAGGAGTTATGAAACTTTCTTATAAAATAAAAAACAACTACTCATTCACCCCATATCAGTGGTCTTTCTCATACATAGAAAAAAATTGGTATTTGAACCCAGGTTCCCTCTAAATGATCCATATATGAGAATATATAATTTTAATTCCATGAACTATAAGGGGATTCTAATTTTCAATAATAATAACTATCATATCTAGAAAGATAGAATTCTACCATATCTTATATCTCTTGGTTATAATGATTTGGAAGCTATTAAAGATGGATTTATTCCTCATAGAGATAATTATCCTCTTACTACTGTTGATAATAGAAGTCTTGATAATGATGGAAGAACTAAGAATAATTTACTCCCATCACTAAATAAAATTGAGTTTATCAGATTAAATGGATTTAGAAATTCCAAAGTTATATGGGATAATTTGAAAAACATTTATGAAGACAATAAAAAGGTGAAGAAGGAAAAGTTAAAAATTTGGATGTTGAATTGTGAAGATCTGAAAATGGATAAGAATGAATATGTTGGTGACTTATTTACAATGGTAAATGATATTATTAGCACCACAATATGTCTTGGTGAGAAATTTGAAGACTCAACCATTTTTTAAAATATCTTGATATTTCTACCATATAATTTGGATGAAAAAGTTTCATCTTTGGAAGATAGAGATCCTGAAACACTATCTTTGGATGATCTTTGCAACACTTTTGTTACTTTTTAAATGATAAGTGAGAAGGTTATGACATTTTAAAGAAAGTTTGATCAAGAAATGGCCTTAAAATCCTTGTTAAAATGAAAAAACCAAGATAAATAAGTTAAAGAAGAATTATGTGATTTAGAAGAAGTAGAAGAAACTGAATATTTAAACACAATAGATTCCCTAATTTTTAAGAAATGCAATAAGATAAAATGGAAAAGAAAAACCATTAGATTTTGGAATTATGAAGGGTAGGTAAATTTTTCATAGAATTTTCCTAATAATAAAATTTAAGAGCCCGAGTCTTAGTAAGATGATGATAAATCTAAAAAATGGAAGAAACATAAGGAAATATTTCCTTAAGACATGAAGAAGAAAATTTATATAAGAAGAATAAAGAAGGATGATTAGTCATCTAGTGATGAACATGATCATCAATGAAAATTTATTTCTCAAGTCATAAATGGAAGTGACTTATCTAGTAGTAATGATGATTATGATGAGATGATAGAAATGGAATGGATTCTAAAAAGGAATTTTTAAAATACACTTGAAAAATATAATCAACTCAAGAAAGAAAGAAAGAAGATGCAGAATAATTCTAAAAGACATAAATTTTGAAAATGGTGATATTTAATGAAAACTAAAAAGTTATAAAGAATATTCATCTAGAAATAATAATATCAACAAGATAGAATCTACACTTTTTGAAGAATGTAAACAACAAAATTGAAGATAGCTAAATCTGAAAAAATTAATTGATGTCTTGAAAAGTAAGTTGGGTGAGAAAGAAGAATAGTTTTAAGAAACATAGTCAAATTTTCTTAAAAAAAAATGTGATATAATAAAGATGAGAGAAAAATTTACCAAGAAATTTGTTGTTAAAGGTGAAAATTCTCAAGAAGGTGAAAATAAAGCTGATTGTGGTAAAAAAGTGGAGAAAAACAAACATGCTAAGTTAGAATTAAAAAGGTTCTTAGTTATTTAGATAGAACAAGTTGACATGGCTAGAAATTTAGAAGAAGAACATAAATCAGCTGAGGTAAAAGGAAATAAGAAGGGTTTTTAAGATCTTAGAAAAGTTGATAAAAAATATCAATAGATTTTGATTTGAAAATTTAGAAAAGATGCAAGATCTATGAGCATGAAGGCTATGTTACTAAAAGATGTTTGACTATAATAAAAGAACAATAGGAAGACATGAAATAGATTTTACAAACTCACAATAAAAAACGTTTCAAAAAGAAGAAAATAAATCAAAATACTTATCATAAGATTCTACAGATGAAAAGAAACATGTTACAAATTCTGAGAAGGATGGACAGATGGAAGAAAATACATCCAATACAAAATCAGAGAAGAAGAAGAAAAAGTAAAGGCTGAGAGAAGAATATTTTTCCAAAATATGATTATGATAAACAACTAAGGTTATTTTTTATTCCCAAATATTTACATTTTAACCAACTTAATGGTAATTGAAGGAGTTAAAATAAGGAAGATGATATTGACGAGTCACTTACTATTCTTGCAAAAGAAAGTAATGAGGTTGAAAAATATGATTTTTTGAAAGTTTTTCTTATACACTGAAACTTTATAATATGTTATTTGAGATGGGTGAAGCTTATTTTAAACAAATCCTTTTAATATTTTCCTAGAAATGATAATGATAAAAGAAAAATAAAAATGTATCTAATGAGAAATATGTTATAGAGAATATTTATAACATTGATTATGAAATATAGTTTTATACACTAGGTTCCCCGTCATATAATTATAGTTTTTTAGTTAAATTCATGTTGTTAATAAGATCATGTGATACTTATGTTCTCCTGAAAAATAATTTCATGTTTGTGATGAAAAGTTCCAACCCTTGGAAATGAGATCATTTTTCAATAAGGGGTAAACTTGTCATGATGGCCCCTTTGAAATTAATTTTCAATAAGGGGGAGAGATCAAAAATAGGGTTATCAAGAAATAAATTGGGAGAAGAAAAAGTGAGAAAAGAAAACAAGTGGTATTATTTTGAAGTGGGTGAAGTGGATATTGATAAAAAACGCAAAGGGGGATATTTTTAGGATCTGGATGTGCTTTTTTTGTATTTTTTTGAATAGATCAATATGTTTATTATGTTAAAGAAAGAATATATGTTGAGAAGGTAATGGAAATTATGATTTAGGAAATGGAGTGTTTTTGAAGATTTCAATCATATCCATAACCATCAGCATGAAAATTAGATCAAGACTATCAGACTCATATGATAGCCACAAGTCATTGAATATGATCCATTAGATTGGGATCTTGATATAAAGTCAAAAGATTATAGAAATCATATTTTTTCTAGAATGAAATTGGTTATTGTAATGAGGAAGTATTCCAAATATTGAATGGATCCAATCATTATCTGAAGATTCTTGGATGTTTTATAGTTCACAAAAGTCATAAGTTTTCTAAGAACTTTTCATGCAATCCTTATAAAGGAAATAGGAAGTTTTGGTGAAACCAATCGTATTATGTATCATTTGGAAATAAATACCTTTATAGAAGTCCGGGAAGTTACAATTCTTCCCAATATAAGTTATATGATGCTATGGAAATATTTTTCATAATAAATGTCATGAAGAATTCATGATAAAATATATAGTTTTTGAAAGAGAGGATAATATGTTTTGAATCATTCTAGTTGTTGATCATTGGTGGGAGTAACACCATAAACAGAAGGATGAAGATCATCTGTATAAGAATCATATGTGTAAAAAAATCAGATGTCTAGAAGATTGATCTTACTAAAAAAATGAAGTCCCTACCAACACTGGTCCATCATATGTTGTATGCCACCGATCTATAATAATGAATTTTGACACTAATTCATATTGTTGGTATCCTTTCTATATTATATGGAGTGTTTTATCAGAGGTAGAATAGTTGAGGATGGTTGAATTTTATTTCAATTGAGTCAAGAAAACAAGAAGTCATACTTTGTTTTCTTACAATTGGGTTAAGAGAAAAAGAAAAAAAGTATTGATTATTTTTCAAGAAGAAGCGCAGAATCATCATACCGGTGCAAATAATATTCATTGGAGTGAAGTCGAGACCAATCCATTAGATGTTTATTGGAACCAATAAAATCATTGGATGTGTGATCATTTATTTTATTAATTTAGTAAAAGAAGAAATACCTTTAATTTATTTCAAAATGGTTTTCAATTTATTATAATTAATAGTTGGTATGAAGTATCTATATGAGAAGACTTTTATTATTTACAAGAGGTCATTATAATGGGCCTTCTTTAGTTATATATATGTTTACATTGTAATAAAGAATCAAAATGATGAATCATATTGAAGAACCATTCTGAGGAAATGTTTTTGAACTTGAAGAAGTCTGAAGTTTTGAGAATATTTGAGAAGATCCTACATGTATTTATAAGAGTTGAAGAATTCAAAGATGAAGACTTAAATATAATAGAAATTAAATATTTATTAATTCTATTCAGTGGGATGTGAAATTGGTTTTCCCACCTTTTATATTATGGGGTTCCTATAAAATGAGAGAACATTCCATTTATATGAAGTGTGAATAATTGAATTGTTAATGTTCACCGAGAGATCTGATATTTTTTGTAAGGTATTGAGTTTCAAACTAGGATTTTTTTTCCAGGTTGATGCTAAGGAAGTTCTATAGAAATTAGTGCATCATATTGAGGTTGAATATGATTAATGGAGAAAGTTATAATGGATGAATTATTTATCAAATCAAGTCCATCAGAGTGGGCTCATTAGAGAAACATCTATCAGAGAAAGATTATTTGGACCAAGTCCCATCAAAAGGTGGAATTGTGAGCTTCTAATTGAGTACTTATTCAAATGAGAAAGGAAGAGATGAAGGAGAATTTTATCGAGGCCAATTAATTGGAGACCATTAGACCAATGTTACTAGTCTGAGGTAGATCAGACTAACTCTTGTTGAGGGAGTTTTCTAAATAGATTTTATAGATAATGTTTCAAGACTAAAATGTTTCTTATAGAATTTATGATGTTCTTGAAGATTGTACACAGGTAAAGTTTGATTCATCTTACTTGTGAAGGAAGTGAATAATTTATGAAGTGGAACCGAAAAGAATAAGGAAAGTGAATCTTGTAACTATGGATACTTACCAATTGATGAAAAGGATTGATTATCTTATTGGGGTTTATAGACATCAATGGGAAATTTGATACTAAAAATCATAGATGAGGGTATAAAAAACTATAACAAGAAATTTATTACTGGGATTTTAGAATTGTTCACTACTTAATCATTTGTATTCCAAAAAGAAAATAGTGAAATAATCCATGTTGGTGGCACTGTCCAATAGGGTAACGAGTAGGTCTTTGTACCGAACCTTGTAAATATTGTTTAATATTATATACTTATATTTTTTTCATATGAAAGTTAAGGTTTTGAGTTATATTTGAGTAGATCATAACTCTAAAAAGTTTTAAGGGTTAATAATTTTTTTATGGAGTTAAGAAAATTTCTTATAAAATAAAGTGGAACCACTAATTCACCCCCTCTTAGAGGCCTTGGTTATACTTTGGAATAATAAAAACAATATACAAAATTAATGAAAAAATTACTATTATACCACAAGCATCAAATTCTTCATGTACTATCTAGGATTATAGTGCGATGACACACATTGTCATGGGTTGTTAAAATTTGGGATTTTTTTTGTTCTTTGAAGTGTTTCAGGAAAAAAATGGTAATTCATCCTATAAAATGACCACATATAAATTTTCTAACCACTCTGTTAATCCCAAAATATAGTTTTTACCATAGGAAAGGGGTTTGGTGGAAATCTGAGTGATTCAAATTTTCACATAATATTTAATATTTAATTAATTAATGTATAATTTTTTCACACATGTTAATTAAGTTGTATATATTAAATGGAGTGTTAGATTGATATTTCATCTCAATTTTTATGTCTAAAATTGGGATGTTTTCATATGTGAGGCATAACCTTGCGTCGAGAACCGGGGCATGGCTCAAGCCCCTTTTCATTTTCTTTTTTTCCCTTTTTCTTTTTTCTCCTTTTAACTTTTTTCATTTTTTATTTAATATATTTTCCCTTGAATTCATGTGTAATCCTCATGGGTTTCCCCCTTTATGATTCCTGTATGAGAGAGGGATAAGGAAAGAAGATGGGGAGGGATTTAGGAGGTGTTGTTTGGGAGCTCGTCCGGAGGTAGATTGAGGCTTAGTGGGTGCATGGTGTGGTTTTGAGATCAAAGCATTGGAATTTTCCTCATTGAGTTAGGACTATTTTATGTTTTTCACTTTAAATACATTTATATATTAGTTTTTTAGGTTTTTAATTCTTTGTATGTGTTATTGGGGACTCTATGGGAGTTGATATGTGGAATTCAAGGAAAAATTAGGCGTTTCAAGACATTTTATAGGCATCCTGTTGAGGAAAACCATGTACACAACATGTGGTTTTATGGACACACACCATGTGTTCTTTCTATTTGGGGAAGGTAATGTTTTTATGACTTAAATAAATGTACTATAGGGTATATTATATGTAGTGGGATTCTAGGGTGTGGATGAGTACTCATCCAGATACCATGTGTTGGGGTACTTGGCCATGTGGAGTACACAACCATTTCCCATGCGGGGTGAATACCATATAGGCGTACACAACTAGGAGGAACACATGGAAATTCCATGTGTGGTATATATCCACATAACTTATGTGAGAGAACACACTATGTACTAAGAAATCACATCATATACTCGTAAGGGTTACACACCGAGTAGAGGATGAGGTAGATAGGAAGGTACCCATGTGGGGTGTAAACGCTGTGTACATGGTTCACACACCAGTTACTTTGGAAAGGTACACATTGAGTATCTTGAGGAACATGTCTAGGGAGGACCTCTGTGGGTACATGCTTTGTACCTTAAGTATATGTCGTGTACTTTATTGCCTTATCATGTCTTCTATATTTACACCATGGTATCAAAATTAGACTTGTGAGTTGTCCATTATAAGAAATTTTCCATGTAGATCATGATTAAGGAATCATTTTAGTGTTTTGAATTAGTCTAGATAGTGTTTTGGACTAAGAGAGTTAAATAGTTGGATTTCCTTGAGATTTGGATTTAAAATCCCTTACTTGGTTGGGTGTGACCTGTGAGGATCATGTGTGGGTTGTGGGCTCATTATTGGGCCTAAGTTTTGTATTTTGGAAAATGTTGTTCAAGGTTATTTAAGAAATATCTTGGAAGGAAGGATAAAGTGGTATCTCGGAGGAGATCTTGGTTTTACCCCATGTGTCGAGACTGGTTTCTCTAGGTTATAGAAGTCGAGGTTTAGCTCCCGTGTTAAAGGATTAGAGCTATTAGATATTTTGGGTTGGGTTGATGCTATGGTATAACTGTTATGGATTGGTTCTATTGTGTTGTTGAGAAATGTTTGAGGGGATCTTGAGGACTTCCTTGTGGGATTGATTCTAATCAGGTGACTAGGGGATGCCATAGTTGGCTGTTGAGAATGCCCGTGTGGCATGTTTTGGCTTGTTCTAAAAAATCCCTTTGTGGGGTTCCCTTTTGAGGTGGTCATGAAGACTATTTTGAATTCCCCTATTGGTGGGATTATTCTTTGTAGGCCCCTTTGGGTTCCATTTATATTGAGGATCAGTTTGATCCATTGAGGTCCATTTGATATGTTTCTACATTGGCCATGTCTCATGCTTTTGGATGAGAAAGAGGAACCACTTGTAGGGTGTCCTACTTTTTTGTGTGTCCTTTTTGTTGTAATAGTTGGTGCCCTAGACCCTACTTGAATAGTAATTTTCAAATTACAATATCATGTATACAATGAGTTATGCATGATGTGAACTTACAATAATAGTGTATATATTTCTCACACACTATTTAAATGGTAAATTCCAAAGATTATTTGTCATTTAAAAAGTTTATATAAGTTCCTAGGATATAATGAGTACCTCCAGATATTATTACATTAATGTTAAACATATTATTTATGGTCTAGATACATTATACTGACTAGACATAGTTTATTTAAGACTATCAGGTGCTGGGGGATTATAAGCATCACTCCTTCTACTCATTAATTTCTCACTTGGTGACCTATAGTAGTTGAGATTATGAGGAAAAACCCTCCAATAGGAACACCACATGTTTCATGTGTCATTAGTTATTCCTATCTATGAACATGTGTATTGGTCTCCTACCATGGGATCATTATTAATGTGATCCATTTGATTACATACTTTTTTATAAGGAAAACACCATAACATTAATGTCATGGTGAGGTAGCATGTGTTGGGTGCGTCATTGGTTTTATTACATTGGTTGAATGATCATGATATAATTTTTTTACTTCTGATTTTAGGATGTGATATCTCAGGCCTAGTTAATATGGATGGAAGTACCTTTATTAAATTAATGGACATGGTATTTAATGATAAATCCATTCAATTAGATAAAAAAACTTAATTAATAATGGATAATGACACACATTTCACATCCCACTTTATGAGATATCATATAACAAATAGACAATATAACACATTGCATATTCTTAGGATGGTTGCATCACTATGACTATTCCTTGTCTGTTTAAATGTTTTGATGGATTGCTAGAATATGCTATTGTCCCATAAATATTATTCACTTCTATTAATATAAAGGCCTAGAGGGTCAAACATAATATCACATTCAATATTTAGAAATATTCTACTGAATAGGTATACAGGACATGGTGGGCCCCACCATGGGGTTCGAGAGTTGTCCAAGCATATCGATTAATGAAGAATAAAAAAATTAATTATTATTCGAGTATATAATAATTAGGTTGAATTTGTTAATTAAAATTATTTAGGGGCATTTAAGTAAATAAATGGAATAATATTATATGAAAAAATATTATTTCCATATTCAAGGTTCATCTAATATTAGTGGGAATTTAAAGTTGAGTTAATAACTCATGTTTTATCACATAATATATTTAATATATATTACAAATATGAGATAAATTATAAATAATATTTATGATGCATTTAGTTCATCATAATTACTTATTTATTACTTATTTAAAAGATTTTAAATATACGGGGTCTAGGGAAACCTCACCATGTATTTTAGACATCCACTATATAAGAAAATGAGGATCTCATTTCTGAGTGTTGTTCATTCCAACAGATTGATTGCACCTCTTTCCTCCTGAATCATAGAGTGAGAAATGCTCTATCTGAGTCAGCGATCCACGAATTCCTTCATGGATAGAAGGCATGGGATTGAGGTGATTGTTGCAGCATTGAAGGAATCATCAAAGCTTCGTTCTAGCACATGGAATTCAATAAATAGCGTATGTGTGGATTCTTGAAGCATGTATGGATGATCTAGAAAGTTTTGACTTCAAATCCTCCATGAAATAGTCATCAACTATGGTCTATAGTTGAATGAAAATAAAACCATATGACATAAACATTTATTTATTTCTCTGCTTTGAAATATTCACAAGAGATCCTCAGACCTCTACCAGGGCTCAGATCACTGGTGAAGACAAAGTTACATCACTTCGGTGATGAAATATTTAAATCCCTAGGACAGCATCTTCTGTTGTTCACCCCGATACCTTTAATTGGTATAATATGGATCATGTGAATTTTCTGAGAAAAGAAAAAAATTAATTTACATTAAATTAAGTAGATAGATTTAAATTGATCCAATAGAACAAACCACACATTGATTCTATTTTTGATGGCCAAGTTATGAACATTCAATTTTTTTGTTATGAATTAAAAACATGGATTTTTATTTTTAAAATTTTTAGGAAAGTATATATATATATATATATATGTTCAAGTTTTTATTTTTGGCCATTATTTGGCCAGAGGAATTCCGATGATCGAGATTTCATAGGCCGAATTTTTTTCCCGGTATGATGTTTTCTTCCTAAGGAATGTTTTAAAATTATATAAAAGAATAAAATGGTTAAAAATAAAATTATAATTTTATTTTTATTTTTTAAAAGGATAAAATCAGAGCCTTTTTGACAATTAAAAATCTAACAAAGGGAGGGGGGGGGGCACTCAGCTGTCCCTGCAGTTGGATTCCCCTAGAAGTAAAACTTGTTTATTATAAAAACAAGAAAAACAAATAAGGGGATTCCAAATGAATATTTATTCTTTCCAGCCTCCTCCTCATTTTTTTAGCTCAAACCACCTACAAGCTGAGATACTCATATTATAGCGACCCTAGACTTTAACGAATATCATTACTTGATTTTAAGCATAGTATAGCATCATATTACCAGCCAAGGATCCTAAAGTCTAGTGTCTTGGAAGATAAGGTACATAAAACTTAAAACATGGGACTAAATATAACATTTCATTATTTAGTATTCATAAAAAGATAATAACTTTCATTTTACTCATACAAATTTGTAGGATAACCTAGAGGCAACTTGAACAAATATATAAGCTAAAAATCCTTGTAGGCTAATAAACATATGAATAAAGCTTTTGAACATGGGTTAGAAGGCATGGCATAATGTTATAACAAGGCATTGAAAATATGGAATCATAATATATAAACATGGGATCAAATAACCATGGATTCATAGTAATGTGTTATTAACATAAAACATGCCTTTAGCATGATTCAAGGCTTGTTTCACATATAGGAGCACAAGTCAAGGATAGCCACTAAGACCGTTGCACATGATATAATGAGAAAAGGCTAACCGCCAAGACCGTTGCACATAACGCCTTATGAGACTCAATTTTACCCAATTAATTAGAGTGATATATAGTATAAACCATCATAATATGTTCATGAATATTTTTTCCACACATAGAATCACACATAATCAATCATACATAAACATAATCATTCCCATGGAAAGAAATGGGTGTCATAATCATTTCATAAAGCATAATAAATGGTCTTATAAAAAAGTGTCCATGAAAGGAAGGAATTAAAACATAAATGGACATTTATATGGTGAAATAATCATATATCATGGTAAGTGATGTCAGACATAAATGAAAACATTTAACAAGAGTATTTAATAAATTATAGCATTAAAAAATTTTACTACAGTTTTAAGAAAAATACTAAAGAGAATTTAAAATAGAAAAGTAAATAATATTTTATATGAAACCAGAAGTTAACCAAGAAGGTTTTCATAATATAATTGATAATTTTATAAAAATAATGGTAGTTTAAAATAAATGATAGAATGTACTTGAAATTGGGCAAGAATTTGAGAAATTCCCTTAAAATGGCTTGCTTATCAGGTAGAATTGAGTAGGGAATCATTTAAAAACATGTATATTCACAAAAGATAATGATTATTGGATATTTATACATGATTTTGGAGAATATAAATATAATTTATATGATTTACATGAAAATAACTGATAACGTAATTTGGGTAAAAAGAAATATAGAGCAACCCAATGGAATAATGGATGTTTGGGTATAATCCCTTACTTTAAGTATGATGGTGTCCTTAACGTTTTCTTAATGTCATGTATTAACAATTTAAATTCATTAAATAATATTTAAAGAACCTATTATTTATGAAATAAATTTATTATAACCTTAATATGTTCATTCATGACCCTTTTTGATGAGTCAAGGGGTTGAATTTCATATTTTTCATTGGTTTTCATGATTAGATTACTTATTTTCATGTAAGGATAAAAATGTAACATGAGAATGGTTTTACATAATTGGAGTTATATATTATTAGTGATCATACAATCTATAAATTGTTTTATAAAATTCATTTGGTTATTTGGAGTGAAGATGAATCATTATATAAAACTTTAGTGACAACTGTTATAGTTAGTTGGCGGTTTTTTGATCACATCGAACACATTTTTTTATAAAGTAGTATCATGTGTATAAAAGATTACATGAAATTAAATAAGACATAATACATATATTTTAGTCTAGTTCAACCATAAAAATTGTTTCATGACACAAATTTAAGATGATAATAGAAATTGAAACTCGCCGTCCTTGAATGTGATAAATTAACACATCTAAGATGGTGTTTTCATTTCTAGTATAAAAGGAGGGGAAATGAGAGATGATAATGAATTATTCCATTATCATAAAAAAATTATATTACATGAAAGGTACTAAAGTTATCATAATATTTGGATTAAAGGAGGTGAGGAAAGAAAAACAATGTAATGGAAATTTAAAGATAATAAAAAAATGAAAAGAGGAATTTACCTCTTGAATACAACTTATTTGAGAACCTCTTTAGGTTAAAGGATTTAATATTTTGAAGATAACAACTGATTATGGATATGGTAGATTGGATTAGGGAGATATTTGAGAAAAATGTATACAATTATCAAGGCTTTAGAGGAGTGACGTGAAGAGGGGGGTGAAGGTGATTTTTATAGTGGAGGAGAGGAGAGTTTTCTCAATATTTTATTCATTATTTTATTATTTTATTCAAGAAATGAAATAGTATTGATTCTTGAAAAAGAAAATAGTAATACATGCATGTGATTTTTAAAACAAGGTTTTTACCTCCTCCATGAATCAATAAATATTTTATTTGACATATAATGTATATACAAAGTAAATTACTGTATTTTACTATTCCCCAAAAATTCAAGTATTTCAGAAAAATGCCAAAAATGCACCCCAACCAATTCTTGATGTTTATAATTCAAATATTAACTCCATTTTATGAAAATAATTTTTAAAATATTTGAAATTTAAATTTTAATTAAAATCATAATTTACTTAAAAAATGAAAATTTTAAAATTAAGACTGATTTTCAATCACTTTGAAAAATTAATTATGGTCTTAAAATTATCATATAATCCTAAGTCATAAAAATACTTATTTATGAACACATTTTATGAAAGTAAAATTTCTTTTAAATTGTTAAATTAATCATAAAATTGTAATTAAATATCCATGACTCACAAAAATACCAATCCTATGATATAATTATATCATTTTATCACTTATAATATGGTTAAATTTTATTTATACTTTCATTATTAATGTTACTCATTCACTTGGATGATTTACTTATCATAAGGGTCATATTACTATTCATAAGGGCAACATTACTATTCATGAGGGTCAGTTACTATTCACAAAAAATTAAGTTTGTGTTATCAGGCTTCAAATATCTTATTAATCAAAACCATGTATGTTAGATTTTTGAAAATCAAATCACAAAAGTGACAATATTATGTTCAAAGGTCACATAGAACTTAATAGTTCCTTATGTTGTGATTTCATGACATAATAATAGGAAGAGAATTTCTATTGATTAAACTTTGGGTCATTACATTCTTCCCCCCTTATGAAATTTCACCCTCAAAGTTTCCTTTTACATTCTAAGCTGCAAACAGGTGTGGGTACTTTTCCTTCATTACCTCCTCGAGTTCCCATGTTTCCTTTTTGTACTTATGGTTCCTCCAGAGTACTTTTACCAGGAGAGTAGTCTTGTTGCATATAAATTTATCTCTATGATCATTGATCTTCACTATCTTCTTCTCGTAAGAAAGATCATTCTCCAATTGTACCACCTATGAAGAGAGTACATGTGAAAGATATGATATGTACTTCCTTAAGAGGGATACATGGAAGAAATCATGTACATTAGACATGTTAGGTGGAAGTGCTAGTCGATAGGCCACAACTCTGACATGATCAAGGATCTTGAAGGGGCCGATGTATCTGGGACTTAACTTTCCTTTATTCCCAAACCTCATGGCCTTATTTCACGGAGATATGCATATGAATATCTTGTATATAAATTTTAACTCAAGGTCTCATCAATGATTGTATATATAAATATTATGTCGAATTTAGACTACCTTGATATGATGCTGAATGGTTTTCACCTTCTCCCCCATTTCTTCTACCATTTGACTTCCTAAATGCTTATGCTCATAGACTTTATCCTAACATGTTGGTGTTCTAAAATTTTTCCAATAAATGGATTCATATGGTTCCATTCAGATGCTCGAGTTGAAACTTTTGTTGTAGGAGAATTTAACTAGTGGAAGATATTGGTCCCATACTCCTTTGAAGCCCATAAAACTTGTTCTCAAAATGTCTTCTAGTTTCTAAATAGTTCACTCAGATTGAACATCACATTAAGGATGATTGGTCATACTAAAGTTCAGTTCAATGATTAGAGCATGTTGGAGAATTTTCAGAACATTGGGGTGAATCTCCTATCTCTATCAGATACAATAGATAGTGGTACTCCATTCATTCTTACCACCTCATTGATATATATTTGTGCAATTTGATCTAATGATAAGTCCTCTAGAATTGTGATAAATTGAGATGCCTTTGTAAGATGATCCATAATGAACAATATAGCATTGTTTCCTCTAGATTTCCATGTAAGTCCAATGACAAAGTCCATGGTGATTTTCTCCCACTTCCATGTTGGTATGGGTAGTGGTTTCAACATCCCCTTAGACTTATGTATTTCAGCCTTCACTTGTTGACATACCAAGCACTTTTAACGCACAGATCACATCCGACAACTCTAGATCATGCATGGGATAGTTTTGCTCATATATTTTTAGCTGCCTTGAGGTGTAGGATATCACTTTATCACTTTTCATCTGCACACAGCCTAATACCTTCTTTTAAGCATCACTGTACACCATAAAGAGTTCTCCACTTATCTGGATTGTGTGTACTGACACAGTTATAAGCCCCTTTTTTAGCTCCTTAAACTTTTCCTCTCATTCATCAGTCCAGACAAACTTCACCCCCTTCAGTTTCATATTGGTCATTGGGTTAGACAATCATGATAAGTTCTTCATAAATCATCAATAATACCCAGATAGACCTAGAAATCTATGGATCTCTATTACAAATACTGGTTTGGGCCACTCTTCAATTGACTTTTCCTTGGAAGGGTCAAAATATATCCCTTTTCTAGTGATAACATTCCCCAAAAATGATACTTCCTCCATCCCAAACTCACATTTACTATACTTTTCATATATTTAACCTATCAAAAAGTCATCAATAGAGTATTCAAATTCTTCTTATGTTCCACCTTTCTCTTGGAGTATATCAGAATATCACTGATAAAGACTACCAAAATTTGTTCGAGGTAATCTCTAAAGACTCTATTCATTAAATCCATTAATATTTCTAGATAATTCATGAGTCTGGAGGTCACCATTATGAACTCATAGTGTCAATAACTCATTTGAAAGGCAGTATTGGGAATATCTTACCTCTTTACCTTTAATTAGTGATATCCTGACAGAAGGTCCACCTTATAGAAATAACTGGCCCCACGAATCTCATCAAACAAGTCATCTATCCATGGAAGGTGTACTTGTTATTTATCATGATTTTATTATTCCTATGATAATAATTATAGAGGTGAATTTATCCATCATTATTATTGATTAAGAGGATAGGAACACCCCATGGTGAAGCACTCAAGTATATAAAACCCTTCTCCAGATTCTCCTGTAACCGCTTATTTTGCTCTTCCAACTCAATGGTGGTCATTCTATAAGGTGTCATTGATATAGGTAGGAATCTAGGAATATGTTCAATTGAGAAATCAACCTCTCGATTAGGAGGAAGAACTTACAACTATTCAAGTAATACATCAGTGTAATCCCTCACAATGGAAATATCTTTGAGAATTATCATCTCCTTTATCTCAATAATTTGATCTAGAAATGCTTATTAATAAGGCATTAATTTCAACACTTGAGATAATGATTATAAAGCAGATTCATCTTCCTACTTACACTTGTAAAGAATTGGAAGATTATTTAGGATGTCAATAGTAATCTCTATTTCCCAATATTTGATGTTGGCTTTTTATAATGATAGCCAATCCATTCCCAAGATAACATTGAACCACACTAAAGAAAGTATGAAGAGATTTATTGGGAGGTTCAGTCTACAAATGTTAATTGGGGATGAGTTATGTATTTTGGATGCAATAATTTTCCCACTTTCTATTCTTGTAGATAACTCAACCTATAAATTATGAGGTGGTGTTTGAATAGTTCTACAAAACTTGTAATATATGAAATAATGTGTAGAACTAGAATCAAATAGTATGTTCCCTATTAATGAATGAATAACTAGCCTACCTATAACCACATCATTGTTCGAAACCAGCTCAATAGTAGTGATAGCATAAGCCCTTCCTTATTTCCTTGGAGGTTGTTGTTGATTTACTCCAACAACCCTTGGCTTAGGGAAATTGTTCACATAATTCCCATGATCCCCACAGTTGTAAAAATACCCTATAGGCTAAACATTAATCTGAACCTTATTTTATTATTCCACATTAGTGGGATTACTCATACCCCTATGACATTTATTAGAAATATGTCCAATTCTTCCACATTTAAAGCAATTCCTAGTTCCCTTTAGAGAGTTCCCATGACGATTTTACCACAATTTTGACATGTGGGATGCTCAATATTCATCCCATCATGGGATTTATTTTATGAATTACACATATTAGAATCCATTTTACACATTTTTTCACCGGGCCCATGATGTCATTAGGAGTCTCTGATCTCTATTTAAATCATGGGGGCACAATGGGCAATTTACTCATAACTGTCGAAGTCACAAATTTCCAACACTTTTCATAGACTCAAATTTAGTCTACTAAAGAATTGATCCATATTTCTTTCGGTGTTCATGACAAAGCCAGAGGTGTATATTGAAATCATTGTGATGTTTTCTTAAAAAGCCTCGATGAAATCATATTCCTTCTTCTTAATTTCAAGGAACTCTATTTCCATCTTGAGACTGAGGGTTCAGTGAAAATATTTATTGAAAAATATTTTCTTGAATTCCTCCCAATCCATGGAATAAATTTCATCCTGGGACTCCGTATTTTTGATCAGTGTCCACCCCAAATAAGATTACCTATCAGAATGATATACCACCATCATGGATTTCTATTCTTCTGAGCACTAGAGGACAAATAATATATTCTCAATGGAGTTAATCCATTATTCTGTGAGGAGGGGATCAACATATCCACTAAACAATAGAGGCCTTTTTTGTATAAAATATTCAATGGAAACTTTCTCTTCCTTGGAGGAGGAGGGTGTTCCACATGATACAAGTTATTATTCATAACTTGAGCCTTCCTATTAAGTACTTTCATGAAGTTTTGAGGACATGTTCCCATCATATTGGGAATATCATTAGGTCAATATTCACAATCCCTATCACATTGATTTTTGGAACGTTTTTTTCTATTTCTCTCCATTAACTAAGAAAAAGAACATACAATTAGAGGGATTGAATACTTATCTATTAAGAATAAAAAAAATTTAAACATAAAAGGATAAACTCTAAAAGGAAAAGTATATCCTAACTTGTGATTCCCTAGGTTTCAATATAGGTTATCCATAATTTTTTACTTAACATATATTCTTATGGGCTATTTTATATTCCCTTAATAATGGTTCATACTAATATTATGAATTTACCAAAGCATATCCCCTAGGAGTATCAAACCAAGAGTACAACAACCTCATTTTTGTACACCAGTTCCCATTCGATTCTAGTTGAATGTGGTGTTTTTGGGTTTTAACCCTAGTTTCATATGTTCCAGATCCACATCTATTTGTTTGTATCTAGACAAGGATGCATTTTCTTAATAAACCACTTACTTTATACTTACCAAAATTTAGGGTTGTTTTCTTATAATCAGTCTCATCCCTAAGGTTATTTCTAAAGTTCTATATTCCTAATCTCCAAAAATAACATGACCATCCTATGATACCAACTATAGAGACCATATACTTTTATACATATCATTACATAATTATTATCATACTAAATCATCATATTACAATCCAAGGATCGTAAAGTCTAGTGTCTTAGAATACTAGGAACATAAAACTTAAAACATGGGACTAAATATAACATTTCTTTATTTAGTATTTATAAAGAGCTCTGTAATTCTATTGAACTCATACATCTTCATAGGATAACCTTGGGATAACATGAAAAATGGGATCATTTAAAAATCCCAGTAAGGAATTAAGCATAAGAATAAAGCTTTAGCACATGGGTTAGAAGGCATGACATAATGATATAATAAGGCATGGAACATATGAAATCATATCATATAAAAATTGGATCATATAAATATGGATTCATAGTAATGTTGAAGGAACATAAAACATGACTTTATAATGATTCAAGGATCATTTCACATAGTGGAGCACAAGTCAAGGTTAACCACCAAGACTATTGCACATGGTAGAATGAGTCAAGGATAACAGAAAAGACCATTGAACATAACATCTCATAAGACTCAACTTTACCTAATTCATTTGACCTTTATTTATACACAACCATCATAACCGGTTCATTAATATTCTGTCCACATATAAAATCATACATAAACAATCATACTTAAACATAAGGGTGCCCTTGGAAATAAATGAGTATTAGAATCATGTCATATAATATAATAAATGGGCGTATCAAATAAGTGTCCATGAAAGGAAGTAATTAAAACATACATGGAAATTAATAAGTAAAAATAGGCCTATATAATGGTATGTCATGTCAAACAGAAGTGGCAAAATGTCAGAAGAGTATTTAAGATATTTTAGCATTAAAATATTTTAGTACATTTTAAGAAAAATACTAAAGAGCATTTAAGATAGAAAAGGGAATAATATTTTATATAAAACCAGAAGTAAACCAATAATGTTTTAATAACCGAAATTCTAATTTTATAAAAACAATGGTATGTTAAAACAAATGATAGATTTCACTTTAAATTAGGTAATAATTTGGGAAGTTCCCTTAAAACAGCTTTCTTATCGGGTATAATTAAGGAGGGAATCATTTAAAAACATGTATATACCTGAAAAATGATTATTGTAACTTGATAAATGAGTTTGGATAATATAAATATAATTTTCAATATGTAAATTAAAATAAAGGATAACTTCATTTTGGTAAAAAAAATAGAGCAACCTGAAGGAATAATGGAGGTTGGGGTAGAATCCCTTACCTTATGTCCAATGGTGTCCTTCACTTGATGTTAATGTCATGGATAACAAAATTAAATTAATTAATTAATATTCCCATAACATAGTATTTATGTAATTGATTTATTATAACCTTATTAAGTTCAATCAAGATCCTTTTTGATGGGTTAATGGGTTCAATTTCATTGTTTGTTTCATTGGTTTTCATGATTGGTTTACTTATATTCATGTATGGATAAACATGTAAGATGAGAACGGTTTTACATAATTATAGTTATATGTTATTAGTGATCATATATTAGATTAATTGGTTATAAAATTCATTTGGTTATTTGGAGTGAAGATGAATCATTATATAAAACTTTAATGATAACTGTTTTGGTTAATTGGCGGTTTTTTGATCACATCGAACACATTTTTCTTTATAAATTAATATCATGTGTAAAAAATACTAAAGAACTGTAAATTAAACATAATAAATATATTTTAGTTTTTTAAACCATTAAAATAGTTTCATTACCATAATTGAAGACGGTAATAGAAATTGAAAACCCATCATCCTTGAATGTGATAAATTATCAAATCTCGGATGATGTTTTCATTTCTAGTATAAATGAATGAGAAAGAAGAGATGATGATGAATTATTAAATTATCATAAAAAAATTAAAATACATTTAAGTTACTAGAGTTATCATAACATTTGGTTGAAATTAGGTGAGGAAAGAAAAACAAAAGAATGGAACTTGAATGAAAATAAAAGAAATGAAAAGAGGAATTTACCTCTTGAATATATCTTCCATGAGAACCTCTTTAGGGTAGAGGATTTGGTCTTTTGAAGAAACTAAGGTATGATGGAAGTGGGATAGGGGATTAATGAGAGATTTGAGCATAATTTAGACAAGTTAAAAGGCTTGAGAGGAGTTAAGAGAAGAGAGAGATAAAAGTAATTTTTATAGTAGAGGAGAGGTGAGTTTTCTCAATATTTTATTCATTTTTTATTATATTGCTCAAGAAAATAAATAGTATTGATTATTGTAAAAAAATATATATGTGAATTTGAGTTTGAACCCATGGTTCTTACATCATTCATGACTCAATAAATAGTGCATTTAACATATAATGTATATATACAACAAATTACCGTACTTCACTATTCAAAAAAATTCAAGTATTTCAGAAAAATGAAAAATATTCACCCCAACCATTTTTCAACGTGAATAATTAAAAAATAAAATCCATTTTATGAAAATTATTTTTTAAATATGTGAAATTTAATTTTTAATTGAAATCTTAATTTACTTGAAAAATAAAAATTTTAAAATTAAAAATGATTTTCTATCGATTTGAAAAATTAATTAAGGTCTCTTAAAATTATCATATAATCATATGTCATCAAAATAAATATTTATGAATAAATTTAATGAAAATATTTTTTTTAAATTATTAAATTTATCATAAATTTGTTATTAAATATACACGACTCAAAAAAATACCAACACTATGATATAATTATATCATATTATCACTTATAGGATTTATAAATTTTATTTATAATTTCATTGGTAAGATTAATTATTTACTTGGATGATTTAATCTTTATAAGGGTAGTATTACTATTCATAAAGGTAACATTATTATTAAAAAAAATTAAGGTTGTCTTATCAGACTCCAAACATCTTACTGATCGCAACCGTGTATATCAGATTTTCAAAATTCAAATCACAGAAGTGAAAAAATTATGTTTAATGGTCACATAGTACATAGTAGTTCATTGTGATGTGATTTCATGAAATAATTATGAGAAGGGAATTTCCATTTATTAAACTTTGTGTCGTTACACCTATCGGTTTCTCATGTTGTCATGGCAAGTTGTGCGCCCAGATCCCAACACGCCATCCTACTTGTCGCATCACCCTGACGACCACATCCATCTAAGTTTTCACTTCCTGACCTTGTAAAACAACTATATTTGAGGAATTGACCATCTCTAGGCCTCCACCTTCTTGGAATTTCTACCCTTTACCATGGATTCAACCTCCCAAGCATGCACCAACTCCGACCAACCCTGTCGTAGCTTGAAAACCCTTACTTTGAAAGGTAACCTCTTCTACTCCTACCACCACACTTTTTATGGTAGAGGCCCCATGACTAACCCTATACACACTGGCCATGGATCAATAACCTCTCATGGATGATCCAACACTCAGATTAGATCCAAATGGGTCCAAACGGACCCAAAATGGGTAAAATGGGTTTTCCTGACCTGAAATCACACTGCACAGGGTCTGCCCGACCCGTGAAGGCCCTGGGCGGGTTCTACCCTACCTAGAATAGGCCTATGTGGGTCTGTACCAACCCACAATGGGATGGCGTAGGATTTTTGGGGCCACTTGGTAATTTTAATTCAACCAAAAATTTTAATTTTAATTTATTGTTTTAAAAATAATAATCATTTGATTATTTTAAATAATTAATTTATTTTTTTTATTAAATTAAATTAGTTGAAAATTTTAATTTTTGCAACAAAAATTAAATTAATCTCTTAACATAATATTATAAATTATTTGAATTTCATAATTCATTCAATTTATATTTAATCCATCAAATTTAAATTTATTACAATATAATTTCATCACACATTTAGTTTTCATACTGACTGGTCTCGTGAAATTTGATGAATTTATGTGTTTTTTAATTTATTTAAATATTTATTACCACTGTGTTTGATTTTTGTAATAATTAGTTAATTATATGACTGTCTGCACATCATCTTGTTATCATTCAATATGTATAAGGGTTTTTGAAGCGTCCATTGAATTCCATTTACTGTTAATGAGTTTTTAGTGAAAGATTTCAATATATTTTAAGGTTTCCAATGAGACGATTTCATAAATGGTTTAAATTTAAAATAATTCTGTGAATATGAATTCACATTGTTTACAATAATTGTTTTAATAACAAGATGAAGATCCATGAAAAGTGATATTTTATTTTTCATGAGGTTTTTATGTTGGATTGGTATAAGTTCAAGTATTCTGTTGGGCCAAGTATTCTGTTTGGGTTTGATTAAAAATTAGATTACCATCACTAGCAAGCATAAGTGGACTACAACCACTACTGCGGTTAGAAATAAAAACCCTAACAAGCTAGTGTGGGAATCCATGGGTGTGAAGGAGTACACAGTGCACCATTGGGAGGTGCATGAGCGACAATGATCTACCATGAGGGGTGGAATGATAGTGGAGGCAGACGCTGGTATGGGGTGGTTTCAGTGGGATATGGGAGTGTCTAGTATCTAATTTCTAAATTATCTCACCCATGAATTATATTATAAGGGATCAGAATAATGAATTCAATTACTATGTGGGAAGCATTACTGTAGATCCAAAAGAACACCCTCCATCTGATTTGTCGATCTGATTATTTTGGGCTATTATATTTTAGCATTGAGCTTGTCTCCTACCTCAAGCTCTTTGGAAGTCCACTATGTTGGGATATCCTTTCATCAATTTCTATGGAAGATCTAACCATGAATTCCAAGAATCATTTCATCATTATCAAAATCCAAACATGATCAAAATTTTAATGAAATAATATTTTTATAATTAAATGATGAACAAACTGAGCATTATAATGTGTAGAAAATGTTATTTCTTCATGATGGTGATACTCAGAGTCATGGAAGTAAGGTTGTTTCATGATATTAGTCGATGTAATATTATCTATAAATACCATCTGAGGTGTTCGGTATGGTTTTTGTTTTTGAGAGTTTTAGATTTCTAATTAAATAGATCCACTAGGAACATCTGGTTCATAGAAGAGAAGATCCAAGCAGAGTCTGATTCTATTAAAATTTAAATGAATCCATGATAAAAATATATTTTCATATCACACTAGTTTTTCTTCATGATGAACTACATTCCTAAAATATTTAGTGATAGTGCAATTCATATACGCATCTCTCTGGCTTGAGCAAAGAAAACTGAACCAGTGCTTACATGTTTTATGCGAAGGGTTTGAAAACCACAATACTGTTTATAGTGAAATAAAATCTCATAAATAAGGCCTTTTCTGAACTATGTCCATACCCATTTGGGTTATCACCTAAGAGGGAAGAATAATTTTTTTTGAGTAGTGCACAAACACTTCTAATCTTTGAATAGTGAGCATCTAGTTTTGGGCGAAGGAGTTGTGAGCATGAGAGAAAAGAAAGGTATAATGTATATAAATATTCATTTTATCATTGCATAGAATACATGAATTGTATGGGTATTATTTTTGATGAAAATAAAAAGTTAAGGAAGTGAAAATATTGTGCAATTGATCAGTGTGTGCAAATATGAGTACACAAGAATCCAAATAGTGTGTGTGAACTGTGAGTGAGAAAAATGGATAGTGTGTGTGATTGAATAATCATATTAAAAACACTTATATCCATTAAAGAATTCTCACATGCACATGTGAGAAATAAAATGGATTTTAATGTGTGTGTGTGTTATACAAACAATTATGTACATTCAATAATTCATTCTTGAAAGTGTGAAGTTTATGTATTTATATTATAGCACATTTTATATTGAGAAGATCATGTAGTGTATTATATACATTAATGAAGTTTTAATAATCACACAAGCAATATACATTTCATATTCCGTGATTAGAATTTTGAAATTGAAGCTAAATTATTATTTCATAAGATTTTGTATTCATATTTTTCAATGTTCAGTGTGGCCAGGTTTTTAGCAGAAGAAATAATTATTTCTGAGAAGTATTGTTCTAAGGAATCTAATTATATAGAGTGATTAGATATTATTTGATTAAGTCCAACATTCATGAAAAGGTACATGAAATATTACACAATCTAGTGTGATCCAATGAGCTTGTGGAGAAGGATCTTTAATTGATCTTTCTATAGTGGATCAAGCCATATAAAGTTGAAAGGTATAGATTGGGGGTTTAACAAGTTGCTTGAATATTGTTATTGTTTATTCTAACAAATCACTAAGAAGAAGGTGCAGTTTGGGGGATATATCCAACTATTTAAGGATGAATTGAACCTGTGGGTATAACCAATTTTTAATTAGTCTATCTAAACAATTACTATTATAATCACCTTATGATATAGTAGGGAGTCCATGTTGGGGGGTCTAACCAACATGGTAAGGAGTAGGTCTTTGTACTAAAACTTTTAAATACATGAGAACTATTATTTTTTCCTGTTATTTCCTATAGGGTGAGGATAAGTATTAAAGACGAGGGACTGATACTTTAATCAGCCACATAGGTTGAATCAAAAGTAAAAGAATTTGTAAAAAAACTATACCAATGATTCACCCCCCTCTTAGTGGTATCTAACTAATCATTGGACACTTTATTCTGTGCATCAAATTTATCTGTATGTATTTTTCACTTCCCTATACCCCCTTAGATACAGGAGAGTATATTTATACATTTTATGATGACAGTGTAAGGTGCAGACCCTGTGAAGACAAGGTGATACCATTGATAATAAGTGAACACACTAGATTTAGGAAAGCCGCGATACGAGTCTAGATTAGAATCAAGTATGATACCTATATGTTATAGTTTATCCATTGAGTTTAGAGAAAATACAAGTGTACAAAGGGATTGTTGACCAAATTTGAGGTTTCCTCCTACAACCAAGGAGTTATTATGAGAGTGATGGACCCACTTAACTGAAATTGGAATCAAATAAGTGACCAAAGATCGATTTTTTCATCTTTAAAGGTAATCATTGAGTAAATAATTTTTATTATTTTATAAGCTAGGAATTCACTCAATATATCGAGGAGTCCTGAGTTAATGGGGCTTGTTAGTCTAGTGCCTACCAAAAAACTCTCCAATTAGTGGCATATCCAAAACTAGTAGACTAAGAGGAGAGGTTTCAAGGATCCTTTCCACTAGAATACTCAAGTGATAGAGTATTTCGATTCTAGTAAAAAGTATTTCTAGAGTTTGATAAAATAGCGAGAGAGATTTAATGATTTAAATTAATTGGGAATGTCTTACCACTAATAAAGATAAAATTAATAATATGATAGATTATATTTTTTTGAAAATGGAATTAATACAACAAGTAAATATCAATAAATTAGAAAAATAAAAAATCAAAAAATGTTTGAAATTCCATGATTAGTACATGTGCTTGCAAAAAGTATAATGATATTGGAAATTAAAGGTGATAGTGTCCCCAATACCTGTTGATCCACCTCAGGAAGAGATGGTGAGAATAATTATTACCAATGATTTATGTATAGTGAATATAATGGATATATCATAATGATATCTTCATCATTCAATGTTATTTTTGGATAATATTTCTGGACATGGATAATTACACATGTTGTCTTATATCTGAGAAGTTTAGAAAGAGAAAGTAAAGAAAGATATGGATGAGATAAGGATTACACCTTATATGTGTAAATTGAAAGTTTAGATACTGTATTTCAATACATCTGATTTTTATATATTTATCACCCATTCACTCCAGTTTCCTTTAAGATTACAAAAATGATTATTTTTGAGTAAAAACTTCATTACCTTTTAGGAAAAGGTTCTTTAAGTATATATAAAGTTAAATAAAGTATAATATTTCGTTCTCATGGTGATAAAGTTAAAATACATTGTAAAAATGTCAATAGAAAGTTTCTCACCAAAGGAACCTTTGCAATATCCATCAATGAAAAGAGGCGGGTCACCATACAATAGGTCATTTTCTTCGCATGTCATGAAATAAATCCTTGAATGTTAAATGCAATAAGGTGAATTGAAGAATTAATTATTTGATTTTTTCTCTAGTTATATTCATAAACTATAAGCAATGTTTATATTTTATTTCTTGGGTATGGAATATAATATACCTATCACATATGTTTATCAAAATATAGTAACCATGTAAGTAATAGAAATATTACAAGAAGTAAGGTGTGTTATCCAAGATGTTTAAAAGGGTGGTTCCAAAGTCAGTGGTAAAAAGTACACAAGTACAATATTTACATGTAACACCCGAGACTTTTATGTTATATAAATCATCAAAGGAATCCTTTTCTACACACAACACTTTCTTGGCTTGCTTTACATGAAATCGCGACCTTCCTCGATAGCTTGCGTCGTACGCAATACCGAGTTTCACTAAACAATGATATGATAATAAAATATTATTAAAACTAGCCGTTTTGAATAGTAATAACCACTTTTTGAAACTTTATAAATTTTATGTTTCAAAATGGACTTCATTTTTGGATTCGTAATATCAAAATTATCCTAGGGTGAAATTTTGGTATTTTTCTGAAAACTTTCAATTTTTGATGAATAGTGAAACCACTAAGTGGTAGTTAAAAAACTGAATTTTTCATAAAATTTAATTTTACCGCTTCTGTGAGTGTAATTTCGAAAATCCGAGAGACACGGTTGATGTCAGTAAGTAAAATTTTGTTCAACGAGATGAAAATAATTTTTTGGTGAATAACTTTTTACTTTTTTTTACCACGGTTAAAAGTAAATAGGGTAATTAAGGGTAAAAATGATATTATTATTACCCTAACACCTGTAATAATTCTATTGGAAAAGTTTAATTCGACCAAAAACAAACTTAGGAGTAAAATATGACCATTTAGGCCCACTTGGATTAGATTAGGACATTTATTATTAATATATTTAAAGAAGGGTTAAAATAGTTATAATCAAAAGTTTAATAAGTAAATAATTTTTAATATGGGGTTATACATAAGATAAATTCGACTATAAATATTAATTAGAAATATAAAAAGATTTCCTACATAATGGTATTTTATTTGTAATTTTTAGACATTAAATAATTTAATTTATTTATGACACAATGATGATGCAGTAATTAACTTATTAATGAAATATTGACATAATTGATGTTATAAACACCAAAATAAATGTAATTTGACACTTTTTATGAATTACACTAATTTTATAGGTTAATATGACATGTTAGTATTGATTTAATTAACTATTTTCGAACTAATCATTCTGTTATGAGTTTCACAAAAATAAATTACTAAATAGTGTCAAAATTGAAATAAAATAGTTTTTAAAACAAATATTATTTTAGTAATTGTTATTTTATTCCTAAAAATCTACGGTTCAGCCAAATGAATTAGATAAGGTTATATATATTAATAATAAACAACTTGGGGTCCGTTTTGCTGCTTATAGTAAGTTTATTAACCTTATACTACAAGAACACAAGAAGAAAAGGTAAAAGTAAAATTATTTAACTTAATATTAAATACAAATGATAAGGTTAAAATATGAACCTAAACTTGTCTAAATTCTATTGGATGAGAGTATTTCGACCCATCCCCACCTTAGATTTGAAATAAATTAATTTAGAGCTATTTAAAACCAAAATTGACTTTATAATAAAATAATAGTTTTAGTTATTCCAAAGGTGCCCCTCTTCTCCCTTATAAAAGGGAACCTCCTCCCCCTCTTCCTCACACCAATTTGAGCCTTCAAGCTCGGCCAAACCCTACCACTTTCTCCTATCCACTTCCCTAGAGACATCCTAGAGGTCCTGGTCTTCTTAAAAGGCCAATTTTAGTGCCCTAAAAGGAGGTCTCAAAGAAGCACTTCAAAGAAGAGGAGGTTCGGACACGTACAAAGCATATCAGACCTAAGGTAAGGGAAATATCACAATCTAATTTTTATCCGAGATTGTTTATACTTTGAAATTTACTGGGGTGTATTTTATCATCCACATCCATGTTTCCTCAATATGTAATATTATTTCCATCCACCTACAATTGTTTAAATCCAATTTTACCCTTCGGTGAGTTTTTAGTAAAAGATATGAAAGGAATGTTTTGTCGTTTTTCGTACGAGGTACTTTTTGACTTTTCCGAAAAAAGTAAAAGAAGAATGTTTTTTAACTTATACTGCATGAATATATTTTTAATACATTATTTCCAAGAACCTTCCTTTACAAGTTTTCAATTTTATTTTTAATCAACTTCTTTTAGTTTAAATTTGTATGACATGTTAAGAAAGGAAAGATGTTTTTGAAGTAGAAAGGATATTTTCCTCAAGAATGGAGTTCAAGTGTTTTATCAAAATTATTTTCCATCTAAGATAATATAGGGTTCTGTTTCTATCCCTAATATTACATGGATTTGATTATGTTGTGATGGAAATATTTTTATGAATTCCTTTATCTTATATGAATTGTTTTATGATGTCATGTTGTTTAAGAATCCCATTTTATTACATGGGTTATGCAATGAAGTATGATTTATGATTTAGTGGCACACATAAGAATGGTATCATTATGAGATGGGTGGGACCTATATCTCCCTCCAATGCATTGGGTAAAGATTTTATATCTCATGAGATAGACATGGCTGGAACGGTAGGTTATACCGGTTCAGTGAAACAAGATAGAAACGAGGGTGACTCGGTTCAGAAATGGACTTTGTCCACTAAGATATTACTGGCAATGAGTCTTGACTAATAAGAAATGATTCTCTAGGATTATGTGTGTATGCCACAAAGTTTCATGTTTTAAGTTATGATTATTGTGATTACATTTCACTGATATGAGTTATCCCATGTTATGAAATTATGATCTCTTTTGCAGGTTAAGGTTTCCAAAAGTTATGTACTTATGTATATGATGTGATTGATATTTCTTTTATTTACCCTTACTGAGCGTTTGAGCTCACCCTTTTGTATATTTTCTTTCCCCAAGCCAGGAAGAAGGTTATTAAGTAGAATATTCCAAAAAGGGACTCTAGATATGATAAAATAAATGGGAGGCAAAGTAGATGCTTTATGAACCAGTTGTTTATGTTTCCCAGTTTCTAAAGACACTATACCTATACGATCCTTTATTGGTTTTGTTATATGGTGTAATAAGTGTGCTTCAATTCTGAAGTAATAACAATGTATGTAAAGTATGGGTCGTTATAGTTGGTATTAGAGGAAAGGTATAGTCAACCTTTGGAAACTAGGATGTGAAAGCCTTAGTAAGAACCCTAAGGATAAGTCTAAGCATAGAACACAATCTTAGTGTTTTAGAAATGGACATGAATAACCTAGGATAAGACCTTAAGTGTGAAATTTTATTCTTGATTATGTGGTTTTCCTATTATAACTAGTGTTGCTCACACTATTCTTCTTGGTTTTAGTCAATGGATGGAACCCAAAGGAACCATGTTAATGCGAAATGCAACGGGAAATGCAATGATTTTCCCCCTGAGAAACCAAACGTTATGGGAGCTGGAATGCAAAATCTTGTAGCCATGCTCACACAACTTTCTCAAGCTATGAATCATGCAGGACCTCCAAACGAGCAACGGAAGGAGCAACATTCTGTTGAATCCTTCATGAGACAGCGTCCACCTTCATTAAGTGGGTCTACTAATCCATTAGTTGCTGAACAATGGATTAGTACTACTGAAAGGATATTTTCAGTTCTTCAATGTTCTGAGCATGATAAAGTCATCTTAGTAGTGTATCGTTTGGAAGGTGATGATGATCAATGGTAGAATCTTATTAAGAATACGAGGCAAAGGGATGAAATTGAGTCCATGGAATGGGACGAGTTCAAGAACTTATTTTTCAATAATTACTTCCCTCGTATTCTCCGAACAAATATGGAGAAAGAGTTTCTTGAACTGAAGCAAAAGGATGATGAATCTGTTGGTACCTATGAAGCAATTTTTACAAGACTTGCAAGGTACGCTTCTGGTATTATTATCCAACCTGAGAGTAAGATCGATCGATTGTTTAGTGGCTTAAAACCAAGTATTCGAAGGGCCTTAGCCATAAGGGACTTCAATAGATATGAGGAAATTGTTCGATGTGCTCTCAAAGTTGAGATGGGGATTGGAGTAACCCATAAGTCATATGGGTTTGATAAGAAGAGGAAAATGGAATTCAAAGGAAAATCTAAAGAGCACACTGAAAATAAGATGAGCTTTCCCTTATGCTCAAAGTGTGGAAAGAAACATGGAGGGAGTTGTCTTAAAGGGACAAGTAAATGTTTGAAACGTGGAAAAGAAGGTCATAGGGCATTTGAATGCCGCGATGATGGGAAGAAGATGTCTAATGATGCAAAAAAAGGAAGGGATACACAGAATGAAACTACTACACTTCAATGTTTCAAGTGCAAGGAGATGGGACATTATGCCAATAAATTCCCTAATCCAAGGGTTGATGATGATGGTCTATGTCAACAAACTCTTAAGGCTAAAGACAAAGGAAAGTCACATGCAATTTCTATCAGTGATGTGGTGTACGATAACGATGTGGTGAAAGGTACACTTACCATCCACTCTAATGTAGCAAATGTTTTATTTGATTCTGGATCCAACCACTCCTTTATTTCTGAAGAATTTTCTAAGGGTATCACCGTATTACCTCAACAATTAGATGTTGAGTTAGCTGTGACAACACCTAATGCCACAACAGTCACATCAAAAGTTTATAATTATTCTCCAATCGAAGTTTGTGGGAAAGTGCTTCCTGCAAATCTTGTGATCCTTCCTATAGTGGAATTTGATGTGATTCTTGGCATGGATTGGATTTCTCTACATGGAGCTCATATCAATTGCCAAATAAGGGAAGTCACATTTCATATTCCAGATCAATCTATGATCGTCTATCGATGCAAGGATGAACATAACCTTCCAGTGGAAATTTCTTCCATTTTATGGGTATTGATTCCACTAAATGAAGGTTATTTATCTCAAATGGTTTGTGAGAAACTCACGATTAAGAATATTCCCATTGTACGGGAGTTTGAAGATGTCTTTCCGGAGGAATTACCGGGTCTTCCACCGAATCGTGAAGTTTAGTTTTCAATAGAACTCGTACCAGGTGCTTTGCCTATTTTAAAGACACCTTATATAATGGCACCAATTGAGTTTCAGGAATTGAAGAAGCAACTCCAAGAGAATCTTGATAAGGGGTTCATACGCCCTAGTGCGTCTCCTTGGGGAGCACCTGTTCTGTTTGTTAAGAAGAAAGACGGATCAATGAGACTCTGCATTGATTATCGAGAACTTAACAAGATCACTATCAAGAACAAATATCCTCTCCCACGCATTGATGACTTATTTGACCAACTACGCGGAGCTCAATACTTTTCCAAGATTGATCTTCGTTCAGGGTATCATCAATTAAGGGTCAAAAGGGAGGATATACCAAAGACGGCTTTCCGTACAAGGTATGGACACTATGAATTTATAGTGATGCCATTTGGTCTTACTAATGCCCCTGTTATCTTCATGGATCTGATGAATAGAGTCTTTAGAGACTATCTTGATCAGTTTGTGGAAGTCTTTATAGATGATATTCTTGTCTATTCGAAGAGCAAGGAAGAAAATGAATATCACTTGAGAATTATATTGATGACCCTGAGAAAGGAGAAGCTTTATGCCAAATTTACCAAGTGTGAATTTTGGATTCAAAAAGTTTCATTTTTGGGTCACATAATCTCAAAAAAGGGGATATCTGTGGATCCAGCAAAAACAGAGGTTATCGAAAGATGGTTGAGACCAACAACAGTAACTAAGATCCGAAGTTTTCTTGGTTTGGCTGGATATTATCGACGTTTTGTGAAAGATTTTTCATGATTATCTAATCCACTCACCAAGTTGACTCGGAAAGGAGTTAAGTTTGTTTGGACGGAGGAATGTGAAGAGAATTTCAAGGAGTTGAAAAGAAGGTTATCCAGTGCACCTGTGCTCACACTGCCTTGTAGTGGAGAAAGGTTTGTGATATACAGTGATGCATCCAAGAAGGGATTGGGGTGTGTTATTATGAAAAATGTTATGGTGATAGCTTATGCCTCACAACTGTTGAAAATACATGAGCAAAATTACCCAACTCGTGATTTGGAGTTAGCTGCGGTAATCTTTGCATTAAATATTTGGAGGCATTACCTTTATGGTGAAAGGTGTGATATTTTTACTGATCATAAAAGTTTGAAGTATATTTTCACACAAAAGGAGATGAATATGCGCCAAAGAAGATGGTTGGAGCTGATTAAGGATTACGACTGCTCAATCCATTACCACCCTAGGAAAGCAAACAAGGTGGCAGATGCATTAAGTCGACAAGACCATGCTAGTTTATCCATGATGAGGATCACAAAGATCTAATATTTATGGATTTACAAAGCATGGATCTTGGAATTATAATGAAAGGGGAAAAATATTATCTTTCTAAAATGAATGTTCAACTATCTATACATGTGAAGATTAAAGAGGCACATAAAGAAGATGTCGAGTTACAAAAGAAGGTGAGAAATGTTCCTGAATTCAACCTTGATTGTGATGGGATAATAAAGTTCAGGAATCGGGTTTGTGTTCCTCCCATCCCCGAATTAAAGAAGGAGCTGCTGGATGAGGCTCATAGTTCTTCATTCTCTATTCATCCTAGAAGCACGAAGATGTATAGGGACCTGAAAGAGTACTTCTGGTGGGATTTCATTAAAAGAGATGTTGCTGAATATGTCTCTCGATGCTTGGTTTGTCAGCAAGTTAAAGCTGACAGACAGAAGTCTAAGGGGATGTTACAACCATTAACCATACCCAAATAGAAATGGGAAAACATCACTATGGAATTTGTCACAGGACTTCCTAAAACATCCAAAGGCAATAATGCTATCTGGGTCATAGTTGATCGTCTTACAAAGTCTGCACACTTCATTGCTATTAGAGAGGATTTCTCTCTGGATCAGCTTTCCAGGATATATGTAAAGGAAGTGGTAAGATTGCATGGAGTACCACTTTCTATTATATCTGATCGGGATCCAAGATTTACCTCGAAGTTCTCGCGAAGTATTCAGCATACTTTGGATACAGAGTTATGTTTCAGCACTGCTTATCATCCTCAGACAGATGGTCAGTCTGAGAGTACAATTCAAACCCTAGAAGATATGTTGAGAGATTGCTCTATGGATTTCTAAGGTGGTTGGGATCAACACCTACCTTTGGTGGAATTTTCTTATAATAATAGCTTTCACTCCAGTATTCAGATGGCTCTTTATGAAGCTCTCTATGGAAAGAAATGTAGGACTCCAACTTGCTGGGATGAAGTTGGGAAAAGAAAGCTATTAGGACCTGATCTCATTGATGAAATGGAAGAAAAGGTCAGATCTATTCAACAACACATAAGAGAAGATCAGAGTCGACAGAAAAGGTATGACGACAACCAAAGAAAAGACCTAGAGTTTGAAGTTTGTGATAAAGTTTTCTTACGGATATCTCCCTGGAAGAGGGTTATGAGATTTGGAAAGAAGGGGAAGTTGAGCCCTAGATATATCGGTCCTTTCAAAATACTGGACCGTGTTGGGAAGGTAGCTTACCGATTGACGCTTCCACCGAATCTCTCTCAAGTTCACGATGTGTTCCATGTATCTCTCCTGAGAAAGTACATACCTGATCCTTCATATGTACTCAGCTCAGAATTTGTACCGCTGGAGCAAGATCTTTCTTATGAAGAACAACCGATAGAGATTCTGGATCGTAGCGAAAAAGTCCTATGAAACAAGACCACTCAATTGGTGAAAGTTTTATGGAGGAACCACCAATTAGAAGAAGCTACATGGGAGCTTGAGGATATGATGAGGGAGAGTTATCCTCATCTTTTTGTTACAAAGTGACGAATTTTGAGGGCGAAATTCATTTTAAGGGGGGTAGAATGTAACACCCGAGACTTTTATGTTATATAAATCATCAAAGGAATCTTTTTCTGCACACAACACTTGCTTGGCTTGCTTTACACGAAATCACGACCTTTCTCGATAGCTTGCGTCGTACGCAATACTGAGTTTCACTAAACAATGATATGCTAATAAAATATTATTAAAACTAGCCGTTATGAATAGTAATTACCAATTTTTGAAATTTTATAAATTTTATTTTTCAAAATGGACTTCATTTTTGGATTCGTAATATCGAAATTATCCTAGGGTAAAATTTTGGTATTTTTCTGAAAACTTTCAATTTTTGATGAATAGTGAAACCACTAAGTGGTAGTTAAAAAACTGAATTTTTCATAAAACTTAATTTTACCGCTTCTGTGAGTGGAATTTCGAAAATCCGAGAGACACAATTGATGTCAGTAAGTAAAATGTAGTTCAATGAGATGAAAATAATTTTTTGGTGAATAGTAACTTTTTACTTTTTTTACCACGGATAAAAGTAAATAAAGTAATTAAGGGTAAAAATGATATTATTATTACCCTAACACATGAAATAATTCTATTGGACAAGTTTAATTCGACCAAAAACAAACTTAGGAAGAAAATATGACCATTTAGGCCCACTTGGATTAGATTAGGACATTTATTATTAATTTATTTAGACAAGGGTTATAATAGTTAAAATCAAAAGTTTAATAAGTAAATAATTTTTAATATGGGGTTATACATAAGATAAATTAGACAATAAATATTCATTAGAAAGATAAAAATATTTCCTACATAATGGTATTTTATTTGTAATTTTTAGACATTAAATAATTTAATTTATTTATGACACAATGATGATGCAGTAATTAACATATAAATGAAATATTTACATAATTGATGTTATAAACACCAAAATAAATGTAATTTGACACTTTTTATGAATTCCACTAATTTTCTAGGTTAATATGACATGTCAGTATTGATTTAATTAACTTTTTTCGAACTAATAATTCTGTTATGATTTTAACAAAAATCCATTACTAAATAGTGTCAAAATTGACATAAATTAGTTTTTAAAACAAATATTATATTAGTAATTGTTATTTTATTCCTAAAAATATAAGTTTCGGCCAAATGAATTATATAAGGTTATATATATTAATAATGAACAACTTGGGTTTCTTTTTTCTGCTTATAGTATGTTTATTAACCTTATAGTATAAGAACACAAGAAGACACGACAAAAGTAAAATTATTTAACTTAATGTTAAATCTAAATGATAAGTTTAAAATAGGAACCTAAACTTGTCTAAATTCTATTGTATGATAGGATTTCGACCCATACCCACCTTAGCTTTGAAATAAGTCAATTTGGAGCTATTTAAAACCAAACTTGACTTTATAATAAAATTATATTTTTAGTTATTCCAAAGGTGCCCCTCTCCTACCTTATAAAAGGGCACCTCCTCCCCCTCTTCCTCACACCATTTTGATCCTTCAAGCTCAGCCAACCCCTGCCAATTTCTCCTCTCCACTTCCCTAGAGACATCCTAGAGGTCCTGGTATTCCTAAAAGACCAATTTTAGTTCCCTAAAAGGAGGTCTCAAAGAAGCACTTCAAAGAAGAGGAGGTTCGGACACGTACAAAGCATATCAGACCTAAGGTAAGGGAAATATCACAATCTCATTTGTATCCGAGATTGTTTATACTTTGAAATTTAATGGGGTGTATTTTATCATCCACATCCATGTTTCCTCAATATTTAATATTATTTCCATCCACCTATAATTGTTTAAAACCAATTTTACCCTTCGGTGAGTTTTTAGTAAAAGATATGAAATGAATCTTTTGTAGTTTTTCGTACGAGGTAATTTTTGACTTTTCTGACAAAAGTATGAGAATAATGTTTTTTTAACTTATACGGAATGAATAGATTTTTAAAACATTATTTCCAAGAATCTTTCTTTACAAGTTTTCAAGTTTATTTTTAATCAACTTCTTTTAGTTTAAAATTGTATGACATGTTAAGAAAGGAAAGTTGTTTTTGAAGTAGAAAGGATATTTTCCTCAAGAATGGAGTTCAAGTGTTTTATCAAAATTATTTTCCATCTAAGATAATATAGGGTTCTATTTCTATCCCTAATATTACATGGATTTGATTATGTTGTGATGGAAATATTTTTATGAATTCCTTTATCTTATATGAATTGTTTTATGATGTCATGTTGTTTAAGAATCCCATTTTATTACATGGGTTATGCAATGATGTATGATTTATGATTTTGTGGCACACATAATAATGGTATCATTATGATATGGGTGGGACCTATATCTCCCTCCAATGCATTGGGTAAAGATTCTATATCTCATGAGATAGACATGGCTGGAACGGTAGGTTATACCGGTTCAGTGAAACAAGACTGAAATGAGGGTGACTCGGTTCATAAATGGACTTTGTCCACTAAGATAGTCTTGGAAATGAGTCTTGACTAATATGAAATGATTCTCTATGATTATGTGTGTATGCCACAAAGTTTCATGTTTTAAGTTATGATTATTGTGATTACATTTCACTACCACGATTTATCACATGTTATGAAATTATGATCTCTTTTGCAGGTTAAGATTTCCAAAAGTTATGTGCTTATGTATATGATGTGATTGATATTTATTTTTTTTACCCTTACTGAGCATTTTAGCTCACCATTTTGTATGTTTTCTTTCCCTAGGTCAAGAAGAAGGTTATTAAGTAGAATATTCCAAAAATGGACTCTAGATATGATAAAATAATTGGGAGGCAAAGTAGATGCTTTATGAACCAGTTGTTTGTGTTTCCCAGTTTCTAAAGACACTATACCTATTCGATCCTTTCTTGGTTTTGTTATATGTTGTAATAAGTGTGCTTCAAATCTGAAGTAATAACAATGTATGTAAAGTATGGTTCATTATATTACAAGTATAAAGGTTCTTGTTGTAATTTTTTAGGTGTTATGAAAACATTTATCTCACATGTCCTTTGTAGATTAGGATACATCATTCTAGTTCAAGAATGAATGTTATTTTTAGTGTTTAATACTCAACCAATAGTTCAATAATACTTGAATAATTATAAATACACGATGAAAATAAAATAAAAGGCTTACATATCATGTTGTATAAAGATAATACTTTTTCAAGAAAAACTTAGTAGTTGTCAAGGATATACCCATTATGGTTTTAGATTCATCAGACTTAAAGACCTTAGGTATTATAAACACACTTATGTACTTATTTTTTGGAAAAATAAACCTTTATAAATAAAGGTAAGTCACAAATATTTCATAATTTGACTATCTATAGAGCATGAACTATTCCAATGTTAAGATAGTGGTAAATATACTTCATAATATTACTTTTAAATTTCTTTAAAGAATGAGAAACTTAAGAACAATATATACACGATTAGTCTATATGAGTTTCTTTGAGCCCATGTTCCAAATAATATCTTAACGAATCATACATAGATCAATATAATGTATCATGAAGTAATTTATAAATGCACATTACCTTATCTACATCAAATCAATAATTTTACTAAGGAAGATAAATGTTTAGTATAACATGTTGAAATTGATTAACAAAAATGTATCATGGATTATTTATTAAATACACATTTCTTAATAAACATTCAAATAATGATGTGAGTGAAACGAGTATCAATGTTGAGACATATATACATTGTAGATATTTCCATTATCTTTCAAGACATGATTCATGAATAATGATGTTATCCCCTAACAATATTCCAATAATAATGAAAAATGGATATAATATGATTTATAGTATGATATAAATTCATTATGTCATAAGAAAATTGTGTTTGGATATAAATAGTTTTTTAAGAATATAAAAAAACTTTTATAAAAAAAACAATGTTCATCTATAGTAATCATCCTAACGTTTTCTTAGGATAGTAGAGAAGTCCATATGATAGAAAAGATATAGTCAAGTTAAAGACTAAATTTCTTTAAAAGGGTGCACATATATACTTGAGATAGTGGGAGAAAGATTTAATTTGGCTTATTGAATGCCATATGTGCACAAATAGTTGTCATATGAACAAGTACCACAAGACCTTGTGGAAAAGAAATGTTCCAGAGACACATAATGCGTTGGAAGGATAAATCCATGGTGATGGTTTTATATTCACCACAATTAGTGATACATTATTAATTGAGAATAAAAAAACCTCAAATTAATCAGTATATGAAAATAAACTAAGATTTAAAAAATCAAAAAAAAGTTCAATAATGGATTCCATATTTCAATGTATTGGACCATTATTTTGAATATGTCGTAGTTATTCAAGTGATACTATACGTGGGTTGTAAAAGTTTTTTTTTGAATAAGGCTTGATTAGTTATACTAAGGTTATTCCAAAATCCATTAGAATACTATTTTTCATAGCTACTTTATATGATCATTTTATTGATCATTGGATGTCAAGACCACCAATTGTGGAAGGTTTCTATACAATGAAACCAGAAAAGATGGTGACACCATAGAATGCCAATAAGGTATGAAATTTAATTAAATATTGTTTATGAATATATTAATCCACAATATCATTTAATATTCACACATAAGTATTTTTTACATGCCTCTACAAGAGGTTAGTGGGAGTTACACTATTTTCAAAATTAAATATGTCTGATAACATATGAAAAAAACTATTTTTCTTATTGTTAGTTATGACTAAGATGAATGTAACAATATAGAGATTAACTTTAATAATCTACCTATTCTCTAGGTAAAAATATATATTGAGGTATATTTGGTGGTTTCTTGGACCTAGTCAATTGTACATATATTAAAAATGAATTAAAAATACAAGTTGGAACAATTTGAGAGAGAATTGTTACCAGTGTAACATGGAAAAAATATTTCCATGTTAAAATGTGTGGGACTTATGAGGATATTAATGTGGTATGTTAAATTAAATAATATTCTTTGAATTTTCAATAATATATTTCATGCTATGTACAATAAATGATAATTACAACATATAATATATTGGTAGAAAATATCAGTAATGTCTAGGAGAACTGTAAGGGAAGTAGTCCAAACTATCTAATAGTAATTTAGAAAGTATAATGGATATATACCTATTATATGGAGAGGAAGGGATACCATTTTTAAGTTAAAAAAACAAATCTTACTTGGATCAACATGATCTAATATCATAGACAGGCTAAGGTAATGATCAAGAACAACTCATTCAGGTTAATGGTATCCATATCTATAAATACCGAGTGCGTTATAGCTTTAGTGGAAGATAAATAAAAATTATATAATATTAAATGATTTTTTATAGTGCCTGGAATCAAACATATTATGTAAATTTGTTTCATAATTTTATTATGAATATTCTACTATTATTACTAGCCAAGATGTCAAGTTATGATAGTGGAAAAAATAAATATACTTCAAGATATCATCCCTTGGGAAGTCTTACTCAAGGAGGTAAATTAAAAAATAGTAGAATTACCACACATAGGAAACGTGTAAGGACCATGAATAAAGCCATAATTCAGCAGAAAAATGATCTAATCACATGAGAGTTAACAAGGTTGGTTAGCAAGTTGGATCTTGTTTAAGTGGGAGTGTTTTTATAGTGGGTGACCTAGACCCAATTATAATAGTATGTTTTGAATTACCATATCAGATATACAATTATTTATGTATGATGTAAACTTAAAATACATGTGTTTATATTTATGAATCCATTATATAAATAGAAATTTCCATAGATTATTTATCATATAAATAGGTTATAGTAGTTCTCAGGATATAACGAGAACCTCAACATACTATGAAATTAATCTTAAACATATTTCCTTTTGTCCATATACATCATAATATCTAGACAAAATTTATGACATACCATCAAGTGCTGAGGGATCATAATAATTGATACTTATTCTCATGAATTTCACACTTGGTGATCTATAGTAGTTGAGATAATGAGGACAGACCCACGAATAAGAAAAGCTCATGTTTTAGGTTTCATTTATTATTACAATCTACAAACATGTGTATTGGTCTCCTTACTTAAGATTATTATCAATGTGTTCCATTTTATAATATACTTTGATGCATGAAGAAAACCAAGACATTTTGTGGTGAGGTAGATTATGTTGGGTGCAACATTGGTGGTATCACACTAGTTGAATGATGAAGATATAATTTGTTTCTTCCGAGTTAAGAAAGTGATATCTTGGGCCTAGTTGATTAGGTGGTAGTACCTTTATTAAATCAATTTCTATGGTAATCAAAGGTAAATCCATAATGTTAAATTAACAAATAATAAAGAAAGAATGGATAAAAAACAAGTTATGTATCCTACTTTATGAAATATTGTATGATGGATAGTCTATATCACACAATGCATATTTGTAGGATATATTTCATTGCCATGAATATTGTTTTCTAATTGTGGGTACCTGAGACCCAACTAGAACAATACTTCTGATTACTATTTTCTGTATATAGTTTTATACGTACATGTGTTTATTCTTACCATAATAGTGTTGATATTTCTGCATCTATATTTACATGGTAATTTCCTTAGATTTTGTGTCATATCAAATGGTTATAGCAGTTCCCACCTATAATGAGAACCTTGAGATACTATGAAAGTAATCTTAAACATATGTCCTATGGTCTGGATACATCATACAAACATGACACATATGATGTATGATTTTCAGGTGCTGGGGGATCATAATCATTGAGACTTCTTATCATTAAGTTCTCACTTAGTGATATCTTATAGTGAGAACATGAGGAAAAACCCACTAATAGGAACAACACATATTTCATGCGTAATTGGTTGTTCCTATCTACGAACATGTGTATTTGTCTCTAGAATTGAGACCATTATCAGTGTGTTCATTTAGTCACATATTTTAATGCATGGTGAAAACCATGACAATGAAATTTTGGTGAGGTACTTTGTGTTGTGTGTGTCATTGGTGGTATGAAATTGGTTGAATGATCAAGATAGAATTTGTCACTTCTGTGTTGAGGAAGAGGCATATCATGGGCCCAATTTGGAAAGGATGGTAGTACCTTCATAAATCCATGACCATGGTACAAGAAGGTAAATACTTCCAGTAACGTCATGAAATATATAAATCATCAAACAGACGATGAGACAAGCGTGAATCCTACTTTATGAGATATCACAAGACAAAGAGATTGTATTACATAAAAAGTTTTCATAGGAAGATGTCATTGATATGACATTCCTTATCTCTTTAGGGACCATGATGGGTTTATAGACTCTACTCTCAGTCTATGGGTTGGACTCACCACTATTGAGATAAGGGAATAGAGGGTCAAACACTAAGTGTATCCACAAGTTCCACCTATTCTGATGAATATGAATTTAGGATGAAGTGGGCCCCGTGTGTGAGCCAGTTAACCTCCAAGTATGAAAAATAACAAATAAAACTAATTAAAATATATTATTAAATTTTAGTATAATTATGATTGAATCTACTTCTAAAGGTACACACAATTTTTTTGATCATTAATGTGAATGTGAGAAAATATAATTCTTCAAATGAACATAGGATGTTCAAGGTTCGTTAAATTATTTGGAGAGTATATGGGCCGAGTCAATGGTTCATATTTTATCACGTAACATTTTATAGTGTTACAAGTGAGTTATGAAATATTTGTGACATTTATAAAAATTTTATTAAGTCATACATGTGCACAATTGTCTAAAATTAATGTTATTACGTTCTAGGGACAAGAGTGAAATTTTGGAAAGTATAAAAAAGAATAAAAGCTCATTTTAACCACTTGAATTATAATATCCATCATTTTCAAGAATTTAGTGAGATAATATATCCCATCCTCTCATATAATGTTCTTAGAGATAGATTCGAAAGGAATAATAAGGTCAGATTGATCACTCTTTCTTGATAAAGTCCTCATTCTTAAGACAATCGAAGGGACTTAATAAAGAACGTAGATTTACTGCGTTGGCACCCATGAAACATAGATTGATGATACTAGAATTTTGGATCACGTTTGTATGATCTAGAGGACATCTAGTTTAGAATATTTGATCTGTAACACATCACAATTGTGCGAATCAAACCACAAACTTCAAAAAAATATGTATAATTTAAGATTTCATTTGATTTTATTTTCATGCTTAAATTGAATTACACACGATCTTTAAGTAAATATTGGAAAGGTTTATTTGTGGATTTTGTGTTTTTTACATGAATCCAAAACCTAAATTATAAAATTCACCTCTTTCATTCTTCCATTGTTCCCCATGTTTCTTCAATTGGTATCAGAGGGAATGTGTAATTATTTAAGACTAAATCATTGAAATTTCAATTAAATATTCAATTTTTTGAAAATAGGGTTTCAATATGGTCCCAATTCAACTGAAGACACCTTGATCCAGTATCACATCATCAATATATGGTTGATCAAAGATCAATGAGTTTTGTGAAAAGGTTGCTATGAAAATTATAATTACAATTTTTCTTCATTTTAATAGAAACAGTTATGATGGATCTTTATCTGGAGCACGATGTAGGTAAAATTCCTGTTAACTAGATATATTAGAATCTATTTTGGGTAATCCATTTAAAATATAATATTTCCTTGGAATCATGTTTAATTAAATGCATAATGCTTACCTTAGAACCTAGTTTAAATATTCTCATGGAAGATTGTTTAATTAAAAGGTTAAATATTCCCATGTAATCTATTTTAATGATTCTCCTGGAATCTTATTTCTTAAAAATTATAAATCCTCAATTTGAAGAAAGTTTATCGCTTACCTTGGAATCTTGTTAAATTAAATAGACAATGATTCCCTTGGATGCTTATTCAAATATTCACATGGAAGATTATTTAAAATATATATAAAAAATGGGGAAAATCTTCCATTGTAATATTGTTATCATTATATATATATATTAACATATATTATTTAAATGGATACCCCATCTTGAGTCGGACTAATTTGGTCTAGGTCCGACCATCTTGACCCATTTAACTCATCACTAGTCCTAAATTATTTTTCAGGCATCTACTTTAGGGCTAAATATACCTGAAATATTATAAATAAAATTTCATAAATTGAATTTAATTGTTTGAGATTTAATAAAATTATTTTTAGTATTATAGGAAGTATCAGTAATTAAATAAAAATATTTAAATGTATGTTAACTGATTAAAAAAATACCCTCAAGTTGAATTTTATAAAATTCATTTTTTCTTATGAAATAAAATTTCATATTGAATGATCGTGATCTGAGACTGACCCATGCAAGTTTGTTTTGTTATTTATTTCTTTTAATTATTTCATTTTAGTGTTTTAAAATGTAATAATTAGTTTCTTTTAATGATCTATACATTTTCCCTCAATATTTAATTGGTATAAGGGCACATGTTCCACATTTAAGTGATAAAATGAATTTTCACACCCCAAATTACCCTTAATAGTGTGTGAGTATACATTTTAAAGAAAAAAGGAGTTCTTAGAAAAGAAGTTAGAGTTGAGAGATGACATGAAATAAAAATTTAAATGCGTGGGAGTTGAAATCACTGCAATTCAAGTCAGGTATTGATTTAGAGAATTAACCTAGGGTCCTGGTTAATCCATTATTTGATAAATGGGTTAACCAATAGCTAATGGATCATGATCATTTCATTATTTATTTATTTTATCATGTGAATGGATTATTTTTTTGAATGTGTATTTATTATACACTCTCAAATTGTAGAATAATAAACAAGAATATGAAGATAAAATGAAAATGTTTGGTTAATATTTTCTATTTAGAATCATGGTAAAGTTATGAGTGTGATCATATAGAATAATCATGTTAAATAGAAAAATATTTCACTCACTAATATTGCAATGACCCAGCCTTATTACATACATAATCTTGAATTTAGTCAAGAAAAAACTTCCTCTTGTACTGTGTATATTTTCAATTTTAGAGCTTTAGATAATTGGGACATAATACATTCATAACATTACACATTGTTACATAGTGGATACTATAAAAAATGTTTCCATTTTTTCAAAATATAAAATATTTAAACATAAAACATGATTCCTTGACAATTCTTCAAAATTTAACTTGGATTTCTTCTTTTTCTTACACATCCATTAACCTATGAAAATCATTTAAAACTTTGGATGATCAAAAAAACTCAATAAGGGATAAAAAAAAGGAAAGAACACATTAGTCTATGAATACTTGTAACCTATGAAATCACTTTCAAAAGACATAATTATCACCTATATATATGTAATTACCTGGTGAAACATGAGATTTAAACAATAAATAAGAACATAATTAGAACCATAAAGTTATCTTGGGGAATTACTTATATAATCTTGTAACCCTCTCGGTTACCTTATGATTTGTAACCCTCACGACTACCTTACTATTTGTGTAACCATCACATTTACACTAAGAGTAACCATATGACCGAAATCCAAATTATAAATAACCAATGCATTTGAGGGAGATGTAGGTCCCAATATTAATCATAAAAAATTCCCAAGAACCATAAAATAATCATAGAACATGAATAATAACCTAAAAACATTGCTTTTGAATTTTGTAAAACAAAATTTTAAAAGAGGATTTTAAAAGAAAAGCCCCTTAAAAATATCATACAATTGAAGAGAGTCTTAATATAATGGATGGAATATGTATATAAAATGTAATTAGACATAATTAAACATAATATAATCAAAACCCATCACACAATTAATTTTAATACCACATAAATAACGAAGTAGAAGGTTAACCAAAAGAATGGAAGTCGGGTTAAGAATTCCCTTACCTCAGGCTTGTCTTACTTCAAACTTGTATAAAATTTTTGTATAATGATTAGAAGAGTGTTATTAGTATTTTACAGAAACATTTTCATGTTTATAAAATCTTATATGATCATTTAATAACCTCATTTCACCCTTTAATTGTTAGTATTTTGTTCCTTGCACTGTTTTGGGTCAGTTCCTTACATGATTTCCATGATTGGTTCATGATGGATGTTATTGTCGATTGGAAGTGAAACTATAGAATTGGAATGGAAATGTATTTAAATATTTATAGTAACATAATTTATACCATTTATAATTATGATGTTTTATATGATTATTATTCATAAGTTAAAACATTAATGATGTTCATTTAGATCATTTTAGTTGTTCTTTGATAATAACAACCACATTTTATCTTATAAACTAAAACCATGAGTAAAAAAGAATTTAAGAACCATGGATGAAAAATAATACATATATTATAACCTGGTTCAACCATATAAATGGTTTCATGACCATAATTGAATGAATTAATGGAAATTGAAATCACATCGTCCATGATGTCAGTAATTTGACACATCACGGATAATGTTTTTATTCCTTGAATAAGTGGGAGAGGAGAAGAATAATGATGACGAATTTTACATGAACATGAGAATATCCATAATATACATTATTTATGGATATTTCATGAATATTGGGTAAGAAGAGATGAAGAAAGAATAAGAAAATAAAAGAACTCAAAAAAAAGAATAATTGAGAAACCCCTTAGAAATATTCAGCAGCCTAACGACTATGCAACATGGTTTCAGAAAATATTAAAAAGATAGGGGACAAGGGTAACCCATCATGAAATGAATTATAATACAGAATATATCAATAATAAGAAGGAAATAAGAACATGGTATGGGAAATTGAAAGTTATACCACATAAAAGAGAACTTAAATGGAAAAAGAATGAAATTGAGAATTTTCTTACCTTGTAGAGTAACTCTTAGAACATAATGGTTGGGACCTTGGGGGTTTGAGAAAAACTTGGGGGGAATAGTATGGAGGTAATGAGGCATGATCTTTGTTGATGTCAAATTTTTAATGATGTTAATGAAGGAATAGGTTGGTATTTGTAGAAAAAGTGATAGATTATTTTAATAATTTTCAAGGGACGCGTCATTAGTGGTATTTGCAAAACCATGGGTTTGCCCATATTATTTTCCCATGGTATAAGCTAATTGGGAAAAATCATAACCTATTTTACTGTACACAAGTCGACCAGCTTTATTACATCATTATTACATCATTAATGATGTCATTAACACACAGAAACTCAAAACTGTATTTTTTACTATTCACTGAAATACCAACTGTTTCAGAAAAATACCCAAAATTCACCCTAACCATTTATCAATGTGTATAATTTAGAAATGAAGTCCATTTTTGGAAATAATTTTCTAAATATTTTTAATTTCATTTTTAAATAAAATCATACTTAATCCAACAATTAATAATTTAAATACTATAACTCTGGTTATATAACATTGAAAAATTAATAAAGACATCATTATCTTAAAGCCTTAGAAAAATAAAATAATAATACAATTTACTATTCATTAGGGCCATATTACTATTAAAATTACTATTCATAATGGTATGTTACTATTCACCAAAAAAACAAGTTGGTTCCAATAGACTCCAAATAACATATTGAACACAATTATAGAAGACCATTTTTCAAAATTCAAAACATAGAAGCAATAAAATTATGTTTAAAGGATAGTTATAAATATCTACTTTAAAAAAAAATTCAACCATTTCAATTTATTTTTAGAAAACCTTGGTGTGTCACATTATCCCCACCTTCTCGAAATTTCATCCTCACAATTTTATTTACTTTTTGAAAAAGTGAGGGTACCTTTCCCTGATAACATTTTTAGACTCCCATGTTGCTTATTCAATCATGCGGTTTATCCACAAACCCTTTACCTAGTAGATTACCTTATTCCGAAATACATGGTCCCTTCGATCAATAATATGAACTTTTTTCTCATCATAAGAAAGGTTCTCTTCCAACTGAACTGATTTTGGGCTCAAGACATGTAATAAATCTAGAATATACTTTTTCAACATTGAAAGATGAAAAAAATTATGTAACTGAGACAAACTCAGAGTCAAAGCTACTCAGTATGAAACTGTTCTAACTTTCTCCAATTTTTAAAAGGACTGACGAACCATAGACTTAACTTTTCTTTCTTACCAAAATGCATCAAACTTTTCCTAGGAGAGATTTTAAGGAAAACATGGTCACCTACCTCAAAATAGAAGTCTTTCCTTATTTTATCTACATAACTTTTATACCTACTCTAAGCTTTCCTTAGGTGCTGCATGATCATCTTTACTTTATCAGCCACTTCCTCTACTAATTCTATCCCCATAAATTTTCTTTCACTAACTTCATCCAAAAACACTGGAGTCCAACACCACTTTCTGTAAAAAGCCTCAAAAGGTTCCATCTGTATACTAGAATGAAAACTATTATTATAAGAAAAATAAACTAAAGAAAGATGTTGACCTGAACTTCTCTAGTAGTCCATTGAACAAGCTTGAAGCATATCCTCTAATGCTTGAATTGTGCCTTTTAACTGACCATCTGATTGAGGATGAAAAGTTGTACTGAAATTTAACTATGTGCCCAACGTCTTATAAATTCCCTTCCAAAAGTTAGAAGTGAACCTAGGATCCTGGTCAGATATAATTGAAAGAGGAACTTCATGTAACCTGAAAATCTCTTTGAGGTACAATTGAGAAAGCTGATCCAAAAACATTATTTCATGAATAGAAAAAATGTGCAGATTTTTTCAGTCAATCCACAATAATCCAAATTGCATTGTTACCTCGAGATGTCTTAGGTAGTCCCACCACAAAGTCCATGGATATATTCTCCCATTTCCACTATGGAACTGGAAAAGGTTGAAGCATCCCCATTGGTAACTTCCACTCTTCTTTAACCTGTTGACATGTCAAACATTTCATGGTAAAATCAAAAATATCTATTTTCATTCCCATCGGACCAATAATAATCGCAAAGGTCATTGTAAATCTTAGTACTACCAGGATGAACTGAAAATGGATAACTATGTGATTCACAGAACAATTCTTTCTTCAACTAGGAATCACAAGACACAGACAACATTTTACCAAATCATAAAACACAATCTTTATCAAGGTTAAATTCTGGAAACTTACCCACTTAACCAATTTTACCTTTTTCTGTAGCTCATGGCCTTCCTACTAAGCTCACATAATTCTGTTTGACAATGAAGACTGCACTAAAACCTAAAACAAGATAGATGTATTCCCTACACCAACAACTTCTAAGAAAAAATTCATCAAATCAGTAATCAAGAGATCATTTTCCAAATGTAACATGGTTAATGATGAGTGATTTTTTTGACTCAATGCATCCACAACTTTGTTTGTTTTTCCAAGATGGTAATTGATCATGAAATCATAATCTTTTATCATCTCAATCCATATTTTATACCTCATGTTTAATTCCATTTGGGTGAATATATACTTCAAACTTTTATGGTCAGTATATATTTGACATTTGGCTCCGTATAAATGATGTCTCCATATTTTCAAAGAAAAAACTAGAGCTTCCAATTCCAAATAATGTGTGGGATAATTTAACACATGAGGTTGTAGTTTTCTTGAAGCATAAAGAATTACCTGATCATTATACATCAAAACACAAAAAATACTATTCAAAGAAGCACCATTGTAGATGATGAAATCACCATTTTAGGAAGGCAAGCCCAAAACTGGAGAATTTACCAATCTCTTCTTCTGTTCCTAAAAACAAACATCACATTTTTCTGTCCAAACAAATTTAACCCTTTTCCGTTTTAACTTAGTCATCGGGCTAGATAACTGAGAAAAGTTCTTAACAAAACATCAGTAATAACCTGCTACTCCATGAAAACAATGAATCTCTATAACTTTTGTGGGTCTTGGCTATTCATCATCCAATTTTTTTTGAAGGATAAACTGTTATTCCATCCTTATTTACAATGTGACCATGAAAAGAAATCTGTTTCAACCAAAAATCACACTTGATGAATTTTCTATATAGTTTTTTTTGTTTTAAGCCTTGTAAAACAACCCTTAGATGTTTTTCATGTTCCTATTTATTTTAAAAAAATACCAGAATGTCATTAATAAATACAACCACAAACATATCCAAGAACTCATGAAATACTCTATTCATAAGATTCATGAATACAACAGATGCATTAGTAAACCCAAAAAACATAACAACAAATTCATAATGCCCATATCTAGTACAAAAGGATGTTTTCAGGATGTCATCCTCCTTCACCTTCAACTGATTGTATCCATATCTCAAGTCAACCTTGGAATAGTACTAAGCTCCCTGGATCTAATCAAACAAGTCATCTATATGAAGTAAAGGATACTTGTTTTTAACATCAATGTTATTCAAAGCTCTATAATCAATGCAAAGTCTCATGGAACCATCATTATTTTTAATAAATAAATCATGAGCTCCCTATGGTGAAGTTCTAGGATGAATGAAGCCTTTATCAAGAAAATCCAGCAACTGATTTTTTAATTCAAGAAGTTCTATTTGAGCCATATGATATGGGGGTTTTGAAATTTTCTTAGCATCAGGAACTAAGTCAATTGTGAATTCGACTTCCTGATCAGGTATGACACTGGGTAACTCATCTGGAAAAAAATCAAGGTATTCATTTACCACAGGAAAAATCATAAATCTGAAAAATTCTTTTGTTTTCAACAATAAGAGAAAGATGACTTTAATTTTCATTTTTCAATAGTCACTACAACAAAAACAGTCATTATTAGCACTCAAAATGGGATTTAACAAAGCTACAAAAGTGATGTAAAGCTCATCACTCATAAAGGTAGCCTTTATCAGTGCTCAAATAGCACTGATAAAGGGATCCTTTATCAGTGTAAAGAACATGCTGATAAAGGGAGCCTTTATCAGTGGTAAAAAGGCTTTGATAAAGGGATTATTTTTCAACGCTGATAAATGCCCTTCCTACTGTAACAGAAATTTTTTCACCAGCACACCCAAACAAGACCTGCAAAAAAATCAGCGTATCAACAAGTATACCCATACAAAATTAACACATAATTCATAAATTAATTACATCAAGAATACACATACAACAAGTATACCCATACACCATTAATACAAAATTTATAAGTTAATTAATTACATAAATAATTCAATTCAGAATTCAGGGGGTTGGGGGAGAGGATGTTTAGGGGTTTGGAGTGGCTATCTAGGGGGTAGGGGGTGTCCAGAGGGTGGGGTGTCCGTGGGGATGGAGGTGTCTAGGGGGTGGGGGGGGGGGCTATCTATGGTGGTGGGGGCCAGGGGTGGGGTTTTCCATGGTCGTGTCCAGGGGGTTGGGGGTGGGGTGGGTGGGGGTGTCCAGGGGGTGGGGTGGTGTCCAGGGGTGGGGCGATTTAGGAGGTTGGGGGCTATCCAGGGGGGTGGTGTCCAAAGGGGTGGGGGTGGCTGTCCATGGGGGTGGGGGTGTCCAGGTGGTGGGGTGGTGACTAGAAGGGGGGAATCCAAGGGGTTGGGGGGGGCGTCCAGGGGGTGGGGGTGTCCAGGGGGTGGGGTGTCCCGGGGGCGGGGGGTGTCTAGGGGGTGGGGTGGTGTCCAGGGGGCGGGGGTGGCTGTCTATGGGGGTGGGGGTGTCCAGGTGGTGTGGTGGTGTCTAGGTGGGGTGGGGTGGTCTAGGGGGTGGGTGGTCATCCAGGGGGTTGGGGTTTGTCCAGGGGGTGGGTGGGGGGGGGGCTGTCTAGGGAGGCGGGAGGGGGGTTGTCCTTGAGGGTGTCTAGTGGATGGGGTGGTGTCAAGGGGTTTGGGGGATTTCTAGTGGGTGGGGGGGGGGTGTCCTGGGGTGGGGGTGTCCAGTGGGTGGGGGTGGCTATCCATGGGGGTGGGGGGGGGGGGGTTGTCCAAGGGGGTAGGGTGGTATCCATGGGGGTGGGGGTGTCCAGGGTGTGGGGGTGTCCAGGTGGTGGGGTGATGTCTAGGAGGGGTGGAGGGGTCGTCGAGGGGGTGGGGGTGTCCAGGGGGTTGGGGGTTTCCAGGGGGGGATGTCTATGGTGGTGGGGTGGGGGTGTCCATGGGGGTTTTTAGGGGGTGGGGGTGTCCCGGGGGGTGGGGTGGTGTTCAGGGGGTGGGGTGGTGTCCAGGGGGTGGGGGGCTTTAATGGTTTTAATGGAATGAATTTCATGGATTTTAAGATCATTGGTATTTTTAAAATGGTTTTGGAATAATTTTTATTCCAATAGTATGTATTTATTTAGGAAAAAATGAATGATTTTTCTATGTATGGTAGGAAGGGAAATTTCCATATGTTAGTTGTTGTTTTCACTTAAAATTTTGTCCATTTTAAACAAAAAGAGACACTTTGAGTGATACCGGACTCACCGTTCCTTGGATTGAAGAAGGGTTGACTCTTAAACATAAAAAATGACCCATGTATCATTCTCATAAATTATCAACACAATCCAAATGCGTTTGGTTGGTTTACCATATATCAGTTATTGTTTTCACATAAAATTCTGTCCATTTTAAACAAAAGAGAGACACTTTGAGTGATACCGGCCACACCATGCCTTGGATTGAGGTGTGATTGACTTTTACACATCCAAAATGACCCATGGACCGTTATCCTAAAGTATCAACTCAATTATAATGCGTTTTGTTGGTTTTCTGTATGTCATTTGTTGTTTTCACTTTAAATTCTATCCATTTTAAACAAAAGAGAGACACTTTGAGTGATACCTAGAACAAAATGCCTCAGATGGAGGTGGGGATTAATTTTACATGTTACACATGACCCATGGATTGTTCTCCTAAAATATCAAAACAATCGTAATGCGTTTGGTCGGTTTTCCATACGTCAGTTGTTGTTTTCACTTAAAATGTTGTCCATTTTAAACAAAAGAGAGACACTTTGAGTGATACTGACCACACCGTGCCTCTTATTGAGGAGAGGTTGACTCTTACACATCAAAAATGACCGATGAATCATCCTACTAAAGTATCAACACAATCCAAATTCTTTTAGTCGGTTTTCTGTATGTTAGTTGTTGTTTTCCCATAAAATTCTGTCCATTTTAAACAAAAGAGTGACACTTTGAGTGATACCGGCCACAAAATGTCTCTGATTGAAGAGGGGTTGAATCATACATGTCAAAAATTACCCATGGTTCAGTATCCTAATGTATCAACACAATAAAAATGTGTTTGGAGGGTTTTCCGTACATTATTTGTTGTTTTCACTTAAAATTTTGTCCATTTTAAACAAAAGAGAGACACTTTGAGTGGTACCGGCCACACCATGCCTTGGATTGAGGTATGGTTGATTATTAAACATAAAAAATGACCCATTTATAATTATACTAGAGTATCAACATAATCAAAATGTGTTGGTCAATTTTCCATATGTTAGTTGTTGTTTTCACTTAAAATTCTGTAAATTTTTAGCAAAAGAGAGACACTTTGAGTGATACAAGACACACTGTGCCTTATATTGAGACAAATTTGACTCATACACATCAATAACGACACATGTATTGTTATAATAAAGTATCAACACATTCAGAATGCATTTTGTTTGTTTTATGTACGTCAGTTGTTGTTTTCACTTAAAATTCGGTCCATTTTAAACAAAAGAGAGAAACTTTAAGTGATATTGTTCACACCGTTCCTCTTATTGAGGAAGGGTTGACTCATACATGTAAAAAATGACCCATGTATTGTTATACTAAATTATTAACACAATATGAATGTGTTTGGTCAGTTTCATCTATGTCAGTTGTTCTTTTCACTTAAAATTCTGTCCCTTTTAAACAAAATAGTGACACTTTGAGTGATACCGGCCACACCATGCCTAATATTAAGGCGGGATACACTTTTACATGTCACATATGACTCATGGATCGTTCTACTAAAGAATTAACACAATATAAATGTGTTTGGTCTGTTTTTCATACGTTAGTTTTTGTTTTCACTTAAAATTCTGTCCATTTTAAACAAAAGGGAGAAACATTGAGTTATACCGGCCACACCATGCCTCATATTGTATGGGGTTGATTCATACACATTACACATGATCCAAGGATCGTTTTACTAAAGTATAAACACAATCCTAATGTATTTGGTCAGTTTTCCGTACATCCGTTGTTGTTTTCACATAAAATTCTGTCCATTTTAAACAAAAGAGTGACACTTTGAGTGATACTGGCCACCCCATGCCTCCGATTGAGACGGAGTTGAATTTTACTCATCAACAATGACCCATTTATTGTTATGCTAATGTATAAACACAAAAATAATGTTTTTGGTATGTTTTCCATATGTTAGTTGTTGTTTTCCCTTAAAATTCTGTCCATTTTAAACAAGAGTGACACTTTGAGTGATACCGGCCACACCGTGCCTTAGATTGAGACAAGGTTGACTCGTACAAATCAATAACGACTCATGTATAATTATCCTAATGTATCAACACAATTTGAATGCGTTTGGTCAATTTTCCGTACATTAGTTGTTGTTTTCACTTAAAATCCTGTCCATTTTAAACAAAAGAGAGACACTTTGGGTGATACCAGACACAAAGTGCCTCATATTGAGGCGGGTTTGACTCATACACTTTACACATGACCCATGGATCCTTCTCCTAAAGTATAAACACAATATAAATGCATTTAGTAAGCTTTTCGTATGTCAGTTGTCATTTTCACTTAATATTTTGTCCATTTTAAACAAAAGAGTGACTATTTGAGTGATACCGGTCACACTGTGCCTCAGATTGAGGCAGGGTTGACTCGTACATGTCAAAAATTACCCATGTATCATTATAATAAAGTACCAAAACAATATGAATACATTTGGTTGGATATGATGGTATTTTTTAGATTTTACTATTTTTTCTTATCCAAAGCCTAAAGAAAAGTGGTTCATCATTCTTGCAAGTGGTTGGTGCATTTTATCTGTTAAAATGGAAACATGACTCATTGGAGAAAGGATGTTTTATTTAATAAAAATTAAAATTTTCCTATGAACATTTATATACAATAATGTTTCAACTTTTGATCTTCTTAACCCCTCTCAAAAATGGCCTCCAATTATACATGTCCCCAAGTCAGATCTTTATGCTATTGGTGTACAATATTCTATCAGATATGCAGCCCACTCGAATCTGGAAAAATCTAGATTGTCTTGTGAATATGATTATTTTTGACGGTTAGATAAGTACAGTGAAATATATAAATAATTAATTAATAAATAATTAATTAATAAATAATTTAAATGAATTAGTAGTTGTTTTCGAAAATACCTCTTTAGGGTTGCTGGTTTGTTGATGGAAAATTATCTCTTTCATAAATTTACGAACATAATAAATAAAATCATTATCGTTTATTTGTTTTGGACATTGAAAAAACTTTGATCATTAAAAGAATAAGTAACTTGTTTTGATATTCCTTTGGATGGTGAAATTTTATTATATATACCCTGATACTGGTCCAGATGTAGTATTTTCTCACCTCCTTATGCTTAGGCCCTGTCTTCATTCCTTATTTTAGACGATATTGATACACCACCCTATCATAACATAATCCTCATTAAAAGATAATATAAATTATATAACATTATATTTAGACCTAAAACATAGGATGTAGTGTCTTACAGATTCACAAACTCCATCATGTTTGGTCAGTTTTTTGGATATCCTTGCATTGAGTCCATAAAATAAATCTTTGGAGTATCCAAGTATAAGTCCCCAGCTTTAAACCTTACTTAATCTTGAGTTATTACAAGTTTACACATTGAGGATCTTTTCGGGTTTATAGTTTTAGAGAATTAGATCATAAAACTTGCATTACATTCCACATATAAACAAAGTGGTTACATAAAGATAGTATTCTTCTTTCTCATCAATGGAAACATATTTAAAATAAAACATGGATTCTTTCTTGACACTTCCTTGACACTATCATCATATCATGTACCTTTCCCTTGAACTATGAAAAACATTTCAAAAAAACTTGGGATGAGCATAAAAAGCTCAGTAAGGGATATAAAAATATATGGAAAGGAAACATGGGTACATATATACATAAGAATGAAATCATAATTTGCCCATAAAACATAATCACTTTAACATACCTCATCAAATCATGAATAAATCATAGAAATCATAAGACATAAAGGTAACTTGAGGCATTCATAACATTCTTACGTAGGGAGTAACCCTCTTAGTTACGGTTGGAATACCCATCACAGTATATTCCCTAAATCTCTTCAGAGAAACCTTAACGTTTCACTCCTTCGCGTTACCCAATGCATTGGAGAGCTATATCGGGCTCACCCGCCCTTAGTTTATCACGGAACCACCAGTCTTCATAATAATGCCCAAGAACCTCAACATAATCGTATCACATAAAACATGCATAAAGGAAACATAACATTTCCACCTTTCAATGACAAGATATCAATACACCACATTGATATAAAAACCATTATGAAAACCATTTTCAATACCAAAATAAAAGAAAAGTAAACCATGGTATTTATTTTTCTTTTAAAAATAAGGTATGGCTTGTAGAGGAAGCCGAAACTCAAATAATGGTCACGGCGGCGGAGAAGTCATTGTCTCCACATACGTACGACAAAAACATTCCCTTTTGTCATTTAGTAAACACTTCATATAAAAAGATTCCTTTTGAAAAAACGTAAAATTCAAAGGGGTTTATACACCATATAAAAGAAGGTTGTGTATAAAACAAAATATTCCTCAATGAAAGGAGATTGAGACGAAGTCCCATACCTCGGGTCCGACTTGACTCAGTCGTTCTTTAATCTCCTGAATAATAAACTTGAGTTAATTTCTACTTGCTTAAGAACCTTTTTTAAGTTCATTATTCCTTTTATATCACTTATTTCCATGTCATGAACACTATGTAATTATTTAAGTTAATAACGGTCGTTTTAAACGATCATTGGTAATTGAGTCAAAAATAAACCCTTTATAATTACAATTTTGTTCATGTATCCATTATATCCAGAATTATAATCAGGATGTATATATCATATATATCCAGTATATACATGCATTTATAATATTACATAATCATTTAGAGGTAAGAAATGAAATTCACCGTTCATGGAGACGGTAAGCCGTACGTAAGCATGAACGCTACTTTCATTTCTATTTCGTATTTTATAGAATGGAATCATAATTATATAAAGGTATATTATAATTCCAGTATAATACCATATATAATATCATAGTTCCATCCTTTATATGTCCCACATATGGTATTTAACAAATCAAATCACTTTGAGGGGCGGTAGTCTGCACTTCCTTAAATAAAGATATCGCGTTTACCCATAATGGAAGCCTTAAAGGTATGCCCAAAAGGAAAAATACAGAAGCTTAAGGAAAACATAAACATATTATATATCATATATAAATATAGTGACATCTTAATGGCCACCTTTGGAGGTGTTAAAATAATGTTGAACAATCATCGTTTCGGGAGGCATAAATTCACCATCCACGGAAACAGTATCTCCTTTAACCATTAGATGTAGGTGTGTGTAAGTGTTTCTCGAATCCTTCTTATAAAAACATCCTATTATATTTAATATACTAAATTTTTTACAAAAGAAATGAATAAAAATAGTTTAGGGGGTTGGACAAGCAAAATAAAACAAAAGGACTCAAGTGAATACATTACCTTAAAATCGGGTAACTCCCTTTGGTTTGAGCTCAAAGGCTTCCTTGGGAAGACTGATACCCAAATTGAGGCTTCAATGAGTAAGAGAGGGAAGTGTAGAGACAACATGGGCAGGGGTTGGATGAGCCAAAGTCTTTGGAAGTGTGGGTAAGGAGGTAGAGGTGGGGGCCTTTTATAAGAGGAGAGGAGGGGCACTCTAGGAAAGTAAAGAAATGTTACTTTATTTGAAAATGATTTTCAGATTCAAAAGGTCCCACATTGATATAATTCTAGGGTAAGGTAATAAGGGTTCTAAATCCACCCATCCAATAGGTTTTCGACATGTGTGGGTCATAGATTTTACATTATCATTTCATTTTATTTAAATCCTTTATTAATGAGGTAATCACTGCATCATCATGATGTCATAAATAATTTAATTTATTTAAAGTCTAAAAATTATGAAACAAATACAATGATGTAGGAAATCTTTTTATCTTTCCAATGAATATTTATAGTCTAAAATATCATCTATTTAGACAAAATAAAAAATGTTTTAATCAGGTGATACATTCTTGTTATATTTACTTTCCTTAAAAAAAATAAAAAGATAACAGGTCACTTTCCACAAAAGTGATTTCATGGGGCCCCCAAGTTTGGCACAAGGCATCCCATGGTCGGACATGAGACAACCAGTAGCCTTAGGACACATTTTGGTGACATTTTTTTTATTATTATGATATTATTTTATTATCCTTAACTACCCGATTACTCATTAATCAAGATAATTAAAGATAATTACCGTCATTACTATTCATAATGTCCAAAAACAAAATTGTCTTAATTACATAATTTGGACCTTATGATTCCAAATATGTAATCCATTTTACCAAATTACAAACACATAAATTTGAATAATTTATTTAAAAATAATTCCCGTTGTCAAAACAAAAAGCGGGGTTTTTTGAAACAATATCTATGAAAAGTTTGGCATTAGTTTATGACCAATTTCAAAGTAAAATTAATCCTAATGAGCACCATTGGATTAAATGGTAAAAATATATTCAGATTAAAATTTAAGTCCAATTAAAAATATAATCTAACCATATAATTAAATTAAATGAAAAACCAGTTTTGATGTAAAATGCAGTATTTTTAACTATTCATTAAAAAATGAACATTGTCAGAAAAATACCAAATATTTATCCAAAGTAAATTTTGATGTCCCAATCATAAAGAATAAGTTTATTTTGACAAACATAGCTTAAATTTTTTTCAAAAGATAGATTTAAAAATGGTTTTCCATCAAAAGGCAGTAAAACATTCTTTTAAGAATATAAGTGTATTCCATGCTTAAGATTGGATTTATTTTCATTTTAAGCCTCTAAAATACTATCTAATTCATTAATAGACATAGATAAAAAATATCTATTATTAATTACTTACTTGGGATATTACATCCTTCCCCCCTTTAGAAAATTGCGTCCCTGTAATTTATTTACTTATCGAATAAATGGCGGTACTTATCCCTCATTGCATTTTCAGATTCCCATGTTGCCTCTTCCATCATGTGGTTTTTCCACAAAACCTTTACCTGATTAATCACCTTATTTCGTAACACTTTCTCCCTGTGGTCAAGATTCTGGACCGGTTTTTCCTCATAAGATAGGTTCTCTTCCAGCTGAACTACCTCTGGACTCCAAACATGAGATGGATCTGGCATGTACTTTCTCAGCATCGAAACATGAAAAAAATTATGTACCTGAGATAAACTTGGAGTTAAAGCCACTCAATAAGAAAATGATCCAACTCTCTCCACAATTTCATATGGTCTAATGAACCTTGGACTTAGCTTTCCTTTCTTACCAAATCACATCACACTTTTCCATGGTGATACTTTGAGAAAAACATGATCACCTACCTCAAAAGAGAGATCCTTCCTCCTGTTGTCTGCATAACTCTTCTGCCTACTTTGAGCTGTTCTCATGTGTTTCTATATCAGCTGAACTTTTTATGCCAACTCTTCTACCAATTCTGGTCCCATCAAATTCCTTTCACCCACTTCATCCCAGAAAGCTGGAGTTCGACACCGCTTCCCATATAACGCCTCAAATGGTGCCATCTGTATACTAGAATGAAAACTGTTCTTATATGAAAATTCAACCAAAGAAAGATGTTGGTCCCAACTTCCCTGATAATCCATTGAACAAGCTCGTAGCATATCCTCCAACGTCTGAATTTTTCGTTCCGACTGCCCATCTGATTGAGGATGAAAAGCTGTACTAAAATTTAATCAGTACCCAACGACTTCTGAAGGCCTTTCCAAAAGTTTTAATTGAACCTGGGATCACGGTCAGAAACAATGGAGAGAGGAAATCCATGTAACCTGACTATCTCTTTAAGATACAAAAGGGAAAGTTGATCTAGGGAAAAAGTATCTCGTATAGCAAGGAAATGATCAGATTTGGTCAGGCGATCAACAATAACCCAGATTGCATTATTACCTCGAGATGTCTTCGGTAATCACACAACAAAGTCCATGGATATATTCTCCCATTTCCACTCTGGCACTGGAAAAGGCTGAAGCATCCTTTTTGGTAACTGCCGCTCTGCTTTAACCTGTTGACAAGTCAAACACTTCACAGTAAAATCAATAATATCTCTTTTCATTCCATCCCACCAGTAATACTCCCGCAGATCTCTGTACATCTTAGTACTTCCAGGATGAACTGAAAACGGAGAACTATGAGCTTCACATAACAACTCTCTATTCAAATGTGAATTACAAGGCACACACAATATCTTCCCAAATCTCAAAACACAATCATTATCAACGTTTAATTCAGGCATCTTACCCTTCTAAACCAGCTCTACCTTTTTCTGCAACTCACAGTCTTGCTTCTGTGCTTGCTTGATTCTGTCTGATAGAGATGATCTCACTGATACCTGAAAAAAAAACAGAAGAACATCCTGCACCCACAACTTCTATGCCATAGTTCATCAAATCCTTAACCAAAGGATCACATTCCAAACGCAACATTGCTAATGAAGCATTACTTTTTCGACTCAAAGCATCATCCACTTTATTTGCTTTTCCTGGATGGTAATGAATTGTACAATCACAGTCCTTGATTAATTCTAGCCATCTCCTTTGTCTCATGTTCAATTCTTTATGAATGAATATATACTTTAAACTTTTGTGATCGGTATATATTTCACACTTTACTCCACACAAATGATGCCTCCAAATTTTTAAAGAAAAAACAATAGCAGCTAATTCCAAATCATGTGTAGGGTAATTTACCACATGAGTTTTCAACTGACATGAAGCATAAGCAATTACCTGATCATTCTGCATTAGGACACAACCAAGTCCTTTCAATGAAGCATCAATTTATATAACAAACTCACCATTCCTGGAAGGTAGTGCCAAAACTGGAGAATTCACCAATATTCTTTTCAATTCCTGAAAACAATCATCACATTCTTTTGTCCAGATAAAGTTAACACCCTTCTGAGTTAGCTTAGTCATTGGACTAGATAACCATGAAAAATTTCTAACAAACCTTCGGTAATAGCCTGCCAAACCAAGGAAGCTACGAATCTCAGTTACATTTGTGGGTCTTGTCCAGTCTTCCACAACCTTTGTTTTTGCATGATCAACAGTTATCCCATCTTTAGAAACAATGTGACCATGGAAAGAAATTTTTTGCAACCAAAACTCACACTTGCTGAATTTACCATACAATTTCTTTTCTTTTAAGGTTTGAAAGATAACCCTTAAATGTATTTCATTATCCTATTTACTTTTAGAAAACACCAATATATCATCAATGAAAACCACCACAAACTTATCCAAGAACTCATGGAAAATTCTATTCATTAAGTCCAGGAATACAGCAGGTGCATTGGTTAGCCCAAAAGGCATTACTAAAAATTCATAATGTCCATATCTTGTATGAAACACAGTCTTTGGAACATATTCTTTCTTTACCTTCACCTGATGGTACCCCGATCTCAATTCAATCTTTGAAAAATACTGAGCTCCCTAGAGCTGATCAAACAAACCATCGATATGAGGCAAAGAATATTTTTTCTTTACAGTGATGTTATTCAAGGCTCTATAATCAATGCAAAGTCTCATTGAACCATCTTTTTTTTAACAAATAAAACATGAGCACCCCATGGTGATGTGCTAGGTCGAATGAAACCTTTCTCTAATAAATCTTGCAATTTCTCCTTCAACTCTAAAAGTTCAATTTGAGCCATTCGATAAGGGGTTTTTGAAATTGGCTTAGCATCAGGAACTAAGTCAACAGTAAACTCAACTTCCTGATCTGGTATTATTCCAGGCAAATCATCAGGAAAAACATCAGGATACTCATTTACCACTGGCACATCATTAATCTGAACAGCTCCTTTATTTTCAACGATGTGTGCAAGGTAACATTCATTTCCATATTTTACAAGTTTCTCGGCCTCTTGATATGTTATCAACAGTAAGGGTTCATTCTTGTACAGAAACTGAAAGTCTTTCTGAAAAGAAACTTCTTTATCTCTATAGTCAATCTTAGCATGGTAAATAGAGAGCCATTCCATACCTAGGATAACATTAAACTCTACTAGAGGTAGAACAATAAGGTTTGTAAGTAGGTTCTTTCCACAGATAAGGATAAGAAAATTCTTATAAATTCTTTTTTCCTCAAAATTTCCCCCAGGTGTTTTTACCACAAGTTCTGGAGTCATTTCTTGAGATGGTATTCCCATTTTACTAGAAAAGGTTTCAGAGATGAAAGAATGTGTAGACACCGAATCAAAAAACACACTGGCATAATCTGAAAAAACAAACAAAGTACCTAATACAACTTCATTTGATGGCCCGATATCTGCTGAAGTAGTTGCAAAGGATTTCACCACCCCTTTCTGCTTGTAGTCTAACTGCTTCCCATCACTCGAGCTCTTTTTCAGACACTCATTTGCATAGTGACCCATCTCATTGCACTTAAAACATTTCACTAACTGTAAATAAAATTTGAACTTACCATCACCTTGATCTTTTTCAGTGCAATCACGAGCCTTATGTCCCATCTTACCACATCGGTAGCACTTTCCAGAATTCAGAAGACATTCCCCAGCATGCCTTCTGCCACATTTATCACAAACTGGAAACTTAGTTTTCTTACCATCAGACTTTTTGGAATAATTTTTCCCTTTCTCCTACCACCTTGGTCTCTTCTTCTGCTGGTTGTTATAGAAAACTTGATCATCGGCAAACTCCATTTCCACCTTCTCATCACATCGAACAAGCTTTTCATAACTTTTAAACTCACGAGAAGCTAATTCCCTTAGATATTTTGGATTTAATCCTGAGTAAAAATGATTGATTTTACTATCAAGGTCTTGGATAAAATTTGGAGCATACCTTGCCAATCGAGTGAACCATTCTTCATAGGCAGCCACTGAGTCTTCCTCTTACCTCAATTCCAAGAATTTGTTTTCCATCCTAAGTCGAACAGCCTTAGGAAAATACTTCTCAAGAAACATACCTTTGAATTCATCCCAATCAAGAGCATCAATCTCATCGGTGTCCCTAATATTTTTAACCATAGACCACCACTGATCTGCCTCACCCTCCAAACGATAAATAGAAAGACTAACCTTTTGATTGTCAGAACACCCCACGACATCAAAAAACTTCTCCAGTGCTTTAATACACCCTTTAGCTAACACAGGGTCAGATGATACTCTGAATGATGGGGGATGTTGCCTCATGAAATGTTCCACCACTGACATGTTCCTCTACGGTTGATCTGGCTGATCTCGTGCATGGATACCACCACCATTTATCGCTTGAGTCAACGGTTCCATTACTGCAAAAAACTGTTCAGTTCCAATTCCGACCATCTCGGGATGCTGATTCGGAAGGTTATTTCCTTCTTCATGCCTTCCTAGCACTTCTTCTCTGTTTCCTCTACAGAAAACCATTCTGAAGAAACATGTCCTAGAGGAAGCAACATGGTAATCTTCAAATACTATATCACTTCAATTTGACCATAAAAAAAATATTTTTGGATAATCATTTAATAGAATTATAACTCCTAAAGTTATATAAACCGACATCTGATACCAACTATACGTCCCCAGCCTTAAACCTTACTTAATCTTGAGTTATTACAAGATTACACATTGAGGATCTTTTCGGGTTTAGAGTTTTAGAGAATTAGATCATAAAACTTGCATTGCATTCCACATATAAACAAAGTGGTTACATAAAGATGGTATTATTCATTCCCATCAATGGAAACATATTTAAAATAAAACATGGATTCATTCTTGACACTTCCTTGACACTATCATCATATCATGTACCTTTCCCTTGACCTGTGAAAAACATTTCAAAAAAACTTTGGATGAGCATAAAAAGCTCAGTAAGGGATATAAAAATATATGGAAAGGAAACATGGGTACATATATACATAAGAATGAAATCATACTTTACCCATAAAACATAAGCACATTAACATACCTCATCAAATCATGACTAAATCATAGAAATCATAATACATAAAGGTAACTTGAGGAATTCATAACATTCTTACGTAGGGAGTAACCCTCTTGGTTACGTTTGCAATACCCATCACAGTATATTCCCTAAATCTCTTCGGAGAAACCTTAACGTTTCACTCCTTTACGTTACCTAGTGTATTAGAGAGCTATATCGGGCTCACCCCCCCTTAGTTTATCACGGAACCACCCGTCTTCAAAATAATTCCCAAGAACCTCAACATAATCGTATCACATAAAACATGCATAAAGGAAACATAACATTTACACCTTTCAATCACAAGATATCAATACAACACATTGATATAAAAACATTATGAATACCATTTTCAATACCAAAATAAAAGAAAAGTAAAACATGGTATTTATTTTTCTTTTAAAAAGAAGGTATGGCTTGTAGATGAAGTCAAAACTCAAATAATGGTCACGGCGGTGGAGAAGTCGTTGTCGCTGCATACGTACGAAAAAAACATTCCCTTTTTTCGTTTAGTAAATGCTTCATATAAAAAATATTCCATTTGAACAAACGTAAAATTCAAAGGGGTTTATACACCATATAAAATAAGGTTGTGTATAAAACAAAATATGCCTCAATGAAAGGAGATTGAGACGAAGTCCCATACCTCGGGTCCGACTTGACTCGGTCGTTCTTTAATCTCCTAAATAATAAACTTGAGTTCATTTCTACTTGCTTAAGAACCTTTTTTAAGTTCATTATTCCTTTTATATCACTTATTTCCATTTCATGAACACTATGTAATTATTTATGTTAATAACGGTCGTTTTAACGATTATTGGTACTTGAGTCAAAAATAAACCCTTTATAATTACAAGTTGTTCATGTATCCATTATATCCAGAATTATAATCATGATGTATATATCATATATATCTAGTATATACATTCATTTATAATATTACATAATCATTTAGAGGTAAGAAATGAAATGCACCATTCATGGAGACGGTAAGCTGTACGTACGCATGAACGCTACTTTCATTTCTATTTAGTATTTTATAGAATGGAATAATTATTATATAAAGGTATATTATCATTACAGTATAATATCATATATAATATCATAGTTCCATCCTTTATACGTCCCACATATGGTATTTAACGAATCAAATCACTTTGAGGGGGCGGTAGTCCGCACTTCCTTAAATGAAGATATCGCGTTTACCCATAATGGAAACCATAAAGGTATACCCAAAATGAAAAATAAATAATCTTAAGGAAAACATAAACATATTATATATCATATATAAATATAGTTACTGTTTCCGACGCTTTCGCCGGGGCACGCGCATCCGTCTGTGAGGACGCGCAGCTTTGTTGCCCCGCATTCCCGCTTTCCAAAGGCGGGTGGCATTCGTTCCTTGTTCAGGTACGTCTGCTCCTTGATCGAAACGGGATGATGGGATGTCGGTTCTTCCTCCTGTGGATTCCTCCTCAGAACTCATCACCTTGTCCGGGTCTCCCTTATAGATTTAATACGTAGTTCGTGAAACTCTTCCTGGTGCCATATCGTCATGGACGCCGGTTAATTACACTACTTCCGTCAGGACTTTCCATAGGGTCTTGACATGGTAGCGACCTTCGGTCGGAGTAAACGGCAACATCAGGAATGTCGGGGCATCTCTGGGTGCGTGGACATAGGGGAACCTGTATTCTTCCTCATAAGAGGGTATCTCAAGGGTGCAGAACCCGAGGTGTGCATCTGAGGTTTTCCTTAGCTTCCTGTGTTTAGCACAGGGTATGTCGCAAGATTAACGTCTAGCAGAGACGGTTACACCAAAGGCGTTCCATCCAAGGTTTTCCACAGGCATCTCATGTTTATCACGAGGTAGGCCGCGAGTTTAACGTCTTGCGGAGACGGTTGAGAATGAAATGGGACCATCACAGGGGGGCGACAACGAAGTTGGGCTTGAGCCTCGAAGAGACTTCCTACGTATCCCCGCGGCAGGGAATCAAAGTCCGCGTAGTTCAGGATGGTGCCGGTAAACCGACGTGAAGCTGGACCTTGGTCCGAAGAGATTTGGGCTTGAACCTCTGGGAGGATTCCTACGTACCATGCCTTGACATGGATCAAAGTCCCCGTAGTTCAAATGATACAGTTTAACGTCATGCGGGACGATAATGAACCCTGACGTGAATAAACGACGGGTGGGCTTGAACCTCGTGGAGGCTTCCTACGTACCATGCCTTGACATGGATCAAAGACCTCGTAGTTCAAGTGGTCACAACGGCTTACCGCTGGACTGGAATGAGACCCGACGTGAAAGAGCGACGGATGGGTGTGTCGGTGAACCGACGTGAAAGTAGACCTTGGTCCACTGATGGTGGGCTTGAACCTCATGGAGGCTTCCTACGTACCATGCCTTGACATGGATCAAAGACCTCGTAGTTCAGAATGGGTTTCGCCGGTGAACCGACGTGAAAGCAGACCTTGGTCCACTGTTGGTGGGCTTGAACCTCATGGAGGCTTCCTACGTACCATGCCTTGACATGGATCAAAGACCTCGTAGTTCAAAAGGGTTGGGTCGCAATGGCTTACCACTGGACCGGGATGTAGTTTAACGTCATACTGGACGTAGGTAAAACCCGACGTGAAAGACGGGTGGGCTTGAACCTCATAGAGGCTTCCTACGTACCATGCCTTGACATGGATCAAAGACCTCGTAGTTCAGATGAAAGTAGACCTTGGTCCACTAATGGTGGGCTTGAACCTCGTGGAGGCTTCCTACGTACCTTGCCTTGACATGGATCAAAGACCTCGTAGTTCAGATGGTGGGTCGCAATGGCTTACCACTGGACCGGGGTGCAGTTTAACGTCGTGCTGGACGGGGGTGAAACCCGACGTGAAAGACGGGTGGGCTTGAACTTCATAGAGGCTTCCTACGTACCATGCCTTGACATGGATCAAAGACCACGTAGTTCAGATGAAAGTAGACCTTGGTCCACTGATGGTGGGCTTGAACCTCGTAGAGGCTTCCTACGTACCATGCCTTGACATGGATCAAAGACCTCGTAGTTCAAAAGAAAGTAGACCTTGGTCCACTGATGGTGGGCTTGAACCTCGTAGAGGCTTCCTACGTACCATGCCTTGACATGGATCAAAGACCTCGTAGTTCAGAAGAAAGTAGACCTTGGTCCACTGATGGTGGGCTTGAACCTCGTAGAGGCTTCCTACGTACCATGCCTTGACATGGATCAAAGACCTCGTAGTTCAGAAGAAAGTAGACCTTGGTCCACTGATGGTGGGATTGAACCTCGTAGAGGCTTCCTACGTACCATGCCTTGACATGGATCAAAGACCTCGTAGTTCAGAAGAAAGTAGACCTTGGTCCACTGATGGTGGGCTTGAACCTCGTAGAGGCTTCCTACGTACCATGCCTTGACATGGATCAAAGACCTCGTAGTTCAGAAGAAAGTAGACCTTGGTCCACTGATGGTGGGCTTGAACCTCGTAGAGGCTTCCTACGTACCATGCCTTGACATGGATCAAAGACCTCGTAGTTCAGAAGAAAGTAGACCTTGGTCCACTGATGGTGGGCTTGAACCTCGTAGAGGCTTCCTACGTACCATGCCTTGTCATGGATCAAAGACCTCGTAGTTCAGATGGGGAGTAGACCTTGGTCCACTAATGGTGGGCTTGAACCTCGTGGAGGCTTCCTACGTACCATGCCTTGACATGGATCAAAGACCTCGTAGTTCAAATGGGGGGTCGCAATGGCTTACCACTGGACCGGGGTGCAGTTTAACGTCGTGCTGGACGGGGGTGAAACCCGACGTGAAAGACGGGTGGGCTTGAACCTCATAGAGGCTTCCTACGTACCATGCCTTGACATGGATCAAAGACCTCGTAGTTCAGATGGGGTTTGTCAGGGTCGGTGCTCACTCTAAGCCCACGTGAGTCATGCTCGGTGTGAGAAACAAGAGGTTGCAAGTACCTGACGATCACGTCGCGAAGGGTGCGTCCGTGAGAAGCGAAGAGGGGCTTACGCGTTGAGCGGCCCATGGTGTTGGGACTTACTCCAGGATGGAGGCCCAGAATGGCTTACCGCTAAATTGGGTCACAACGGCTTACCGCTGGATTGGGTCACAACGGCTTACCGCTGGATTGGGTCACAACGGCTTACCGCTGGATGGGGATGTCAACGGCTTACCGCTGGATGGGGATGTCAACGGCTTACCGCTGCATAGGATCACAACGGCTTACCGCTGGATGGGGATGTCAACGGCTTACCGCTGCATAGGATCACAACGGCTTACCGCTGGATGGGGATGTCAACGGCTTACCGCTGCATAGGATCACAACGGCTTACCGCTGGATGGGGATGTCAACGGCTTACCGCTGCATAGGATCACAACGGCTTACCGCTGGATGGGGACGTCAACGGCTTACCGCTGCATAGGATCACAACGGCTTACCGCTGGATGGGGATGTCAACGGCTTACCGCTGAATGGGGTCACAACGGCTTACCGCTGGATTGGGTCACAACGGCTTACCGCTGGATGGGGGTCGCAACAGTGGATGGGGCTTACGCGAGGAAGCTGCCCGGGTGCCACTAAGGAGCGACACTGGTGAATGGGGCTTACACAAGAAGCTGCCCGGGTGCCACTAAGGAGTGACAATGGTGAATGGGGCTTACGCTAGGAAGCTGCCCGGGTGCCACTAAGGAGTGGCACTGGTGAATAGGGCTTACGCTAGGAAGCTTCCCGGGTGCCGCTAAGGAGCGACACTGGTGAATGGGGCTTACGCAAGGAAGCTGCCCGGGTGCCTCTAAGGAGCGGCAATGGTGAATGGGGCTTACGCTAGGAAGCTGCCCGGGTGCCGCTATGGAGCGACACAGGTGAATGGGGCTTACGCTAGGAAGCGGCCCGGGTGCCGCTATTGAGCGGCACTGGTGAATGGGGCTTACGCTAGGAAGCTGCCCGGGTGCCGCTAAGGAGCGACACTGGTGAATGGGGCTTACGCAAGGAAGCTGCCCGGGTGCCACTAAGGAGCGGCAATGGTGAATGGGGCTTACGCTAGGAAGCTGCCCGGGTGCCGCTATGGAGCGACACGGGTGAATGGGGCTTACGCTAGGAAGCTGCCCGGGTGCCGCTATGGAGCGACACGGGTGAATGGGGCTTACGCTAGGAAGCGGCCCGGGTGCCGCTATGGAGCGGCACTGATGAATGGGGCTTACGCTAGGAAGCTGCCCGGGTGCCGCTAAGGAGCGACACTGGTGAATGGGGCTTACGCAAGGAAGCTGCCCGGGTGCCACTAAGGAGCGGCAATGGTGAATGGGGCTTACGCTAGGAAGCTGCCCGGGTGCCGCTATGGAGCGACACGGGTGAATGGGGCTTACGCTAGGAAGCGGCCCGGGTGCCGCTATGGAGCGGCACTGGTGAATGGGGCTTACGCTAGGAAGCTGCCCGGGTGCCGCTAAGGAGCGACACTGGTGAATGGGGCTTACGCAAGGAAGCTGCCCGGGTGCCCCTAAGGAGCGGCAATGGTGAATGGGGCTTACGCTAGGAAGCTGCCCGGGTGCCGCTATGGAGCGACACGGGTGAATGGGGCTTACGCAAGGAAGCTGCCCGGGTGCCACTAAGGAGCGGCAATGGTGAATGGGGCTTACGCTAGGAAGCGGCCCGGGTGCCGCTATGGAGCGGCACTGGTGAATGGGTCTTACGCTAGGAAGCTGCCCGGGTGCCGCTAAGGAGCGACACTGGTGAATGGGGCTTACGCAAGGAAGCTGCCCGGGTGCCGCTATGGAGCGGTAATGGTGAATGGGGCTTACGCTAGGAAGCTGCCCGGGTGCCGCTATGGAGCCACACGGGTGAATGGGGCTTACGCTAGGAAGCGGCCCGGGTGCCGCTATGGAGCGGCACTGGTGAATGGGGCTTACGCTAGGAAGCTGCCCGGGTGCCGCTATGGAGCGACACGGGTGAATGGGGCTTACGCTAGGAAGCTGCCCGGGTGCCACTAAGGAGCGGCAATGGTGAATGGGGATTACGCTAGGAAGCTGCCTGGGTGCCGCTATGGAGCGGTAATGGTGAATGGGGCTTACGCTAGGAAGCTGCCCGGGTGCCGCTATGGAGCGACACGGGTGAATGGGGCTTACGCTAGGAAGCGGCCCGGGTGCCGCTATGGAGCGGCACTGGTGAATGGGGCTTACGCTAGGAAGCTGCCCGGGTGCCGCTAAGGAGCGACACTGGTGAATGGGGCTTACGCAAGGAAGCTGCCCGGGTGCCACTAAGGAGCGGCAATGGTGAATGGGGCTTATGCTAGGAAGCTGCCCGGGTGCCGCTATGGAGCGACACGGGTGAATGGGGCTTACGCTAGGAAGCTGCCCGGGTGCCGCTATGGAGCGGCAATGGTGAATGGGGCTTACGCTAGGAAGCTGCCCAGGTGCCACTAAGGAGTGGCAATGGTGAATGGGGATTACGCTAGGAAGCTGCCCGGGTGCCACTGAGGAGCGGCAAGGGTGAATGGGGCTTACGCTAGGAAGCTGCCCGGGTGCCGCTGAGGAGCAGCACTGGTGAATGGGGCTTACGCTAGGAAGCTGCCCGGGTGCCACTCAGGAGTGGCAATGGTGAATGGGGCTTACGCTAGGAAGCTGCCCGTAATGTCTTCCTCATGTCTGGCCATGAGGGCATCCCAACTCACTGGTGAATTGGGCATCCTATCATTTGTTAGATAGAGAGAATACTACAGTTTAGAGTCATGTAGGTAGGACTATTGTCATCTCATGATAAGAGAATGAGGCATCTCTCGTATAGGGCAAGAGGAATCCTGTCATTTGTTAGATAGGGAGTGCTACAGTTTAAAGTCATGTAGATAGGACTGTTGGAGGCTCATGCTTGGAGCATGAGGCATCTCTCGTATAGGGCGAGAGGCATCCTATCGTTTGTTAGATAGGGAGTACTACAGTTTATAGTCTTGTATATAGGACTATTAGGCAGAAGGTGCCTATAAATGGTTGGTGTTGGGACTTACGCAAAGCAGCCCTTTCTGGTTCAACCTGGCATAGGAGCCAGGTGATCGGGTTTGGAGGAGTTGCCTGAGGGATGGTTCGACTCAAGGTACTCGGGGAATTGATGATGAGAATCTCGACTGACGACATGGAATGAAACCAAGAGGTTATGTCAACTCAAGGTGTTTCATGGTGTGTGGAGGAGTATCTCGAATCATGGTGTTCCACAGGTGGAAGGTGGGAGCGCATAAGGGCGCAATGGAAAATCCCGGCATCGCGGCCCGAAGAGTTCGCGGTGCGACTCTCCATTTTTCATGGGGGTCTGTGACGGTAGCGAAGGGACCGGCCCGGAGGGCCGGGACCGGAGCCCGGCACTGACGCCGAGCGGGGGTGCGGGGGCGCACCCCCCGCGGCATGGACCGGTGGGCGCGAAGGTAGGATCCTCGCGAAGGATGGGTCTTCACGAAGTAGCTTCGCGAAGCATGGCCTCGCGGAGCAATGGTCTCTCGCGGAGCAAAGGGGTCTCGCAGAGCTTGGTCTCGCGGAGCAGCATCGCGGAGCAAGGGCTCGCGGAGCAAAGGGCTCTCGCGGAGCTTGGTCTCGCGGAGCAGCATCGCGGAGCATAGGCTCGCGAAGCATGGACTTCTGGAGTCTCGGCTCGCGGAGCAGCAACACGAAGGAAGGTGCTCGCGGAGCATGGCTTCGCGGAGCCGCAATGCGGAGCTCCGCTCGGCCGCCCAAGGGGCGAAGTGGCCGTGGCCGTCCTCGGCCGTCCGGAGAAGGGGGGTGAGATGGGTATTTATAGGCAAGGGGCGCCGCGAAGCAAAACTTCCGCGCCGCCTCAGGAGCTTCGCGGCGCGCTTGCGAACGTCAAATGCGTTCGCGGAGCATCATCGCCTCTGGTGCTTCGCGGCGGCTCGCGAACGTCAAATGCATTCGCGGAGCATCACCGCCTCTGGAGCTTCGCGAGGCCGCGATGGTCGGGGCGCTTCGCGGCGGGGCTTCGCGGGACCGCGCTGCACGGGTGCTTCGCATCGGTGCTTCGCATTAGTGCTTCGCGAGGGGTCTTCGCGGAGCATCGCAAACGTCAAACGGGTTCGCGGAGCCTCTCGCCTCATTGCTTCGTGGCGGCGCTCCGCGATCACGGAGGGGGGCTTCGCGGATGGGCTTCGCGAACCAGATTTCCAGCCCAACTTCAAACGTCCATAACTCCTAATCCGTAACTCTGTTTGGGCCCTACGACCTACCAAATCGAAGCTTCCGAAATGGACTAAAATATTGGATCATGTATGGAAGCATTTGGAAAATTTTGGGGACGCGTTTTTCGGGGTCTACAGTTACATCTTAATATCCACCTTTGGAGGTGTTAAAAGAATGTTGAACAATCATCGTTTCGGGAGGCATAAATTCACCATCCACGGAAACAGTATATCCATTAACCATTAGATGTAGGTGTGTGTAAGTGTTGCTCGAATACATCTTATAACAACATCCTAGTATATTGAAGATACTGGATTTGTTACAAAATAAATGAATAAAAAGAGTTTAGGGGGTTGGAGAAGCAAAATAATACAAAAGGGCTCAAGTGAATACATTACCTTAAAATCGGGTAACTCCATTTGGTTTGAGCTCAAAGGTTTCCTTGGGAAGACTTCTGCCCAAAGTGAGGCTTCAAGGAGTAAGAGAGGGAAGTGTAGAAAAAAAATGGGCAGGGGTTGGCTGATCCAAAGGATTTGGATGTGTGGGTAAGGAGGTAGAGGTGGGGGCCTTTTATAAGAGGAGAGGAGGGGCACTCTTGGAAAGTAAAGAAATGTTACTTTATTTGAAAATGATTTTCGGATTCAAAAGGTCCCACATTGATATAATTCGAGGGTAAGGTGATAAGGGTTCAAAATCCACCCATCCAATAGGTTTTGGACATGTGTGGGTCATAGATTTTACATTATCATTTCATTTTATTTAAATCCTTTATTAATGAGGTAATCGCTACATCATCATGATGTCATAAATAATTTAATATATTTAAAGTATAAAAATTATGAAAAAATACTATGATGTAGGAAATAATTTTATATTTCCAATGAATATTTATAGTCTAAAATATAATCTATGTATAAAAAAATTAAAAATGTTTTAATCAGGTGATACATTCTTGTTATATTTACTTTCTTTAAAAAGAATAAAAAGGTAACAAGTCACTTTCCACAAAAGTGATTTCATGGGGCCCCCAAGTTTGGGACAAGGCATCCCATGGTCGGCCATGAGACAACCAGTAGCCTTAGGACACATTTTGGTGTCATTTTTTATTATTATGATATTATTTTATTATCCTTAACTACCCGATTACTCATTAATCAAGATAATTAAAGATAATTACCGTCGTTACTATTCATAATGTCCAAAAACAAAAGAGTCTTAATTACATAATTTGGATATTATGATTCCAAATATGTAATCCATTTTACCAAATTCCAAACAAATAAATTGCAATAATTGATTTAAAAATAATCCCATTGTGAAAACAAATAGCGGGTTTTTTTGAAACAATATCTATGAAAAGTTTGGCATTAGTTTATTACCAATTTCAAAGTGAAATTAATCCTAATGACCACCACTGGATTAAATGGTAACAATATATTCAGATTACACTTTAAGACCAATTAAAAATATAATCTAACAATATAATTAAATTAAATGAAAAAGTTGTTTTGATGTAAAATGCAGTATTTTTCACTATTCATTAAAAATGAACATTGTCAGAAAAATACCAAAAATTTATCCAAAGTAAATTTTGATGTCACAATCATAAAGAATAAGTTTATTTTGACAAACATAGCTTATAAAATTGTCAAAATATAGATTTAAAAATGGTTTTCCATCAAAAGGCAGTAAAACAATCTTTTAAGAATATTAGTGTATTCCATGCTTAAGATTGGATTTATTTTCATTTTAAGCCTCTAAAACACTATCTAATTCATTAATAGACATAGATAAAAAATATCTATTATTCATTACTTACATGGGATGTTACACCTAGTTCACCGCTATTAGCAACCAATGTTTTCTAAAAACACAAAAATGAATATGTAATAAAAGAAGTGAAAATATAATTTATATGATTTAGTTGCATATTTTTACCCCTGCATGGTTTGTATTAGGAAGATTATGTCATCTGTAATATTTATTTCAAATGTTTTCTGCAAGCCTTTCACTATTTCATCCTTTTTTATGGCTCTAATTTTGTTAGTTGTGTTGATGTGGTATTAGGACTAATGAGTCTGAATATTGGAACATGGGAAAATCCCTTCAACTGTTTTTCATATATACTCCTTCCAATAATATAAAATGCATGTAGTCATAATTAGAACATTATATCAGCTTTTAGAAAATCAATTCATGAATACATACCTCATACATATATTTAAAACTATGACTCTTAGCCAATCGTATTCAAGGATTTTGTTTACATTTTTATTAGAAAAAAAATCTTAAATTTCCTCTCCTTATATATTCTTTTCAAAAACAACTATATTACTACTATCATTTTTTAGCTTTGTATCTATATGAGTCTTTAATGATAGTAAATGTGGATAAAAAACAAGTGGTGTTATTTTTCTTTTAGTAGCTCTTTCAGATCAGTTAGTCGATCATTTAGATGATTTTGAGCCCACATTTCTTGTCACCCTTCCCTTTATCCATATTTAATAACATTCATTGGTTCAAACCTTTTTCTTCATTAATTGTTAAAGTTTTAGCTTGAAAAAAATGGAAATAAATACCTCTCTGTCCACATGTACTCTTACAAGTTGTGACATCCATGCAATGAATTTCCCAATAGCCTTTTCGACTGTATGAATATCATCATCATCATGTTGAATAGGTAGCTCTGTATTTGGATCATGTGCTATTGTAATCGTCACTTTCAGACGATCTTTGAAAGTTGTCTATTATATAGCTTGTCCTCTCGGATGTTGAACACCTTAGCCCTCCCAACAAGGTGATAGGTGGGTGTTGACAGATATAAATCATGGTCATTATCACCCTGTAGAAGATCAGTACATGAAAAGTATCAGTGTTTGTCTTATTCACATTTCATGGGAATAATTATTAGAATATTTATTACCACAACTAAGACATCTCTTTGAGGGGAATGGCTCACCTCAAAGCTGGCGGGGGGTGGGGCGAGATCTTTACGCGCTGGTTGCTCTTGAGTTGTGTATTCTCCTTTCTTCCCACCCATAAAAGTATCTAGCAACTCTTCCTACCATTGAAATCATTCTTCAATAGTTCCTAGTCTTTCGCTCATTAATTTCATTTCTTCTTCTCTATCATATGTTTGTTTTTTCTCAAAATATACTCAGGGTGTCACCCCAGACCGTGCACCTCTAACAAAATCATATTATTCTGGCCACTTCAAAGATATCGATAATAGGTCTGCAACCTCTATAGGAATAGCTGATTAATGTGACTATCAGATATAGGAAAATAAGTAATTATTATTATTTAATATCAATTTAAAACAAAACTTTTTATCATGTCATACTTACACATATTTCCGACACTTTTTGTGTGTTTTCATCTACTAGCTTCTCTTCCCCATTCACACGGTCCACTTTCCATAGCACATGAAGTGGTGTGGAAGTGTCTTCAGACTTAGACTCATCAATCAACATATAAATGTAGAATGATAATTATGATGTTGTTTCTTGGAACCTAACAATATTACTGTAAATTTAAAATATGTACCATATTCTTTTCTAGTGAAGCATACCCCCTCCTTGCTTTACGATAGGGGTATGTTGGATGTGATGGACGTTTCTTATATTCAGTACTGAGTTTCTATTTCATAAATGAAATATTGAAAATCAAAGTTATGAATACACATATCCTCAAAAAATTTATTATCAGCCATAATGTACCGAAAAAATTCTAATCCCCATGGCGGCCAATAAATGCATCCCATGCTTCTTGGGATATCAGGTGAGCATAGATAAGGGGTGGGTGTGGGTTTGTTTTACCTTTGGAATATTTCATGTTACATTTTTTTAGAATAGTGTGAAAAACTTGATAAATCCATAGTGCAAGCCTTATTAAATAATTCTTGTGTGAATCATCTACTATAAATTTACTCTGTAAGAGATTTAGAAGAGTAATAAATTGTTTCATTATTTTATTTTCTAGTAAATTAATGAAATAATATCATAATGTTACTGTAATTCCTTCCCAGATCACAACCTTTAGCCCAGACACAACATGGTTCCAGGAATCTATGTCAATCGGCACGCATTGTTGAGTGAACATTCAAATGTAACTACTAAACATTTACTTGTTGGTATTCACATGTTGGCCTCGTGCAATCCATCTGACATAGAATTTGATGCATTTTATTTTCTCCTTAAGAACTTTGGCAAACACCGTCAAACTACGACACACATATGTTTTCTGTGACATCGGTCCTTCATCGCCGACCAATTCATCGATATCAACATCATCAATATGTTCTTTTGAAATGGTAGCAACGACATGTGATGATGGTTTTTGAACCTCCACAATAGGAGCAACAAATGGTTCAGAAACTTTTTGCTGCTCTGCACTGTGGGCAGCAAAACAACAACAACTACTTGAGAGACTTGTTTAGCCTCGAGGTTAGGAGCACCAGAATGTGCAGAAGTCATTATCTGCAAAATCTGTTGAACAATTAATTTAGGTTAAATAACCTAGGTTTATCCAAAATTACTATGGAATATCATAGTTTTTGTTACACAAATTAACATAATAAATAGAAAATTAAGGTTAGTGAAGTTAAATTATATCATTAACATCTAAAGGATATGAAATAACTCTCCCTAACCTTCCCCAAACTCGTACCTAGAACCGCACTCGAAACCTCTATGAGATCCTATTGATTGGAACACACCATTTTCATTTCACACTAGTTCACTAAAAACAGGGTTTTCCGGACACCATAACACATAAAAAGAGCCTCAAACACACAATTAAAAGAACCCCATCAACAACAACTATATAGTAACCACTTTTGCAATCACTAACTTGACCTTATGTTTTTTGATCACCTCTCAAGAACACATCTTGATGGGGGAATTATTCATCTTCCTTGCACGTACAAATTCAAAACAAACATCACTAACATGGGGATCTACCAACTCCTACCATATACATAGAAAATAATTGAAAAAATTAGGAAAAATAGTTTCTTGTACCTATTTATAATATTACTACAAGAAAAGTATAACAAACATAGATCGTACCTCCAAACACTCATAGAGCCTCCTAGAAAAAAGACTCTAGTGACTAAAACTATCTAACATTCTAACCACTAACTTCTCAATATAGGAGGGGTCTACTTAGGGGTAGTATTAGTACAATCAAAACAAAGTTCCATCCACCTCATCCTGCTCCCCGATCTTCTCCATCACTTTAGTGCTATACAAACCTCCTTTCTCCAGTTCCTTCCTCTACCAAGGCTATTCGTTGACTGCCTCTCTAACTATTGCATGAATGTTAAGAAAATTCAATGTGATATGTATATACCCATCACAATCATATTAAATTCCTTGGAGTAATGGGCTATCCTTGAGGTACCTATGAATTACAGTGCCTCATGAGATGAGACTTGCATTACACAACTACTGTGGGTGGGTACTGCTAACCCTACATCCTAGAAGAACACTACCTTAAAAGATTATGACATGAACTCAAACCATAGGCATAATCATAGAACACTATTATAGCAATCTAATGCATAGTATTACATGTTGAATTCCCCCAAACCACTAGAGGTTGGTCTATGAATTGAACAACATAAATTAATGTATTTAATAAAACGATCTGGAATACAATCCAACCAAAAATGGAAAATAATGTATAACCTACATAGAAGGAGGGGAAAGATGTTAATTCACCATTAGTATACACCTCATTATGTGTATCCCAAACTAATCTTTACCTTATTCTAGTCCACCAAGGACTCTGTGAAAATTTCCAACGTCTGTATAAGACATGACATGTATGAGATGATCCCTTATAGGGATGAGTATTACAATACCCAATAGGACACCCCAAAAACACCATACTTAAAGAATAGAGAGTATTCATGTCACTAAACATAGGTATTCCAAATAAGATATGAGACATAATGATAACCAAGGATATCCCAAAAATATACATAAAAGGTTCTGAGTCAAAAATGCGTTAACCACTTCTTGTTGTAGATCCACATAGGGTTTCAAGGTAAAACTCCTCTGAGAGGAAATGCTACCCAAGCAATAATTCCAATGATGACACTCATCTGATCTATCCAAGAAGAATCAAATAGGAAACTAATAGTGTTCACTTGTGATATACACTCCAGCAGACTAATACCACAACAGAAATATCAGCTCATGATATAAATATAGGGGGTAAATGCCCAAGTCTTGATGGGGGGATACTAGAGTATACTATAATAATCCTCCAAGATAGGGGATAAAAACTTGTGTAATTTTTGTTCATGCCAATTCAACAAACCCAATATAGGGAAACCACATTGGAAATAAGGTTTTCTTCAGGCCTCTCGGAGGGATACAAGCTCCAGGTCACTAAGAGACCTGTGGTCCATTTCTCAGGATCAAATTAAATAATAACCCCCATAAAAGTGGACTAAGACCACTAACTACAGAATTATTATATTAAAAATCGAGAGGCTTCATCTGAGATACACGCTCGATTAGACTAATACACCATCTGAAATATCAGATCTCTATACAAAGAGAGGGGGTTAATTCTTAAGGCATGCTGGGTGACAATAAACCCAACTTGAAACATCCTCTAATATAAGGGATCAATGACCATGTATTTTTTGTTGATACGAATTCTACAAACCCAATATAGGGACAACATGAATAAAATGAGGATCGCTCTGATTCCCTTCAATTGATATATGATCCATGTCACTAAGGGGTATGAGTTCCAATGAACATGACCTAATTCCATAATAACACTCATATATGTGGACTAAGACAACTAAATAAAGAATAATGGAACTCACTAACACTACCCTAATCATTAAGAATATATATAGGGTCCTACACCCTTGGAAGAGGTCATGAAGCTGGATCAAGCCCTCATAGGAATGGACCAAGGGAACACGATCCATCAATATCAGTCAATGGAAGCTAAAAAATATCACAAAAAACTGAGATAAAAGTATATAGAGCTCAAAAATATCCTCAAAGGAGGGACATGATGTGTCCCTAGAGGTATATATTATTTCTAAAAAATACTATCACCCCCATGTCTCATTTTCACATGGAGTGATCCGTGATTCCAACTATGGAATGTGCAATGAGCATTCAACAATTACTCATAGAATCATTGGCAAAATGAGAATTAAAACGATTAACACATGTAGAGAAGGGTGAGAAATTAACAAAAATAAACCTAAAAGGAGAACTGGGAGACTTACCTAGAGTAGATCACACCCACGATGGTGGGAGAGAAGAAGCGTCGAGCGGTTAGAGAGCCTTCTGCACTACGTCGGGAGGGGAAGGTGCCACCGCTAGAGGGGGAGGTGCATGGGAGGAGCCTCCAACCATTGAGAAATAGAAGAGTAGGGTTCTCGGGGAGTATGGTTTAGTGGGGAGGAGGATAAGTAGGGTTTGCGGGGAAGAGGATCCGTGGAAGGGGTTTGAGGGGGAGAATAAGGATTAGAGCTAGCAGCGGAGTAGGGATATCGGCGGGAGTCTGAAAAAGAGAAGAATGGAGGGGAGGTGAGTTGTTGAAAAGGTACAGTACTACGAGAGCTTGAGTTCATGATAAATAGAGGATACCATGAACCCGATTTTATAAAATATGGGACTATGGTTTTATCAAAGCTAAAATTTTAGAACTTATAAAGGGTTCCTTTATCAGTGCCTTTTAGCACTGATAAAGGGATTCTTTATCAGCACTAGAAGAGCTCTGATAAAGGGAGACCTTATCAGTACTTTTAACTAGCACTGATAAAGATTTACCTTTATAAGTGCTTTTTTCTTAGCAATGATAAAAGGTGGAACTTCCCTTGACCGTTTTTGTAGTAGTGATTTTATCATCTTCCTGATATGTTATTAATTTTTTGGGTTCATTATTGTATAAAAATAGAAAATCTTTCTGAAAAACAAATTCATTAGCTCTATAGTTAATATTAGAATGATAAACAGAAATCCAATCCATTCCCATAATAACATCAAACTCGAATAAGGGTAAAAACACAAGGTCTGTGGGTAAAGTATTTCCACAGAATATAATAGAAATATTCTTATAATTACTCTTTGATATAATATTTTCCCCTGGAATTTTAACAAAAAGATTAGGTCTCATTTTTTTTTTGATATTTCCAATTTACCCAAAAATTACTCAGAGATGAAAGAATGTGTAGACCACATATCAAACAAAACTTTAGGAAAATCTGAGTGAAAAAACAAATTACCTGATACAACTTAATTTGATGGCCCATCATCTGCTAACATAGTCATAAAGGATCTCACTACACCTTTCTGCTTATAATCTGGATTCTTTTCATCATTCAGATCTCTCTTTGGGCAGACATTTTCATAATGAACCATCTCACCACATTTAAAACACTTTACAGTTTGGTTATCAGGATTATACTTGTGATCATTTTCATTGAAATATTGAGCCATATTTCCAAACTTACCACATCTAAAACACTTCCCAGTTTTGCTAAGACATTCCCCATGGTGTTTCTTGTCACACTTTTTACAAACTGGAAACTAGATTTTCTTACCATCAGATTTCTTTAGTTTATTCTTACCCATCACTTGCCACCTAGACATCTTCTTCTCCTGATTTCCAAAATGCACGTGATCACCAGCAAACTCCATCTCTACCCTCTCAGCACATCGTACAATTTTCTCATAAAATTTGAATTCATGGGAGGTCAACACCATTCAATACTTTGGCTTCAGTCCTTAGTAAAAGAGGTTGATTTTTCTATTATGATCAAGAGTATGATTTGGATCATACCTCTCAAGTCGGGTGAAGTTTGATTCATCCTTCAGCAACTACTAGGTCAGAAGATCCATTGCTTCTCCATCTTAATCACACCACCTTAGGAAAATATTTTTCAAGGAAAATACTTTTAAATTCATCCCACTCCAAGGCATCAAAATATTATCTACCCCTAAAATTCCTTACCATTTACCACCACTAATAATATTCAACTTCAAAACAATAAATGGAAAGACTTACCTTTTTATTGTCTAAAAATCCCATAACATCGAATGTCTTTCCAAGGGATTTGATCCATCCTTCAGTAACTACTAGGTCAGAAGATCCATTGAAAGTAGGAGGGTGTTGTCTCATAACATTTTCAACTACTATCATGTTCTATTGTGGTACCTCTATTATTCTCTTGCATGGATGCCACCACCATTTATTTCCTGTGTTAGCTGAGCCATTACTATCACAAACTTTTCGGTTCCAATCCCTACAATTTTGGGATGTAGATCCGGAAGGGTGTCGTTCTGTCGGTGCCTCTCCTCTTCAGCATCCTTGTTCCTTCTTCGGACAACCATTCTGAACAAACATATATTAGATGGAGAAACATGGTAATATTTAAATTCTATAACATTCCAAAATAATAATAGAGTAAAAATCATTTATGGTATTATTTTAACATCATCCTAACCCCTAAAGTTATCTAAATCATCCCCTGACACCAATTGTAAGGACCCAAATTTATTATATACATAATATTGAATTTAGTCAAGAAAAAACTTTATATTACATTGAGGATCTTTTCATGTTTATAGCTTTAGGGAATTGGGACATATTACATTCTTAACATTACACATTTTTACAGAGTGGATACCCTAAAAACAGTTTCCATTTTTTTCAAAATATAATAAATTAAAACATAAAACATGATTACTTGAATTTTTTTCAATATTTAAAATGGATTAGTTATTTTTCTTACACATCCATTAACCCATTAAAATCATATAAAACTTGGGATGATCAAAAAAACATAGTAAGGGATATAAAAAAAGGAAATAACACATTAGTCCATGAATACTTGTAATGTAAGAAATCACTTTCAAAAGACATACCTATCACCTGTATATATAATCTTACTTTGTGAAAAATTATATTTCCACAATAAATAATAAAATAAGTAGGATCATAAAGGTATCTTGGAGAATTACTTACATAATCTTGTAACCCTCTCTGCTACCTTATAATTTGTAACCCTCACAACTACCTTATTATTTGTGTAACCATCACAATTACACTTGGAGTAACCATATGACCGACCTCCAAATTACATATAACCAATTCATTAGAGGGAGATATAGGTCCCAAACTTTATCATAAACAATTCTCAAGAACTATAACATTATCATACAACATTAATAATATCATAATAACATTTCTTTCGAATTTCGTAAAACATAATTTTAAAATAGGATTTTAAAAGAAAACCCCCTTAAAAATATCATACAATTGAACAGAGACTTAATAGAGTGGATGAAATATGTATATAAAATGTAATTATAAATAATTAAATATAATATAATCAAAAACCATCACAAAATCAATTTTAATACCACATAAATAATGAATTAGAAGGTTAACCCAAAGAATTTAAATCGGGTTAAGAATTCCCTTACCTCATGTTTTTCTTACTTCAAACATATTTAGACCTAATATATAATGGTTAAAAAAGTGTTATTATTATTATACAGAAACATTTTAATGTTTATAACATTTTATATGAACATTTCATAACCTCATTTCACCCCATAATTGTTAGTACTTTGTTCCTTGAACTATTTTGGGTGAGTTCCTTACATGATTTCCATGATTGGTTCTTCATGGATGTTCTTGTCGATTGGAAGTGAAACTACAGAATTGGAATGGAAAGGTATTTAAATATTTCTAGTACCATAATTTATACCATTTATAATTTTGATGTTTTATATGATGATTATTCATAAGTTAAATCACTAATGATGTTCGTTTAGATCATTTTAGTGGTTCTTTGATAATAACAACCACATTTTGTCTTATAAATTAAAACAATGAGTACAAAAGAATTCTAGAACCATGTATGAGACATAATACATATATTGTAACATGGTTCAACCACAGAAATGTATTTATTTGTATACTTTAAATAATTAATGGAAATTGAAATCACATCGTCCATGATGTCGGTAATTTGACACATCACAAACAATGTTTTTTTTCCTTGAATAAATGGGATAAGAGAAGAATACTGATGATGAAATTTCCATGAACAAAAGAAAATATATAATATACATGATTTCTGGAGATTTAATTCCTATTGGGTAAGAAGATCTGAAGAAATAATAAGAAAATAAAGGAACTCAAAATAAAATAATAAGTGAGAAATCCCTTTAAAAAATTTGGCAGCCTAACAACTATGCAAAATGGTTTTAGAAAATATTAAAAAGAGAGGGGATAAAGATCACCAATCCAGAAATGAATAATAATTCATAATAGGTCAATAATAAGAAGCAAATTAGAACATGGTATGGTAACTTTAAAGTTATTCCACATAAAAGAGAACTTGAATGGAAAAGGAAAGAAATTGGGAATTTTCTTACCTTATAGAGTAACTCATAGAACATGAAGGTTGGGACCTTGGGGTCTTTAGGGAACTTTGGGAGGACTAATAGGGAGGTAAAGAGTCCAGACATTCATTGATGATGAATTTGGAATGAAGTTAATGAAGGAATGTGTTGTTATTTATAGCGAAAGGGAGGGATTATTTTAATAATTTTCAAGGGACACATCATTCGTGGTATTTGCAAAACTATGGGCTTTCACATGGTATTTTCCCATGGTATAAGACACTTAGGAAATATCATAACATATTTTACTTTACATAATTCGATCAGATTTATTAACTAATTATTACATATTTAATGATTTCATTAACACACAAAAACTAAAAACTGTATTTTTTTTACTATTCATTGAAAAATCAACTGTTTCAGAAAAATTCCAAAAAATTTCCCTTACCATTTATTGATGTGTAGAATTCAAAAATGAAGTCCATTTTTTGAAAATAATTTTCTAAATAATTTTTATTTAATTTTTAAATAAAATCAAACTTAATTCAAAAATTAATAATTTAAAAACTATAATTGTTTTCATATCACATTGAAAAATTAATCAAGCTGTCATTATCTTAAAGCCTTAAAAAAATAACATAATAATACAATTTATTATTCATTATGTTCATAATACTATTATAATTACTATTCATAATACTATTCATAAGGGTATCTTACTATTCACCAAAAAAAGTTGGTTCCAATAGACTCTAAATAACATACTGAATACAATTGTAGATGACCATTTTTCGAAATTCAAAACATAGAAGCAGTAAAATTATGTTTAAAGGCTACTTATAAATATCCAATTTAAACAAATTTCAATAATTTAAATTTATTTTTAGAAAACTCGGGGTGTTACAGATATTAAATTACCAAATCTCTCAATGAAAATAGTAAGTCACTAAGTGCCTTGTATTACTCAAACTTGAGAAAAACTGGGTGTTTGAGGTACTCATCGACCATAGTTGAGGGTGAGACTTACTAAAGGGGGGTTCTTATGATAGTGATGTTTTAACTTAACTAATGTTGGTAATAAATTGGTATCCAAAGATAATTTTTTGAAATATTAGAGGCAGAGCACTAAGAAATGAAAATAAATTCATTGTAGGAGATGAGACTCCAGTCAACAGATGAAGGAGTCGTGAGTAAATGCGGTTGTCCAAAATAGTGTTTACCTTGGACTCTCTAAGTAGTAGAGTGGAAAAATCTTATAGACTATGAAGAGGGATTTCAAGGATCCTTTCCACTATAATACCCAGGAGACAGATTATTCTGATTCTAGTATATAGGGTTCCTAGAATTCGATAAAATAGTGGAAGACATTTAATGATTTAAATAATTGAAAATTCATAAATAGGTAATTAATATAAAATTACAATCTACTAGTTTTTTTTTAGAAAATGGAAATAAATAACACAAGTACATTGTGATAATATTGGACCAATAAAAGGTCTAAACTACCCTTTGTTTCCAAGAGTAGTACATGCAGTTGTGTAAAGTACCACGACATCAGAAATTCAAGGAGATAGGGTCTCCAATACTTGTTAAGTTACCACATGAACCCAGTGTATAAAAATGATTATAAGAGACTCATTTATGACACATATGATGGTTTTTTCATAATCATATCATTAATGTTCAATGTTATTTGTGGATAAAATATTAGGACATAGATGATTTCTCATGTTGTCTCATCTCAGAGACACTTGTGAGAAGAAATAAAAGTGAATATATGAATAGGTGATGTTTATAATAGATATGTGTAAATTGAAATATGGATCATGTTCTTTCAATTTATCCCTTTATCTTATCATTTTCAATAATTTACTCTAGTTTCTTTTAATATTACAAAGTTAAAAAATGGATAAAATGCTCCTTTAACCTTTGAGTAATGTTTTCCAAGAAATTAGAACACTATGGAAAGATTCATATTTAGTTATTATGGAAAAAATTTAAATGATAATGTGAAAACGGAAAATGGAAAGAGTGATTCAAAAGTAACCCTCACAACATCCTTCAAAGAATATAGGTATTAAACATGAGGTTATTTTCTTTTCATACCATGAAATATATTTATAGATGTTTAAGAAAAATGAATTGAATTGAAGAATACAGTTGTCTCTTATTCTGAAAGAATATTCATAAAATATATGCAGTGTTTTAGTTTTACTTATAGGGTATTAAATACAATATACTTGTCACATATGTGTATTTATATATAATAACCAAGTAAGTAAAGAAACATTACTATAAATAAGGTTTGTTCTCTAAGTAGCTAAGAAAAGGTGTTTCCTCAATTAGAATTGATAAGTACATAACTTTTATATTTTCAAGATTATTTATTCTAGTTAAACATTTATAGTATCACTAAAACATTAATCTCATGCGTCTATTGGACATAAGGATACATTGTTCTAGTTTTGGAATGAATGTTGTTTTTGTTGTTGAATACTCAAGTCATAGTTCAAAGATATATGAATCATTGGAAATATATGAGGAATATAAAATTTAAGAATAATATACCATGTTTTTGGAAAGAAAATATTTTTTCAAGAAAAACTAAATAGTTTTCAAGGATATACCTTGTATGGTTTTACACACATCATAGTTAAATACCTTGGGTACTATCGACATACTTATCTAATTTGTGTTGGACAAAAAAACCTTTAGAAATAAAGGTAATCCAAAAATCTTTCAGAACTAGTCCAGCTAGAGAGAATAAACTATTACAAAGGTAATATAGTGGTAATTATTATTCACAATATTTCTTTACATTTTTAAGGAAAGTGAAAGTGAAGTATGACATATTCCTAGTCAAAATATTTGAGAGGCCTCAGGCTATTCTGTCGAATAATATCTTGACCAAGAATTCATCAATCAATATAATGTAGCATTGAGTTATTCTTAAACACATATTAACTTATACACAAAATATATATGATGATAATAAAGATGATTGATGAAGAGTATTACTTGTTAACATTGATCAATAAAATTTAGAATGGATCTCTAATGAACCAAGATTGATGTACATGGACATTACATTTATTTTGTAGAATACTTAACGCATTACCCAAATATATTCACAAAGGCCATATTATTTTAGTGTATTTGGAAACATAGAACATAATGTTCTATCTTGGGGGAAGACATTGAATATATCCCATAAAGATCTTCCCCTTTTTGTTTTCCTACCTAAAACCCTTTTTTTATATTCTATGGAAAATAAACATATGAAAGGGGTGAGCTCAAATGATCAGTAAGGGTAAACATAAAGAACAACAAACAAAAAATAAACATAAATTTTGAATATAAAAATAGTGAGTCATGAAATAAATCATGGTCGTACGTAAGGCATAGATAATAAAAAAACATTAACCATGATAAAATAAAATTAGAATAAAACATGGGATTGTAGAGAATAAATAAGAACATAAAATGATTTTAATAGTAGCCAAGGAATTACTATTAAGACTATAATAGTGGACGCAATCCATTATTGAACCAGTTTTACTTTTCATTCCAGCCATGTATTACTAAAACAAATTTACTTTTCGTTCCAGCCCTGTAATACTGAACTAGATTTACTTGTTATTCCAACCCTCTATTACAACACCTAATTAACCTACCTTTCCAGTCATCTCTATCTCATGAGATATAAATATTTACCCAATTCATTGTAAAGATATATAGGTCCCACCCATCTCATAATTAAACCATTCTTATGTGTTCCATAAAAACATAAATCATTTATCATAGCATAACCCATAAAATAAAATGGGTTTCTTAAACATAATTCCGTTATAATCCATATAAAATAAATAGATTTCGAAACAATATATCCATCATAAAAACAATCAAATAAAAGTAATAATAGGAATAGAAACATAACCTTATTTCATATTATATGGAAAATAATTTTGATAAGACACTTGAACTTCATTCTTGAGGAAAATATCCTTTCTTTTTCAAAAACATTTTATTTTCTTAAAATGATGTGATATTTTAAAAGAAAAGTATTTAGTTAAAAATAAACATGAAATTATTTTGATGAATCATTAAGGAAATAAGTAATTATAAAGATTTCAAAATTAGTTCATGCCATATAAGCTAAAAAAAATTCTTCTCGTACTCTTGCCGGAAAAGTAAAAAAGAACCTCTTATGGAAAAAAAAAGAAAGATTACTCCCATAAAGTTCAATAAAAAATCACCAATGGGTAAAATTGAATTTAAAAAATAGTATAAGAATATAAATAATATTGCATAATAAGGAATCATGAATGTGAATGATAAATATACCCCAGTGAAAACTTATGTATAAAAAATCTTGGATAAAAATGAGATTTCAAAATTATCCCTTACCAATTTATAATAAGTCAAATCATATGTCTCATAAAATAAAAATAAAATTATATGAATATTTAAAAATTATTACCTTAATAATAATAATAATAAAAATTCATGGTTAACATAAACATCACACAAAAGAATTAGATGGTGTATAAGGCATATGTCCCACAAAAATAAAAGTGAGACAAAATAATCCCTTACCTTTGGGTTGATATGATTCGTGCTTATTATAAACTCTTGGGTAATTATTTAAACAATGTTATTTAATTATTATAGAATTATATTCATTTTTATTATATCATATATGATCATATTATAGTCATTTGTGAGTAACAATTCATTGTTACTCGTTATTCGGGTGTTAACTGTTTTATGTTATAATGCATGTTTTTTTAAAATAAGTCTCGGTTCTCTTTCTTAGGTCATATTTTTATCATTATTAAATGATATTAAAATAATATATATCATTTTTATTTATTCTGAAAATTTATATAATCATGATTTAATGAATATAATGTAGAATTAATCACATTGTATCGTGGAGACGGTAGACCGTACGTACGCAAAAGTGACAATATCATTTGAATAATTGGTGAATGGTTTTTAAGTGGATGGTGTATAAAATTACAAAATAAATATCATGTAATAATAATCATATATATATATATATATTACATCAATATTAATACCCATACAAGTATGGTGATGGTGAATGACACATTACACCATGACGTAGAGATGGTAAGCCGTATGTACGCACACGTGGTGATTTAATTTTTCATAGGATGTGTAGATGCTTTACTATGGTTGTTTTATAATAATAATAACCTTTTAGTATATAATTAATACTAGAGTTATTACTTTATCTCCTGGGGTTTAAGTATAAGAAGAAATAAGTTTGAAAGAATAGGTAAATGATATTACCTCTTCTTCGACGTGCCTCCTCTAAATCTCTTCTTAGAGCACTAGAGTTGGTCTTTTAATAAGACCAGAACATCTATAATGTTTCTAGGGAAGTTTATAAGAGAAATTGGAAGGGTATATAATAAATTTAAGGCTTAATTAATTGTGGATAAAAGATGGAGGATGTGTCCTTTTATAATTGGGTTGAGAGACACTTTTGAAATTTCTAAAACAATTAAATTATAAAAATTTTAAAATAAATAAAAATACCTCCAGAATGAGATATATTCTAAGATATGATATTATTATATTGGAATATAATCAGAAAATAGTATTTAGACATGTTTTTCTATCATTTATAACATTATCTTTTTAACTAACAATTAGTTATTCTATTTGTTTTAACTAAGATAAAAAATGTTTCAATATTTAAAGGGTGAAATATTTAATAATTTTATTTAAATTATACCATAAATGAATAATTTATAATAATTTAGACCATATCATAATTTTTAAATATTTTTTTAAAAAAATTTATGATTTTTAAATAATTTTACAAAACATTATTTTAACAGAATATCAATTGTGTCAATTTTGACACTATTCATTTCATGGATTTTTAGAAATATAAAGATAAGTTTTTATCCTTGAAAAAAATATTTTATTATATCCATAAGGGGTCAAAGTAATCTATAAAATTAATTTTACAAATTAATTGTCTCAAATTATATTTATTTGAATATTTTTAATAACATTTATTTGATATCTCCATTATTAAATTATTCACTACATCCATATTGTGTAATTATTTAATATACCTATTTGTAGAATAAATTTTTTAAATAAAATAAAATAATTAACATAAATTTACTATATTTAATAATAATATATTGAGTCAAATTTATCTTCTAGTAAAGCTAACATTAATGATCATATACTAATTAAAGTATGAATGTGACAACTTTAATATCACTTTAAATAAAATAAAATAAATGTCATAATCTCTTCTATAATGCTTAAAATGGTAAATTTATCATCACTTGGATGATTATGGTCTATATATACTCGACCAATATGATTTTGTCATGTGTTTATCCTTTTTTATGGTTATTAGTATTTTAATAAAAATATATTTATGGATTTCTCATCAATTAATTAATTTTTACATCATCAAAGTAAAAGACATTAAGGTAATTATAAATTTACTAATAATTAAAAATAAATTAACATGATATAGTTAATTGTTTTATATTTCCATGGAACATTTATTTTTTAAGATATCACCTGGTTATACCTATATTAAAATTATTATACTTATAAGAAATGTGAGTTTGACATTTTCTCACTTTCATTGGTTTTATTAATATCTATGTCATTTTCATTTTTATGTTTCCCTTAAATGACTATGTTACAAACAAAATATGTTAAGGGTAGAATTTTATTCATCCTATAGGATTTTGGTATGTTTTAGGATCATTTTATTCTCCTTATCATATTATTTTTTACTCCTATTTACTTGATTTACCTTTAACCGTGTTAAATAAAAATTACCATAATTCCTATTCATAATATCTAAAAAAATAAAATTAACCCATTAAAATAATGTTCACCAAATAATTAAAAATTTTGAATCCATTTTTTATAATTGAAAACACATAATTTTCAAAAATTAATTTTCGTTGTCAAAACCAGAAAGTAGGTTTTTAAGAGTAAAAACAATCAAAATATTGACATGTGTTTATGTCAAATTTAAAAGTGAAATTACATAAAATTACCAAATTTAGATTAAATGACCAAAATATATTCCATTTATAATTTAAAATCATTAAATAATATGATTTAGCCATATAAAATATTTTGATGGAAAAAAGTTGTTTTCAAATAAAATTTAGCGTATTTTTACTATTCATAAATATATGAATGTTATAAAAAAATATCAAAAATTCTCAAAAAAGTAAATTTTACATCTCCCCTCCAAATAAGAAGTTTATTTTTTCAAATTGAACTTGTGAAAGTTTCAATAACTTGATTTAAAATGAGATTTCCATCAAAAGGTGGTAAAACTATATTTTTTGAAAAATACTCCTCTTATCCAAAAAATTGAATTCGTTCTTATTTATTATTATAGAAAATACATAATTTTAATGTTAATGTTATATAAAATTAAAAATTTGGTTAATAATATTCATAACTTAATGTTTATATCCAATCAAATAATAATATTTTAATAATATATCATTGTTTATGAAACTCGGTATTGGGTACAACACAAGCTATTGAGGAAGGTCGCTCTTGCATGTAATGCAAGACATGTAAGTGTTGCATTTGTTACAATATTTATTTGGTATTTCATATAACATAATCCAAACATATTTCATTTATACATTGAATAAAATATATACCTAGTGTTGCATGAAATGAATTCTATCAAAAGAACATGAAATTGAGTGTAACACAAGCCAAGAATAGTGTTGCGTAAACTACAAGATAATACAGTGTTGTGTATAACGCAATATAATCTTGTTGAAGCATAAAAAACATGAAATAAAATAAATTAAAAATATTTTATCTCATAAAATCTTGGGGTGTTACATTATACCCCCTTAAAATTAATTTCTCCCTTGAAAGTCGTTAGGGTTATAAATGGTTTACTACATGAAAGTTTCTTTCATCGAAACCCACATCGTAAAAAGGGATACTAAAACTTCATTTTTTTATATAATGTTAGAAACATAAAAGTTACCCAAAGTAACTCATCATTTAGTTTCCACATAGAAAAACATATATGGGATGTGAAAAAATACATATGGAAGAGAAATCTAACCATCATGTTCTGATGGATAGTGATAGGGATAAAGGTTAGGATAAAGCTAACAACTAGAAATCCATTAATATGTGATGATTTCATACATTATATGATTCATCAAATAAGAAGGTTCCAAGATAAAATTTTTGGTTTCAAGATTCTCTTACTAATGCTGATTATTTTTTTTATGAGAAGAAATACTTACTTGATTTCAGTATAATGTCAATGTTGGACATTCCCAAAACAATTTCCAATTCATCGATTATTTTAAGAAATGAAGTGGATTTTTTCATTCTTGAAGTGTTAGCAGATAATGTGATAGAATTATAGGTTATTCCATCTATCTCTATCACAAAAATGTTAACACCTGTTATCAAATATACATAAGTCCATCTATAGTGAGATTAATCATATATGGTTCTAAAAATAAACTTATACTTAATCTATCATATCAATAAAATAAAATAAAACTAATTTATCCAAACCAGAGACTTACCATAGGCCAGTGGTAGGAAATAAAGGAATTTCACACTTCGTTTTTGGGTTTAATTTCACATAACCTTTTTCAATAGGATGAGTTTTCACTTGTCCTCCGGGTTGTCCTTTTTTAAAAACTATACAATTATAACATTCTATAAATAATATTAAAAAACAGTTTTAGCCTTAGAAAATACTATCATATGTACAACATAATCCATTATAACCTTTAGGCTTATCCAAAATACTTCTGTCCAAACTCATAATAAAAAAAATTAAAAGAAAGGTCATATAACAAACTTGTTAATACCTTTATTTATCCCCCATATATCATAAGATTTATTTTGTTGTTCACATTTCAAATATTTTAATTACTTCATCATGAATTCCCTTGAGAAATGGTAATAACCTAAATTATCATATATCCTTATTGAAAACATGAATGTTTCTTTATTCTAAAACTTAATGGATATATTATTTAAGTATTGCAAATTTTTATGCTTCATCCATGACAACATAATCCACATCTCAACAAATATTTAACTAGTTACAAGGTAACTAATATCATCCAATTTAATTATTCACATCAAACATACATTTATCAAAATATCATTATCTCAAAGTCATGCTCATATTAAGGGTTATCCTTCCCTTAATCATGTATTTCTTATTCATATCACCTTTTCATTAAATAAATTTTTTTATCCAGTATAAATATTCAACATTTTCTTGAAAATACTTAGAAAAAAACATAAACTGATAATCCTTATATAATTCAACATTAATCATTTGTGGATACAAATACATAAATAATTTAACCCTTTACTTTAATTTTAGGCATATAATAGGTCCTTCCTTACCTTAGAAGTGGATTATTATGTCTCAGAATTGATTTGAGTAATGACCAAGTTTTCCATATATGAGTCATTAAACTCCATAAAAATTCATCACTCTATAACCCTTTTGCTAAAGAGATAAAATATTCATCTCTATTTGAGGTATTCCTCAAGGTTCTTATTCCCTTATTCTAGATATGTAGGAAGGTGAGTCTTTCTTCCTCTGTTCTTAATAAAATTTGAACATTTATAAAATTTCATCTTCCTATTATTTTATGTGTTAAGAATGTCACCAAATCTCACATTATTGATCATATATCGTGATAGCTAAGTCAACATAATTGTAATGTCTTTATCTCATATCACTATCCAATTTATTTTATATTAATCAATATATTTTCTATCAGACATAATGTTAATCCAATTAATTTTGGTTCCCTACATTAACTAAAACCAAAAAGCATGAGGTGAGAGAGACATATCATATAATAACACAATATAATCAAAGGAGAGTAAATTCAATCCCTAATATCTTAGGTTTAATCCTAGGTTATTCATGACCGTTACCATAATTTTAGGATAATAACCTATATTTAAACTTATCGGTAGGGACATCCCTAGAAGTATCGTTAGAAATATCTCTAGGGATATCACTAATGGTTTCACATCCAAGTTTCCAAAGGTTAACTAATGATTCGATATGATACCAACTCTAATGACCCAATCTTGACATACATGGACATTAAATTTATATTATGGAATTCATAATACATTATACAAATATATTACCAAATACCATATTATTTTAGTGTCTTTGGAAACATAGAATATAGTCTTTTATCTTGGTGCAAGGTCTTCAAAATATCCCATAAAGTTTTTCAACTTTTTTTCCTTCCTAAAATCATTATTTATATCCTAGGGAAAAGAAACATATGAAAGGGGTGAGCTCAAATGCTTAGTAAGGTTAAACATGAAGAACATCGAACAAAACATGAACATAAGAATGTGAAAAAATGAACATAAATTTTTAATATCAAAATCGCGAGTCATGAAATAAATCTTGGCTGTACGTAAGGAATAGATCATAAAGGAATTTGAACCATGATAAAATAACTTTAGCATAAAACATGAGATTATAAAAAATAAATACGCACATAAAATTATTTCCATAGTATCCAAGAAATTGATTCCAAGACCATCATAGTGGAAAAAGTCCAATACTAAACCAAGTTTACGTTCCATTCCAACCACATATTACTAAACTAGATTTACTTGTCGTTCCAGCCTTGTATTACTGAACCCGATTTACTTTCTATTCCAACCCTATATTACCGAACCAAGATTACTTTCCATTAAAATCATGTCTATCTCATTAGATATAAATCATTACCCAATGAATTTTAGGGATATATAAGTCTCAACCATCTCATAATGAAATTATTCTTACATGTGCTACAAAAACAGAAATCATTTATCATAACACAACCCATGAAATAAAATGGGTTTCTTAAAAATCATTCCATCATAATCCATATAAAAATATATATTTCACAAAAATAATTCAATCATAAACACAGTAAAATCAAAGTAATAATATAGATAGAAACATAACCCTATGTCATATTATATGGAAAATAATTTTGATAAAACACGTGAACTAAATTCTTGAGGAAAATATCCTTTCTTTTTCAAAAAATTTTTATTTGCTCAAAATATCCTGAAATTCTAAAAGAAAAGTATTTTTTTGAAAATATAAATGAAATATTTTAGAGTAAGATTCATGTAAATAATTCATTATTAATATATAAAATTATGTTCATGATGTATAAATTAAAAAAAAACATTCTTCTCATACTCCTGCGAGAAAATTCAAGCAGTACCTCGTATGGAAAACAAAATAAATATTCTTTCCATACAATTTAATAAAAATTCACCAATGGGTAAAATTGAATTTTATTTTTTTATAAGAATAGAAATAATATAACATAACTAGGAAGTTTTAATGTGGAAGATAAATATAACCTAGTGAAAACTTATGTATAAACAATCTCAGATAAAAATGAGATTGAAAAATTATCCCTTACCTTCATAATAATAATAATAAAAACATTCATGAGTAACATAAACATCACAAAAAATAATTAGATGGTATATAAAGCATTTGTCGCACAGAAAGAAAAGTGAGACAAAATAATCCCTTACCTTAGGTATGATAAGCTTCATGTGCATTAGAACCTCTTGTATTATGATTTAAATAATTTTATTGACTTACAGTAGAATCATATTAATTTTTATGATATCATATATGATTATAATATCATCATTTGTGAGTAACATTTCATTGTTACTCGTTATTCATGTGTTAACTACTTTATGTTCTTATGCATATTTTGTCGAATAAGTTCTAGTTCTCCTTATTAGGTCATATTTATATCATTAGAAAATTATATTAAGATAATATATACCATTTTAATTTATTATTTACACTTATATAATCATTAATTAATGAAGATCATGTAGAATGAATCGCATTACATCGTGGAGACGGTAGGTTGTATGTACGCACGAGCGACGATATCATTCGAATAGTTATTGAATGGTTTTGAAGTTGATGGTGTATAAAATTTCAGAATAAATATCATGTTATAATAATGATATATATTTATTACTTCCATCATTATACCCATCCAGGTAAGGTGGTGGTGAAAAACAGACTACACCACAGTGTGGAGATAGTAAGCCGTACGCATGCACGCGTGGTGATTTCATTTATCATAGGATGGGTAGAAGGAGGAATATGGTTGTTTCATAATAATAATAACATATAATTATATAATTATTACTATATTTATTACTTTATAATGAAACAAATCATTATGTGCAAGTATAAGAAGAAAAAAGTTGGAAAGAATCGCTAAATGATATCACCTATTCTTCGACATTCCTCTTCAAAATATCCTCTTAGAGCACTATATTTGGTCATTTAAGAATACCATGACCTAAATAACGTTTCTATAGAAGTTTATAAGAAAAATGGGAAGGGTATAGATGAACATTAAGTCCTAATTAATTGTGGAGAAATGAGGGAGGATGTGTCCTTTTATAATTGGGGTGATGGATAGTTTTGGAATTTCTAAAAATATTTAATTATAAAAATGTAAAAATCTATCCAAATACCACAAAAATGAGATATATTATAAGATAATATATTATAATATTGAAATATCATCAACAAATGGAATTTACACAAGTTTTATGTCAATTTAAACATTATATTTTTAATCAATAATTAGTTATTCTATTTAATTTTAAATAAGATTACAAATGATTCAATATTAAAGGGGTGTAATATTTACTTAATTGATTTAAATAATACTATAAACGAATGATTTAGAATAATTTATAGTATATAATAATTATTATATATTTTTAAAATAGTTTTATGATTTTTAAATAATTTTACAAAAAATTATTTTAACAAAATATCAATTGTGTCAATTTTGACACTATTCCTTTCATAGATTTATAGAAATATCTAGATAAGGTGTTATCCAAGAAAAAAGTATTTTATTTTATCACTAATGGGTTAATGTAATCTATAAAATTAATTGAAAAAATTAATTATCCCAAATTATATTTATTTTAATATTTTTAATAACATTTATTTGATATATCCATTATTAAAATAATCACTACATAAATATTGTGTAATTATTTAATATACATATTTGTAAAATAAAAAGTTTAAATAAAATATTATGATGAACATAAATTTACTATCTTTCATAATAATATATGTAGAAAAATTTCTCTTATGTAAATTCTAACATTAAAAATGTTAGACTTATTAAAGTATGAATGTGACAACTTTAACATCACTTTAAATAAAATAAAAATAAGTGTCATAACCTCTTCTATAGAGCTCAAAATGGTCAATTTATGATCAATTGGATTCTTATGGTCGAGATAAACTCGATAAATATGATTTTTTTTCATGTTTTTAGGCATTTTAATGGTTATTAGTATTTAATAAAAAAATTTAGGGGTTTCTCATCAATTAATTAATTTTTACATCATCAAAGTATAAGACTTTAAGGTAATTATTAATTTCATAAAAATTAAAAATAAATTACTATGATGTAGGTAATTTCTTTTTATCTTTCCACAGACTATTTATGTTGGAATATATCACATGGTTATCCCTATATTAAATTATTATACTTATAAGAAATGCGAGTTTTACATTTTTCACTTTCATTGGTTTTATTAGTATTTGTGTCATTTTCATTGTCAAGTGGCCCTTAAATGACTATGTTCTGAACCTAATATGTTAAGGGTATAATTTTATTCATACAATATTAATTTGGTAGGTTTTAGGATCAATTTATTCTCCTTATGATATTATTTGTTACACTAATTTAGTCGATTTACCTTTAACCGCGTTAATTGTTTTTATTGAAGTTACTATTAATAATATATATAAAAATAAAACTATCCCATTAAAATAATTTGGAACAAATTATTCCAAATAAGGAATCCATTTTTCATTATTACAAACACATAATTGAATGAAATTAATCTAAAATTAATTCTTGTTGTCAAAACCAGAAAGCTAGTTTTTAAGAAGTAAAAACAATCAAAATATTGACATTTGTTAATGTCGAATATAAAATTGAAATTACTTCCACTGACCAAAATTCTATTAAATGATAAAAATATATTCCATTTATTCTTTAAAAATGTTAAATAATATTATTTAACCATATAAATTATTTTGATGGAAAAAGTTGTTTTCAATTAAAATTTAGCATATTTTTACTATTCATCAAAATATGAAACTTATTAGAAAAATATCAAAAATTCATCCAATGTTAAATTTTATATCCCAATTCCAAATAAGAAGTTGATTTTTTCAAATTAAACTTATAAAATTGTAAAAATTAGATTGAAAATGGGTGGGCCATCAAAAGGCGGTAAAACTGCTTGTTTTGAAAACACTTCTTTTATATGAAAAATTTAATTTGTTCTTATATAATATTCTAGAAAATACATAAGATTAATTTAAATGTTATATAAAATAAAAAATTTGGTTAATAATATTCCTAACATCTAGTTTATATCACATTAGATAATAATATTTTAATAATATATCATTGTTTAGTTAAACTCGGTATTGTGTACAACCCAAGCTATCGGGGAAGGTTTCTCTTGCGTGTAATGCGAGCCAAGTTAGTGTTTCTTTTAGTGAGTGATTCCTTTGGTGTTTCATATAACATAATCCAAACATATTTATTTTATAGGATGAATAAAATCTATTCTCAGTGTTGCGTGAAATGAATTCTATCAAAATAACTTGAAATTGTGTATATCAAAATCCAAGAATAGTATTGCATATACTGAAAGCTAATATGGTGTTGTGTTCAATGCAATCTAATATTGGTGTATCATACAACACAAGACATAAAATAAATTAAAATGAATCTATCTCATAAAATCTCAGGGTGTTATAGAATAAATTCCTAAACAGACATTTCTTTATACACATCAGATTTATGATTTAAGTAAAAGGGGGATCACTGTTAAAACTAAGACATTGTAGATACTTCCATTTTTAATGCCATGCTTCACAAATAATGTCATTATACCATAAATATCTGTCAAATATCATGGAAAATGGACATCATATGAGTTATATTATTATAGAAATCAATTATGTCATAAGAACATGTGTTTAGATGAAAATATTTTGTTGAGGATATAAAAAAACATTCATTAAGTGAAACACAATGTTCATCTAATGTAATTATCCTAAATGTTTTTAATATATTACAAAAATAAATATGATAGAAAATTTATATTCAAGTGATAGAATACATTTCTATTAGAGGGTGTACATCCCCGCTTGAGATAGTGTGATCCAGATTGACTTTGGTTTAGTTAATTATAGAGATGCACAAATAGTTAGAATCTGAACAGGTTCCATAAGAGTGTTTAGAAAAGAATGTTCCAGAGACACATACTATGTATAAAGGAAAAAACCTTGTTTATTGGGTCATATTCACCATGGTCAATGATACAATATTCATTGAGAGTAATAATTACTACAAGTAGGAAGTATATGAAAATTAGCTAAGATTGAAAAGATCTATTAAAATTCAATAATATATTCCATGTATAATAGTTAAGGAGTCTTATAATTTTCAATAATACAGTGGGTATTCATGTAAGACTATACATGGATGGTATAAGTGTGGTACCAATAAGGTTCTATTGGTTATACCAATTTGTTATTACTAAATTCATTAGAACTTTTCTTTTCCTTGTTAATTTCTATGATCATTTTATTAAGAGTAAGATGTTAAGACCACCAATCATGGAAGAAGTCTATATGACCCAACCAAAAATAGATGGTGAAATCATATACTTTCAATAAGGGAGAAAGTTATTGAAATATAGTTTAAGATTAATGTAAGAAAATAAATCATATAATATTCATTTGGAATGAAATTTTCTAAGTGTGTACTGGGGGTTAGTGGGAACACCATTGTTTTCTAATTAAAATATTTTTGTTAAAATATTGAAAATAGCTATTAGTATTATAGTTAGTTAATACCAGAATAAAAATAACTCTATAGAGTTGACTTAAAGTAGAAGCCACAGTTATAGGGAATGATATTTAATTATGTAGATATAATGGTTTCTTATATATAGTCAATCATACATATAATGATATAGTATTAAAAATACAAGTTGGAATAATTTGATAGAGATTTATTACCAGTGTCACATGGAATATATATATATCCAGTTGGACATGTCCAAGACATAGGAGAAGATTAACATGGTGATTATAATTCCATATTTTTTAGCGATGAATCAATCACATATTCCATGATGTGTACATGAATTGATATTCCCAAGATAGACATTATAGTAGAAAAATATCAGTTGTAACAAGGAGAACTATAATGGATTCAGTCAAAACTATCCAATTGTACTTGAAGAAGTACAATAGATTTGTACCTGGTAAGTGGAGATGAAAGTATACTAGTTTTTTGGGGGAGAAAAACTTATCTTCCTTAGATTAGCGTGATATAATATCATAGTCAATTTAAGTTAATGATTAAGAAAAGATCATCCAAGATGGTGGAAGACATATCTATAAATACTGAGTTCACTATGGGTTCTATTGAAGATAAAAATAAGTGTACAATATGCAAAAATTTGTTCTAGTTCTTGTAATCATTCCTTGTAAGAAAATTTTTATCATTATGATAATTATATAACTAGTATTAGATAATATGTCATGTTCTAAATAGTGGATAAATGGGATATACTTGAGGATATCATATCTTGAGAATTTTTACTCAATGAGGTAAAGTTGCGGATATTAGAATATCTAGGCAGTGGAAATGTTGCAGGACCCTAACTAAAGCAATATTTTAGAAAAACAAACCTGATATTAACATGCGATATCTAAAAAGGATGGTTATCAAGTTGGCCTTATTGTATGTGGAAATGTGGTAATAGTGGGTACCCTAGACTCAACATGAATAGTAATTTTGATTACCATTACATGTATATAGTTTAATATATACATGTTTTTATTCTTACCATAATAGTGTTTATTTTTTTACATACACTATTTACATGGTAATGTACTTAGATTAGATGTCGTATCAAAATGTTATAGCTATTTGCAGTTATAATGAGAACCTTGAGATACTATGATAGTAATCTTAAACATATGTCCAATAGTCTAGATACATCTTACTGATAGGTCAAATATGACGTTGAAATTTCAATTGATAGGTGATAAAAATAATTAAGACTTGTTCTCATAAAGTTTATACTTGGTGATCTATAGTATTGAGATCATAATGATAGACCCTTTAAAAGGAACACCACATGTTTCGGGTGTCATTGGTTGTTCCTATATATGAACATGTGTATTGGTCTCCAAACATGATATCATTATCAGTGTGTTTCATTTGATCACATAATTTTATGCAAGGTGAAAACCATAATAATGAAATCCTGGAGAGGTAGTTTGTGTTGGGTGTATCATTCATGGTATGGTATTGGTTGAATGATCAAGATTGAATTTGTCACTTCGGAGTTGAAGAAAACAATATCTCATGGGCCTAGGTTGACCAGGATGGTAGTACCTTCATAAATCCATAGCCATGGAATAAGAAGGTAATTCCATCTAGAAAATCCACTAAATATATAAACCAAAAAAGTATTATGGAAAAAATGTTCATCATTATTTATAAGACATCAAGAGACAAATAGATTACATTAAAAAGTAAGTGTTTGTTGGAGAAAGTCTTAGCTACAACATTACTTATCTCCTTAAGGGCCTTGATGGATTTATAGACTCTACTCTTGGTATCTAGGTTTGACTTACAACTATTTAGATGAGGACCTACAGAGTCACACACTATGTGTATCTAAAAATTCCACCTATACTAATGAATAAGAATTTTTTTAAAAAGTGGGCCCCACATGTGGGGGACGGTGAACGTTCAAGTATGAATGATCAAAAATAAAACTAATTCAATTATATTATTCATGTTTATAATAGCGAGGATTCAATTTATTTCTCAAGGTATTCAATTTTTTTTATCATAAATGTGAATACGAGAAAATATAATTTTTTAAACGAACATCGGATGTTCAAGGTTGGTTTAATTTGTTGAAGATATTACATGCTGAGTTAATGGTTCATATTTTATCACATAACATTTTATAGCATTAAAAGTGAGTGATAAAATATTTGTGACATTTATGAAAAGTTTGTTAAGTCATACATGTGCACAAAGGTAAAAAATGAATGTTATTACTTTCCAGGGACCAACGTGAAATTTTAGGAAGTACTACCTAAGTATAAAATCTTATTTTAGCCACCTAAATTCTAATATCCACCAATTAAAATAATTTAGTGAGATAATATCACCTTCCCTCTCTTTAAATGTTCTTAGAGATAGATTATGAAGGAATAACATGGTCAAATCGATCCCAGTTTCTCGATTGAGTATAAGTTCATCGGGCAATCAAAGGGACACTATAAATATCTTAAATTTCCCATGCTAACAATTGGGAAATGTTGATTCAGGATATTTTAATTTTAGATAACTTTTGGAAGATCTATAGGATGTATATTTTGGCATGTTTGAGACACAACACATTGACGGTGAGTTAATCAAAGCAGAGACTTCAAATGAATAAGGCACCATTTAAACATTAGTTTGATTTTATATTCATTATTAAGTTGAATCACAAGAAATCCATAATGAACCATGGGAAAGGGGTATTGTGGATTCAGTTTTTTGAACATGAATCCAAACCAAAAATTTTAAATTGTGCTTTTTTCATGCTTTTTTTGTACCCCAGGTTCCTTCATATTCTTTGTATCTTTAGGGGCCTTGATTGGTTGTTAGACTCCACTCTTAGTCTATGAATATTATTCAATACTATCGAGATAAGGTCCATGAGGATCACAGAAAATAAGATATTCAATATTCTCCTATATTCTGTTGAATAGATATACAGTAAATGGTGGGGCCCATCATGGTGTGTGAGAATTTTACAAGTTTTATCGATCATTGAAGAATAAATAAATTCATTATTATATGAGTATTGAATAATTGGGTTAAATTTATTTATTAAAATTACTTTCACATATTTAATTAGATGCATAGAATAATATTATATTGATTAATTCTATTTTAATATTTAAGGTTCATTTAATATTAGTGTGAATTATAAGTTGAGTTAATGACTCGGGTTTTATCATGTGATATATTTAACATATATAAAAATGATGTGATATATTATAAATTAAATTTATGACTCATTTAGTTCATCATATTTATTTATTTATTTCTTATTTAGTGTATGTTAAATATATGGGGGTTGGGGAACCCTTACCATGTATTTTAGACATCCAATATATAAGCAGATGAGGAACTCATTTATGAGTGTAGTTCATTCCCATGGATTTAGAGCTCATCCTTCATCCTGCATCCTAGAGGGAGAAAGGATCTATTTTAGTGAGTGATTAGAGAACACCTTCAATTATTGAAGGCATGAGATCAAGGAGATCATCGTGACTTTGAAGTAAATATTAATGCTCTGTGATAGCACCTTGAATTTTAATAACAACAAATTCATATATTCTTAAAGTGTGTGAGGATGATCTAGGAGGTTTCAACTTTAGATAATTCAATAAACTATTTCTTATGATGTGCTTTAGTTGAGAACATGTCAAACCATATGAGGTATCCATTTATATATTTTTTCTTATAAATATTCACATGAGTTCCTCAGACCTCTATTGTGGATCATGTCATCATAGATGATGAATTTAAATTGCTCTGGTGATGAAAAATTTTAAAATTCCCATCCCACCAGCTTCCACTATGTTCCTTAGTACCTAAATTTTTTTCTTCTTGATGTTCTTCTACAAGCATGTTCTAAGAGATTTGGTGCAACAGGTGGGTCCCTAGTTGAAGTTCCCAGTCAGGATCCAAGTATCACTGATAAGGGGAGGGGTAAATCAGTGATGTATTTTATTTATGTTTCCTTCTTTTTTAAACAACCATCAACTCATGTTAAATAGTTCCTTCCATGGTGATTGCACACAATCACAAGAACACAAGATTTATAAGGTTAACTACTCAAAAAGAGTAGCTACGTCCTTATTATGGTACAAAAACAATCCAGAACTACAAAATCCACTAAAAAACAATAATTTGGTGTGGAATACAATGAGTAGGATATTCCCTTACACTCATTTAGCACTTTGAAAACAACCCAATAGTGTGTTTTCTCACTCTTATCACAAATAGGGTAATGTAATGTTTCTATGGTTCTTAAAAATCTTTGACAATTCAATTATCTCAAAACAAATCTACACTTTCCTACCCGAGATCTCCCCTATTGGATTTTTATTGTAAACCAAGATTCATAAATTACTGAACTTTATAATCTCAAAAAATGAATTACATATCAACAATTCTAATCCTACATAAGCTAACACATTGTATGAAACAAGAATTATTGATATCAACACCATGGAATATAAAATCAGTGACTATAAAACCTCTCAAGATTTTCTTTCCTAGAATTTAGCCTTCCCCAAAAAATAATTTTTTTTGTCGATATCCTTCTACCTCAACATTCATTCTCAACATTCTCTACTACTTCAACTTTCTTGTATTACAAAATTTTTTTTTCCTATAACCAATCTAACAAACAGTTATAATAGTTCACACACATACATGCTGGATTCACAACATACTCACAACTCCCCCATTATGCATGCTTCTATAAGGACTGATTTATGAGACAATTATCTCCCTTGACAACACTATACAAAGGAAATGTGAGAGAGGGGACATATACACATACCTAAACCTTGATGAGAAAGAGTATAGACATCCATGTTCAACCTCAAATTTAGAAAATGATTCCTTCGGTAATGGTTTTGTAAATATGTCCACAAATTGTTCCGATGCAGGAATATACTCCACCTTCAATTCATTCTTCTCTACTTTCTATTTGATTAAGTGGTATCTTATGTCAATTTTTTTAATGATAATGTTGTAACAGATTCCTTGTAATATTGATTTCACTCTGATTATCACATCCCAAGAGTACGGGTAGCTTCACTTCAACAAGTAGATCTTACAATTGTGTATTTATCCACATAAGTTGGGTAGAATCTTGAGTAGAAGAAATGTACTAAACTTTAGTCTTTCTAAGAGTAACTGAATTCTATTTATTTGTATGCCAACTTACACAACTTTTCCCTAGAAATAAAAGTCCACCAGATGTGGATCTTCTATCATCAACATTTCTTTCCCAATCAGCAACTAAACACCCTAACAAATCAATATTTTCTACGCCATTATAACCATTTCCAAAATTTGTTGTGCCTTTGATATATCTAAGAATCATCTTTCTAGAAATTAAATGTGATTATTTAGGAGCACCCTGAAACCTTTCACATAAGGTAACATCATAAATAATGTCAGGTCTTGAGGTAGTAAAATATAATAAACTTCCAATCGTCTTTCAAAACTCTCTCCAATCAACTTCTTTGCCTTCTCCATCTTTAGAAAAATTGGTTCCCACTAAGATCAGTGTTGAAATGAGTTTTTAATTTTCCATTCAAAACTTCTTCAAAAGTTACATAGCATTCATTTTTTTAGTAATAAAAATGTGGTTCCTCTTCTGTAAGATTCTTATCCAAAGAAAGTATTTCATTTCTCCCGACATGGAAATCTCAAAAGACTTCTTCATCTCTTTAGAAAATATTTCACATGATCTTTCATCATTTCCAGCAAATATAATTTCATCAGCATAAACAAGTACAATGAGTGAAAACTTGTTACATTCCTTGATGTAAATGTTTCTATCAACTCTACCCTTCTTGAAATTCATCTTCCTCAAGAAAGTATCCAATTTCAAATACCATGCCCTTGGAGCATGTTTTAGCCCATACAAAGCCTTATTCAATCTACGCACACAACATTCATCATCTCCAATATGAAATCCACAAGGTTGATCAATGTAAACTTCCACGTTAAGATTACTATTCAAGAATGCTGATTTTATATCCATTTTAAATATTTTTTAACCTTGTTGTGAAATAAAATCATGAAAGATTCTAATTGTTTCAAACCTTTCCACCAAAGAAAAGGTTTCATCAAAATAAATGCCTTCAATTTGTGAATACCCTTTAAAAACCAATATTTCTTTGTTTCTTAGCGCTTCAAATTCTTCAATCATCTTGTTCTAAAAAACCTGCTTTGTACAAATAATGTTCTTATTGTATGGCTTGGGTACATGTTCCCGAGTATCATTCCTTTCTATCTGGTCAAACACTTCATTCATATCCTGAACCCATTATGGATGCTCAAAATCTTCATTCACATCCAAAATCTCAATTTTTGAATACAAAGAAGTGTGTGTTACAACTTTTGATGTCCTTCTTGTTTGATCCTTCTAATATTGATCATCAATAATGTTCTCAGATTCTACTTTCTTCCTCACCAAAGGATGAGCAATTCTATCTTCTTCCTCATCATTTGAAATTGATAACTCTATTTTTTCTTCTTGTGTAGGATTACCACTATCTATAGCATTGTTATAATTTTTAACAAAACATTTTTTATCCTTCCCATCTTCCACATCATCATAAGCTTGATTTTCTTTCTCAATATTTTCAAAAACTTTCACATCGGAAGAATTAATAATTCAAGCTATTTCTTTTTTGAAACATCTATATCCCTTTTCTTATAGAGCATTGTGATAAAAAATTACATCATATCCTCTTTTCTCGAACTTACCTAGGTTTCCACCTTTCCTTTTTATAATGCATAGACACCGAAAAACTATTAAGTGTTTCAAACATGGAGTTTTTCCAAAGAATATTTTTTATAAAGTCATATCTGACTTTGTATTGTAGAAACATCAATTTTGAATATATACAACAATGTTCAAGGATTTCATCCAATAACAATGTGAAAGACTATGTTCAAGTAACATAGTTCTCCCCATTTCCACAAAACTTCTATTTTTTTCTTTCAGCAACCCCATTCTATTGAAGTGTGTACGGTGAAATAAACTCATACCTAATTCCATGATTCTCAATATAACTTTCAAAATATTCATTCTTATAATCTCCACAATTATTAGTTCTCAACTTCTTCACTGAATACTCACATTCCTTCTCTTCTTTTCTCCTGAAATTATTAAACTTTTTCAGAGCATCTGACCAATGTCTCATGTATATAAAAAAAGTAATGCAAGTAAAGTAATCAATGAAAGTAATGAATTACTTATCTCCATTTGTTTATTTATTTCTCAGTGGTCTGCCTATATTAGAATATATAATTTCTTAGGGTCATTTTGAATGAATGTCAACTCTCTTATGCATAGAGTATGCAATCTTCCCTTTTCATAAATAATGCAACACCAATATCTTATTCTTGATAAACTCAGCATATCTCAAACACTATCTCGCATTGATAACATGAACATGTTTCTCTGACACATATGTCCTAGCCTTTTATTCCATAACTAATATTCATCCACCATAACCATGTAACAAGAGTTTTTTAATTATCTAACTTGGAACAAGTTCCATTTGGTACATTGGCCTCTTGTAACTACCTTTTCATTATCTTCACTTTTCACAAAAAACCTATATTTTTTGAAGATAATTTTTCCCTCATCATAGAATATTAAATATTCAATATACTGTGTTTCATCCCATTAACATATAACTTTTTCTTGAATTTCATTTTTTATTTCTTGTTGATGTATAATACAATACCTTTGATCCTAAGAGATTCATCATTCCCAAATGTTACTATTACTTCTTTTAAGTCTTTCACATTCTTCAGAAACATTAATTCTCTGGTCATATGAGAAGAATGCCCATTATCAAGAATCCATGGATGTTCTCCTTCTGTTTCTTTCATAGTAGTTTCAACAATAAGAAATTTTTGTTCTTATTTTTCATTACTCACCTTTTGATTTTGAGATTTGTTAAAACCTTTTGTTTTTCTAGAAATAAAACAATACATCCCTTAGATTGATGTCTAGGGTATTAAAATCTTTCACAAATAGTTTCCAATTATTGGAACCTATTTTCAACTTCCACACCAACCTTCTCATATTCCTTCTGAAATTATTTCTAATACTTCTTCTTTTAAGAGGATTGACTCCCCATAAAACCCTGTCTTCCAAAACTTGTGAAATAGTATCAATGTTGTTGGTTAAACAAAAATATATTTTTCATGTGTTTTAATCCACCACAATAACATCAGTAGTCATAGAATGAATCTTCCCCTCTGAAACTTCCATATAGACTAGAGTTGTGAACATGCTTCTCAACAATCTTCTTAACAGAAATGTGCTCACCATCATCCTTCCTGTTTTCAACCGTAAATTTTTTCTTCAGCTCATATTTCTATTCAAACTTATCATAAATAGATGTATTAGATATCTTTATGGAATTAGGATTTTTTTATTCTTCTAATTTTTCAGCATTTTTAACATTGGACACAAACCTATCCTTTCAATCTTTATTATTATTAGAACTATTTCCACAGCTGTTCTCAACTTTTGAAGGTATCTTTTTTTGATCCTTCTTTTGTTCATTATTACTAGAACATTCACCAAATACTGAGATATATTTTTTGAAACTGATATTCCTTTATTCATCATTAAAAAGTTTCTGTTGGAAAAGTTCAAACTCTTCTTCTTTTGCCTTCATCTTTACTTAAAGATAATCATTACAATTCTTTTCATTATCAAGATAATTCTTCAGATCATAAATATCCTTTTCCATCTTGACATTCTCATTATGATTTTTTTATTGTTTAATGTAAGATTCACATTTATAAACTTCTTCTTTTCCTTCTCAATACTTATTATCTCTCTCAAACATTATTTCAACTCTTATTTTAGATGATATTCAAGTTGAGTTTCTTCTTCTTCTTCAGAAAGGCTTCTCCCATAATCTTCACTATTCACTGATGCAATAAAGTTATTCTTTCTGGATTTTTAGCATACAATTTCACAGATTCAGCTTCACTATCTTCTGATTCTTCATATTTAGATAAATATCTTCTTACTTTTTATTTGAAGAACTTTTTATCCTCCCCCTTCAAAAAATACTTATCCTTGTCAGCTTATTTCTTCTACGACTTTCTTGGAATTCTGTCATCATCATCACTATCTTCTTATTTCTTCTTTTGAGGACAATTAGCTGCAAAGGGACCAATGAATCCACATTCAAAATAGTTCAAGGGAATTTTCTCATTTTATTTACCTGTAACTCTTTTCACATTCTTAGAAAACAAGGATAAAATTTCCTAAAAATTTTTATATACCTCATCTTTAGAATCAGATTCACCAGCTTCATCTTCAATAAGAGTCTTCTTTTACTTCTCTCTCTTTGCATCCTTGAATTATATTTCTCTATCATATTTTATTTTTCTCTTCCCAACCTTATCCCTTCTCATTTAACAAGTAATTAGTGTGAAAATAAAGTCATCTAGAGACATAATCTATGTCTTCTAATGAAGAAACCCTAGTATAAAGAAATTCAGGCAGAATTCTAAAGATCTTTTCAACATCTATATAATACTACAACTTTTCACCAAGACATCTTATTACACTAAAAATTTCATTTACCCTAGTAAAGAAGTCCCCAATATATTTAGATTCCCCCATTTTCAAGTCTTCGTACTTTAACCTCCAGATTTTTAGTTCTTCTTTCTTCACGTTTTTATTTCCTTCACAGTTGTTATTAAACTTATCATAGACGCCTTTAGCTATTGAAACAACTTTCACTCTTAAAAATTCACTCTCAGAAAGAGTTGACAGTAATGCATTTTTAGCTCTTCCATAATTATCAATAATCTTCTTATCAAAAGGAGAAAGAGGAACCTCATCATCAATAGGAGGAAATACATCAGTTGTAGTTTCAAGAACATCATACCAAAGAGAAATAAGATAATACATCATTCTATATTTCCAGATATGATAGTTTTTCCATAAAATATAGGAATCCCCTTACTATTCACACAATTCAAATTCTCCGTCACAACTTTAGCAAAGTACAAATGAAGGGAACCTAGCACTCAGATACCAATCGAAGTTCCCAATTAAGATCCAAGTATCACTGAGAGTGGGAGGGGGTGAATAAGTGATATATTTTTATTTTTTTGTATCATTATTTTTTAAAAAACCTTCTCCCACTATTAAATATCTCATTACCTAATGAATGAACACAATCACATGATCATAAGATTTAAAAAGTTTACTACTCCAAAAAAGTAGCTACATACTTCATATGGTACGTAAAAATTCCAATACCACACAATCCACTAGAAAAAATTCCTTTGATGTGGAATAAAACGAGTAGGATATTACCTTATACTCATGTAGACCTTTTAAAACAATCTAATAGTGTGTGTGATCCCTCTTAGCACCAATTGGGTAATGCAATATTTATGTGCTTCTTTACAAAATTTCACAAATCAAATATCTGAAAAAAATATATTCACTTTCCTACACAGAGGATGGTAAGAACCTCATTGAGAAAAACATCATGTGCATCCCTCCCTTCATGCACACCTCCCTACTTGCATGACTCACTTCTTGTGTTCCTCCCTACTTGAATGCCTCCATGCTTGCGCACCTCCCTAATTGCGTGCCTCCCTACTTGCACACCACTCTTCTTGCACTCCTCCCTACTTGCACGCCTCCTTTCTTGTGCACCACTAACTACTTACACGCCACTATTGTGCACAACTCACAATCTTCATGCCACTTTGGGCTTATACACAACACACTTTTTTCATACAACTCACTGCTAGTGCACAACTTACAACTTGCACACCACTTCAGCTTTCATGCCACTTTTGTGCATAACACACAACTTGCAAGAAATTTCATCTTGGGAACCTCATTCTACTACTTGCAAGACCAGAGCTCAAATTTATTCTTAATTGTTGAGTATATTAAAATGAGGAGCTTATTCACCTATCTATAGGAATTTTGGAGACCCTGCGCATGAGGCATGAAACTCACCTTGTGCGCTATTTCATAACTTGCACACCGCTCAATCACTTGTGTGCCTCTCCACCACTTACACGCCACTCCATCATTTGCACATGACTCTATCACTTGCATGCCAATTTCTTTTCTTTGTCAAATTTTTATGTGATGAATTTGAATTATGACTTGCATGAAACATACACTTGTGAACCACTTATACTTGTGCTCCACTTCCTACATTCACGTCACTTTTTTACTTGCACACCACTTTCTTTCATTTGAAAAAAAAACTTCTTTAATCCCCTTATACATCATAAAGATTTCATCAAAAGTTCTCCAAACTTATGATATTTGTGAAATACAAACTAGAAAAGAATCTTCATAGTTTCAAAGACTTTTTACAAAGTGAATTGATTTATATTCTTTAACAACAAAAGAAAAAACCTTCATTAGACAACTTGGTCCTAATACTAGTAAGACACCACCTTATGATGTGACCCTAGGGTTTAAGGGAGCCCATAGTTTTCCATGGACTTCTGGTAGGTCATTGAGATCCCGTGACAACAGTTTTTTAGATACTAAGATTCATGGTGCTAAGAGAGGCACTATTATTTATTAGTAATAATTTGATCTATACTTCTAGTTTAGTTTTCTGGATGGTGGGTTTTAGGTTGGATCATTCCATGTTTAGATGGACTTTGGCCTTGAGGCTTGTGGAAATTTCTACTCAGGACATTCGTTGGAGGAGGAGACCGTTGGGATATCTTTGATCGGGTGTTGGCCTTGAGTTTTGGTCGGTTTTTCTTATCAATTTCCTTTCTATTGTTAGATAGGTTTAAGAAGCCAATGGATGATCTAGAAAAGTTCACCCATCTAGTTGAGTATTCACCCTAGCTTGAGGTTATATGCCAATGATGTGGTGGGATACAAGTTATTGAGTGGGTCTATGGGACAATGTATCTATTGGGACCATGGGTAGATGGGAACCCCTGTGACAATAAATCTTTTGAGCCCAATATCTAGAGGCATCCCCTGGGATAGTTTGTACCACCAATCCCTTTTGTAGAATCCAATTTGTTCTAAAAGACTTTTGGGAAATGGATATTTCTTAGATATGTGGATTAGAGATCTTTCCCAATTTTGATCATGCCATTGGATTCTTAGTTATCATTATATGAATTTTAGTGTTTAGACACCTATGATGATAATCTGGGGCCCAAAATTCATGTCTTTACTTATAGTGGACATTGTATCTTGTCTTTTATATGGAACACACACTAGTTGTTGTGTTGTGGGGTTAGACATGTGCTGTAAATTCTTTGGAATGAGCTAGAGTGGGGGTAGATTTACCATGAGTGTTAGGCTAGAACCTGTAGTTGTATGTTTTTCTTATTTCCCCCTTCTTTTATTCAATTTTTTATTCTATCTATTGTTAGTTTTGACTAGTTTGTCCATATCACTTGTTCATTCACTTGTTATGACATCATATTTATAAGTACACCATTAGGGGTTTCCTATTGATATTTAGTTATCACTCCATGTATGTGTACCTTATTATTAATATAGACCTGATAATTTTTTAGGTTGGGGAGTAGGTTTCACAGTGGATGGGGCCGAGGCCCAGTGTTACTGGATAAAGTGTAGCCACTCATTTGGAGTCTTAGTATCAGGCCGGTGCATCTTCAGTGTTGTGAAGGATGGGTATGTGGTTTTTATCAGTGTTGGTAGTAGTTCCAATTGTATTTATTTTCAATTTATTTGTATATGTGGTTAGTCGAATGGGTGACCAAATATTATATGTTTTTCATGCTCAGGGTCTGTATAACTTTATTCTTCATTCCAATTATTAAAAAATTCTCTATTTTAGTTATTTATTATGGGTAATTTTATTTTCATCCCTTTGTATAATTTTATTTATATTCCACTATTTTTTCACTTTGATTATAGGTTATAGTCTCACCCTATATCTTTTGAACCCTCTACGTTGGTTGGAAGGATTTGGAACTTGGGGAGACATGCTTTAGGCCTTGTGGTGAGCCAGATCAGGTGACGTGTTAGGTCAACCCTAGAACATTCATTACCAATTGGTATCAGATCTAGGTTGGTTTTATATTTTATGCATGTCATCCATGCACATGGTCCATGCTAATATTCTTTATATCATTCTAATTTTATGGGATGTCTTCAAAGAGACTTTTTTGATGATTTGGTAGATATTTGGTCTAGGAATGTGTCAAAACATGGAATGGATATCAGACTGGTGTGCCATGAACACCTTTTCCAAAAAGAAATCTAAGTTTCTAGGGAATGGAATTTATGTTCTTGGATTCTTTTTTATGTTTGTGCGATTTTATTTAGTGTGATGCACTAGAGTTATTAGATTGATGATTTATTCTAGTTATTGGATTTTGGACCATGGGAAAAATACAATTGTTCATGTATGATTATAGGAATGTTGGATTCATATGAAATATGCACGTCTTTGGTGTTCTACTAAAGATGGAGGTTTCATTTTTTAAAGTGTAACCGACCGCTCATTCGATATTTTTTCATATATGTACTTGGTGGAATTCTACTGAATTGAAAAAAATTTATATATTTTCTTCTGATAAAAGTTCATGTAAATCATGTGTTTATAGGTGTATTGGTGTAAGAAATACAATCCCTTTATCAAGGAATTCATTAGAAACTTATTGGGTTGGTGGTGGGATCTGAGTGTCGTATTGGGGGAACAATGAGGGAAAGGATCCTCAAGGTCTATTTTTATTGGGATTGAGTTACCCTAAGGCGGTGGTATCCTTAAATTCATAGGTTTATGTTTCTTGGGGGGAGTTATTATTAAACCGTGTTGTCTATTAGGTCTTACTATGGGTCTAATGTTTCTGTTATCATTGACTTATTGGTAGGTAATGACTATTATTCCTTGGTGGGGACAACGATATATAATTTGGTAATATTGGATTAGGAATGAGGATGCCTAGTGTTTGAGAAGTGGAGCATTGTGATTAATCCCTATCACATTGATGGATTCAGAGGGTATGTCTAGTTGGAACCTTATCCCTACTCGTTTTTGGTTGTGCCTTAGGTAGTGTGGTGCATGTGTGATTAGACGTATGTGGTTTTGGGATCAACACCTATATAGAGGGTGGTCGTGTGTCTGATCATGGAATGAGGGAGATGCATTATATTGAATAGGGGTGATGATGTTGCTATGGATTGTCACAACTGACCAGCATGAGGAGCATGGTTAGTGGTGTTAGACATGTAAACCTTGTTTTTAGGACTTATTTAGTGTGGGAATTTATCCTAGTTCTTTTTTTGTGAGTGTTTTAAGGAAATCCTTGTGATGGGGAGTTCAAAATAGGTTTTTGGGGTTGGTAAGCCTTGTTTAAGTGGTTTTTTGAGCACAGTGGATGTTATTCCTGGTTGTTTAAGAAAGAGTAGTTTTTATTTCATGTTAGAACTTAGGGGTGAGTGTTTTGGCGATTTATATCCATTTTATTCATGGATAGATGTAGCATGGGCCATGTGGTTTTCTGTTTAGGAAGTGGGTAAAGATAAGGATACTACTGTGGTGGGGAGAATTAGAATGGTTATTCTTGAATATTTCATGTGTTGGGAGATATTTTTGTATGTTGAAAGATCTGTCTCTGTATGGTTATGAAAGAATTGGTTATGCTAGTTCTTTAGGGGAAATATTGGCTTCTGGTTGTCCATAGTGGGTTCTTGAGGGTGAGAAGTGTTTGTGGGGGGGGGGGGGGATTTTGTGACAACCTGCATCACTATGGGTTATGAAAATTAGAGGAAATTTTAATTTTTATTCCTATAAGTGATTCAAGTTAAAAAAATTAAAATTTCACCTATAATATGTTCTTGGATTACTTTTATGACCACTTCATTGGTCCCGAAATAAGGTGTTTACCCTAGTATAGGAGTTTGGTAGAAATACAATCAGAAAATATTTAATATTTATTTAATTAAATATTAATTTATTCATGCATTTTAATTTGGTTATATCTTTTAATTTGAGCATCATATTAATATTTTGACTCCACTATTGAGTATGAAATGGTTGGTTTTTCCAACACGGGGCATGAAACAAACCTAAATTTTATAAATGTAATTTATCATATTAAAATTATTTTATATAGTATAAAACACATAATTCACATATATAACCTAATGGAAACATTATTTACATAAAGTAATAATAAAATAAGTGGTATTTATAAAAATTAAGGAACCTATAACAATGGAATAGTAATGTAACTATTGGAATAGAAATGTAACCATTATGAATAGTAAACCGGCCAATAGAGTAGTAGAATCAAATATAAACGTATGAATAAAATTTATGTATCTTATAAATTAAAATATGATATATTTATATCAAGAAATACGTAAATAAATATTTTAAAATTGACAAATTAAGTATTGGTATTTGTGTGAAATGTAAATGTTTATTTACAACTTTATAGTTAATATAATGATTTAAAAGAAAATTTAATTTCATAAACTAGATTCATAAATTAATATTTTGTTTTATTATGATTATAAGATAATTTTATGAGACTTTAATTAGTTTTTCAATGTGTTATAAAATCAGTTACAATTTTAAAATCAATATTTTTCGATTTAATAAAGATTTTAATAAAAAATTAAATTATCATATTTAGAAAATTATTTTCATAAAATGGAGTCTATTTTTAAAATATAATAAAAAAATAATGGTTGGGTTTTTTTTAATATTTTTCTAAAATAGTTTAATTTTTGGTGAATAGTGAATGCGGTAACATGTGGTATTTTACATTTTTAGCCAAATACATGATTTTTTGAGTCATGGTTGAGTCATGGATGAGGTATGTTACCATTATCTAGTAATAAAATTCTCTAGTTATAGTAATTAGTCACAATAATGAATACTATTTATACTCTTCAGCCAAAATAATAAACAAATGAATTAAATAAAAAAGCACTCCTCTTCTCCCACTATAAATAACACCCCTCTCCACCTATTCTCCTCACACCTTATCAGCATTTAATATTGCATATATTTTACCCCATTAATCTACCAAATATCTTACCCACGTTCTGGTATTTATTTTCTCACCAAAAGACCATTTCAATGTGCCTTAAGGAGTTTCTCAAGGAGGAAACACCGAGGAGGTAAGACCCTCCCTCTTTCTCTTTTAATTTCCTTTATTTTGTTATACTTCAAAAAACTTTCATATAAAATGTAATATAATAACTCCATTATCATAAATATACTATAATTTTATTATGTTAATTGGATATCCATCATGCCATATTTTTCTTTTTCTTTTTTTATCTTCCAAGCAAAAACATCATCCGTGATGTGCTGATTCACCACCTTCAGGGATTCTGATTTTTCATTTTCTATTGACGTCTTTTTAGATAGTTGTTAAAACCATTAAAATGGTTACTAAACATTGTAAAATTTATATTATAATCTTATTTTATGTTCTATAACTAATATATATGTATAATATTAAATAATAAAACAAAACTAGTTTTTGATAATTGAAAATTCACCAAAATAAACTAAAGTTCATTATTAACATTTTATCTAATGAATCATTATAAAATATGGAAAAATGATATATGAGACTAATTAAAATTATTTAGGTGCATAAATATCATATAATTCCACTTTTGGACTATTTCTCTCATTTTAAAAGAACTCCATTAGTTTAACTCAAGGAAACCAATCATAAAATCATGAAACGAACGCTCCTTAAACCATGAATTGAATCTTATAATACCTAAAAGGCCATAAATTAAAATAAAAAAATTAGAGTAAATAAATTATATTTATAATATGTTATGTATTAATTAATTAATATATTTAATTAATTAATAGATTTAATTAATTAATAGATTTAATTTTAATATCCAATGCATTGTGTACAAGTGCAGAACACTTTTAGAAATAAGGAAAGAGATTCATTCTGAACCTCTATTTTTTTCCTTTGGGTTACACTTTCTCTATATTTCCCCCTATGTAATTCTTAATTATTATTATGTAATACTGTTAAATTATATTTTTATTCTCCAAATAAATTTACCTAGATTAATTATTCTTTCTTTTATAGGGAAATATATTTTTTATAAGGTTCCCTATTCAATTCCTCCTGACAATCAAGCCCAATTTAAGGGAACTTCCCAATTTCTTACCCATTTTCAAGTAAAATATATAATGTATTCTAAGCCACAAATATTTTTATAAAATTAAAAATTTTTATCATGAAGAACCATCTCTTTTCATTTCTTATTTTAGGAAATATATTATGCTTTGGTCCGCTTTAAATACTCTTTTATATTTTCCCATAAACCGCCCCGAAGTGGCTCATTTCTAATGTTTTTTAAATACTATTTATAAATGTTTTTACTTGAGTTAGAAATTATTTATCATTATATTTGTCTATTTCCACTTATTTAGGTCCACTTATTATTAAAAATCATTATTTCATGGACCATTATGATTTTACCTTTGTTATGCTTTATGACATGAATACATGGCCCATTTTTTCGATGGGTAACCCTTATGTTTATACCTTATGTTTGATTCCTAATATGGAACACATATTCAAGAAAATGTTATTATGGGTGTTCCTAGATATAACACAAATGATTTGGATAATTTTTATTCTCATGAGATGTAATGTTAGGATAAGGAATAAACCTTATTCCTTTATGGGACTTTGTACACCATGTGATATATTCTTGGAAGTAGCCTTGAATCATGTTTATGTCATGTTGTATGTGCTGCCACATTCCTATGATGCCATTATTACATGATCCCATGATCTAAATGTTATGATTCTATATTTTTATTTATTCTCCATTGCCTTTTTATGTCATTATGTTATGGCTTCTAGCCTATGTGCTACACTTTATTCCAATGTTTATTCCCTTAAAAATATTTTTAGCTCATCCCCTTGTCCATGTATTCCCCAAGTTATCATATGTATATGTAAGAGATCAAATAAAGTAAGGAGATAATTATGGAGACTAAATGAAATATATTTTTATTTTGGTTTCATGCTTTTTAATTATGTACCTAATATTCCAATGAAATTATAATTTATGATCCTTGGTTTGAATTTGATGGTTAATTATTCTTAAAATCATATAATAATATGTGTAAAAGGATAGGACCATTATTGTTATTATCAAAACATGGTCTAGTGATTTTGGTGGATTAGGATTGGAAAACTTTATCATGAACCCTATGAATAATTCTATCACCATGGATAAACTAGATTAATACTTTGGAAATCAAATATTACGATATAATTTCCATTTATAAGTTTGTACTTAAATATTAAATATTTACTTTTAATATTCTTATTAGATAAGTATTAAATCCCCCTAATTCTTATTTATTTTTCTTAGTTAATGGAGGGAAATATGATAACCCATTAAAATAATTAGTTTGATAGGAAATGTGATGATTTACCTAATGAAATTACAAATTTAATTGGAAAGGGTGCTCAAAAATTCACGACAGTATTAGAAAAACTAGCTCATGTTATAAATTATAACACGAATTGTAGGGAATTACCTCATTCTCCTATAAAAGAGAAAGTTTCCATTGAATACTTTATATGAAAAGGCCTCCCATATTTAGTGCATCTCATGATCCCAACACCATAGAACAATAGTTTAACATCCTTGTGAATATATTATATGTCCTCAAATTCTCATAAGAAGAGAAATTCATACTAGTAGTCTAACATTTTGATGGGGAAGATGATCAGTGTCAGACACTAATCAAATGCACAAAGTAAAAAGCAATAATTGTTTCCATGTATTGGGATGAATTCAAGAAAATATTTCTCAATAAATATTTTAACCAAACTCTCCATCTTAAGAAGGAAAGGGAGTTCCCCAAGTTGATGTAAAAGGAAGATGAGTCTATCGGGGGGTGTGAGGAAAAAATTACAAGGATTGCATGGTATGCCTCTGAATTTTTGATGAACACCAAAATCAAAGTGACTTGATACTTTAGTGGAATAAAATAGAGCCTATGAAAATCCATGGTGATTCAAAACATTGATATATATATGAAGAGATTTTCTACTGTATCATTAAGTTTGAAATGGAGATCACAGACTCTCAGTGTTCTCATGGGCCCAAAGATAAAAAGAATAATTTGGAGTTTAATATGGGTGGATCAGCATATTAATCCCATGATGGATATAAAACCAAACATCCCACAAGTAAAAAGTGTGGGAGGAAGCATCCTGGAAACTGCCTAAGGGAAACCATGAGGTGATTTAAATGTATAAGAGATGGGCATATGGATAATAATTTCTAAAGGGATTTTAAGAATTACACAAATTCATAAGATGAAAGAAATATTCAGAACAATACTCATCATATAGTGTAGTATTTCAACTATAAGTAACATGGGTATTATATGATCCATTTTCATAAGACATGGGTTATTAGAGGTAATCAATAATTATAACATCCAAGGAAACAAATAATGGAGTATGATATTACTACCATAGAGGTGGATCCTGACAATGATGTGGTGATAGGTACATGGTTTATTAATTCAAAAATATCAAATGCACTATTTTATTTTGATTCTACACATTTTTTAATATCTTGAAATTTTAGTATAACTATTCATATAACACCTCAAAACATAGACATTAACTTATCTGTGAAAACAATAAATGGGGAAATTATTTCATCCAATGTATATAAATACTCTTCAGTTAATATTTTTGGACCAACCTCCAACAAAATATTTTAATACTTTGTTTGGTAATGTTTGACAATATATTGGGAATGGATTAACCATCTTTATATAAATCCAACATCAACTCTCAGGAAATAAAGACCACTCTTAACATCCTGAGGATTCACCTAAATTTGTATAAGTTTAAGTAAGACGATGAATATACTTTAGAATAATTGTCTCAATTGTGGATATTATTTCTTTATGATCAAGGATATTTATCTCAAATTATTGAGACAAAGGAGTAAATCATTCTCAAAGGCATTCCCCTTTTAAGGGAATGCAATGATATATTCTAAGAAGAATTTCATGGTTTTTCTCTTAACTGAGAGGTTTATTTCTCAATTGAAATTATTCCAAGATATTTTTCTATATCAAATTATCCTTATAGTATTTCCACCATTAGGCTGAAATAAATGAAATAGTAGTTATAGTAGAATATGAAAAAGGGTTTTATACCCCCGAGTGCTTCACCATGTGGTGCAATAGTCCTCTTTATCTAGAAGAATGATGGATCATTGCTCAACTTAATTGATGATTGTGAGCTTAAAAAAATAATGATAAAGAAAACATATTCCCTTCCATGTATATATTACTTGTTTGATCAAATACATGGGCACAAGTGTTTCTCTAAGGCAGACCATCGGTCAGGATGTCACCAATTAATGGTGAATAATGAAGATATTCCCAAGGATTTATTTTGAGCAAGGTATAGACACTATGAGTTCATATTGATACCCTTTAGACTCACTAATTCTCTAGAAATTTTCATTTACTTAATGAATATATTTTTTAGGGATTACATCAACAAATATTTGGTAGTATTTATTGATGATATTCAAATATACTCCAAGAAAAATGTGGAATACACATAGCATTTGAATACTATTATAAAGACTTTTTAAAGGGAGAAAATCTCTGAAAATTATAGCAAATATGAGTTGTGAAGGAAGGAAATATCATTATTTGGGTATGTTATCACCAATTAAGGAATAACTATGGAGCCTTCCAAAACAATGTAAATCAATGAGTGGCCTAGGACAACATCTGTAACATAGATCCATAGTTAACTAGGTATTACTAAATATTTGTGAAGAAATTATCATTATTTTGAAACCCATTAACCAAGATGACTTAGAAGGTATTTTTTTTCTATATTGGTTAATGCAAGGATAACTTTAAAGAGTTAAAAACAGTCTTATCACTACACTAGTACTCACAGTACTCAAAATTAGGGAGCTATTTTGGGTATTCAATGATGCTTCAAAGAATGTATTAGGCTATGTATTGATGAAAAATTATAAAGTGATGTCATATGCCTCAATTAAGTTGAAAATTAATGAGAAAAACTCACCCACAGATGATCTGGAGTTGGAATCTATGATCATTGTGTTGAAAATATGGTGGTATTATCTATATGGGGAGAAGTGTGCGATATATACAGATCATAAGATCCTAAAATATATATTCACATAGAAGAAATGTAATATGAACCAGTGAAGATGGTTAGATTTCACCAATTATTATGACTTCTCAATCTATTACCATCCTCGTAAGGAAAATAAAGTATAATATGTTCTAAGTATAACGGATCCTACAACACTATAAATGACGAGAATTGATAAGGATCCAATCTTGTTATATTTTCAAAGGATAGAAATGAGAATAATTAAGGAAAGAACATAATCAATCATTTTGCAAATGATTTCTCAACCATCCCTCATGGAGAAAATAAAGTATGCTCAAAGAAATGATGTGTAAATTTAGAAAAAAGTGGAATCTATCAGAAATGGTAAATTATTAGAGTTCAAAATTGATAGGAAGGAATCATAATATTTAGGTCATGTTTATGTGTACCATATATTCAATATATAAAGAAATATTTTGTAAATTATGCACATAAATCAACCTTCTCTACTAACCTAGGGAGAAAAAAGATGTATCAAGATGTCCAAGAGCATTATTTGTGGGAAAATATGAAGAAGGAGATCACTGAATATATATCAATGTTCCTGGCATGTCTGCAAGTGAAGTTAAAAAAGAAAAATCCTAAGGGAATGATGAAACCATTACCCATACCAATATGGAAATGGGAAAACATCATTATGGAATTTGTCACAGGACTTCTAGATACATTCATAGGAAATAATACTATATTTGTTATTATGGAACTTCTTACAAAGATAGATCACTTTATTTCAATTTTAGAGGACTTATCATTGGATTAACTTGCACGGATATAAATCTGAGAAGTGGTAAGGCTGCATGGAGTACCACTATCGACTGTATGCAATCATGATATGAGATTAACCTATAATTTATAGAAATTTATCCAACATTATCTAAATAATGAGCTGAACTTAAGTATGGCTTGTCATCCTCAAAATGATGTCCAACACAAGTGAACTATTTAGACACTGAAATACATGTTTAGAGCCTACTATGGACTTCAAGGAAGTATAGGACCAAAATATACCTTTAGTTGAGTTCACTTACTATGATAGATTCCACTAAATAATCCAAATGGATCCATATGAATCCCTTTATAGGTAAATATGTAGAACACTACCATTCTAGGATGAATTTAGTGAACGTAAGATGCTAGTACTGGAAATTGTTGATGAAATGGAAGAGAAGGTGAAAACCATTTAGCCGCACATCAAGGATGCCCAATGTTGATAGAATATCCATGTAAAAATTCATCAATGAGACCTAGTTTTTATTGTTTGAGACATGGTATTACTCCACATATCTCTATGTAAGAGGATCTTTAGATTTGGTAAGAAAGGAAAGATGAGTCCCGGGTACATCATCCCCTTTAGGATTCTTGATCATATCAGAGCTATGGATTATTGACTAGTACTTCCACCTACTATATCTCAAGTACATGATGTATTTAATGTATCTATATTGAGTAATTACATACCAGATAACTCACATGTATAGAATCTATATGTGGTAAAACTAGTGAACAACATCTTATATGAAGAGTAGCTGCTAAAGATCACGGATCATAGAGATAAAGTTATACATAACAAGACTACACACCTGGTAAAAGTAGTATGTTTGAACCATATGTAAGAAGAGGCAATAAGGGAACTGAAGGAAATTATGAAGGATAATTACCCTCACTTTTCTTCACTATGGTATGTAAAACAAAATTATTATGATAAAATTTCACAAGGGGGAGGAACGTAATGACCCATCATTTTATTAATGAAATATCCCTTACCATAATTATGCTATAAAGTATAAAACACATACATCACATAGAGAACCTAATAAAAAAATTATTTTCATAAATAAAGAATGAAATAAGTGTTATTATTAAAAAAATAAATAACTAATACCAATATAATAGTAACTTTACCATTGGAATAGTAATATGAACATTTGGAATAGTAAAGCAACAAATAAAATACTTGGCTCAACTATGTAATTAGAAATAAAATTTAGGTATTTTATGAATGAAAATATTATATATTTATATAATGAAATAAGTAAATATTTTTTTGAAATGAAAAATTACATATTAGTATTTTTTTAAATGTAATTGTTTATTTAAAATTGTATAATTAATATAATGATTTAAAAGAAAATTTATTTTCATAAAATAGATTCATAAATTAATATTTTGTTGTCTTATTATTGTAAGATAATTTTATAATACCTTTATTAAAATTTTAAAGTTTCATCGAATCAATTATAATTTTAGAATATGTATTTTTCAAAAAAATGATGATTTTAATTAAAAATTAAATTTACCATTTTTAAAAAATTATTTTAATAAAATGTAATCCATTTTTGAAATAAAAATATTTAAAAATATTTGGGGTGAATTTTTGTTATTTTTCTAAAATAGTTAAAAAAAATCAATAGTGAAATACAGTAATTTATGATATTTAGCATTTTAAGAAAAATACAAGAATATTTGTGTCATGGTTGTGTCATGGCTGATTTTAGTGGAAATTATATCAAAATCACATGCTCTAGTTATTATAATGTGTCCCACGAATCAGCATTAGTGACAGTCTTGAGAAAAAATAATAAACAAATGAATAATATAATGAAAACACCTCTCTCACCCCACTATAAATACCACCCTCATGACATCATCTCCTCACAAATTATAAGACTTTTAGATTGATTATATTCTTCCCAACTACTCTGCCAAATACCATTCCCACCTTATAGTTTTTTTGGTCTCACTAAAATACCATTTCTAAGTTCCTTTTGTAGGTTCTCAGTGATAGGACACTTAAGAGGAAAAATATATCTCCTCTTTTAATTTCCTTTATTTTATTATCCTTACCTCAATTATCCTATCCAAAGTAACAAGAAACATCCATTATCATACATATAATATAATATTACTATGTTAATGGTGTATCCATCATCTAATATCTTCTATTCTCCTTTTTATCTTAAAAATTAAAATAATGTCTGTGATGTGTCAATTCACCAGCATCATAGACGATGATTTTTTTCTATTACTTCCTTCCTGGATGGTCTTAAAACCATTAAAATGGTTAAAAAATATTTTTAAATTGATATTAAAACATTGTTTTATGTTATGGAAGTAATATATATACATAAAATTAAATAATAAAATAAAACTAGTGTGTGATAATCGAAAATTCCCCCAAATGATCTAATTTTTAACATTAACATTTTATATAATGAATCATTATCAAATATGAAAAAAATTATATATGGTACTATTTAAAATTTTGGATGTTCATCAATGTCATATAATTCCATTTCTGGAGTTTTTATCCCATTTTACAAGAACTCCATTAATTAATCTCAAGGAAACTAATCATAAAATCATGAAAGGAACACTCTCAGAATAAAGAAATTAAATATTATAACTCATAAAATAATCCATAAATAAACTTAATAAATTTATAATAAATAAAATACCTGTAGTAGAGGTTTTGAAGTAATTAATTAATGAATTTAATTTTATTATCTAGTTCATTAAGTACAAGTGAAGTAAACTTTCATACATAAGGTAAGGTCTTTTTTCCTAACCTCAAATTTTTCCTTCAAGTTACACTTTCTATATCTTTATCCCAGTATAATTATCATTTATTATTATGTACTCCTCCTAAATTCTGTTTGTATTCTCAAAACATATGTACCTAACTCAATTTTAATTTATTTTATAAATAATTACAAGTTTTACAAGGTTCCATTTTTAATTAATCGTGATAAGCAATATCGATTTAAGGGAAACTCTCAATTTCTACCCATTTTCATGTAAAATCCACAATATTTTTTAATACATCATTTTTTTAAAATACCATTTTTATCTTGAAAAATTATCTTTATTAATTTTTGTTTTTGCAAAAAATTCTGTTTTTATCCTCTTTAAAGGCACGTATATTATCCCTTAAACCACACCAAAGTGGCCCATTTGTAAAGTTTATTATACACTCATTTTTACATGTTTTCCTTTCAGCTGGACATCATTTATCATTATCTATGACTATTTTCCCTTATTTATGTCCATTTATGATTTAAATACATTATTTCATGGACACCATTATGATTTTACCTTGCTAATTATCTATGAAATGATTATGATACCCATTTATTTCCATGGGTAACCTTTATGTTTGATTCTTTGTATGAAACACATATGCATGGAAATGTTATGATGGGTGCATCCAAATAGTTATACAATTAATTGGTTAATGTTTAGTCTCATGAGACATCATGTTAGGACATGGTGTAAACCTGATTCCTTTATGGAACTTTTTCCACCATGTGATATAGAGTTGGAAGTTATCCTTGACTCATGTTTATGTCATGTTGTATTTTTCTATCACATTACAATAATTCCATGATTACCTGATCCCATGATCTATGTGTTATGAATTAATATGTTTATCCATGTTTCATTCCTTTTTATGTCATCATGTTATTGCTTCTAACCCATGTTCTATGATTTATTCCTATGTTTATTCCCTTACTAAATTTTTTAAATTAGGCCATTGTTCATTTATTTATCTAGGTTATCCTATGAATATGTAAGATCTCAAAAGAAGTTAGAAGCTTATTATGGATATTAAATAAAATTTGTTTTAAGTTTGATTTTATTCTTACTAATTATGTACTTAATCATACAAGGAAACTAGAATTTATGAACCTTGGTTTATATTTGATGGTTAATTATGCTTAAATACATGTAATTATATGTTCAAAATGATAGGTCTATTATAATACATAACCTTACATGGGGTGTTGGGGACTGAACCTTTTATTTTTCTCCTTTTATTTGTTTAATTTCTTCTATTTCCATTGGATTTGTGCATATGACCCTACGGGATACCCCATATGTGTTTCTTGGTTAAGACACAGAGATGGAGAGAAAAGGTAGAGGGAAGGAGGAGGCGCTGTTCAAGAGCTCATCTAATAGTAGATTGAGGCTTGGTGGGTGTGTAGAGCAGTTTCAGGATTGAAACATTAGAGATTTATTCATGGAGTTAGGTATGTTTTATTTTTTTCTCCAAAAACCCTATATATTAGTTTTTTTATGTTTCTAAATCATTTTTTCCCTTATTGTAGACCTTATGTGGGTCGACCTATGGATTTTAGGGAATAATTAAGTATTTTAGACCATTTATGGGCTTCTTGTAGGAAAACCAATGTACACAATCTGTAGTTTTATGAACACATACATTTTTTTCTTCCTATTTGGAGAATTTAAAGTTTTTGGGACTACATACCCTATACTAGGGGGGGTACATGACATGTAGTGGGATTCTAGTGTGTCACCGAGTACTCATCCAGACACCCCATGCATGGGTACCTGGCCATGTGGGATACACATACAATCCCCATGTTGGGTGTATTTTGCATAGGAATACATGCCTTGGAGGAACCCATGGCCATTCCATGTGTGGTACAAAACCTAGTACACTATGTGGGTGTACATTCCATGTATCAGGGAAGCATGTTGTGTACTCATAAGGGGTACACGCTGAGTGGGGGATGGTGTACTTAGGAAGGTACGAATCTGGGGGGTACAAACCATGTAAAAGGTCCACACACTGTATAGTATAGAAAGGTACATGCTAAGGGTCCTAAGGCACATGATCATAGAGTACCTCTATTGGTACATGATGTGTACCAAAATTACAAGTTGTGCACTTTCCTTCCTTGGCATGTTTTCATATTTTTTCAGCTAGGCGTTGGAATTTGAATTTTGAGTAGTCTATTATGAGATTTTATTTCACATAGATAATCATGGTGGAATCTTTATAATGTTTAGTGGTCATCTGGATTATGTTTTGGACTTTTAGAGTTTATTAGGTTGATTACTTTGAGTTTTAGATTCATAATTATCCAGTGGTCTAGATGTGAGCTGTTTGGTTTGGGTGAGGAATGTGAGCTCATTATAGGGATTGACTTGTGGATAATGGATAGGTTTCTTCATTGTTATTTTGGAAAAATATTTGAAGGTGGGATCAAATTGTATCTTTGAGTAGATATTGGTTTTATCTTGTGTGTCAGGATTATTTTCTTATGGTTAGAGATATTCGAGTTTATCTATGATGTTTTAGGATCAATGTTATTAGAGAATTTGGGCTGGGTTGATGTTGTGGGATGATGGTTATGATTAGGTACTATTATTCTATTGAGATGAGTCTAAGGGAATCTTGAGGATTCCCTTTAATTCTAGTTTCTTATCAAGTGATTAGGGAATTCCATATTCAGATGTTGAGAATGATAGTGTGGTATGTTTTGAATTGTGGTGAGTCTCCCTCGTATGGTCCTATTTTGAGGTGTTCATGAAGACCGCTGTGAATTACCTTATTGTAAGGCTTGTACTATGGATTCCCCTTTAGGTGCATTATGGATTGAGGGTTATTTTGAGGCTACTAGGGGTCATTTTTAATTTTTTTGTACTGGGAGTGTCTCATGCTTTTGGATTAGATAGAGAAACCACTCATAGGGAGTCCTTTTATTATATCATTTTTGGCCACTTGATGATATTCTATAAGGGTGTTTTGAGTGATTGGGTATAGCTGGAGAGTCCCTAGTAGGATATCACCTTTTTCTGTGACCCTAGGGTCTGTAAAATCCCTGATTTTTCATTGGACCTATGGTGGGTCATTGAGATCCCATGATGAATGTTGGTTGGATGATGGGATACATTATGTTGAGAGAGGCCCTACGATTTGTTAGTCAAGAGTGGGTTAGAAATTCTATCTTTAGTTATTTGGATGGTGGGTTTGAGGTTGGATCATCCCATGTTTTATTATCCTTTTTCCATGAGTTTATGGCAGTTTTTACTTAATATTTTATTTTGAGGTGAAGACCCTTGAGATATCTTGGATCGGGCATTGGCCCTACATTTTTATCTGATTCTATCCTCTATTGGATAGCTATTTTTAAACAAACTTTGGAAAATAATGGATGATATGGATAAGTTCACCCCTATTGTTGATTATTTTACCTTACTGGAGGCTATATGTCATGGATGTGGCGGGATCATGGTTATTGAGTGGGTCCCCAAGACAATGTATCTATCGTGACCATGGGAAGACAAGATCCTATGGGATAATACATCTATCATGACATTATTTGAAGGTGTATCCTGGGATTTTTTAACCTATTTATATCGTTTAGAGCCCAATTTGTTGTTTATTAATTTCAGTACATGATGATTTATTATATGTGTGGTGTGCAGATTTTTCACCAGTTAGATCATTATATTGGAGTCCTAGTGCCTATTAGATATAGTTTATTTTTAGACACCTAGAATGATATCATAGGGTCTGAAATTTATTATTATACTTGTGAGGGAATTTTAAGATCCTATTTGATATGGAGGATGCACTATTTTTAGTGTGATGGGGTGATCCACATTATGAAAATCCTCTAGCATGGGCTAGAGAGGATGAAGAATTACCTCATCCACAGTTTATAACCCATGTATGATTGTTTTTATAGTTTTTTTGACCCCTTATTTTATATAGTTGTTTCTTTATGTCAGATGTTTTTTGTTTCAACTAGACTATGAATATCACATGCTCATGCAGTTATTATGAAAATTGATTTATAGGTACACCTACTAAGATTTATTTGTCACCCCCTATACTTTCACTTTAGTGTGCGTGAAAACCTAATATTTTATTTCAGGTTGGAGAAATAGTTTCATGATGGATGGAGTCGAGGCCTAGTGTTTCTAGATCAATTAGAGCTAATCATGTGGAGTATTAAGATCAAGATATTGAATCCTGAGAGTTTTAAAGACAATTTATGTGATTTATCTCAATGCTTTAAGTGGAGTCATTTGTATCTATTTTTAGTTTATTTTGAATATGTGGTTAGGGAAGTGGGAAACCAACTATTGTATGTTTTTCATTCTCAGGGCCTATATGAATATATGATACATTCCATTTATTATAGTATGATATGTTTCAATTATTAATTATTTTTACTCTAATGTACATCTATATGTATTTTTTTGGTTGTTTTATTCTGTTATTTCACTCTAATAAGAGGGTATAGTCACCCAAATATAACGTTTAGACCCTAAACTATGGTGGGTAGCCTCCAAAATTTATGGATGTGCGCTTGAGGCCTTATGGTGATCCCTATTGGGTGACATGTCAGGTTGAACTAGTATGGTTCATTACATCTAGATTTATCAATAAATAATAAAACTCAGGTAGCTTATTTAACTTATTATCTCCCCCTTAATATATTCTCTTCAATAGTCATCATCATGGTCTAATTTCATCATGAATGGACTCCAAGAATAATTTTGATAAGAATTGATGTGTTGTAAATATTCTACACGATATTAGTAAAAGTAAAATATTCCATGATGGATATATTTATAGATGATGTATAACTTTCAAAACATTCATTTCTTCAGGAATTCCCTTAAGTTTTTGAATCTACATTAATTCCCTTTACAGAATAAAAAACACAATATATACATGGTAATAAGTCATGATCTATTTTTCTTTTTTAGTTTTAGAAACTAGGATGTGATTTTTTTTATCAGCCCAGCAACACTTTTCATTATAGCTCTAATGTCCTTCATACATTCACCCTTTATTCTCAAAAAACTAATATCCTTGGGTGGAATGGTATTCTTGTTATTTTCATATTTATTCATAAATAAAATTGTATTTTTTATCCTAGAGAACAAGACACATTTACCTTTTTTACATACTCCTTCTTCTTATCCATTTATAACTATGATTTCCATATGGTTTATAATTTTTTAGAAACATTATCATCATTCTTCTTGTGTGTGAACTAATTCTTCATAATATCATTTTTAGAATAATAAGTTATTGTTGCTTTTACTTTGATATTCAATAATCCATCTTGTCTAAAACACAATGTCATACATTTTTCAGAACTTTACCCATAAACATTTCACCATCAAAAAAAATATTTAGCGACATTTGGGTTATCTCTTTTAGAAAAACACTCATGAAATTTGAGTCTATCAACTTCGATGATATAAAAAAAATCAATCCTTTTATCTCTCTCTTGGATTGGTTTCTTCTACTGAATTAAGTTAATTCCACTAAAATTGATATTACTAAATTTATTATATTGATTCATGATGTTGAAGTTTAGACCAAAATAGAAGAATCTACAATTTGGTATAGCATCCTTTTCAGTATTATTCTTGGGCATATCTTTCTTAGTAGTTTTCTTCTACATATACCTGAAGAAGGAATTCTCTAATTTCCTCAATTTTTTATTTTTATATTATGGTCTTATCTTAACATAAGTATATGATTTGGGTTTAATTGGTAAATACCATAACTCTTAACAGGACCAATTTTTTTCAATAATTGTAGTGGTTTTAAAGAATCCCAATATATTATTTATAAAAATATTTTTTTCTTCTGCATACTTTTCTTCTATTTAACATATTTTCTATTTATTACATATTATACCCCACTTGATATAAGATATAATTATCTTAAATTGATTGATAAATTATGAAAATAGGTAACATAATTTTCTAAATACATTCCACAAAAAAAATTGACAAAAAAATATTGATTTTTTCTTTTTTGAACACTGTAGTTGGATTTTACACCTTGCTGCTATTAGATAATAAAACTCATCAATTGATATTTCTATGAGGATACAAAATTTCCAATAATATTTATATCCACATTTGATTATGTGATAATTTTTTTAATAATTTTTCTTTACACATGTTTATCCAAAATGATTTTGAAAACCTATACCATCCATTAAAAAAGCATTATCACATTAACTAATTTATATAACAACAGTGGCTTTTTTTCCTTAAGCGTATGGTAGATTTTACATTATCTAATTCCAAGATATTTCTAACACTCTAATGAGTATTTTAAAAAGTAAGATAGTTTTTATAATTATTATTGAAAATTATTCATCTTTTATCATTTTGGGAAGTTTTAGGGTAGGTCACTTCTAGAATTTTCAATCTGACCTCCATCTCAATAAATTTTAGGATGTTGGAAATTTTCTCATCCTAGAAAAATTTAAATATGTGTTCCCATAAGATTCCTAATATTATAAATTTGATTCTAATGATATTTGTTATCTTATTTTTCATAATTGGAAATCTTTTTTACTCTTCTTTATTTCATTTCCCACTAAGATTTCTTGACACCCATATTTTCTTTACAAATTTTTACTAGTGCATGAATCATTTCTTCAGAAACATTCACCATTAAAACATTCTTATAAATATTCATTTAAAACTCTTATTTAGAATGATAAAAAGTATCACAATAAAGTGATATAAATTATTATTTGGCTTCTATAATTTTAGTGAGAGTATTGTATTTTCCATCATATTGGAAAATTCTTCTTCAATTATGTGAGCTTCTAATTCAATGTGTGATTTTTGATCCCTTAAAAATTTAATTTAATAAATTATATATGTCACAAATTTAAGGGGGAAAATTTTCAAATAGTCATTTAATTCAAAAGAAAAACCACTGAGTGATTCAATATGTACATTCTATTCATATATTATACTAGAATTTCCAAGATGATATCTATAAATAGATATAAAATATACACAGACACTTTGACTTTTTTTATAATAGTGATATATCACCTTTGTCCTTTGAATATTTTCTAAACTTCATTTGCTATTTCTTCTATAAATTATTCAAGGTTTTAGCCGAAACCACCGTGTGGGTGGTATCATAGAAGATAACTAAATTTAATTTTTGAGGAATATATATATATATATTTAAAATTTTTGCTACATATATGTATGATAAAAAAAATAAAAAAGAATAGTATAGGTTCTATTAGAGTGAACCTCTGTCTGATACAAATTGAGTTTACTAGTGGATTGTGTGGTCACACTTAGAGGGAGTGGGTAAATAATACATGACACGTTTTTACTTAATTATATTCTTTTTCACCTTAGCCTTTTTAAATTTGAAACTCTACCACATTTTTAGATGAATATATGTAACGACCCATGTTTTAGTAAAATATTCCCACTCAAATAAGTATAATTTTTGTTAGTTTGATCCGATAGTAAAACCAAAAAAAATATTGACCATTATAAAGTATTAAGAGAATTTTCAATTATAAATAGTGGTAATGTAAGTGTGATATATGTATATAAACATATACTATAAAAATAATGAAAAAATTAAACATAACTTTAAATATTAACTAAAATAGTATTTCTAAGAAATAAAAAAATGTTTTTTATAAAATTTAACTTTTTCAAGTATGATATATTTTTGTATGAGTATTATATTAACACTAGTCTAATTAATATTTTTTTGGAAATAATTAATAAAAATAAATAATATTCCAAAAATTGTTTTTCAATAAAAATAGTTTTCACTAAATTTTATGATTTTATTTAAAATTAAAATTTATAAATATTAGAATGATAATTTGAAAAAATTAAATTCATTTTCTTATTTATCGTATAAATATTATCCTATAATGGTTTTCTTATTTTTTTCATAAAAATATTTATTTAGGTGAATAATATAATGTGCCATTTTTACTAATACTATGAATTTTATAGAATTATTAGTATATATGTATGACAAAGAAGTTTATGAAACCTTTTTCTTGACACAATTTTTATTTTATAATTTATTTATACATTTTAAAATATTTATTAAAATTTACAAATCGATATTTCATATTTCCAAACCTAAGTAAAATTTTTCTCAAAATTGTTTTAATACATTGTATATTTACTATATTATAAATTATTTTTAAAACTTTTATAAATTGAATTAGAAAAAAATGTATTTCAAATTTAGAATCAGTAGTTATATATTATCTAATGAGTATAACTTTATTTTTAGGCATAAATACTATGTTACCTTAGTTAAAAACTAATTTCTTTGGTAAAAATAAAAATGGTACATGTAATAATTCAATGGGTAATGGGATTAAAACATGTTTAAAACATATTTGGAAAATCATATTTGAGGATTTAACAACCTTATATATTTTCTATATGAATATTTCTAAATTTTGAAGCCAGCTTCCTTGAAAGTGACTTCCCATTATGGATATTTTTGGGTATTTACAAAAAACTCTTCCTTTCAGTTATAATAGTGGCTCTACTATCCACAATTACCCTCACACCAAAAACTCCTATATTGGGCCCAAAATATACCCAAAAAAATATTAAAAATCACTATTTACCTTAAGTATGTTCTATTATTATTATTAAAATACCATCATTAAAAGGATTAACCACCTTCAAAAATGTGATAGTCTCTGAAGTGATGTATAAGTTCTTAACCTCTATTTCCCTTTTTTTATTTCTTTTTGAGAAATACTTATTCATAAAATTTAATTACACAATATTAAAATGATTTCATAAGTATAATTAGTATACTTATATGTTATTATATTTATGGTATAATCAATAACTATCATATCCCTTTTCCATTAAAAAACAAAAATGTGAAACATGCGTATGTGTAAATTACTATTTCATGAATAAATGAATTCATTTTCATTTAATGCCAATCATGGTTATTCCAAAAAAAGGGAATTTAATATATAAATATTATATTGATAACTTATTTATGATTATGGAATACTAAACCATATTACTTCTTTATCTCGTTCCTGAAAAAAAGATATCATCATCCACACACACATGTAGACTATCTCCTCCATGGTACGATGCATTATGATTTTCAATACTACCTTTCATGGATAGATCTAATAACATTTTAAAAAGATAAATATAAATTTTATGATATCAATAATGTTATTTTAATAAAAATTGAATAAATTATTAATGGTATGAGTGACAAATAATTGTTATAAAATGGACCGTCTTATGTAAGAAAACTAATAGGAAACACAATTTATTCATATTAGGTAATCATTTATTATCTATCAATTATTATATTACTTATTTATAATTATATAATATCACAATAATAAACACTAAATTATATGATTATTATTCTAATATAGTGATATTGTATCTAAATTACCTCATAATTATCCCTTAGTCAGGACATTTCCATGTTTGGCTTTGTTTGACCACTTACTTGAACAATGTTTTGAAATTGTATCATGGATGATTATGAAAACATAATTAATGGTGTAATATGATATAAATAATTAAATAAATATATTTTAATTAATCTATAAGAGTTTTAAAAATATCAAATTTAATTTTTAATAAAACACCCTTTGTGGGTTAAAAATCATCAAAATATGTGGGTGGTCGATCTAATATTCAAGGATAAAAGATAAATCACTCATTATAGTAAATATAAACTTCATAAGTAATTATAAATCATCAATTGTATTAAATTTAATAATATTTTAAATTAATAAATTTGAAATAATATGAATACCGACACCACCCTTATGAAACTAGTACATATGGTTAAAACTATAAACACCCGATATGGGAAAACATGTAACTAATATAAATGTATAGAATAAATATAAATGAAAATTATAAATAAAATATGTTTTTTAAGGTTTTAAAATAGGTGAATAAGTTGTTTATCAATATGATACAGAAATTTAATGTAGTTTTGTGAATGTAAAGAGTCCATGTAAGGTACTTTGGTAACTCAAATCTCTTTCTTTATGTCATATAGTTTATTTTGAACATTGAACTTAAATATTATCTTTATTAATTTATTTAACGTTTTATATGATATTCTATTATATAATTTCAGGGAAAATATATCTTTTTCTTCAATGTTTCTTACTTTATTTTTCTCACACATAAAATTATAATGACATCAAGAACTAACTTCTATCTATTAATTGTCACTTTGTTTCTAGTCTATATTTTCACTTACCACCAATGTTATCATTTAATATATTTAAATCAATGTATGTATCAATGTATGTGATCTTCATACATTCCCTATTGTAATTTATAAAATATAAATTTTATTATCTCTTTTTGTCTGTATTTTTAGAATAGGGTTTTTAAAATATCAAAAACTCTATTCCTTTCAAAATAAAATGTTTTAACTTTGGATTAAAAATTTTCTTCCCTATATCAAGGTAATATTTTATAGGAAGTTATGTTTTATTAACCACCTATAAAATATTTTATGAATTTATTATTTTTGGTGATTGAATTTGGTATCAATTGATTTAGTTTATGTGTTTATTTTTGTGATAATTTTTAAAATGTAACATGAAACTCATTCATATTCATGGGTTTAAATGATGTGATAATTCGACATTTTCTTATGGAACACATGAATGCTTAATCTTTAAGTTATGAGTGGGACCACTATAGGCCACTAATGTAGTGGGTAAAGGTTTACATCTCATAAAATAATGGTGAATTTAGTAATGATATTCAATCCAAAATGGGAAATTGGTTGTGATGCGTGATCTGCTATAGGAAATAGGTTACGATGGTTTATATACTATTGTAAACATGGTTTTATGCTTGATAAATTATGGGAAATTTTTGGTGATTCATAATCCACAATGTTTGGTTTTCATGATTATGTTGGAACCACAATATTTTGATATGTGACTATGCTATTATCATGTTCCTAATTTATCATGTATTCAAAGTCATTATACCATGTTATATATTTGATCACATGATATTACTTTTATCCTTTTATGAAATCAAAATAGTTTTTATGATTACATGTTATTTTAATAAGATATATATTTCATACTTATGTTTTCCCATATGCTAATGATATCACCCTGGCAACATGTTGATATTTTTATTATTCTGTTACTAAAAGCTTGAGATCACCCCTTTATTATATTTCCATTTCTAAAGTCATAATGATAATTTTTTACTTGTGATACATATAAAAAAATATATAGTATGATAAAATTATGGGGAATGTATCACAATAATTATAAAATACTCCCTTAGGCATCTAGCCTCCAAAGACAGATAATCTCTCAATTTTTAGGATTTTGGGATTATTTTTTAATGATAGAAATGATTAAAAATAAAGGCATGTTTAGCTTGGGTCACCTCATGTGGTATCATATCAAATATTTAGTTATTTTTTATGATTATTTTAGAGACCTTTGAGGTTAGGGTTAGATAACATTAGTTGAAACCTTAAATATGTGTCTATGTATTAGATGATATTGTGAAATATTAGTAATGAATAGAGTAGATAATTTTCCTAGAAAAAATATATGTCTGGATATTAGTAAGTGGATACCACTGTAGAACATATGCAGCTAAGGGTAATCACCCTAAATAGGGATAGTTTAGTATTGTCACGATCATCACTATGACTTATAATGATTGAGCCTAATATTGAAAAATTGGATAGAAAATCTTGGGGGGTTATGCTTTGGTTTATCATATATTCTATATGAATCACAATAAAGTATTGATATTTTGAGTTACTTTGTGGTATTTTTTTGAGTAGTATAAGTTAACCATGCATAAATTAACTAAATTAATTCCATACTAACATGATGATATAAAATAACAAAAGTTTTTAAGAATGAATTCCCTTTATGTTATTTATTATTAATATCCCTTATGAAGTTAAATATTCACCACTTAGGTAAAACCCTTTGGGTATTTTTAGATGGATAGAACTAGAAGTAACTGAATTAACAATGGGTGTAAGGGAAAATGCAATGAAAAACCTAATTTGAAACCTAATGGAATAAGGGATGGATTCCAAAAACTCATTTAAATTCACAATAAACTCTCAAAATATATGAAAAATAATGCAAATCCCATTGAGAACCCAAAATCACTATGGAGGAAGAATATTTCTATTGAGCCTTTCATGTAGAAGTATCCACCCTTTTTCAATGTGAATACCCAACCCCATTTTCCTTAATTCGGTATATTTTCTTATTAAATTGGCATGATTACATAAAACATGTATCCCAAAGGAATGAATAGTTCATTAGATTTTGAAAACCAGAAATATTCATAAATTCAACTTTACATTATGAAATGAAAAAGATACATATAACTTCCATTGGGAACATCCGCCACTCTAATATTATACATGAAAATAAATCATAATATAATGCTTCATGATATGGAAAAAATGAAACATAAGAAGGGGTGAGATCAAATGTTTGGTAAGGGTAAAAATTACAGTGGAAGATAATATAAACATTAGGCATGATGAATAATTGAAAACACGTGCCTTTAAAAATAAACTTGAGAATAATATGGAAGGAATATTAGTTGAGTAAATATTTGCATAACAAAACATAAACATTGGTATTATACTATTTATATAATCTCATGAAATATGAATTAATATATTCATAATTAGGGAAATTCGTATGCCAGACATTTTGAAATATGCCATCAAGGCCTCGTCTAAGACATCTAAAAATTATTAACGCCTCGACCAAAACCCTATCTCAAAAATGGTCAAGGCCTTCAACAAGTCTATATCTATTTGTCTCATAAAACCTAAAAATTCATCGAGGAGCTATAAAATTACCTACCCATCACTTAATAAGTCTAATTCATTCTTAATATGAACTGGGATAAACATAAATAACATATACACATGAGATGTAAATATCTTTCCCCAATTTGTAACATAATCACTAACCATTCTGTTTAGTAAGATGAATGGTATCAAAATAGAACATCCAGAGTCAAATTGATCATAAAAAATTAAATATAATATGGTATATGATATCATAAAATATTATTCCCAATAATACATTATAATCTACTAGAGTGTTGAAATAGATGAAAATTACTCTTACAAAACCATCAAGTAATTATTAATATAAATTCATTTTTACTTTGAAAAGAAGAGTTATTTTGGAAAAATATTTGTATAAAAAATTGTAGTAATATATTATTTTCATAATAAAATTAGTTATTTTAAATAAATAATGGTTTCTAAAAATAGGTTATATAGTGCCCTTGAAAACAAGTAAGAATTTGAGAAATTCCCCTGAATCGGGCATGTATTTCTAAAAGAATTATGAAAGTTCATTTTAAAACATGTAAATCCCATAAAAGAAATAAGGATTATGGTTTGTATGCATAAAAATAAAATTAGAACGTAATTTATGCTGAGTGAATAACAATAATTAAGAAATTAATTGGGATAAAGAGAGACAAAGAGTAACCCGAAGGAAAATGGAGGTTTGGGTAGGAAACCCTTACCTTAAGTCTGAAGGTGTTCTTGACATGATCTTAATGACAAAAATATTAAAATTTAACTTCATAAATTATTAATTAAAGAAACTCATTTAAATTTAATTGATTTATTATAACCTTATTAGGTACATTAATGGACTTTTTATGGGTTAATAGATTCAATTTCATTGTTTGGGATCATTTTCTTCCTTAGTTTTCATGATCAATTTACTTATATTCTTGTACAGATAAACACGTATTATGAGAATAGTTGTCTAGAAAAGGATTTGTTTGTTATTATATAAAAACTAGATGATTACATGGTTATATAATTCATTTGGTTATTAGGAGTGAAGATGAATCATTATATAAAACTTTAATGATGATTGTTTGGGTTAATTGGTGGTTTTGGATCACAACAAACTAATTTTGATTTATAAATTAAAATCATGCATACAAAAGGATTAAAGAACCATATATAAGTTATAATACGTATATTATTTTATGGTTAAACAATTAAAATTGTTTCAAGACCAGAATTGAAAACTATAATAGAAATTGAAAACTCATCGTCCTTGAATGTGATAAATTAACACATCATGGGTGGTGTTTTCATTCCAGTATAAAAGAAGGGAAAATGAGAGATGTTGATGAATTATTACAATATAATAAACAAATTAAAGTACATTAAAGGTAATAGAGTCATCATAACACTTGGATGAGATGATTTGTTTATAGAAAAAGGAATTAAAGGAACTTGAAATAAAAGAAATGAAAAAAAAGAATTTACCTCTTAAAGTAATCTTCGTTGAGAGCCTCGTTAGGGGAGAGGTTTTGGACTTTTTATGAGACCAAGGAGTAATAGACATGGGGTAAGATCTTGGGATGATATTTGAGGATAATTTATACAATGAAAAAGTCTTTAGAGTAGTGAACAAAGATGGAGAAAAGGGGTGTTTTTATAGTGAAGGAGAGAGGTGATTTTTGAATATCTTATTCATTATTTTATTATTTCCCTCAACACAACAAAAAATTCCCATTAATGTGACCCATAATAGTAATAAATGAATTTAAGTTTGAATAAAGGGTTCTTATATCAGACATGATGCTAGGAATAGTGAATTTAACTGATATTATATATATACGGTAAATTACCATATTTTACTACTCATAAAAAATTCGATTATTTCAGAAAAATCCCAAAAATTCACCCTGACCATTTTTCAATGTTCAGAATTAAAAAATGAACAACATGTTTTTAAAATATTTTTCTAAATATTATTAATTAATGTTTTAAATTAAATCATAATTTATTCAAAAAATAACAATTTTAAAACTATAATTTGTTTTATATCACCTTGAAAAATTAATCAAGATCTCATTATCTTAAAACATTAATATAATTAAATTTCAATATGATTTACTATTCATAAGGGTCATATTAATATTCATAAGGGTATGTTTTTACTCAGCAAAAATTATTTTTGTCTTATAAGACTCTGAATATCTTACCAAACACAATCGTGTGTGTCAGTTTTTCAAAATTCAAATCAGAGAGGTGGAAAATTTATATTTACTGGAGAGGTTATAAAAAAGTGGTGTTTTATAGAGACTCAGTGTTTCATGCATTAAATATTAAATTTATTTATAAATCCTAGGAAGGTTATATTCTCCCACCTTACAAAAATTTCACCCTCGAAATTCACAGAATGTTACCACATAAAAAGATTTGGGTAGGTCTTCATCATAAGCTCCTAAATATCCCATGTTTCTTCTTCAATTTTATGATTTTTACAAATTAATTTTATGAGTCGTGTCATACTATTCATCAACAAAAGTTCATTAGTGTATATAATCCTAATAGGCTCTTCATAGTAATATAAGCCAGGTTCAAATTCTATACCTTCAGAAGTGAGGACATGCATTGGGTCTGAAATATACTTTCTAAAAAATGAGACATGGAACACATTGTGTACTTTATATAGGCTAGGCAACATATCCAAACAATATGAAATATCTCCAATTCCCTATAATATTTTACAAGGTCCAATGTACTTAGGGCTCAATTTCCCTTTCTTTACTATTCTTATAACGCCCTTTCATGGAGATAATTTCATGACAATGTGATCTCTCACTTGAAATTACAAATCCTTCCTTTGATTACAGGCATATATCGTTTTCTAGCATTGAGATGATTTGGAATGGGTTTGAATAGTCTTTACCTTTTTGTTGTTTCCTTCATAATCTTTGGTCCCACAAGCTTCCTTTCACTAACTTCATCCCAACGCGTTGGTGTACGACATCTCTTCCCGTACAATGCTTCTAATAGTTCCATTTAAATACAATAATGGAAACTATTATAGTAGAAAAACTCCAATAAGGTAAATATTTATCCCACATACCTTGAAAGTCAAGTGAACGTGATCTAAAAATGTCTTCTAAGGTTTGGACTAACCTCTCTGATTCCATTAGTTTGAGGGTGATAAGAAGTACTCAATCAAAGCCCAATATCCAAATATTTCTAATTACTTTTCCAAAATTTCGATGCGAATCATGGATCATGATCCGACACAATTGTGAGACGTGATCTATGAAGACTCACAACTTCATTGATATAGAGTCGTGCTAGGCGCTCCAGTGAAAAATCCTCTCTTATATCGAGGAATTGTGCAGATTTTGTTAGTATATCAACAATTACCTATATCACATCATTATTCCTTGGAGTTTTGGGTATTCCAATGATAAAATCCATGGTGATGTCATACCATTTCCATGCAGGAATAGGTAGAGGTTACATGACTCCTCTTGGATTTTGTCGTTTGACCTTCACTTTTTGACAGACTAAACATCTTGATACATAATCAGTTATTTCCCTCTTCATATTATCCTAGAAGAAATTTTCCTTCAAATCATTATACATTTTAGTGCTACTAGGGTGTATAGAGAAATTTGTGCCATGGAAATCATCCAATAACTCTCTTTTTATCTTGGGTATAGATGGAACACAATGCCTCTTCCCAAATTTCTGAATTCTATCTTCATATACTAAGCCTTTCAACAACCAATCATCCACAACACTAATTTTATTTAAATTATTTTCATCATCAGGCTTATAAGTTTTAGTTCTTTCTAATAAAGATGGTTGAGAAACCAATTGAAAAAGTAATTATATTTGGCCTTCTTTAATAATTCCCATGTACATTGTTACTATATCAATGAATACAAGATCCATTTCAATCCTCGTTTTGTTTAAAACTCCATGATCCTTCCTGATCAATGAATCATCTAATTTATTTTCCTTTATTGGGTGGTATTTTATGGAATTATCATAATCCTTGAGTAGTTTGAGCCACCTCCTTTTCCTCTTGTTGAGTTATTTTTGTGAGAATATATACTTCAGACTCTTATGATCCATATATATCTCACATATATCACTATAGAGATAGTGCCTACATATTTTTAGAGCAAAGATAATAGTAGATAACTCAAGATCATGTGTAGGATAATTCTATTAATGAATTCTTAACTTCCTTGATTCATTGAAAATAAATCTATCATTTTTCATAAAGATGCAACTAATTCCTTTCTTCGACACATCACTATGGATCGCAAATCCTCCATTCCCCAATGGAAGAGTCGGGATCAGATCATTCAAAAATATCATCTTCAATTCTTCAAATAATTCTTCACATTATTTTTTCCATATGAACTTAACCCCTTTATGTGTAAGTTTGGTCATTGGGTTGGTTAAATAGGTGAAGTTCTAAACGAAACACCAATAGTAACATTCTAAACCAATAAAAGTACACACCTTAGTTATGTTTGTTAGAGTAGGCCATTCTTTCACAACCTTTTTCTTTATATGATCAAAAGATATTCCATCCTTAGAGACAATGTGGGAAATAAAGAAAGTGATTAAAGCCAAAATTTACACTTACTAAACTTCCAATATAATTTATTTCTTCTAAGAGTCATCAGAAAAGTGTGCAAGTGATTTTCATTATATTCATAGCTTTGGGATAATACCAAGATATCATCAATACATACCACCATAAAGTTATCAAGATATTCCTTGAAAACTCTATTCATTAGATCCATGAAAAACGAGGGTGCATCAGTCATTCCGAAATGCATTATTGTAAACCCGTAATTCTCATACCTGGTATGAAATTGTGTCTTTGGAATATATTCCTTCTCCCCTTGAAACTGATGATATCTAGATTGAAATTAAATCTTTAATAAATATTGTGATCCATGAAGTTTATCAAATAAATCATCAATGCAAGGAAGGGGATAATTGTTTTTTTATTATAGCATTGATCTCCCTATAGTCAATGCACAACCTCATTAATACATATTTTTTCGTAATGAAAATAATGGGGGATCCCCATGGAGAAACACTAGGGATAATAAATCTTTTATCACTCAATTCCTCTAGTTATTTCTTCAATTCCACTAACTTCATAGTGGACATTTTATAAGGATTCTTTTATATAGGCCTGAACCATGAATAAAATCGATAAAGAACCCAAATTCCCATTGTAGAAGTTGTCCATGTAAATAAACTCTTAACACATCAACATATTATTTCACAATAAGCACATCCTATGTTTGAACATTCATTTCATCACATAGATATTTCATTCTATTCCTCCCTAATAATTGAATTCAATAGATCTATTAGGGGTGGATCTAGATAAGAATCATATGGCGAGGTTATTTTATAAATATAGGTATTTAACACCATTATCAAAAAATAAAACTTTCTTATTCTTGTAATAGTTTGTTATTCATAATTTGAAACATAATACATACTGTGGATTATATCAAAGTCGATCATGAGTATGATTATAATGTTTAAAACTAAGGAATTTTTATGTGTCACAAGGGTGATTGATCGAAGCATCTTTGTTGCAATGACACTTCACATATGAGTGTTTACTGACAATTCCCTTATTAAATCAAATTTTAAATATCTAATTTTCATAGGAAACTCAAAAGATAAGAAATAATTTGATGATCTAAAATCATATAATGCAATGGCTATGTTTGAGGAAAATATTAAAGTTCCTACCATCACATCATTATAAACTTCAATATCAGAAGTTGTGATTGAATAAGCTTGTCCCTGCTCCCCAAGCCTTTTCTGAGGCACATTTTTTTGATGCTTTAGAAACTCATTCTTATAGTTCCCCATATTACTATAATTATAGAATTTAAAATTAATAGCTTCTTTATTTCCCTTAAAATCACTAGTTTGATGTCTTTTCTATCCACACTTGTAGCACACCCCTTTTATTTTTAAGAAGGCACCAGGGTGTTTCCTTCCACAATTATCACAAGGTGGAAAGTCAACTCTTCCCTTATTCCAAATTTCCTTATTTCCTTTTCCAGAGTTTTCAGTATCCATATTTTCCTCTTGCTTTCCTTTAAAGACATAAGATAAAGAGAACTTTTTTTTCTTGATAGAACATGAGACTATGTCTTCATATGATGTGAAAGTTTGGAAGACTTGTTCCTGTTAGAAGAATGAATTTAGGCCACCCAATAATTAATCAATATTTCTCCTTGGATTATGTACATAGTCCACCACATTCCTTGATAACCTTGTGAAGTAATCTTTAAACTTTTTAACATTCTCATCTTCCTTTTGCCATAAATTTATAAGCTGCCTTTCCCTATCTGGTCACTATTCATGAGTAAATTATTTCTCTAAGAAAAGATATTTAAATTCACTCCATTCCATGTTTTATTTTTCTTCTTCCTCATTTTTGTTTTTAATTACTGACCACTATTTATTATAATATATTGAAAGACGATAAACTACCATATGAACATTCTTCATTTTATTACTTTTCAATGTAAGAAATATCTTCTCTAAGAAACTTATCCACTACTCTAATACTAATGGGTTTTTAGACCCATTAAATGATAGAGGATTTTGTAGCATAAAGAGATTTAACATAGCTTCTCCACGTTGTGGATCCAAATGCTCCATTCGAGTAAGGTTATTATTCATAACCTAAGTAAGCTATCCCAGTATAGTTATAAGTTTTTTCATACAAGTCGCATCTCCAGAGCCAACATCATTATCTTGCATAGGAGGGAATTCTCTAAATGAGATACATGCATTCATGTGGTTTTCATTCCTTACACTAGGTTCCATTTCTCAATAATTATATACACTATATTAGGTTAGGAATCCTAATGTACAATCTCAACTTAGAAAAATACTTAACATAAATTGAAATACTATTCTTAGATAATCTCATAATCCTAAACATGATTTCTTTGATGACAAATTTACATTTTATTCCTTCATAACTCTTTTTAATACAAATTTGAATTATCTTAAGCATATCCTATGGGAGTGTCAAACAAGGTTCATAGTAAGGCCCATTGTTGTGTACTAGGATAACTCGGTTCATGACCGAAACTCCTTGTCAGTGTTGTTACTTCTAGGTGCATTTGTTACAGAACTAAGTCCCCTTGTAATATCCAAAAATGGATATATTTTCTATATATATCCATATAATATATTCTTTTCAAAAAATCATGGATGTTCTTGTATGTTTATCCTCAATGTATATCTTAAGGTTTTGTTCCCAAATCTACATTTTCTAAATCTAATCTCTACATTTTCTACTAAAATTCCTTTGATACCAACTCCAAAGGACTAACCCCAGTTTCCCAGAGCCAGTGCCTTTTTTTATTACATTAACATGACAGCAAGAAAGTATCATCCAGAAGGAATGAATAGTTTACTAGATTTGGAAAACCAAAAACATTTGTAAGTTCAACATTAAAACATGAAATGAAAAAAACATATATGTTCCATTTGGAAAATCCAACACTCAAATATTATCCCTGAGAATCAATCATGGTATACATCTTCATGTCCTAGAAAAAATGAAACATAAGAAGGGGTGAGCCTAGATTCCAAGTAAGGGTAAATATTATAGCAGAAGATAACATAAACAGTAGGGATGGTGAATAAGTTAAAACACATGCCTTTAAAAATAAACATGAACATAATATGAAATGAATATGAGATGTGTAAATATTTCCATAATAAAACAAAATCATGGGTATTATACTAGTCAAAAAAACTCATGAAAAATAAATTTATATATTCATAATGAAGGAAATTCACATGTAGAAAATTTTGAAACATACCTTCAAGGCGTCAACCAAGACCTCTAAAAATTAATAAGGCCTCAGCCAAAACCATATCTAAAAATGGGAATGGCCTCATCAAATTCAATATCTATTTGACTCAATGGAAATAGTGATTCATCAAGGGGATATATAAGGTCCTACCCATCACTTACTAAGTTCAATTCATTTCTCAAATGAACATGGATAAAAATAAACAACATATACACATGATATGTAAATAGCTTTCCCTAATATGTACCATAATCACTAACCATTCCGAGTAGTAAGTTGAATGGTATCAAAATAGAACATCCACATTAAAATTTATCATAAACAATTCAATATAATATGGTATATGATATCATACAATATTAGTCCCAATAATACATAATAATCAACAATATTGTTTAAATAGATGAAAATACACTTATAAAATAATCGAGTAATTCTAGATGTAAATACCATTTTACTTTGAAAAGAAGAGTTATTTTGGAAAAATAATTGTGTAAAAACATAAGTTAAGTAAAATAGTAGTTTCCTAATAAAATTATAGATTTTAGAAAAATAATGGTTTCTAAAAATATATTATATAGTGCCATTTAAAGTAGGTAAGAATTTAAGAAATTCTCTTGAATCGGGCTTTTATTTCGGAAAGAATTTTAAAAGTTCCTTTTAAAACATGTAAATCCCATAAAACAAAGTAGGAAACTATTTTTTACACATACATTGAAAATTCAAACAGAATTTATGAGGAATAAAAAAGAATAATTAAGAAATTAATTGGGATAAAGAGAGACAAAGAGTAACCTGAAATAAAATTTAGGTTTTTCTAGGAAAACATGATCTTTTGTTCGAAGGTATTCCTCACTTGATCTTAATTATAGGATCAAAATTTATATAAATATTTCTAAATTACAAGAGGGGGTGAATTATAGGTTTAAAAACTTTTATTTTTGTCTTTAAGAAAGTTTATGTCTAACAAAGTTAAACAAGATGAATTCACAAGCCCTCTTTAGTTCTTAATAAAGAAGCTAACTTTCTTAGGATCCAATAAAATGAATCCAATAAAGAAACTTAAACAAGTTTACTAAGGTAAAGATTATACCTTAGAATATATATAATCATATTTAAATCATAGTATAAAATAATACACTAGTGTAAATCCAGCCTATACCAACACTTATTTCCCAATGGTTTGAAAAAACCATTGGGATAAAGAGCCTATACCAACAGTTATTGTAAACCGTTGGCATAAGCCTATTATATGCTTGGTTTTATTAACAGTTTAACAAAACTGTTGGGAAAGAAAACTATTACTCGTGGTTTTTATTAACCGTTGGATAAAAGGAAACCCAATTTAGGGCTCCCTACCGACTTTTCATCCCTGCCTGAACCCTCCCCAACAACCACCTCCCAACCCCCTCCTCCCCTCCCCATCCTCGACCACTTCTTGGCCCTTGCCTCTCAACCCCCTCCCTCCCCTCCGACGACGTTCCCCCTTCCCTCTCAACTCCCTCTCTGATGATGACATCCTGATCCCCACTCGGCTCCCGATGACGTTCCCCCCCTCTCATCTCCCTCTCCTGGAAACATCACCCTCCCCTCTTGGCTCACTCTCCTCTGACAACGTCCCCCGACCCGCACTATAGTCGCACAGAAGACTCCCCATGGCCGAACACCCCGCGCAACATCCCCCTCTCTTGGCTCCCTCTCCTCCCGACATGGTTCTTGATCGGTGATTCCAGGTAAGAATTAGTCTTCTTTTTAAAAAAATGAGGCAACAGGGAATACATTGTTAGGTTCATAGTTAGGATAACCATTCATATTAATTGTGAAAAATAGAGTCTTCCCGAAATGTAGGGTTATATTCACAGGTTGTATTATTGGGTAAACTGTGAATTTTTTTTAAAATAGTAATACATAAATGTAGAGTTAGATTCATAGGTTTTATTCCATTATTCTAATAATGCATTCAATAAAAGGTTCATTATTCTTTAAAAAACTCATATTTTTCACTATAGACCCCTATTAGACCTGATATTGTGTTGGATTTTTTTGTTAATCATGATATATATGTGATGAGGTTGTATTTTCATTAAGAGGTGCAATAATGTGGGTTAATTTGGAGGTGAGTGATGCTATATGAGATTTTATGGGTTATTGTGAGGAGTTTTTTTCCATTTAATTGATTGGTTCATAAAACATAAGTTGGTGCTGCATATATTATGTAATTGGAATTGGTAAAGTAAAATGTTGGTCTCAGATTTCCGAGTTGGTTATTTGGATGGTATTATCAATCAAATGTGGGTATATCTCTATTGAATATGGGTGTATTTTCCAATTGACCAATGTATGTATGACACTGACCACGAAATACACATTTCCCACAATATGGAAGCACCACAGAAATCTTAGATAGACACTACACACCACAAGTGTAACACCATGAGATTTTATGAGAAATATTTTGTTTTTATGTACTATGTTATATGAAACACAAAATGAATCTTTCACTACAAACAACATTGTCTTGGCTTGAGTTACATGCAGGAGAAACCTTCCTCGATATCTTGCATTGTACGCATTACCGAGTTTCACTAAACAACGGTATGTCATTAAAATATTATATAAACTAGACGTTTTGAATAGTAATACCCACTTTTAGAAATTTTAGAAATTTTATCCTCAAAAATGGACTTCATTTTTGGATTTGGTATATCGAAATTATCTTAGGGTGAATTTTTGGTATTTTTCTGAAAACTTTCAATTTTTGATGAATTGTGAAAAACACTGAGTTATAGTTTAAAACCAAATTTTTATTTAAATAATTATTTATTTAATTTAATATTTTTTTCAGTAAAAATAGATAAATAATACCTATATAAGTTCAATTTAATTCATTGGAGTCATTTTATAATAATTTTAGATATATAAAAATTTATTGAACTTTTTACTGTCTTCTACCCACTTCCTAAGAGGATTTGCAAATTTACATAAAAAATAATTTTAATTATTCTATGAGATGAATTTAAAAAATCCAAGAGACATGGTTGATATTAGTAAGTAAAATGTGGTTCAATAAGATAAAAATAATTTTTGGTGAATAATAACGTTTTACTTTTATTTACCACGGTAAAAATAAATAGGGTAATTAAGGGTAAATTGATATTATTATTACCCTAACACATGTAATAATTCTATTAGATAACTGTAATTTGACCAAAAAAACCTTAGGAATAAAACATGACCATTTTGGTCAACTTTTATTAGATTAGTACATTTATTATTATTTAATTCAAATAAGAGTTAAAAGAATTAAAATCAAAGTTTAGTTAGTAAAACATTTTTAATATAGGGTTATACATAAGATAAATTTGACTATAAATATTAATTAGAAATATAAAATTTTTTCTTACATAATGGTATTTTATTTATAATTTTTATGAATTAAAGTATTTAATTTATTTATGACACAATGATGATGCGGTAATTACCATATTAATGAAATATTAACATAATTGATATTATAAATATCCAAATAAATGTAATTTTAGACTTTTTATGCATTAAAATATTTTTAAAGGTTAATATAACATATTAGGGTTGGTTATATGAATTTTTTTCTAAGTAATAATGCTGTTATAAATTTACAAAAAACAAAATACCAAATAGTTTCAAAATTGACATAAAAGAGTTTTTAAAACAAATATTAAATTATTAATTGAAATTATATTCTTAAATATAGAAGGTTCGTCCAAAAGACTTATATAATAATATATATGACATTAATGAACCAATTGGGGTTTTATTGTCAGTTTATAGTATGCTTATTAACCATATAGTGTAAGAATACAAGAAGACACGGTAAAAGTTAAATTATTTAACTTATAGTTAAATCTAAATGATAAGGTTAAAATGATAAACTAAACTTGTATACAACCTATTGGATGAGATTATTTCGACCCATCCCCACCCTATCCTTGAAATAAGTCACTTTTGAGCCATTATAAACCGAATATGAATTTATTATAAAATAATATTTTATGTTTTTCCTAAGGTGCCCCTCACCCCTCTTATAAAAGGGCACTCCCGCTTCTCTCTAATTCACACCTCCAAAGCCATTTTTCTTGGCCAAAAACTGCCTAAATACCCTCCCAAATGTACTAAATTAATCCTAGAGGCATTAATTTAGTAAAAAATCCAACCTAAGGAGCCCTTTTGATCAAATCAAAAGGAAGATCCCGAGGAAGAGGTAAATATCTCACGACCTATTTCAAGTTCCTTTCTTCTTCCACTTCCTCCTTATTTGTTGTTTCCATTATAAAATAATAACTCCATTATATTCTATATAATGTGATGTTATTATAAAAATCGTACAACCATATTAGTTATTTTATGAATCTTATGAATGAAAAAGTCACCACATGTGCCTACGTACGACTTACTGTCTCCACGTCGTGGTGTAGTTTGTTATTAAAAAACATCATCATTTGGATGGGTATGATAATGAGTATAAATGATATAAATAATAAATATAATTTTTTTATGAGTATTTATATATTATATAACATCCAATTATGTATTATTTTAATATAAAAATAATGATATCATCGCTCATGCGTACGCACGACCCACCGCCACCACGATGTGATGCGACTCGTTATACATGATCTTCATTGAATAATGATTATATAAATTAATTTAATGAATACATATGATATATATTACAATAATACCATTATGTAAATGAGGTATCTATATCCTGAAAAGATGAATAATAATTTATTCGACAAAACAAGCATAAGAACATAAACAAATGAACACCCGAATAACATGTAGCAATGAAATATTACTAATAAGAAGATAATAATATGACCATATATGATATCATAACAAATATTATGATTATGAAATAAGTCAATGACATTATTTAAATCATTATATAGGAAGTTAGGATACATACAAATCATATCAGACCTAAAATAACGGAAAATCTCACAATCTCATTTTTATCCGAGACTGTTTATGCTTCAAAATTTAATGGGCCATATTTATCATCCACATCCATGTTTCCTCAATATGTAATATTATTTATATCCTCATAAAATTGTTTAAATCCAATTTTACCTATTGGTAAATTTTTAGTAAAATATATTAAAGGAATATTTTGTCATTTTCAATACGAGATACTTTTTGACTTTTCTGGCCAAAGTACGAGAAGAATGTTTTTTAACTTATACAACATGAATGGTTTTTTATTATTTCATAGAAAATTATTTCCATGAATCTTCCTTTACAAGTTTTCATGTTTATTTTTAATTAAATTCTTTTAGTTTAAAATTGTATGACATCTTAAAAAATAAAAAATGTTTTTGAAGTAGAAAGGATGTTTTCTTCAAGAATGGAGTTCAAGTGATTTATCAAAATTATTTTCCATCTAAGGTAATATAGGGTTATGTTTCTATCCCTATTTTTACATTTATTTGATTATGTTATGATGGAATTATTTTTATGAAGTCCTTTTATCTTATATGGGTTATGTTATGATGGCGTGATTTTTAAGAATCCCATTTTTATTACATGGGTTATGCTATAATACATGATTTATGATTTTTTGGCACACATAAGAATGGTTTCATTATGATATGGGTGGGACCTATATCTCCCTCTAATGAATTGGGTAAAGATTTATATCTCACGAGAAAGACATTTCTGGAATGAAAAGTTAATCTGGTTCAGTGATAGAGGACAGGAACGAGGACTGAACTCAGTTCAGAAATGGACTTTGTCTACTATGATTGTCTTGGAAATGAGTATTGACTAATATGAAATGATTTTCTATGATTATTTGTATGCCAAAAAGTTTCATGTTTTATGTTATTTTTATTGGAATCACATTTCACCACTATTATTTATCCCATGTTATGATAATATGATCTCCTTTTCAGGTTATGATTTTCAAAATTTTATGTTCTTATGAATATGATATGATTGATATTTCCATTTTTTACCCTTACTGAGCATTTGAGCTCACCCTTTTGTATGTTTTCTTTTCCCCAGGTCAGGAATAAGGGTATTAAGTAGGATATTCCAAAAGGGACTGTAGATATGATGAAATAAATGGGAGACAATGTAGATGCTTTATGAACGAGTTGTTTATGTTTTCAAGTTTCTAAAGACACTATACCTATACGATCCTATCATGGTTTTGTTATATGTTGTTATATGTTGTTATGAGTATGCTTCAATTCTAAAGTAATAACAATGTATGTAAAGTATGGGTAGCTATAGTTGGTATCAGAGGAAGGTATAGTCAACCTTTGGAAACTAGGATGTGAAAGCCTTAGTAAGAACCCTAAGGATATGTCTAAGCATAGAACAAAATATTAGTGTTTTATAAATGGCCATGAATAACCTATGATAAGACCTAATGTGTGAAATTTTATTCCTGATTATGTGGTTTTCCTATTATGATTAGTGTTTCTCACACTGTTCTTATTGGTTTTATTCAATGGCTGGAACCCGAAGGAACCGTGTTAATGCTGAATGCGATGGGGAATGCAATGATTGTCCCCCTGAGCGACCAAACGTTATGGGAGATGGAATGAAAAATCTTGTATCCATGATCACACAACTTTCTCAAGCTATGAATCATGCATTACTTTCAAACGAGAAAAGTATGGAAAAACATTTTGTTGAATCCTTCATGAGGCCGCATCCACCCTTATTCAGCGGGTCTACTAATCCATTAGTGGCTGAAAAATGGATCAATACCACTGAAAAGATATTTTCAGTTCTTCAATGTTCTGAACATGATAAAGTCATCTTAGCAGTATATCATTTGGAAGGTGAAGTTGATCAATGGTGGAATCATATCAAGAATACGAGGCAAAGAGACCAAATTGAGTACGTGGAATGGGATGAGTTCAAGAACATATTTTTCAATAAGTAATTCCCTCGTATTATTCAAAAAAAATATAGAGATGGAGTTTCTTGTAACAAAGAAAAAGGATGATGAATCTGTTGGTACCTATGAAGAAAATTTTAAAAGACTTGCAAGGTATGATTCCAGAATTATTATCCAACCTAATAGTAAGATCGATCGATTTTTTAGTGTCTTAAAACCAAGTCTTCGAAGGGAGTTATACATAAGGGAATTCAATAGCTATGAGGAAATTGTTTGATGTGCTCTCAAGGTTGATATGGATATTGGAGTAACCCATCAGTCATATGGGTTTGATAAGAAGAGGAAAATGGAATTCAAAGGGAAATCTAAAGACCACACTGAAAAGAATATGAGTTTTCCCTTATGCTCAATGTGTGGAAAGAAACATGGAGGTAATTGTCTTAAAGGGTCAAGTAAATGTTTAAAATCTAGAAAAGAAGGTCATCTGGAATTTGAATACCGCAATGTTGGGAAAAATATTTCTTGTTATGTGAACAAAGAAAAGGCTACCAGAATGCACCTCCCATACTTCAATGTTACATGTGCAAGGAAATGGGGAATTATGCTAATCAATGCCTTAATCCAAGGGTTGTTGATTATTATTGATGTCAAAAAATAATAAGTCCAAATACAAAGGAATGTCACATGAAATTTCTATCAGTGATGTGGAGTGCGATAACGAAGTGGTGAAAGGTACACTTAACATCCACTCTACAGTATAAAATGTATTATTTTATTCTAGATCCACCCAATCTTTTATTTTTGAATAATTTTTTAAGGTAATCATCGTACTACCTCAACAATTAGCTGTTGAGTTAGCTGTGACAACTCTTAATGGCACAATGGTTGCATCAAAATTTTATAATTCTTCACCAATTGACATATGTGGGAAAGTGATTCATGAAAATCTTGGGATCCTTCCTATAGTGGAATTTGATGTGATTCTTGGCATGTCTTGGCTTTCCTTATATGGAGCTCATATTGATTTCCAAAGAAGGGAAGTCACATTTCAAGTTCCTGATCAATCTATGATCATATATTGATGCAAGGATGAATATAACCTTCCAGTGGAAATTTCTTCCTTCTCATGGGTCTTGATTCCAATAAATTAAGGTTATTTATCTCAAATGGTTGGAGAGAAACTCATGATTAAGAATATTCCCATTGTACGAGAGTTTGATGATGTGTTTCTAGAGTAATTACCAGGTTTTCCACCAAATCGTGAAGTTGAGTTTTCAATAGAACTCATACCGGGTGCTATGCCCATTTCAAAGACATCTTATAGAATGGCCCCAATTGAGTTGTAGGAATTGAAGAAGAAACTCCAAGAGAATCTTGATAATGGATTCATACGCCCTAGTGCATCACCTTGGGGAGCACCTGTTCTGTTTGTTAAGAAGAAATATGGATCAATGAGACTCTTAATTTATTATCAAGAACTTAAAAACATCACTATCAAGAACAAATATCCTCTCCCAGGAATTGATGACTTATTTGACTAACTACGCAGAGCTCAATACTTTTCCAATATTGATCTTCATTCAGGGTATCATCGATTAAGGTTAAAAAGGGAGGATATACCAAATACGACTTTCTGAACAAGGTATGGAGAGTATGAATTTATAGTGATGCCATTTGGTCTTACTAATTCCCCTGCTATCCTCATGGATCTAATGAATAGAGGCTTTAGAGACTATCTTGATTAGTTTGTGGTAGTCATTATAAATGATATTCTTATCTATTCAAAGAGAAAGTAAGAACATAAATATCACTTGAGAATTGTATTAAAGACCCTAAGAAAGGATAAGCTTTATGCCAAATTTACCAAGTGTGAATTTTGGCTTCAAAAATTTTCATTTTGGGCCTCATAATCTCAAAAGATGGGATATCTATGGATCCAGCAAGAACAGAGGTTATCAAAAGATGGTCGAGACCAACTACAGTAACTGAGATCCGAAGTTTTCTTAGTTTGGCTAGATATTATCTTTGTTTTTTGAAATATTTTTCATGATTATCTAATCCACTCCCCAGGTTGACTTGAAAAGGAGTTAAGTTCATTTGGACGGAGGAGTGTGAAGAGAATATCAAGGAGTTAAAAAGAAGGTTATCCAGTGCACCATGCCCACGCTGCCTTGTAGTGGAGAAATGTTTGTGATCTATAGTGATGCATCCAAGAATGGATTGGGGTGTGTTCTCATGAAAAACGATATGGTGATAGATTATTCCTCACAACAGTTGAAAATCCATGAGCAAAATTACTCAAGTCATGATTTGGAATTAGCTGCGGTAATCTTTGCATTAAAGATTTGGAGGCATTATCTTTATGGTGAAAGGTGTGATATTTATTCTGATCATAAAAGTTTAAATTATATTTTCACACAAAAAGAGATGAATATCTACCAAAGAAGACGGTTGGAGCTGATTAAGGATTACGACTGCTCAATTCATTACCACATAGTGAAAGCAAACAAGGTGGCAGATGCATTAAGTCGACAAGACCATGCTAGCTTATCCATGATGAGGATAAAAAAAGATCCAATATTTATGGATTTAAAAAGGATGGATCTTGGAATTATAATGGAAGGGGAAAAATCTTATCTTTCTCAAATGAATGTTCAACCATCTATACATGTGAAGATTAAAGAGGCACAAAAAGAAGATGTAGAGTTACAAAAAAAAGGTGAGAAATGTTCCTGAATTACACATTGATTGTGATGAAATAATAATGTTCAGAAATTGATTTTGTGTTCCTCCCATCCTAGAATTAAATAAGGATATATTCGATGAAGCTCATAGTTCTTAATTCTCTATTCACCCTAGAATCACGATGATGTATAAGGACCTGAATGCATAATTCTGGTGGGATGGCCTGAAAAGAGATGTTGCTGAATATGTCTCTCGATGCTTGGTTTGTCAGCAAGTTAAAGATGAGAGAAAGAAGTCTAAGGGGATGTTTCAACCATTACTCAAACTAGAATGGAAATGGGAAAACATCACTATGGAATTTGACACTGGACTTCTTAAAACATTCAAAGGAAATAATAATGTCTAGGTTATAGTTGATCATCTTACGAAGTCGGCACACTTCAATGCTATTAGAGAATATTTATCTCTTGATCAGCTTGCCAGGATATATGTGAAGGAAGTGGTAAAATTTCATGGAGTACAACTTTTCATTATATCTGATCGGGATCTGAGGTTTACCTCGATGTTTTGGAGAAGTCTTCAGCATACTCTAGATACAAAGTTGAGTTTTAGCACTTCCTATCATCCTCAGACAGACGGTCATTCTGAGAGGACAATTAAAACTCTATAAGACATGTTGAGAGCTTGCTCTATGGATTTCAAAGGTGGTTGGGATCAACACCTAACTTTGGTGGATTTTTCTTATAATAATAGCTTTCACTCTAGTATTTAGATGGCTCTTTATGAATATCTCTGTGGAATGAAATGAAGAACTCCAACTAGCTGGGATGAAGTTGGGGAAAGAAAGCTATTAGGACCTAATCTTGTTGATGAGATGGAAGAAAAGGTAAGATCTATTAAACAACACATAAGAGTAGCTCAGAGTCAACAAAAAAGTTATACCAACAACCAAAGAAAAGACCCAGAGTTTGAAGTGGGTGATAAAGTGTTCTTACGGATATCTCCTTGGAGAAGAGTAATGAGATTTGGAAAGAAGGGAAAGTTGAGGCCTAGGTTTATTGGTCCTTTCAAAATACTTGATCATGTTGGGAAGGTAGCTTACCGATTGGATCTTCCACTGAATCTCTCTCAATTTCATGATGTGTTCCATTTATCTCTCCTGAGAAAGTACATACGCGATTCTTCACATGTATTAAGCTCAGAAGTTGTACCGCTAGAGAAAGATATTTCTTATGATGAACAACCAATAGAGATTCCAGATCATAGTGAAAAAGTTCTATGAAACAAGACAACTCACTTGGTTAAAGTTTTATGGAGGAACCACCAATTAGAAGAATCTACTTGGGAACTTGAGGATATGATGAGGGAGATGTATCCTCATCTTTTTGTTACGAAGTGATGAATTTCAAGGGCAAAATTCTTTTTAAGGGGGGTAGAATGTGACAACCTGAGATTTTATGAGAAATATTTTGTTTTTATGTATTATGTTATATGAAACCCTAAAGCAATCTTTCACTACAGACAACACTGTCTTGGCTTGCGTTACACGCAAGAGAAACCTTCCTCGATAGCTTGTGTTATACGCAATACCGAGTTTCATGAAACAATGATATGTTATTAAAATATTATATAAACTAGTCATTATGAATAGTAATAACCACTTTTTGAAAATTTATAAATTTTATCTTTCAAAATGGACTTCATTTTTGGATTCAGAATATCAAAATTAGTTTAGGGTGAATTTTTTGTATTTTTATGAAAACTTTCAATTTTTGATGAGTAGTGAAAAACACTGAGTTATAATTTAAAAACGAATTTTTAATTAAATAATTATTTTATTTAAATTTGTTATAGATCAAAATAGCCACATAATACCTATATAAGTTCTATGTAATTCATTGGAGTCATTTTAGAATAATTATCGATATATAAAAATTTTATTGAACTTTTTACGACTTTTACCCACCTACTATGAGAATTTGCAAATTTACATAAAACAGAATTTTACCACTTTTTTGCGTGGAATTTCAAAAATTTGAGAGAAAAAGTTGATATCAGTAAGTAAAATGTGGTTCAATAAGATTAATATAATTTTTGGAGAATTGTAACTTTTTACTTTTATTTACCATGGTTAAAAGTAAATAGGATAATTAATGGTAAAAATGATATTACTATTACACTAAAACATGTCCTAATTCTATTGGATAAGTTTAATTCGACCAAAAACAACCTTAGGAATAATATATGACCATTTAGGTCCACTTGGATTAGATTAGGACATTTATTATTATTTAATTTAAAGAAGAGTTAAAAGAGTTAAAATCAATGTTTAATAAGTAAATCATTTTTAATATAGGGTTATACATAAGATAAATTCGACTATAAATATTCATTAGAAAGATAAAACTATTTCATATATAAGTTTAATTTATTTATAATTTTTAGACATTAAATAAGTTAATTTATTAATCATACAATGATGAAAAAGTAATTACCTTATTAATGAAATATTAATATAATTGATATTAAGAATACCCAAATAAATTTAATTTGACACCTTCTATGAATTAAACTAATTTTATAGGTTCATATAACATATTAGGGTTGGTTAGATTAATTTTTTAAGAAGTAATAATGCTGTTATGAATTTATAAAAAATAAAATACCAAACCGATTTAAAATTGACATAAAAGAGTTTTTAAAACAAATCTTAAATTATTAATTGATATTCTATTCCTAAAAATATAAGATTCTGCAAAAAGACTTATATAATAATATATATTACATTAATGAACCAATTGGGGTTCTTTTGGTAGTTTATTGTATGTTTATTAACCATATAGTGTAAGAATACAAGAAGACACAGTAAAAGTTAAATTATTTAACTTAGAGTTAAATCTAAATGATAAGGTTAAAATGGTAACCTAAACATTTCTAAAACATATTGGTTAAGAGGATTTCAACCCATACCCACCCTAGTCTCAAAATAAGTCACTTTGGATCCATTATTAACCGAATATGAATTTATTATAAAATAATATTTTATGTTTTTCCTAAGGTGCCCCTCACCCCTTTTATAAAAGGGCAATCCCCCTTATCTCTAATTCACACCTCCAGAGCCATTTGGATCAGCAAAAAACTGCCCAAATACCCAATAAACTATACTACCTTAATCCTAGAGTCCTTAATTTAATCATAAATCCAACCTATGGACCCCTTTTGATCAAATTAAATCGAAGATCCTGAGGAAGAGGTAAATATCTCACCACCTATTTCAAGTTCCTTTCTTCTTCCACTTCCTCATTCTTTGTTCTTTCCATTATAAAATAATAAATCCAGTATCTTCTGTATACTTTGATGTTATTATAATAATTTTACAACCATATTCATTATTTTATCCATCCTATGAATGAAAAATACACCACACGTGCGTACGTACGGCTTACCGTCTCCACATCGTGGTGTAGTTTGTTATTCAAACACTTCATCATTTGGATGAGTATGATAATGAGTATAAATTATATAAATAATAAATATAACATTATTATGATTCTGTATATATGATTTACCATCCTATTATATATGATTTTAATAGCAAAAGAAGGATATCATCGCTTGTGCGTACGTACGGTCTACCGTCTCCACGATGTGATGCGACTCGTTCTACATGATCTTCATTGAATAATGATTATATATATACGAATTGAATGAATAAATATGATATATATTACACTAATACCATTTTTTAAATGAGGTATCTATAACCTAAAAAGAGTAATAAGAATTTATTCCACAAAACATGCATAAGAACATAAACCAATGAACACCCGAATAACAAGTAACAATGAAATATTACTAATAAAAAGATATGAATATGACCATATATTATATCATAAAAATGGGTTTGATTCATGAATAAGTAAATAAAATTATTTAAATCATTATACAGGAGTTTCAGATACGTACAAATCATATCAGATCTAGGGTAAGGGAAAATCTCAAAATCTCATTTTTATCCGAGATTGTTTATACTTCTGAATTTACTGAGGCATATTTGTCATCCACATCCATGTTACCTCAATATGCAATATTATTTCTATCCTCATACAATTTTTTAAATACAATTTTACCTATTGGATAATTTTTAGTAAAATATATGAAAGGAATCTTTTGTCGTTTTCCATACGAGATACTTTTTTTCTCTTTCGGCCAAAGTATGAGGAGAATGTTTTTTAACTTATACATCATGAATGGATTTTTATGATTTCATAGAATGTTATTTCCATGAATCTTCCTTTACATGTTTTAAAGTTTATATTTAATTAACTTCTTTTAGTTTAAAATTGTATGACATGTTAAGAAAGGAAAAATGTTTTTGAAGTAGAAATGATATTTTCCTCAAGAATTGAGTTCAAGTGTTGTATCAAAATTATTTTCCATCTAAGATAATATAGGGTTATATTTATATACCTATTTTTAAATTGATTTGATTATTCTATGACGGGATTATTTTTATAAATACTTTTTATCTTATATGGATTATGTTATGATGGCATGATATTTAAGAATCCCATTTTTATTACACGGGTTATGCTATGATATATGATTTATGATTTTGTGGAACACATAAGAATGTTTCATTATGAGATGGGTGGGAAAGATATGTCCCTCCAATGCATTGGGTAAATATTTGTATCTCATGAGATAGACATTACTAGAATGACAAGTTAATATGGTTCAGTGATATAGGACTGGAACAAGGAGTGAATTCAGTTCAAAAATGGACTTTGTCCACTATGATAGTCTTGGAAATGAGTCTTGACTAATATGAAATGATTTTCTATGATTATGGGTGTATTCCCAAAAGTTTCATGTTTTATGTTATGATTATTGGGATTACATTTCACTACTATGATTTATCCCATGTAACGATATTATGATCTCTTTTGCAGGTTATGATTTTCAAAATGTTATGTTTTTATGAATATGATATGATTGATATTTCCTTTCTTTACCCTTACAGATCATTTGAGCTCACCCTTTTGTATGATTTATTTTCCCTTGGTTAGGAAGAAGGGTATTAAGTAGGATATGCCAATAGGGACTCTAGATATGATGAAATAAATTTGAGACAATGTAGATGCTTTATGAACCAGTTGTTTTGTTTCCTGGTTTCTAAAGACACTATACAAATATGGTCCAATCATGGTTTTGTTATATGTTGTAATAAGTATGCTTCAATTCTAAAGTAATAACAATGTATGTAAATTATGAGTTGTTATAACAAGACAGCCATGGGAGACACCCTTTGACATCTACGGATAGTTAAGGGGCCATCAACTTAGGAACTAAAGTTGATTGGCACTCATGCCTTGAGAAATTCCCATTGCTGGTAGAAAAGATACCATCACCTTTATTCTTATTATATTATAATGAAATGGTTTACACCCTCATGACCAAGTAGACTGTTTGGTTCATGGACTGGTGCCCAACCATGTTCAAGAGTAGGATCAACCACTTAACATTGATTGTGGTCCCTATGAGGTTCTTTCCATAGTGAAGAGGGTTATGTTCACAATCTTCAAATAAAATAATGCATAATATGTTCATATTCATTGGTTAAGTGTACTATTATGGTGTTTCCAGCAATTTTGTATATAAAGAACATAATGAAAAACTAAGAGATTGTTAAATGGAACTGTTTCCCCCCTTGCGCGCAGGAATATGATTTGACCCATGGGGCATTGTGGTTCATATATATTGGGCGGTGACATGTATAGTCCCAGGATATAGGTATGTTGTTATTTTGTTTTTATTTTATTTTCTTTAGTGCATTATCCACTTAGGTCTTTTACTTCTTTCTACAGATGAACGGTAGTGATGTTATCCTTACTAGTTGACACATATCACTTGTATACTGTAATACCATGAGGTGTGAGTGTGAGGAATCATTAGAAGCTAGAGGAGCCTTGGGGTATTCCATGAGAAGGAATTGTTTTTCTAAAACATTGTGTGGGAACATTTTTAGATTATGTTGGAGTCATTAAATAACTCCATGTATATCTATGAGATAGCATAAATAACTAAAAGTGTCTCCAAGTGTCTCCATACATCGTATCATCCTCGCATGGGTTGGCCACTCACGGAATCCTATCAAACATATCCTAGTATATCCTCACAATCAAATAATCTAGACTCATCTATCGAGGATTATCCCACGACTCGATTCACATCTCATCATCCAACTACAAAAAGAGGATTATTCACCTCGTGATTTCCCTAGTCACAAAAGCACACAATGTAGAACCCATCTACATTCTTATCTAATCCAGATGGTAATCCTCTAGGGTCCCTCTGACCCATCCTAGTTACTACTCACTGACCATAATCCTCATACTACACACTATAGTCCTCTCTCAGCATGTTGACCATTCCTTAATTATATTATCAATAATACAGTAAAGAACCTCATCAAAATCATGTATTATAACCCAACCCTACTAACCAGGTTCCATCCTAAACTAAATCACACCAAGCATCTTGGAATTATAATACCAATCTATCGGAAAATACCCAATACCCACACTAGCATCTCATCTTTCATCTCTTTAGTTGAACTCTTGAATCATAAAATGGAGTAAAACCTTTCATAATACATTTTATATACTTAGAGGTACCATCCCACTCTAAGAACCTACCAAGATTCCAATCCATCCTCATAAGTATTTCCTCATCAAATGCTAGATGTACAATTGCCACACCTATCACTACAAGGCCCGATCCTCTTAGGAATATATTACATGATCTAAATCCTCATCTAGTCCATACACATATCATCTCAATTTTAAGACATATGTTAGACCACTCATATCCCAATTGATATGTGATCCACTTGAAGACCTAGTGAAAGGGTGATTTCATTTCCATAAAATCACTAAAGTACCCTCTCTAAACCTGGGTGGCTTGTGAACACTATATCAATAGGTTTACTATGTTAATTTATTTCCTTTCATTTACCATCCTTAGACTCTATGACTCCCATGGAACATAGTTATAACCAATCCCTTGGTAATCAATTACCGAATAATCATGTTTGTGTTTAAGGGTATATAGAGGCTCTTAATACATTATTTACATAAGAAGAGATACTTAAGAAATTTTATGATTAAAGTCAGAAAACACACTATTTACATGATGAATTTGGGTGAGGTTTATTAGCTGACTACCTCATAAATTTCCTCTTGTATGTATTATTTGAGGGAATTCCTTTAGAAGGGGATGGAATTTGATGTGTTGGAGGTGGCACCAGCGGAGGTATACATCACTTTCATGGTGAGACCACATATCAGATTTATATAAACAACATGAAAAAACCATAGAGAGATGTTCAAGGATTTTCTATATTATATAGTGATAATATAGCCATCAATATTGACCTACTTAGATCATTAATTTATAGATAACTCATTGAATCTTATCATGTAATATCAAATGATTTTTGGCTCTGTAACTACAAACACTAATGCTCGTTATTCACCAAACATAAAAATCTCTACTCATCACCATAGTTAATATTGAGACATTGTGGAACCAGACCCATCTATCCCAAGACAACATTGTATCATAACCAGTTCCTGTACTGACCCACCAGGGGTCAATATACATGCCTTGAATGGAGAGAATATGTAGTTTTCATCAAGGAAAATTTAACTATATGACCCATATACCATTAATTAGAAGTAATATTATGGTTGAACTATGTATAATACTTACAATAAGTTATATTGGAAAACACTATATACAATTTTTTTTAATTTAAACAGTTGAGTCCTCATATTTAGTGACATCAATCACATTAAAGCATAGAAATTTTAACAGAAAAATACATTACAAAAATTATTCATGTGGACATGCCCTATGCCAATAAGCTATGAACTAAAACCATAAATAATAATGGAAAATACATGCATTATTTTCAAATAAATATCTAAACTGTAAACATAAAAACCAATAATAGTATGTCTTCATCCCTTGTATCGAAAAAAAACAAACTAAGTTGAAACTCGGGAAAAATTGATTATATACCATTAAGAGGAAGATTAATTGTTAATTAATAGGAATGCACTATTTGATAGTATCATTTTGAAACATTCATATGTTTCACCCATTCTTGTAGGAACGTGATTTGACCCATGAGGCATTGTGGTTATTATATGTTGGAAGGTGACATGTATAGTCACATGAGACATGTATGATTTAGTTTAGTTTTTATTTTATTTTCTTTATAGCACTAGAAACATAGATCTTAGACTCCTTTCAATGGACATAGGGTAGTTATATTCTACAAAGGGGGATAGAAGGGGTTCAGATTGATTCAGTCCACTAGCTTTGATCCGAGGTAAGATTCTATGGTTACTACTTGTCTCACACCTCATGTATTTGAGGATTTTAGTGTTTTTGACTCCATATTATGTTTTCAGTAGTCCTTTGGATCATTTCATGTTGGTTCAGGTGGATTTGGTTCTCCGCTACCAATATAGGTAAGGCTCTAATTACATTGGTTTGTTTCTCACCAGTTATGTAATGTCCTTCATGTGTTTTAAAGTTCTTAATATCCATTGTGTAGTGCGTTGATCCCTGCTCGTTGGTTTCAAGTTTTCAAGTCAAGGGAGACTTGCCTGTGTGAGCATAATTAAGTACGTATATGTATGTTTGTTCCCCCGTTACATGTATAGTCACCCATAGTAGTGATTGTTCACATATGGGGCTAGGTGGTTGTGCCCAAATTTACCCTACTAGTAAAAGTGGTCGATGTAGTACATGTAGGGGTCGAATCCACAGGGCCCTAAGAAGTAACCTTGAGACACATTGATTTGTTGCTGGATAGGCTGTGAAGTGGCCAACTTGGAATTTAATTGATTGGATAACTAATTATTTAATTTAAATAACAATTAAAAAAGATAAATTTACTTGATCTAAAACAATTAAATAATATGGTTTGATCCTTGGTTGTTGCTTGGAGTGGATTGGACGCATTTTTTTCTTAGAAGGTTTGAGATCACTAAATCAAGATGAATCCAAAAAATGAGATAATTTCATAACCTCATTCACCGATTTAGTTCTTACACAATCACAAGGATAATCACAAATGATCTTATAGGATCAATTTCATTATCACTCCAAATAATTGGATCATACTAGCACTCAGAATGTGTCATCATTAAACATGAAAGTGGCGAAGAAGAACATAACTCATCGAATGGAAATCATAAATTAACAAAAAAAACTTAAAAATTAAAATAATATCCAATCCATCTCATGAAACTCTCTAGGACCAAACCAAATTTTTTTATCCATGCATATATGATATTATATCAATGGAAGTGAGAAGTTGACTTAAATAAGTGGGATTGAAGACGGAAAACATTAATAAAAATGAACACTCCACTGTTGTGTGATCAAATTCAAAAGTGATGGTAAGAATAAATTCACCCCTTGATTAAACAGTATTGACGTGTGAAGAAAAGGAAAAGAATAAGAGTAGAAGAAGAATAAATTTTATTAAAATACTAATTTTGAAAGAAAAACTTACATGGGAAAACTTGACGATGCGATTATAAATTGAAAGCAAGAAATTACAGTTGAAATGAAAAAAATGGATGAATGAAAAACTCAGATTGAAAGAAAAATATTAGATGATAATTCCTTTCAACATCCACTCCTTATATAGGAATATTAGGAGCCTTAAAGACACCCCAAAACAATAAATTCCATCCCTATTAAATGGGAGACTTAAAGGAGGGTGAAAAAATCAAGGGAATTTGACGTTTCGATGTTGACCGAGAAAACTATCCAGATTCATCCTTCTTTTGGAGGTTTGAATTTGACATTAAATATGGCCGAATCACCAGTGGTCTTAGTAGAAAAATATATTCTTCCCTATGTACTCTATCTACTTTCCATATTTTAGGTCATTTGGTGCATCCGTTTGAATGTTATGCCCAAAATGGTGGGAAGAATTTATGGTCATTCATATCTGTCCCACCATTTAAATGTAAACTTCGGATCCTTATATCTTCACGAAAACTTCATAATTAGATCTATCCACAGTTGATAAAAATGATCCCTATATTTTTCTATTTCTACTATAAAAATTTTAGCTTCCATGGGCTTGGTTTATGGGCCCCACTTCTATTAGATGTGCCTTAGGTCCATTATGCTTTGTCCGCAAAATTTATGCATTCATGCTGAAAAATATCCATCATCTCTTGAAATTCATCCATAAATCCTGAAAAGATAAAATATTCTAAACAATGTGATCAATCATATACAAAAATATCAAATTAAAAAATTTAATATAATGTTGTCCACAAGAAGATGAATTATTGGGCCCAAATTTCCATTTTACACATGAATTTCATTTAAGATGAGAAATGAAGTTCAATTTCTATAATGCACTAAAAATGATGTTTATGGAATTTGGAACACATTCTTTTAAATATAATGACACTGAATATTAGTAGCTTTCAGCGGCTAATCACACCCCAACTTTATTTTTGATAGTCTCGAGAAAAATATATTACAAATATAAAATTAGAATTCCCTTTTACAAAAACATTTTAATACACATTTCTCACCCAAAGACCTCATACCAAAAAAAATTATGAAACCCGTAAAAATAATTTAAAACAAGCTTGGTCCATAAGCATATCCCAACACGAAGCCCATTCCTTTATTCAAATTCACCACCTCATTTCATCCAATTTCAATTATGCATGATAAAGTGTTGTTCATCACAAAAGACACGGGGCCCATTTTATTGTTCAAGGGAAAAAATGGAAGCACTAGTTTGGAATCACATTAAAGCTTAATACGAGTATCCATTAATTTTTTTATTTGAGTTTTTTGTTGATTTTTTAAACCACAATAGATATGAATAGAATAACTTTGGGAAGGAAAACTATGGAGTAATGATCCCCAAATTCTAGATTCCACACAAATTGTCAATTCTATGCTCTATAATAGATATATAAAGCCTAACTCGGTGTAAGAAAACTATGGAGTCACGATCCCCAAGTGTGTCGGATGCCACACATTTTGACAAAACATTGCTCTTGTGGTCATTATTTGTTTTTTCAATTTTTATTTTGTTTTTTTGGATACTCAAATAAAACTAAAAGTGACCCAAAACCCTATGGTATAATGAAAGGGAACCAAGAACTCAAACTTAAAACCAATATCAAATGGACGTGTATTGTGGAATTTTAATTAAGAGGTTGAAAAAAATGTAAACTTGGAAAAATCACATAGGACAACCACACTTTCCAAAAACAATTCTCATGAACTTAAACATGCATTAAAATCATAATCAAGGCATTCAAAATCATTTCAAAAAAAAATCTTGTTCCAAAATTTACATTAATTCATTCAAGGATAATTAATTGATATTTTTTTATCATAAAATTACAATTTTTTATTGAAATACCAGATTTTCACTCCCCCAACATAGAATGAAACTGCCCTATGTTTTGAAAGAAGAGAAAAGAGAGTTTAGAATTGAGGAGAAGGAGGGGATATTTTATTTGAAATAAATTCATGGAACAAAATAACCTGGTTTAAATATGATGACCATCAAAATGTAGTTGATCATTTTTTCTTCATGTCCAAGTGGACTCCTCACAGTGATTGAAGGGTTGGTTTGAACTCTGGATGGTAGGGCCTTTATTTGAAAGGATCAAAATTATTCAACTATTAAATCTCACAAAAAAAATATGATCACATTGGAAACCCCAAGGGGTTATCTTGAAAAAAAATACAAAAACACAGAAAATAAAATAAAAAATGCAGAATCTGGGTTTTCTCTCAGAAAGAACTTAATTTAAAGTATTAACTCGACTTAGAGCCCTTAAATTATCCAACCCCAACTTTCAACATTTGTAGGACCCCATTCTTATCCACGTCAACTTGACTGAGATTCATTCTTTTTTTAGAATTTGTTTCATGTGCAATCCTTTGTTCTACAATGAGTGGGAAAATCCATGTAATATCAGAAATGGTTGATTTAGTTGAATTTCTAGTCTTTCCTAAGACATTAATGACCATTCCAGCATTATTGGTTTCCTGATAATAATGAGCCACAACTACAAGGTCTTTCTTATTTCCAATTTTGGGATTCTTGAGTTGGGAAGAAAGTAAAATAATTTTGAGCTCGGGTTCATTGAAATTTCCTAAAAGAGATTGACAAATTAAATCAAAATCAGTTTCTTCTCCAAAAAATTTAGAAAGAATTGGTTCATTTTGAAAATAAGATCCATCCTGAAAATTTTCCAGTTGAATATCAGGAATGGGCATTGACTCATTGTTTATGATCTCTCATAATGGTTAAATTATTGGTTTTCTAAAAATTTATCAATGGAGTTATATTCAGAAAACTCAATCCATGATGTCAAATTTTCCTCTTTTGTGTCCAAAAAATCAATTTCATCCTAATTTAAAGACCCTTCAACATTTCCTTAATCATCTTCAGTTATCCCATATCCAAAGGTTAGTTCTTTTTTAAATTAATGAGATATTCTGGGATAAAATATTCATCTATCATTGATGAGGAAAGGACATCTTGACTGGGAATAGGTTCCTCAAAAGTCTTAAAGTTGTGTACTTATAATCAAAAATTTGAAACTTCTGAATTAAGTATATCAATTTGATCACACAATTTTTCAAGGATTTTTTGAGGATTAGGTTGGAAATGAGTTTGTTCATCATTAAATTAATTAAATTTAATCTCTTCAATCATCCTCGATAGGGATGGAAATTGATCCTTCAAACAATCATTATCCCATTGATTGTACAACTCATTGGGTGCGGTGTATTCAATCAATGTTTGGTCAATGAAATTGCATATGTGAGATTTTTACCAATATTGATTTCTGACTTGATTACAAAATTGGTTTATGAAGGGGTGTTTTGAACGATAATCTGTTGGAGTTGATTGAAAATTGGTTTTGGGATTCTTTGGACACACACAGAAATAGGAAGGGGAAAAGAGAAGAGAAATTAGGGTGAGAATAGAGAATTTTGGGTGAGAAAAGAAGATGAGGGTATAAGTTACTTACTTGGTTCCCTGAAAATGGTTCCAAAATTTGGTTGCGCCCAAAATTTATCCTACTGGTAAAAGAGGTCAATGTAGTTCATGTAGGGGTCGAATCCATATGGACCGAAGAAGTAACCTTGAGACACAATGATTTGTTGGAGGATGGGCTGTGAAGTGACCAACTTGGGATTGAATTGATTGGATAACTAATTATTTAATTTAAATAACAATTAAAAAAGACAAATTTACTTGATCTGAAACAATTAAATAATATGGGTTTCTCCTAGGTTGTTGCTTGGGGTGGATTAGATGCATTTGTTTCTGAGAAGGTTTGAGATCACTAATTCAAGATGAATCCACAAAATGAGAAAATTCCCCAACCTCATTCACTAATTTAGTTCTTACCCAATCACAAGGCTAATAACCAATTCACTTATAGGATCAATTTCTTGATCTCTCCAAGGAATTGGATCATACTAGAACTCAGAATGTCTCGTCATTAAATTGGAAAAGACGAAGAAGAACATAACTAATCAAATGAAAATATTAAATTAACAAAAAAATTTAAAATTTAAAATAACATCCAATCCTTCTCATGAAACTCTCAAGGACCAAAAAATAAATGTTTATCCCTCCATCGATGCTATTCTATCAATTTAAGAGAGAATTCGACTTAAAGAAGTGGGATTGAAGAAGGAAAACATTAATAAAAATGAACATTCCACCGTTGTGTGATTGAAATCACAAGTGATTGTATAAATAAATTCACACCATGATTCAACAGTATCAACGTGTGATAAAAAGGAAAATAATAAGAGAATAATAAGAATAAATTTTATAAAATACTAAAAGTGAAAGAAAAACCTACATGGGAAAACTTGACGATGCGATTATGAATTAAAAGTAGGAAATTACAATTGAAAGAAATACAATGGATGAAAGAAAAACTCAGATTGAAAGAAAAATATTAGTTGATAATTCACATCACCACCAGCACCTTATATAAGAATATTATAATCCTTAGAGACACCCACAACAATAAATTACATTCCCATTAATTTGGAGAGTAAAAAAGAGGGTGAGAAAATCAAGGGAATTTGACGTTTCAAAGTTGACCAAGAAAACTATCCAGATTCATCCTCCTTTTGGATGTTTGAATTTGACAATAAATATGGCCGAATCATCAGCGATAGTAGATGAAAAATATCTTCGTCCATGTGTCCTCTATCAGCTTTCCAAATTTCAGATCATTTGGGGAATCCTTTTAAAATTTATGCCCGAAATGGTGGGAATAATTTATGGGCGTTCATATCGGTCCCACCATTTAAATGTAAAGTTTACATCCTTATATATCTGTGAAAAGTTCCGAATTATCCCTAGACACAGTTGATAAAAATGATCCTCATATTTTTATATTTCTACTATAAAAATTTGAGCTTCATTGGGCTTGGTTTGTGGGACCCACTTCTATTAGATGGGCCTTAGGCCCATTATACTTTGTCCGCAAAATTTCTGCATTCATGCTGAAAAATATCCATCATTTCTTGAGATTCATCCATCAATCCTGAAAAGATAAAATATACCAAACAAAGTGATCAATCATATACACAAATATCAAATTAAAAAATTGAATATAATGTTGTCCACAAGTAGATGAATTATTGGGCCCAAATTTCCATTTTAATCATTAATTACATTTAAGATGAGAAATGAAGTTCAATTTCTATAATGCAGTAAAAATAATGTTTATGGACTCTGGAACACATTATTATTAAGATCCTGACAATGAATATTACCTAATTTTATAGGATAATCACTAGGTGTAACCATATATATATATATATATATATATATATAAATTCATACATAGGTGAGTGGAGACCGATATATGCATATAACCACCTGTGCAAGGATCCCCTTGCACATGCTCATGGCCATGCAGGTGTGTGCATAAGGGCTAGGTGTCCTTACATGTGTGTGAAGGTGCATATAAATAGTGGATCAGTAGCAGCATATTTTATTTAGAAAGCTCCAAAACCCAAAGTAGACGTCTTGGTTCCACCTTGAGGTAGAGTCCCTCTCCTAGCCTCTTTAATTCAAGAAGGATTTAAATTAAATTTAGCTTATTTATTAATTCTTCATAATTATATTGAACTGTATAACTTTAATATCTATTCTTAAATTTAATTTTTTTCATTTGATAAATAATGTCATTTTTTTATAATAAAACCCCTCCAATAGAGGTGTGTTGTCTTTAAAAACTCAAAGTGATAGTTATGTTGATCTAGTTTCTTAACTTATTTCATTTGTTCTATGCTGAATTTTTTTTATAATAAATGTTAAAATTAATTAAATTAATTGTGTTATAAATAAATTCCATGATTTTATAAAAAAACTCCTCTAGTAGATGTGCGATGTCTTCTAAACCCAAGAATAGTTATAGTTATTTGTATCATGTTTAGATTTAGTTTTAGTTTTCCATATGTCTTTTGTTGGTGTTTATTTTGTGGCTAGTTAATTTTTGTTTTCTTTGAATAATATAAATTTTCATATCATACCCGTTTAGCTCAAATGACATTTCCAGAATAGGCATAAGCCTTGACGGTGATCTTATCTTATGGTGAAACCCATTTAGGGTGATTTCTTGGCCTCTTGGCCACCCGTTTGGGTGTTTACATGAGCCCATATATCTAAAAACATGGATGGTGTCATTGTTTAACATCTGTCAGACTAATGGTTCTCCCCACCATAAGCTTCATCTTACCACCACCAATTCATATGATTTAGTTCTTCCTTTTAATAAATATATATTGAAACATTTCTCCCATGTTATAATGAGAAGAATTATAGAGGGGACACTCACTAAAGGCATTTTTCTCACTATGGTGGACCTGTGTATAGAAAATTATAGAAAGATGCTAGAGATATCCCTATGTCATTTCCAAAAGAATTTTTGGAAAGTTGGGTGTTTTGGTGTATCATGATTTTGTAGTGGAGAAAAATGGACAATTGGTCATGGTGTTCGATGTTTTTAGGGGAATACTGCATAAATAAGTGTTGTTTCATGCCTTGGTGTGATGGTTAAAGGCATTTTGTTTGGAAATCCAATTCAAAAATGTGTTTCTATGTCATGAGGTTTAGGATTTTAAAAGGAAAGTTTGAATGGTTTTTTTATGCTATGGATATTCAGTTGGAGGTTTAAAATCTTGCCATAGTTATGGACAATGTGTAGAATTAAAATGGAGGTATTCTCACAAGATATACAAGTATTTTAAGTGGTGGATTTTAGAGAAGATATCTTCAGACCATGTGGATGGATGGTTAATAGTTTTCAATGGATGATGATTCAAAACATGAAGAAGTTGATAGAAAACTACAGTGAATGTGACCAAATATCTTGGAGTCTTATTTAGTTTATTTATTTTAAATTCAAAAACATGTTGTTTCGCATGAACACTTTGAGAAGAAAGAGAATATTATAGAAGCCTGGTGTGATCCACACCATTCATAGTTGTGCATGAAAACGGTTAGCATATATAGATATATTTCCTGAGTCCATTATGATAAGGGGATATACCCACAAAACATTGCAACATATAGTTCTCCAATAAAGAATAAGGGAAGGATAGACTTGGGATATATTGATATATTTGTTTCAAAGAGGAAAAAATGTATGAAAAAGAGGGTGAACATGGGAATTTTTTTTCTTGTGAATATATCCAGGTAGGATTTGAAGACAAAATATTACCATTGTTGCATTTCAAGTGAATATAAAGACTGAACCCTCACACATGAGATGTTGATCTCATATGGTTTAAAGGAAGGGGGAAACAAGCATTGGAGATCAATGGTCATCTATTCAGAATCAAAGGTTCAAGGTTTGTTAGTGAACCATGATAATATTAAGAATATCGTCATGTCTATAAAATACATATTTTATTCCTTGAATGTCATGCCAAATGTGGCTTCCAACCAACAGAATCTGATTCTGATTCTGATTTCGATTTCGATTCTGATTCCAATTCCGATTCCAATAGGAACTCAATAGTCTTATAATTTTTTATAATCACAAAAAATGGAATCAAAAGTAACAAATAATTAAATTCAAATTAAATGAAATAATGTATAAAAATATCTTTATCTTTTTTAAAATTTCATCTCCCTTGAGATATACAGTAAATGATTAGAAAAATTTTCTTCCCATACATTCTTATAATAGTATCCCTCTAGCTAAGACTTCTTCTAAACATAATTATTCCCCCTAGGATATGGTTTCTTATTATTTTTCAATCAATTATAAACAAAAAAGAATTCATCCCTTGGAAAAATTCATTCTCCCTTTAGGATGAAATAATTTATCTTCCCTTTACCCCCTTACTGAAACAACAAAAACGCATACAACCAATCTCCCCTTTGGTATTATTAAAAATAAACACCAAAGAAAAAAATATGACTATAAAAGAAAAAACATAGGCCACACATGGACCTCTTCCATAATTTCAATTGGTATACAAATAATAAGAAATAAATTATAATATTGAGTATTCTCCTATTCAAGCATGGGAGTCAGTGTGTTAATAGAATAACAACACAATAGTCAAAATTAAACGAAACCAATAAGAAGATATGGAAACGACAGGATCTCAAATAGTTTCATTATAAGTTAGAGAAAAACAGAGTATTGTGAAGTTCTATTTTCTATTCATAGGAAATGATCTTGATCTTTAATGTACTCCACTATTCCATAGTCAAATCTATCAACATGTAATATCTCTTGTGATGATCACTTTCATCATTCTACACTCTTCAACTTCTAACTGCATGTGCATGAGGGAGACCCTTTTAAATAAATATAGCACTACATGATCCCATTCAAGGATAATCATCATGATTTTTTAGATCCTCGTACTGAATCTAACATTGTCTTTAACGCATCTATGCAAAGGGTTAGGGATAATCATTAATTAACCCCTTTGATTTTACTCTCATTTAATATCCATTATAAGTATTTAATTCAAATCAATAACAATAATGCTGGAAAAAGATAACGATGAGTCCAATATGTTGGTATCAAATATCAATAGTAGAAAATAGATGGTTGCACCCCAGGAGGTTCTTAGATTGTTGTAGCTTGATCCGATTGGGCCAAATTCTTCTGGACCACAACTGTCGCGGGCCGAGCTCCATGCTAAGATCGTTGGGTGTTACAGGGGAAAACACGCACCTTTTTTGGGGGTCTGGGGGACGAAGGCTCCCAAATCAAATTTTTGGGGGCTATAGCAACTCTGACCACTATAGCATAGCTAGCCGACCGACACCGACATGCACTGTAGCAGTGCGGACTTTGGAGTCAACTTTACTATTTCACTTTTGACTTCAAGCTAGAAACTATTATAGTATTTGATACATATATAAAAGGATTTGAAGTGCCCAGATCAGTGTGAATCACTGAGAGGGGGAGGGGGTGAATCAGTGATCCTTTAAAACTTTTTACTAATTGATTCTTAATCAATTAAACCTCTATGGCTGGTTAAAGCCTCGATCCACTCTTCTTGTATCTCTCAACCTTTCCCGGATAATGTAGTAATGAAAAGGCACAGGACACAAGGATTTACAAGGTTCGGCACCAAAGGCCTACATCCTTGCCATTCTCTCTCAGCATGGATTCTCCCATTATAACTTGTTAGAATTACAATGGTCGATACAGCTTCCCACCGTATCTCTCCTGAGTCCCACAGGAGGGTCTTTATACTGCGTCCCACAGTGTTACCAGAGTCCCACTGGCCTGCTCCAGAATCCCACTGAAGACTTCTTCTCCCTGAGTCCCACAGGGTCTTCTCTTGGCTCCTCGAGTCACACGAGTAGCACTTCTTCACTTTAAGTTCTTCAAGTAACTTCAGCAGCCTGGGATAAAGGCTGCTGGCCTTGCTCTTCTTCTGATCACTTGTGGTGATCAGGGTCTTCTCAATCTGCTGAAAACTCAGACAAACAATATCTTTCACTTCAGTCTGGCTCAGTCTCTGTTCACTTCAACATCATGCACTGAGTGCATGACAACTCTTCAAGATCTTCAAGTCTTGGACTCCTCAGATGCACACCACTGATTTAGCACTGTTCACGTGTGCACGTGCATGCATACATGCATGCACTTTCCTTTTCTTCCTCTTGGTGCAGTAGACCCACAAAGGGTGTAATCAATTATAGCACACACCTTTTCCACAATCTTCACACACTATATTCAAATTGCTCACACACTCAGAAGTGTGTTTTACTTTAGTGTGAGGGTCTCCTCAATCTTCCTTCTTCTAAGTGTGTTCACTTCACTTAGTGCACACACACTAGGTTCGGCCTTCTTATCTCATTGCACACAAAACTTCTTCACTTTGGCAAACACTTGAGCTTTGGCCTACTTCACTTGCAAAGCACACTCACTTCCCTGTTCTTATAATCTTCTTCAAAGTGTGCACTTCACTTATGCACACACTTGGTTCTTCATTTTTCACACACAAGGGCTACGGCCTTCTCTTGTTCTTTTTTTTTTTGCACACAAAGGCACAAAGGCCTCGGCCTTCCTTCTTCACCTCTCACACACAAAGTGTGGTCTTCCACTTGGTGCACACACACAAATAGTGTGGTCTTCCTCCTTATGCACACACACAAGGCTACGGCCTCTCACTTCCTTTGCACACACAATTTGTTCTTTCTCTTTTAATCTTCAAGTGTGCATACCCAACAAGGGCTACGGCCTTCTTCTTCAAATTGCACACAAAGTGCCTCGGGTACTTCTTCTCCACTTAGCACACACACTGCCAAGTGTGTTCATCCATTTGCATACACACCAAAACTAAGGTCTCGGCCTTCTTTTCAAATGCACACACAAGAGGTGGCCTTCTTAGCACATGGCACACAAGGTTTGTTCTTTTATTCTTCTTTGCACACACCCAAGGTAACCTCGGCCGTCTTCCTCCTTCACTTGGCACACAAGCACAAGTCTCGGGTCTTCTTCAGCACACCCACTGCTCAAATATAGAATGAAGGCGCGCAAGGGTTGCGGCCAACTTCTTTTCTTTTATCGTGCAAGGACTTGGGTGCACAAGCACTCGGGTGTGCAGTATGCAACACCACGAGGCGCGCAAGCCACATGGGTGAAAAGACACCTTGGGCGCGCAAGCTTCTCCTGCCGCGCAAGTATGCGGGCAGGGAGAGCTCTTCCTGTCGCGCAAATAATGCGCACAGGGGACTCCTTCTCCTCCTTCACCTCTTTCGCGCAAGGGGTGCGCGAAAGGAACTCCTTCGGGCCTCGGGTGGCACCGAGAACAATAACCGCGCAAAGTTTTTGCGCGGTGGCTTCTTTCTTCGCGAGGCAGAGCACACGCGAGACTTCGGGTATTCAACATAACTTCAGCACATCAGCACAGAGGGCTCGGCCTCATTTTTATAGGCAGAGACTGCCTCGCATCGTCCGCGTGATAATAACTTCAAACACCCGAGATCTTCGGATCTTTAAAATCTTCAAATCTTGATTTTTTATACTCTGTTTCAACGCGGGTTTCCTTTTCTTTTCCTTCGGTTTCCTCCACATGCATGCGACTTAGAACGCATGCACGACCTTCGTTTAGGCTCATCCCATGCAAAACAATAATCCTCATGGCCTCAGCAACTTCGTTTTGCCTCGGCCTTGTTCGAAATCTCCTAAACATTGCATGCATGCTTATTTTATTGCATGGTTAGGTTCGGTATGCTCAGACGAGCTCAGTGGAGGTCTCGGTTTGCTCGGAGGTGGCCGGGAGCTTCAAAACCATCCTCGGGGAGGCTCTGGTTCAGCGGCGGCTTCGCGGGTGGCTTCGGGGTGGCTCGACGAAGGAGACGAGCGCTGGGCCGTTGGATGCGGTGATCAAAAAGGATTCGATGGCTTGGATCAGATCGGGGCGCCGCGGATGGATCGTGCGGCGCAGATCAAGCGCGCGATCAATCGAGCGGCTCAGATTCGCTCCCGGGAATTTTTCCGCGTCCCACATCGAAACGGGCCGCGGAAATCTCGCGGCTTATTAACATGCCGCTCCCTTCCTCAGCTCAATTGAATCTCCTCCCTCCACGGTGCCGCCCCGCACCGTGTTCTCCCTGCGGGCGCGCTCTGCGCCCACTCTTGCTCCTGCGGGCGCGCCACCGGCGCCCACTATGCACCCTTCGGGCGCGCTCCTGCGCCCACGCTGCGTGGGTTTCATCACCGCGTGGCCTCAGGGCTTATACACGGCCCCGGCCTCTCTTGGGCTGGCCCCATGGGATCCCCTTGGGCGTGGTGACTGGTTCCCACATGTGCCTTGGGTTGAACCCTTAAGGCTGGCCCTTGAGGTTGGCATATTTTTTTTGCTTAAGTAATAGCTAGACTTTGTATAAAAACAATGTTAACCAAATGTAATATGCCAAGCCACATGCCCTTCAATCCATTCTTCTCCTTCATCTTCTTCTTGAGAATTCGAACATTATTCTTCTTGATTAGAAACAACTCCTATAATTTCTTCTTCATCATCTCATTTTCTACTTAGGAGAGAATTCTCAAGGATCTTCATCAACCGAGCTACTTGATCAATTATTTCTTCTTCATTAGAATTCCTCCATTCTTCTTAATCAACTAATCTTCACTTAGGAGGGAATTCTTGAAGGTTCTTCATCTTCAACCGAGCTCCTAAATAACTTAAATATTTCTTCAATAAACTCTGTTGATCTAATCAGAGATCAAATTGGGACTTCTTCAGATTCACATGCACTAAATGATAGTGCATGGACTTCTTCAGCTCACTTCATCCACTTAGGAGGTGTGGATGGATCATCTTCCTTCTCCTCATGCATTGTCACTATAATGCATGGTCTTCTAATCATGTTGTGACTTTGTATCCAATTGATACAAGTTCTATGAACTTAAAGATCAGCTCAACAATCCTCAGATGTACATGGAGAATGTTTCAACCACAATTTCCAATACCACTTAGTGAATCTCCTAAGTGACATGCATCTTAGTACCATGGCCATTCTCCTTCATCACCATCACCATCACATCCTTTGACATTCACATCTTGACTCCCTGACATCCATTCATTCCAAGACAACTTCATGCCTCATTGACAACAAATGCAACACAATGCACTTCAATCTCCCCCTTTGTATTTGTTGTCAATACACTCCTTCAGCACATATGAATGGGTCAATATGTGTGCCAATATTTCTACCCCTTATTGGCAATCAAATGCAAAGGTGTGGTGTGGTTTGCTTTCAAAATATGTCTTTCTCCCTTATAAAAGTATTTTCTTGAAAAACACTGAGAGAGGGATGATGTCACATGTTCTTCTTTAGCAAAGAACCTTTAGTAAATCAGCTCTAAGTCTACTTGGGCTAACCCGGTGTAGAAAACAAGAGTGATATAACCAAGGTACTCAATGCTGTCCATAATTCTCTACACATGTGAGATCATGCTTAGGGGTTTGAAAAATTTTCAGATATAACAATGAATTGCTAAATCCTGCACATACTTCACAAAACTCATTAGAAAGTTCAGTGCAATGATAAAGCTCCCCCTTTCATCCATTTGTCTTCAATCCATACTCCCCCTTAATTGACAAGATAAACTCAATTAAGAAACAAGGGATGAAAGTATGATTGGAATACCTTCACTTTTCTCAAGATGGAATTAAATATCAGAATCCCATCTTCTCCAGATTGGCTCCCCCTCAAGGGGTGCACTCCATTCTTTCCAAACCATCCTCCAGCTGAGAATGATCATCATCTTCAATTCCCTGCAATGTTAGCACATGTATATACCAAGAGTATAAGGGAATAAGATGGAACCTCCTTGGTTCATCAATGTGAACAACAAGGTTGAGATGATTCTCTCAACCGAGATGTCCCATTTTCACCAGTCTTCACACTTGCACATTTGATCTTCATTGATGATTGTGCTAGTGTGGTTCTCAAAACATCTTCATGTGAAACCTTCTTCTTCCTTTTTGCTTTAGCAATTGCCAGAACTTCATCTTCAGCTCTTTGTAGATCTTTGGCAAGTTGCAACTGATTTGGCCATATGACTAGTAAGTCACTTGGAAGAGTGGCCTCAGTTTTGGAAGTTCCACATGGTTCTTTGGATGCTGCTAAGCTACCTCTCTTAGGCAACTTATTTTCAATCAATCCCTTCTTCTTCTGGATTGATTGTCTTTTGGAGTTCAGTCTGCTTCTATTTAGGTTCATGGCTTCTTTACAAAGGTCCATGATGTGTCCTTTCTTTCCACAGTAGAAGCATGTCTTCTTGGTGGTCATACTGGATGACTCACCCTTCTTGGACTTAGACTCCAAGGTCTTCTCTTCCTTTTTCATAATCTTCTTGGGAGCATCTTCCACTTTCTTCTTGCTTCCCAAGGATTCTTTCTGAGCCAGGTTCTGTGATCTTTTCTTCTTTTGATCTTTGGATACAGTTGGAGATTGACATGTATCATTTTGACCACTTTTGCAATCATCCCAGATGTTGTCAAGTAATCCAAATCTGTTAGCAGTAAACAGATGTCTCTGGACCTGTGGATGTTGCTTCTTTCCTTCTGGCTTGCTCCCCCTTGGCATGTGCTTCCTTTGTGCTATGACATTCAGTGGATTGTACCAACAATCCTTTGCACAATGCCCATACTTGTTACAACACCAACATTGACCCACGAATCTTGACCTTTTCAGTCCTTCTGATTGCTGGGTACTTTTCTTGACAAGTTGTGTTGTTTCAGGAGAGCTCTGCTTCTTCATTTTCATCATCCATACTTGTTTGGAATAATTCTTCCATCCTGCACTTTTTGTGGAAACACAATTAGAAGCATGAGTACAAGATGGTATGGATGGTACCTTCTTTCTAGAAGATGTTGCACTTTTATTAGAGGATGTCTTTCTCTTAGAATCATCCTGCTCAAGGTTCACCTGAGTAGCAACATTTCTTCTTTCAGCTGACTGGGAGGATTCAGCTTTGGGTGATTGCTGATTTTTCAATATCACCTCTAGTTCTAAGCATTTCATATTGAGGGAGTTCTTCTCATCCTCAATAGTTCTTAGCCTTCCTTCCCATTTCTCTTCCAGCTGTTTTATCTGGTCTTCATGCATCTGCTTCATTTCAAGCAATGAGTTGTCAAGCTCCTTCACCCTTTTGACTTTGTCTTCTAGTTGAGCATCCCTGACAACCATTGACACTTTGTGCCTCTTTTCCAGTACATGGACAACATCTTTGACTATTATCATAAAGATGTCTTTCTCAGAAAGGCTCCTTTTCAATTCTTCAGCAGTATCTTCATATCTTTCATTGCAAAGGGACACTGTTTCATCTTTGGCATTTACCAGCTTTCTGAGAGTGTTGGTTATGCCAACCCTTTTTGCCAGCTGATCTTCCATAACATTGGCTTCTTCTTCTAACTGTGATTTTTCTTCTTGAAGATCATGGATGCCTGTAGCTATACACTTTGCCACTTCCATGGGAACTGTCTTCTGAAGATATTTGAGTGCACTCTGAAGATCATTCATTGTTTCAACTTCATCACAGCTAGGACAGGCTTCATCAGAAGAATGATAAAAGGAATTGTCATCTGATGTGACTTTCACATTTCTTTCCATAGAAGGAGTTTCTCTGATTGCAGCAACCTTCTTCTTCATCTTCTTGGCCTGTTTCTTCTTTCTATTTTTCTGAGTCTTGGCAGATATCTCCATTTGAGGCTGGTCACTCATTTCCTCAAATCTGCACTCCATAAAGACTCCCTTGGATCTTTTAGAGGTAACCTCCTCTGATACCAATTGAAGTGCCCAGATCAGTGTGAATCACTGAGAGGGGGAGGGGGTGAATCAGTGATCCTTTAAAACTTTTTACTAATTGATTCTTAATCAATTAAACCTCTATGGCTGGTTAAAGCCTCGATCCACTCTTCTTGTATCTCTCAACCTTTCCCGGATAATGCAGTAATGAAAAGGCACAGGACACAAGGATTTACAAGGTTCGGCACCAAAGGCCTACATCCTTGCCATGCTCTCTCAGCATGGATTCTCCCATTATAACTTGTTAGAATTACAATGGTCGATACAGCTTCCCACCGTATCTCTCCTGAGTCCCACAGGAGGGTCTTTATACTGCGTCCCACAGTGTTACCAGAGTCCCACTGGCCTGCTCCAGAATCCCACTGAAGACTTCTTCTCCCTGAGTCCCACAGGGTCTTCTCTTGGCTCCTCGAGTCACACGAGTAGCACTTCTTCACTTTAAGTTCTTCAAGTAACTTCAGCAGCCTGGGATAAAGGCTGCTGGCCTTGCTCTTCTTCTGATCACTTGTGGTGATCAGGGGCTTCTCAATCTGCTGAAAACTCAGACAAACAATATCTTTCACTTCAGTCTGGCTCAGTCTCTGTTCACTTCAACATCATGCACTGAGTGCATGGCAACTCTTCAAGATCTTCAAGTCTTGGACTCCTCAGATGCACACCACTGATTTAGCACTGTTCACGTGTGCACGTGCATGCATACATGCATGCACTTTCCTTTTCTTCCTCTTGGAGCAGTAGACCCACAAAGGGTGTAATCAATTATAGCACACACCTTTTCCACAATCTTCACACACTATATTCAAATTGCTCACACACTCAGAAGTGTTTTTTACTTTAGTGTGAGGGTCTCCTCAATCTTCCTTCTTCTAAGTGTGTTCACTTCACTTAGTGCACACACACTAGGTTCGGCCTCCTTATCTCATTGCACACAAAACTTCTTCACTTTGGCAAACACTTGAGCTTTGGCCTACTTCACTTGCAAAGCACACTCACTTCCCTGTTCTTATAATCTTCTTCAAAGTGTGCACTTCACTTATGCACACACTTGGTTCTTCATTTTTCACACACAAGGGCTACGGCCTTCTCTTGTTCTTTTTTTTTTGCACACAAAGGCACAAAGGCCTCGGCCTTCCTTCTTCACCTCTCACACACAAAGTGTGGTCTTCCACTTGGTGCACACACACAAATAGTGTGGTCTTCCTCCTTATGCACACACACAAGGCTACGGCCTCTCACTTCCTTTGCACACACAATTTGTTCTTTCTCTTTTAATCTTCAAGTGTGCATACCCAACAAGGGCTACGGCCTTCTTCTTCAAATTGCACACAAAGTGCCTCGGGTACTTCTTCTCCACTTAGCACACACACTGCCAAGTGTGTTCATCCATTTGCATACACACCAAAACTAAGGTCTCGGCCTTCTTTTCAAATGCACACACAAGAGGTGGCCTTCTTAGCACATGGCACACAAGGTTTGTTCTTTTATTCTTCTTTTCACACACCCAAGGTAACCTCGGCCGTCTTCCTCCTTCACTTGGCACACAAGCACAAGTCTCGGGTCTTCTTCAGCACACCCACTGCTCAAATATAGAATGAAGGCGCGCAAGGGTTGCGGCCAACTTCTTTTCTTTTATCGTGCAAGGACTTGGGTGCACAAGCACTCGGGTGTGCAGTATGAAACACCACGAGGCGCGCAAGCCACAAGGGTGCAAAGACACCTTGGGCGCGCAAGCTTCTCCTGCCGCGCAAGTATGCGGGCAGGGAGAGCTCTTCCTGTCACGCAAATAATGCGCACAGGGGACTCCTTCTCCTCCTTCACCTATTTCGCGCAAGGGGTGCGCGAAAGGAACTCCTTCGGGCCTCGGGTGGCACCGAGAACAATAACCGCGCAAAGTTTTTGCGCGGTGGCTTCTTTCTTCGCGAGGCAGAGCACACGCGGGACTTCGGGTATTCAACAGAACTTCAGCACATCAGCACAGAGGGCTCGGCCTCATTTTTATAGGCAGAGACTGCCTCGCATCGTCCGCGTGATAATAACTTCAAACACCCGAGATCTTCGGATCTTTAAAATCTTCAAATCTTGATTTTTTATACTCTGTTTCAACGCGGGTTTCCTTTTCTTTTCCTTCGGTTTCCTCCACGTGCATGCGACTTAGAACGCATGCACGACCTTCGTTTAGGCTCATCCCATGCAAAACAATAATCCTCATGGCCTCGGCAACTTCGTTTTGCCTCGGCCTTGTTCGAAATCTCCTAAACATTGCATGCATGCTTATTTTATTGCATGGTTAGGTTCGTTATGCTCAGACGAGCTCAGTGGAGGTCTCGGTTTGCTCGGAGGTGGCCGGGAGCTTCAAAACCATCCTCGGGGAGGCTCTGGTTCAGCGGCGGCTTCGCGGGTGGCTTTGGGGTGGCTCGACGAAGGAGACGAGCGCTGGGCCGTTGGATGCAGTGATCAAAAAGGATTCGACGGCTTGGATCAGATCGGGGCACCGCGGATGGATCGTGCGGCGCAGATCAAGCGCGCGATCAATCGAGCGGCTCAGATTCGCTCCCGGGAATTTTTCCGCGTCCCACATCGAAACGGGCCGCGGAAATCTCGCGGCTTATTAACATGCCGCTCCCTTCCTCAGCTCAATTGAATCTCCTCCCTCCACGGTGCCGCCCCGCACCGTGTTCTCCCTGCGGGCGCGCTCTGCGCCCACTCTTGCTCCTGCGGGCGCGCCACTGGCGCCCACTATGCACCCTTCGGGCGCGCTCCTGCGCCCACGCTGCGTGGGTTTCATCACCGCGTGGCCTCAGGGCTTATACACGGCCCCGGCCTCTCTTGGGCTGGCCCCATGGGATCCCCTTGGGCGTGGTGACTGGTTCCCACATGTGCCTTGGGTTGAACCCTTAAGGCTGGCCCTTGAGGTTGGCATATTTTTTTTGCTTAAATAATAGCTAGACTTTGTATAAAAACAATGTTAACCAAATGTAATATGCCAAGCCACATGCCCTTCAATCCATTCTTCTCCTTCATCTTCTTCTTGAGAATTCGAACATTATTCTTCTTGATTAGAAACAACTCCTATAATTTCTTCTTCATCATCTCATTTTCTACTTAGGAGAGAATTCTCAAGGATCTTCATCAACCGAGCTACTTGATCAATTATTTCTTCTTCATTAGAATTCCTCCATTCTTCTTAATCAACTAATCTTCACTTAGGAGGGAATTATTGAAGGTTCTTCATCTTCAACCGAGCTCCTAAATAACTTAAATATTTCTTCAATAAACTCTGTTGATCTAATCAGAGATCAAATTGGGACTTCTTCAGATTCACATGCACTAAATGATAGTGCATGGACTTCTTCAGCTCACTTCATCCACTTAGGAGGTGTGGATGGATCATCTTCCTTCTCCTCATGCATTGTCACTATAATGCATGGTCTTCTAATCATGTTGTGACTTTGTATCCAATTGATACAAGTTCTATGAACTTAAAGATCAGCTCAACAATCGTCAGATGTACATGGAGAATGTTTCAACCACAATTTCCAATACCACTTAGTGAATCTCCTAAGTGACATGCATCTTAGTACCATGGCCATTCTCCTTCATCACCATCACCATCACATCCTTTGACATTCACATCTTGACTCCCTGACATCCATTCATTCCAAGACAACTTCATGCCTCATTGACAACAAATGCAACACAATGCACTTCAGGATTCATAATATTGAAAAAGTCTATAATAATGTTTCCTCATCTCTCCATACTACTAAAGAAATATTTATTCTCCTCCATGAATAGATTGAGGAGAGTTGTCATCACTTTCAACTGGTCATCCTATTCCTTGAAAACCCATTCTGTAGAATATACCTAAATTAATCCTGATGAGATAAATGTACATCACCTATAACAACATAAAGATACTATTTGAATATAGAATAGATCGAATCAGCATTAACTAATGCTGAGGGAGGTGGAGCACGAGATGTAGATGCAACAATAGGAACATTCTCCAATCTCTTCTATAAGGAATCTTGACTGGAAACAAAGAGGGTCCTCATTTTCTACATAACAAATCAAATGGATTCTATCTCACTGTCTAACCTTCTTTTTTAAATATTAACTTTCTGAATATGAAAACTCATATTGGGATGAATATGAAATACAACCTTCCAAAAAGGTGTCTAGCATCAGCTTCACTAAGCTGAGTGATATGAGGTTCTTGATAACTCAAAATTCCACTAAAATCTAAAAGTTGTTTTTTATGAATTATTATAAAAATACTATGGATACAAAATATGAAGGCACTGGGGAAACAAATCTCTCAACAACAGTTAAAGCTACCTCAAAAGGTTATGATTTGGTAGGTACATCTAAGTGAAAATAATGAAGCTCACCTACTTGGTCAATCTTCTTAACTAAGGATCCCGTAGGATATGTCCCAACTCCAAATGAGATAGTAGGTCCACCTTTCTGTGGTGGAATACTATGGTCATCACCATCACTATCTCTATATGATTCTGAATATGATGTTCCAGGCAATTTAGAACCAGAGGAGGGATTCCCCTTACATGACACCTCATCCTCTACCAAGGTAAAACCACCCAGAGCATCTCTATGCTCTACAACATCTTCTTCATCATTTTTAGACTCTCAATAGTCAAAACCAAGATGGAAAAAACCTAGTGAATTTTCTCACTCATCATCTGAAGCTACTTCCATATGAGGTGAATGATGGTGTAGGTATATAGGTTCTTTGGAAGACTATTATAGGTGAAGGTTTATATTTATAGGCGCAGGTTTATGGGTGTAAAGTGTGATTATGAAGACTGTTAGAGGTGCAGGTTTACAGGTGCAGTTTTTTATAGGTTTAGAGATGCATGTTTACTGCTCAAAGTGGGTTTATAGGTTTGGTTTATGTCCTCTTCCCAGCTTTGATGTTCGCTATTGAGTAGATGATATACCAATGCTTCACAAGAACCATTGGTATTCAATATCCTAGAAAACATATGCCAACGATTCACAAAACTAACGGTATTCAAATTCTAGACAACATATACAAACGGTTCAAAGAACCATTGGTATTCAGTCTGGACAACATATATCCCAATAGTTTCAATGAAACCGTTGGGATAAAATACATGTTTTATGGTATGTATAACAAGATTTCATCAACCATTGATACACATATATACCAATAGTTTTACTTAAACTGTTGGAAAAAATTACTCTCAGCCCACATATACCAACGGTTCTCTAGAAACGGCTGGTATAGAGCTACTACAATGCCCAGCATACCAACAATTTCTAAAACCATTGGGATAGTTTATTCCAATGTTTTCAGGGGCTATCCCAATGGTTTTAAACTGTTGTAATAGGTTAAATTTATAGTAGTGTAAGAAAGTGTAAGAAAGTTACACTTCCTATATTTAACAAAATGTAGTGGAAATAAAACTTGTAAAAAAATAGGACAAGTATAAGAAATATTTTATCCCAAAGATAAGGGTATCCAACAACCTTGGATAAAGTTCCCTTAATTTTTAATTTGAAGAAACTTTATCTTTACCACACCAGGTTAATCCCTTGATACAAATATCAGTATCTATCTTGAAATCCTCACAGGTTCTCGACTAAGAAGGTAATCAACACCTCTATCTTACTATCCCCAGAATCCCTCAATTGATAACAACAACAATCAGATCTACACTGGGTAGGTTGAAAGAGTCGTGCATGGATGAACAATTTGTTGGCAACATTTTCAAATGGAAGATTTTATGGGAGCTCTCATAGAGTATCACTTAATTCTAGAGTTCGACTCAAAAATATTGTAATGGGAATATTGAAATGGATAGGTATTTATAGCCATGGATTCCAACAGTAAAATTATCCTCCAAAATTTATATTTTTTCTTAAATTTCAGAGGGACGTAAAGATGTGGATCTTATGAAAAAGTTAAGCTAAAATAGATTGGACAACATAAGTTTATATAACTAACTATTAGAACATAACTAGGATTAAGAAACATTATCATATTTAGGATTTGATAAAATGGAATGTAATATTAAGAAAATTTGGTAACTATAAATAAAGTATTTAATAATATTATTAAGATAGTGAAAACTATAGTATAGAAATATTAATAATTAGATTCAGAAATAAAAGACAATCAGAGTCTGAATTCTGATGAATTCAGAGTCTAATTTCAAGAGAAATTGGGTTCTGATTTCAAAAGAAATAAGACTCTAATTTCAAGAGAAATCATAGTCTGATTTCTGAAGAAATCAGATTCCAATTTTAGGAGAAATCAGAGTCTAATTTCAGAATAAATTGGAGACTAATTTTAGGATAAATTAGAGTCAATTTTTAAAAGAAATCAGAGGCTAATTTCAGGAGAAATGATAGGATGATTTCATGAGAAATCAGAGTCTGATTTAATAATAAGTTAGAGTCAGATTTCTAGAGAAATCAGAGATAGTTTTAAAAAGAAATCGAAGTCGGATTTCAAGGGAAATCATAGTCTGATTTAAAGATAAATCAGAGTAAGATTTCAGAATAAATTTAATTCTAATAAACTATAAGGATTTGAGTTAGATAAGGATCTAATTTTTTTAATTATGAAAAATATTGATAGGTTTATTTAGAAAAAAATCATGTAAGACTTTGGAAACCATAGATTAAGTTAATACCATTTTCATAGAAAGAAAATTTTCCTTAAGAAAACGATTATTAGGGAAAGATAATTTTCCTTAAGAGAATGTATTTGTGATTTCACAAACATAAAGTAACAGAAAATTCATAAGGAAACATATTGACTCAAAAATCTCGTTCTTTTTGGAAAGTACAAATAAAAATTCATAAAATAATATAAATAAATAAGGTTTTAATTTTTAAATTTAAAATAAATACTTATCTCCCTTTTTTTTTATGGCTCATATTGAATACGACTATCTACCCCTTAGGTTATAAAATCCATAAGGATTCAATTCTTGTCTTTTTTTAGATAAATAACTCTCCCTTAATTACAGATTTCTTCTTTAAGTAATATCCCACTTACATAGGAATTATCTTCCTTTAACATTATATTCTTTTTGAATATTATTTTCTCCCCATTTTTTATTTTCAAAAAGGAACAAAGGGGAATAAAAGAAAATTTACCTAAAAGGTTAGGAAAGAAACAAGACTAAAAATGGGAAAGATAAAAAATTTCATTAAGATAATAAATGTTTTACAAAGATAAATAAAAAAATATCAGTTTTAATAAGAAAATTATTAATCCTTCTTTTTCTACTTTGGCTTAATCTTTTTCAAGGTGGACTTAAAATTCATCAATTCATTATGATCATATTCAATCTTCTTGAGCAATTGTTCATGATTTTGATTTTCATTTTCAAGATCTTTGATTATTTATTCCTACGACATATGAGTTTATCATTGATACCTGATAAAATATTACTGATCTTTGAGTTTTTCAGCCATATCTTCCTGATTTCCCTTCACCTTTTTTAGAATTAGAGCATCAAAATTCAATTTCCCATTCATATATTTGTATTATTTAAGATGGCTAGCTTTTTCATTCTTCAGATTATTTGAAAATATTAATGATATATTCTTGATCCTATCATCGAACTTATCAAAAGTATCTTTGACTAAGTCAGTGAAATCATAAAATATTTTAAGATCATATATATCTTACTTAGACAACTTTGTGATTTCATTACTGTATCTTCCATGAGCATCATAACTAATTTTAAATGTATTGATATCTACATCAAGTTTGATGAACTTTTTCATAACAATTCTTGTTGAATCAAATTTCTGATTAACTATTTCTTGAATCAGTTGACATCTTGAATCAATGGTGGGAAATAAAGGAATGGACTTTGCAAGCTTCTTCAAGTAATGAACCACAAAATCATGACCTAAAAAAGATGAAGATCCCAAAACAGTTTCTTTTTCTGGTGAAGCAATTTGATATTTCTCATCTTCTTTCCTCTTATATGTACCAAAAATATCCTTCTTTCCTTTTTCAATTTCTTTTGAGTTTCAACAAAAACTTTCATTCCTTTCTATTTCGTAGAGATTTTATTCTCAATATTCTGAGTCTCATGTTCTATATTAGAAACTTGAATAATTATATCATCAACATCATCAAATTCATTATCAACCCCTTTATCAGGAACATTATGGGATTTATCATCAACATATTTATCAGCCTTATCATCAACATGTTGAACAATATTATCATTACTGCTTCCACATCTGAATGGGATTATTTTACCGTATCATAAAAAACATCATATTTATAAATAAACTATCCTTCAAAAATTATCATGGTGGAGTTATCTTGAGAATTTCTTATAGATATATTTTCAAAATGGATCTCATTATTTTCATATTATTCAACCATTCTTATCACATTATCACTTTTTTACTCATCTTCTTATTCTTCTTGATTAATTTATTCTTGTTCAACTATTGGTTCCTGAACTAAAAAACCTTCTTTCTCTTATCTAATACTAGAGACTCAATTGAAACTATTTATTATAAGAAATATTCTTGTACTTGAACTTGTTCCAATTCCTTCTCAGTATATCTTAGAAAATCTTGGACAATTTCAGCTTCTAACATTTTATTCTTGATCTTTTTTATTTATATTGCCTTTCAATCTTTTCAGATTCTTGTATTTCTAAGGCCTTAGCCTCAACAAGATTTAATCCAAAAACTATACTAGATTCCTTATTACTATTTTTCTTATCTCTCTATTTTTCTAAGACCTCATCGGAAAAGGTTTCTTTATTCTTTTTATTGGGTGGAGCATATACTGGTTCAGCAATAGGAGCTTGTTCTTGAGGTTCTAGTTATTTCCTTTTCTTTTATTATGGGTTAATTCAGAGCTTCTACAACTTCTCCTTTCATGGTAGAAGCTTGGTCATCCATAAAAAGTAGATCAAAGAAATTTCTTGACTTGATATTGAAACTAATTTTCATTTTTCTCAAGGTATCATCACTTACCAACATAATTTTAATGATTTTTTCCTCTGATATGCACTGAATATTGAAAGATTATAATCACAATACAATGACCTTAGAAAATATCGTAGGGTACATAATGATTTCGAATTTGATGGTTCCATTCTCAATATTTCTGATTGTTAGAAGAATGTACTAAACAAATTTTATTTTTCTAACATTCACCAAGAAATCAATGATAAAGATATCACATATCTTTAAAGAATCATTATATCCCTTGGAAATAAAAATCATTGCATCCAGAGGCTACCAATCTATGGTTTGTTTAAAGATGTGATATCTTGGGGTGGAGGGGGGGTATTTACTCCCTTAAGCTCAAGTAATTAAATATCCTTATCCTTACCAAATGAACCTTCATTATCAGGAAACCTATGAGAGAAAAAATTTTCCTCTCTTTCATAGGGTATATCCAAGATGCTTGCAGCCTCCTTGTATGTCGAGAGTAATTCTTTCCATAACTATTAAAGGATAACATGAAACTTTACAAATTGTTCATAAAACAAAATGGTATCATAAAATTTAATAATAAAATCAGCATATACCAGATCCAGATTTTATACATTTCTATGTGGAGGATTTCCCTTCCATTAAAGTTGGTGATATTTGAAATCAATGAATTATAATGGGAAAAGAAATTTGGGTCCACCAACTGTTCTATAAAAATTATCTAATCTTTTAGTTAATTTTTAGTACCATATAAGTTTTGGAGGAGACCTCAAGATACATTCAGAGTTCAAAGAAAAGGGAAAAAATTAATGAAAAATTTGAAGAGTGGTAGGGCTTCAGTGAAAAAAACACTAAGATAACTGATGTGGGATTTGAATAGGGGGGCCTTTATATAGGCTTCACAGTGATGGTTCATCTTCCCGAGACAATATAATAGTTAATATTTACTTGATCTAATATGACGGTTGATATTAATGTAGAAAAATGATTTGTAGATTTTGATCTTTTGTGGTTTTAAGGAAAAATTGGATTTTATGGAAATTTAATCTGATAAGGTTTTCTTAAAACAATATTGAAATACAAAAAAACAAAAAAAATGTAATTATGATGACATAAGTAAGAAAACATACCTTCCATATTACATAAAAATAATTTTTTATTGATAAGGTTCCTATTAGAAAACTTAGGTTCCAGAACATTTTATTAGGGAAATAAAACTTTTTAGGTTTTGAAAATTTTAGGTTCTGATTTTTTTGGTAAAGGTAAAATTAAAAGAATAAACATATCTACTCCCACTACGAAAAAAAGTGTCTTAATGTTAGGATATGTTTCAAAAAAAATATTATGGATGATTACCCTATGGTTTTCATTACTAAATTGTGTTTAATATATTAACATCTATTCAATGGTAAAGGTTTTTTTAAAAATGTCAGTAAGTTGATCATGAATTCTAAAAAATTGAAGTATGATATCTCTCTCAACTGTGTGATCCCTAAAAAATTGATGCGTTATGTCTATGTGGTTTTAACAAGAGTGATGGGCATAGTTTTTTCTTAGGTAAATGGAACTTGTATTATCACACATTATCTATGTTTTGGTAAAACTCATGCCATAGTCTGAAAGTGTGTGTTGCATCCAAAACACTTGAGTACAAAAAATTCCTGCTTTTATATATTCACCTTTAGTAGTGGAAAGTTCTACTGAGTGTTGTTTCTTGAATGAAAAGGAAACAAATGAACCTCCGAAGAAATGAGAAGTTCTGTATTTAGTTTTCTTATCTATTATACAACCACCAAAGCCAACATCCAAAAATATTTTTAAAACAAAATGATTTCTATAAGAGTAGAAAAGTCCTAAATCCATGGTGCCCTTTAAATAACAAAAAATTCTTTTCAATGATTTTAAATGTGATTATTTTGTATTAGATTGATATCATGCACATAATAATACTAAACACATTATGTCTGGATGAATATATATTATGTTTAATAGAGTTCCTATCATACCACTAAAAGATGGTTGATCTACTGGTTTCCCAGAATCATCAAGATCATGAGTGTTTGAGGTACTGATTAGAGTAATTATACTTTTATAGTTGTCATATCCATACTTATTAAGAAGATATATAATATACTTATGTTGATATATAAATTTTTGTTTAGTTTTTTTGATAAACTTGAAAACTAGGAAGAAATGCTAACTCACCCATCATACTCATTTAAAACACAGATTTCATGATATTCACTAATTAATCAGTTAAGGATTGTTAAGTTGATATGAATATAATTCAATAAACATAAATTTGAACAAACAAGAAAAATTCTTATCTTTCATTATAAAAAGGGTTGGATTAGTAGTACCCTCAACATAATTGTTTTGTTACAAAAATCCTATAAGTCTATCATTCCAAGATCTAGGGGATTCTTTAAGTCCATATAAAGGTTTGGTAAGTTTATAAACATGTTCAGGATGTTTTTTCTCTTCAAAACCAGGAGGATGTTCAATATAGACTTCCTCTTGAACATATCCTTTAAGGAAAACACACTTCACATTCATTTTAAAAAGTTTGAAATTGAAAAATGATTCAAAGGATAGAAGAATATGAATAGATTCAATAATAGCTATTGGAGTGTATGTTTCTTTATATTATATTCATTCTTATTGATTTTAGAATTTAGTAATTAATGTTTTTTTGTTTATTAAAATGATTCCATTTCCATCACATTTATTTTTGATGACCAACATTAATATAATTATATTAGTTTCAATAAGTCTTTGAACCGAGGACCAGAATTTGTTCCTTTTGAATTTATTTAGTTCATCATTCATATCATTAATCCATTCATCATGACCTAAATATTCATCAGTAAATTTAGGTTATAATTGGAAAATAAATTCCAGATGCTCTACTTCATTCATTAGATAACTTATAGTCCTTAAATGTTTATTTACATCACCAATTATACTATCATTAGGATGATTCTTAAGAAAAAACTAATTTAGATTTTTTAATACCTATTCATCAACATAAGGTAAAAAATATTCTAGGGTAAATACTTCAGGAACATTTTCTTGAGTATTTTCCTAATTAGAAGAATCTCCCATTAAAGGTTGATAATCTATTTTTGAAAACACATCCGAATATGTAGGTTTGGTTTAAAAAAAAATAAAAGAATCTATTTAATAAAATATAACAAGTACTATTTCTTCAACATGACACGAATTTTTGTTAAAAACTATGTAAGCCTTAGAATTAGTGGAATAGCATAAGAAAATTCCTTTATCAGATTTTTGTGTGAATTTATGTAAGTTATCTTTAGTATTAAAGATGAATACTTTCCATCAAAATAATTTAAAGTAAGAAACATTAGGTTTTGGAGAAGTCTATAATTCATAAAGTGTTTTATTAAGAATAGGTCTGATTAAAACTCAATTTATAGTATAACATGCAGAACTGATAGCTTCAGCCCAAAAGTGTTGAGAATTAGAGTATTCACTCAACATAGTATTTTTATCTCTTGAATAATCTAATTTCTTCATTAAACAACACCATTTTATTGATGAGTTCTTGGACCTGAGATGCTATGAGTAATTTCTTTCTTACTAAAAAATGTTTCAAATTATGAAGATTCAAATTCTCCCCCATAATTACTATGAATAGTTATCAATTTAATGTTTTTCTCATATTTTTATTTTGGCCATAAAATATTTAAAATAATAAAAGGCTTCATGTTTATTTTCTAAAAATAGACCCATGTAAATATGGTGTAAACATCAAATAAATAAAATTCATAGCATTTTCCTCTAATACATCCAGTTTGTGTTGGACTGAAAAGATCCATATGAACTAGATATAATGAATTAGAAGTTGAGACTTCACTAATTTCTTTAAAGATTGACTTATGTTGTTATCCATATTGACATGGATCATAGACTTTTGAATAATCAAATATTTTCCCTGATAGATCATTAACAAGTATTTTATTTGAGTGTTTGCATAATTTCATAAGGAAACATTGTACTAGTCTTCTATCCAATAACCAAGATTTATCTTACATTTCACATAGGAAAGTTAATTATTGGCTCCTAAGTCTTCAATGTTAAGTGTATAAATATTCTCATGCCTATGGGTATAGATAATATACTATTTTTTGGAATTTTGTACTAGGTATTTATCATTACCCAAATTCACAAGGTCACCTTCATCACATAATTGGATTATGCTTATAAGGATGTCATTAAGAACTCTAACAAATAAAACATTTGATATTATATCTTTCCCAATAAGAACAATTTTACCTATACCAACAATTTCTCCTTGGGCATTGTCTTTGAATTTTACTTTTCCACCTTTCATCTTAATAAAAATTTTAATGAAGTTTTTATTATCAGTCATGTGCCGAGAACATCCACTATCCATGTACCATTTATTGTTGTTGGTACATCCTTTATTTTCCTAAATATAAAACATTTATACTTTCATAATCCCAACATTATTGGATCGATAAAAGTTAGAAAATAAAATCTTAGCTATCCATATTTTCTTAGAAAAACGGGCTTTATAAAAACCTAAGGATTGGGTTTTATTCAAAGAAAAAATTTTCTCCCAATGTTCACCACATCAACACTTAGTGAAAAATTATCACTTTGGCATACATAATAGTTGTAACTAAAATTTCTTTTTGAATGAGAAAAATCAAATCCATATCTCTTCCTTTGGGGATGAAGATGAGAATACATTTTATCAAAACCTTCCTTTGTGTGAGTAATGTTTGACCAAAGATTCTTTAAGAAAAATATTTCCGATTTTAGTCTGATCACTAAATTTTTATCCTCATAGTCATTAGTATTTGAATTTGAGTATTTCATTAAAATTTTTTTCTTGGAAATGACTTTTTCAAGATCCTTATAAAGTTTACCCATTTCAGAATTTACTTCCTTATATTTTTTTAAAACATTTTCTAAATCATGGTATTTATGATCGAGATCTTTTGAAAGATTTGACACGTTTTTTTTGTTAAAATAGGGATTCTATAATATTCCATATCAAGTTTCTTATTGATCTTACAATTTTCATTATCAAGTAACTTTGAAAGCATAGATACATCTTCAAAAAACGTTAAAGTATTATCTTCTAATAAATAATATTATTCATCCTAATATTCATAATATTAATCATTAGGATAATTATCACTTAAATAAATATTGGTTAAATATTCAACATTGTGTACCTTAGTTATGCAAAATTTATTTTCAGAAGGAATTATGGCTATAAGACCAATTTTATTCTATCTAGAAGATTCAATATCAGAAGATCCATCTGAAAAAACCCAACCACTAGTGCTCCTACTGTTATTAGCTTTAAGTACTTTCTTAGACTTTGACATGTATTACTTCTTCTTGTTTCTTTATAAATTACAATCCTTCCTTTATTTCCTTTTGAGCATTGGAAAATCTAGTTTGATATGACCTACCCTATTGCATTCATAACATGTCACTTGTGAATCTTTCTTATCCTTTTTTTTCTTCTTATTTCTATAATAGAATTTTTTTTTCCTACAATCTTGTTCATTCTTTGAGTAATATTTGCATGTCCATTCTCAACATGATCACTATCACCAGATTTAGATATAATTTTATCTTTCTTGGATTTTTTTATAGTAACTATTTTTTGAGTATTGTATTTCATATGATTTGATATAGTATTGAAATAAACACTACCATCACCATTCTTTTTCTTATTAATCTTTTCATCTCTCTTCATTATAGTTTCATGTTATAGAAGAGTCCCGAATAACTCATCAAGAGTGATGTTTGAAACTTTACTATTTTCATTAATCACTGTAATTTTGGATTCCCACTCATTGGGGATAATATCTATTATCTTATCCATAATAATATCAAAATCAATACCTTTATCACCCATAGACTGATGGTTGTTGAAAATTTTCATAAAACTCTTTTGAACTCTGTATACAAGTACTCTATAAGGAACCATAAAACCAAGATATTCAGCTCTAAGCATAGATCTTATTATTTAAATAACCTTACATGTGCCGAAATGTGTAACTTATAATTTATTCCAGATGCTATTTTCAGTTTCACGTTATGAAATTCGGCTATAGAAATTCCAAGTCATAGAACATAATAAATTATTATATACCTTAAAGTTAAGATGATACTCTTGTTTTTCTTGATTGGTGAATTGCATGATTTCCTTGTATCGAATCTTGTAGTCTTTAGATAAAATAACAAATTTATCCACACTGGTATTGATAATAAAAGTCTTCATCCAATATCTCTAGTATAAAAAGTCATTACCATAAAAAATTGGAGGTATGGTAGGATTTAAATTTTCTATTGATCCAATGTCCATTCCTGTCATTCTTTATTAAAATACAAAAGATATTTCCACAAAAAAGATTAGTAGAAAATGATTATAAATAAAGAGTTTATAAGGAAAATATCTTGGAAAAACATGAAAATGTAAGGTTAAGTAATAAATGTTGAGAAATTAACCTATATGAAAGTATACGTATTTCAAAGACCACCTCTGATACGAATTGTCGGATCGAATTGTATAGGAATATTGTTCAATTATAGGAGGGGGTGGGGGTGAATTATAGGTTTAATAACTTTTGTTTTTATCCATAAAAAAGTATATTTTTAACAATGTTAAAAAAGATTAATTCACAAGACATCTTTAGTTCCTAATAAAAAAACTAATTTGATTAGGATGTGATAAAATAAATCCAATAATGAAACATAAACAAGTTTACTTAGGGGAATATTCTACCTTAAATCATATAGAATATTATTTAAATCAGAGTATACAAGATTAAGAAAGTGTATGAAAGATACAATTTCTATTTTTAACAAAATTTATGAATGTCCCGAAGGCCTTCTTTTTATTTTATTATGGATAATACCCCTTTTATGGGTTGAAGGGGAACCTGTACATGACCCTTAGGCCCAAGGCACAAGGTTAGACTGACCAGAAATACATGAATCAAAGTCCTAGAGGCATACCATTCCCATAACAATACCTTTAGGCCCAACCCACTAGAACTACCCCTCCCCATATTCTGCTACATTGGTCACATAGCTCCCCACCTAGCTTTGCTGGTCGACTAGAATTACCTCGTACAAAGCCATATGGTGCCTGTTCTCGATGGCTGCTGTCATACCCTCTCATTATTTCAATCATGTTAGCTCTACTTCTGGTGGCTGGTACTCTTGTTGTTTTGATCCTCTTCTGGGTCCTATTCTGTGTGAACTAGGATACTCCAGGGTCTATGTGTCTTGAAGGACATGTGGCCCAAAGGCCTTTGATGAACCGAAGGCCCATGAGACCCGTTGGGCCAAAACGGTGTCCCGAAGGCCCAAATCGGGTGAATAGTTCAGTCTGCTACAGTACCAAACAATACCTACTAAATTAACTGCTATAGTACTTCTACAGTGCTATAATAGTGACTGCTACCGTACTACTATAATACTACTACAGTACCCCAGAAATTCGCTTCTACCTAGTTTTGGACCTAGTTCTCTTGGATGCCAAGTAGAATCCCTTACCACATAGGTATGATCTCATTGGATTTAAAAAAATGTATTGAAAATAAAACTTGTAACAAAACAGGACAAGTATAAGAAATATTATAACCTAAAGTGAAGGGTATTCAACAACATTGTATAAAGGTACCCTGATTTATTCATTCTAGAAAGTGTTTCTTACCCACAATAGTATAAGCACTCTATACGAAGATCAATATCTATCTTGATATCTGTACAAGCCGTTGATTAAGTAGGTAATTGGAACCTCTATCTTTTTATCCCTATAATCCCTCAATTTATAATAGGAACAATTAGATTCACACTTGGTAGTTTAAACAAGTTGTTCATGGCAGAAAAAATTGTTCATAGCTTTCACAAAAGGAAAATTTGAGCAGAGCCCTCATAGAGTATCACTTCATTCTAGAGTTCAACTCAAATATTTTGTAACATGAATGTTGAAATGGCTAGGTATTTATAGACATATATTCCAATATTCAACTTATCCTCCAACGATTATATTTTTCCTTAAATTTTGGAGGGACCTGTACACGTGGCACTGAGGCAATGGTCATGTTATAATAGATTAGATGACATCATTTTATATAACTAACTATGAGAAACATTACTCGGATTAATAGACATTATTATATTTAGGATATGATAAAAAGGAATGTTACATTAAGGAAATTTGGTAACTATAAGAAAGTATTTAATCATATTCTTAGGATAGTGAAAATCAGAGTCTAGAAATATTAATAACCAAATTCTGAAATAATAGGGAATCAAAGTCTAAATTATGATGCATTCAGAGTCTGATTTTAGAAGAAATCCGAGTCTAATTTCAGGATAAATCAGAGTCTAATTTCCATATAAATCTAGGTATGATTTTATGAGAAATCAGACTATAATTTCATAAGAAATTAAATTTTTTATTTTAAGAGAAATTGGGGGATGATTTTAGAATAAATCAGAGTTTGATTTTAGGGGAAATCAGATTTTGATTTCAGAAGAAAAAAGAGTATGATTTTAGGAGAAATCAGAGTATGACATTATGAGAAATCAATGTTTGATTTAAGGATAAATTAGAGTCTGATTTTAGGAGAAATCAGATTCTAATAAACTCTATGGATCTGAGTTAGATAAGGATCCAATTTTTTACGTAAGGAAAATATGGTTAGGTTTAGTTAGAAAAAAATTATTTATGAATTTGGAAACCATAGATAAAGTAAAAATAATTTTTAGGGAAATAATGTTTTCCTTAAGTAAATGTTTCTTATTGAATATAAATTCCTTTCAGAGAATGTGTTTGTGAATTCCAAAACAAAAAGGAACAAAAAATTCACAAGGAAATTTATTGAATCAACATTTATGACATGAATATTCAAATTTAGGTTCATAAATAATTATGTCTTAAAAATACTCTACATGAATTTTTTTATAAAATCACTAGGTTCATTTATGGCCTTTTGATGGGTTAAGAGATTCATTTTCCTTGTTTGGGAGCATTTTCTTCATTGGTTTTCATGATCAATTTACATATATTCACGTACAGATAAACATGTAGAACAACAATGGTTTTTAAGAATATAAGTTTTATTTTATTAGTGAAGAACCATAATATTACAAGGTTATAAAATTCGTTTGGTTATTGGGAGTGAAGATTAATCATTATATAAAACTTTAATGACAATTTTTCGGGTTAATTGGTAGTTTTTTATCATAATGAACTCATTTTGATTTATAAATTAATATCATGTGTAAAAAATGATTCCATAACCTTAAATAAGTTATAATAAATATATTATTGTATATTTAATCCATCGAAAAAGTTTCATGACCAGAATTGAATATGGTAATAGAAATTGGAAACCCATCATCCATGAATGTTATAAATTAACACATCTCATACGATTCATTCATTTATAGTATAAATGAAGTGGAAATGATAGATGATGAAGAATTATTCCTTTATCATAACAACATTACAATACATGTAAGTTACTGGATTAATCATATCATTTGGATAAAAGGATGTGAGGAAAGAAAAAGAAAAAAAGTAACATGAAATAAAAGAAATGAAAAAAATGGAATTTACCCCTTGAAGTAATGTTCCCTAATAGCCTATTGAAAATAACTATTTTGGTATTTTTATGAGACCAAGGGCGGATAAATGTGTGGGAGGATATTGGGAGGATATTTGAGCATAATTTATACAAGTCACAAGTATTTAGATGAGTGAGGTGAAGAGGGAGTGAGGGGTTTTAATAGTGGAGGAGAGGGGTGATTTTTGAATATATTATTCATTATTTAATTATTTCCCTCAAGACAACCAATAGTGTTTATTCATGTGACCCATAGTAGTAATAAGTGCAAGTGAGTTCTAACCAAGTGTTCTTACATCATACATGATGCTAGTAATAGTTAATTTAACTGATAATATATATATACATTAAATTACCGTATTTTCGTATCCATAAAAAATTCGTGTATTTTAGAAAAATCCCAAACATTCTCCATAACCATTTTTTGAAATGTAAAATTAAAAAACGAACTCAATTTTTTGAAAATAATTTTCTAAATAAAATTAACTTAATTTTTAAATAAAATCCTAATTTATTCAAAAAAAAAATTTAAAACCATAATTCATTTGATATCACCTTAAAAAATTAATCAAGACATCATTATCTTATAACCATAAAAAAATAATATGATTTATTATTCATAAGGATCATATTACTATTCATATTACTATTCATAAGGGTATGTTAGTATTCATGAAAAATTAAGTTTGTCTTATCAAACTCTAAATATCTTACTGAATACAACCGTGTGTGTTAGTTTTTTTAAATTCAAATCATAGAGGTGGAAAAATCATGTTTACTGGAGAGGTTATAATAAAGTGGTGTATTTTAGAGACTTAATGTTTCATGCATTCTATATTAAATTTATTTATAAAACCTTGGGGTGTTACATTATATGGGTCTTCTAAAGAAATTTTTCCAAGAAATGCATCAATGAGAGAAAAAAATATTTTCCATTATCTAGTGCTCAAAACAGGAAAATATTGTTCTAGATATCTATCAGTTTGAAGGAGAGGTTTACTAAAGATGTACTCTGATTAATAATAAAATAAATAATGAGAAAGTAGACTCTATGGTATGTTAAGAGTTCAAGAAAGTGTTCTTAACCAATTAATTTAATCATAATCTTTACATTAAGATGGTGAGGTAATTATTGTAGTTGAAATAAAAGGATGATTAATCCATTTGAACCTATAAATAATACTTGACATGACTAGGGAGGCATGCATTTAGCTTTGTTACAACCCCTGAGTGTTACATTGAATGATTCATTAGATTCCTCAAAAAAAGTTTTCAAAGGAAAATAGATAAAAGATACTTTGGTAATTATGAAGAGATCATCTGATGTGCAATTAAGGTGGGGATAATATCTAGAGACTCTCATTAATCCAATGAAATGAAATAAATAATGGAGTTTTAGGAGAACCTAGATGAAAAATATCTAGAATGAAATAAGATTAAACAATGTTCATACTGGAAATGTGGGTATAAATAAGTAGGAAATTTTCTAAGAGGGTAAAAATTTATTTTAAATGTGGTATAGTTGAAAATTAATTTTGAGAATACTTAAAGTAAAAAAACGACAACATAAGAGAAGAAATTATACACTACTGCTCAACTCATTCTTTATTGTTTCAAAATGTAGGGAGTTTGAGAATTATATGATTCAATCGCACAAACCTTGAGCTAATGAACTGAATATATCTCAAGAACCTATAAAACATATAAAAAAATATAGATCATAAAAAATCTATACTACTAAGGTGGATCATGAAAATGAAGTGATACGGGGAACAATTATTCTACATTAGAGAACTATGAATGAATTATTTCATTATATTTCTTCACATTCATTTGTATCACATAATTTTTCTAAGAATATAAAATTATCACATCAAGATTTAGTTATTGATCTATCTTTGAAAAAACCTTGTAGAAAAATGATCACATATAAGATATATAAATCATCTTCGATCATTTTTTTCAGAAGGATTCCTTCTATAGATCTAATTCTTTGACTCATAGTATAATCTGACAGAATATTAGGTATGAATTAGAAATCACTATATAGATCCCATATCAATTTTTAGGATAAGGAGATCACATTTTGTATCTCAAATCAGCCTATTATCAAGTATTAATATAAGTATGACCTACCCTTATAATAAAATTATATAATATGTGTAATGATACCAAAAAATAAGGGACTCTTGGATTAAATTATTTGGGAAGAATCCAAAATTGATGACAGGCCTATTGTACAGAATTATATTGATGTATTATTTGATGAATCTCCTAGTATTCCCTTAGAGTGTGAGGTTTATTTTTAAATAGAACTCATACCAGAGTATATATCTATCTCAAAGAGTATTTTTAGAATAAATCCCAATGATTTTGAAGAATTAATGATGAATATTTAAGATAATACAGATAAATTCCTTGTACACATGTGTGCTTCAACTTGGGGTGAACAATTTCTTTTTATTAAGAATAAAGATGGATCAATGGACCACTATATTAATTATAAAAAAATATATAGGATCACAATAATGAAAAATTATCCTTTATCCCATAGTGTGGATATGTTCAATCAATTACAAGAAGAAAAATATTTCTAAAATATTGAACTTTGATCCAGGTATTATAAATTAAGAGTATAGAGAGAAGATATGCTCAAGATAGTTCTCCTAGTATCTTTATGGATTTAATAGATAAAGTAATTAGAAATTACTTTTTCAAATTTTATATAGTCTTTATTGATGATAATCTCATATATTCTATGTGAAATTAAGAACATGAAGAGAATTTAATAATTGTTCTAATGACCTTACAAAAGGATAAATTATATTTTAAGTTTAACAAGTGTAAATTTTTGATGCAAAATGTATCCTTATTAGGTCATGTAATCACCGGTGAGGGTATATCTATGGAAACATTAAAGATATATGTAATTTAAAAATAGTAAAGTACAACCTCTATAATATAGATCCATAGTTTTCTTGGTTATCTAGATATTGTTGATGTTTTTTAGATACTTCTAATGAGTATCCAATCCACTAAAAAAGTTTATATAGAAGGGATTGAATTTCATATGGATAGAGAAATTTGAGGAAATATTCAGGGAGACTAAGAATATATTGGTTAATGCACCTCTATTTAGACTACCCTATTGTAGAGAAGGGTGTGTGATATATAATTATTAATCCTTAAAAGTCATGGGATGTGTTATTTTTTAGAACGAGAAGGTAATTTATTATGCATCACATTAATTATATTTTTGTGATAAATATGACAAAAAACTTGTTTTGATGTTTGAAATAGAAGCCTTTTCATTGAAATTTTGGTGGAATCATCTCTATAGTAAGAAGAGTGATATTTAAACTGACCATAATAGCTTAAAATATATATTCACAAAAAAGAAGATGAGTATTTTCCAAATGTGATAGTTAAAACTGATCGAGGAATATAACTACTCAATACATCATAATCCTAGGAAGGAAAACAGGGTGGTTGAGGCCCTCAGCGGAAAATATTATTCTATACTATCCGCATTTTGTATTGAAAAACACCAAATAATCATGGATTTGAAATGGATGAATATTGAAATCATAATGAAAGGATAAAAATACAATATTTCCCCAATGGTTTTCAACCAACCATTCATATAAAGACAAAAGAATCCTAGAAATATGATTCTCACATATTAAAAAAGGTAATGAGTATTCTAGAGGTTATATTTGATAAAGATAGATTTTAATGTTTTGGAACTCTAATCTGTGTCCCATAAAAATTGAAATTTAAGAAAGCACTTTTTATGACACACATAACTCATCCTTATATATATATCCATCATGAATATGTACTTATATCTAAACAAATATGATGGTGGGATAATATGAAGAGGGATATCACAATATATATATATATATATATATTATTTCTTGGTATTCCAATAAGTTAGGGATGAATGAAATAAGTATAAGGGTATGTTTTAAGCATTACATATATCAGTATGGAAATAAGAAAATATTACCTTTTATTTTTTCATAGTGAAGTGCAAAGTGTTGCATTTGTTGTCAATAAGGCATGATGTTTTCATAAGAATGAATGGATGTCAAGGAGAGTCAATATGTGAATGAAAAAGGCTATGATGGTGTTGGTGATGAATTGAAGATGAAGACCATGCACTATCTCTAAGTGACATAGGATTTTGTGGTTGAAACATTCTCTATGTATATCAGACGATTGTAGAACTGATCTTAATGTTTCAATACTTGTATCAAGATGATACTAAGTTACAACACTTGAAGAATGAATGATGATGGAGCATCATCACATCAGACGATTGATGAGCTAATCATTAAGTTCCAAGAACTTGTATCAACTGGATACAATGTCACAACATGATTATAATACCATGCATTATAGCGACAATGCATGAGTAGTTGAAAGTGATCCATCCATAAGTTCTAAGTGGATGAAGTGGATTAAAGAAGTCCATGCACTATCACTTAGTGCATGTGAATTTGAAGTTGATCCAATTGATCTCTGATTAGATCAATGAAGCACATTGAAGAAATCTTTGATTCAGGAGTTCAGTTGAAGATGAAGAACCTTCGGGAATTCCATTCCAAAGTGATGAATAAATGATGAAGAGAATTGGAGGAATTCTAATGAAGAAGAAAAATGTAGAAGAAGAATGTCTTAGAGGAAGATGGCCTGGCATTTAGAATTGGCATTTTTCATATGGAGTAACATTCTGTCCCTTTGCCAAAAATTAGGCCAGCCAAAGCCAGCCCACGAGTTCAACCCCACGGCTCATGTGGGCACTAGGCGCCACGCCCATGGGGGAACCCATGGTGCAAGCACAGGGCGGCAGGGCCACGCAGGGGTGTCACGCCCGCGCGGCAGGGGCGCATGAAGCGCGCCCGGAGTGTATGGTGGGCGCTAGGAGCGCGCCCGCAGGAGGTGTGAGTGGGCGCAGAGCGTGCCCACAGAGAGAACACGGTGCGGGGCGGCACCGTGGAGGTTAGAGGTTCAATTGAGCCAGCTGGGGGAGCGCTAGGTTGATAAAGCGCGAGAAACCCGCGCGCGGATTCGATGTGGGACGCGCAAAATTCACTGGGAGCGCATCCTGGCCGTCCGAGTGATCGCGTGGCAGATCTCGGCCGCCCGATGCATCACGCCGCTTGTGATATAATCTGAGCCTCCCATCTAATCGCGTGCCAGATCTTAACCGTCCGATGCATCTGCGGTTCGTCTTCAACCTCAAGCCAGGCCGAAGCCTCCCTGTGTGCCTCTGTCGAACCAGGAGCAACCCGAGAGAAGAATTCGAGTTCCCGGCCACCTCCGATCAAATCGAAGTGTCCCTCGTGATCATCTAGCCACACCGAACATGTCCATGCATTAAAATGACTCTGCATGCATCAAAGGAGAGATTTCGGAGTTTGGCCGAAGGCAAGCGAAGATGCCGAGGCCATGTGGTGTTCATGCTATGCATGGACCGGTTTTAAATGAAGCCATGCATGCGTTTTAAAATGCATGCACGTAGAGAAGGCTGAAGATAAAAGAGCCCGCGTGAACCGAGGATAGAAACCAGATTTGAAAGATTTTTAAAGATTCGAAATCTTCGGGATTTTGAAGTTAAACCGCGCGGATGTTTTGAGGCGTTTCTCTGCCTATATAAAGAGAGCCCGAAGCACAGAGAAGGCTTGCTGATCCTTTGTTGAAAATCCGAAGTCCCATGAGAAGCACTCTGTGCCTCGCGAAGTCGAAGCCCCGCGCAGCACCCTGCGCGGCAGTGAAGCCCGGAGCACCCCTTGCTCCGCGAGGTTCCTTTTGTGCACTCCTTGCACGAATGAAGAAAGGAAGTCCCCTGTGCGCCTTCCCCTTGTGCGGCAGGAAGACCCCGTGGCCGCAGCACCTTGCGCGCCCACGGTTGAAGCCCGCACTTTCGCGGCAGTTGGTGTCCTTGACACCCTGCGCGCCCACGGCTGTCAGAGGACTTGCACGGCTGTTGAAGGCAGGAAGGCCGAGGCTTGTATTCAAGCACCTTGCGCGATCCAAAATTAAGAACACCCTGGGCAGTGTGTGTTCTTAGTGCAACATGAAGATGAAGTGCATTACATACCTACGGTTTGTGTGCTAAGTGAGGAGGAAAGCCACATCAAGTGAAAGACATACACCATAGCCGTGAGTGTGCAAGAAGAGGAGGAAGACCGAGGCCATACCTTGGTTGTTCCAAATTGAAGAACACACTTTGTGTGTGCATTTGAAGAAGAGGCCGTAGCCCTTGTGTGTACAAAATGGAGAACCAAGTGTGTGCATAAGTGAAGTGCACACTTTGAAGAAGATTAAAAGAACAAGGAAGTGTGTGTGCTTAGTAAGTGAAGTAGGCCAAGCCTTGTGTTTGCTAATTGATCAAAGGAAGTGTGTGTGAGCAAACAAGAACAAGAAGGCCGAACCTAGTGTGTGTGCACTAAGTGGAGTGAACACACTGAGAAGAAGTAGAAGACACTCACACAAAGTACAACACACATTTAAGTGTGTAATAAAAAGGAACAAAATGTGTGAAGGACAAGAAGAAGGTGTGTGCTAAAAGTGTTACACCCTTTGTGGGTTTATTGCACCAAGAGAAAGAAGAAGGGGAGTGCATGCATGCATGCATGCACATGCACACGTGAACAAAGCCAAATCTGGTTGTGTGCATTTGAGGAGTCCAAGACCAGGAGTTCTTGAAGAGTTTTGAGAAGCCATGCAATCAGTGCATGAGGATGCAGAGATGCCATACACTCAGTGCATGAAGTTGATGTGAAGTGAGACTGGACCAGACTGAAGTTAAAGACATCATTTGTCTGAGTATTCAGTAGTTAGAGAGAAGCCAGGTCATCCTGAGAAGAAGGAGATAAATCCTGAGCAAGACGAGAAGACCTGATCAACTCAAGTGATCAGAGGTACAGAGCAAGGACAACAGTCTTTATCCCTGATTGCTGAAGATACTTGAAGAAGCTTAAAGTGAAGAAGAGTTACTCGTGTGACTCGAGGAGCCAGGAGAAGCCCCCTGTGAGACTCAGGGTGGAAGAAGTCTTCAGTGGGATTCTGAAGCAGGCCAGTGGGACTCTGGTAACACTGTGGGACGCAGTATAAAGACCCTCCTGTGGGACTCAGGAGAGATACAATGGGACTCTGTATCGACCATTGTAATTCTAACAAGTTATAATGGAAGAAACCATGTTGGGGCGTATAACCAACATGGCAAGGATGTAGGACTTTGGTGCCAAACCTTGTAAATCCTTGTGTCCTGTGCCTTTACATTTACCGCATCACTCGAGGAAAGGCTGAGAGATACAAGAAGAGTGGATCGAGGCTTTAACCATCCATAGAGGTTTAATTGATAAGGAATCAATTAGTAAAAAGTTTTAAGGGATCACTGATTCACCCCCTCCCCCTCTCAGTGATTCACACTGATCTGGGCACTTCAATTGGTATCAGAGGGAAGGTTACCTCTAAAAGATCCAAGGGAGTATTTATGAAGTGCAGATTTGAGGAAATGAGCGACCAGCCTCAAATGGAGATATCTGCCAAGACTCAGAAAAATAGAAAGAAGAAACAGGCAAAGAAGATGAAGAAATCCTGTCCTAGCTGTGATGAAGTTGGAATAATGAATGATCTTCAAAATGCAATTGAATATCTTCAGAAGACAGACCCCAAGGAAGTGGCAATGTGTATAGCTACAGGCATCCTTGATCTTCAAGAAGAAAAATCACAGTTAGAAGAAGACGCCAATGCAATGGGAGATCAGTTGGCAAAAAGGGTTGGCATAACCAACACTCTCAGAAAGTTGGTGAAGGCTAAGGATGAAACATATTCTCTTTGCAATGAAAGATATGAAGATACTTGTGAAGAATTGCAAAGAAGCCTTTATGAGAAATAATTCTTTAAGACAATGGTCAAAGAAGTTTTCCATGCACTGGAAAAATTGCACAAAGTTTCAATGGTTGTCAAAGATGCTCAACTAGAAGACAATGTAAAAAGGGCGAAGTAGCTTGACAACTCATTTCATGAAATAAAGAAGGTGCATGATGACCAGATGGAACACCTGAAATAGAATTGGGAAGGTAGGCTAAGATTGGTTGAGTATGAGAAGAACTCCCTCAACATGAAATGCTTTGAACTGGAGGTGATATTGAAAAATCTGCAATCACCCAAAGCTGAAGCCTCCCAGTCAGCTGAAAGAAGAAATGTTGCTACTCAAGTGAGCTTTGAGAAGGATGATTCTGAGAGAATGACATCCTCTAATAAAAGGGAAACAAATTCTAAAAGGAAGGTACCATCCATCCCATCTTGTACTAATGCTTCTAATTGTGTTTCTACTAAAAGCGCAGGATGGAAGAATGAATCCAAACAAGTATGGATGAAGACAGTGAAGAAAGAATTCTCTCCTGAAACAACACAGCAAGTCAAGAAAAGTACCCAACAATTAGAAGGACTGAAGAGGTCAAGATTTGTGGGTCAGTGTTGGTGTTGTAATAAGTATGGGCACTGTGCAAAGGATTGTTGGTACAATCCACTGAATGTCAAAGCACAAAGGAAGCCCATGCCAAGGCGGAGCAAGCCAGAGGAAAAGAAGCAGCATCCATAGGTCCAGAGACATCTGTTTACTGCAAATAGATTTGGATTACTTGACAACATCTGGGATGATTGCAAAAGTGGTCAAAAAGATACATGTCAATCTCCAACTGTATCCAGAGCTAAAAAGAAGAAAAGATCACAGAACCTGGCTCAGAAAGAATCCTTGGGAAGCAACCATAAGAAAGTGGAAGATGCTCCCAAGAAGATTATGAAAAAGGAAGAGAAGACCTTGGATTTGAAATCCAAGAAGGGTGATGCATCCAGAAGGACCACCAAGAAGAAAACATGATTCTACTGTGGAAAGAAAGGACATATCATGGATCTTTGTAAACAATCCATGAAATTCAATAGAGGAAGACTGGACTCAAACAGACAATCAATCCAGAAGAAGCAGAAGGGATTGATTGAAAACAAGTTTCCTAAGAAAGGTAGCTTGATAGCATCAAAAGAACCAAGTAGAACTTCCAGAACTGAGGCCACACTTCCAAACAATTTGTTAGTCATATGGCCAAATTAGTTGCAACTTGCCAAAGATCTACAAAGACCTGAAGATGAAGTTCTGGCAATTGCTAAGGAAAAAGGGAAGAAGATGATTTCAAATGAAGATGTATTGAGATCCACACCAGCACCAACATCATTGAAGATAAAATGTGCAAGTGTGAATAATGGTGAAAATGGGACATCTCGGTTGAGAGAATCTTCTCAACCATGTTGTTCACATTGATGAACCAAGGAGGTTCCATCTTATTCCCTAATCACTTGTATTTACATGTGCTAACATTGTAGGGAATTGAAGATGATGATCATTCTCATCTGGAGAGTGGTTTGGACAGAATAGAGTGCACCCCTTGAGGGGGAGCCAATCTGAAGAAGATGGGATTCTGAGATTAATACCATCTTGAGAAAGGTGAAGGTATTCCAATCATACTTTCATCCCTTGTTTCTTAATTGAGTTTATATTGTCAATTAAGGGGGAGTATTGATTGAAGACAAATTGATGAAAGGGGGATCTTTATATTTGCACTGAAATTTCTAATGATTTTTGTGAAGTATGTGCAGGATTTAGCAATTTATTGTTATATCTGAAAAATTTCAACCACTTGGAGCATGATCTTACATGTACAGTGAATGTTGGACATCATTGAGTACCTTGGTCACATCACTCTTGTTTTCTACACCGGGTTAGCCCAAGTAGACTTAGAGTTGATTTACTAAAGGTTCTTTGCTAAAGAGAACATGTGACATCATCCCTCTCTCAGTGTTTTTCAAGAAAATAATTTTCAAAGGGAGGAAGAGATATTTTGGAAGAGAGCCACACCACATCTTTGCATTTGATTGCCTATAAGGGGGAGAAAAGATTTGCACACATATTGACCCATTCATATGTGCTGAATAAGTGTATTGACAACAAATACAAAGGGGGAGATTGAAGTGAAATGTGTTGCATTTGTTGTCAATAAGGCATGATGTTGTCATAAGAATGAATGGATGTCAAGGAGAGTCAATATGTGAATGACAAAGGCTATGATGGTGTTGGTGATGAATTGAAGATGAAGACCATGCACTATCTCTAAGTGACATAGGATGTTGTGGTTGAAACATTCTCTATGTATATCAGACGATTGTAGAACTGATCTTAATGTTTCAATACTTGTATCAAGATGATACTAAGTTACAACACTTGAAGAATGAATGATGATGGAGCATCATCACATCAGACAATTGATGAGCTGATCTTTAAGTTCCAAGAACTTGTATCAACTGGATACAATGTCACAACATGATTAGAAGACCATGCATTATAGTGACAATGCATGAGTAGTTGAAAGTGATCCATCCATAAGTTCTAAGTGGATGAAGTGTATTAAAGAAGTCCATGCACTATCACTTAGTGCATGTGAATTTGAAGTTGATCCAATTGATCTCTGATTAGATCAATGAAGCACATTGAAGAAATCTTTGATTCAAGAGTTCGGTTGAAGATGAAGAACCTTCGGGAATTCCATTCCAAAGTGATGAATAAATGTTGAAGAGAATTGGAGGAATTCTAATGAAGAAGAAAAATGTAGAAGAAGAATGGCTTAGAGGAAGATGGTCTGGCATTTAGAATTGGCATTTTTCATATGGAGTAACATTTTGTCCCTTTGCCAAAAATTAGGCCAGCCAAAGCCAGCCCACGAGTTCAACCCCACGGCTCATGTGGGAACTAGGCGCCACGCCCATGGGGGAACCCATGGTGCAAGCACAGGGTGGCAGGGCCACGCAGGGGTGTCACGCCCGCGCGGCAGGGGCGCATGAAGCGCGCCCGGAGTGCATGGTGGGCGCTAGGAGCGTGCCCGCAGGAGGCGTGAGTGGGCGCAGAGCGCGCCTGCAGAGAGAACACGGTGCGGGGCGGAACCGTGGAGGTTGGAGGTTCAATTGAGCTGGCTGGGGGAGCTCTAGGTTGATAAAGCGCGAGAAACCCGCGCGCGGATTCGATGTGGGACGCGCAAAATTCACCGGGAGCACATCCTGGTCGTCCGAGTGATCGCGCGGCAGATCTCGGCCGCCCGATACATCGCGCCGCTCGCGATCTAATCTGAGCCGCCCATCTAATCGCGCGCCAGATCTTAACCGTCCGATGCATCTGCGGTTCGTCTTCAACCTCAAGCCAGGCCGAAGCCTCCCCGTGTGCCTCCGTCGAACCAGGAGCAACCCGAGAGAAGATTTCGAGTTCCCGACCACCTCCGATCAAACCGAAGTGTCCCTCGTGATCGTCTGGCCACACCAAACATGTCCATGCATTAAAATGACTCTGCATGCATCAAAGGAGAGATTTCGGAGTTTGGCCGAAGGCAAGCGAAGATGCCGAGGCCATGTGGTGTTCGTGCTATGCATGGACCGGTTTTAAATGAATCCATGCATGCGTTTTAAAATCCATGCACGTAGAGAAGGCTGAAGATAAAAGAGCCCGCGTGAACCGAGGATAGAAACCAGATTTGAAAGTTTTTTAAAGATCCGAAATCTTCGGGATTTTGAAGTTAAACCACGTGGATGTTTTGAGGCGTTTCTCTGCCTATATAAAGAGAGCCTGAAGCACAGAGAAGGCTTGCTGATCCTTTCTTGAAAATCCGAAGTCCCGTGAGAAGCACTTTGTGCCTCGCGAAGTCGAAGCCCCGCGCAGCACCCTGCGCGACAGTGAAGCCCGGAGCACCCCTTTCTCCGCAAGGTTCCTTTTGTGCACTCCTTGCACGAAAGAAGAAAGGAAGTCCCCTGCGCTCCTTCCCCTTGCGCGGCAGGAAGACCCCGTGGCCGCAGCACCTTGCGCGCCCACGGTTGAAGCCCGCACTTGCACGGCAGTTGGTGTCCTTGACACCCTGCGCGCCCACGGCTGTCAGAGGACTTGCACGGCTGTTGAAGGCAGGAAGGCCGAGGCTTGTATTCAAGCACCTTGCGCGATCCAAAATTAAGAACACCCTGGGCAGTGTGTGTGCTTAGTACAACATGAAGATGAAGTGCATTACATACCTACGGGTTGTGTGCTAAGTGAAGAGGAAAGCCACATCAAGTGAAAGACATACACCCTAGCCGTGAGTGCGCAAGAAGAAGAGGAAGACCGAGGCCATACCTTGGTTGTGCCAAATTGAAGAACACACTTTGTGTGTGAATTTGAAGAAGAGGCCGTAGCCCTTGTGTGTACAAAATGGAGAACCAAGTGTGTGCATAAGTGAAGTGCACACTTTAACGAAGATTAAAAGAACAAGGTAGTGTGTGTGCTTAGTAAGTGAAGTAGGCCAAGCCTTGTGTTTTCTAATTGATCAAAGGAAGTGTGTGTGAGCAAACAAGAACAAGAAGGCCGAACCTAGTGTGTGTGCACTAAGTGGAGTGAACACACTTAGAAGAATTAGAAGACACTCACACAAAGTACAACACACATTTAAGTGTGTAATCAAAAGGAACAAAATGTGTGAAGGACAAGAAGAAGGTGTGTGCTAAAAGTGTTACACCCTTTGTGGGTTTATTGCACCAAGAGAAAGAAGAAGGGGAGTGCATGCATGCATGCATGCACATGCACACGTGAACAAAGCCAAATCTGGTTGTGTGCATTTGAGGAGTCCAGGACCAGGAGTTCTTGAAGAGTTTTGAGAAGCCATGCAATCAGTGCATGAGGATGCAGAGATGCCATGCACTCAGTGCATGAAGTTGATGTGAAGTGAGACTGGACCAGACTGAAGTTAAATACATCATTTGTCTGAGTATTCAGTAGTTGGAGAGAAACCAGGTCATCCTGAGAAGAAGGAGATAAATCCTGAGCAAGACGAGAAGACCTGATCAACTCAAGTGATCAGAGGTACAGAACAAGGCCAGCAGTCTTTATCCCAGACTTCTGAAGATACTTGAAGAAGCTTAAAGTGAAGAAGAGCTACTCGTGTGACTCGAGGAGCCAGGAGAAGCCCCCTGTGAGACTCAGGGTGGAAGAAGTCTTCAGTGGGATTCTGGAGCAGGCCAATGGGACTCTAGTAACACTGTGGGATGCAGTATAAAGACCCTCCTGTGGGACTCAAGAGAGATACAGTGGGACTTTGTATCGACCATTGTAATTCTAACAAGTTATAATGGAAGAAACCATGTTGGGGCGTATAACCAACATGGCAAGGACGTAGGCCTTTGGTGCCGAACCTTGTAAATCCTTGTGTCCTATGCCTTTACATTTACTGCATCACTCGAGGAAAGGCTGAGAGATACAAGAAGAGTGGATCAAGGCTTTAACCGGCCATAGAGGTTTAATTGATAAGGAATCAATTAGTAAAAAGTTTTAAGGGATCACTGATTCACCCCCTCCCCCTCTCAGTGATTCACACTGATCTGGGCACTTCACATAGGACTCCCCAAAATGTCAAAGGTCTATATTTCTATTTGGGTTGTAGCCAACCACCTTATTAATTCATCAAATTTTATTTCCATAAAAATAAGATTTATCTCTTGGCTAAATCACCAAGATATATATAAGGTAAATGATAAGGATGCATGGAGTGCAACTCTCTATGGTATATTATTAGGATCCAAGGTTTTGGAGAAACCTTAAAAAATAATTAGAGATATTGTTGAATTTTAGAACTACTTATCACCCTAAAAAAGATGGCTAATTTTAGAGGACTATTCAAACTCCATTGGATATGATGAGATCTTGTTGGATGAAATTATATGGATTCTTGGATAAACACCTCCCCTTTTGTAGAGTTCTAATATTAAAATATTTTCCACTCTAATATACATATGACACCATATGAGGATTTGTATGAGAATAAAAGTAGGAATCCAACATGATGGGATGAAGTTGGAGAGTGTAAATTTATAGGTCATGATATTGTCTAATAAATGATGAAGAAGGTGCAAAACACTCAGTGTCATATGAATGCATCAAAAAGTTGACCTAAGATTTATGTAGATAATAATAAATAAGATCTATATTTTGATTATGGCGACAAGTTATTCTTTTAGATATCTCCTTAGATGTGGGTTATGAGATTTTAGAATAAGGGGAAGCTGATCCCTACATACATCTATCCCTTCAAGATTCTTAAATGTGTCATGGCCATAACCTATCGCTTATGACTCCCTCTAGACCCCTACAATGTGTATGGTGTGTTCAATGTATTTATTTTGAGTAAGTACATACCAAACCCCTTATATGTACTGAACTCAAGATTTGTGAAACTAGAATATGATCTCTCATATGAGAGACAATCAAAGGAAATTCAATATCGTAGTGATAAGGTGTTACAAAACAATAACACTCATTTGGTAAAAAATCAATGGGGGAATCATAAGTTTGATAATGCTATTTGGGAACTTGGGGATGTGATGAGAGAAAATTACCCTCACTTTTTTTCTTCTATGTAATATAATTTCAAGGATGAAATTGTTTTTATGAGGGTAGAATGTAATGACCCGAGTTTAAGTAAAATATCCCTTCATAAATTAATATTATGTTTGATATCTTTCTCAAGCAATGAAATAAAAAATATAGAGTATTTTAAGGTATCCATAGAATTGGCTGGAATAAACAATGGAAACTGAATTTAGATATATATATATATATTAAAAAAGAACAAAATAAAATATTGTTCACTTTAAATTTCGACTCAACTAATGTAGATAAAAAATAATGAAAAAATTCTTTTCTAAAATTAATTTTTTTTAAATTATGATATAGTTTAGTATGAATACTATATTAACTGTAGTATAATTAATAATTTATAGATAATAAAAAGAGTTCTAGAAAAATTACTAAAAGACATTTTCCTATAAAAATAATTTTTACTATATTTTATAATTTTATTTAATTGTGAAATTTATAAAATTTAGAATGATAATTTTAAAAAATTAAAATAAATTTTATATTTAACATAAAAATACCATCCTAGGATTATATTTCGATATTTTTCTATGAAAATTTATTTTTAGGTTAATAGTGAAATATATAGATTTTATTAATACTATGACTTGTATGAAATTAATAGCATATAAGTATGGATTATAAATTTATTAAACCCTATTCTTGAAAAAAATATGAATTTTATAATTTATGTTATATTTTTTAAACTATATATTATAGTTTACAAACCTATATTTATTATTTTAGAACTCAAGTAATATTTTATTTCTCAAAATTATTCAAAGACATTATACATTTAATATATTATAATTAATTAATTTTTACAACATTAGAAATTGAACAAAAAAATTTGATTTAAAATTTATAATCAATAGGTCTCTATCATCTAATAAGGGCCACTTTATTTTTTGTCATAATGATTAAGTTACCTTTAGTAAAAACCGGTTACCGTGGTAAAAGTTAAAATAGTAAAAGTGATAATTCAAGGGGTAGAGGGATTGAAAAATGTTTAGAAAAATGTGTGAATTTTTTTTCAGGGATTTATAGACCTCATATTTTCCCTACTTCATAATTTATCAAATTTTGGTGCCACATTCCTTGAGAGCGGCTTCCCAATATTGAAAAGTTTTGGATACTTAAAAAATTCCATCCTTTTTCACTTATAAAGAGGATATCCTCTCCTCACATAAAATCACACCAAAACCCCATAATTTTAGTATAAAATATTACTAAACCACTTATAAAAATTCTTATAATGCTATAATCTTCTAGAAACATGACCCCTCAATGTATTAATCCCCTTTACAAAGGAGACAATCAAAGAAGTTAGGTATAAGTTCCTAACATCACTATATAATTTCTATTTAATTTTGTGAACTCCTTATTATTGAAATTTAATTAAAATATATTAAAATTATAACATAATAATCATTATAATGATATTTTATTATAATTACAATTCAATCATTAACCACATGTTTTATTTTCCATTAACAAATACAAAAACTTGAAATATGCATATATGCGAACCTCCGCCTCCATGAATAACGAGTTCGTTTTACTTCAATACCTAACATAGATAGTAAAATAGGTAATATAATAAATAATTATGATATTTATAACTTATTTATGGTTCTAGGATACTATTACATATATCCTCTTTATCATGTTCTTTAAAAATGATATAATCATCCATGCATGTGTGCGGACTACCACCTCCATGGTATAATACATTCCATTTTTCAACACGTCCTCTAATGGATAGACATAAGAATGGTTTTTAAAGATAAAAATAAATTTTATGATATTAATAAAGTTTATGTAATATAAATTTATCATCTTCTTAATGCTATGAGTGATAAACCATTGTTATAAAATTGACTATCTTATACAAATGAACTAAGAAGAAAAACAATTTATTCAACTATATAATTGATTACTATTTATCACTTATTCTCTAATTTATTTATAATTATAATATATCAGAATAATAAACTCTAAAGTATATCATTATGATAATTTTATATTGATATTTCAACTAAATCACAACATAATTTTCCATTGAACATGGTATGTGCATGTTTGGTTTAGTTTGAGAACCTACTTGAAAAATGTTTCAAAATTATATCATGGATGATTATGAGAACATTATTAATGGTGTAATATGATATAAATATTAAAATATAGGGTTTTTTGTGATATTTTATTTCTATTTCAATATCTAATTCACTATATAAGAAAACACCCTTTGTGGGTTAAAAATGACCGAAATATGCTTATGATTGATTTCATCTTCTAGGATAAATTCTAAAGAACCCATGAAAGGAACATTAAACTTAAAAAATAATTATAAAACAAAATATATATTAAATCTAATAATATTTTAAGGATAAACATTGAAATAATATTGAATACTGGAATATCCCCTATAAACCTATTATAAATGCTTTAAAGTATAAATACCCATTGTGGGAAAATATATAACTAATAAAAATATATAGATTAATTATAAATGAAAACTATAAATATAAAAAATAAAGATTAAGGTTATAAAATATGTTATTAAAAGGTTTATTTTTATGATACAAGAATTTAAATTACCTTTTGAAATTCAATAGTCAACGAAAGTGTAACGCCCCGACCCCAGAAGCCCAGAGTCGGTGCATTATTATGTTTCCTTGGAATGATCATAAAATATCAAGTCTCTAAAGACCCATTAGTTTTGTAGCCTTGTAAGTAAAAGGTACATTCATAATTTTTTACATTACATCATAAAATGAAAAACTACAACAACATTGTCTCTATAGACAACAATGAGATCCCATAGACTATCCCTGGAGGTCAGTAATAATATACTTCTTTGCATCTGGGGAAAATAAAACATAGAAAGGGGTGAGATCAGATGCTCAGTAAGGATAACATTATAGCAGAAACCTTTATAAATAAGCATTAACATTTATGGTAGTGTATAATACTAGAAGAAAAGCCTTTTAAACTTACACTTCAGCATAATATGGAAAAGATAAAATAAAGTAATGCCATTTACTTATTCACATAGATATTCTACTAGACAAATGATCATATGAAATATCAATAACCACTTTCATAATGATGGAATGCATAATTCCAAACTATTATCACCACAAAGTGAAGGGCTTGTGCCAAGACTACAAATAGATTTTGTCAAGCCCTTATCCCAAGACACTAGTTTGTCTCATGAGACCTACCAATGTATCAAGGAGCTAAAGCAGGTTTCACCCGTCACTTACTAAGTCCAAGGAATTCCTCATATAAAAAGTTTGAAACATAACATAAACATTCGTATTAAAACTAGCATACGAAATGTCAATACATTATCCACAAACCATGAATGGTATAAAAATAGCACATCCGCAGTCAAACATGACTTATTCAATATAATATGGAAGATTTTATTATAACATATTAACCTCAATCGAGAATAATTTAGGATATTTACATAGATGAAAATAATCACCAAAACTGTTTGAGAGAAATATCCCCTTATTCTTGAAAATATTTAGAAGTCACACTATTTGTCAAGAAGTCGTTTAAAAATAGATTTTTGAATCAAAGTGTACCATACCACTTTGAATCTTTTAAAATTAATTTTAATTTTAAAACATTAATGTTCACATAAATAAATCCTAAAAAACCATTTTTAAAACATGGACATTAATGAGAAAGATTTAAAAGAATAAAACTTTAAAACATTTAAAATGATATTTTAGTTAGAGTTTATGACCAAAATAGTGACACTTGAATACAACTAATTGACGTAACAAAAACTTTGAAATATCATGAGAATAAAGGGATTCATGATATACTATGTCAAAGTACATTATATACACCACATAAATGTGATTTTGTGTATAACAACAAAGAAGTCTCAATGGAATATAAACTGAGATGAAATCTCTTATAAAGACTGTATACTTATGTTAAGGATAAATCAAAGACATAATTATGTGTGACAAATATAAACACACTCAATATGATTGGATATTCGGTGTATATCAATCAGAGTACCTTCACACATATTCTTGTAAAAATAACTCCAATGAATTGGATATTTAACTCAACAAATAGAGATTGAGTTTAAATTACTCTTATCAAGTTCATATCGATGACTTGAGAATTTATCAATGGAGTTATTATGTGTCTCAAAAGTATATCCATATAAAGGGGAGTGTAAAATTATGACATATGCAAATGAATAGTGATTCCACACATAATCTTGGAGTAAAATAATCAATGAAGTATGCGTAAAGCCGAATGAGTGGAAATTGAAATTTCAAATTACCTTCTCGATTTGGTAACTTATGAAATATACACCCATGAAATAAGGATCATAAAATGATGATGTAAATATCCAAAAATTAAAGTATATTACACAATTAATACAATAATGGGCAGTACACACACCACATGTAATAAATAATTGGCGAACAATGGAAATCTCACAGAATTAAAAGTGAGATAAGAAACCCCTTACTTTATACATATTCTTTGGTCGAGGGTAGGTTAACCTCTTTTATAATGGTGAAATAATTGTTATTAAATTATAAAATAATCACATTCATTAATATGATATCATATATGATCTTTTAACATTTCTTTCGTAATAATATCTTAGTATTATCGTCGTTTCGGGTGTTATCTTACTCATTTTCTCTTATATTTTTTATTACATAAGCCGTGTTTGTGATGGATAGGTTGTATATTATTCATATACATAATGATATCAAGTACTTAAACATTATTTTTAATCATCAAATTAGAATTAGACTTGAATGGATATGATGGGGGTTGAATCTAATCGCGTTCGTGGAGACGGTAGTCCGTACGTACGCACGAGCGACAATATCATTATTTTGATATTAAAATAATATATAATTTGATTGTATATGATATAAAAAGAATTATTATAATGTTATATTTATTATTTAATTAATTTAAACATCATTATCATACCCATCCAAATAATAATGTCTTGAATAACAATTACACCACGACGTGGAGACGGTAAGCCGTACATACGCACGTATGGTGACATGTCCTTCAAAGTATGGATAGAATAATGAATATGGTTGTACCATATTTATAATAAAATCAAAATATATATAAGATACTATAGTTATTGTTTTAGAATGTAAATAACAAATAAAGAATAAGTGGAAGAAGAAAGGAACTTGAAAGAGGGTGGTGAAAACATTACCTCTTCTTCGGGTTCTTCCATTTGATTTGATCAAAAGCGATCATTAGGTTGGATTTCTGATCAAACTAAGGCCTATAGGTTGAATTGAGGGATGTTTATAGAATATTTGGGTAGGGTTGTTATGAGAAAAAGGCTTTGAAGGTGCGAATTATAGAGACGGGGGAGTGCCCTTTTATAAGAGGGGTGAGGGGCACCTTTGGAAAAGCAAGAAATATTATTTTTTAATAAAATCATATTTGGTTTCTAATGGATCAAAAGTGGACTATTTAATGGTTAAATTGGGTATAGGTGTATACCCACTCATCCAATAGGATTTATATAGGTTTGTGTTACCATATTAACTTTATCTTTTTGATTTAACTCTTAGTTAAATAGTTTGACATTTACCATGTCTCTTTGTATTCTTATATTATATAGTTAATAAACATACTATATACTTCCAAGAGAACCTAAAGTGGTCCATTAATGATAAAACTATCATTATATAAGTCCTTTTTCCAGTCCGTAGATTTTTAGGAATAGAATATCAATTAAAAATATAATATTTGTTTCAAAAACTCATTTATAACAATTTTGACACTATTTAATAATTGATTTTTTGTAAAATCCTAAAAACATTATAAATTTAAAAAAAAATTAATTTAAGCAATCCTAAAATGTCATATTAAACAATTATTTTCGTGGATGTTATCAAAACTTTGAAATTATATTTATTTTAACATTTATAATAACAATTATTTGATTTTTTCGTTAATAAGAAAAATAGTGCATCATTATTGTGTCCTAAATAAATTTAATTATTCAATGTCTAAAAATTATAAATAAAATACCATTATGTTGGAAATAGTTTTAGATTTATAATTAATATTTATAGTCGAAAATATAACATATATAACCCTATGTAAAAATTATTTTTCTAAAAGATATATGCTTTTGTCATTTTTGTATTTACTTTAACATAATTAATATAAAGTGTCATTATCACTTACAAGTGGCTCTATAGGGTCCCAAAATCAACCCAAATATACCCATGGTCGGAAATGTATCAACTAATAGAGTTTGGACACATTTTAGGGCAATTTAATATTATTATAATATTATTTGATTACCCTTATTTACCGGATTTACCCTTTAACCATGGTAAATAAAATATTTACCGAAGTAATTATTCAAAATGTCTAAAAATAAAAGTTACCTATTTACACAATTTTGACCTCACGATTATAACTATGGAATCCATTTTTCTAAATTGAAAATACAGAAGTGGAAGAAATTAATTTAAAATTAATTCCCGTTGTCAAAACAAAGAGCGTGTTTTTTAAGAAATAATAACTATCCAAAGATTGAAACCTATTTATGTCTAGTTTAAATTTGAAATTACACAAAATTACCAATATTGGTTTAAATGGTAAAAATATATTCTAATTATACTTTAAAACCTTTCAATACTATAATTTGTCACTATAAATTATTTAGATTAAAAAAGTTTTTTTTAATTAATGTTTAGTATTTTTCATTATTCATCAAAATTTGAATGTTTTCTAAAAAATACCAAAAATTCACTCTAAGATAATTTGGATATTCCAAATCCCTAAAATGATGTCCATTTTGAAAGATAAAATTTATAAAATTTTAAAAAGTGGGTATTACTATTCATAACAGCAAGTTTGATTGGTTGTGGTGGGTGTTAGAACTCGAAGTTGCGTACAACACACACTACTATATTATTCAAAGGGAAGCATAACATGGAAGCTTGGGGTGTTAAATTCTCCCCTAATTCAAATAATTTCATCATAGAAATTTTTTTAAAATTGGGATTCAGAATATAATGGAAAGTCCCACATCGGAAAAAGAGTCAATAAAACTATCACTTTAACAGAAAGAAAGAGAAGTAAAAAGGTCACCCAAGATAACCCATACTAGTAATCCATGTAGGAAAACATGGATATGGATGATAAAATTTGTGTCATGTTCTGATGGATATGGATATAAAACATGGTCAGGAGAAATTAAATAACAATAAAACCAAAAACTTGTCATGGGACAAATGATCATTAGTCTCCCAGTAGGAAAAGTAAACAGACAACATTTTTTTAAGTAACATTACATAAAGATGAGGAATTCATTCATGAGATTAACTAATACCTTAAAGAGATATACTTACTTTTTAAGTAGACTTTCATTCCTTAAAAAATTTCTACCACTAAATCAATTTTTTTAAGAAATGGGTATTCAAGAAGACATGGTCACACTAGAAGAGCTAGAATAAACTTATATAGAATCACATGATCCATGAAGGATAAACTATATATTTACCTTGTCTTTAGATATTAATCAAAACCAAAACGGTTAGTATAAGATCTGATGATCCCCCAAAAGGACATTCCATTACTGAAAGAAACACTAATCTTAATTTCTAAAACTAAGCTAACATTTCCCCAAAGTTAAATAAATACCATTCAATAAAAAATTGTCCTTACAATCCTTCAATATAATCAAAAATAATATGGAAACCCAAAACTTAGAAGAATTTGTTTATGTAGTCTTGCATGATAAATTGTATCTCCAAATGACATCAACTACTCATAAAGTCACATAATTAAAAGTAATTTATCTAATCACATATTCTCTATTATTGGTTAAACATTTCCATAAATAACCAAAATCTCTATAAATCCACAATAAAAACATACATAAAAATCCACCATTACTCCTCAAATGAAATCCCATTGTATTATATTTTCCTTGGGAATATAGTGTTCCGAACAAAGAGAACATCTTCCAAAATTACATTTATCACTTAATCACAAAATCATTTTCCTATACTAAGGGTATTAATTTGATAAGATATAAGATCCCAAATCAACTTATTATTGATAAATAAAATCATTTAGCTAAAAATAATTAGTCACACTAACCAGGGACTTCACATAGTCCAGTGGTAGGTGATAAATCCCATCTCACTTTGGTTTTGGGTTTGATTCCCACAACTTTTTCCAACGCGACGAGTTGTCACACGGTCTACGTGTTTTCCTTTTTCAAAAAAAATATTTTATAACATTACCAAAATGGGATAAATTTATCAAAATAACCATAACATAATTTAACCACAAATTTTATCTCATACCTTTCATTTTCATCCCAAAATATAATAACTTGTAATTTCCTCAAACCCAATGATCATATAAAACCAAATGGTTATTTATAACCATATTCACAAGAGAAAAGATAAGTCTTCCTCAAATATCATTTTCACATGACAAACTGCAGGGTTACAAATACAAGAGAAAATTATTCCAAAGTAATCCCATCAATAAGGAGTACTAGTAATTTTAAAAATTTCGCCAACCATTTATTTCCACATAGCTTCTTCTTTGACCAAGAAAATATCCTATAGAATAGGGCATTCACCCAGTTAATGGCTAGGTCCTCTACATTTATTGAAAATGAATGTAAATGGTTTCTTGGGACCATTTTTATTTTCTTCCATAGTACCGTTCATTTTTCCTCAGTAATTCTTCACTTTATGTCCTTCTTTTCCACATGTAAATCATTTCATTGTTCCATTGAGACACTTTCCTAGGTGTCTCATTCCACATTTCCTGCCTGATGGAAATTGGGGATTATTTTCTCCATGGTATCCACTACTGGATCTCTTATCATTCATCACCTTTATCTTCTTTGTTCAGTTTGGGAGTTGGTTAATATATATGTTGTTGATCATATATTTGAAAAACTGATATAGCATGAACATGATATCTTTTACACCTATCAAAATTCCAATTTTTTTCTCATTTCCACCACTGTTACCACATTGTACATCATGCTCAAAGTTACTATGACTTACATGGAAGCCAACCATTGAATAAAACCAGAAATCGTTTTGTGAGTAACAATAGTCATAAAATCATTTATAGAATATCATGACACCATATTTTCAATTGGAAACACCTTATGATTAACCAAGGTCATTTATTCTCTTCTTATATTAAAATACATCAAATCGGTTTGTAAATAAATTGTAAATTATCCTAAGCATATCCCTCGGGAGTTTCGTAAACAAGAGTGCGGCAAGGCCCGTTGTCATGCACCAGTCCCTATTCGAGTCTAGCTCAAAGCGGTGTTTTCGAGTTTTACCCCTAGGTATATATGTTCCAGAGCCACCTCTAACTGTTCGTATCCATACAGGGATGTATTTCTCTTAAACCCCACAAAATCTCTATAATACCAAAATTATTTGAAGTTCTTCTATACTAATCCTCAAAGTCCATCTTAGGTCTATGTGCTCTAATCAGAGTTTATCTAAATCTAGATTCTGAGGTTTGTACTAATCTTCCTCCAATACCAACTGTAACGCCCCGACCCCAGAAGCCCAGAGTTATTTTATTTTTACGTATCATTGGCATGATCATAAAAGATCATGTCTCGATAGAACAATTAGTTTAGTAGCCTTATATTCACAAGATATATTCATAAGGTTTACATTACATAATAAAATGAAAAACTACAACAACATTGTCTCCATAGACAACACTGAGATCCCATGGACTATCCCTGGAGGTCAGTAATAATATACTTCTTTCCATCCTGGGAAAATAAAACATAGAAATTGGTGAGATCAGATGCTCAGTAAGGATAACATTATAGTGGAACCTTTCATAAGTAAGCATAAACATTTAAGGCAATGTATAATACTTGAACAAAAAGTATTTTAAACTTGAACATCAACATAATATGGAAAAGATAAAATCAAATAATTAAATTTACTTATTCACATGGATATTCTACTAGTCTAATGATAACATGCAATATCAATAACCACTTTCATAATGATGGAATGCATAATTCCAGACTATCATAACCACATAGTCAAGGCCGTGTGCCAATACTACAAATAAGATTTTGTCAAGGCCTTGTGCCAAGACACTAGTTTGTCTCATGAGACACACCTATGCATCAAGGAGCTATGGCGGGCTCCACTCGTCACTTAATATGTTCAATGCTTTACTCATATGAAAAGTTGGAAACATAACATAAACATTCGTATTAAAACAAGCATTTGAAATGTCAATACATTATCCACAAACCATGAATGGTAGAAAAATAGCACATCCACTGTCAAACACAACTCATTCAATTCAATAAGGAATATTTTATTGTAACATATTAACCTTAATCGAGAATAATGAAGGATATTTACATAGATGAAAATAATCAGAAAAACTATTTGAGAGAAATTTCCCCCTTTTTCTTGAAAATATCTAAAAGTCACCCTATTTTTCATGAAGCTGTTTAAAAATAGATTTTTAAATCAAAGTGTCCAATACCACTTTGAATCTTTTAAAAGTAATTTTAATTTTAAAACATTAAATTCTATATAAATAAATCCTTAAAAACCATTTTTAAAACATGGAAATTAATGATAAATATTTAGAAGAATAAATCATTAAAACATTTAAAAATGATATTATAGTTAAAGTTTATGAACAAAACAGAGACAATTGAATTAAAATAATTGAGGTAATAAAAACTTTGTAATATCATGAGAATAATGGGATCCATGATATACTATGTCAAAGTACATTACATACACCATATTAAAGTGATTTGGTGTATAGAAACAAAGAAGTCTCAATGGAATGTAAATTGAGATGAAATCTCTTATAAAGACTGTATCCTTAGGTTAAGGATAAATCAACGACATAATTATGTGTGAAAAATATAAATACACTCAATATGATTGGATATTCAGTGTATATCAATCAGGGTACATTCACACACATTCTTTTAAAAACAACACCAATGAATTGGATATTTAACTCAACAAATGGAGATTGAGTTTAAATTATTCCTATCAAGTTCATATCAATGACTTGAGAATTTATAAATGAATTAATTATGTGTGTCAAAAGTATATCCATAGAAAGAGGAGTGGAAACTATGAAATATTCAAATGAATAATGATTCCACACATAATCATGGTGTAAAATAATCAATGAAGTATGCATAAAGCCGAATGAGTGGAAATTGAAATTTCACATTCCCTTATCAGTTTGGTAACTTACGAAATATAAAACCATGAAAGAAGGATCATAAAATGATGATGTAAATATCCATAAATTAAAGTATATTACACAATTAATACAATCATGGGAAGTACACACACCACATGCAATAAATAAGTGGTGAACAATGGAAATCTCACGGAATTAAAAGTGAGATAAGAAATTCCTTACCTTGTACATGTTCCTTGGTCGAGGGTAGGTTAACCTCCCATTTAATGGTGAATCAATTTTTATTAAATTATACAAGAATCACATACATTAATATGATATCATATATGATCTTTTAACATTTATTTGTTAATAATATCTTAGTATTATCATCATTTCGGGTGTTAACTTACTCGTTTTATTTTATATGTTTTGTTACATAAGACATGTTTGTTATTGATAGGTTGTATATTATTCATATAAAGAGTGATATCAAGTCCATAAAAATTATTTTTAATCATCAAATTAGAATTATACTTGAATGGATACGATGGGGGATGAATCTCATCACGCTCATGGAGACGGTAGTCCGTACATACGCATGATCGACAATATCATTCTTTTGATAATAAAATAATATATAATTGGAAGGTATATATTATATATAGAATAATTATAATGTTATATTTATTATTTACTTCAGTTACACATCATTATCATACCCATCCAAATAATAATGTTTTGAATAACAATTACACCACAGTGTGGAGACGGTAAGCCGTACGTACGCACGTATGGTGACATGTCATTCAAAGGATAGATAGAATACTGAATATGGTTGTACCATATTTATAATAAAATCACAGTATATATAAGATACTGGATTTATTGTTTTATAATGGAAATAACAATAAAATAAGAAGTGGAAGAAGAATGGAACTTGAAAGAGGGTGGTGAAAACATTACCTCTTCTTCGGGTTCTTCCTTTTGATTTTATCAAAATGGATCCTTAGGTTGGATTTATGATAAAAAAAGGCCTCTAGGTTTAAGTGAGGTATGTTTATAAAATATATGGACAGGGTTTTGCTGATCCAAAATTCTTTTAGTGTGTTAATTAGAGAGAAGGGAGAGTTCCCTTTTATAGGAGGGGTGAGGGGCACCTTTAGAAAAGCAAGAAATATTATTTTATAAAAAATTCATATTCGGTTTTAATGGCTCAAAAGTGGATTATTTAAAGTTTAAGGTATGGATAAGTCTAAAACCACTCAACCAAAAGGGTTTAGACAGGTTTGTGTCCCTATATTAACTTTATCTTTTTGTTTTAACTCTTAGTTAAATCATTTGACATTTACCATGTCTCTTTGTATTTTTATATTATATAGTTAATAAAATTACTATATACTTCCAAGAGACCCCAAGTGATACATCATTAATAAACCTATAATTATATAAGTCCTTTTTCTGAACCTTATATTTTTAGGAATATAATATCAATTAATAATATAATATTTTTTTTAAAAACTCATTTATGTAAATTTTGACACTATTTAATAATTGATTTTTGTTAAAGTCATAAAAACTTTATAAATTAGAACCAAATTAATTTAAGCAATCCTAAAATGTATTATTAACCAATAAAATTCGTGTATGTCATCAATACATTGAAATAATATTTATTTTAAAATTTATAATACCAATTATTTAATTCTTTCATTAATAAGGAAAATGCTGCATCATTATTGTGTTATAAATAAATTTAATTATTCAATGTATAAAAATTAATAATAAAATACCATTATGTATGAAATATTTTTATCTTTATAATAAATATTTATATTCCAAAATATAACATATATAACCTTATGTAAATTTTTTTTTTCTAAAAGATATATGCTTATGTCATTTTTGTATTTACTTTTACTTAATTAATATAAAGTTTCATTATCACTTACAAGTGGCTCCATGGTGTCCAAAAATAGACCCAAATATGACCATGGTCGGACATGTATCAACCAATTGGGTAAGAACACGTTTTAGGGTAATTTAATATTATTATAATATTATTTTGTACCTTTATTTATCGGTTTTACCATTTAACCATGGTAAATAAAATATTTTCCGAAATAATTATTCAAAATTTTCAAAAATAAAAGTTACCTATTTAAACAATTTAGTCCACTTGATTATAAATATGGAATCCATGTTTCTAAATTCAAAACATAAATGTGAGAGAAATTAATTTAAAATTAATTTCCGTTGTCAAAACAAAGAGCGTGTTTTTACGAAATAATAACTATCAAAATATTGACACTTGTTTATGTCTTGTTTAAATGTAAAATGACATCAAATTACCAATATTGGATTAAATGTTAAAAATATATTTTAATTATATTTTTAAGCCTCTAAATATTATAATTTATTACTAAAAATTATTGGGATTAAAAAAGTTGTTTTCAATTAATGTTTAGTATTTTTCACCATTCATCAAAATTTGAATGTTTTCTAAAAAATACCAAAAACTCACCCTATGATAATTTCGATATTCCGAATACAGAAATGATGTCCATTTTGAAATATAAAATTTATAAAATTTGAAAAAGTGGGTATTACTATTCATAACGCCTAGTTTTATTGGTTGTGGTGTGTGTTAGAACTCGAAGTTGCGTGAAACTCACACTACTGTATTATTCTAAGGGAAGCATACCATGTAAGCTTGTGTTGTTATACTAAGAGACTTCGGTAACTCGAAAATATTTCTTTGAGTTATATGGATTTTTTAACGTCATCCTTAAATATTCTCCTTATTAATTTATTATTCTGTTTATATTATTTTATATTTTATATTTCTAGGAAAAATTCATCTTTTTATTCAAATATTCTTACTTTAGTATTCTCTCCCCTAAAATACAATATTATCAAAAATGAAACTTCATCTTTTAATTGGATCTTTGTTTCAAGTATATGTTTTAACTTAATGAAAATCTTCTAATTTCATGTATTAAAATCCATGTATGTATTAATTTATGTGATATTAATACTTTGATCTGAAAATTTTTAAAATGTAAGTTTTATTATCAAGTTTTTTTGATGTGGGTTCTCCAAAATGTTATTTAAAAAAAATTGAATTTTCGTTCAAAAAAAGGTTTTAACTTTTGATTCCATATTACTCTTTATCCCAAGGGATATATTTTCTATAAAGCTATGATGTATGAAGAACTCTTTGAAATATATTATGATTTTCATTTTTAGGTGATTAAATTTGGTACCAATTGATTTGGTTAGTGAGGTTATTTTTATGAAACCTTTTAAAATGTAATGTAAAACACATTCTTATTCATGGGATTTAATTATGTGATTATTATATATTTTCTTGTGCAACACATGAATAGTTTTTCATTAAGTGATAGATGGGACCTATATATCCCTCCAATTCATTGGGAAAAGAAATACATATCATGATATAATGGTGAGATGAGTGGTGATTCTCAATCTACAATGGGAACCACGTTATGATTCATAATCTACTATGGGAAATAGGTTGGGAAGCTTGATCCACTATGGGAAACATGTTGTGATGACTAATACACTATAGGAAATAGGTGGTGATACCTGATCCAAAATATTGTGTTTCAATTCTTATGATAAGTCCACATTATTTCAATATGTGACTATTCTATACGCCTAGATAATTATTTATTTCTCATTTTCTTCATAGTATTTATGACATGTTATATTTCTTATCATATGGAATTACTTGTTTGACTATTATAAAATATGAATAGTTTTTATGAATATATAGTATTATAATTAGAGATATATATTCTTCTTATGGTTTCTCATATGATTATGAACTCACCCTTAGTAACATGTTGATATGTTTATTATTCCCTTGTTAAGAATTTAAGCCTACCCATTTCTTTTATTTCTATTTCCTAGGTCCTGAGGAATATTTTAACCTGTGATATATATTATAAAATATCTATTATGATTAAATTATGAATAAAGTATCACAATATTTGAAAAATAATTCTCTTATTTAACTAGTCTCCAAATATACTAAACATATCGATTATCATGAAGTTGATATTATTATTGTAATGACCCAGAATTTCTGTGGAAATTTTTTTCTTAAATACATGGGAATTTAACAAGTTCGCGAAAATTGACGGCATGTGATTCCGAGTCTCAAGGTGACTGGAATCAATTATTGAAGTTTTGTTTGGGTACGTTTAGTAAATGTACAAGCATGTTTTTATAACTTATGAACCGGTGCTCGGAATTGAAATCTGTTGGCACCGTTGAACTCACATTGCTAGTATTCGCTTAAGAAAACATTCACCTCGATGGTAGATGGTCATAAATAAAAGATAGTTTTTGGGTTTCTAATGAATGAATTAAATAAAAATAAATTTGTAGCTTTATTTTTATTTTGGTTGGTTGAATCCTCAATGTATAAGTAGGAGGTGGGGACAACCACACCTTAACCTCCCATGAGAGGTTATGGTGGTGGGGCCCACCCAAACCTAACCTCCTCTTCATGTTTAATATGGTGGGGACCACCTGAGGTTAAAACCTCTTGAACTCTCTATTAAGTGTGGAGAAACCTCTTGATCTCCCCACTTAATGGTGCCCCCACCCCTCCACCTTAATGGATCCAACACACAAGCATTTATGGTTCCAAATCCTCCACATTAATTTTGTGCCAACCACTTGAATTAATTAATTAGAGCTAACCTAATTAATTAACCCATTTTAATTTTGTGCCAAAAATTAAATAATAGATAAAAAAATCAATTATTTTTTGTTAGAATTTGTCTTTTGGGGAGAATTTTGGGAAGAGGAGAGCTTGGGAGAATTAGAGTTTTCCAATGAAGAACCTCATCTATCAACGAAGAATGAAGAACATGTTCATCCAATGAAGAATGCTAGAAACGATCTCCTTAGATCTTTTTCCCCAGACTCATACCGATGAGGAGCATCTTCCACAACTGATGTGCGAGCTATGTATTGGAAGTGTGCGGCAGATGCGACAAACAACGACCACTCCGTCTTCTTCCTGCAACTTCATCGTCGAACCACGAACAATGGTATGGGTATATTTGTGTAATATTTCTTTCCTTCTTTTTGTCTTCAGTTGGAAAGGAATCGTTGAAAAGGATGTAAAAATTTTAAGTTCACCTTTCTTCTTACTTGATGTGCCAAATGTTACCACCCTAAAGGTGGAGGGCGCGTGCCAAACTAACATGGCCCAACCCCTCCACCATTCATGTTTGTGACGATCTTCATCAAGGTGATGAGGGGACGGGATGACGAAGGCAAAGGCCGCAATACCCACAGCCTTCGCAAACCGTACTTCCCTCACGGAGCATCGGCCAAATCAGTTCCACCACCTTGGGAAGAACCGCGCCACCCGCCAGCTTTCAAGCCGCGTTGGCCACACCGCTCATCAGCCGAGCCACCCGCTAGCCTAAGCCATGCCAGCTTCAGGCTGCCCGCTGGCCGGCCGCCTGCAACCACCCGGCCTGCCCAGCCCCCTCCAACCTGCCCTGCTACCTCTCGGCGGCCTGCCGGCCTACCCGGATGCCTCCCGTCAGCCCACCGGCTTTCCCTGACGCCTCCCGGCAACCCGCCGGCCTGCCCGACCAACTCTCGGCCACCCGCCGCCAAGCCGCGCCGACCTTCTGGCCAAACTGACTCCCTAGCTGCGCCGACCTCCCGAGCCAGCCCGCAGCCCCCTCCCAGTTCCCTAGCTGAACCGGCCCCGACAACGACCTTCAGGCCGAGCCGCGCTAGGTCGTGCCATCACGAAGGTCCGGGTCGATGCGGCATCGAGACAGGGACGGACCGCCCTCACGACAGGTTGGGATGGGCCTAGCGGGCCGGGCCAAACCCAATGGGCCGGCCCACCCAGTGGGCCAGGCCGGACCTAACAGGTCAATCCGGGTCGACCCGAAACGGGTCGACCAAGACTATGTCGGGCCGGGTCTGTCCGAGCGGGTCAAACTGGACCCAGACCTACTACCGACCCTTACATTCTTTTGGCCATATCTCTGGCACCGGACGTCCGTTTGAAGAACTGTTTGTGGAACTAGTATTCATGGAGCATGATGGTCCCATTTTGTATACCCTACTAGAGTTTTGGGTGTAGTTGAGATACGGTTAGGTTGGGTTGATCACGTATCCAACCGGGCCCCCGGGACCAAAATGCCAATAACTCTCATACCAGAAATCCATTTTACGCACCGTCTATCACGTTGGGTTACTATTGGAAAGACATATATTTTGGATACATGAACTTGGGACTTCTTTGTAGTTTATGTATCAAAACTTGGCTTGAGAAGCAGGCCCTTTCAGAATAAAGCATGCTTTTTGCGGAACCCTATGGCTAGATATGCTCTGACTACTGTTCCTGGATCCTACGTGGGTTCGAGAGCTCTGACTACTATTCCTATATCCTACGCGGGTTAGACAACTCTGACTGCTGTTCTTGGATCCTGTGTGGGTTTGAAAGCTCTGTCTAATGTTCCTAGATCCTGTGTGGGCTTAACAGCTCTAATATTGTTCCTGGATCCTGTGTGGGTTTGCCAGCTCTGATATTATTTCTGGATCCTGTGTGGGTTCGATAGCTCTGACTACTGTTCCTGGATCCTATGCGGGTTCGATAGAATAGATGATTTAATGGCTACATCTAATCATCTCTAACACTCTAAGTGAGTTGTATACCAATGTTAGATGACTCAGTAACTTTTGTGTTTACCTCATGATTGAGATGGGTTACTTGATAACTTAGGTATATGTATGGGTATATACCTAAGTGGGGTTAACTGTTGATTTCATACCTTGTGGTTTATCCTTGTTGGATTTTGTGAGACCATGAGGGTCTTGGGGTCTCTATCGAGTATCGTTATACTCACCCCTGCACGGGCTATGCCCTCACTTAATTGTATTGGATGCAGAGGACAGACATCGCTGACCAAGGCTAAGTGTAGCAGGACTGGATGGTACCCGGAGGTGGAACAATGGAATTACGGTACAAGGGTGTGACAGATGGACGCAGAGTGGTGCATAGGCTATCTGTACCTACCCTTTAGGTAGGATTTTCCTGATGGATGATCCAGGAGCTGTTTTCCCTTTTTCCAGTACTTGTACTTTCAGTTTCTCGTACTTTACAATTAGTCTTGTATTTCCCGCCCCTATTACTTTTCAGCACTCTTTGTTTATATAGTTTTACTTAGTGTTTTTCTTCCATCTTGTACTCAGTTTTGTGCATTTTTAGGATATAAAGGTAATGCCTACCTAGTTTTAGGGATTTACACCTTTGGTGATAGTTGCTAGCCCCTAGCCTATAGAAGACAGGCTTGGGGTAGTCAAGGCACGGGCCCCAGGGGATGGTTCGTGACAAATTGGTATCAGAGGAAGGTTCTACCACAGAAATTAAGACTATGATATTTTCTGTGAAGCAATAGTGTTAAGGGTATTGAGTGTGGTTTTCAGTTTATGGATTCCAGTGTTGGTGCGTCGGCTGAAGTATCCATACACTAGGACCCTAAATTCTGATTTCCAGGTTAGTGCACGAATAAACTGATTACCTGTGTGTTTTGAAAAGTTTTATTTAAATTAATTGAGTCATCTCACAAGGTATAAATTTTTGACCATGGAACACCTATTTCTTTTCAGGATGCCTCTACGTAGATAGCCAGTAAGGGTTCCAAGAGTTGAACGAGATGGCAGCGCACTGAGCGACGAGGCCTCGGTGCAGGGCCCTGTCATAGTGGTTGTACCAGTGGTACCACTCCCCATTAGGCCACCAATGCCACCATCACCAGATTTAGAGAGTTCATGCAACCTGAGCACATTGCATGAGTTCCACCACCAGAGGCCACCCAGGTACAGGGGTGAGATGGACCCGCAGGAAGCTGAGGTTTGGCTGGAGGCTGTGGTGAGAGTCTTTAGACAGGTAGGGACACCAGCTGACCTTATGGTGATCCTTTAAGCGAGTCTTCTTCCGAAAGTATAAGGCAGATGGTGGAGCCTGATGCTCCAGGTGCATGATGAGGCGACACTCCTCTGGGCAGACTTCGAGAGTCTGTTTCAGGTAGAGTTTGTCCTAGCCACCCTAGGTGTAGTACAGATACTTGAGTTACTTCATCTACGGCAGGGCAGCATGACGGTGGAACAGTACTCAGCAAGGTTCACCGATCTCTCGTGCTACACCACACATATAGCGAGAGACCCATTTTTCAGGGCCCAGAGCTTCGATCAGGGCCTCAGGCAAGAGATCAGGGCTTCTATGATCTCTCTCAGTATCCCGATGAAGGTGAGGGTATTGGAGTGAGTCCTCTTAGTGGAAAGTTTCCTTGATGAGCAGTCACCAGTAGTGAGACCCGCCACTAGGAATCAAGTAGTTGATTCTTCTACAGCTGGTAGCAGATAGATTTTGCATAGATCCAAGAGGAACAGACCATTTGGTGTATGACCTCAGGACTCAGGTTCGGTTGTGCACGGCACACAAGATAGATCCAGTCATACGGGTAACAAGCAGTGATTCACATCCGGCGGGAACAATCACATGGATTGTGACTGTCCAACCCGCTATTCGGATGATCTACTGATAGTTTAGGGACATCCAAGGTTGAGGCAGAGGTTAGATCGAGGTGGTCCACAGGGATCAGGCAAATGTGACAGAGGAGCTGGCCATGTAGCTTGTGGTGGATGATTTTTTGAGATGTTACCGCCACCACCACAAGGAGGTCCATCCTGACCACATGGAGTAGGTGGACCAGCGAGAGCTCAGCTCCAAGAGGCTGAGGCTTACAATCACAACACTCCAGAGATGATTCGAGGTACAATCTATGTATATTACACGTTAGCTGCAGTTCTTATAGACACAGGTGCTAGTCACTCTTTCATTTCCACTACCCATGTTCGGATCTCAGAGATTCTGACAGAGTCGTTGGCTCGATCCTTACAGCTAGAGACTCATACGGGAGAAGATTCAATGATTATGCACTGGTTCCGGAAGTGTGAGATTACTCTAGGAGGTGAGAGCTTCGACTGGGATCTCCTAGTAGTGGCGTTGAGGCCTTATGACATCATCTTGTGTATGGACTGGTTATCTACAGTTCATGCTCAGATCGACTATTTTAGGCTCAAAGTGCGGTGTGTCTACATGGATGGGACCGGCTTCACCTTCACCAGTGAGAAGGGAGCCTTTGAAGCGCACGATGTACTTTCTTGGAGGAGAGTATAGTCGGTAAATCATCAGTTGGCTTTCATTACCCTCAGAGCAATTGATGTGGAGAGTCCGACTTTTACTGGAGTGGTGGACCAGTAGGCGGATGTTTTCCCTGATGATGTCCCAGGTCTACCACTTCATAGAAAGGTGGAATTTTACATTGACCTATACCCCAGGACGAAACCGATATCTACACCAGCATATCGGAAGGGTCCCACTAAGCTTTGTGAGCTGCAGGTACAGTTGGAGGATTTTCAGGGGAATGGATTCATCGGGCCCAATGTTTCTTCCTGGGTATCCCCGATTCTATTCTCCAAGAAGGCGGATGGAAGCTTGAGGCTTTGTGTCGACTACCGTCACCTAAACTAGGTGACCGTGAAGAACACGTACCAACTACCAAGGATTCCCAACCTGTTTGATTAGCTAAAGGAAGCACATTGCTTCTCAAATATAGACATTAGATTAGGCTATCACCATCTCAATGTTAGAGACGAGGATGTGCAGAAGACGACCTTTAGATGTCGTTACGACCACTACGAGGTCTTGGTTATGCCATTCAGCATAACCAATACTCTAGCAGTGTTCATGGGACTCATGAATAGGATCTTCCAGCCATACCTCAATAGATTTTTCATAGCCTTCATCGATGACATTCTGATCTACTCAACTACTTAGGAGGAGCATGACTACCATTTGCAAGTAGTACTGGACACACTCAGAGAGCACCTGCATTATGGTAAGCTCTCGAAGTGCCAGTTTTGGATCCGAGAGGATCAGTTTTTAGGACATGTAATCTTGGAGGCTGGAGTTATAGTGGATCCAGTGAAGATTGATGCATTACTTGCATGGGAGCCAGCCAGGAGTGCGACCGAGGTATGATGTTTCCTGGGTTTTTATGGTTACTACCAATGATTCGTTCCAGATGTCTCTAGAGTTGTAGCAGCACTATTAGCCTTGACAAAGAAGGGGAAACCATTCATGTGGTCGGATAGATTCCAGCAGAGCTTTCAGGAGCTGAGGCAGAGGCTGACTAGTTCCCCCAACGCGAGGCTTCCAGAGGAAGGTGTAGGGTACGTAGTATACTATGATGCATCAGGGAAAGGACTTGGGTTTGTCTTGATGCAGGAGAGAGAAGTGATCAAATATGATTCTTGATAGCTGAAACAACACGAGAAGAACTATGCTACGCATGAGTTGGAGTTAGCATCAGTGGTCTTCGCCTTGAAGATGTGGCGACACTATCTGATGGGTGAGCTTTCTTCTGTGTACTTTGATCACAAGAGTCTTAGGGAAATATTCTCTCAGAAGGACCTGAACCTGAGACAATGACATTGGATTGAGTACCTGTAGGACTATGACTTCAAGATAGTCTATACTCTAAGGAAGGAGAACGTTGTTGTAGATGTACTTAGTATGACGTCTGGTATAGAGTTGTTAGGAGAAGAGATAGTGTAGCTAGCTTCTTTGCAAGTATCCTTTGTGGATAGATATAGAACAAATTTTTTACAGTCTCTCATAGCCACATCCCCACTCCTTCAGGGAGTTAGGGAGGCACAGTGTGCAGATGCTGACTGCGAGACACGACGTGCTCAGATATCCATAGGGCAGGCACCTGATTGATTTTCTGAAGGTGGGGAGCATGTCATCCTATTCATAGGACGTACCTTGGTACCAGTGTCACTTCAAGAGGATGTTTGGAGAGAGTTCCACACTTCTCTTATAGTGGTACATTTCAAAGTGGTGAAGATGTATCAGTCCTTCAGACGATAGCGTAGGTGGCCAGGTATGAAGAAGGCAGTAGGAGAGTTTGTCTCTCGATGCATCACTTGTCAGCAAGTGAAGGCAGAGCACCAGGTACCAATAGGCTTGGTGCAGCCTTTAGAGGTCCAAGAGTGGATGTGGGATGGGATATCCATGGACTTTGTAATGGGTCTTCCACGTACATCCGTGAGTCATGAATCTATATGTTTGATTGCCGACCAACTCACCAAGTCATCCCACTTCCTACCGATTAGAGAGCAGGGTTCAGTAGAGATCTTGGGAGGCCTCTATGTGTAGGAGATTGTGCAGTTACATGGAGTACCTTTTTCAATTGTCTCTGATAATGAAGAACAGTTTACTTCCCGGCTATGGAAGGGGTTGCAGGAGGCTTTCTGGACGCAGCTTCGTCAGAACACCGCCTTTCATCCTCAGACAGACAGCCAGATTGAGCAGACAATTCAGACCCTCAAGGACATGCTCCATGCTTGTGTACATGACTTTGGTCACAAATGAGAGGATCAATTACCTTTTGTGTAGTTTTCATACAACAATAATTATCACTCCACCATTGGGATGAAACCTTTTGAGACGTTATATGGGAAACCTTGAAGATCACCCTTGTGCTGGACTGACCTTGGTGAGTTATCACTAGTGGGACCAGAGATGGTATAGGCTACCACAATGAAGGGGAATATCATCCAAGAGCAGATGAAGACTACATGGAGCAGTCAGAAGTCATATGATGACAGGAGACAGAGGCCTTTGGTGTTTGAGGATAGAGACCACGTCTTTTTATGAGCCTGAACTCGATAAGGACTACGGTGATTTGGCCGAGGAATAATGTTAACTCTGAGATTCATCAGACCTTTTTAGGTCCTCAATAGAGTTGGCGAGGTGGCATACCGCTTAGCACTTCCACCTCAGTTGCACCGGGTGCATGACGTCTTCCACGTATCCCAGCTGAGGAGATACATGAATGACCCTTCACACACCATCAACCATGGATAGATGGACATTGATGATGGGGGAAACTTTTAAGGAGTTTCCAGTGGAGATTGGGGATCGATAGGAGCAGGCCGTACATGGATGGTCGATACCTCTAGTGCGCATTCGCTGGCAGCACGGAAACCTCTAGGAGAGCACATGGGAGCAGTAGGATAAGATGTGTACTCATTACCCCCACTTGTTACCTTAGATCAAGTTGTATCTTACGTGTACATAAAGCCCTGTGGTGGGGAGAATTTAAAGACCCAAAATTTCTATGGAATTTTTTTTCGTAAATACATGGGAAATTTATGGGTCCACAAAAAGTGACGGCGCATGATTCTGAGACCCGGTGTTCATGGAATCATTTTTTGAAGTTTTGTTCGGGTATGTTTAGTAAACGTACCAGGGGGGTTTTTATAACTTTGGAACCGATGCTCAGAATTGATATCTGAGGGCACTGTTGAACTCAAATAACTGATATTCTCTTAAGAAGACTTTCACCTCGATGACAGATGTTTGGAAATAAAAGATAGTTTATGGGTTTTTAATGAATGAAATAAATAAAAATAAAGTTGCAGCTTTATTTTTATATTGGTTGGTTGTAGCCTTCGTGTGGAAGTTGGAGGTGGGGACCACCACACCTTAACCTCCCATGATAGGTTATGGTGGTGGGGACCCCCTGAGCCTATCCTCCTCTTCATGTTTAATATGGTGGGGACCACTCGAGATTAAAACCTATTGAACTCCCCATTAAGTTGGGAGGAACCTCGTGAGCTCCCCACTTAATGGTGCCACCACCCCTCCACCTTAATGGAGACAATGCAGAAGCATTCATGGTTCCAAATCCTTCACATTAATTTTGGGCCAATCTCTTGAATTAATAAATTAGAGCTAACAAAATTAATTAACCCATCTGAATTTTGTGCCAAAAATTAAATAATAGATAAACAAAATCTATTATTTTTAGTTGGAATTTGTCTTTTGGGTAGAATTTTGGGAAGAGGAGAGCTTGGGAGAATTAGAGTTCTCCAACAAAGAACATCATCTCCCAATGAAGAACGAATAACACGTTCATCCCACAAATAATTCCAACAACATTCTCCTTCGATCTCCTTCCCTCAATTCCTACCGACAACGAACGTCTTCCAAAACCGACATGCTGGCTTGGGATTGGAAGTGTGTAGTGGATGCAACGAATGACAACAACTCTATCTTTTCGCACGACTTCATCGTCTAACAACTAACAAAGGTAAGGGGTTTATTTGTGTAATATTTATTTCATTTTTTTCTTCTTCGGTAGGAAAGGAATCGTTGTAGAGGATGTAAAAATTAGAAGTTCATATTTATTCTTACTTGATGAGCCAAATTCTATGACCCTAAATGTGGAGGGTACATGCCAAACCAACATGGCCGGACCCCTCCACCATTCTTGTTTATCATGATCTTCGGCCTGGTGATGAGGTGACGAGACGACGAAGGCAATGACCATGCCACTCACAGCCTCTGTGAACCGCGCCACCCTCACGACACTCTGGTCGAATCAGTTCCACCTCCTCAGGCCGAACCGTGTCGCCCGCCGGCTTCTAAGCCGCGCAGCCCGTTGGTCGAGCCACCCGCTGGCCCTAGCCATGCCGGCTTTTGGCTGCCCGCCAGCCCCTCGGTCGCCCACCGACCACCGCCCGACCTCCCCGTCGGCCTGGACATACCCCCCGGCTTGGCTGTACCCCACCAAAATTCCTTTCTGCCAGCCACCAGGCTGCGCCGGCCTCCCTACCGAACTGGCACCCTGGCTTCGCCGGCCTCCCGAGCCATCCTATGTCGCACCTCGTATTGCCCTGGCTGAACTGGCCCCAGCTATGCCCTCTGGGCCGAGCCGTGCCGGGCCGCGCCATCGCGGGGCTCTAGGCCGAACCGACCCTGAGCCCAGGCCGGACCACCCTCGCGTCCTGCTGGGCTGGGCCCAGTGGGCAGGCCCACCCAACGAGCCAGGCCGGACGCAACGGGTCATGCCGGGTCGACCAGAATCAGGCCAGTCTGACCGGGTCTGACCAGACCTAAACCTTCTACCGACCCTTACTTTCTTTTGGAGATATCATTATCACTGAACGTATGTTTGATGAACCTTCAGTGGAACATTTATTATTGGAGTGAGATGGTCCATTTGTGTATACACCGCTAGAGTTTTTTGGTGTAGTTGAGATATGGTTAGGTAGGATCGAGAATGAATCCAACCGGCCTCCCCAGACTAAAATTCCAGTAACTCTCAGACCAGGCATCCGATTATTACATCGTCTATCACTTTGGGTTAATATTGGAAAGACCGATCTTTTCGATACATGAACTTGGGGCTTCGTGGTAGTTGATGTATCAATACTTGGATTGAGTAGTATACCCTTCTAAAATCAAGCATGCTTTATGAAGAACCCTATGTCTAGCTGCACTCTGACTACTATTTCTAGATCTTACATGGGTTTGAAAGCTTTGACTACTGTTAATGGATCCTACGTGGGTTCGATAGATTTAACTACTGTTCCTGGATCCTGTGTGAGTTCGATAGCTCTGTCTACTATTCTTGGATCCTGTGTGGGTTCGACAGATCTGAGTATTGTTCCTGGATCCTTCATGGGTCTAACATAATAGATGATTTAGTGGCTACATAGAATCTTCTCTAACAATCTATGCGATTTTTATACATGTGTGAGCTATGTCAGTAACTTAAGTGTTTACCTCATGATTGATATGGGTTACTTGATAACTTAGGTATATGTATGAGAATATACCTAAGTGAGGTTAACTTTTGATTTAATACCTTATGGTTTATCCTTGTTGGATTTTGTGAGACCTTGAGGTTCTCGGGGTACCTACTGAGTATTGTTATAGTCACCCCTACACGGGCTATTTCTGCACCTCATTGTGTTGGATGTAGACGACAGACAGCGCTGACCGAGGCTGAGTGTACCAGGACTGGATGGTACCCAGAGGTGGACCACACGGCGTAACGGTACACGGAGGTGACAGATGGATGTGGAATGCTACAGAGGCTATCTGTACCTACCCGTCAGGTAGGATTTTCCCAGTGGACAATCCATGAGTTATTTTCCCTTTTTCCAGAACTTGTACTTTTAGTTTCTTATACTTTACAGTTGGGCTTGTATTTCTGGCCCATTTTCCATTTTAGAACTCTTTTTTATATAGTTTTACTTAGTTTTTTGATTCCATCTTGTAATTTATTGTGTGCGTTTTGAGGATATAAAATAAATGCCATCACAATTTTAGGGATTTACGCCTTTGGTGCTAGTTGCTATCCCCATGCCTATGGAAGGCGTGATTGGGGTAGTCACAGAATGAGACCCAGGGGACAGGTTGTGACAATTATGTAATGTAATGTTTTGATTATATAAATAATGTAAAGTAATGTAATGTTTTATTAATCCACTATAATATATCTCATACAATCTTAAACACACACAAACCAAATGAAAGAAATAATTTAAATGAATAACAACACAATGTATTTTTACAAGGCGTACCCCTAGTTTGGATGACTATTTCCTTGTTTTGTTTAAGTCCAGGGAAAGACATAAATTTTCCACTAGAACAAAAACTTAATTACAAATGGGGTGAGAGAATAAAAATCTGAATATAAAATATTCACTATATTATACTAGTGAAGAGTTATTTATAATTCCTCAATATAATCTTACATGATTATACTATCTCCGACATATCTTCTCTATGATCACTTGTATGGGATTAGATTATACTTATAGACTCTAGTTTCCAATGACTCTACTTCTGAAAAAAATCATGAATAAGATCTCCCTTATGAAATGATATTAATCAGAATTAAATAAATGTCAATATTTCTAAAAATTATGATTTTAACATCCATATCGGGAACAACTTCAATAGCTGAAATTCAACCTAATACTCTTTTAAATATTTGGAAATTGTAACTTCCAATTTATCTTATAGTATAATCATAAAATGAAATTTTTTATTATTCTCAAACTCCCAAGTAGCCTATATTCCCTAATTTATATCGGTTTAGGATATTTATAATCGGATAATTACTTTTAGTTCTTTATCTTTAAACTTTCTCCAAAATTTAAATAAATTCAATTCTTGGAATATAACCACATTAAAATAGTATTTTATTGTTTTTCAATGTATATTGGAATCAATGACTTCAAACTCTTCTTAGTTTTATCTTCAAAATATATTATTAATACATATTCATATAAAAACTATTTCAAAGATCTATATTTATGAAAATATAATACATGTTATGTAAATTTTTAAACTCATTTTCACTATATCATCTCTATAAAAAATAAAACACTACATGTATTTCTCACAACCTGCTTCAAAGTACTACACACTATAATGCTTCTATAATATTTCTAAATGTTTCCTCAAAATTATTTTTAAAACCTATAGTTCTTGAAACTTAATATAATTATAAAATCATAGTTTATTTCATGATATTCTCAAATCTATGATCACTCAAATACTTCAACAATAGTACTATATTCATGAGCTCCTAATTTTTTTACATTTCATTTTCATAAATCCTCATAAATGTCAACATGTAACTCTTTTTCATAAATTTTATGTGAGAAATGAGCTTATTCTTCTTCTTTTGATCTTATAATCTACTTCCAATATTTATTTTCTATAAATGACATGTTCATGGTTATTTATATAAAAATATAATCCTCTCTCAAATAATAGTGTTTCTAAATAATTTAGTTACTCACTCAATACTTCACGAATTTGAAAAACATGGAGATTAACTTTTTCGAATGAAAAACTCATTTTCATAGAATTTTTTTGGGATAATCATTTTTTATTCATAACCCCTTTTTATTTTACTTGATCAAAAAATATTTTGAATACTACATGTCCATATATCATGCTTCATTTTTATTCTATTACTCTGTGATATTTTCATGAAAGATATCGTGTAATGACATTAACATACTATTCTATTGATCTACAAAAAAATGACCATATAACACACTATGGTTTAAAAATGATGTACATGGACATAAAATATTTATTGATTTTTTAAACCCGATTGATCTTTTCCTGATATTTTATGGTGGTCAATTTAGTTGTTTACAAGTTCTATTTAGAAATAGGAGTATGTTGTGATATTTTCACATTCAAACCCATGCGATATGAAAAACCTCTCATATAATAATGAATACTATAATGATGTTGTTCAACTTAAAATGATGTTCACTTTAATGGTAAAAATTTCCCCATATAGGTCTATTCCCACATTGGTATTTAACTCAGGATTGATCATCTTAATTATTAGTACATTCCAATATTAAGCATTAAACTCCCATGAATATTCCATACTCCATGAACATTAGATATTCATTGTATTTTTTATTATGATTCTCATACCAACTTCTCCATGTGACGTCTCTCTCCCATTATTATTCAAACTATTGCTGGATACAATTGATCTTGGATAATACTTGAGGGTATAAAAATAGATCTCCTACAAATGTATTTGGTTGGAACCTATTTTTAATATATTAAACATATATTAAATTTTCAATAATTCAAACCTCTAAACAAAAAACTCTTATTTTCATATAAAACTAAATTTAAATGATTCATTTAACAGTCCATATTCTTAAACAACATCTAAATATAATCTACATTTAAATATCTATTTGAAATCCACATTAACACAAGTATGGGTTCTCATTAATTTTAATATGATTATATAGTTGACAATTCTTTCAACAACTTTAAACTCTTTTCATGGGTTCATAGATTAGGTGAACAGAACAACCATCTAATGTAAAGGATAATTTCTACAAAGAAACATATCTTCAATTTTAAACTTCTTTATCAACATATATTTTATAACGAATCTTGAAATAGTAGAAATATGATTAATCAGTTTAAAATATTCATGATCCTCTTAATAAACCATGGGAAACATAAAATTATTCATTAGCTGTGTTATTTCAAATCATCCAAAACATATTGACATACATATTGGTAAAAAAACCAAAATAATCTATTTTATTCTTCAATATTATCTTTTGGATTTGTTTTCACTACCTTGATCTACTAATTATATTAATTTTAATTTGTCTTTAGTTTTTTTATCTCCCCCTTATTGAATGTAAATGAAAAGGTGTAGTTTTAGGATACATTCTTCTCATCTACATCTTTCAAAACTAATATTTTCAACTTTTCTTATTTATTATTACCATTTTTATTCTTATACCTTCTCAATACATATGAATTGGGAGATATATTAATTAATATTTCTATGATAATAACTACATCACATCTCACTTTAAAATGAGACATTTGATTAATGATTGATGTAGATGAAAATAGTGACTAATCTAGATAAAAAATATTTCTAGTAACTTTCCATCATGTTATATAAACTTTTAAATGCACCTTTAGGGGATTTTTTATAAAATTTTATAAAAATTTATAACATAAACCTATCTTCAAAAAATAAATTATTAGAAAAATATAAGTGAATTGATGTATTTGTCCCTTTTCAAACCATTTTTTTTAATAATCACTCCCCCTTAATCACCATATTTATTATAATCCATAACAATAATGATAAAGTGATCATTATACCCTGAGATTCAAATTGTTTAAGAATCATTAAGGATTTTATATTTGTGTTGAAATAATAAAACTATGGAATCTAGTTCAACATATTAGCTCCCCCTAATAGGATGATCTTTAATATTCTTCATCAGGGTTTTATTTATTCAAAAATAAACTACAAGAAATATTTTTATAGTAAATGACGTTTTACAATGAGAAAACATGATACAATTTAAAGTAAAATACTCCATGATAGATATGTTTCTGGATCCTATATAACTTTCACATCATTCAATTATTCAGGCCACCCATGTAATACACCCATCACATTCAATCCGATATATAATAAAAAACAAAATATATACATTAGAAAAAGATTCTTTCTCCTTTTCTTCTTAGTAAGAGAAACATGGTTGAGAGTCTCTTCCGATCCTAGAAACATTTTTCATTGCATCTTTATATTTCTTCATGATTTCATCATTAATTATCTAAATACTAATATCTAAGGGTAGCATGGTATTCATGTTCATTTAATATTTATTCATAAATGAAATTTGTATTTATATATTTATTTAGAAGTTAAAATTTATTCTTTTATGATTTATCCATCTACATATCCATTTCCATTTATTCTTTCGACATGGATAAGAATTATTTTGAAACATTCCCATCCTTCCTATTTCATGTTGGTATCTTCTTCACAATAATTTTTTAGAAAAATAATTCCTTCTTTATTTCCATTTATTCTCTTATAATTCCCCTAATCTAACAATAAAAGTCATAAATTTCACAACCAATTTCGCAGAAACCTTTCACCTTCCAAAAAACTCTTTAAAAACATTTCATATCTATTTTTTACACTGTATAATGAAATTATGGTTCTTTTTCCTAGATTTCATGCAACAAATAAATATTTTTATCACTCTCTTATACATAGAGAAATAATTATATGAATTACTCATTTGTCTCTTTTTCTATTATAGTCTTCCGTTCACAACAACATACGAGTTATCTTTTATTGGTATATACATGAACTATCTGAGATTGGGACCACTTTTTTTAAATAATCATTGAAATATTTAAAGTATCCAGATATGTTATTTATATATATATTCACCATATTCTATGTAATTTACATCTATTCAACATATTTTATATTTATTTCTAATTTATTCCCCCTTAATATAGACCATATTTGTATTCAGGTGTTTGATAAATTTTCCCAAAAATCAATAGAATTATGTCTAAAACATCCATAACACAAAAAATGTATAATAAATCTTGATTTCATCCTTTTTGAAACATTATAAATATATTTGATACATTTTTTATTTTGAAAAAAATTGATATTTCTTTGATCTTTCTAAGAGAATAAAAAATCCCATCTCTTCTTTATATCCACTTTGATGATGTCGAATATTTTTTAAAATTTTTATTCACCCATATTTTTCAAAATTTCTTTAGATCCTACACTATATATTAGAAAATCATTAGTACATTAAAAAATTTCAAGGATAGGGGTTACTAGTTTTGATGAATTTCTAGTTTATTTTTCCTTTGATATTTTCAAGCTCTTCTATCCATGAGAATAAGCCTTTCTTGAGAAAAAATTTTCAATGAAAAAATTCTCATAGATATTCCCTTGAAATTTCTCTTTATTTTGAGAAAAGGTATAACTCTAAAGAGATAAATATTATTCATTTTCTTCCACAAGTTTAGTGAGAGAATTTAATTTTTGAAACATTTTGGTCAATTCTTCTTCCGTTACATAATATTCCAAATCAGTCTCTAATTTATCATCATGTAGACTTTCAATGTAGAAAAGTTTATATGTTACAACTTAACCTAGGAAATTCTTTTAGATAGTCCTTTACATTAAAATAAAAATCACTGAGTTAATCAATATTCTCATTCTATTCAGAAATTGTACTAGAGTATTCAAGGGAATAAATATTTATAGATATAACAGATACATTTTCACTTTTAATACATTCAAAAAGAAACATTTGATCTTTTTTATAAAATTTCCACCCTATTTATTCTATATGTTTTTTAAAGTTTTCATTGAAACCATTAATTTAGTACTAAAAAACTGGAAACTTAATTTTACATGTCAGGTAACTATGAATCTTCTTCAAATATAAACATTATATAAGTTTGATAAAAAACTATACAAAAGATAATAATCCCAATAAGTGGAAACCAATACTCGTATACCGATTGAGATTCGCAATAGATCATGTAGTCACACTTAGAGGGGTGGTTTGAATCAGGTGTGACTAGGTTTTACCAAATTGTTTTCTTTATTACCTTACCATTTTTATATTCAATCCACTTCCCCTATTTGGATGAATATATCTCATACGTTATATAAAATATATACAACACATGAAAAAAATAATGAAAAACGCATAGTATTTTTACATGGTTGACCCCTAGTGTTTTTGTGACTACATAATTTCAATATTTGGGTCATGTAAGAGACACAAATTTTATACTATAATTAAAAGTAAATAAAAATTGTGTTGGGAATAATTAAAATCCATATCCAAAATCATTACCATATTACAAAAGAGAAGACTTCTTTATTTTTACTTCTAAAATAATTACAAGATTATATTGACTCCCACTAGTATTATGTCTGGTCAGTGGTTGTAAAGTCTTGTGTTTTTGAATCAGGATAAAATAGAAAGGTTTTTTATTTTTTTTAGTTTATCAACGGGATGTTTTTTTGAAACCAAGATCTAAAAGTTTATTCCGAGTGTTGGAACACCCAAGGGTGTCGTTTTTGAGACTTGTGTATTTATCTGATAATTTTAGTGGGTGTCCTGATGAGTCTTAAGAGCACCAAATCTTGAAAAGTTCACATTAATGGATCTTCATGGCCATCACACGATTGCGGTCCAAACCGTGAAGTTTACACTATTTATTAATTATTTAATATAATTAAATAAGATTATATGAGAGAGTGTGATTAATTAAAATAAAGTTTGAATAATAATAATGAAGTTATTATTATTATTATTTTGTTTGTTTAATTAAATTAATGATAAAGAAATAATTAAGTGACGGTTAAAGAAATTAATGTGGCCTTTGGGTTTATCAAAGAATTTTTTAATGATATAAAGAGTTTCTGAATTATTAATGAAACATTTATTGTTAAATGGAGGTTATGGGTTGGAGTTTTTATCATTAATATCATATTATTGATATTGCAATAAATTGGTTGTTTTTGGTTTTAATTAAATGAAATTTCGTATAATAATAATAAGAATGTTATTATTATTATTATTGTGTTTATTTAATTAAATAAATGTTAAAATAAGTTATTGTGTCTTTTGAGATTTGCAAAGAAACGTTTTTCTTTAAGAAGGGTTAATGGGGAGTTATGGTCCTAATAAATAGTGGTTGATGGAAATAATAATAATGATTTATGATTATGATTATTATGAATATTATTATGGTTGTATTAATTATTATTATTATTAACTTATTATGGTTGTTTTATAATTAATAATAATAATAATAATAATATATTTTCCGGATTTTGGTTGGAAAGGAATAAATGTTGAAATGGGTGGTAATAATAATAGATTTTATTATTATCAAAAATGATTTTGAATAAATTAAATGCAATTTAATTATGGAGTTTATCAAATTAAACTTTTTATTAAACGGGGTGTTTTGGTTTTAATGATATAAATGGAAATGAAAAGAATAATATTATGACTATTATCATTAATATTATTATTATGTGTATTGTTATTATTTTTCTTAAATATATTTATTATAATAAAAAATTATTTTTTAAAGGGGGAGGCGCTATACAAGGGAGGTGTGAACCCCCCAAATTCTTCATCTTCTCCCAAAATGCGTGACCTCCCATGATTTTGGTTCTCCATGTGTGACGTAAGAGCTTCAACGAGAAACCTTCTTCTCCCTATCACATGGATGGATTTTCCAAGGAATCTTTCCCCTACAGCACAACCCATACAACATCCGCGCAAACTCACATAGAAGAAACCCTCGGGCACATCACTATAACATGCGAGTAGCTTATTCCGTAGGTCCTCCAGACCTCCTTCACATTGTGGCATGACCATCTCCAGGTGTGCATGAACCCCATATGACATGCACCAATAACGCGACACCCTGGACGGAGCTCCTACAACACGCGACCCCCATGGCGCAACACCACCCCCCTTTCTGGGTCCTCCATCAGCTAATTTTTCCTCGTACATTGTTCATCATTAGGGTCTTATTACTCAAGGTGAGATCTTCTCTGATGTTATCCATCATCACTTTTGCGATTTGATGTTATTTCCGCACCTGAGTTGGTTTTCGCCGATTTTAGGGTTTTGGGATAATGCCAATTTATTGTGTTCTTCCTCCAATAGGATATGAGATTGATTATTAGGGACCTATTGGTCCATTTTCAAGCATCCTCCACAAAGGTAGAGGTGGATGATCTTGATTCTCTTTGAATTTGTCGCTTCGTGTAATCTTCTAAAATCTGTTGTTTGGTTTTTCACTAGTTAAATTAAGGTATGTTAATTTTTTATGAGTCCCTGGTACCATGTTAGAGGTGAGTTGATAATTAATACTTTAATTAAATTTATTGGTTTAATATATTGAATATTTTGATCAATGTAGATGATGCAAAAACACACACACACATAGACAGACACACAGATATATATGAAGGTGTGCGCGCGTGCGATTGCAGACCAGTTCTTGATTGGTTCTAACATGTGACGAAGTGAAAAATGTTTTGGTTGCACCCTGAGGTAGGGTCCCAAATCTATTTCACTTTATTTAATAATTAGTTTCTTCTTTAAATAATTTGAGAATACGAGTTTCCTTGATTATGGAACTGTTACATTTTCATTAAACAATGATTAAAGATAAACTGTTGTATGATGGTAATGGCATTTACTAAATATTGTGAATATTGAGTATTTTTTCATATCCGGAATATAAATCTAAAATGTTTAATAATTAATGGATGAATTAATTATTTCATGACAAATTGTAAATGGTTAATTAGTTGATGATCCAGTTTAAGTGAATTGATTTAATTAATTAACTATCGAATTAATTAATTTTCATGCATTGATTTAAGATTGCAAATTGATTGATTGTTGTGAATATTGACCAATAATACCTTTGGATGCATGTTTATTTTCCATGCCTGAAGTTTTTTAGGATAGAGTTTTTTAAAAATATGATATGATATGTAAGATGGTTTCTAAATATTTGGGCCTTGTTCATCATATTTTGAGATGATTGTGACGTGCATGTAAATTGTTTAAGTCCTGGACGAATCATTTCTTTAGTGGATGGGTTCAGACTTGTTAAAGAATTAGGATAATTAAATATTGAGTTAATTATTTAGTTGGATTTATTAGAATAATTAATTGTTAATTAATTATTAACTATTGACATGTTGAGTGGTTAATTAATTTTTGACTTATTTGAAGGGTGATTTATGATGTTTATTATTTGTTGAATTAATTAACAGATTAGATTAATTATTTTATGAAGTAATTAATGGATGGTTTTGGGGTGTTAGAAATGGAATTATACACCAATGATAAATATTTATGTATGATAGATAAAAAAGTTGTGAGACAGGGACTAATGCTCCAAATACTCACTGGGTTCTAGACATTTCATTCTACACTAAGATTTCATGAAAATATTCTTTTATGGGATAAGAAATAATTTTCTAAATACCCATGGGTTGTGAGACAAGGACTGACGCTCCAAATACTCATGAGGGTGATAGACATGATGTTCTACACCCATTTATTCACATTGGACTGTGGGTGCAATTGGTTGTACATGAAATGAATTAATTGGTTAATTAAAACTATTATGAAATTATGATTTGGGAATTTAATATGAGAAAGGGTTTAGAATTACCAATGAATTGGGTGAATCACTCTTAGTGGACAGACCCAGGAGCAAATCACTATTTTTAGTGGATGAGCTCAGATATAGCATATGAACTATTAAATTCAATATCTTATGATGCGTTATCTAATCCAATGAACAAGCTTGGATTCAATATTTACTTTGAATACATAGATGGTCTTTAGATACATCTGTGGTGAGTGACTTAAATGGGGGATGTCAGTATTAGGTCGGATCATGAGAATTATGCAATTTAATGAGGTTGAAATAATTGATAAATAAAAATGTTTATGTAATGACTATTTTGTGTGCATGAAAAATGTATAATACAGGTTCAGACACCAGTTGAGGGCCGAAATAGGTAGTTGTGTATATAGTTACATTATACTGCTTACTTTATTTATGAATTCTTTCAAACGGTTTAAATTATTTATTAAATGTCCATATTTGGGGTTTACACTGGTGGTCCCGGTCTATTGAGATTTATATCTCACACCCTACTTAGGCCGCCACTACACTGGGGTAGCTGATTAGATTATATTTAGTTGCAAGACTGTGCTACTTGTATATACTTGGGGAATATGAGCAGTGGTCCAAGCAGAAGCTTAGAATGCTCAAGGAGACCGTCCTTAGGGCTTTGAGTCATTGTTTGTCTATTTTTTTGGGAGGTAAATCATGCTGTTTTTTTTCATTGTTTTCCATTTTTTATCATTAGCATGTCATGAATTCATCTTATATATAATTTACATTGTCCACTTTTATAAAATGAGTACTATTTGTCTTCCACTACTTAATCATTTATTAGATTATTTTCTCTATTTATTTACATAGTCTATTATTGAAGTCTGATACGATGGTATAGTCTCCCCACTGACTATCCATAGACCCTCGCTGCTAGTCAGCAGCCTCTCGCATACAGGGAGACACACTTGAGGTCATGTGGTGACCGGTCAGACCACCAGTTTAGTGCTGATCCGGGTCGGGACACTACAAAGTGGTATCATAGGGAGGTTCTTTTCTTTTTGTCTTTCTGTTTTAGGTTGGTAGATATGATACTAGGAAAGTGTCCACACTTGGGTTAATAGTCATGCTTGGGACTGATCACCCCATGTATGGGAAATGACCAAATTTACAGGGATGGGAAATGATGTTTGTAATATTTTAGGTTACGGTTGATATGATTTCACCTTATGTGACTGGTGTATTTTCCACTGCTTATTGATTTTGATAATTTTGATTTTTTTGTCTTCACCTGATAGGGAATGAAAGTTTCATTCATGAATCATCTTAGGCACATAGAGATTCACATGTCATGCATGTAACATGGAATATAGTTGAATTAGTTGGATGCATGATAATTTGGATTGTGTGTCTTGGGTGCAATGCCATGTTTTGATATGCTTTAGCATGCCTCTATAGATAGCATGTTTCAGTGATAGATTTAACAAGATTGGGTGATTATATGCCATAATACCTCAATTATTAGCATGGTTTGTTATTTTTACATGATTTTGTGTAATAGAATGACATTGTATTACTAATTATGATAACATTCTAGAGATGTTTTGATGGGTGAAAGTACTTCTATAGTTAATGTGTTAAATGAATATTGATTGTTATAAATGGGAGCCAAATGCAAGTGATAAGGTGTATGGGTGCCTTATCGATTGGTAGATGTCCACTCATGTATTTGAACCTTATATAACTTTATTATGTCTGAAAATTATTATAATGTAAAACTGTAGAGTTTTTATTGAAATAAAGTTTTGTTGGGTTGCTTTTTGAAGAACCTGCATTGAATAAATTGGACCCTCAAAGGTCACCTTTTTGGTAAAGGAATTTTGATGATAAATTTTCAGTTTATATTTAAATAACACTGAATTTTAAATGATTAAAATGGTTCTTAGTGATAGAATGCATATTTTTATGTAAGGCGTTGTATTGAAAACGTTGTTACATGTTGTGAAAAAGTGATTGTGTGTTAAAAATGTTGAAATGAATTAATTAAGATATCTAAAATGGGGGATTTTAATCCTCATGGTTTTGGATTTTCATGAAAAAATTATAGGGCTGATGTTTATGTTTCGTAAGGGGCTAACCTGTGGTAGGTAGTACACTGAGATTGTTCCAGTCTGTTAAAGTAAGTTTGTACCACTACTCAAGAAAACTTCTTGGTACTTGGCTGTTATGGTATGCCAATAGGTGTTGGTGGGTGGATGATATTTTATTTCAATGTCATGAAAAATCCTAAGGTGGGTAGCATCAAATAAATTTTGGTAAATGTGTCGGCAAGTGACACCGAGATTTTTGAAAAAAATCATCCAGTAATAGTTCAACTAATCTTTATAATGCCCTTGGTTATTTCTTAGGGTGCTCCTATAAATACAACGAGCATGTCCCCTATCTTGAACTCATCATGGATACACTAAGATAACATTGGACTTATTCTGCGCTAAAGTTTAAATGTTGTTGGGATTGATGAGTAGTTGTTATCTGGGTAATACGTGGGATGCGCGGTTTCTTTGGGATACTCCTTTATACATGTTGGGAAACTATTATTTTTTTAAATAGCCTTATGATGGAATGACTTGGAAATTTCACCATAGTTCGAGTAAGGACTTCATTATACATACATATGGTTTTGGAATAGTTTTAAAGGCATATCTTCAGAGAAAGGGAAAATGTGGGTTTTGGGTCCACGATGTCTTTTAAGGGGAGCATGCGCAACCTGTCCTATTGGTTGATCGAGATTCAACTATTTTTTGTTGATGACGTCCCTGTAATGGCCTCATATATAAGCTCTGTATCGATGTTTAAGCTATAATGTGAGCATTGTATTTGGTTTTAAAGGCTTAGACATTAGTCTTGTGAAGGGTTAAAGGTGCGTTTGGTGTTGGGAATGCAATACGTCAGTTCTAACAAGATTAAGTGACCTTGATAGGTCAATTTTTTTATTAGTGGTTCCTGATGGATTCTTGGGGAAGAGAATTTGTTAATGTGGGTATATTGTAAAGTCCCATGTTTTTTAACCTGGTTAAAATATGGTGGTTTTCAAATTATTTTGGTTTATCAATGGGTTGTTTTTTTAAAACGAGATCCATAATTTTATTCTGAGTGTTAGAACAACTAAAGGCGTCATTTTTGGACTTACGTATTTATCTAATAATTTTCGCAGGTGTCCCAATGAGTCTTGGGGGGCACCAGATCTAGAAATTTTCTCTTTAATGGATCTGCATGGGTAGCGCACAGTTGCTGTCAAAACTGTGCAGTCTACACTACTTAATAAATTATTTAATTTAATAAAATAAGATTATATGAGAGAGTGTGATTAGTTAAAATAATGTTTTAATAATAATAGTAAAGTTATTATTATTATTATTATTATTATTATTATGTTTATTTAATTAAAATAAAGATAAATAATTAATTAAATGATGGTTTAGGAAATTAATGTGGCTTATGGGTTTATCAGAGAACCGTTTTAATTAAATGAAGAGTTTCAGAATTATTAAAGGACCGTTTATTATTAAGCAGAGGTTATAGGTTGGAGTTTTTATCATTAATATCATATTAATGATATTGTAATGAATTGGTTGTTTTTGGTTTTAATTAAATTAATGTTTTAATAATAATAATTTTGATGCTATTATTATTATTATTGTGTTTATTTAATTAAATAAATGTTAAATGAATTTAATGTGGACTTTGAGCTTTTTAAAAAAATGTTTTCCTTTAAGAAGGGTTAGTTGGGAATTATGGTCTTAATAAATGATGTTTGATGGAAATAATAATAATGATTTTTGATGATTATTATTATGCATATTATTATGGTTATATTAATTATTATTATTAACTTATTATGTTTTTTTATATATAATAATAATAATAATATATTTTGGGTGTTTTGGTTGGAAAGGAATAAATGTTGAGAGGGGTAGTAATAATAATAGCTTTTATTATTATCATAAATGATTTTGAATAAATTAAATGAAATTTAATTATGGGTTTTATCAAAGTAAATTTTTTATTAAATAGGGCGTTTTGGTTTTAATGATATAAATGGCAATGAAAAAAATAATATTGTGAAAATTATCATTAATATTATTATTATGTGTATTGTTATTAATATTTTAAATATATTTAGTATAATGAATATTTATTTTTTCTAAAAGGGGGAGGCGCTGTACAGTGGAGGTGCACCCCCCAGTTCTTATTCTCCCAAGAGGCATGACCCCCTACTTCTCCTCCTCCATGCGCGATACATGAGCTTCAACGAGAAGTCTTCTTCTCCCTCTCCCATGGTTGGCTTTCCCAAAGCATCTTTCCCCTACAGCGCGCCCCATACATCAGCCACAGAAACTCACCTGGCGAAAACCCTCAGATGCATCACTGTAGCCTACAACCAACTTCTTCTGCAGCTCCTCTGGACCTCCTACATCTTGTGGCATGACTATCACCAGGTGTTCGTGACCCCCGAACGACCTGCACCAGCAACGTGACACCTTGGGCGGAGTTCTTATAGTGCGTGACCCCCATGGCATGACCCCCCTTTATGGGTACTCTGTCCTCTGATTATTCCTCATATTTTCTTCATGTTTAGTGTCTGATTACTTGAGGTGAGGTCTTCTCTCATGTTCTCCATCATTGCTTTTGTGATTTGATGGTGTTTCGACACCCGATTTGGTATTGGTCAATTTTAGGGTTTTGGGATAATACTCATTTATTGTGTTCTTCCAACAATATGAAATGTGATTGATGTTTACAGACTCATTGTTCCATTTTTCAGCATCTAATGTCAAGGTAGAGATGGATGACCTCGATTATATTTGAATATGTTGGTTCGAGTAAGCTTCTAAAATCCACTGTTTGGTTTTTCACCAGTTAAATTAAGGTCTATTAATTTTTTATGAGTCCCTGGTACCAAGTTAGAGGTGTGTTGATCATTACTGCTTTAATTCTGGGTAGCAGTTTAATATATTGATTTTTTTATCAACGTAGACAACGTGAATATATATATATATATATATATATAAAGGTGTGCATGTGTGCGACTGTGGACCAGTTCTGGATTGGCTGCCAACGTGTGACGTAGTGTGGCATGTTTTGGTTCCACCCCGAGGTAGGGTCCCAAATCTTTTTCAATTTATTTAATAATTAATTTCTTATTTAAATAATTTGGGAATATGAGTTTCCTTGATTATGGAACTGCTATATTTTCTTTAAAATATGATTAAAGATAAAATTTTGGTTGATGGTAATGGCATTTACTGAATGTTGTGAATATTTAATATTTTGACATGTTCAGAATATAAATCAGAAACTGGTAATAATTAATTGAAGGATTAATTATTACATGATTAATGGTAAATGGTTAATTAATTTATGATATAGTTAAGGTGATATTATTTAATTAATTAGTTGTTGAATTAATTAATTTTCATACATTTATTTAAGATTGTGAATTGATTGATTGTTATGAATATTGTCCAATAATACCTTTGGGTGCTTGTTTATTTTCCCGACCTTAAGTTTTTTAGGATTAAGTTCAATAAAAATTTGATATGATATATAATATAGTTTTAAAATATCTTGGCCTTGATCAACATGTTTTGAGATGATTATGATGTTCATGTAAATTGTTTAAGTCCCGGATGAATCAATGTGTGAGTGGACGGGTTCACACTTGTTAAATAATTTGGATAATTAAATTTTGAGTTAATTATTTTGTTGGATTTATCTGAATAATTAATTGTTAATTAATTATTAACTGTTGATGTGTTGAGTGTTTAATTAATTGTTTAATTATTTGTTTATTGATTTATGTTGTTAATTATTTGTTGAATTAATTAACGGATTGGATTAATTTATTTATGAATTAATTAATGGACGGTTTTGGGGTGTTAGACATAGAATTCTACACCAATGATAAATATATATGTATGATTGATAAATGGGTTCTGAGATAGTTAGTGATGCTTCAAATACTCATGGGGTTCTAGACATAGTGTTCTACACCTAGCTTGCATGAAAATATTCTTTTATGGTACAAGGGCTGATGCTCTAAATACACATGGGTTGTGAGACAAGGAATGATTCTCCAAATAATCAAGAGGGTTTTAGACATGTTGTTCTACACCCATTAATTGACATTGGATTGTGGGTCCAATTGGGCGTACATGAAATGAATTAATTGGTTAATGAAAACTGTTGTGACAGTATGATTTGTGAATTGAATATGAGAAAGGGTTTAGACATACCAATGAATTGGGTGAATCAATGTTAATGGAAATACTATGGAGTGAATCACTATTTGTAGTGGATGGGCTCAGATATAATATATAAAAAGTTAAATTGAATATATTATGACACATTATCTGATCGATAACACAAGTTTTGATTTAGTCTTTACATTGATTACTTAGATGGTCTTTAGAGACATCTGTGGTGAGAGACTTATACAGAGGGTGTCGGGCTTAGGATGAATCAAGATAATTAGGTAATTTAATGAGGTTTGAATAATTGATAAATTAAAATCATTGTGTAATGACTATTGTGTATTCATGAATAATGTATAATAGTGTTTCAGACACTAGCTGAGGGCTAAAGCTGGTACTTGGGTATAGAGTTACATTGCACTGCTTACTTTATTTATGCATGATTTCACATGGGTTAAATTATTTATTAAATTTCTGTATTTGGGGTAGACACTCGTGGTACCAGCATACTGAGATTTATATCTCACACCCTACTCGGGTCGCCACTTCATTGGGGTACCCGAGTATATTCAATTTAGTTGTAGAATTGTGATGTTTGTATATACATGGGGAATAGTATTATAGGTCTGAGAGGAAGCTTAGAATGCTTGAGGAGACCACACTCGGGGCTCTGAGTCATTGTTTATCTATTTATATATTGGAATATAATTCATGCTATTTTTGTTCAATGTTTTCCATTTTGTATCATTATCATGTCATGCATTCATCTGTTGTATAATTGGAGTTGACCACTTTTATAAAATGAGTACTATTTTTCTTCCACTACTTTATCATTTATTATACTATTTGAACTATTTATTTCCATAGTATATTATTGAACTCTTATATGTGGACATATTCTCTTCGCTGACTATCCATAGACCCTCACTACTAGCTGGAAGTCTCTTGTATACGGGGAAACATTCTTGAGGTCATGTGGTGACCGGTCCAACCATCAATTCAGTGGTGAGTGGGGTCAGGACATTAAAATGGTATAGGCTTGGATTATACTGGCCTCTAATATTCAATGGTTTAAATTCTACATTACTAATGAAAAATATCTATCTTGTACACTAGGATGACTCTCTATCAACTAAATTAATTCCATTCCTCACATATAGGTATTCAACTGTCACTGATAAAAAATAAATTTCTTTTAAGTTGGCATAGTACTCTTCTAGATATTATGAATTTATAAGTTTTGAGTCATCTCAATGTATAATTTTTTTTAATTTCAGATTCTTTTCAAAATTCCACGTATTATAATTTCATAGCATTTTAAAGGATTGGGATAGTTGGACTTGGACCATTACTTTCAGTTATTTTAATTACAGAGTTTTTATCATCTTAAAAAACATTAACGATCATAATATAACCTCATTGAAATTATATATTGGTATTTACCATTTCATATAATACTCATTGACTTCTGATTATTCTCAATTTTATCTTCCATAATATCTACTCAATACTTCTTTATTCAAAACCTAGTTCTTAAAACTATCTTTATAAGAAGGTAATATATTCCATCTACTTAATGAAACTCATTTTCATAGTACTATCTCTATCAATATTTAAATTATTGCATGTATTTATCATAAATCACTTTATTGTACTACACATAGTACTTATTTCATAATATTTCTAAAATATACTTTCTAGAGATTTATGAAACCTATAGTTCAAAGAGCTCATCATCTTTATGAAACAATTGTACATTTCGTGGTCTTCTCAAATCTAGGATCACTAAAATGCTTCTATCACAATATTTTCTTCATACATATATTTTTTATATTCATTGTGTAACTATTTATAGATATTTATGGGTAAATATTTCACTTAAATTTTATATGATAATATATACTATTTTTATTTTTTCAATATCTTACTATACTTATCCTCTTTATTCCCCTCTAATGACATGTTTAGGGGTATTTATAAGGAAATATAGAAGTATTTATAAGCTCAAAACTCTTATAAAAAATAAGGATATAAAATCAATTATTTTCAAAACATTGTGATTAACTTTCAAAAATGATACATATCATTCATATAAATTTTTTACAGTTACTATTATTTGAACATAACCCATTTTTTGGTTTGATTGATCATAAAATCCTTCACATACTGAAATTATATATAGAATGATTTTTTTTCACTCCATTCCTCTATAATCATTACATGAATCCTATGTTTATTTACCTTCTCACACTATTCTTCTCATCCATAAACTAAATGACAACATAACACATTAATATTCAAAAATTATGTAAGTAAAATTCCTACCATTTTCAATTTTAATCAATGTTTCCAACTTATCATGATCATACATGATGTTATATTTGATCGTGAAAATACTAGCACACACAAAAAATACCTCAAAGATGTTGTTAAACATAAAATGGTTCATGTTTAAATGGTGAACATCAACCCTCATAGGGAAAGTCCCAAATAAGAATTTAACTCAATATGAGTCTTCATTATTATTATTATTGTTCTACTATTAAGTGTTAAACTCCCATGAAACCACCCTACTCTACTACCATTGAACGATCACTATATAGGACCACCCTATATTTCTTATACCAAACCCACCCAGACTATCTATCTCTACCTCCTCAACTACCTAGTGCAGGCTATGGTTAATCCTGGACACTGCCTTACAGAGGTAGATCTCAGCCCTTACCACTATCTTGGGTCAAATGATATTTTTGAATACATTATAAATATATTCTATTTTCCAAAATTTAGTCCTTTAATATATAAACTCTCAATTTCTTCTAAAAAAATTTAAACGATTTCTATAGCACTAGATATTATTCATCATTATTTGATTGAAATCCACCATTCAATATTAGTTTTACAACCTCAAGAATATAAGGATAGGTTCTCAAAATTTTTAACAAAAGAATGTTGTAGGTGGTGATTTCAAAATATTTCAACACTTATTATGGATTCTCACATAAGATTAACACAACAATCATATGATCTAATGGATACTATCTATAAAGAATCAAATCCAAAATTTTAATATTCTTTCCCCATTTATATATTCCCATGAATCTTCTATTGTAAAAAAAATCATTCCTCAATTTCCCCCTTTCATGATACTCTTCATCAACCATGGGAAACTTTAAGTTCTTCCGTCATCAAGTTATTCCACATCACCTAAAACAAATTGAGATACTTATTGAAAAAAAATTCAATAAACACATTCCATTGGGGTTTTCAATACCCCTTTGGATTTGTTGTCAACAACATTACCAACTATATAGATTAATATAAATATTGAATCAATAAATATTTTCTCCCCCTTTTTGACAATAAATTCAAATGTGTAATAGTAAGGGAATGTTTTCTTCTCTCCTTAAAAAACTAAATTTTTTTATCTTCCATTTTTTATTATCAAATTTTCATTGTTCTCATATTTTCTTGACTTATAAAAATTAGTAGAAATAAAAATTAATCATCTTGAGTGATGAATGAAATAACATATAATACATCAACGGGTCCTCAATTAATCAAATCTATTTCTACATGGTAAATTATAAATTTATAAAAGAAGAGTGACTAATCTAGAAGAAAAGGTTGTCTATTAACTTTCTATCATGGGATACTAATTCTAAAATATTTTTTAGGGAATGTTCAATGAATCAATCGATATATTTATAATATAAAATCATATTAATAAAAACATTAAAAAAATTCAAGGGAAATAATTTATATCTCCCCTTGTAATTTTTTTTGTTGCAAAATCACCCCCCTTAATCACGTTATTTAACAAAATCGATAATAGGAATGAGAAAGTGATAAAAATACCTTAATATTTAAATTATTCAAGAACTATAAAGTATTATATATTAATATAAAATTATAAAATGCTATTATATTTTTTAACATCTTATAACCCCTTTAATGGATTTAATTCAATACCCTTCATTGTGGTTTTCCTTTGTCAAGAATGAACAAATAGAATTATTTTGATACCAATTTAATTGTGAAAAGAAAACTATATGATACTTGTATTATTAAAGTACTTCATGATGGATATTTTTCTGGATGATTTATAATTTATACTAAATTAATTTCTTCTAGTTTCCCACAAAATATTTTCACCACCTCCAATTCCCTACATATAATACAAACTTAATACATACATAAGAATATGATTGTTTTTTTTGATTATTCATTAAGGAAATAATGGTGTGAATTTATTATCAAACTATATTCTCTTTTCATTATAATAGTATCAATATTTATAATTTCAAAGATTAATCTCCATACACTAATATTTATGGGTATCATATTATTCTTGTTATTTTTATCTTTTTTATTAGCAGAAATTGTATTTTTGACCATTCAAGAATGGGAGACACAATTTTTTTGCTTGATCCATATTATTATCCATTTCTAATTGTGTTAGTAATTTAGTTTGGAATTGTTTATGAACATTCTTATCCTTCTTCTTGTGGGTGGAATCATTTTTTGCAAAACAATGTTTTTACAATAATTTACATGTTATTTACCTTTGTTATTCAATAATTCATATTGTATTAATAACCATGTAATTATATTGTTAGTTGTGTGGAAAAAATTTATACCTTCAAAAAAACTCTAAAACAATAGTTGAATTATATATTTTAGGAAAACTCTACTGAAATTTATGTTATTCATCTTGGATGATATTTAATAAATCAATAATTTTATTTATTTCTTAGTTTGATTTATTTTGTAGAATTAGATTTATTCCATTGATATTTACAATCATGAACAATTTACATTGAACCCTGATATATAATTTACAAAAAAAATATAAGAATATCATACAAGGATTGGAATACCTTTCTTTATTCTTCTTAGTTGTTGCATCATTAACAATTTCATTCTTATTATATGTAAAAAAAGAATTTTCTACCATCCTCAACCATCTATTTTTATACTTTGGTCATCTATTTATATTATTATAAGAGTTTTTCTTGATTGGTATATACTATAGGTCTTTGTACTGTTACTAATTTTGTTTAAATAATCCCAAATGTATCTAAATCATCAAAATCTATTCTTAATAGAAACATTTACCTTCTTTTGTGTACTTTCCTTCTATTCAATTAGTTTTTCTATTCATTGAATACCTACACCCCAATCATAGAGGCCTTATTTTTTCTTCTATTTATTAAAAATTATGCCAAAAATCAATGTCCTTATGTCCAAACTGTCCATAGCCCAAAAATGGCCAAAAAATATTATTTTTTTTCTTTTTTGAAATATTATTTTAGAATTTGACATGTTTTTAGATTTTGAACAAAAAACCCTTTATTTGAGATTTCTATGAGGAGAAAAAATTAATTCTATTATTTATATCCACCTTTATTGATGTAGTAGTTTTTTTAGAATTTTTATTCACCCATGTTTATATAGAATTAATTTTGGAACCTACGATAGACATCAATAATGAAGTAGCACATTAAAATATTTCTCAGATATGGGTTTCCTTTTTATATAATATTTTATTAGATTTTTCATTATCCAATTTCATGATCTTTTCACCTCTATAATCATTGTTTTTATACATATATCTCTTTTGAATAGTGTTCTTGGGAGTAATTATTCTTCCATACTTTAGGGATGTTTTAGGTTGTTTACCTTATATATTTCTCAATTTCACTTCTATCTCAAGAAATTACATATTGAGGAAAATACATTAATCCAAAAAAAAAAATTAAATTTATCATCCCACTGATTTTTTATCTTTTAAATTTGATCCTCATGTTTTCCATTTCATTACTATAAATAATTTTCAATCTTCTTTATTCCATTGGATTTTATTTATAAACGATATTTCTTGACAAAAACAATTTCATTATGAGTTTGTTCCTTTGAATGGGTCATTTCTAAAAAAACATTCTTAATCAGAAATTTCTCAAATAAATTCCTTCTAAATTCATCTTTATTCATGGGAAACTTTTCATTAAAAAGTGATACATATTTTTCTTTGTATTAAAAGTTTTAGTGAAATTATTTGAATTTTAAAACTATTTGACAATGTTTCTTCCATTACATAAGCTTCAAAATACATCTTCTTATCCTATATAAATTTTATGGAAAAAATTATATATGTCACAAATTTAACATGTAATGTTTTCTAATAATCTATTAAATTATAATAAAAAGCACTGTGTGATTCAATATTCTCATTATGTTCACAACTTGTACTGTAACATTAAAGAGGAAAACTATCAAAAAATATAATAAATACATTATAACTGTGACTAATTTCAACTAGTGACATATCCTCTTTCTCTTTGAAGTTTTTCTTAACACAATTTTCTCTCTATTATATTTATTCTTAAAGGTTTTAACTAAAACCTTTATGTTATTTATGATAGATATGGGAATAGTATTTTACATCTATAGTAAATTTAAATCAACTTAAAATATTCATATTATATGTTTATGATGAAAATAACTTGGAAAAAAAATATAGATCCTATATAGGGGAACCTATGCACTGATAATAATTTCGATTACACATGGATCATATATTCAAACTAACATGGGGGTGATGAATTAGGTGTACGCAGTTTCGACTAAAATATTTTCTCTATTTCCTTACCCACTTTATATTAAAACCTTTTTCACCTATTAGGACTAATGGATATTGTATGTTCTCAAACACAGAAACACATACACACTGTATATATATATATATATATATATTATAGAAGGTGAGATAAACACTACAAATGAAATTTTTATATGTTTTATCCCCAATGTGGGTGTCTACATCCTTTGCATGTTTAGGTAATGTCTTGTACACAAATTCTCCACTAGAATCAAAATTCAATTACAAGATGTTTTGGTAGGTTTGATATACACATCCCAAAGCATCACTAAATTACACAATTGAGAGTTATTTATACTACCTATCAACAAACTTATAATATTTTACCAACTCCCTCCCATATTTATTCTACTCACTGGAATGATATTTAATTATATCGATAGATTCTAGTATAAAAAATTTTCCTTCTCAAGAACTATTAAACAAGATCCACTCATGCATTGGGATGATAGTAAATAATTTTAATGACCGTAACAAGAAAAAGAGGCCTTATGTTGATGATTTCGACCGTTTCATCTTCGGATCGTGGGATCTCCAAGAATGAGTGGTGGTTGGTTTTCTTGACAATAAAAAAATTATGATTCGTTTTGAGACAGAGGATGATCTTATTAAAGCGTGGTCAAGGGCTCCCGCTACTTTAAGGGATCTCGATTTTTGCTTATTCGTTGGTCATTCGACATTCATATAAAATGTGACCCTCCTTCCATCGTGGTTTGGGTATGTTTTCCTCAACTCCATTTGCCTTTTTAGAAACCTCCGATTATCCGTATGGTGGGAAACATGGTAGGACATTATCTTTGTTCCAACAGTCATTCTGAGGTGGTTTTCCACCTAGTGAATCCCTGGGTGTGTGTTGAGATTGATGCAGCTCGCATCCCTTTCGGTTCTATTTGTATCGTGATTGGTGAAGAGTATCGTTATAGGAAACGAATTATTTATGAATATTGGATCGAGTTTTTTGGTTCTTGCAGGAGGCTAGGCCACTCGGATGAGGTTTGTCGAAGGGGACACCATCCTCAGCTGAGGGAGATCACTCGTAAAGGGAAATATGGCCCTGTCCGCATGGCCGAGGAGTCTCGTTTGGAGGAAGTCTTAGAGTTGTGTTTGAGGTCGATGGATCCTGTTGACATATGGAATTTCTCGGTTGTGTCGAGTTCAGCTTTGGATGGTTGGCCAGCTGAGTCGCGTAAGGTTTCTTTTGAGAGCAGTCTTTCTTCTAGAGCTGCAGGTGGTAAGAAGCAGGAATCTAATCTGATCTTGACTGAGGATAAGGAGTTTAGTGGTTTGGATCCTTTGGCTCCACCTTTTCACTCACTAAGTAATAGGTTTGATGTTCTGTCTGATGGCATGATGATCGAGGATATGGAAAAGGATGGTCCCCTAGGTGGGGAGGATGGTGAGGAGGCCCCTAAAGGACAGACGGTTGAGAGCATGGAATTTGAAGCTGTGCTGGACAGAGGGGAGGCAGTTGAGGTTTTCCAGGATGGAGACAGGGGGCAGGACTTTGTTGATCTGCTTGTGGAAGAGAGTCACATTGAGAATAGGAGCTCCATGCTGGTGGAAGTTGATAGGGGTCAGGACCTTCAAGCTGATGGCGGTGAGAAGGAGGTTCCCACGGTGGATTTTGAAAATGTGTTGGCAGAGGGTGTGCTCCTGCCTTTGATGGAGAACAAAACTCTAGACCAACGGAGGGAAAGCTATGCAGGGAGTCCTGGTTTGGGTTTGGGGGATCAAACCAGCAAAGGGAGGGAGATTTCTAGGGAAGGTAAAGAGAATTTGAGTGGCCCAGTCGGTCGTTCTTTCAGCGATGTGGTTAAAAGCGAGAAGCAGAAACTTGCTGTTGTTTAAGGGCCTCTGTCTGCCACCCCTAGATGACAGACAAAGAGAGATTATACATGCCTTCCATGGCCGATGCAGACGCGATCCTCTTCCAAGAAAAATAGTGTGGTGACTGTGGGATTTTCAAATGTTATTAGGGTCGAGAGGACATCACCAGATTATGCAGTTCTGGAGCAGCTCATGAATCGGGTTCAAAGTGTTAACTATTGGAGGACACCAGGATGGGATACAGACACTGTCACTAGAGATGACGAGTCCGGAAGGGGATGTAGATATGAGTATGGTTTTGATGGTATGTAATTCTGTGTTGATGTGCGGTCTGAACCTTGTTTGTTTTTGTGGTTGTATGTTTGGGCACTGAATTCCCATCAACCAGAATTTGAATAAAAAAAAAGAATTGCAGTCAGGATGTGAATTTTACAAAAGTAAAATAATTTTTGGATATATCATGGTCATATTAGTTTAATATTATTTTTTATATTTTTTATAAAAAAAATAATTTTTAGGTGAATAGTGAAAATATATATTTTTGGCCAAATGATGAATTTTATATGTTCAAGGACTAAATTTTATATTATATTTTGATTCGTCAAATATATATTTTAATGTCATAATTATAAAATATATTATATTATTTTGTACTTATAACTTCTATTTTTAATATTTTTTCACTTAAAGAAAATATTATTAGAATTTAATTTTTTTGTTTATTTTATTTAATTAAATATTTTCATGGTTAAATTAATTTTTTTTGAATTTAAAGACATATACCATTAATTTTTTATAACTAATGTTACACACCAAGCTTCCACAATACGCTTCTCTTTGAATAATACAATAGTGTGTGTTGTACGCAACTTCAAGTTCTAACACACACCACAACCAATCAAACTAGCCGTTATAAATAGTAATACCCACTTTTTGAAATTTTATACATTTTATCATTCAAAACGGACTTCATTTTTTGATTAAAAATATCAAAATTATCTTATGGTAAAATTTTGGTACTTTTCTAATAACTTTTATATTTTGATGAATAGTGAAAATTACTAAATTTTAATTAAAAACAACTTTTTTAATAAAAATAATTAATAGTGATAAATTATGAATTTTAGTTGTTTTAAATTATATTTATAATTTATTTTTACAATTTAATCCAATTTTGGTCATTATACATAATTTCACTGTTAAACCGGACATAAACAAGTGTCAATCTTTTGATATTTATTGTTTCTTAAAAACACACTTTTTGTTTTGACAGCGGGAATTAATTTTAAATTAATAAATGCAACTTCTATGTTTTTAATTTGGTAAAATAGACTTCAATATTGAGTTTGGAATATCAAAATTATCTTAGGGTAAATTTTTGGTATTTTTCTGAAAACTTTTAGTTTTTGGTGAACAATAACTTTTTACTTTTATTTACCACGGTTAAAAGTAAATAGGGTAATTAAGGGTACAAATGATACTAATATTACACAAAAACATGTCCTAATTCCATTGGAAAAGTTTATCTAGACCAAAAACAACCTTAGGAATAAAATATTATCATATAGGTCCACTTGGATTAGATTAGGACATTAATTATTATTTAATTCAAAGAAGATTTGAAAGAGATAAAATCAATGTTTAATTACGAAAACATTTTTAATATAGGGATATAAATAAGATAAATTTTCTCATAAATATTCATTAGAAATATAAAAATATTTCCTACATAATGGTATTTTATTTATAATTTTTATTCATTTAATAATTAAATTTATATGTGACACAATAATGATGCAGTAATTAAATTATTCATGAAAGAATCCAATAAATGGTATTATAAATATTAAAATAAATATAATTTCAAGGTTTTTATGACATATAATAATTTTCTAGGTTCATATGACATGTTTTTATGGATTCAATGTATTTTTTTGATGTAATAACATTGTTATTATTTAAAAAAAACAAATACCAAATCATGTCAAAATTGACATAAAATAGTTTTTAAAACAAATATAATATTATTAATTGATATAATGGTCTTAAATATATAAGGTTCGACCAAAAGACTTATATAATAATATATATGACATTAATGAACCATTTGGGGTTCTATTGGTAGTATATAGTACGTTTATTAACCATATAGTCTAAGAATACAAGAAGATACAGTAAAAGTTAAATTATTTAACTTAGAGTTAAATCTAACTGATAAGGTTAAAATGGTAACCTAAACTTGACTAAAACCTATTTTTTGAGTTATTTTCTACCTATCCACACCTTAGAATTTAAATAATCTATTTTTTATCCATTAGAAATGGAATATGAATTTATTATAAAATAATATTTTAAGTTTTTCCTAAGGTGCCCCTCACACCTCTTATAAAAGGGCACTCCCCTTCTCTCTAATTCACACCTTATAAGCCATTTGACTCAGCCAACCCATGCCCAAATACCCTCTAAAATATCTTCCCTTAAACCTAGAGGCATTAGTTTGATTAGAAATCCAACCTAAAGAGCCCTTTTGATCAAATCAAAAGGAAGAACCCGAAGAAGATGTAATGATTTCACCACCCTCTTTCAAGTTCCTTTCTTCTTCCACTTCCTTTTTCTTTGTTGTTTCCATTATTAAATAATAAATCCAGTATATTATATATACTGTGATGTTATTATAATTATGGTACAACCAAATTCATTATTCCATCCACACTTTTAATAACATGTCACCATACGTGCGTACGTACGACTTACCGTCTCCACGTTGTGGTGTAATTGTGATTCAATACATTATTATTTGGATGGGTATAATAATGATGTGTATTTGATGTTAATAATATATATAAAATTATAAGGATTGTTTATATATTATATAAAATTCAATTATATATTATATTAATATCAAAAGAATGATATTTTTGCTCGTGCGTAGGTACGGATTACCGTCTCCACGACGCGATGAGATTCATTTCTAAGTTCACCATTCATCGATGATTATAAAAATATATATTACTAATAAGTATGTAATATATGAAATAATAATTCTACTGGATATATATATATTTATATATATAAGTATTTAGGTATTTATATATATCTTATTCACTTACTTCCGTTCAATACTATATAAAAACTGAAATAGTGTTTATGCGTACGTATGGACTACCGTCTCCATAAATGGTGTTTTCCATTTCATATATATGTATATTATAAATTTTTTATATTCTAAATATATATGATAAATAAATCATGTTTTATATTCTGGAAGTATTTAAATCATGATATAACTGATACAAATCCAGAGATAAAGTTAAAACACGTATGATAAAGAAAGCGATTATTACCCGAAATATTAATATAACATGTAAATTATTATTAAATGGGTAGTATAAAGTCATAAATTAATAATGTATGATTTCATAAATATTAATATGGTTTTTGTATAATTTAATGACATACTATAGTCTTAATACAAGTGGATAAACGTACCCTCGACTAAAGGAAAGTGCAAGGTAAGGGGTTTTCATCTCACTCCTTATTCCCGTGAGATTCATGCCATATTGCCTCTATTACCTTTTGTGTGGTGTATGTATTGCCCATAATTGTATTATTTGTGTAATACAATATAATTTATGTGTATTTACATATTCATTGTATGATACCTCTTTCATGGGTTGTATGCTTCGTAAGTTACCAAATTAGTAAGGGTTAATTTCACAATCTCTTTATTATCTGAGGTTGTTTTTATGTAAGTATCTACTGGGACATATTTATTATCCATGTCCATGTTTTTTAAAAGAGTTTTCAAAGGGATTATTATAAGGTAATTCTTACTAAAACATCATTTCGAATTTTTTAAATATTTATTCTTCTAAATCTTTCTCATTAATGTCCATGAATTCAAAATGGTTTTTAAACATTTATTTATATGGACATGAATGTTTTTAAAATGATAATTCCTTTCAAAAAATTCAAAGTGGTTTGGGATAATTTGATTCAAAATTGTATTTAATTGAATTCTTTTTTAAATTGTGTGACAATTAAATGTTTTCATGAAAAAGGGGAATTTCTCTCAAAGAGTTTTACAAATCATTTTCATCTATATCAAAATCCTTTTATAAATTTTACAATTTTTTGAAGTTGATTTATTATGATATAAATAATCCGTATTGTATTTATGTTTTTGTGATATTTTTGACTATAGATGAGTTATTTTTTTTCATTCATGGTTTGTGGTTAAATTATTGATAATTCGTAAGTTAGTTTTAATACGAATGTTTATGTTATATATCATCCTTTTCTTAAGATGAATGTGTTGGACTAGTATGTTTCAGGTTGAGGATTGGTAAAAGTAATCCCTATGGGTTGGTGTTCGGTTATTAGAGGCACTCCGGGTTGGTGTCCGGTTATTAGAGGAACTCCGGGTTGGTGTCCGGTTATTAGAGGCACTCTGGGTTGGAGTCCGGTTATGGAGGATCTCTAGGATGGAATCCGATTATAGAGGCTCTCCGGGTTGGGTTCCGGTTACAGTTATCCCTTAGGTCTTGGCACGAGGCCTTGACACAAAAATTAATGTTCGACATTATGCATTCACTTTTTATGAAAGTGGTTATTGATATTACATGTTATTATTCGATTAGTAGAATATGCATGTGAAAAAGTAAATGGAATTATTTCATTTTATTTCTGCCATATTATGTTGAAGTTCATGTTCAAAAGGCTATTGTTTTAGTTTTATACATTGCCTCAAATGTTTATGCTTATTTTTTAAAGTTTTCATTGTATTGCTTACCGTTACTAAGCGTCTGAGTTCACCCCTTTCTATGTTTTATTTTCCTAGGATTCCAAGAAGTGTATTATGACTAATATACAGGGCTAAGCCAGGGGAATAATGGTGTTCCTAAAGGATTATTTCTGTTGTTTTTTATGTTATAAAGTGTAATGTAATATTCATGTATGTAATCTATCTTCCAAGACTGCTAAACCGATTTGTCCTTCAGGACTTGATTCCTTGTAATCATTCCAATGTATTAAAATAATGCATTTAATTTGGGTAACTGGGGTCGGGGCGTTACATTTGGTATCAGAGGAAGTTTAGCAATAACCTTGGAAACTAGATTTAGATAAACTCTGATTAGAGAATATACCCCTAAGATAGAATTTGTGGATTAGTATAGAATAACTTCTTAGAATTTTGGTAATGTAGAGATTTTTTTGAGTTTTCCAAGAAATACATCCCTGTCTAGATATGAGCAGGTAGAGGTGGCTCTAGCACATATGTACCTAGGGGTAAAACCTGAAAACACCACTTTGAGCTTGACTAAAACGGGAACTGGTGCACGACAACGGGCCTTGCTTCACTCTTGGTTACGACACTCCCAGGGGATATTCTTAGGATAATTATCATTTTATTTTCAAACCATTATGAAGGGCTTATGAGTATATACTTACTCAAAGAAAACATTTTTATGATTATGGATTATATCCATAAACTGTTCAATTAACGTTAGGTATTTTAAAAGTTTGGAATTATTAATTTCAATTCCTAAACTGACCAAGTGTATGTCATTGTTTAGAAATGGTTCCCAGTAGAAGGAATGAGAACTACAACAATACGCATGATCCAAAGAGTGAGAAGGATCATATCATTCCTGGTCTTAAGCCAGAATTTAGAAGTGAAATAGTCTCCCACGTATTATCATAATATGAAGAAATAGTATCATGTGTTAATATGATAAGTAAATAATTTTTTGAGTGATATGGATTTGAAGGGAATCCAGAGAAGAAAATTATGGTAGAAAGAAATATAGGTAAAGGAAATAAGGGATAGAAGGATTTTCCAATATGTGATAAATGTGGAATGAATCACCTTGGTAAATGCTTGAAGGGAATGAGAGTTTGTTATAAGTGTGGAGAAAAAGGACACCAAGTACGTGATTGCAAGGGTAAGAAAAAGTTTTCAAATGTACAATGCTTCATCAGCAAGGAGTTGGGACCCTATACAAACCAATGTCCAAATCATCAGAGTATGCACCAAATGATTTTATTGGATAATGATCAAGTTATGATAATACCTCATATAAAAAGGAATGAATAGTGTTCTTATGTTGTTATTATAGAATTATTTCATTGAGTTTTTGTATCAATGGTATATTTGTTACATGAATTATGGAGATAAATAAGGATTGTACTGCAGTACTATTTTATTGAGGATTTGAGATTATATGGTTATAAGAAAAGTGACTTAATAGTAAGATAAACTTTTTGGAAAATAAATGGTTTAAGGAAAGGAAATCCTTAATATGGTCTTGATAATGAGGTAGTGATTTTGGAATAAGATATGGTTGATTTTGGAAATTCATGATGTTGCAGTGTTGTAAAGGAATACACGATGAAGGCATTCACATGTTATTACTTGGAAAAAAGTATCCTCATTATGGTTAAATTCCTTATAAACTTTGGACTAAGAGTTAGGATATAATTATTTTGGAAAATGATAAAGGTTGGATTGGATTAAGTTTGAAATTGGATACTATTGTTAAAGTTATTTTTGGATTTTTATAAAAGGACAACACACAGACCGTCTGACAACCTGTTGCGACAGACAAAGCTGTGAGAATCGAACCCACAACCATAGTGCGATTGGGATTTATCGCCTACCACTGGACTTTGTGATGTCCCTGGATTGTATAATGTAGTTTCTTTTTTTAATGGGTCTGATATGTGAATTATACGTTTATTATATTTGGAACCCTATACGATTAGGATAAATAGAGTATTTTTGAGTTGTATTATGTTCTGTAGTGAAAGATGAATTTGTGGTAGAAATTTATTAATGGATAAAACTCTAAAGTAAGTATATCTTTTTATGATCTTAGTCAATCTCATAAATAAATTCCTCAACATTAATAAAAGGAACTTAGAACAAAAATGTTGTCCTAGATGGCACCTTAGATAATCACAAATTTATGGCTTTAGGATTATTGGCCTTTTCATAGCCATGTTCTCTACCACTCTCCATCAGATATTGATGGTTAGATTTCTCTTCCATATCCATATTTTTCTACATGGATCCCTTGTATGTGTTATTTTCAGTAACCTTGATACTTACCACTCTTTATTTTAAATAGAGGCCTCATTAATCCATTCTTCGACGTGGGATTTCAACTAAGATATTTTGAAATGTCAACCCCAAGTTTCCAATACCAAGCATAAATTGCGAGGAAACAATTTATTTAAGGAGGGGAGAATGTAACACCCCAATATTCCACGATACGCTTCTCTTTGAATAATACAGTAGCGTGTGTTGTACACAACTTTGAGTTCTAACACACACCACAACCAATCAAACTAGCCGTTATTAATACTAATACCCACTTTTTGATATTTTATGAATTTTATCTTTCAAAATGGACTTCATTTTTGGATTCGTAATATCAAAATTAGCTTAGGCTGAATTCTGGGTACTTTTCTAATAACATTCATATTTTGATGAATAGTGAAAATTACTAGATTTTACTTAAAAACAACTTTTTTAATCGAAATAATTAATAGTGATAAATTATGAATTTGAGTGGGTTTAAATTATATTTAGAATATATTTTTAGAATTTAATCCAATGTAGGTCATCAGACATGATTTCAAATTTAAACTGGACATAAATAAGTGTCAATCTTTTGATAGTTATTGTTTCTTAAAAACACGCTTTTTGTTTTGACAGCGGGAATTAATTTTAAATTAATAAATAAAAATTATATGTTTTGAATTTGGTAAAATAGAATTCATTATTGTATTCGGAATATCATAATTAACATAGGGTAAATTTTTTTTATTTTTCTGAAAACTTTTAATTTTTGATGAATAGTGAAAAACACTGAGTTTTAGTTTAAAACCGAATTTTAATTTAAAAAATTATTTATTTTATTTAAATTATTAAATTTCAAAATAGATAAATAATACCTATCAAAGTACAATGTAATTTATTTGAGTCAGTTTATAATAATTATAGATATGTAAAAATTTTGTTGAACTTTTCACCGTCTTTTACCCACCTCTTAGGAGAATTTGGAAATTCACATAAAACATAATTTTACCACTTCTGTGAGTAAAATTTCGAAAATCCGAGAGACATGGATAATATAAAAGAGTAAAACATGGTTCAATGAGATTAAAATAATATTTGGTGAAAAGTAACTTTTTACTTTTATTTACCACGGTTAAAAGTGAATAGGGTAATTAAGGGTAAAAATGATATTAATATTACCCTAAAACCTGTTCTAATTTCATTGGACAAGTTTATCTTGACCAAAAAGAACCTTAGGAGTAAAATATTATCATTTAGGTCCACTTAGATTAGATTAGGACATTAATTATTATTTAATTCAAAGAAGAGTTAAAAGAGATAAAATCAAAGATTAATTACTAAAACATTTTTAATATAGGGGTATACATAAGATAAAGTCGATTATAAATATTCATTAGGAAGATAAAAATATTTCCTACTTAATAGTATAATATTTATAAGTTTTATACATTTAATAATTAAATTTATTTATGACACAATAATGATGCAGTAATTACCTTATTCATGAAATAATCAAATAATTGGTATTATAAATATTAAAATAAATATAATTTCAAAGTTTTCATGACATAAACAAATTTTCTAGGTGAATATGACATGTTAGGATTTATTTAATTTAATTTTTTAATTATTCATGTTGTTATTATTTAAAAAAAACAAATACCAAATAGTGTCAAAATTGACATAAAATAGTTTTTAAAACAAATATTGTATTATTAATTGATATAATGGACCTTAAAATATAAAGTTCGGACAAAAGACTTATAAAATAATATATATTAAATTAATGAACCTATTGGGGTTCTATGGGTAGTATATAGTATGTTTATTAACCATATAGTGTAATAATACAAGAAGATACGGTAAAAGTAAAATTATTTAACTTAGAGTTAAATCTAAATGATAAGGTTAAAATGGTAACCTAAAATTATCCAAAACCTATTTGTTGAGTTTATTTTGACCTATCCCCACCTTATACTTTAAATAATAAACTTTTTATCCATTAGAAACCGAATATGAATTTATTATAAAATAATATTTTAAGTTTTTCCTAAGGTTCCCCTCACCCCTCTTATAAAAGGGCACTCCCCCTTCTCTCTAATTCAGACCTTATAAGCCTTTTGTCTCAGACAAACCCTGACCAAATACCCTCTCAACTATCCTCCCTTAAATCTAGAGGCCTTAGTTTGATCAGAAAGCCAACCTAAGGAGCCCTTTTGATCAAATCAAAAGGACGAACCCGAAGAAGAGGTAATGATTTCACCACGGTCTTTCAAGTTACTTTTTTCTTCCACTTCCATTTTCATTGTTGTTTCCATTAAAAAATAATAACTCCAGTATATTCTCTATACTATGATGTTATTATAATTATGGTACAACCAAATTAATTATTACATCCTCCCTTTTAATTACATGTCACCATACGTGCCGACGTACTGCTTACCGTCTCCACGTCGTAGTGTAATTGTTATTCAATACATTATTATTTGGATCGGTATAATAATGAAGTGTATTTGATGTAAATAATAAATATAACATGATAAGGATTCTGTATATATTATATTACATTCAATTATATATTATATTAATATCAAAAGAATGATATTTTCACTCGTGCGTACATATAGATTACCGTCTCCACGACGCGACGAGATTCATTTCCATGTTCACCATTCATCATCAATTATAAAAATATATATTACTAATAAGTATGTAATATATGACATAATAATGCTACTGGATATATATAGATATTTATATATATAAGTATTTATGTACTTACATATATCTTATTCACTTACTTCCATTCAATACTTTATAAAAACGGAAACGACGTTTATGCGTACGTATGTAGTACCGTCTCCATAAACGGTGTTTTCCATTTCATATATACGTCTATTATAAATTTTTTATATTATAAATATATATGATAAATAAATCATGTTTTATATTCGGGGTGTATTTAAATCATGATCTAAGTGTTACAATCAAGAGTAACAAGTTAAAACATGTACGATACAGAAAGCGATTATTACCCGAAATATTAATATAACATGGAAATTATTATTAAATGGGTAATATAAAGTCATTAATTAATAATGTATGATATAATAAATATTAATATGGTTATGGTATAATTTAATAACATACTATAGTCTTAATACAGATGGCTAAACGTACCCTCGACTAATGGAAAGTGAAAAGTAAGGGATTTTCATCTCACTCCTTATTCCCATGAGATTCATGCCATATTGCCACTATTACCTTTTGTGTGGTGTATTTATTGACCATAATTGTATTCTTTGTGTAATACACTTTAATTTACGTGTATTTACATATTCATTATATGATATCTCTTTCATGGGTTGTATGTTTTGTAAGTTACCAATTAGTAAGGGTTAATTTCACAATATCTTTATTATCCGAGGTTGTTTTTACGTATGTATCTAGTGGGACATATTTGTAATACATTTCCATGTTTTATGAAAGAGTTTTCAAAGGGATTATTTTAAGGTACTTTTTACTAAAATATAATTTCAATTGTTTTAAATTTTTATTCTTCTAAATCTTTCTCATTAATGTCCATGTCTGCAAAACAGTTTTTAAGGATTTATTTATATGGACATGAATGTTTTAAAAATGTTAATTCCTTTAAAAAGTTTCAAAGTGGTTTGGGAAACTTTGATTCGAAAATGTATTTAAATAACTTCTTTTCTAAATTGTGTGACATTTAAATGTTTTCATGAAAAAGGGGTATTTCTCTCAAAGAGTTTTACAAATCATTTTCATCTACGTCAACATCCTTTGATAAATTTTACACTTTCTTGAAGTTGATTTATTATGATAGAAATCATCCATATTGTATTTAAGGTTTTGTGATATGTTTGACTATGGATGAGTTATTTTTATGTCATTCATGGTTTATCTTTAAAGTATTGACATTTCGTTAGTTAGTTTTAATACGAATGTTTATGTTATATCTCAACCTTTTATTAAGATGAATGTGTTGGACTAGTATGTTCCGAGTCGGGGACCGGTAAAAGTAAGCCTGTTGGGTTGGTGTTCGGTTATTAGAGGCACTCAGAGTTAGTGTCCAGTTATTAGAGGCACTCCGGGTTGGTTTGCGGTTATTATAGGCACTCTGGGTAGGATTATGGTTACAGAGGCTCTCCAGGATGGAGTCCGGTTACAGAGGCTCTCCGAGTTGGGTTCATGTTACAGTTATCCCTTAGCTCTTGGCACGCAGCCTTGACAAAAAAAATTAAAGTTTGGTATTATGCATTCCCTTATTATGAAAGTGGTTATTGATATTGCATGTGATTATTCAATTAGTAGAATATCCATTTGAAAAAGTAAATGGAATTATTTCATTTTATTTATTCCATATTATGCTGAAGTTCAAGTTTAAAAGGCTTTTTTAGTTTTATACATTTCCTTAAATGTTTATGCTTATTTTTGAACGTTCTCACTGTATTTCTTACCCTTACTAAGCGTTTGAGATCACCCCTTTCTTTGTTTTATTTTCCCAGGATTCCAAGAAGTGTATTATGATTGAAATGCAGGGTTAAGCCAGTGGAATAACGGGGTTCATAAAGGATTATTTATATTGTTTTGTATGTTATAAAGTGTAATGTAATATTCATGTATTTAATCTATTTTCTAAGACTGCTAAACTGATCGGTCATTCGGGACATGCTTCCTTGTAATCATGCGAATGTATTGAAATAATGCATCGACTCTGGGTAACTGGGGTCAGGGCATTAGAAATAATTTATTAATATCATCAAAATTAGTACCGATAAAAAATTTATCATATACGCAAGTTTAAAACACTCTATTATTTAAAAACAATTTTTACATGAAATGTGTGTTTAATTGAAAATAATATTTTCTCATATTAATTAAATGAATTATGTTAAATGTATTAAAATTTTATAATAATAATGTTAAAATTTGGTAATAAATATATAACTATATTTTTAGTAATAAAATCATTGACATGATTAAAATTTATTTAAGACCACAAATTTTTTAAATGAATAATGTATGATGGGTTTAATTTTCCAAAATTAACATTAAATTTAGAACATATAGAAATAATTTTTTATGTTTTAATTCCATAAATACTTGTATTACCAACATTCCCTTAACTAACTCACTTAAATTTTATATCAATAAACTATAATCCCTTACTTAACATTCATTTACCTCGAAAAGTTCATCTTCTTAAAATATAACGGGGTATCACTTCCAACCTTTCAATAATCCACTAAAATTTAGAAATATCCTTGAACCAATACATAATTTTCCATCATTAAAGTAATTTACACTCACAAATGACGATGTTCATGACAAGTTTTCCTAAGTCCCTCAAATATAAAGCCTTCACCAAGATGAAGCTGAAGGTCTCAATGCATGTATCACATCATTCGTAACATTTAATTATAATTATTTACTTACTAAACAAACTATAAACATTGTGTAATAATAACATCATTATAATTGGTGTGTCGATATGTTATTATAATAATGGTATGACCATTATTTATTCTCTTATATCCACTAAGAGAAAAATAATTTTCATTAGTGGGTGTGTGTACAAATTTATGCCTCCCAGAACTGAAACTTTATGTTTTCCACAACTAACCCTAATGAATGGTATTAATGATAGAATTGATGAATAAATACAATTGGAATGGGACTAAATTACCCTGATTCTTTCTCTCACTCTAGGATCAACATCCCCTAGGATTTCCTTCGATCTCTCCTTATGGCTCCGTTGATGGTGCTTCTGATCTCATCCCCCAATCTCCATTCCTCCCCCCTCATTGTCCCTATCATGGTGAGTGTTTTTCATATATACTTACTATCAATCCATAGTTCCCTCTTCATTCGGGGTTCCCTCACATCTCATTGGAATCACTACTTTTGTTGGTATATTGATTCTATCCAATGGTACCTCTGCTTTTGTTATAATATATATCATGTTTAACCCCAATATCATTTTATATGATATCACTCAAGTGGTTTAGGATTGTATTTTGGTGGTTTTTGGTGGTGTCTTCCATGGGTTTTCTTGTTGGGTTTTAGGTCCTCAAATGCTGCCTTCTCTACTCTTATCACCCAACCCATCATTTTGAAACCCATTTTTTGTTTTTCAAGATGGCGATTCGATGGTTTGGGGTGGTGTTAGAGATGGATTTTGGTGGCACATTCCTCATCTTCTATATTTAATTTATTTTAATTTTGAATCTCTAATTATTTTCCAGGTTCAGAGGTATTTTCTAGGGGCGGTGGGTTAATCTTGTGATTCGTTTACTGAGGATGTTTCTTCCTAAAATTTGTGAATTTTTATTGATCTTTTCTCATGTCTGAACATTGTGATTTTTTATTCATCCTTTCTTGGTCTAATATTGGAGTTTTTGTTTCTCTTAATGGAAATGTTGCTATGTTTCTTCAGCAGTGATGAAAACGGAATTTTTTCTATTTCTCGGTGTAGGTTCATCAATGGTTCATTCCCAGAAGAATGTTTGTCTCGATTGAGTTCTTTGGTGATGGATCTATGAGGGTGTTTCTGATTTTTCGATGATTTTTTCTTCTGATGGACCTATGTTTGAGGTGATAGTGGAAATAATGGTAGCCTAGTGGGTTGAAATTTCTGTTATGGCATTTACAGAAGCAGTTTGGTGTTTATATTTTGAAATTTGAGTCTAATTATTTTTTGGGTTTTATTTGGTTTACTGGTCATCGAATTGTATGGTTCCCACTTAACCCTATCAAAGTGGATTTTTTTAAATACCGAAAATATTATATTTAAGGATGAATACATTTGGTTTATATAACATATTTATTGTAATGTCCTGACCCCAGAATCCAGGAGATGGTGCATTACTTTAATACATTGGCATGACTACATGGAATTAAATTTTGAAGAACCGAGTAGTATAGTAGTTTTAGAAAACATGATACATACATAGGTTCAACATTAAAAAATGAAATGAAATACAAAATTTAATTTTTATTATAAAAATCACCAACTATTTGTTTATCCTTGTAGGTCAATCATAATAAATATCTTTATGTCATGAGAAAATAAAACATAAGAAATTAGTGATCTCAAAAACTCAGTAAGAGTAAGCAATAGAGCAGAAGATATCATAAACATAAACATTTGGAAAGGTGAATAACTAAAATGAAATTCCTTTAAAAATAATAAACTTGAACACATTATCACAAAAATAAGAGTTAAAAAGATAATGACGTAATAATACATAATCATGGGTATTATACAAGTTGAATTACCACATGAGCTATCAATACTATTTTCATAATGAGAAAAATTCATATATTGGACATTATAAAACATACCATCAAGGATATTACCAAGACGTCTAAAAATGATTAAGGCCTAGGCCAAAACCTTAAATATCCATTTTTTCACGGCCTTGTGTCAAGACCATAGTTTGTATCTTGAGACATAATGATGCACTGAGGGGATATAGTAGGCCCCACCTGACACTTACTATGTCCAATTCATTAAACTTTGTAATGGAGATAAACATAAACAACATATACTTTCATATTGAAACGAACATATGAAATGTAAATAACTTTCCCCAAACCGTAAAAATAAACACAAACAATTCAGATAAAATTGGTGAATGTTATCAATATTGAACAACCATATTCAAACTAATTAGAAACCATTCAACAACATATTCTAGATAAAAACATAAGACATAAATCTTAATAAAGTACAATATTCAACAATTTATGTTGAAATAGATGAAGAAACTTTTAAACGAGACCATTGATTTTTTTGATGAAATAATCCTTAAACATTCCAAAGTGTTCCATACCACCTTGAAACATTCAAATAATAATACCTTAGAATATTATGATTATAATGAGACTCTTTATATGATATACCAAAGGGATATACATATACAAAAAGTAAGAGATATGTGGTGAATAACGAATATATCTCATAAAAGTTAACGTGTGACGAGAAAAATCCTTTTTTATTTTGAAAGAAGAGTTCTTTCGAAAAATCATTTGAATTTTCAATGAAGTCCGATTGTAAGCATGTATATCCAAGAAAATAAAAGACGAAGACATTGAAATTATATTTTATCCATAAATTGTAATGAGACAAACCATTTTTAATGGAAATTACTCTTGATCTAATTAAATCTCTTATTACGTAAAATGGTTATATAACATATGAAATTATTTAGTTTTATGTTTTTTGATTTCAAAATACCATTATGAATTGTGAATTTTTCTAATATAGCCATCGAATAGTGATTACATGATTAATGTAAATATAGAGCATTAACGAATCCAATTTACTCAGACAAAGGAAGCGATGACCTCATCTAGTAGAATTGATCCATACAAAGGCCATTTGTCAGAGCTCAGAAAGGAGGTGGCGTCATTGGGATTTTTTCTTGACCAAGACCAAGGTGAGCTTCAACATGTTATGCTCTAAAAGAACCGCCTACCAGAGAAGTGGAAGTTGATAGAGATTACCACTTGAGCAATGTTATCTGAGCCACCCTAAGAGTCTTTCACCACCCGAGTGATATTCTTGGATTTCTTTATTCTTCATCACCATCCTCTTCTTTCTTTCTTTGAGGATAATTCGTAGGAAAGTTCCAATGACTCCACATTGAAAATATTTCAATGAATGTTTCACTTTGAATTTCCCTATACCTTCTTTCACATTTTTAGAAAACAAGGATAAAATAAAGGACTAGGTTGGAGGATTGGGAATGGTTCAACGATTAACATTTGGACTGATCCCTGACTTATTGATTCAGCAGGCGTGAGGGCATCATCTCCTATCCATCCAGGCTCTAAGTACGCCACGGTCCGATGCCTTTTTGCTGACCAGGGGACGAGGTGGTGCTTGGAAAAAATCTACTCTTGGTTCAATGAGAGGGACAAAAGGATTATACTGAGTATCCCCTGTGTTCCGGATGCAGGCCCAAACTATCTCTACTAGAACAATGACATCTCGGGAGATTACACGGTGAAATCCGGTTACCAGCTCACTCTCGGTACTCGGACAACTGAAGGGGATGTGAGGCCCTAGAAATCACTTTGGAAGCTCAATGTTCAACCTAAAATCTGCTATTTCCGGTGGCAGGTGTGCACTGGTATCCTTCCTACCAAGAGCCTCCTTGCCTTCCGACACTTTTCAAACGACAATTCATGCCCCTTCTGCCCATCTGTCCCAGAATCCCCTCTTCATGCTCTCATCCAATGCCCAGGGGCTCATAAGGTTTGGAATTGCTTGGGATCTTCCACAGATCTTTACCTGGACGCTGACTCAGACATTACATCTCTTATGATGCAATGGTGTTCCTCCTTTTCATCGGCTAAAGCTGGATCTCTATGCATTTTGGCCTAGATTATCTGGGACCGGCGTAACGAAGCCATTTTAAATCTTTTTTTTAGGCCCCCCAGATTTTGGGTTGACCGGGCATCATCTTGGATTGCGGGTTGGTAGCACCACACCGAGCAGCAAAGATTTTTTTCTCCCCCTCCTCACTCCCTACATTGGTTCCCTCCACCGAAAGAGACTATTATGATTAATTTGGATGCCTCTCTACCTAAGGATGGACCTGTTGGACTTGGTATGCTGGCCTGGGACAACCATGGACATATTATTGCAGCCAAACACGAATCATGCCACGCACTTTGGGAGCCCTCAGTTGTGAAAGCCGCGGCCATCCTCGCTGGGCTAAATTTTGCAAAAGACCATGGATGGGACTCAATTCACATCGAATCAGATAGTCTCACCATCATCAATGCCATCAATCTCAATGATGGCGGGCTATAATCTTTTGGATCCATCACTTGGATTATTCACTCTCTCCGTCCAAGCTTCACATCCTTCATTTTTACATTCGTCAAAAGGGAAGGAAACGAGGCCGTTCACCAGCTGGCAGTCGTTGGCCCTCCTTACATGATCTGCTCTGGCTTGATCACTTCGCATCATGGTTATGTACTTGTACTTTTGCTGATCTTCGTTATTAATGAATTCGACTTTTGTCAAAAAAAATATGATCTTCTTTGACTTTTCTTTCTTTGAATCGTTGAAATAAATTTTCTATCACTCTTTGTTTTTATTTTAATATCATTATTCCTTCTAATTTCATAAGTAATGATAGTACTATAAAAATCATCAAGAGATAATATTTCAGGATCTCTGTTTTCTAATGAAGAAAATTCTGAATCACACTTTTCGGGAATGACTATAAAGATATTTTTGACAATTGGAGAGTCATCCAACTTTTCAACTAGATATATGATAGTAATCACAATATCATTTATCATTTTAAATAATTCCCTAATATATTTATTCTCATCCATCTTCAAATATTCATATTTCAATATCTATATTTTCAATTTTACCTTCTTCACTTTTGTAGTGCATTTATATAAGTTTTCCAATTTATCCCATATACCATTGGTTGTGGGAACTACTTTCACCCTTAATAATTCACTTTCATAAAGTAATGATAATATAAAATTATTGTCCCTTTTATCATTATACATTTTCTTCTTATCAACATATGTAAGAAGATTTTTAAAATCAATAGGAGGAAACCCATCTGTTGTATCTTCAATAACCTCATCTCCAATAGAAATAGGATAACACAACATTCTATTTTTATTTATGGTACACACAATTAAAATTCTACATAAGAAAAGAATAAGTAAATGATATCAGATTTTGATACCACTTTAAAGTGACCAGTCAGGATGATCGTATCAATGAGAGGGGGAGGGGATGAATCAGTGATAGGTCTTCTTTTATATTTCCTTAAAACAACCTTCTCCTCCTATTAAATAATCAATTAACTAATGAAAATAATTCAACCACACATCCAAAAGAACACAAGTATTTACAAGGCTCACTATTCAATAAGAATAGTTACGTTCATGGTATGGTTTGAAAGATATTATATCCCAAAAAATCCACTAGAAAGTAATATTTGGATTATAATGAGTAGGATATACCCTTAAATTTGTGTATCACTATGTAAATAATTCCAATTGTGTGTGTGCTCCCTCTTGGAACAAATAAGAAAATACTATTTTTTTGTAACAACTCATGATACCTATGCTACTTTTTTAATTCCACATATGTATTTAATTGAAAACAGTTTCTCAATTTCTTACCTATAAGATGATAAGAACTTCTTGGACTTTGGTATGAAAAAATAAGTCTGATTTTCCCAGTATGATTCCCCTAAGTATAATTATCCCTAAAAATATTCTTCTTAGTATTATACTCCCTTGTATGATTCTACCTAGTATGAAAAATATAACTTTGACAGAATACAATATAGGTGAATCAACACCACTTCAATTATCCATCTTCATTAGTATATAAGTCCCAATACGGAAATACCAATCTGATTAATCCAGCCTGATACGTTGATCATCTGAATACAATAGAAAAGATGAATATGGTAATCAACTGAGTACGATAAACATTTATTATGATGATCATCTAAATACAACATTGTGATACTGTCTCTTATCTTTCGCATCAATTCGTCAAAACTTCTTCAACAAAACTGAATATAGAAACTTATTCTTTTCTATAAAACTCAAATATTCTCTCTCTTTAACAGTACACTGGTCAACATAAAATTAAAATGTATTTTTGTCCTTTTATAGGTGACCCTTGAGTGGATTTGTAAGGAATCCCAAAAAAATTCCCGATCAATCAAATTCACCTTGATCTCAATTTCCCCTAAAATATCGGGTGAATTTTTATTTTTTCAACTCTTCTCAAATCTTCTTGATTATTCTATAATTTTCACTTGTTCTTTATATTTTCATTTCAATTTCCATTACAATTTCAATTCTTGAGTACAATTTCAAATCATGAGCCCGATTTCAATTCATGATCCCAATTTTTTGAATTCAATTTCTACAATAGAATTATATGTATCAAATGAATATATAAATGTATGAAGAAATGGAGACCATAATGAATGATAAATAAAATAATTATTTTGAATATCAATCTTCCCATTTATATTTCATTCAGAAATATCTGATTTCAAACCAATTTTAATTCTTCACTTGTTATCTTGACCAAGTTGAAATACAAGACATCTTATTATCCTCTTCTTTTAACCCACTCGAAAAAGACATTTGAAAACAAACCCGAGTACATATACATCTTCCTTATGCAATTCAATCAACGATAAATATCAGCTTAAGTATGATTGTCTAGAGTATGATCGATTTTACTGGATATGATCATTCTGAATACGATCATACTGGATACGATCTATTTCTTCCTGATCATGAGTATGATCATCCTAGGTACTAATGTTTTCTTATAGATACGATGGATTATTAGATGTGATAGTTCCTAACAATAATAATTATTGGTACAATCATTATTATTATGACCCTCAATACTTTCTTTCCTTTTTTTCTTAGCCTGAATCCGATTTCCATGAGTATGATCGACGTGGATACAATTATTTTGGGTATGATCTCTTGAGTACTATTAGAAACATTTTCTTGTCAAAAAAAAATCATCCTGAATATTTTTCACTCCCCCTTTATTTAATCGAGCTTGCATCATAAGTTCTCTAATTAACATATGATTTATGAAATACGAATCAGAAAAGTATCATCATATTTGTTTAATCAAAGTCATTGAGACTCCAATTATCCATCAAAAGAACCAATTATTTTACACCAAATTCAGAGTGAATCTAATGACCATTTACATCAAACAAGATACATTATCCATGAAACCAATTCTATCATTCTATATAATGATCAATTACTCATTATGATCTTTTCACACACCGAACACGAAGTGAGTCTGATCAAAACCACAATATTTTCTCATAATGATTGATAGAGTGAGTATGATTTTAAAGAAAACATGAGTATGATTCTTTTGAAAACATAGATTAATCGGATTCCCACAAAATACAATGTGAGGTGATTTCCCTTTATTCTTAAATTTTTTTCACAAAACAAAGCCTTCCTTGACAACAAAAGAAAACATTTGAAAACAACCACCTTCATCTTTAGCTTGGTTTTAATAAAACCCCCCTTTGGATTCTGTTTTCAAACAAGTTTCATAAATAACTGAACTTTGTATCCTCAAGGAATGGATTACATATCAACAATTATAACCCTATGTGAGCTAACTCATTATAAGAAATGATAATCATTATCAACAAAACCATACCTTCCAAAAATAGTGATTATGACAATATTTTTATTTTTACATCCTCAACTCTTATTCAACCTCATATTTTCTTCAACCACCCTCGAACACAAATATTTTTTTTCCTATAACCACTCTAACAAACAATTAGAATAGTTCACTCGAAAAACAATGCTGAACTCACATCTTACCCACAACTCCCTCCTTTTTACATTCAAAATGATTGGTTTGTGAAATAATTATCACCCTTTAAAATAAAATAAAAAGGTAAGATGAGATAGGGGATATAAAAATATACACAATCCTTGAATATAAATAGTATGTACCCCCATGTTCAACCTTAAGTTAGCGAATAATTATTTTGGTAAGGGTTATTTGAATATATCAGCAACTTGTTCAGATGATGGGACATACTCAAGATTCAATTCATTCTTCACCACATGCTTTTTAATGAAATGATATTTGATATCAATATGTTTTGAATGAGAATGTTGAACATTATTACTCGTGAGATTTATTTTTCTTCAATTATCATAACCCTAGAGAAAGGGTAACTTCACTTCAACAAGTAAATCTTTCAATTGAGTTTTCATCCACATAAGTTGAGTAGTGGCGTGAGTGGAAGCAACATACTCAGCTTCAGCTATACTAGGATTTATTTAATTTTTTTTTCTTTTAATGCTAACCAATACAATTATTTCCTAAGAATATACACCAACATATTTGGATCTTCTATCATCAATATTTCCTACCTAATCAGCACTTGAATGGCCAAACAATTCAATAGTATCTGAGCTTCTATACCTTATTAAGAATTTTTGTATTCCTTTGATGTATCTAAGAATTCATTTTCCAGAAATTAAATGTGATTCCTGTAGAGTTTTCTGAAATACCGCACATAAGGTAACAAAATCACACAATGTTGGTTCTTGAGGAAAAAAAAAACTACCAATCCACTTTTAAAATTTTTCATGATCAATCTCTTTTGCTTCTCTATATTTGAAAAACATTGTTCTCATTGTTGTTGGTGTGAAAAAAGGATTTTTGTTTTCCATTTCTAACCTCTTAAGAAGTTCCTTAGCATAATTTTCATGAGAAAGAAAAACACATTTCTTCATTTGATGTATTTGTAACCCATTAAAGTATTTCATTTCCCCCAGCATGGATATTTCAAATACCTTCTTGATTTTTTATAAAATATTTCAGAAATTATTTCATCATTACCATTAAATATAATATTATCAAAATAAATAATTAAAATGAGGGAATACTCTTGATGTTATCTGATAAGAAGATTGTTAATAACTCTTCCTTTCTTGAAATTCATATTTCATAAGCATGTATCCAATTTGGAATTCCATTCCCTTAGAGATTTTTTAGTCCATACAAAGCCTTTTCCAATCTAAATACATAACTTTCAAATTTACCAACAACTAAAACACAAGATTGTTCAATGTAAATGTCCTTATCAAGATTTTAATTTATGAATAGTGATTGAACATCAATTTGAAAGATCTTCGAGCCTCATTGTGAAGCAATTACAAGAAAGATTCTAATTGTTCTAAATCTTTTAACTAGGGAAAAGGTTTCACCAAAATCAATAAATTAAATTTTTTTATACCCTTTGCACAAAAATTTTGATTTGATTCTTATTACATCACCTTATTCATTCAGCTTATTCGAGAAAACCCATTTTTTCTAATGATGTTTTTTTATTATGGATTGGTGATGATATCCCGTGTATCATTCATTTTAGTTTGATTCAACTCTTCGTTCATCACATGAACCCTTTTTGGATGATCAAAAGCTTCTTAACATCAATCTATTGTAATTTTTAATATAAATAATTATGTGTAATTGCACTCATTGTTCTTCTTTTTTGAACCTTCTCATGTTGATCTCCAATTATATTCTAAGATTCCACTTTATTTCTCAGACTAGGATGAGATTTTTTGAATATATTCCACATCACTTGAAATAACTGAGTGAGATTCTTCTTCATTATTAGGAATAAAATTATATATATATATTTATCAAAATTATTTTAAAAAATATCTTTCTCAATTTTCTCATCTTCCTGAGTATGTTTATCTTCCTATACCTTTTAAATAAAATTCACATAAACTGAATCAATAATTATTCTAGATTCTTTGTTTAAACATCTATATACTCTTCCTTTAAGAGCATAGACAAGAAACATTTCTTCTTCACATTTATGCTTAAAATTTCTATAGTTTCCACCTTTATTCTTTATGATGCATGAACTCCTGCAAAATCTTAATTCTTTAAAACATTGAGTTTTCCATGAAACAATTCATATGGTGTCATATCTGATTGAGTCCTATAGAAAGAATAGATATAAATATAAAGAACAATACTCATATCTTACCTTCAAATGTAATGAGAAATACCATGTTCAAGTAACACACTTCTTCCCATTTACACCAATCTTGTATTATTTATTTTAGAAAACCCATTTTGTTGAGGAGTGTATGGGGAAATATAATCATACTGAATTCCATGCTTCTGAAGATAAATTTACAATTTTTTAATCCTATATTCCCCACCATTATCTATTATCAAATTTCTCATTTAATACTCACATTATTTCTCAGCCTTCCTTCTATAGCTTCTTAACATTTTCAAAGCATTTTATTTATGTTTCCTATACATAACACAATTAATATGAGAAAACAAATCAATGAAATTGATAAAGTAAATATCTTCATTTGTGGATTGTTTTCTCATTTGTATGTGGATATCAGAAGGAATTAGCTCTATGGGTTGTTTTGAAGAAATATCAACTTTCTCATGCACAACATTTGTAATATCTCCAATCTAACAAACAATGAAACACCAATATATTCTTCTTGTAAAATTAGAAATGTATCGAGAACTATATATATTTGATAATATTATCATTTCTTTGAAAAATGTGTCCAAGATTTTTATGCCACAATTTATTGTCTTCCATAATACTCATGTAAATATAGTTTTTTATTTCACAAATTTAAAACAAATTTCTTTTTGTACGTTGGAATCTTGTAATTTTTTTTTTCATATTCTTCACTTTTCACAAAATAACCATATTTTATGATGATAACTTTGTTACCATCATCACAAAATTCATAAACACTTAGAAAATCATGTTTCATCCTATTAACATACAAATATTTCATGGATTTCATCTTTTCTTTCCTAAAGATGGCTGATACAGCACCTTTAATTTTCAAGGATTCGTTATTTCCAAACATCACTATGACATCTTTAAAATATTTAAAATTATAAAAAAAATTTAAATCTACTTTCAAATGAGAAGAACACCCACTATCAAGAATCCAAGGTCGTTCTCCTTTTGTATCTTTCACTGCAGTTTCAACAACAAGAGATTTTACTTCTTCCATTTCATTATTAATCTTTAGATTTTGAGAATTGTTAAGACTCTTTGGTTGTGTTGGTAAAAAAATAAGACATCCTTTTCCATGTTCTCTAGGAGTTTTACACCTTTCAAAAATAGTTTCCAATGGATGGAAACTATTATAAATTTTTACATCACATTTCCTAGGTATCTTCAAAACAACCTTATCAGAATTCTTATTTTTAGGGAATTGTATCCCCCTCAAACTTTTCCTTTAATTACGCATGGATTAATAGTATCATTTTTTGTTAATCCATCACAAATTTTAGGTATTTAAGAATCCACCACAATACCATAAATATCCATAGAACGAGTATTTGCCTACGAAACTTCTATATCTGTTGGAATTGTGAATACATTTCCCAACAACTCTTCTGTATTTATTTTATAAACCATTAACCTTCCTGTTATCAATATGATTATCTTTCTTATTTTCAATCTTCACAGAATCATATGTTTTTCAAACTTTCTTCAGATATAGATAAATTTTTTTGACTCATGATGTATCGTAACTTCTTAATTCTTCAATTTTTTAATCTTGGCCACAAACACAAATTTCTCAACATTCTTCTTTTTTTAAACTATTCCATCATTCTTTTAAACCTTTGATGATATATTTTTTTTGATCAATCTTAGGTTTATATTTAAAATAACATTTACCTACTTCATAGATATAGTTTTTGAAACTTGTGTTTCTTTGTTTTGATTTTGAATGTTTTTTTTGGACTTGTTCCATCTCTTCTTATTTTTTTCCTTTAGTTTCACCTACAGATACTAATTATGATTATTTTATTGTTCAATAGATTTCATAAAATCATCAATATATTTTATCATCTTATAATTTTCAGGAGAAAAAAATTCTTGATTTCTTGTTGAATATTATTTATCTTCCAACTTTTTTTTTCTTTTCAAGCATTTTGATCTTTCTCAAACATTATTTCAACTCTTCTTTCAAATGATGTTCAAATTGTGTTTCATCTTCTTTCAAGCTACCAATTCCAAAATATTCATCATTAACTAATTTAATAAAATTATTTTCAATACATTATTCAACTGATTTTTTGTATTCCATATCACTACCTTATTATTTTCCATCTTTAGATATGAATATTTTTATTTTGGATTTGAAGAACTTTCATTCTTTATCTCCCTATTTATTCCATCATCTTATTAGCTTTCTTTATTATTCATAAATAACCACTTCTTTCTTTCATAGACGACAATTGGAATCAAAGGACCCAATAACTCCACATTCAAAACCTTTCAAGGGACGTTTTCCTTTGTATTTTTCAATATCTCTTTTCAAATTTTTTGAAAACAAGGATAAAATATTATAAATATATTTACACACCTCATCTTCAAAATCATATTCATCATCTTCATATTAAATAATATTATTCTTTGAATTTTATTTATTTTTATCCTTGAAAGACATTCCTCTATCAACCTTTGTTTTTGTTTTTATATCTTTATCCTTTCTCATTTCATATGTAATGAGAGTGCTATGAAAATAATAATGAGATAATGTTTTAGGATATGTGTCTTCTAATGAAGAAAACTTTGCATCAAACATTACGGGGAAGATTATGAAGATATTTTCAACAACTATAGAGTCATCCAACTTTTAACCAAGTCATTTGATAATAATCAGAATGTATTTTAACATGGTAAAGAACTCCCCAATAGATTCATGCACACCCATCATCAAATCTTTATATTTCCATCACCAAATTTGTAACTTTACCTTTTTAAAAATTTTATTGACTTTGTATATGTTTTTGAATTTATCCTATATAACTTTGGTTGTGGAATCTCCTTTCACCCTTAATAATTCACTTTCAGCAAGTGATGATAATATAGCATTCTCATCCCTTCCTTTATTCTCCAGATTCTTCTTTTCAAAAAATATAAGAGGAGTTTTAAAATAAATAGGTGGAAACCCATATATTGCAGCTTCAAGAACATCATATCCAACAAAAATAGGATAAGAAAACATTATATATTTTTAGATATGATAATTATTTCCATTAACGACTGAAATACATTTACTATTCCTACAATTTAAATTCTCTATCATTAAAGAATAGTAGAAGGGTACCTACATTTGATAACACATGAAGGTTCCCAGTTAGGATGATTGTATCACTGAGCGGGGAGGGGTGAATCATTTATACCTTTTATTTTATGTTTCTTTGAAATAACCTCCACCACCTATTAAAAAGTAATTCCATACTAAAAACAATTAAACCACACATCTAAAGTAACAAATGTATTTACAAGGCTAACTATTTAATAAGAATAATTATATCCTTGGTATGGTTTGTAAGTAATACAATACCACACAATCCACTAGAAATCAATCATTGGATTAAAATGAGTATGATATAACCTTACAGTTGTGTAGAACAATGTAAACAATTCCAAGAGTGTCTATGTTCCCTCTTAGAACAAATACGGTAATAAATTACTTTTGTAACAAATCATTATACATGTAATTATTTTTCAATTACAAAAATGTATTCAATTAAAAACACATCTTCAATTTCTTTCCTAGAAGACTGTAATAACTTCATAGACTTTGTTATAAGAAATTAAATTTGATTTTCCCAGTCTGATTTATCTAAGTACAATTATCACTAAAAATGTTCTTCTCGATATGATACTTATTAATAGTATTCTACCCAAAATAAAAAATATAACTTTGACATAATACGGTAGAGATGAATCAGTGCCACATAAATTATAAATCTTCCTCAGTCCAGAAAGCTGAGTATAGAAACCCCCATCTGATTAATCTCGCATGATATGATGATCATCCAAATACAATTGATAATCAGAATATAGTAATAAAATGAGTATGATAAACACTGAGTACGATGATCAACATAACACATGGTTGTGATCTTGTAACTTATATTTTACTTCAATCTATTAATATTTATTCAAAAAAAAAGTAAATACTGAAACTTATTTTTATCTATAAAACTCTGAAATTCTCTCTAAATAATATTACACCAGTCATAATAAAAGTACAATGTACTTTTCTACTATTATAGGTGACACTAGAGTGGCTTTGGAGGGAATCCCACAATCTTTCCCTCTTAATAAAATTCACCTTAATCTCAATTTCCCTAAAATATCTGGTGAATTTTGACTTCATCAACTATTCTTGAATCCTTTTGATTTTTCTACAATCTACACTTCTTATTTATATTTTACTTTCAATTGTTAATCCGATTTCAATTCATGAGTTTGATTTCAAATCATGAGCCTAATTTGAAATTGTGAGCCTGGTTTTCTAAATCCAATTTCATCAAGAAAATGATCTATATAAAATGAATATATAAATGTATGAACAAATGGATACCACACTGAATTATGAATACAATCATTATTTTAAATGTTAATATCACTTTTGAAAATTCATTTAGTAATCTTCACTTTCAAACCACTTTCTCTTATACACTTCTTCTCTTAACTGAGTTGAAATACAAGACTTCTTCTTCTCCTATTATCTTGACCCACTTGAAAAAGACATTTCAAATTGAATCATATTTAATCTATATCATATTAAATCAACCATCCATATTATATTGAGTATGATTGTATAGAGTACGATTGATTATCATGGATACAATCATTCTAAATATGATCATACTGGATACAATCTTTTTCTTCCTAAGCCTGAGTACTATCATTCAGGGTATGAAAGTTTTCTTATGCATACGATGGATGATCAGATGATATAGTTCCTAAAAATGATCATTCTGGGTATGATCATTCTGATTATGATCCTCAACACTTTATTTTCTTCCTTCACAGCCCGAATCTAATTTCCATGAGTACGATCTGTCTTGATATGATTATCCTAGGTACAATCTCTTGAGTATGATTAGCAACATTTTCTTCTCATAAAAAAATAATCCTAAATATTTTTTACACACCCTTTCTTTTATCATGTTTTAATCATAATTCCTCTAATTAACTTATGATTTTTGAAATACTAATCAATTAAGAATCATTACATTTATTTTACTTTATTTAGAGACTATTATTCTCCATCAAAACAACCACTTATTTTAAACCAAATTCAGATCGAATCCAATGAATATTTTCTTCCAACTACATACATTCTCCATGTGATCAATTATCTCATTCCAAATAATGATCAATTTATCATTATGATATTTTCCCAAACCATAACTGAAGTGAGCCTGATCAGAACAATAACATTTACCCATAATGGTGGATAAAGTGAGTCTGATTTCCTTGAAAACATGAGTCTGATTATTTTAAAAACATGGATAAATAGGATTCTTACCAACTACAAAGTGAGGTGATTTCCTTTTCATCTTAAAAATCCTTGAAAAAACAAATCCTTATTCAAGAAAAAAAACATTTGAAAACAATGACCTTCATATTTAGATTGGTCCTAACATGGCCATATAGGTATCCCTTATGCTGGGTAGAGTTGGGAGATATGTCCTTGTTTGGGAGGAGTCTTGTTCAACAAATGATGATAAATGTGCAGTTTATCAGGATGAGGTTGGTTGCAGCACATAACCATTAGAAATAATATGTGGACAATAATAATCATTCGCTATAGTTTGAGGTCAGTGATCAATATTTTCTCTGAGTTTTTTTTGATTGGGACATCGTCGGTTGGGTAAGAAGAGTAAGTTGGCACTGATGTTTATTGGACCCTTTGAGATCATGGAACAACTTGGAATGGTGGAATATCAATTGGATATACTTTCATGAACCATCCCAATGGGGACCCATAATGTGACTCTCCAATCCCACCTCTAATAGGTCAAGGGTTGGAGACCATCACTGAGTAGGAATATCACTAACATAGGAGGCCTTATCTTAAGTACCTACCTACACACACACACACACATCTCCTAGCCCCTAAAATACTGAAATTTAAAAAACAATTGAACAAAAATTAATGAATACCTCTAAATCCCATAAGTAGAGTATGATAGGAAGTAAAGGAATGTAAATAGATCCAAATAAAATCCCACTAAAAAGAGTTTGAAAACAATTTCAACATGAATGTAAAATTTGGGGATGATCTCAATATACCGTAGGAATATACCTTAGTCTGTCTGGACACACTAATAACCTTCTGTTCATGATCCATCCCAAACTCTTTCAAAAGGTTGATCATCTACAGCATACACAACATGGGTGGGAAAATCACATGTAGATGTGCATATAAAAATACTCAGTAGGACAACCCAAAACCACAAAACATACCAAAAAAAGTCATATCTACATAAGTATATGTATAAAACACATATAACAAGAATATATAGATATAATCAACAAATAAAAATAGTCTAAAGGTAATTCACAACATTAATACCAGCCTAGGATTCCATCTTAAAGGTTTCATAAAGCACTCATCTGGGAGAAAACACTCCTAAGTCTAATAGAACTGATGAAGTTTATTCGAGAGGGGTTTATCATTGGGTCAAACCATTAAAATTAAATAATGAAATTATGAAGAGATATGATACAAATATGAGGATCACACACAAGGTCGTGGGTTATACCATCAACTCAATATAGATTAACCCACTATGTATAGGATTGGTGTCTGTGTTGTTTTCATCACAATAATACTAAGAACTCCACCTTGGACATGAAGATTAATAGGGATCTCACTTCAAGCCTCACAAAAGGATTCAAACAACTCTATCCAAGAAGTCCTGCTAAAGGGATCACTATCCTATATGTAGGAGGTGATTCCATACTAACCCTCTAACAATGGATATGGGAAATACACCCCAACAAAAATTGTCCATGTTATAGAAAAAAGTGATTCAATCCAACATTAAGATAGAAGACTGAGTGTATTAGGGTTACATGTTGTTTCCCATCAACCATGAGTCCTTCCCTTGTAAATGGATCATGTCTCATGTTCATGTTACTACAATAGTACATGGAATGTTGGCTGACCGTGTACTCTAACCATGTACCAGTACACAGGTATGGCCATGTACATTAGGCCAAGCCATGTTTGTGTGGGAGTACACAACATTCTTGTTCCAATGTACTATATCCCGTGTCTATGTACCATCTGAGGTACATGCTGAGCTCACCAAAGAAGAGAACACATTTTCCGACAAGCTTACACACCATGTAATGTTTATCTTCCTCTAAAAACTCTTCCTACCCCTAATAGGGGTCCATGCAGCCTATGGATATGAGTTACAAGCCATGTAGTGCAGAAATTTCTAGATTATCATATCTAGTTCACACATCCAATCTTGAAACATCAGCCACTTATTCATCCATGCATCCCACCAGAAAACAAAGGTACCATTTCTATAAATCCTTACCGTTGATGAAAAACCCTTTCCAACCCTTCTAATTATTTAGAAAATTCCATAGAATGGTGTGATTTGTTGTGCACTAAAGAACATGAAAACTGGGTAACTATGTTATCTGATCCACATCCATTTACATCGTTATACCACCACCATGTCATTTCGATCGCAGATATAAAAAATCAAAATTTATTCACCAAGAAACAAGTTCACAATGATAAATTCATCAATATTTGTTGAACCTTGGGAAAACAATGAATGTTTGTGATGAAAGAAGAAATTTGAGGATAAAAGCGCAAGGAAAAATCATAAGGAGAAGACCTCAGTCGATGTTTGTGTAAACCTTGATTCATATCTATTATAACAAAGAATTAATAGGTAATCAAAAATCACAAATAAACTTTCCCAATTAATCACCTCAATAATTCCATCCTATAATACACACAATACACGAATCAAGTAGTTGGTTGATTGATTTTCTTTCATCATAGAAACCATAATCAAGAGAGAAACCAAATCAAACAAAATTCTACCCCAATTTGGATCAATATTTTATGAATAATGGAGTTACATTATGATCGTTGGTGAGATCCTCTAAATATTTCTCTCACCATTCATTGATCTATGATCCAGTCATCATATGGAAACAGAATCCCACATGACAGCTCTTCGAAAGTCCTTTAGATAACTAGGTTTTAGTGAATAAACCTAAAAATTCCCCATAACCATTTATTTAAAGAATATAATATGTCACTTCTTCAATTAAATTAGATTAAATAATTTAATTAATTATTTTATTTATTTTACATATGTGATGACTTTTCTATAAATACCCCATGCTAACAAATATTACGTCATTTGTAGGGTAAAACCCATGTTTTAAAATCAATGGTGACCTAATATATCTATTCTAGGACCCCCTTTAGATCTTATTTGATTTTTTGGTAAATATATGTGCATGTAATATTTAATATATTTAATATATTTGAAACATTTATTCTGAGTACACTAGGCCTAAGAATCACACATTTTCGTAGTGACTAGTCTTGAAAATAATCCATACGATATCCCAAAATAATACATGAAAAAATATGAGTCATTAAATTCTCACCACCTTGGGATTTATGTCTTGAAATGACAAAAAATGGTTATAAAAGGAGATGCGGGTACTCAGCACAAATCTAAGACCCCTGCTCCCTTGTTCAGTCCTAAATATTATCATGCTTCCATTAGACATGCACTAAAGGAATTGATCACCCATGAAGCATCCTCTCCTTGTAATCCTCAATCTCTATTGGGAACTCAAAAAGGTAGATCTAAACTCGATGTTCATCTCACCCAAGTCTATAATGCATGATGGGTCATGCACATACCTCCTCAACTATGACATGTGGAAGACATCATGTACCTGGTCTAGATTTGGAGGTAGAGCTAAGTGGTACACCACCTCACCAACTCTACAAAGTATCTAGAAAAGTCCAATTAATCTTAGAGATATCATTCCACTCTGAAAAAATACTCACAATCCACATTGAGGTGAAACTCATAGGAAAAAATGGTCTCCCTACACAAACTCCAAATGCCTCTATCATCTATCTATATAAGACATCTCATTGCACTATGTAGTCTTCATATGCTACTAGATGATCCACACCTTCTTGAGAGTTTCTCACCCCAAATTTGGGCCCATGACTGACGACTCTCTTTAGTTAGACAAGAAAATTAGTGACTCATAGGGTCACCCATACAAATCCACATATTGTTCCATAATAATGGTGGAATTGTAACTATTTTGGTTAAAAAAATATGTGACTGGTAGGTGATCCTCCCAACTACATCCAATGTGAAAAAGAAAGAACACAATATTTCCTACAATACCTGAATGACATTCTCTGTATAGACATCTGTTTGAGGGTGATACACTATTCTCAAGAGTAATTGAATCCCAACTATCACCAACAATCCCTTCCACAATCGAGATGTGAAATAATAATCAAGATTAAAAACAATCGTTGATAGAAATCTATAGAGTCAGATTATCTCCAATATTTAGAGGTGTCCTAAGCTCTCTATTAGACTCTTCTCTCAAATATCTATGTAGTGGGTAGACTTGGTGAGTCAATATACAATCACCAAGATGACATCATGTTCTTTGTATGTACATAGAAAGCCCATAAAAGAGCCCATGGATATCCCATTCCACTTCAACTCTGGTACCTCAAGGGGTTGAGCTAAACCAGTAAGAATTTAGTGCTCAACCATCACTTGATGAAAATTAAGGAATGCAGAGAAAAACATTTCAACTCCCTTATTCATCCCTGACCACTAAAATTGATATCTGAGGTCCTGGTTCATATTTCCCACACCTGGATATACCGATAAAGGATATGTATGAAACTATCTTAGAACCTCTCCCAAAACATCACTGGTACCATCGTGCATCCTTTGAAAATAATTATATAGTCCCCACCTTCATAAAATACATTAGTAGCATATTTTTTGGATATCTGAGTAAATAGGGTCTCATAGTTGACATATTTAATCCATGTCACCCTTAATCACTATAGAAGTGGTGGGGTAACAACCATCGATTGAATCTATGATGCTCAATATTTATACACAAAGGATAGCTGCAATGAGTACATCGTCACTAATGGCTCATTCAGATTCTACGAACAAGATCTATTAATAAGAGAATCTTCTACCATGTTCCACTTAAAAGACGTATATATGAATTTTTAAGTCGTAATCCAGGAGGAAATCTACCCATATCCTCTATCTCAAGTTTTGATCCTTGTGATAGAAGATATAATTTAGACTCTTCTGATTAGAAAAGATGATAGAACATTATCCCATTAGGTAGTGTCACCACAAATTTAGTGCAAAGACTACCATTGGTAACTCAAGATTATGGGCCTCATAGTTCTTCTTATGTGTTCTAAACTGACATGAACCATATGCAATCATCACTTACCTCTGAATAAAAATACAACCAAGCCTAGTTCTTGATGCATTATAGAACACTATGTACTTTGAAACCTCCTCTACTAATATCAAGATGGGAATGCTTCTCAATTTTTGCCTCAACTGTTGAAAATATTTATGTCACCTCTCTATCCATACGAAAGGAAACCCCTTTTGAGTCAAATTTATCATGGGATTTGATAAACTTTAGATATCATGTATTAATCTTTGGTAAAATCCGTCCAACCCAAGGAATATCCAAACATCCATCATGATCTTGGGAAGTTCCCAAGATAACAATACCTCTCCCTTGGCTAGGTCTACTGCCACTCCATCTGCTAAGAAAAATGTCCCAAAATGTGGACCACCTGAATCCAGAAATGGCACTTCAAGAGATTATAGTAAAGCTAGTTCTCTCTAAGTACATACAGAACGATTTTATAGTGTCTTGTATGATCCTCATTGAACACCGAGTATACAAGGATATCATTGACGAAGACTATCATGAACCTATCTAAGAACATCTAAATGATTCATTTCATGATCCCCATAAAAAATACTTGGCTTCTCATCATTACAAAGTGAATCACCAAGTAATGATAGTGAATATATTCATATAAAAGTGTTGTATTTAGTATATCATCGTCCCATTCTTTTAGCTGGTGATAGCTTAACCTATGTTAAATCTTCTAGAACCATCATGACCCTCCCAAATGATAAAAGAGGTCATCGAGCCTTGGTAGTGGATACTTTTTCTTCACATTCACCTAGTTCAAGCACCAATAGTCCACACATAACCTCAAGCTTCTCTCTACCTTCATGGAAAACAAAAACTATGGTTTCCCAGGGTGAAACACTTGGTATGACAAATCCCATTCTCTATAAATCCAAAAACTATGCCATCCTATCATGACTATTTTTAGTATCCATCCAATATGTTGGAGTAGTTACAGATTCTTTCATGGGGGTAAGATTAGTGAAGTATTCTATCTCATGGTGGGGAGGAAGGTATGGAACATCCTTAGTAAATATTTCCTCATATTCCACCACTACTACTGGAAAATAATAACTCATAACATCCAATTCATCAAGGATCATGCTAGGTAAATAACAAGTAATCAAATTTACCCTCTTATGCCTGATTTTATCCAATTCTTCTTGGAGTTTTTTTACCGAAAAAATAGAATCCAATCCCATCAATATGGACACACCATCTCCTTTGTATAAAATAGTCAATCTGGCTATAAACTATGGATAGCCTATTTGTACCTAAGATAAGATCATAAGGCCTCATCACTTCTACAAAGAGTCCCCAACATAAACTATTTCCTCCAAGAGTCAGGTCAGACTTTCGACACAAGTGTTTGATCACTGGGTCATCTCTAGTAGGAGTCTCCAGGTGCAAGGGTCAAGATAAAGGCTCTAAAAGAATCTATCAGACACAAAAAAGATATGTGGAAAGAAAGGAATGATAGACATATGTGTCTATAAATAATTAAAAAAGGTATAAAATACACATATCATACCTTGTATCATTCCGAGATCTTCTATGTCAAATGCTTTGACCACCAACAACTATCCCCACCCCTATCCTTCACCTCCCTAATCTTAGAGCAGACCACCTAGGGATGGTGGTGGCAACAAGCCAAATAATTTACCAACTTATACAGCTATCCCACCTCCTCTTACACATTCTTGACCCTATGAAACAACATATTACTTTAACTACCTCTACCTTAGTGGCCCATTCATAGTCTCTCTGTCAGACATATGACGAGTTAGACAATATCATGAAAGATGTCCCCTACTCTCACATGAGTAGAAATTCCTTTCTCTGTGATGACTGGACCAACCATGTGTGTCTTAAACCATAAATCCTCCCTCCTAGGACCTCCTCTTGAAATGTACTGCACATCCAGGTCCCAAAGAATAATGTTGTCTCCCTTCTTCCAAGGTCTCAGATCCTACTTTCCTACTACTGACAACCACTAGCTGTGTCTGCTCAGCCAAGAAACAAAAAACCATTAATGCTCTCTATAGTACCCTAGTATAGGTAGGAATATATAGTGGGATAAAAATGGCTTGGATATATCTACACAATAATTATTTGAAGGTATGAACCCTATAAAATTGGTTATGAACCATATATATATATTGTATCTGGAGGGGTTGATAAACTTAAATGAATACTCAACTACTATAATGATTCCCATATAGAGCTTTAAAATATCATGGATACATACAGACCTCAATATATTTAGAGGAATATCCTCTCTAAAAATTCTCTCAAACTCTAACCATTCTAGAGTCGCCTCATCATAATACTAGGTCACTAACCCCCACCATCATCCTACTAAGAAATGGAGAAGGCTCATCACAAGGACCACCATATGATCTACTGGTTTCTTGACCATACAAAAAACTTGGTTCACCACATCAAGCTAGTACAAAGCCACCTATGGGTTAGGATCACCTCAAAACATGAGGGGTCTGTTTTGCTAATACTCATGAAGTGCACTCATCCCGTGAACCTCAACCGCTTATACTACGGGTACCATCAGAAGATCAAATGGAAGTGGTATAGATGGCACATCACCTAGAGGTAACATCTTGGGAACTTGTCCCTATATCGATGCTTCATAATTGAATGGATCATATTTATGATCTTGATGTTGAATTCCCATTGGCGTACATTGTAGAGGCATCCTGTAATAAACAAGATATTCCACACTCAATGAGTACAACTATAGAGATGACACAATAAGAAAATGGAAACAATAACCCATTTTTATATGATGTATATACTATTTATTTTACCAACAACCGGATCCCTCATGTACCGATTCGAAAAGTAGATGATCATAGTCTTTGTGTACGGATACGTCGGCTGCTGCACCAAAATCGGATTCCCTAGACTGAAATCCAAGCTCAAAACACTTGAAAATATTTACCTAAACCAATCACATATACTCTGGTCCTATGTTAGAGCTGACTCCTCTAATAACACTTTGTCCGAAACTCCCCAATCCAACCTGTAATAGGCCAGGGATGACAACTAATACAGTGTTGACATATCAATAACATGTGAGGCCTAATCCAAAGTACTTGTATACAAAAAATATATCTCCAATCCAATAAAATGTAGAAATATAAAAAAAAGATGAATAACCATGCATACATACATCTAAATCCCACAACTAGAGTACAATAAAAAGTAAAGGAATGTAAAAAGGGCCAAATACTATACCACCGTAAAAAGTCTGCAAACAAGTCCAATATAAAATTCAAACATGGGATTGATGTAAAGATTCCACAGTAACACACCTCAGTCTATCTATCCTCCCTAATAATTATCTGGTCCTAGTCTATCTAGGACTGTCAAAATTTTGATCGTCTACTTATGTCATGACACTTTTGGGAAAAGCTCGTGGTGGCATGAGTATTAAAATACTCAGTAAGACAAACTGAAAAAAATCATACAAAAAACGAATATATTCATCTCTACACATGTATATGTATACAGAACATATAATAAAAAATCTAGATATAATCAAGAAGCCACCAAATCTAAATTTAAGTCACAACCATAATACTATCCTAGGATTTTAGCTTGAAGGTTCCACAAATAACTCATCTAGAAGAAGAAAATCCAAGGTTTGATAGAAATGATGAAGTCTATATGAGATGTAGTTCTCATAAATTCTCATAATTATAAGTACACAATGAAAGACCAAAGAGATATGATATATAAATGAGAATCACACCCATGGACATGGGGTATACTAAAAACTCAAGCTGTATTAACCCCCTAAGTATAGGATCAGTTCCTACACAATGTTGGTCACAAATATACCAATAACTCCACATCGGGAACGAATGTGAATATATGATCTTTCTATGGGAATCAAGAATGTATTCCAACCAATATATTCATGAAATCGTGATGAAGGGATAACTATTCGTTATTTAATTGGAAATTTCATATTAACCCTTAGGGAATGGATATAGGGAACTGTTGACGCTCCTTTCGTCACAGAATCTAAAGATCGGAAAAGGGAATATCTCAGCTGAAAGTGATTCATCCTTTGAAGAAAACATCAAAAATCGACAAAGGCATGAACAAAGGATCAAAAGCCAATTCACCGCGCAAGTTTTACCACTGTCGCGCAAGTACACTTGCGCGACTACCTTGGTCGCGCAGGTGACTTGCGCGACCTAATCGGTAACCGCCCGGTAACCGCCCGGGGTCTTCTTTTGCCTATAAATAGACCCTGTGGGCCCCCCATTCAAAGAGGATCTTTTTCCAGAAACTCGAATTGAAGCTCCCGACGCCCAAGTCTCTTCTCAAAGCTTCCGGAACACTTCTAAGGTAATTTCTTACCTAGAACGGAAGATCTAAAGAGAAAAAGGAAGGCCGAAGTGTTGAAACTTATCAAACACTTGCGCGCCTACTTAATTCCTGCAATATAACTTGCGCGTCCCTCTTTTGGAAGAACCTAAAGAGGATGGTAAAGGGTTTAATAAAGAGTCTCTCAAGCATTTCAATACTGATTGAAAATCGCGCAAGTACCCCTAATGTCGCGCAAGTATACTTGCGCGACCAATACTTGCGCGCCGCCACAGGACTTGCACGCCTTTCAAGACTTGCGCGCCCCTATCTTTTTTGGGTGCCCATCTTGCCCATTTTTACCCCTCTTAAGCCATTTCACCCTTCCTATTCAAGATTCAGTCGTCAAGATACTCTTCAAAGCCATTTATGGCATGATTTCTTGATTTTACATCCTTATCTGAAAGGAATTCTGTGAAATACCTCTCAAAACCTAGTGATTTAAACATCTTTATGTCACCAAAGATTGAGAGTTCATTCATTCAACTTCATCCTTTAAGATGAGAGAATCCTAACCTGGGTCACTTTTTCAGGAATAATCCCAAGTTATAAAAACCTTTAATCTTGGGCATCTTTCTTAAGAATAAGCCCCAATCAAGTCCTTTAATCTTGGGCATCCTCCTCAGGAGTAAGCCCCAAACCTTAATCCCTAACCTGGGTCTCCTTTTCAGGAATAAGACTCAGTCATAACCTTGGGCTTCCTTTTCAAGAGTAAGCCCCAAGTCCCCTAACCTAGGCTTCCTTCTCAGGAATAAGTCCTAGTCATAAATCTTGGGCATCCTTCTTAGGAGTAAGCCCCATGTCTCTTAAAATTTCTCTTAACCAGTCATAAATTACCTTTGATTTGGGTTTCCTTTTCAGGAATAAAACCCAATCATAAGTCCCCTCCTAACTTGGGCATCCTCCTTAGGAGTAAGCCCCAAGATTAGAGTATTCAAATCTCCATGAAGCACATATAACTTTGTGGACCCTGTTCTTGGATTTTCTCCCTAAAAGTAAATCCTAAACCTTCGTCTATCTGGGAAGTCATCTATACAGAAGCCCCAAAACAAATTCTTATGATTGCATCTTTTATGGAACAATTGTCTAAATTTTACCAATACCTCTTGTTTCTCACACCGAGCATGACTCACGTGAGCTTAGAGTGTAAAAGTAATTATGACATTCATCTTTGAGCCATCAATCATAAAACATCATATCCCATTCCTCGAACTACGTGGGTTCTGATTCGTTTTTCAAAACAAAGGATACGTAGGTAGCCCATTTATGGGTTCGATCCCAACATTGAAATAATCTCTGTCCTTCTGAATGACGATAAACTTCAAGTGCCCCACTGAGTGGCTTTAAAACCAGCCTGGTCATCAAAATGACCAAGAGACTTTTATATAAATGTTTTGAAGGATACCATTGACCAAGAATCTCTAAACAAATATAGATGATTCTATATTGATGAAGAACCTCGAATACATATAAAAGATTCTCTAAATTTCTTGCATATTTAATCATTGATTGTTAAAACTAAAGGAAAGCTCATTTCATACTTGGTAATGTAATAAGGATTCACGAACTTAACTTAAATCTATAAAGAGAGTCCCGGAGTAGACAATAATTCCCCTCAAAAAGGTGTGATGAGTCCGACCTCCCATCCTCTTGACCAATGCAAATTCCTAAGCCTCATTAGCCCACAAGCTAATGAGCGCCTGCCTTTGGAAAGTAGGTCCAAACGGATGTGGAATCATTGGATGTTTCCGGTTCTACGAACAAACCCGTTAGAAACTGATCGGAACGTTTGAATCTCCCGTCCAGGAGGTCATCCCCAGATTCTGCGCGAAACAAAAATGGTGAACCCGACGTGAATCCTTAACCAAGTTAAAGTGACGTTCTTCTTATCTGTTAGGCCCTTTGGGCCAACAAGGCAATCATTGACATATGATCATCCAAAAGATGCAGTAGCCGGATTCATCTTGATTATGTCTATTACATGGAACATGCACTCTTTTTTCAAGATCTTCTACAAAAATGGCTTTCCTTAAATTCACCCCTGTGAATACTGCTGCTGGGAACACCTCTACTGTGAGGTCTGCTGCTGTGAAAACCAATGCTGCTACTCCTGCTGGAACGTCATCCGCTCTGAGGATGACATCACCAACTCAGCGTCTTCAACGCTGTGTTTCTAATGCACTGGTTAAGGAGTACCGTCGCAACGGTACTATCCCAACTCTGGAGGCCGCTCGTCAAGCCCTCCAAGTTAACAATTCTACCTGGTCGTCCGGACAACGGCGACCAGCAATCAAGAAGCAGACGGTGCTGACTACCGTCTCCAACCGTTTCGGGTCGTTATCCCCGGAACGCAATTTCCATTCACTCCCTTACTCCGAGGAAGTGAATGAGCAGGTCCCGCAGGACCTTAATTCAAAAAGACAGGAGTCCTTCTCAAAGGCTCCCATCAACAATCGCCGCCAGACTCGTGCGGTAGTGCGCCTTCAACATGATGAGGGTACCGACTCCAGGCGTTCAGCTCAGGTTCCTCGAACCCGAGCAGGCAAGATGAATCGCCAGAGACGGAAGCCGGTTAGCAATAGGCAGGTTGTCATCCCTGCCATCTCCGGAGAAGTCCACCAACCTAACTTGGTGGCAAACAACGAGCAGGCATACACACCTGCCCGTTTTAATCCCGCTGTCCAGCAGACTCGTCTGGCAGCATCAAGCCGATCCCGCCAGGCAATTCCGGCGGAGTACCATAGGCAGGAACATACACCTGCTTATACATCAGCAGTTAGTCAGAAGGCTCGTCTGACTACATATGGTGGATCTCGTCAACCGCGTTTGGCGAAGTGTAATCAGCAGGCACATACACCTGCTAATACTAATCAAGCCTACCAACAGTCTCGCTTGGTAGCGCACGGAGAAGTCAGTCGGAAAGCCCCGACGACAAACAGGAGGCAGACTAAACTCTCTGCCTCCACACTTGAGTACTGTCAGGATTCACTAACAGGAAAAGGAGGACAGGAGCAGGCACATACACCTACTCCAAGCCCGGAATGGACGTATATCCCCGTTCCGGTGGCTGAAGTCACCAAACATATTTTGTCAATGGTGAAAGAGCAGAAGCAAATTCCTGCTCATATTTTGGATGCTTTCCAGGATATCATAACAGCTTCAGCATCATCTCAGGGACAGACACATAAATCTATCCCTAGTAGTGGAGTGACACATCAACAATTCACTCCGGAACAGATACACACATCTGTTCCAGTCCAAGAGGGTTGTGGGGCCTACTCCCCCATATCATATGGACAACCATGTCAGGCACATACACCTGATTTGAGCGATGATCGTCAGCCTAACCTGACCATATTTCCTGATCAGGCACATACACCTGCTCAGAGAAATCACTTTCGTCATCAAGTGGTTTCTAAAGCGATTAAGAAGGCATCTAAGAAAAAGATCCGCCCAGCACAGTCAGGAGATCAAAGTCCAATCTACAACCAAGCCTTGCTCGATGCTGGAGTTCTTGAAGCCCTCAGACATTTATCTGTCGGAATTCAAGATTCTACTCCCTCAGTTCCCAATAACAGGAACATTAATCCCGAAGGTCTTCAACAGACACTTCCTCATGAAGACTTGCTTCATGAAAATTCGGTCAATCTTGAAGTTTCTTCTTCAGATGAGAGCCACAGGAACCCTCTGTGTGGTCAGAAGGCCAAGGAGCAAGAGATTTCATCTTTTGCTTTAACCCATCATGAAGGTCCTCCTCATGGTGATGAACTTCGCTGCGAAAGTCCTCTCCGCAGTAGTGATTCACATTGTCTCGAAAATTCTTCAGAAGGCAATGTAGTGACGAGAAAGCCCTCCTATCTCGAGGCACTTGCAAACGTAAAACCAGTCATGTCTGAAGTTTTACTATCGGCAGGTGAAACTCTTTCTCCATCAGAAGATAGCTTGGGGTTCAGGTTATTCTCCGAACCTTCCCTGGGTCATTTATCTTCCAGCATGAATAGTGATTCCTCTACCAATCTTGTTGAATCCGATGAAGCAACAAGGAAACACCAACTCTGGTCCAAACAGGTAGAAGAATCTTCATTTAATGATAAAGAGGAAATGATGAACATGAGGAAAAAACTGGCAAAAGGTGAAGTACCAGTCATGTTTTGGCCTTTGGCTGATTCACAGTATGACATTCCAAAGATGTTGACGGATGATGGAATCCATGATATTCGTCTTAACATATGGAAAACTCTTTGTCAATTAAAGAAGAAGGTATTTTCTTACGATGAATATGAAAATCATCTTAAGATAATAGAAGGGTTACAACGCCAGATTGATTTGGCATCTCTATCAGTCTCTCGGTATCCGAAGGCTGAAAAGCAACAGAGAACCCTTCAATGTTCATGCCTTGGCGCACTAAGAAGATTGCGTCAGTTAATTTCCAATGCTCCATCTAATGTTTATATCAGAGGATGGGGTGTTCACGGAGCACTACATTTCACAGTGCTTTCCGGTCAGCAGAGCCCGCCGAAAATGGTCTCATGCAATGTTATTGCCCATGGCTGGCCACAGTCAATGGGCTTTGTTCATAATCAAAAGCTTGCTCGAGATCAAGCTTCAACTAGTTCCTCTCAAAGTCTAGTATATAGAGAACAGGTTGTTGAATTGCTCCTACATCAAGCAGGCGAGAATATTGCACAAGCCTCTCGTCTGGAGCAAACACGTCATCAAATGACAGAAGTTTCGGAAATCATCCAACGGTCTGTTGAACCAGGTGATAAAAGTGGATACAGGTTAATGCATCCAGCTAATTTCTGAACTAAGATTCACAAGATCAAGAGAGATTTTAAAAAGATCTCAGACATAGCATGTCAAGAGACACCCCAGCTTGCCAGACTGGGGACTTCTCTAACCCAACCCTCAGAATCAACGAATGGGATTCGAGGAGTTGAGCGGAAGCAACAGGAACACCCCCAGTCCACCGGACTGGGGACTTTTTCAAATCTTCAATCCCTCCCTCAGAGAAAGTCAGTATTCTCTCGATTAGGGAATAAGCCTCAATAGGAACGAAGAGCCAAGATGTCAGGAGATTCTCTCCAAGTGACGGTTCTCCAAGAAATTCCTGAGGGATCAAGTCAACGGAATGCCATGTCTTATCATGGACATAGAAGGAGACAATATCACAGAAATGCTGATAGAAAGGATTCCATGCAATATGCATCCATTAATTTCATCACTGTCGTTGCTGCTGATTCACCAGATGAGGCTCAATCAGAGGGATCAGACGAAGAGGTTCCTGCTCAAGAAGTTGCGCACACAGACCTAAATGAAGAAGGTGTGCGCACACGTAATCAAAGGCTTACCCAAAATCTGGGTATTCCTTCAAGTAACCCACTTCCCCCTCTCCGAAAAGGATCCAATAAGGGGAAAGGTAAGAATCAGGTTACTTCTCACCCTTCCTCTGAAGGAGGTCAATCTCTCTCATTAGAGCAAAGGTTTGCACAACAGGAGGAAGAGATGAAAGAATTAAAAAGGTTGAATGCAGAACTACTTCAGAGTAGTCTTCTTCTTAAGAATGCTGAAGTCCGACAGCCGAAGGAATTTGTTGTAACTACTGAGATGGATCAGGAATATCCTCCTTTATCAGTACACCCACAGAGGTCTAATCCTACGGGTCAAACACAACAACGGTTGGCAGCACTACCATTAGTTGCAGCACCAACCTCCACGGCTGTCCAAGCTCCATTCATTGTACCTACCCAAAACCAAGTTCAACCTGACGTTTCTCAAAAGTTAATAACTACTATTGAGTCATTAACAGCTCGGATAGAAACTATGGAAGGGAAACGGGCGCAAGTTCAACCTGAAAAGAAAGTTTACCCTGAATGGGTAGATTCAATTTCTCCTCCATCCAGTTTTGGAAACCCTATTTTCCCTACTTTCAATGGATCAGGCGACCCTGAACAACATTTGACGCATTACGTGTCTTGTTGTGATCCTATGATGGGAACTCCAGAGCAACAAGAAGCAGTGAAACTCAGATGCTTCGTGCGAACCTTGCAAGGACCAGCTTTTGTCTGGTATACAAGCTTGCAATCCCGGTCAGTCATCGGATGGGAGGATCTTCGTCAAAAATTCATTCTTCAGTTTAGCTCAACTTTGCCAAAAACGACAGTTTTCGATCTTACAAACTGCAAGCAAAGGGAGAATGAAAGAGTCTCTGATTTCATTGCTCGTTGGAAGGGATTAACGTATTCCTTGAGTTTATCACTCCCTCAGGAGGAATTGTTGCCAATCTGTGTGGAAAATTTGTGTGACGAATTACGCACGCCATTGATCCCTGTGAAATACACAGGAGGGTTTCGAGACCTTACTTCAATCGCTCAACAGATTGAAGATTCCCTTATGCAGGCTAAGGTTAAATCTCGTGTAATTCCATCAGCTCCAGGAAGAAGAATGGGTAAAGCAGAAACTGCTACAGTTATGCTTAAACAGGCACCTGTACCTATTTCTACTTCAAAACCTTCATCTTCTCGAAGGGCTCCACCTCCTGAACGCCAACAACAAAGGTTGTTTCGTCCAAATGATAAAAAAGATCAACGACGAAAACAATTTGAGGATATGAAGAGTAAAACATACTCTTTCCGAAGTGAGAAAGTTCCTGGTTACTTCATTTCAGCTCTGGAAAATAATTTGGTTCAATTACCAGTGCCGATGAGACCAAACAAGGAAGGAGATGAAGACCGTCCCAATTATTGTCCCTTTCATCAAATGTTGGGACATCCCATCCAGGAGTGTTTTGTCTTTAAAGACCTCTTAAAAAAGATGGTCGACTTGGGACAAGTCAAATTGAAGGGTTCTTCAGCTCATGTAGCGTGTATTACCGCTACAGATCCAGAGGAAGGAGGCGAGTGGCAGGAAGTCAAAAGCAAAACTGTGAAAAAATATGATGATTGGATGGTCAGAAAGACAATCAATCGGACCCATTCCATTTTGCGAACACAATTGAAGACGCCAATTGTGTCTCCTACAAAAGCTGCAGTAAAGCCTCCATCAAAGGACAAATCCTCAAAAGGGCAGCGCAATTCAAAGAAGAAAGAGGAATCAGGAGAAGATGAGTATGTATCAAAGCCTAAATTGTCTTTGACTCTGGCAGATTTCATGCCATCTACTTCAAAGCCACGGGCACCGTCCCACCAAACGGAACAGCCTAAACAGGCCAACCAGGCAGAGTCTTTATCAGACGAAGAATTGATCTTTGGTTCTGTTAATATGATTCAATTAACAGATTCATATTCCAGTCTTGATGAGCCTAAATTCCCTGTATCAAATAAAGGAACCCGAGGAAGTTCTAGAGGTTCAGGATATAGGGGAAGACGTGGATCTTTCCGAAGCCACTACTCTAATTCTACCCCTGCTAGCACTGTATATGCAGCAGAAACTCGTGGTAGAGCCCTTCAGCGAGCTCAAAATGAACAAGCAAGTTCTTCTGCCAATGACCAACTCAGCTTCGGCACAGTTATTTTGGAAGACCAATTAAAGGTTCCATCTTCGTTATCTCAGCAAGTAAATGGATCTAATCAGTCTAATTTTCCAAAACCAAAGATGTTGCCAACTTCAATACAAGAGGCATCAGCTTCCAAAACATCTGCTTCCAAGGTACCTGCTAAATCACATATTCCTATTTGGAAACGCAGGCCTCTAGATCAAAAGTATGATATATTGAAACACATGTCCCAAGTACCAGCCAAATTATCAATTTTGGATGCTTTGAATCTATCAAAAGATCTTCGGGAAGCACTCATCGAAGCTTTGTCAAGTCCTCAGGAGTTTGAAGCTGAAATTGCTGCAGCTGAAATTTATCACATAGAGAATAATCCTGCAGAATGCCATGCAGTGATATCTTTTACTGATAAAGATGAAGATGATGTTGTGCATGGGCACATAAAACCTTTGTACCTATCTGGCAAAGTCAATGGTATAGATGTTCGAAGAGCTTTTATTGACAATGGTTCAGGAGTCAACCTCATGCCCATTCGCACACTTCGTCGATTGGGCCTCACAGAATCTGATTTATCTCCTTCTACCATGATGTTGCAAGGATATGCTAAAAATGAACAAGAACCACTGGGAGAAGTTACGCTCAGAACTCAGTTTGGAGATCTTGTTTCCAATTCAGATTTCATGATTGTTGATCAAGACTCAGCTTTCAATATCTTGCTTGGAAGACCCTGGTTACATCAGCATGCAGCTATTCCGTCATCATACCATCAATGTCTCAAATACTGTTTCTATGGTCAAGTTGGAACATTGTATGGTGATAAGGCCCCGTTCAAAACATGTGAGTCTCAATACATTGAGGCGGAATTTTATCACATGAAGGGAAGAGAAAAATCTACAATGAAGGAAATTACCAAAGTTAATGCTCCATATGGTTTGGAAAAAATTCCAATAAATACATTTTCACATGTGAGTACAGATTATGTGTTACCTATCAGTCAAATTGACAAAATAGGCCCAAATCAAAATACTCTTATGGAAAGATCCATAATGTCAATTACGGCAATCGAGCCAGACAACATGGGAGAAATTGGTAACTTACCAAGCAGTGATGAAAGCATAAGTGGTGACGTTTTCATTTCGTCTGCTGAAACCCAACAAGTCTATACTTCGCTAATCAGGCTAGAAGAAGTTATAGCAACACCAGAGGTGAATGTTGATGTCGATTCTCAATCCATCATCTCCTCTTTATTTCCCAAAGAAGACCCTTTTTCATCAATAGGGTCGGAAATGGAAGCTTCTTCTTCAAAATGTGAAATTTTTGACATCTCTTATGATCATGAGAATTTCTTTTTTTCATCTACTTTGCAAGTAGAAACGGAAGAAATAACACATGATGAAGAGGAAGAGGAAGATCTTAGAGATGCTCGTCCAGCATTTGAAGAGGGTATCTCTACCACTGTGGATGAACTCAGAGAAGTAAATCTGGGTACAGAGAAAGATCCACGCCCCACTTTAATTAGTGAGGCCATGACCCTTGAAGAACAAGAGATGTATATTTCTTTTCTAAAGCAAAATAAAGATATTTTTGCTTGGAATTATACAGAGATGCCTGGCCTTGATCCTGATGTTGCCACCCATCATTTGGGTTTGCCAAAAGAACATCGAGGATTCAAGCAAGCCGCGAGAAGAACACACCCAACCTATGCTTCCAAAATCGAGGCTGAAGTGGATAAGCTTATCAAAGCTAACTTCGTCAGAGAAGTTCCATATCCCAAGTGGTTGGCTAATATTGTCCCAGTAAAGAAAAAGAACGGACAAATTAGGGTTTGCATCGATTTCAGAGATCTTAATCGGTATTGTCCCAAAGATGATTTTCCAGTTCCGATTACAGAACTTTTAATTGATGCGACAGCTGGCTATGAAGTACTTTCTTTCATGGATGGATATTCTGGATATAATCAGATCCGAATGGCCCTAGAAGATGAGGAATATACAGCCTTCAGAGCTCCTCAAGGTGTGTTTTGTTACCGGGTGATGCCCTTTGGTTTAAAGAATGCAGGTGCAACATATCAACGCGCCATGCATCGTATCTTCAAACCTTTTCTAGGGAAATTTGTTGAATGCTATGTAGATGATTTGGTGGTTAAATCCAAACAACGTTTTGATCACTTGGATGATTTGGAAATCATATTCCACAAGCTTCGACAACATAATTTGAAGATGAACCCCTTAAAATGTGCCTTTGGGGTAACCTCAGGAAAATTCCTCGGCTTTGTTGTACGCCATCGTGGTATTGAAGTCGATCCTGAGAAGACCAAATCAATCCTTGGTATGTCACCTCCTCAGAATTTGAAATAATTAAGAGGACTTCAAGGACACTTAGCCTATATTCGGCGTTTCATCGCCAATTTGGCAGGCAAAAGTTTACCTTTTACCAAATTATTGAAGAAAGGAGTCACTTACCAGTTGACTGAAGAATGTCAAGAAGCATTTGATGTTATCAAGAAATACCTCTTAAGTCCACCAGTACTCATGCCACCTGTTGAGGGTAGACCTCTTATCCTCTATGTGACAGCTTTAGAGCGATCATTGGGTGCCTTTCTCGCTCAAAAGAATGATGCTGGGAATGAAAATAGTCTCTACTATCTTAGTAGAACTATGCTTGAAGCAGAAACCCGGTATTCGAGTATTGAAAAATGCTGCCTAGCATTAATATTTGCAGTTCAGAAACTGAGACACTACCTGCAACATCACGAGGTCCAATTGGTATCTCGTAATAATCCACTCAAATTCATCCTTAGTCGTCCAATGCTTACAGGACGTCTGGCAAGGTGGGCGGTTATTCTACAGCAGTTCGACATCCAGTATGTGTCTCAAAAGGCAATTAAGGGCCAAGCTCTGGCTGATTTCCTGGCTGAACACCCTTCAGTGGAAGACACGTATTCAGATATCGAACTCCCTGATGAGGAAGTTTTTTCTATTCAAGAGAGTCCTCAAACATGGGAAATGTATTTTGATGGTGCTTCTAGAAGTCCAACAGGGAAGAAAATGGAAAATCCTAAATTCAACAAAGTTGGTTTAGGAATTGTGCTCATTTCTCCAGATAAGGCAGTGTTACCTTATTCCTTTTTGTTGTGGGAAGGTGGTACCAATAATGAAGCTGAATACCAAGCTCTCATTGCAGGCTTGGAGTTAGCACTTCAAGTACAAGTGAATCACTTAAAGGTGAAAGGTGATTCAGACCTGGTAATCAAACAAGTCAATGGGGATTATGCCATCAGAAAAGAAGAATTAATCCCTTTGTATGATTACGTCAGAGAGTTAATGTCGGAATTCCCTTCAGAACCGACATTTTCTTATGTCCCAAGATCACAAAATGCTCAAGCTGATGCACTGGCTAATATAGCCACAGCTTTAGCAGATCCAAATCGGGACGAGACAACCATCGGTATTGCCCACCGTCGTGCAATTTCACCTTATGTTCAAGTCAGAACAGAAGAAATTAATGAAATTAGTCCCATTCCTGAACCATATGGTCATACTACAGGATGGATGTCACCTATCAGGGAATACCTTCAAAATAGAACACTTCCACCTGATAGAGCCGAGAGAGAACAAATTCGGCGACGTGTGGTCAATTTTACTCTTTATGATGGTCCAAACCACCTCGAGAAAATTCTCTACAAACGTGGTTTTGATGGAGTTCTCTTCAGATGTATTGATGGTGAAGAGACAATGGCTGTCATAAAAGAAGTGCATGCAGGAGTCTGTGGTGCCCACCAGTCTGGACATAGATTGTCTGATCAAATTCGAAGGCTTGGATACTTCTGGCCTTCAATGATGCAAGATTGTGTTAATTTCACAAAGAAGTGTCATTCATGCCAAGTATATGCCAATTTCATTCATCAACCTCCAGAGTTGCTTCATACAGCTAAATACTCATGGCCATTTTCCACATGGGGAATGGATGTGGTGGGACCTTACCCTTCAGCTACGGCCAAGCAGTTTAAGTACATTCTTACTGCTACTGATTTCTTTTCCAAATGGGCAGAGGCAGTACCTCTCAAAGAAGTCAGTTCTAAATGCATTGTTAGCTTCATCAAGTCTAACATCATTACTAGATTTGGTGTCCCTCATACCATATTGACAGACAACGACACCAACTTCTGTTCTTCTGAGGTAAAGAGATTGTATCAAGAATACAACATTAAGTCCAACCATTCATCTCGATATCATGCAGCGGCTAATGGCCAGATAGAGGCCTTCAACAAGACTCTTTCAAATATACTGCAAAAGATGGTGGATAAAGATAAGAGGTCATGGCCTGAATAAACTCTATCATGCTTTATGGGCTTATCGGACTACCACTCGCAATGCAACGCGGTCTACTCCATATTCATTGGTATATGGAACAGAAGCAGTCTTGCCAATTGAAGTTCAATTGCCCTCACTCAGAATAGCCATTTGTGATCAGTTATCAACAGATGAGCAATCCCAAAAGCGGTTGAATGAATTGGAACAGTTAGATGAGAAAAGATTGTGCACTTTGCACCACTTGGAAATCTATCAGAATCGAATAGCACGAGCTTTTAACAAAAAAGTTCGTCTTCGTTCATTCATTCAGGGAGAATTGGTATTGGTTCTCAGAACACCAATGATACCAGGAAAGAAGCCTCCCAAGCTTGAACCAAAATGGGAAGGACCTTATTCAGTACATAAGGTCTACTCCAATGGAGCGTATTCTCTGATTTCAATGGATGGAGAACACATCACGACTCCAACTAATGCCAGATTTCTGAAGAAGTATTTTGTATAAACACAAAATATTGTTCCCAGAACCAAGACTCTTACATTTGGTTCATACAGCAATGGTCCAGTATGACCTTAAACTACAACTTCGTCCAACATGACATTAAACTGTGTCACACTTCTGTCCGAGATGACATTAAACTATAATACGTCCAGCATGACGATAAACTGTACGGTCCATGCATATGACCTTAAACTATTCGCACTTATGTCCCTGCAACATGACACTAAACTGTGCAGCACCAATAGTCCTAACTGCAAGACTTTAAACTGCATAGTCCCTGATTTTGTCCTACATGACAATAAACTGTATAGAAGTTCCTATATTTTGTCCGAGATGACATTAAACTATATTGTGTCCTAGCAACATGACATTAAACTGTATGGCACTTTCATCGTCCAACATGACGTTAAACTGTGTCAGTTCCCTTATCGTCCAACATGACGTTAAACTGTCACATTGGTTACTAATATTTCCTACATGACACTAAACTGTATATGTCCGAGATGACATTAAACTATATTGTGTCCTAGCAACATGACATTAAACTGTGTGGCACTTTCATCGTCCAGCATGACATTAAACTGTAAAGAATCCCCAGAACTGATATCCTCATATTGGTTCACCTTAGTCCTAGCTACATGACTTTAAACTGTACAGCACCAGTTCGTCCTTGCTATATGACGTTAAACTATACAGCAATGGTCCCGTATGACTTTAAACGGCATCATCCCTGGTCCATGTATATGACCATAAACTATTTGCAAATATGTCCAGCAAGACGTTAAACTGTGACGTCCTAACTACATGACGCTAAATAGTATAAAAGTCCCTCACGTCCGGAAAGACGTTAAACTATATAATCATCAAAAGTCCAGCATGACATTAAAACTGCACAATCCCCCTTTCGTCCAATATGACGTTAAACTGTATTGTCCCCATCGTCCTAACTACATGACGCTAAACTGTACAGAAAGTCCTTGATATGTCCTACATGACATTAAACTGTGCATCGTTAAGGTTGTTATTACCTCTTGTTTCTCACACCGAGTATGACTCACGTGAGCTTAGAGCGAACATCAACCATAACACTCCCTTTGGGCCACTAACCATGTGTAAGTCCCAACAACATTTTTTTTAGATCATTGTCCACAAGAACAACTTGATCATTGATTCATTCTTTAATTGAACTACACGGACTTTGATCCTTGCCCTCCAGGCTGGGTATGTAGGCAACCTCCCAAAGGTTCAAGCCCAAAAAACAATCTCTTCACATTGGTTCACTACCATCTCATATGATGATTTGTGAAACCACCCCTGGAATCAATATCTTTACATTGATTCACTTTCGTCCTTGTTATATGACGTTAAACTATACAACAATTTTGTCCGGTACGACAATAAACTACAATATTCTTTGATTTCCTCATTTGAGAAGGAACCATTATTAACATTGATTCTTTTTTCAATCATGGTTTTCATTTTTTCAAAAGACTACGTACATACATGGTAATGCCTAAACTTTTTATCTTAGGTTAAAACCATCATTGCACTAAAGTCCCCTTTTCACCCTTCACATGTACGAACCAAATTTGTACAAAGGGTAGTTCTAGAACTATGTGGACTTGATTCCCATCCTTATGGGATACGTAGGAACATTCGAGTGTCCCTCGAATCCAGTCCCAAGTCTTTTGGGCCTAACCCCAAATTTCACTTTCAGTCCCTTGGCTGAAAAGTCTTCATGAAAACACACACTGTGTATTCATTATTATGGTCTGAATTCTATGACCCTAAACTAAGATCACTCATACTTTCATCCTGCACGACGTTAAACTGCATTTCAAGAAATACGTATGGCTTGATTCTCATTCTTATGAGATACGTAGTGAAGTCCATGTTTCAATTCAGGACCCAGCCACAACATGATTATGGTTTTCATTGACCTATGTATCTCTATATACATTGGAAAATACCCATCTTTATGTATTATAATCCTAACCTTAAATATTTTCAGATCTTCATAACCCTTTTCATGACTTATAGTCACAAAAATGTCAAACTTCTGAGAATTCTTTTGCCTGACTATGCAGCACGTGCCCATAGGTGGCCTTGCATAAACAGTCCACATAACAGACTTGTCAGCCAAGAGATGCTATTTATTTGACCATGTAGCCAATGCCCATAGGTGGCCCTGCATGTTTTCAACCCCCTAACGGGTTTGTTAAATAATAGTAACTTCATTCTTGGGAAGAATGCCTCTTTTGTCCTTATTTGTCTTAAACGACAGTATGTAGGGATCCGCAAAAATAGCCATCCTTAACGTATTTGTCCCATATCCTTTTTCATGATCTAAAAGTATTCAAGTCTATGGTTTATTCTTCTTCCCTACGTTTGGGTCAGACCTTCGTAGGAGTGATATTCATCCAGTTCTTTGAGATTCTTGTTTGGAAATATCTTCTCCATATTCAAGTACCTCTTTCCATACAACAAACTCTATGCTTTAGAAAATTTGAATCTCCATAAACTTCCACTGGCTTTTAGCACTAGGAAAGTAAATTTCTGGGAGTTCTTTTGCCTGACTATGTAGCACGTGCCCATAGGTGGCCTTGCATAAACAGTCCACATAACAGACTTGTCAGCCAAAAGATGCTATTTTATTTGACTATGCAGCCAATGCCCATAGGTGGCCCTACATATTTCAACCCCCTAACGGGTTTTGTTAAATAATAGTAACTTCATTCTTAAAAACTACTTCTTCTAATGCCTTTTTAGCTCTTTTTTCATATCATTCCTCAGATTCAAATATTCTTAAGCCATAGTTTACATTTTTTCCCTCATACTTGAGTATGGTAAATATGTTTTCAGATAAATTGTCAAGGAATTGAATCCATTTTAATCCATTTTTCGGTCAAAGCTATTTCGACCTTAAACATTAGCCCCTTTATGTCCGGCGTGCATGACTTTAAACTGCCCACACAAAAGACAAAGGAACTCTGAATAAAAGTCAAGTTCCAGCTCACTAAATATACATTTTTTTGTATGATTTAGGTAATATTGAGCAGTTAAAAGGTTCAAAGTTTGTAGGGTTATTTGTAATAATCCTAGTAAAAATCAAACTTTGCTTACTAAGCCCATTGGCTTAAGTAAATTTGAAGCAGGTAATGGAAGAATTCAAGTACAAATGATTGAAGACAAAAGTGTTTTTCATTGATACACAAGAGTCAGAAGGACATCCACAGACTGGAATCTCTTCTCTTTTTCAAGAATTACATAAGATTGTCAACATAAGTCTTCATTTGATGTATAGCATCCTGAGCCTTATCAACAGTTACTTGAAGCTCGTGCACTTGACCAGCTTCACTCTTTTCAGCTTTCTGAAGTGCCTTCTTAGCATCTGCAATGGCTTTCATGCCATTCATATGAGTTTCATCCAATGATTTATTAAGCTGATCAAGTTCCCCAGTAACAGCATCTAACTATTGCTGGAGTTGCACCTGCTGGACGACATTTTCTTTGATTTTTTGCTTCAGATCCTTCATCTTGACAGCATAATCAGCTTCAGCCTGGGATATCGCAGCCTCAAATTCGCCTATGTTGACTGACAATTTCACTCTGGTCAAATCTTCGCGACTTGTCTGCATTTGCTCCCTCCTGAAAATAATCCGTTTCACCGCAGCATGGATCTTTTCATACCCAAAACCACCGAGTCCCATTATAACAAATTGGGATGACAATCGGGAAATTTTTGATGGTAGCTCTTCTAAAGGCACCCCCGATATGATGTTCCATATGTTGTTCCATGCCTTACGTCGTGAAAAGCTGAACGCTTTGAGCATCTCTGGATCTGATTCATCATCTTCATCAGAAGGGGGTATGTAATCTGGAATTAACATGCTTAAGGAAGTGCCTCGTCCTGCACTTTCCCCTCTGACTTGGGCTTCTTCACTTTCAATTACCGTTGGGGCAGAGGCTGAAGCCTCATCTCCGGATCTAGCCATTACAGTTGATGGCCCTACATGATCAATTGAAAGATTTTAGTTGAATCTTAAAGGATAACAAAGGAATGGATTGTCTTGCAAATAAAGTACAATCACAAATATTGTTATCCCTTACCCAATGGTTGTTCAGCAACATGAGAAGACTTCTCCCCATCTTTCCCGGTTTCAACAGGATTTTCAAGATGGGTCTCAGGTGAGTTTATTGGATTTAGCTCTACTTGAGCTAATGTTTCTGCAATGATAGGGTTGACATCAGTGTCCACACCCTCTTCAGGCATTGGCAGTTCAGCAGCTTCTACGGAAGAAACTGCATATTATTTTACATCATGATTAGAAATATGTTTTGTTTTTAAAAGAAAAATTTGGGCGAAGGGTAACACTCACGCCCAAGGTCTTCTAAATCACATGACAATCTAGCATGATCATAAAATTCTTCAAAAGTCATTCCTTGATTCATCATTTCATCTAATGATACTTCAGAATCTTGGTTAGTCTCACCAGTGGGAGCATTTGCTACGTCTTCTTGCTGACTTATGTCCTGCAACCCCTGACCCTGGACAGCATCTTCAGTAGTGGGAGGGATACTGGGAATGGATGGTAGCTCTTCTCTAGGAGCAACCAAGTTATCTTGAGTCTGTGGTTGTTCTACAGCACCCTCCATGACCTTTGAAGAAGGATCAGTCCCTTCCCTCAAGGGGGAAATTGAAGAATCCCCTGCAATCCTCAGAGATATGAGTAACCATATGATTATGGGTATAAACTCATGATGGTTCGAAGGACTTACCACTGCTAATGAAATGTTTAGCTAAGGATTTCCTCCTTCTTTGCCTTGGCTTCTTTTGTTTTTTTGGAGTTTCAGTTGTCTCCTTTATTGGCACTTGGATTGGCGAATGAAAGGCTATGTCCAGTGCCTCATTCATGGCCTGCTGGCCTGGAGATATCTCGCCTGGTTCGCGAGGAGAATCAGCAGCAGCCCCAACAGCGGTACCACCAGGGCTATATTGTGGCGAAGGAACCCCGGTCCCTTTCTTTGCAAGCTGCAAGATGAAGAAAATAACTTCCTTAAGTAACAAAGCTTCAACTGAAATCAAGTTGAAAAGAAAATAAGGAAAGAAAACTTACATCTTCAGGAGCCACGTACTCTTGCCACTCCTCATCTCCAGAACCACCAGCCCCCTCAGTGGTGCCATGATCAATCATTTCCTTCACCCGCCTGGTGATAGGAACCGAATTATCAGTGGCATATATGAGCATTTCCAGCTCTCTGATATAAGCTCGCACTACATTGGGGTTATCTCTGTATTGAAGGTCTTTAGAAGCTAGAAGATATCCTATCCCAGGAAGTTGTAGGCCCTCACACAAATCCAGCCAGGCGGTCTCAGTATCACAGTATAATCTCTGCCATAGCTGAACAACCTCTGGTCTTAGATATAAAGGCTGTGAGGAAGGTCCTACAATTTTTGATTTTAATTTCTTCCCGACTCCTGCAACTACAGATAGAGAATAAGAAAGTGAGACTTATTACTTTATAAAGTAGCAGTGATTGAAGTTATTACAATCAAATAACTCACCAGGAGCTGATGGAGTGGGTCTTTTAACTCTGGCCGGAGGATTATACCGGGCACGAACCCGCTTTGCTGCCGGTTGTGCCTCATCATCCCCATCATGATAATCCAAGGAATCAGTTCTAGAGGAGGAGTCTGTTGAACCTATTTCAAGAGGAGAAGCATCAACTTCATGAGGAAGAGTTTCTTTCTCTACAGTCCTCTTCCTCTTTCCCACTTGATATACAGGGTGATTCAATATCCCTTTAGGGTATGATGCTATCCAGTGTTCGGCATAAAATGTAGTCAGATAATGTGCCACTTTTTCAACTGGTAGATCAAATACTGCCCCAGTCTTCTCTCTTGATGTCAGCAACCATAGTTGTCGAGAAACCATCGGATGTTGCTCTAACCTGACATGTACTGGAGGGGATACAACAATCTGTTGCAAACATTTGAATTGGCGTGCAAATCTATATGGAGCATAGGCCTCACATATGATTTCTCCATCAATCCTGGCTACTAACACGCCATCCCTGCAAGCTAGCATGTATGCCCTCAAATCCAAAGGGGCTTTCCCATCATCAACAAACCGCCCAGATGGCGGACTTCCATAAGGAAAGAAGTTGAATTCCTTATACATGCTTAGTCTTACTTTTATATCATAACCATTGACATCTAATGGAGCAATTCCAGAGAATGCTTGCACAGACGGTCTGAAAGAGCTTCCAGGAATTTGTAATCCATTCTGTACATTGTAAGTCCTGAAGTGAGTGGCGATCCATCCCCACAAAACCTGGAATGGTCCCACTATTCTTAAAGGAGATTTACCATGGAAGACGTGAAGGAAACTCCTGTGAATCTTTGCTAAAATGGGGGTAGCTAACCCAACCATTTTTCCCTCAGCCAACTTGGCCGCAATGACGAAGGTCCCTGGCCTAACGCCTCCCTTCGAATCCCTGACCGGCAAAAGATAAATACTGAGCCACATTGCCAAGAAACCCGCCAGACGAGTTTTCTTTGGAATTCTTTGATTCACTTCATAGCCCCATTTTTCAAACTCTCCTGCTTCTAGAGTTGGCCAGAATGTGCTAGGAGCTCCTCTCTTCTCAGGTTTTGGACAAGTGGTAGGACGTCTGGGCCAGGTATCCTTGGATTTCTTTTTCTTGGATCCTTTTTCCATTGACTCCATCCCTTTCTTCTCAGTAAGAAACACATTCATCCATTCTTCCGGATGGATATCTTTTCTGAAATGAGTTAATGAGGTCTCTGAACTCTTGAGCTTGTGAAAGATTTTGAATAATTCTCGAGCCAAAGCAGGAGTCTTCTCTGGATCATTCCAAGTCACCTTGGGAGGAATGAATTCATCATACATATCGCCCAAGATTGGAGCTCCTGAAATCTTGTGGACATCCCACAAACTGATACCTACTTCTCCATGAGTCAAGTGGAAAGAATTAGTCGCTGGACTCCAATGGCTGAGTATCTCTGGCATGAAGATATCATGTCTGTAAATATATGTTTGCCCAACCCAAACAGCTTCATATATTGCAGCTCTCTTCAGATCCTCAATAAACTCTGCGCAAGTCTGTCGCACCCAGTATACCCACATCCAAGTTGGTTTCACACCTCCCCCAGGACGGAAATCCCAACTTTTCTTCCAGCCTTTGGATTGATCCATCTGAGCATTTCGGAATATTGAAGGATGACAATGTGGTTGAAGCTCAGGTGTATGTTTTTTCAGATCTGGTGTGAAAGGGCTATGATGCATCACATAAGCCTTCTCCACTGTTCCAGCAGTTTGAAATGATCCTCCGCCTGAGATATTTGCTGAAGAAAAATTGGTATAATTCTGAAACCAAGAAAATGGAAGATAATTCTGTACTTCTGGAATAATGACTTCTTGCAGATGACCATGACCATACAAAGGTAGGTAAGTGCAGTGAGGAAAGTCGTGATGATATTTCTTCAGATACTTAGCCAAATCTGGAAGAGTGCTGTTTTTGACAGTATAGTAATCAGGGCCAATGATATTCATCATATCATCTATCCGCTTGCTAGCCAGTTCATCAATTAATCCAGGTCTAAGAGCCATTGAATCTGCACAGGAGTTGAATAAATTAAACTCTTAAATGGGTTTTATTTTTCATAAAATTTGTGAAAGAATTTGAAAAAAATGGCTAAGGCATTAAGTCGCTCAAGTATGGAGATGTCGCGCAAGTGATACATGTGCCGCGCAAGTTTTGGTCGCGCAAGTATTACCGCGCAAGCCCTATTACCTTGAGAGTAGCGCGGCAGCAAAGAAACAGCGAAAACAAGAGACTTGCGCGGCGAGGAAGACTTGCGCGGCGAGGAAGACTTGCGCGGCGAGAGCTCGAGAAATCCGGAACTTCAGATGCCATCTACGGCCGGAAGCCGTGTATTTATAGGCTCGGAAGCCTACCTGCGCGCCGTACCCACAGCAATTAAGGCATGCGCGACGCACACTTGCGCGCCGCCCTGTGCGTACTGAAAACTTGCGCGCCCTCCCTTTTCCTTTTGAGGAATTCAATTTCCTCAGAGTCAAATCCTTATTTTATCTCCGGATCCAACTATGAGGGGGGACTTTTGTTGACGCTCCTTTCATCACAGAATCTAAAGATCGGAAAAGGGAATATCTCAGCTGAAAGTGATTCATCCTTTGAAGAAAACATCAAAAATCGACAAAGGCATGAACAAAGGATCAAAAGCCAATTCACCGCGCAAGTTTTACCACTGTCGCGCAAGTACACTTGCACGACTACCTTGGTCGCGCAGGTGACTTGCGCGTCCTAATCGGTAACCGCCCGGTAACCGCCCGGGGTTTTCTTTTGCCTATAAATAGACCCTGTGGGCCCCCCATTCAAAGAGGAGCTTTTTCCAGAAACTCGAATTGAAGCTCCCGACGCCCAAGTCTCTTCTCAAAGCTTCCGGAACACTTCTAAGGTAATTTCTTACCTAGAACGGAAGATCTAAAGAGAAAAAGGAAGGCCGAAGTGTTGAAACTTATCAAACACTTGCGCGCCTACTTAATTCCTGCAATATAACTTGCGCGTCCCTCTTCTGGAAGAACCTCAAGAGGATGGTAAAGGGTTTAATAAAGAGTCGCTCAAGCATTTCAATACTGATTGAAAATCGCGCAAGTACCCCTAATGTCGCGCAAGTATACTTGCGCGACCAATACTTGCGCGCCGCCGCAGGACTTGCGCGCCTTTCAAGACTTGCGCGCCCCTATCTTTTTTGGGTGCCCATCTTGCCCATTTTTACCCCTCTTAAGCCATTTCACCCTTCCTATTCAAGATTCAGTCTTCAAGATACTCTTCAAAGCCATTTATGGCATGATTTCTTGATTTGACATCCTTATCTGAAAGGAATTCTGTGAAATACCTCTCAAAACCTAGTGATTTAAACATCTTTATGTCACCAAAGATTGAGAGTTCATTCATTCAACTTCATCCTTTAAGATGAGAGAATCCTAACCTGGGTCTCTTTTTCAGGAATAATCCCCAGTTATAAAAACCTTTAATCTTGGGCATCTTTCTTAAGAATAAGCCCCAATCAAGTCCTTTAATCTTGGGCATCCTCCTCAGGAGTAAGCCCCAAACCTTAATCCCTAACCTGGGTCTCCTTTTCAGGAATAAGACTCAGTCATAACCTTGGGATTCCTTTTCAGGAGTAAGCCCCAAGTCCCCTAACCTAGGCTTCCTTCTCAGGAATAAGTCCTAGTCATAAATCTTGGGCATCCTTCTTAGGAGTAAGCCCCAAGTCTCTTAAAATTTCTCTTAACCAGTCATAAATTACCTTTGATTTGGGTTTCCTTTTCAGGAATAAAACCCAATCATAAGTCCCCTCCTAACTTGGGCATCCTCCTTAGGAGTAAGCCCCAAGATTAGAGTATTCAAATCTCCATGAAGCACATATAACTTTGTGGACCCTGTTCTTGGATTTTCTCCCTAAAAGTAAATCCTAAACCTTCGTCTATCTGGGCAGTCATCTATACATAAGCCCCAAAACAAATTCTTATGATTGCATCTTTTATGGCACAATTGTCTAAATTTTACCAATACCTCTTGTTTCTCACACCGAGCATGACTCACGTGAGCTTAGAGTGTAAAAGTAATTATGACATTCATCTTTGAGCCATCAATCATAAAACATCATATCCCATTCCTCGAACTACGTGGGTTCTGATTCCTTTTTCAAAACAAAGGATACGTAGGTATCCCATTTATGGGTTCGATCCCAACATTGAAATAATCTCTGTCCTTCTGAATGACGATAAACTTCAAGTGCCCCACTGAGTGGCTTTAAAACTAGCCTGGTCATCAAAATGACCAAGAGACTTTTATATAAATGTTTTGAAGGATACCATTGACCAAGAATCTCTAAACAAATATAGATGATTCTATATTGATGAAGAACCTCGAATACATATAAAAGATTCTCTAAATTTCTTGCATATTTAATCATTGATTGTTAAAACTAAAGGAAAGCTCATTTCATACTTGGTAATGTAATAAGGATTCACGAACTTAACTTAAATCTATAAAGAGAGTCCCGGAGTAGACAATAATTCCCCTCAAAAAGGTGTGATGAGTCCGTCCTCCCATCCTCTCGACCAATGCAAATTCCTAAGCCTCATTAGCCCACAAGCTAATGAGCGCCTGCCTTTGGAAAGTAGGTCCAAACGGATGTGGAATCATTGGATGTTTCCGGTTCTACGAACAAACCCGTTAGAAACCGATCGGAACGTTTGAATCTCTCGTCCAGGAGGTCATCCCCGGATTCTGCGCGAAACAGGAACATACCCTAAAAAAATGTGTCCAAGATACAGAAGAAAAGGGATTCAAGTAAACTTTAAGAGATTAAAATATGTGTAATAGGGTTACATGACATGTCTCTTTGACCTTGGTCTTACCCATATCAACGATATGTGTATCGTTCCCATGTCTGTTTATTAGTACATAGTGTGTTAGCTGACCATGAACTCTTATCTTGTACCAATACACGAGAAAACCTATTTAAATCAGGACAAGACACATCCATGTGGGAGTACATGACATGCCTAGGCCCATGTACTCCAACCTGTGTCTGTATACCATCTGAGGTACACAATGAGATCACCAAAGGGAACCAAATGCTATATGACAAGGTCACACACCATTTCATACTTATCCTCATATGAAACCCCCAATTACTGCTGAGAGGGGACCACATGACATGTGCCTATGAGTTACATGCCATATAGTGTGGAAATTTCTAGCTTCTCATATCTGGTTCACACATCTAATCCCACACCTCCAACCATCTATCTAGCTATGTGTCCTATTAGAAAACTAAGGAACCATGTTTACAAGTCCTTTCCATCGACGAATAACACATTTCGGTCCTTCGATTCATTCAGAAAAAAATTGGAATGCTGTTCTTCATTTCACACTGAATAATATGAAAACTAGGTACCTATATTGTCTAATGCACAACCATTTCCATCATCACACAACCTTCATGTTGTGATGAACCCAGATCTATAATATTGGATCATTTCTCCTTGAAATGGGTGTACAAAAATTGATTCAATAGTAGATGTTGAACCATGGTCCAAGGAATAACACACACGATGAAAGAATAAATTGAGGGAGAAAAGCCCAAGGAAAAATAATGAGGAATGGACCTTGGTCAATGTTTGAGTAAAAATAGACTTATTTATGTTAGAATGAAAAATGAAGAGATAATAAAAAATAACAAATAAATTCTCTAATTAAATCCCTACAATAAAAATGATTTGAAAATCCATCCACTGATCAATTTATTCACATTCCTCATATAGAACATAAAAGGGGATATAAACCAAACCAAACAATTTCATAAATTGATCCAGAATGATCTTTGGTGAATAATGAATATGATCTATAATCGTTACATAGATCCTATGAATTTTTCTCGCACATGTCATTGATCTCTAAGACGATCATTATACGCTAATGGAATATTTCTCTACGGTTCTCCAAAAATCCTATGGAACTCTAGGCTTTAGTGAATAAACCTTGGAATTTCCCATAACCTTTTTCTAAAGAAGATACTAGGTCACTGTATCAATGAAATAAAATAATTTAATTTAATTAATTATCTTATTTATTTTACATCTATTATAAATTTTATACAAACTTCCCATGTTGACCAAGATTATGTAATTCCTAGGTTAAAAATCATGTTATGAACTCAACATTACCATCATATTTCTCATACGGACCACCCATTTAGGATTTAATATACTTTTTTAGGAAAACTGAACACACGTGTTATATAATATATTTAAAATATTTCATCCAGGAATACTGGGTCTCATAATTTAATTCTATCTTAGGGAATGGTATCGAAAATAATCCATACAATAACAAAAAAATAATACATGGAAAAACATTTTCCATTAAACATACCATCGCACATTAATTTGATTCATGAAATGTTTCATGTTTACCAACTAAGGATGTATCACCTGGATCCTTCCCATGTGATTAGATGGGAGGACACTGATCTTGAGGCTGATACAACCATTGTTGACAAGACAATTCAGATTATGGATCACTATGATAAGAAAATGTGAGGTAAAATGATTACCTTGGTTAGAGTACTATGATAGTACAGATAGGACAACCATGGGATGTGGGGGAAGAAATTTTTGATGAGGTAGCAGTGACCTTCTTCTAATGTGGGTCTAGAATCACGATGTCTTTCTAGGTATAAAAATTTTTCTGGTGGGGAAAATTTTGATTCCCTATGGGTTATAGGTACACCTTAATTGATTCTTAGTTTTTATGTTTTGGGGTTATGGTTGATTCAAGGTATTGGAGGCTAAAAACAATGGAATTTGATAAAATTTTCACGGTGAATGATTAATTCGCATAATTAGTTTAATAGTGTGATAACCCTGAGATATGAATTTTTGAGGTTATAGTGGTATTTTTCATTGTTTTTTTCAGGGTTTGAGAAACCATGTAGAATCCAATTAAAATTTTTCACCCTTTATATAGATGGGGTTTCATGGTTAAGGTGCACATTTAGTGTAACCATATGATCTCTTACAGGAAACCATGCAACCTCCCTCCGAATTGTTAAAAAGTGGGATTTTACCCTTTTCTCTTGGTTAGTTTTAATCCTAATCGACACCTAATATCATATTATCTCATCATTATCCTTACCTAATTCTTTTGTGGTCTATCCCCTTGTAATACATGCAATATTCCATCATAATTAATGGATCACTTTGAGGTATGTATTGTTTTTGATTTGGTTTCTCCTCTTCATTGTAGATCCTTACTAGATCCCTTATACTAGCATCTCATGGAACCCAATTAGACATGTATTATGAATCTAAGGGTTTTTATGGAGGATCAATATTGTTTTGTGGAGATAGTATCATGAGTAATAAATATATTCTTCCTCGAATTTCTGTAATCAATGGAAATCTGTTCTACCTCTGTTTTGTGGTACATGTTTCAATAAAAAGGTTAATTTCAATTAATTTCTTATTTTTCTTGAAAAAAATAATTTTTTTATTATTTTATTTGATTTTTTTTATAAAATGTATTTCCTGTAAATATAATTTTTTTAATGTGACTTTTCATTAAAAAAGGTGTTTTTTCACAACAAGGTCTTGATAAAACACATGAATGGAGCTTTTGGATTATAAATGAGTTTTCAAACACTGAAGTGGATTAAAATGTCTTGGAAAATGTTTTCAAATATTTGATCATGTATTTGAAAATAGTCATTTAAAATGTAACACTAGGAACAATTGGGGTGTTGGAAAAGGGACATAAGAAACCCTAGTGTGTGTGGTAGTATTTTGGGTTTCTTTCAAAATATCGATGGACTGTGGAAGGACATGATATTGGTTGGTACCAAAATTATTCTATGTTTTAGATCTATTATTTCTATTATGTATTCCCATAGGATAGGTCCCAATACAAATTTCATTTTCATTTATGTTTTTTATCTCATGATTGATTTTTTCATAGATTTTTTCTCACATATTGTCACATGAGGTTGCATCAAACAGTTTCATATGAATGATTATACCATGGATGTGTGTTTATGTGGATAAATTATAGTGTAAATAAATGATATCCTATTTTTTCACTTTTATTTTTCATATTCATAGATTTGTGACTATGTGAGGTTTTTACAAAAAAACAAGTGGAAAATGATTTACAAATAGGTTTTGATTTTTAACAAATATTTATAAAACTATTTTTTAAAATCTAGAACCACTACATTTTTATTTTTATACCTTGTATAGAATCTATTGTGGTATCCTTATGAGATTTTTTCTCACATCCTATATTTTAATTTTAATTTTGTATATGTTTTATTGTAGGATTTAGGTAAAGGGAAGGGCATCTTATAGCATGCAGGATTCTCTTGTCATCATTTATTTTACTATGGGTTGGTTTGAAGGTGACCGTTGGTCACATGGATACTTTCTAGTCTTATTTGATTTATAATTTTTTATTTTATCCTGTTTTTTTATTTTTAAAGATCAGGTTGTACCTCTTTCTTCGACTTTATTTTGGTTTTATTCAATATTTTTTTGTTCTATTTTTTTTTAAACGTTACCATGACTGGATACCTTGGGTGGCTTGTCTAGTTGACCTGAGTTGGTTTATAAGACACCTAGTTTGATACTCCCATGGAATATTATTATTATTTTAATTTACATTTATCTTTTGAACCATTAGGAAGGATTTTGTTATCATGTTAACTGGCATGGTCACGGAAAATCTAGTAGGGAAATAATCATGGATAACCTCGATTGAAACTTATAGAGTTATTAAGGAATAATATACTGATTATTTTTTATTTCTTACTTCTATGATTATAGTTTATTACTTTATACATTTTTAAATCTAAGTAACCACCCCATAAAATTTCTTCTAGCATGGATATGTCCTGAATAAGAAATAAACCATCTAATGATGGATGCAATGGATAATATTTTTATTTTCCAAATGATTAGGGAATCGAAGTTCAAATTCTCGTGGAAATGTTTATTAAAATATCTCATGTTATGAATAATAACATGAATAATGTAAATATAACAAATGATCCGAGAAGGGAGAACATTTCTATAGAATCTTTTATGGAAAATCATACACCATAATTTAATAGGAATCCAAACCTATTAATTGTAGAGGAATGGGTTAATGCGATGGAAAATATATTTTCTATCCTTCAATTCTTAGAACATGAGAATTTTGTTTCGGCTGTCTATCATTTGGAAAGTCAGGCTTACAAATGTAAGAATATTATTAGGTATACAATGACATGTAAGGAATATTATTTTATGAAGTGAGAGGATTTAAAGGGAGTATTATTCACTAAATATTTCCCTTAGAATCTTCTCACTTACACAAAATGAGAATTCCTAGAATTTAAATAAAAGGAATCCAAATCTGTTGGATATTATAGGAAAAACATAATGAGACTCACAATGAATACCTCTTAGTCAATCAATATTTATGAAAGGAATATGTATTGATTATTTAGAGTGTTACAACACAATCCTTAAAATTTATTGTATTTAAGATATTTTGGAAGTTATGAGGATGTTTTCCAATGTGCTTTAGGTTAATATAGAAGATATAGACCCACATAATTCAAGTGAAAGTAAAATAAATATAGATTATCACATAAACCTTAATTAATATTCTCATTTGGTTAAGGAAATTAAAAAAACCACTTGTAAAAAATGTGGGAGTAAATACATAAGTAATTTTTCTAATGTTTATATAGAGTGTTAAAAGTGTGGTAAATCCTGACACCTAGCTTGTGACTACTGAAGTAATATAAATAATATAAATAATGAAAATAAAAATAAAAAGTCCATAGATGAATCTTCACATACTATTAAATTCCTATAATTCAAAAATAAGTTCATTATAAGAATAAATTCCATAACCCTACGGTTTTTGAAGTGAATATACAATATCAACCTCCTAAAAAATGGAAGAAATTCAGGGAATATGAAATCACTACTGAAGAGGTGGGAAAAAATAACAAAATGGTGAAATTTATACTCATTATCCAATATAGAACCTTGAATTTATTATTTGATTATAATTATTCATATTATTCTACATCTTACAAGCTTGTAAATAACATGGATTCACCACCTAAAGAGTTAAACATTCAACTCTCTATGAAAAAAATTTCTAGTATGTTAAATGAAGAAAAGGGGTAAAAATATTCTCTAATTGATATTTTTTAAGACAAAATTCCCTAAAATATGGTTCTTCTACCTATAGTCATGTTGGGAATATTTTTTGGTATGGAATGGATTTCATTATATTAATCATATATTAATTATAGAGAAAAGGAAACATCCATTAATATTCTTAATCATTCAGTTGTCATGTATCAATGAAATTATAATTCAAAACCTTATCTAAAAAAATCTATAATATGGGTCTTGATAGCCAATAATATGGTGTTCCTAGCTCATATTATCAGGGAGGAAGTCAATGTTGTGAACATGCCAATTATTCCAATATATGATGATGTATCTCCCTATGAATTTATTGTCTTCCCCCATAACATAAGTTTTAGTTCTCAATAGAAATCATCATTATATCATTTACCATATAAAAGGATCCCTTCGAATATATTTTATTAAATGTTAGTAATTGAAGAAATAATTACAAGATAATATCAACATGGGATTTATACACCCTGGCACTTCACCATGGGTTCACAAGTCCTATTTGTAAAAACAAAGGATGGATTAATGAATCATTTCATAGATTATCATATATTCACAATAATCATGATAAAAAATAATTATCCTATACATCATATTGATGACATGGTTGATCATCTTAGATGAGATCATTTATTATAAAAGATTGATCTCCAGTATAGATATTATTAAAGGAGGCTAAAAATGGGGGATATTATGAAGGCAAAATTCCATACAATGTATGAACACTATGAGTTTATAGTGTTTTCATTTTTACTTATTAACACCCCTTCCATTTTCATGGATATTATGAATAGATACTTAAAATATTTCCTAGATCATTTGGTGGTAGTCTTTATAAACAGTATCCTAATTTATTCCAAAATTAAGGAAGATATTATAGATCAATTAAGGACTATATATAAGAACAAAAGGAAGTAGAGACTAACAAAACTCAAAAAATGTGAATTTTATCTAAAAATGTATCATTTATGGGTTACGAAATCACAAGATAGTTTATATCATTAGGCTCTTCAAGGAATGGGTTATTGAGAAATGGCTTAGACCTTCCATTATTAATGAAATCTATAGTTTTCATAGGTTCAAGAGATATTACCAAAATGTTTTGAGAAATTTTTTATGGATATCAAATCCATTAACAATTTTAACATGGAATATATTCAAGTTAATATAAATAGGAGAATTTGAGGATTATTTAAAGAAGATTAAGGAATGGTTGGTCACAACACCTATGCTTACATTACCCTAAAGAAGTTATATGTTTGTAATATAACATGATGCATCATTAAAATTATTAGGATGTGTATTTATTAAAAATTAAAAGGTAAATTCATATTCCTCTTATTAATTAAAAAATGATGATAAAAATTACCCAACACAATATTTTGAATTAGTAATAGTGATCTTTTTATTGAATATTTGGCGGAATTACCCTTGTGGTAAGAATTTTGATTACACAATGACTACAGGATCGTAGAATATATATTCATACAAAATTATTTAAGCATAAAAAAGGATATGGTTAGAGTTAATCAAAGATTATGACTACTTTATACATTATCACCCTAGAACGGAAAACATGGTGGATGATACTTTGAGTATAATAGACTACACTACTCAACCAGTGATGAGGATTGAAAATGGTATTGAATATTATAGAGTTAAAATTTGATAAATATTAAGTTAAATGGTTTAGAACCTTTATATTTATGCCATCTAAACCAAATGTAATGAATTAAATTTTTTATTATGCACATATATCATCATTTTAATTCCATCATGTAGGCATAATGATTTAAAAGTTCTCAAGAAAGACTTTTAGTGGGATATTAAGAAGAGAGAAATCACTGAGTACATATCTCGATGACTGATATGTTAACAAGTTAAAGTAGAGTGACATAATACTAAAGGGATTATGCAACCATTTCCTATACCTATATGGAAGTGGGGAAAAATACCCATGGAATATTTTATAGGAATACCCAAAACTGATAAAAGTAACAATTCCATATAGGTTATATTTGATTTAGATACAAATTAAGTTGTTTTTATTTCCATAAAATAAGATTTATCCCTTGAATTACTAAAAAAATATATATAATGGAAGTGTTAAGGTAGAAAGTATTACAACTATAAAAATTACCAGATTGGGATCTTAGGATTACCTTGAGGTTCATGATAAGTCTTCAGAAAAATTTGGAGATATATTTGAGCATTGTCACTATATATCATCCATAGATATTCTAAGAGAACCATTAAAACTCTATATTATAATCAGAGATATTGTTAAATGGATTCACTAGGATATTGGGATCATTATCTATATTTTATAGGGTTCTCATATAAAAATAATTTCTATTCTAGAATCCAAATTGAATAGTAGGAGGCTTTGTATGGGGAGACATACAGGACTCTAACATGGTTGGATGAAGATGGTGAGAGGAAACTAATGGGTCATGACCTTTCCCAGGAAATTACAAAGAAGCTTCAAACCATTTAATAATATATGAACACATCAAAAAGTCAAAAAAAAGAGTTATTTAGAAAATTGTTGATGAGAAATTGAGTTTGAAGTTGGTGATAAGGTATTTATTTGAATATATCCATGGAAACCTTCATGAGTTTTAGGAATAATGTAAAGAGGATCCCTAAAGACATTATTCTTTTAGGATCCTTGATTATGGTAGAGTCACATCTTATCGCTTAGTACTCCAAACTCACCACTCTCAAGTGCATGATGTCATCCATGTATAATTTTTGAGGAAGTCCATACCATATAAATCACATGTACTAAACATAAAAGATGTATAATAGTATCATGATCTCTCATATGAAGAACACCACATATAGATATTGGATCAAAGAGATATTTTTTGGAACAAGACCATAAATTTGGTCAAATTTAGATGGAGAAATCATAACTTTGAGGAGGCTATGAGGGAACCTGAGGGTGTGATTAAAGAAAACTGTTATTACTTTTTTCCTTCCTTGTAATAAAATTTTGAGGAAAAATTTATTTTTAAGGGGGTAGAATGTAACAAGTTGATTTTTTCTCCACAAATAAATATTACATTCTATTATTTTCACCACATGAAACAAAAAAACCAATCCAATATAAACAATAATAATGTATCCATAAAATTAGATGGTATAAAAAACATTAAAAAGATAACGAGATAATAATGAATATATATATATATATATATAAGAACAAAACAAAATAAAACTATACTTGATCATTGAACACAATTATTATAACAAAGAAACTAATAAAATATATTTTTATTCTTAAAATATATTTTATAAAATTCATATTTTTCCATGTTTTATATATTTATGATTAACAGGAATTTTATAAAAATAGTAATTATAAAAAAAATCTCTATAAAAAATTGATTTTATTGAGATTTTATGATTTTATTTTAAATTTATATTTATCAATTTTAGGATGTTAATTTGAAAAAATTAACATAATTTTGTATTTATCATGGTCGTATTACTTTAATAAATGGTTTTTAATTTTTAAAAAATAATTTATTTTTATGCGAATGGTGAAAAAATACAGTTTTTCCAAATAGTGACTTTTATATGTGCAAGGCTTAAAAGTTTATAAACTATTTTAATTGATCATATATAAATATTTTAATGGAATATTTATGAAGTATAAAATATTCTTTTGAACTTATAAATTCAAATTTCAATATTTTAGTACTTAAGTAATATTTTATTATAAATTGAATATTGTTTTCCTTTATTTCATTTAATTAAATTCATTCTTGGTGAGAATTTTTTTTGGATTAATTTTAAAGAAACACTGCTTTAATTTGTTTTATAATTAATTAATCATTATCAAGAAGATTACTAACAATAAATAATTTATCATATACATAAGTTTACAATTTAAAAACATTATATTAATTAAATTTTTATGTGTTATGTTTGTTTAATTTAAAATAATATTTTCTCATATTTATGAAATTAATTATGTTAAATGGATGATATATTAGTAAAAATCTTGTCAAATTCTTTGTAATAATCATCTAATTATATTTTGAGTAATAAATTAATTGATATTATTAATATTTATTTAATAGAGATAAGTGTTTAATTACTTAATGTAAAGTTGATCTAATTTTACTAAATAAACATGAAATTTAAACTATTTAGAAATTAATTTTTAGTTTTTGAATTATTAAATAACATTATTACTAATCATACCTCACCTAACTCCCCTAATATTCATTTCATTCCTTTCTTAACCATCACTTAATATTCTTTTTCCATGAAAAAAATCCCTCTTATTCACTTATAAAAGTGGGATCACTTCCACCCTTTGAGTACTCCAATAATATTTTTGCATTTTTTTTGAACACATACAGAATTTACTCTCCTTGAATTCATTTACACACCGTAATTAAATTTCTAACCATAAATTATCCTAAGTCTATTAAATCTAAGGCCTCTATCAAAAGGAAGTTCAAGGTCTCAAATGTAGTTATCACAATTTTCTTAATGATTAATTATTATTATTTTCATTATAATCCAAACATATACATAGTATAATTATGAAATTAACATTATAATTTAATTTATATTTTATTATAATAATGTTACAACCATTATTTTTTCTCATCCATTTACATAGAAAAACAAGAATTGTATTTAATTCATGTGTGAAAATTACCATCTCCATGAAGAGACACTTTCAGTTATTCATCACCACCCATGATGGATGGAATTAGTGATGGTATTGATGAATAAATATGATTTATATAATATATTTATGATTTTTAAATGATCCATTACTATCCACCTTCACCCCTCTCATTCATTGAGTAACAGAAACACTAATCGTTCATTGTTTGAACATCCGTCTCCATAAATAAATGTGTTTTGTTTTCCATAACATATAAACATTGATAGTTTTGGTTGATATAAGATGATTTTTATGATATTTATATAATTTATGTAAACCATTTATATGTTTTTTTGGGGTTAAAAAAAATTAATCATTGTTATAATTTTTTTTTCAATATCGGTAAATAACTTTGAACTCATTCCATAAAATTTTCATTTTCCATAAAAGATACTAAAACTCCAATGTAATTGTATTATAAAATTAGAAATATTTATAAAAAATAAATTATCACACAGTTAATGTGTCTTAAATGATTATATTTCTAATAAAAAGGAATATCAACACTACATTTTTGAACCTAGTTCAAAACAGTCAAGATTATAAACACTCAATGATGAAAAGAGATCAAAACAGTATAATAAATGAAGAGAATTTTTATTAAAGAAGAGTATATGTGGAAATTTATTGGAATAAGGTTTTTAAATAGGTAATTAATATTGTTATATTTAAGATACAAGATTTTTAATTACTTCTATTGAAATTAACAGAAAATGTAAATGACTTGGTAACTCAAACACTTTACTTTTATTTCTAAAATTTCATATTTGAACATAATTATGATGATAATTTCCCCTTTAAATGATTTTATATTTTCTATTTATGGGGGTAATGTTCTTCTGAATCAATTCCATTACCATGAAAGGTTTTATTTTCAATTTTTAACTATAATGGAGAGTTTTGAAAAGATATCTATAATTATTACTTTTACAATGATGAATTACAAATGATTTCAAAAATATATTTTACATATTTGGTTTTTATTATCTTAAAATTTATCTATATACAATGGATTTATGTTTCATGTTTTACCTTATATTATTCTTTTATTATATTTCTATTTTTTGTGATCAGGTTTTTTAGTATCTAAAGAATTAATTCATGATGTTACTTATAATTTTTATGAAACCAATTTTTTTATATGGGTTATTTATATTATTACTTGGAAATTTCTTGAAAGCCATTTTATTTATAAGGGATTTTTTGTGTTGTGATGAGTGTTTTAAAGTGACACAAAAATATATGGATTATAAGATAGGTAAGACCTATATGTCTCTCCAATGCATTGGTCAAAAACATATATATCATGATATATAAATGTTATGTGAATTAGTTTAAAAGTGGATAGGGTCATAATGGTAAGTGTTATGGAATTTTGATCTACTAAGAATTTTATGAGTGAATAGGTTAGTGGGTGTCTAGTCTCACAAAGATAAAAACCCCATGTTTATTATTGAGCCACTTAATTTCCTACATTACATGGCTAATGTTATTTGATTTGTGTACTATATTTTTATATTATGGTAATAGTTTTGTCATTTTGGATGATATGTATATCTTTTAATCTTATGATAAAAAATAATTGATTTATGTTCTTTTAAATCAGATATTTTTTCTTATTAATGTTTTAATATAAGTTTATGATCTAGAAATTATGGTCTTTGATCTGTTATCCCTTACCAAGAATTTTTTATCACCCCTACTTATGTTTTGCCTTCCCCAATATTTGAAGAATATTATGTATCATGTAATGTTTATGAAGAGGTGTACTTTATAGAGAAATTTTATTATATTTTAAAATAAGTTTTTTTACGTTTCTAGTGTCCAAGACACTAAACCTTTATTTCCATGGGCTGTGTCATTATTTAAGGGATATTATAATTAATCCATTTTATAAATGTAATATTTATATATGTTTTTCTTGGGATTATTTAATAATCATGTACCTCAACTGTGGGCCTTTAAATGTTACTTTATGAACAAATGAACCTATATTAAGTCCTCTAAATACTTTTCTAATCTTTTGGAATTTGTAGATTTTTATTCAGGTCACTTTATAATCCTCCAATTCAATTTTCAATTATTATAAAACTTATGAGTAACCTATTTTATGAAACTTATACCAGAAAGATATAGTTTTAAATTTATTATTAACTAATAAATTTTAACTTGTCAAGTTCTCAAATTCTTTATGAAATTTAATGCTAGGAATTTAACCACGTTAAAATTTTATGTTGTTATTACTCACTGTCTATTGGGCTTATTCAATTTTTAATATTATCAATTTTATATTCGATAATATCTTCTCAATTATTCTTAAGACAAACCACAATTCAAAAAAAATTACCGTATGATAACCTAAAATATTTCATTTACTTCATGTAACTCATGTTAACCGTAATGTCTCTATAAATACATAAATAAAAACCTGCACTTTTTCCAATTTCTTTATAGTATTATACATTGTATTGTTACAAGAATTTTTCTTATCATAACCTCATAGTTATTCATGAAAAATATAGTTCACATAACTCTACATCATCATGGAAGAATGTACATTTCATGGTCTTATCAACTTTAATCATTCCAAATTTTTTTCATGACAACAATGTCTATAGAAATTCATAAATTTATTTCATATTCTTTGCGTAACTATCCATAATTTTGCATGAAATACTATTTTACATAAATATTATGAAATAAAAAAACCATTATTAATTTTTTATTCCTCCACATTGATTTCTCTATTTATTAATTGAAAATTTATTGATCATGGTTATTTATAGGAAAATATTGAATCAACACTCATCTCACAATTCTTAAAAAAATACAGCTAACTTGTGAATGATTTTTAACTCTAAAAAACACTACACATAATTTTTTAAGACCATCAAACTCATCCAGATAGAATATAATTGATGATTTTTTTTCATAACCAATATTTAGTTTATTTGATAAAAAAATCCTGCACATACTACACTTCTTAATATCATGCATCCTTTGTGTTATATTCATATGTGATCCTAAATAGAAAGCATTTAATTATTGAACTTCTATACTGTTATCATCATATGAAATATGAATAAATGCATAACACACTAATGTTTAGAAAACAATTATATAAATAGTCTTCATTTTTTTATTTTATTGACTATGTAAATATTCCCATCTTTCATGATGGTTCATTTAGTTTTCTACAAGCACTTTTCCAAATTAGATGCATGAAATGAGATTAACACATCAAAACCCTAGCATATAAAAATCCTAGCATCTGATAAAAAGGACTCTAATGATATCATTAAGTTTAAAACAACACGTTTTTAAATGGTGAACAGTTCACCCCATGGGAAAAATATATAGAGTATTATTTTGGATGGTGATGTTATTTTGTTTACTTTTAATTATTATTGATACACATTGCCACCAGATGTTCTTAATTTTGGATAACTGCTTAAGAAAACTAGATAGAGTATTATTTCTTAAATCTATACTAGAACTTGCAAATTATTTTATTTTTATTCATGAAGATCCATAGATGATGATGATAGATGATATTTGAGGTTAGATATTGGTGGTAGATACAGTATCTACCAACTTAGAGATTCATTTAGATGATCAATTTCAAGTCTTTAATTCCTAAGCACACAATAGTCTGGGAGATAATATTTATCTATTTTGAATCACTTATATTATTTTATATTTTATTACTAAGAGTTTTTATATATCAATGCGTTATATTTTTTGATTTTTCATACATTTACTATATGTTGTATGATTTTTCATAATAGCTAGTTACATGTTATTTCTAGAGGTAATGCCTCTCATCATTTGAGTGGATACCACCATGATGATCACAAGCCTATTAGTGGTGTGAACTAATATTTATCTTAATGATATAATGAGACATGGAACCGATTTTTAATAATTAGTAATCTATATAAATTATAGTAAAGAAGATGAAATAAGAGATAAGTTTCATCAAAGTAATTATATTCCTTTTATTAATGTATTATTCAGCTCAAATGAATGGTTGGATCTTTTGGGAATATTTTAGAGGCTAGTTTCCACTATGTTTTCACAACAGGTTTACTTACTAAAACACAAAAAAAACATATTTGATAATTAGGTATAAAATCATCCAAAAAGAAAATTAAATAATCAATTAAGAGAAACTCCTATAAGGTGCATCTAATAAATGGTGCATAATATATTTTTACCCCCACGCTACCCAACCTAAAGTCATAAAAGTTATGAATACAAATATAAACTCATGATAATTTTTAATATCACTTAATTCATCCATAATTCAATAATCACACATTTTATAGACATTTTATAGTCCTATATTATCATTGGCACAATTTTTAATTTTAATATTTCTAATAGTAATGTTGATTTTTATTCAACACATTTAAAAAACATTACTAACAAATTTTAATCATCCTCATAACATTATCATATCATATAAAAGTACTCAGATTTTACAATCAAAACTCATTACTACTAAGTTAACTCATTTTATATTCTAGTATTTAGGAAAATTTTAAATATGTGTCCACACTTTTATTAATTTATCCTTCTATTATTAACTTAATACATCTTTCTATAATTTCATAACTTTTCCTATATCCTATCACTTTTAAACATTAATTTTATTTCTAATCATCCCAAATTTAAAAACTTACTACTGTAATCTATTTTGAATTTTCATCAGAAAATATAACATTAGTTAATAAATCAAAAACAAATTCTAAAACTAAATCATCATCAACTAATTCATTAAATCAAACAAATTTTATATTCATAAAAAATTCCACTAACATAATTAAATTAAATTATTTCCATATATTTATATAATACTTACATTATTATAAAAAATTATCATAAATTATCAAAAATAATAATATATAATCAAATATCCTTTCTAAACATATTAATAAAAAATTTAAACAATTTTTTACACTATGTTAAATTATTCATAATAATTTAATCATAATACCATCATCATCGTCATCATAAGATCTCTTCATATAAAATAATTATTTTTTATAAAACCATGAATTTTTCATTAAATTTATTATAACTCTTCATAAATTGTCTACAAATAAAAAATATCACAAAAAATTATAATTATATAAAACATATATCAATGAATTTTATCTTAAAACAATAAATATGAACTGAACACCATACATAAATATATTATTTTCATTATTGATTGAATTGTCTTATGATAATTTCATTATAAATATATATTATTTTAATTACATTGATTATTATATATTCACATAAATAATATAAAAAACATAAGAATGATATAAGAAAATTAATGGAAATATGAATGTCAAAATCACCATGAAAAAATTGGTCTTAAAAACTGATGGTGATGATGAAATTTCACTATCGTAAACATATCAAAATTATATCATCCTATAGAGAGTATATCAAATAAAAAATATTAAAAAACTAAACCCTAGATAAGAAATAATCCCTACCACATATTTTGATATCATATGAAGAATATATAAAATAAATAATGAAAATAAATGATCTCATAAGGGGAACTAGATGGATCTTCATAATTTTTGTCAAAGGGTCTTACAGCAAAGAATCAAACTCTCGAGGAGTATCTATACTTAAAATCCATTTTCCATTCACCATATAGATCCACCATTCATTTATCATTCTAGCACAACCCTACATGTGCTCTTTCCTCCCAACGCTTGCAGATATATTTTTTTGGACCCAATTTTTTAATATATTAATATTATGTTGTTAATTATTAAAAATTCCTGACTCTAATCCATAAACTCTCATTTTATTATTAAAAATTTTAATGATTCCTTCATCACTTGAAATTATTCAATATCATCCTAGTTAAATTCACATTTCAATATTATTTTTCATGCTATAGAAATACAATGATATGTTATCCAAATTTAAATTCAAATATACATCAAAAAATTCATTCAATATATTTTTTTACTTTCCATAAATTCAAAAATAATATAATAACACCAATAATATAAAGTAAGGGTTTATTTAAGAAACATATTATCAATTATAAGAATCCCAGTAAACATATATACTCTCAAGAATCTTCCATTTGAATTAAATTCATTCATAAATTTTCCATTTTCATTATATTCTTCATGAATCATGGGTAAATTAAAATTATTCCTTCATTATGTTTATCCATGTCATGAAAAAATATTAAAACACTTATTGAAAAAAATAAAACAAAAAAAATATATTGGGATCTTCAATCACACCCTTTGGATTTGTTATCAATAATACGAACAACTTCAAATATTAATGTAAATATTTATTTAACAATTATTTTTATTCCTCATTATTTATAATAAATAAAATTATGTATATTTAAGGTAAATTATTTCCATATCCTTCATTGAAATCTAAAATTCTTATCTTATCCCTATTATACTCCGTTTTTCTCTAATCTCCTTCTTTACTGAGACATGCCACTTGACAAAAATAAAAATTTATCTTCTTTTAAGAAGGATAGAATCACAAACCATTTTAAAATGACCCATAATTTTATAACCTATAAGTAAACTTTAGATGTTCTCAGTGTATAAATCAATAGTTTGTTATCTAGAAAAATATTTTTCCATTAACTTTATATAATTTAAGATAAAACCTAATGTCTTTTTCAGGGGTTGTTAAAATAATTTCAAAAGAAATTTATAACCTATATGCATCTTCAAAAAACACATTAAAAACATTTAATGTAAAGAATATATTTCTACATTTTAAACTATATTTTTATTTAATAATCACTCCATATTAATGAATATATTTTAAAAAATATATAATAGGAATGAGAAAGTAATCAACATACCTCAAGCTTCATCTTCTTGAAGTACTGTGTAGGCTTTTGGATTTATTATAAAATGATGTTACTCTGGAAGCATATTAAACCTATTAGCTCAAACATAATGCATTCTCTGTAATATTATTCATCATGGATTGAATTATTCAATAATTAACCAAAAAATAATTTTTATACCAATCAAAGTGTTTTAAGGAAACCACATGATACTATCAAAACTAAAATAATCCATGACTTATATATTTTTGGATGCTCTATAACTTTTATAGAATTAATTTCATTAGGTATCCTAGGAATATATGAATCACCTTTATTTCCCTATATATAATAACAAATAAAATGAATTTATGGTAATATGATGGTTTCACCATCAATTATTAATTATAGAAATAAGGATAAGAGTTCCTAATCAACCCTAAAACTCTTTTCTATACAACTCCAGCTTTATTCTTGCTTTCACCATTAATAATCCAAACACAAATCTCCTTAGGTAGTATGGTCTTATTTTTATTTCTAGTTTTCTTATTATATAAAATTTAATTTGTCACATTGGATATCTAGGAACATGAACTCTTTTTTGTTTCTCTATTTTATTATAAATTTCCAATTGTGAAAGTCATATGGTTGAGAATTTTTTAGGAACATGATTAGCCTTCTTTTTATGTGTGTAATCCTTCTTGACAACATCATTATTATTAAAATAAGTCAATGGTTATTTCAATTTTTTTAATTCTTATTGTCCAGGAAATCATGTATTTCAATTGTTAGTTGTCTTCATAGACATTTTACACCTTCGAAACAACTCATTAACAATACATGGGTAATCTATTTTACAAAACCTGTCATGAAATTTTATTTCTTCATATTTAATATCATGAACTAAATCATTCATTTTATATATATCATGGATTAATTTCTTTTTTTATTAACTTATTTCACATAAAATTAATGTTCATGGATTCCTTATATTGATCCATAATGTTGAATTTCTTGCCAAAATAAATGAATATACTGAAGTAACCCAAACTAAAAAAGCACAAATAATACATTAATTACATGATTTAGATAATACATCTCATAAATAGTCAGAAAACACGACGACCAAAATATTTTCTCTCTTATTGATTATATATATAAAAATATTTTTTACAAAACTTATTAACATTACTCTAAAATCATAGATCACATAGTGACTCACTATTAATTTCGAACCTTATACCATTGTGTTAAACTAATTTTCTATTATAAATTAAAAATATAATAACAAATTGAACATCAAATATAGTTTGATTAGTTAAATTTTTTATCTATTAAAAAGGTAAATTTTCCTTATTTTGATGTTTACATTGTAGCTGGAGGTGATTTGGAGGGCCCATGATGGAATTCAATAAAAACGGGCCAAAAGACTTTTGATCCAAATCAAATATGTGTATTGAAATATACAATTAAGATAATATGTGAATCTAATTGGTCTTAAATTTTGTGGGTGATTAAAAAAGTGTATGGGATACATTTCTCTGGAAGAACATAGATCCTAATTAATCAATTTTGTAGCCCAAAATACACTACCATTGGAGAGATTATTCACTATTCACAATCTTGATGACACTTATAAAATTTGGGCATATATTGGGATATATATAAATAAATGATACAAAATTATTATTAGTTATATTCAGAATGCGTTGAGACATGTTTTTAGTTTTGGATAATGTGAGATACGACTATTTTCAATTCCAAATCTATGAGACAAGTGGTATATCCAAACTAGGTACCCAAATACACCATCCACATTTACTATAAAAGAGAACCTCATGTATTCCATTTTAGATACCTAGATGACTCCTTTATTAATATTATAAGTTATATAGGACCCTACCTTTATAGGGATATTAAGAATAAAGGTGAAGATCCACCAGAGCCTCCTCCTCCTCTTGATGGTCAGATAAACTGTGTGTGGTCATTTTGAGGGAGTTACAAAAACATAGAGAGGGAGTTTTTTGAAACTTTTTCTCCTACTAGTGTGGTGTAATTTTTTTTGTAAAAAATTTAATTTATGTTTTATCTTGACATTATAATCCTTTGATTTAATTGTTTTTAAATAATCAAGTGAATCAATTTTCATTTCATTACATGATTAGTTTGATATTTTATGTAAGAATATTGGGTTGTTCCAATAGTATAACACATGAATAAATATTCAATCACACATATATGATATTAATGTATTCTTTGTAAACCATTATTCCATTATTGAGGTCGAAAAATCTACAACATAATTTCTGTGTCAATGTTTCATTGTTTGTGCATAATTTTAAAAGGCATTAGGGGAATTAAGATCATTATAACCATAAAACAAAGGATTCAATTAAACCATGTTTAATTTTAAGAATAATTAACTAACTAATATGTATAGTCACCTTGAAATTACCTCATTCTCTCATAATTCTGAAAACCTCACCCTTGTTTTTCTAAAATTTAACTCTTTAAGTAAGTAATTTTATATTTAATATTATTTTCAATAAAACCCCTCTTTTAACTATTTTATTATTAATACACACTTTCAACCTCCAATTATACTTGAGAAATGATTTATGGTCCCCCATATGTTATAAATAGACATTAAAAGCATACTCAATTTGACATTTCATAACAAATAAGTCAGATTTTAGTTTTGTTTATATGGAGTGATTTGGGTTTTAGTGTCTATTTTTGATAATATATTTATGTATTTTGTAAATATTAGTTTATTTATATCTTAGTTTTTTTATAAGTGAGGTTATAACAACTTTTTGTTTGTTGGTTCTGTGTATGATTCATACTACTTTGAGTAAACTACCTTCTTTTTAACCTAAACCAATGATGGTCCTATTTCAGTGACATGGAGACATACATGATAATCCATTTAACGAGGATTCACCACACCTTAATATTCTTCTAGGCCCATCTTATTTTGAAAATAAAATTAAAACTATACATAATGTTCATAACATGGATGGAAATAACATAACACTAAAATAAATCACTTTTCCTAATATTGATATCCAACCTGAAAATATTTAAGTAGAAAGAGAGTCACCAAAATTCAAACTAAAATATGGTCTAACTAAGTTATTACCAATGTTTCAAGGACTTTCTATAAAATACCCTCATAATAATTTAAAGGAATTATACATTGTGTGTTAAATATTGAAGCCTAAAAATTTGGATGGAGAATAAGTAAAAATCATAGATTTTCTATTTTCATTATAAGAAACTACAAAATAATGGTTTATTAACTCCCTAGTTAGAGGTTGGGTGGACATGAGACACCTAATCCTTGAAAAATACTTTCCATCCTCTTTAACAAACAAAAACAAGGAAATAGAGTTTCTAAATAAGACAATATCAAGGGGAACCACATCCTGAATACTGGGAATTATTTAAAAGGGAATGATCAAGCTATAAAAACTAACAAATAAGTGAGAAAATATTAATATTATAATTTTAAAAAGTTTTAATTCCAATCAATCTTAAAATGATTTATGTTTCTATAGATGGTTAACTAATTGAAAATACTCTGATTTCTATAAGGACTCTCATAAAAAATGGCACAAAAAATGAAATAGTTTGGTTCATGGTTTGGTATATGCATAATAGGTTTCCTTGAGGTGTAATTTTATGAATTCAAAAAGAATGAGGCTATAAATTTTGAATTGGTAAGTACCATACTCTAATAGCTTTATCTTTACAAAGGGAAATCCCAACCTCCTACTTTAATTTATTTTGTTATATGTGCCACTGATACCCATTATTATGACTAATGCATTTAACTGATAGAACCTTATGAGGGTCTTGATGAAATATTAACAAAACCACCTTATAACCAACCAATTAATAAAGAACCATACTATACATCCAACTTTGGGTGGAAGGATGAGTAAACCAATAGAAAAGGGGGTAATATAACCAACCTCAAAAATGCTGGGGTATTGTCCCATGGTTTTGAACCAGATAAAAATTACTATGTAATTTTAATTTTATTATTAAGTGGATTAAATATTCCTTAAACCATGTTTTGAAATGTAACTTATAGTTTTTGAACACTTAAATGTGTTGTTTTTAAACTTGGATAAGTGGCCAAGGGATGATCGAGTGTCTTGTTGAGTTTCAGGAGGATCAATATATAAAAAATCAAAATCAGAAAGAATAGTTTAGGAAACACTATTTGTCTAAAACCATTTAGTTCACAAGAAGAAACCATGAAACTTGTTCAGTAGAGAAAAGGGCACCAGAAAACGTTTTCAAACCATGTGAACCAAGCTACCTGGCCGTACAGTTTTCTGTAGAACCTTGGTAGAGGGGAATACATGTTTTTTGAATTGTTTCCCAAATCATGCACATGATGTAACACCCCAAGTAAATAAAGAATATGACATCTTCATATTTATCCATATTTTTAAATAAAATATTAATATTAATTTAAAGTGAATTCTATTCTCGAGGGAGTACCCAATACGCAACAATGAGTTTCTTTGAAATATTACATTGCACTCCAATAATAAAATAATATTATTTTAAAAGGTAGTTAATTCCTAGATGTTGTAATGGAGGGAATGAATGGAACTAACTACAAAATTATTATACACGTATTTCAAATATTTTTACTTTTATCCAATAAATGTTGGAGGCTTAAAATGGAAATGAATCCAATTTTAAGCATAAATCTTCTAATATTCTTTAAAAGGTCGATTAACCGCCTTTTGATGGAGAACCCATTTTAAATATAATTTTGATAATTTTATATGTTTTATTTGACAAAATAAAACCCTTCTTTAGAATCTGGACATCAAAAATTTACTTTCGGTAAAATTTTGTTATTTTTCCGATAATGATCATTTTTATTGAAAATATTGCATTTTAATTCAAAACCTCATTTTAATCTGATTTATTTATATGGAAATATTATATTTTTAATTTATATTAAAGTGTATTTATAATATATTTTTACCATTTAATCTAATGGTGGTCATTGGAATTAATTTCACTTTGAAATTGGACTTAAACTAGTGTCAATCTTTTAATAGATATTGTTTCTTAACAACACTATCTGTTTTGACAGTGGGAATTAATTATGAAATTAATTAATGAAACATATATGTTTTTAATTTTGTAAAATAGACATCATTTTTGAATTCGGAATATCAAATATAGCTTTGGGTGAATTTTTGGTATTTTTCTGAAAAACTTCAATTTTTGATGAATAGTGAAACAACTAAGTGGTAGTTTAAAAACTGATTTTTCATTTAAATGAAACTTTACCACTTCTGTGATTTGAATTTCAAAAATACGACATACATGGTTGTCATTAAGATGTAAAATGCGGTTCAATGAGATTAAAATAATTTTTTTGGTGAATAGTAACTTTTAAGTTTTTAATCGCGATTAGAGGTAATTAGTGTAATTTAAGGTAAAAATAATGTTTTAATAATATGAAATGACCTAGACAGATGTACTACCCTCATTGGATGTGTCATGGCCGACCACTACAATCCATGGGTAAACGTTGGGACGCCATGAAACCACTTTGGTTGGAAAATGACATAAATAACTTTTTATTTAAAGTTAAAATAAAAATGTCACAAGCATGAGTTGTTTTACTAAAACAATTTTTAAATGGGGTTATACAAGTCGTATTTTTCACTATAAATATTAATTAGAAATATAAAACGATTTCCTACATCATGATATTTGTTTTATAATTTTTAGACATTAAATAAATTAAATTAGTTATGACATAATGATGATGCAGCGATTACCTCATTAATAAATGATTTAAATAAAATGAAAAGATAATGTTAAAACTATAAATTAAACTTGTCAAAAACCTATTGGATGAGTATATATCTAACCCTTAACACCTTATCCTGGAAATACATCAATTTGGGACCTTTTAAATCATAAACTCATTTGTAAATAAAGTAACATTTTGTAACTTTCCAAGAGTGCCCCTCCTATCCTCTTATAAAAGGCCCCCACCTCTACCACCTTACCCACACCTTCCAAGCCTTTGGCTCGGTCAACCCTTCTCATTTTGTCTCTCCACATCCCTATATTACTCCTAGAATAATCACATTGGGAATAAGTATTTCCAAGGAAGCCTTTGAGCTCAAATTAAAAAGAGATACCCAATTTTAAGGTAATGTCTTCACTTGTGTTCTTTTGTTTTATTTTGCTTCTCCAACCCCCTAAACACTTTTTATTCATTTATTTTGTAAAACATCCAGTATATTCAATATACTAGGATGTTTTTATAAGAAGTATTCGATCTACACTTACACACACATACATTTAATGGTTACATAACATACTGTTTCTGTGGATGGTGAATTTCTGCCTCACGAAACGATGATTGTTCAATATACTTTTAACACCCTCAAAGGTGTCCATTAAGATGACACTATATTTATATATGATATATAATATGTATATGTTTTACTTAATATTCTGTATTTTTCATTTATTTCATACCTTTATGGTTTCCATTATGGTTAAACGCGATATCTTCATTTTAGGAAGTGCGGACTACCGCCCCCTCAAAGTGATTTGATTCGTTAATACCAAATGTGGTACGTATAAAGGATAGATTTAATGATATTATAAATGATACCATACTGTAATTATAATACTATTATTTATCATTATGTTTTAATTACATTAAATAATAAATAGAAATGGAAGTAGCGTTCATGCGTACGTACGGCTTACCATCTCCATGAACGGTGCATTTCATTTCTTACCTCTAAATGTTATGTAATATTATAAATGCATGTTTATAATGTATATATATGATATGTATGATATCTAAATAATTAATATAATTCTGGATATAATATATATTTTACCAAATGAGCAACTTGTAAGTATAAAGAGTTTATTTTTGACTCATGTAGCAATGATCTACAAAATGACCATTATTAACATAAATAATTACATAGTGTTCATATCATGGTAGTAAGTTATTTATAATGAATAATTAACTTGAGAAAGATTATTAATAAAGTATAAATTAACTCAAGTTTATTATTCATGAGGTTAAAGAATGATTGAGTCAAGTCGGACCCGAGGTAAGGGATCATACCCCTCTCTTTCTTTTTAAGTACACTCTTTTATGACATTACTTTTAAGCTCATCTTTCTTATGATTGGGATGTTTTTTTATATTAATTTTACTGTACTTTATATGTTCATATGATGATAGACCCTATTTTCTCTCATCAATCCATTTTTGATGTTTTAATTGGCGCAGTTATGCTGCCGAAATTTCGTATGGGGCTTTTTATCTCACATTGTGTTTTCGTGAGATTCATGCTACATTTGCCAATATTTCCTTTTGAGTGGTGTATGTAATGTAAATTATTCTACTCTTTGTGTAACATAATTGTGTTTATGAGTATTGACATCAATTTTGTATAGTCATTCTTTCATGGGGCGTACGTTTCGGAAGTCACCCAAATCGGTAAGAGAACCTTTCACCCTCCCCTTTTTAAAAGACTTCTTTTGTTATGTCTTTTAATTTTTATCTTATTATGTGGGGATATGTTCTTATATATCCTTATTGCCGTAAATTTTATGTCCAAATGATGAGATACCCTTTATCTCTCTCATCAGCTCTTTTTCTAAAATTTGATGTGATGCCATTAGGCTGTCAGGGGAAATTCTTAACCCAATTTTGATTTCTTTGGGTTCAACATGTAGTTATTGAACATGTCATCCTTTGAATATGTGTGAATGACCTTGTATTATTTTAATCTTAATAGCCACTTATATTGGGTGAATTTTTATTTTTCACACATAATTATGAGATTGATTTATCGTTAATTTAAGGATACCATCTTTATAATGGATTTCATCTCAATTAACATTTCCATTGAGACTTCATTGTTGTTATGCACCAATTCACCCTTATATGGTGTAAATACTGTCCTTTGGAATCTTATATCACGAATCCCTTTATTCTCGTGATATTATAATGTTTTGATTAAATGTTATTCCTCAATTATTGTATTCATGTGTCTCTCATTTTGTTAAAAACCCTTTAACTAAAATACTATTTTAAATGTTTTAAATATGTATTCTTATAAATATTTCTCATTAATATCCATGTTTTCAAAATGGTTTTAAGGATTTATTTATATATGGATATTAATGATTTAAAATGTTAAAATATTCAATGTTGTATGGGACACTTTGATTTAAAAATCTCTTTTTTAAATGTTTTAAATGGTTTTGAAAATGGTTTTAGAATGGATTCATTATTTCAATATCTTAAAATGTTATATTGTTATTTCAATGTGGTAATGTTATCTTTCCTTTATGATTAAGTTATTTTCTATGATTATTTTATGGTTCTTGGGCAGTGTTATGAATACGGGTGGTTCCGTGATAAACTAACGGTGGGTGGGCCCGATATAGCTCTCTAATGCATTGGGTAACACGAAGGAGTTAAACATTAAGGTTTCTCCGAAGAGATTTAGGGAATAAACTGTGATGGGTATTCTAAACGTAACCAAGAGGGTTACTCCCTAAATAATAATGTTATGAATGCCTCAAGTTACCTTTATTCCTTATGATTTCTATGATTTACTCATGATTTTATGAGGTATGTTAAAATGATTATGTTTTATGAGTAAAGTATGATTTCATACATGGACTAATGTTTTCTTTTCGTTCTTTTACATCCCTTACCGAGCTTTTTATGCTTATCCCATGTTTTTGAAATGTTAATCACATGCCAAGGGAAAGGTTCATGTTATGATTATAGTGTCAAGGAATTTTCAAGAAAGAATCTATGTTTTATTTTAAATATGTTTCCGTTGATGGGGAAAAATGAATACTATCTTTTATGTAGCACTTTGTTTAAATGTGGAGTGTAATTCATGATTTATGATCTAATTCTCTAAAACTCTAAACCTGAAAAGATCCTCAATGTGAATTATTCATTTAATTCAATATTAAGTAAGTTTTAAGATCGGGGCCTTATAGTTGGTATCAGAGGTCGGTTTAGATAAATTTAGATGTTAGAGTGTTGTTTAAGAAAAAGAGACAAGTTGTGTATAACCACAATGGTTAGTATATTAGATGGAGTCATCGTTTTTTTAAGTTATAATGAGTTTGAGATAACTTGGATAATTATATCTTGGTGTTTATCTTCCTCTTTTTTATTTGATGATTTTACTGATATACTCACACTGACCTTTTTGGTTTTTGTAAATGCCTGGATCTAGCAGGCACCAAAGTAATAGTGGATTTGAAGAAATATGTGACGGTTTTATGAAAGCACAACTGAATGATATGGGAGATGTAATGAGAACTCTTGTGGTTATCCTCAACCAATATCTGGAGTCATGATTGACCACCTGAACCTTAGTGATTTTTATAAGGCATCATATATGCGAGAAACAAATCCCTACGGAAGTTCAGAAAATAATCATAATGGTATGTACGTTCAAAAACCTATGTGTCAAATATGTGGAAAGAAACACGTAGGAAAATGTTTCAAAGGGACAGAAAGATGCTATAGAAGTGGAAATGAATGTCATAAAGCAAGAACCTTCCAAGGAAAAAGGAAGCATCTAGTTGACTCTTGGAAAGTGAAAGAAGTTCTTTCTAAAGGATCAATTGAATGTTTTAAAGGTGGCGTGCATGGTCATTATGCAAACACATGTCCTATGAAGAAGTTTCGGGAATGGGGTCACCAAGATCGTACACATATTCATTTACCAATACCTAATACCATTCTGATTGAGGATGAAGAAACTAACAATGAAGAATGAAAGGTATGAATTATTTCTTAACATATGTTTTCATATTATTGGAATCATAGGATATGATTCATGATTTTGTTTGTAGGAAAGATGTATTTTAGAATAAGTTGAAATGGAATGGCTAATGGATCATGAATAATGTTGAATGAGTAAGAAGTCATCATATAAGGGATTCAAGAGTTATGGTAGATTTTAGGAAGGTGAAATTATTAGATTTATTAAGTCTCTTTTAATGATGGGGTTACATTAAAAGACTTTTTATAGTATCCCTGATGCTCGATATATGAAAATTTTATTCATGGAATAATTATCCTTTATTTTGTGGATATAGTTATAAATAATCATTTGGGTTTATATGATCCTTGAATTTGAGGAAATTACTGATTAATACATTTTGGGTTGCAAAATGGAAGTTATTAGATAACCTTTGTGGTTAAAATATGTTATGGTTATTTTTGATGAATTTATCTCTTTTTGAGGAATGTTATAAAATTATATAGTTTTTGAAAAGGGACAACATGCAGACCGTGTGACAACCCGTCGCAACAGACGAAGTTGTGGGAATTGAAACCACAACCAAAGTGCAACTGGTATTTATCATCTACCACTGGACTACGTGAATTACCTATTTAGTTTGAATGATTATTTTTAGTTTTATGATTTTATGAATTAAGATTAAGTTGATTTTTGGTTATCAATGTAAATTATTAGCCTATCATGGATGATATGTGATTAGGTTAATTACTTTTCAGTATGAGACTGTAAGAGTGACTGATGATATTTTGGAGAAAAATGTTAAAATTTCTCTTAGGAGACCATGTGATAAAATACTTCATAGAATTGGGTTTCAATTTTAGTTTGGTTTAATTTGTAGAATTTTATGGATAGATGTTTATTGAATGGTCTTTGTTTAAATTTGGGTTATGTTTGAAAATTTTTAGAGATTAAGAATAGATTTTTTTTATAAAGGATTATCCTTTTTTGGTATTATATGATATCATACTAACCTTTTTGGTTTTAGTTTTGTTTAAGGTCTAAAGACATGGGAAGTATATAGTTCTCTTTTTTGGATTAGGTTATTCTCTAGAAGTTGATTATAGCTCTATTAATGTGAACAAGTCATCCTAAATACTCGTCTTTTGGAGAAAATATGAGTTCGTGTAAGAAATATAGTAAAATTTGAAAGTCAACATGACAATTAAGTATGCTTCCTTATGTTTTAGATAAGCACATAAATAAATTCCTCAATGAAAAGTAAATTAAAACAAAAATGTTGTCTGTTAATTTTTCCTACTGGGGAATGAAATACCGTTTAACCCATCACAAGTTTGTGATTTTCTTGTTGTTAACTTTCTCCTAGACATGTTTAATACCACTCTCCATTAGAACATGACCATTTGTTTTTTCCTCCATATACATATTTTCATACTTGGAATCCTAGTATGGGTTAACTCGGGTGACATTTGTACTTCTCTCCCATTCTTTTAAAGTGATAGTTTTACTGACTCTTGTTCCGATGTGGGATTTTCAATGAAGCCTCCAAGCCCAATTTTAAAATTGTGAGGACGCAATTCCCAAAAGGGGGGAAGGATGTAACACCCCAAGTAAATAAAGAATATGACATTTTCATATTTATAAATATTTTTGAATAAAATAATAATATTACTTTAAAGGGAATGATATGCTCGAGGGCGTACCCAATACGCAACAATGAGTTTCTTTGAAATATTACATTACACTCTAATAATAAAATAATATTATTTTAAGAGGTAGTTAACGCCTAGCTATTGTAATGGAGGGAATGAACGAAACTAACTACAAAATTATTATATATGTATTTAAAATATTTTTACTTTTATCCAATAAATGTTGGAGGCTTAAAATGCAAATGAATCCAATTTTAAATATAAATCTTCCAATATTCTATAAAAGGTCGATTGACCACCTTTTGATGGATAACCCATTTTAAATTTACTTTTGAAAAATTTATAAGTTGTATTTGAAAAAATAAAATCATTCTTTATAATCTGGACATCAAAATTTACTTTGTGTAAAATTTTGATATTTTTCCGATAATGATCATTTTTATTAAAAATGTTGCATTTTAATTCAAAACCTCCTTTTAATATGATTTATTTATATGGATAGATTATATTTTTAATTTCTATTAAAGTGTATTTAGAATATATTTTTACCATTTAATCTAATGATGATCATTGGAATTAATTTCACTTTGAAATTGGACTTAAACTAGTGTCAATCTTTTAATAGATATTGTTTCTTAAAAACACGATATTTATTTTGACAGCGGGAATTAATTATTAAATTAATTAATGAAACATATATGTTTTGAATTTTGTAAAATAGACATCATTTTTGAATTTGGAATATCAAATATAGCTTAGGGTGAATTTTTGGTAATTTTCTGAAAAACATCAATTTTTGATGAATAGTGAAACAACTAAGTGGTAGTTTAAAAACTGATTTTTTCGTTTAAATGAAACTTTACCACTTCTATGATTTGAATTTCAAAAATCCGACATACATGGTTGTCATTAGGATGTAAAATGTGGTTCAATGGGATTTAAATAATTTTTTGGTGAATAGTATCTTTTAAGTTTTTAATCGCGATTAGAGGTAATTAGTGTAATTTAAGGTAAATATAATGTTTTAATAATATGAAATGACCTAGAAACATGTCCAACCCTCATTTTATGTGTCATGTATGACCAATAAAATCCATGGTTCAACATGGGGACCCCACGGAGCCACTTTGGTTGGAAAATGACATAAATAACTTTTTTTAAAGTTAAAATAAAAATGTCACAAGCATGAGTTGTTTTACTAAAACAATTTTTAAATAGGGTTATACAAGTCATATTTTTTACTATAAATATTCATTAGAAATCTAAAACTATTTCCTAAATCATGATATTTTTTTATAATTTTTATACATTAAATAAATTAAATTATTTATGACATCATGATGATGCAGCGATTACCTCATTAATAAATGATTTAAATAAAATGAAAAGATAATATTAAATCTATAACATAAACTTGTCAAAAACATATTGGATGAGTATATTTCGAACTCTTAACACCTTATCCTTGAAATACATCAATGTGGGACCTTTAAAATCTGAAACTCATTTGAAAATAAAGTAACATTTTGTAACTTTCCAAGAGTGCCCCTCATCTCCTCTTATAAAAGGCCCCCACCTCTACCACCTTACCCACACCTCTAAAGCCTTTGGGTCGGCCACACACTGCTCATTTTGTCTCTCCACATCCCTCTATTACTCCTAGAAGCCTCCCTTTGGGAATAAGTCTTCCCAAAGAATCCTTTGAGCTCAAATGAAAAAGAGATACCCGATTTTAGGGTAATGTCTTCACTTGTGTTCTTTTGTTTTATTTTTCTTCTCCAACCCCCTAAACTCTTTTTATTAATTTATTTTGTAAAAACAACAGTATATTCAATATAATAGGATGTTTTTATAAGAAGTATTCGAGATACACTTACACACAACTACATCTAATGGTTAAAGAACATACTGTTTCTGTGGATGGTGAATTTCTGCCTCACAAAACGATGATTGTTCAATAATATTTTAACACCCTAAAATGTGGACATTAAGATGTCACTATATTTATATATGATATATAATATTTTTATGTTTTACTTAAGCTTCTGTATTTTCCATTTATGGAATACCTTTATAGTTCCCATTATGGTTAAACGTGATATCTTCATTTTAGGAAGTGCGGACTACCGCCCCCTCAAAGTGATTTGATTCATTAATACCATATGTGGTACATATAAAGGATATATTTAATGATATTATATATGATAACATACTGGAATTATAATACTATTTATTTATAATTATGTTTTAATTCCATTAAATAAGAAATAGAAATGGAAGTAGCATTCATGCGTACGTACGGCTTACCGTCTCCATGAACGGTGCATTACATTTCTTACCTCTAAATGTTATGTAATATTATAAATGCATGTATATAATGCATATATATTATATATATGATATATAAATAATGAATATAATTCTGGATATAATATATATTTTACCACATGAACAACTTGTAATTATAAAGAGTTTATTTCTGACTCATGTAGCAATGATCTACAAAACGACCATTATTAACTTAAATAATTACATAGTGTTAATAGAATGGTAATAATTGATGTAAAAGGAATAATGAACATCAAAAAGGTTCTTAAGAAAGTATAAATTTACTCAAGTTTATGATTCAGGAGGTTAAAGAACGATCAAGTCATGACAGACCTGAGGTAAGGGATCCTACCCCTCTCTTTCTTTTTAAGTACAATCTTTTATGTCATTCCTTTTAAGATCATCTTTCTTATTATTGGGATGTTATTTTATATTACTATTACTGTACTTTATATGGTCATATTATTAGAGACCCTATTTTCTCTCATAAATTCATTTTGGAAGTTTTAATTGGCACCGTTAGGCTGCCGAAATTTCGTAAGGGGATTTTTATCTCACTTTGTGTTTTCGTGAGATTCATGCTACATTTGACAAGACTTCCTTTTGAGTGGTGTATGTACTATACATTATTCTACTCTTTGTGTAACATACTTTCTTTTATGATTATTTACATCAATGATGTATAGTTCTTCTTTCATGGGGTGTACGTTTCGAAAGTTACCCAAATCGGTAAGGGAACCATTCACCCTCCTCTTTTTAAAAGAATTCTTTTGTTATGTCGTTTAATTTTCAACTTATTATGTGGGGATATGTTCTTATATATACTTATTTCCGTAAATTTTATGTCCATGTGGTGAGATACCCTTTATCTCTCTCATCAACTCTTTTTCTAAAATTTGATGTGACGCCGTTAGGCTGTCAAGGGAACTTCTTAACCCAATTTCGATTTATTTGGGTTCAACATGTAGTTATTGAATATGTCATCCTTTGAATATGTGTGAATGAGCTTTGATTATTTTACACCTAATATCCACTTATATTGGCTGTATTTATATTTTTCACACATAATTATGCGATTGATTTATCCTTAATTTAAGGATACCATCTTTATAATGGATTTCATCTCAATTTACATTTTCATTGAGACTTCATTGTTGTTATGCACCAATTCACTATTATATGGTGTATATAATGTCCTTTGGAATATTATATCATGAATCAATTTATTCTCATGATATTATAAAGTTTTTATTAAATGTTATTCTTCAATTATTGTATTCAAGTGTCTCTCATTTTGTTAAAAACCCTTTAACTAAAATATCGTTTTAAATGTTTTAATGGTTTATTCTTATAAATATTTATAATTAATATCCATGTTTTCAAAATGGTTTTAAGGATTTATTTATGTGTATATTAATGGTTTAAAATGTTAAAATATTCAATGGGGTAAGGGACAAATTTATTTAAAAATATCTTTATTAAATGTTTTAAATGGTTTTGAAAATGATTTTTTGAATGGATTCATTATTTCAATATCTTAAATGTTATATTGTTTTTGGAATGTGGGAATGTTATCTTTCCTTTATGATTATGTTATGTGCTATGATTATGTTAAATGCATTGGGTAACACGAAGGAGTTAAACGTTAAGGTTTCTCCGAAGATATTTAGGGAATATACTATGATGGGTATTCCAAACGTAACCAAGAGGGTTAATCCCTACGTAAGAATGTTATGAATGCCTCAAGTTACCTTTATGACTTATGATTTCTATGATTTACTCATGATTTTATGAGGTATGTTAAAATGCTTATGTTTTATGTGTAAAGTATGATTTCATACATGGACTAATGTTTTCTTTTCATACTTTTATATCCCTTACTATGCTTTTTATGCTCATCCCAAGTTTTTGAAATTTTTTTCACAGGTCATGGGAAAGGTGCATGTTATGAAGATAGTGGCAAAGAAGTGTCAAGAAAGAATCCATGTTTTATTTTAAATATGTTTCCGTTGATGGGGAAAAACAAATATTATCTTTTATGTAACCAATTTGTTTAAATATGGAATGTAATTCATGATTTATGATCTAATTCTCTCAAACTCTAAACCTAAAAAGATCCTCAATGTGAATTATTCATTTAATTCAATATTAAGTAAGGTTTAAGGCCAGGGCCTTATACATGAACCATGTGACTCCATCCTTAAGTATTGACATGATAATAGTTCACTTATATTTTATATAACAATTATTTCCAAAGAGTTCTTCTCACTAGTGGGGATGTAAATTATAAAAATCCCCCCCCCCCAAATTTATTTCTTTTCTCCACATATTTCCTTCTCTTTCTCCACAAGAAACATCCAAACTGAGAGCCTCTTCTCCTCCTCCTCTATAAAAGATGAGTTATCCCTCATTTGGCATTTAAATTGATCACCATTAAGTGAATTGGATATCCCTTAGTAATTCTATAACTCATCCTTCCATATTTTTTCGTTTATCTCATCTTTTGCTGCACTATTTTTATGTAACCTAATTTACCCTATTTTATGAATGTTCATCCATTTATTTTATTTCTCATGAAATGGAATTAATAAAGCTTTAATATTGGATAAGTGAAGAGTCCTTGGTATAGTGTATGCGGTCTATAGTTTCTCCCTAAATGTATTTGTTTTATATAAATGACACCACAGTGATGCATGGTAGAGTTTCCATGCAATTCCTCTTAAATGTGGTATTTAACTATTTGAACCTAATTAATTAATTCTAGTTTCCCATTCATATTATTTAGAAATTTTTCTAGTAATGAAAAATAATATCAGACTTCCCTTAGGGGTGTTACCTAAAATTCTATAAATTAATTATTGGTTTGCTACTAAAAACCTCAAGGAGGTGCACTATTATAAAAAATGTAAATGTGTGGTTAAATATAATGTGGGAGGATGTGACTACACCTTTATTTCATACCCTAATGACCAAACCCTCTCCCAAGTGGTTACAAAAAAACTATTCTAGAATAAAATTGGTGATCCTTTATGGAATTTATGTTGGTATAACCTATTTAATACCTCTTTTATGTATGATGTTATCTTCTAGGGCAAGTCCACCGGGCCCAATTTTATTATTTATATACTTTTAATCATTAAATAACTAAAAGGAACACATATATAATTAAATTACATGCTTATGGGTATGAAACTCTTTTAGTGTATTGTTATGGTCATGGAATACTTAGTACATGTCCCATATTATCTTTAATAACTACAGTGAATGATGTGTAATTCCCTCTTTTATAATATGTTTTACGATGTTGAATGTGTATGTACATGAACTTATACCTTATTAATTTAAATGATAAAATTAAATGTGAAATGACTTTAGAAATACTTTGTATTAATTTATGGAATTCCTTGGATGGGATCATTGGATGCTAGTGGATAAATGTACCTTGGGAGATAATTGGGTCTCATTTTTATGGAATGCCATGAACAAACTCATAGGTTAAGTGATTTTGATATAAAACAGGAGTGATACTTAGTAGGTATTCTTAGGATTGGATCTCAATGGATTATTACCTCCTTGAGTGATATCAGTTCCCTAGGGGAGAACCCATGGACGGGCTTGGCGGCGATTTGGTTACACCATGCCTTGAGAGATACTTGGACTCCTATATGTGAAACTTTTGAAAGACATAGAGGTTGATAATTTAACACCATACAGAGAGAGATACTTGGTATTCTATTTATGGATTAACTTGGATAGATGATAATAGTGATGGGTATCGATTGTACCCCTATAACGATACCAGGGATTCCTTTATGGATCAACTCAGCTAGGATCAGGGTGCCTCTTATTAAATTCTAATGATGGAGTAATATCAAAGACTAAGAATACATAAATGATATATAAGGACATGTTTTCTAGTTCAAATCACATGTCTAGTCTCAATCCATTCTTTTTACTTAGTTATGATGATCCTTTATTATATCATATCACATTTGTATGCGTTGAACCTATATTAAAGACATTCTAGATTAGGTCGAAGAAGGTAGTGTTGGTTGGTCATCCCATGAGGATCCCAAACCTATTTTTTTGTTTCTCACTTTACACTTACTATTGTACTAAAAATGGTCATAATATATATTCATATATTTTATCATGATTTAGACACTGTTGGTGGTGGCCTATAGAGTATATCTCACACCTTTCTCATCCTATCATTAAACATGTCTACCTGAGAAGATATTCTTGTTCACAAGTAATTTTCTTGTTTATTGTGACTTTCATTGTATGTGGGGCTTAAGATTATATGACTGAGTTGGAACTCAGGATTTTTTTGGAGTTATAATTTGGGTTTTTCTCTTTTTATTTTATTGTAAAACCAGTTTTATTTTTCCTTCCTATACTTGTAGTATCACATGGAAATGAATGTATTATTATATATTAAAAATGTCAAATCAATTTTATTTAATTATTATGTTTATATTCCATAATTTTTCTTCAGTTATTACTTATTCCACTATTTTTTTTGTTTTCTTATTTGGTATACTACTATGCTACTCTGATCAGGATGGTATAGTCTTCCCACCGTACCACCATCATACTCTCAATTCTAGTCAACAACCTCTAGATCATGGGGAGGCATGGTTGAGGCTATGTAGAGAATTTTCATGATATTGGTTTACTAGTCAATTGATTTGAGACATTAAAAAGTGGAATCAATGTTTCATTTTTGTTTATATTACTATTTTAGTCTAGTATACAAGATATAAGGAATATATCAACGCTTGGTAAAAAACATTGTGTGGGAGTGATCAATCCATGTATGGGTAAAAGTACAAGTGGTCAATGTTGGTACTTTTGTTTATTACATTCATTATTATAGTTGATTATGATTTCACCTTAAGTGAAATGTGTACTTTTCAGTGATTTTTGATTTATGGAATTTTAATATTTTACCCTTGTCCTGGTATGAAAAGGAGGTTGCATTACATGCATCCTTATAGGAACATATGAACTCACATTATAGGCATATTATATTCCATATATATTGTATTGTTAGGATATTTGAAATTGTTTATGTAACATTTGTGGTATTTTCCTATCTAATATATATTATGTTTGGAATTTTTAGTAATTTTTTTAGTTTTATGACTGCATAATTATTTATTAGCCTTTATTTTTATATAACATGATATTTTATTTATTTAGTAGGTTTTCATATATAGAATGATTTTTCAATTTAGTAATCATTAAATGCTTATATACCAATCTTGGGTGTTTTCCTAACTTAAATAATATTTTTTAATGTTATTTTTCATGTTTTAGTACTTATTCAACATGTTTATATTTACGTACTGCTTGTGATCACATGACCTGATATAGTTGTGATGCAAATGTAGGTAAAATAAGATTATAGAATCAATATATGTGGTGTTTTACTACATTTATAGATAGAGAAATTATATTTTAAAAACCAATAATGAAATTTTTGAGCCATGTACTATTTGTTTCATGGGTTCAAACATATTTTTTTACAATCAGATGTTAGCCAATTTTCAATTACTACAGTGTATGGGTGCTTTATAAATTAGAAAATGGAAACCCATATAATCGAACCGTTGAATATAAATTTAAAATACCTGGAAACTACTGTAAATATAAGTGTTATTAAATCTGGACTTAAAAATAATTTGGTTGCCTTTATAAGGACTTGTACATCTGTTACATGGGCATGATGACCTATATGAAGAAATCATTAAAATCACAACTGTACCCATGCAGGTTAGTTGAGTAATGTTGTTATGAGATAGACTTTTATCAATCCAATTAGCCCATTCATGGTGATTTGTTTTTATAAGATCAACCCATTGACCATGTCATAAAAATTTTACAACGCCTACTTGGAGGGATGCATGTAGGTTTCCCTTAATTTGTTATGCCTTATTATCTAACCCCATAGGGCTATACCTATGCTATGTAGTTATGATCATTTAATTTGTATGTATCCTCCTATATAGTTTCATATATAGACATATGGAAGAGCCTTACATGACTAGTCCCACTTTAATTAATAAAAGTCCATTGTTCTACTTTTTGGATGTACTTATATGAGCCTTTACTTAATTAGACATTCAATTAAAACCAAAAGGGTGTTTTAATCTATATATTTTAATTTAAATTTTCTATAACTATTATAATTTTGAAATATTTTAAATAAATAAATGATTGTTAATATGGAATTTATGTATTAAATTTCCTAATAATGATGGGAAGTTAGTTAAATAAATAATATTTGAAAGGATGTTCGATAAAGCTTTCATATGTTATTTGTGGAGTTTTCTAAATAAAGTGTCATGATTTTTATTTATGACTAATTAATAATATACTTTTAAAATAAATTCTTTATAAAATTATAAATATTTAGTACATATAAAGGTTTTGTATCATATAAAACCTTAACGTGGTGTTTTTAGCTCAAAAAAATCATTTTTGGGCAGTTTAGATGTCTCCTTGAGTAGCTACCTTGAAATGGGAATGTAGGCATTACCTGTAAGACTTTTCTTCTATAGCTTGAACATTATTGATAGTCCCTTAAGCATAGTGAACACTTTATGTGTAATGTATTGGTAAGAGTGACACTTTATGTTTTGGTAAGAAGGTAGAATGAGGAATGTACTTCCCCTAGAACCATTAAAATGTTGCAAATGGATTTTGAACCATTTTAGATATGTGGTTCCATTCAAGCGTCATTGTATTGTGGATGAATCTCAGTTTCCAAAATGAAACATTTGTCTTGATGGGAGATATTTTGGAGTGTTGACCCTTTTTATGGCCATGACCATCATGAAATGCTTGGTTCATATGGTAAGACTTTCTTAGGGTTTGGTTGAGTGCTCAATAGGTCATGCAACCCGTCCTATTCTTCTTATTTCTAATATCAGATGATAAATTTGGTCATCATTTAGTTTTATAAAAGTGTTGGATAACATGACTCTAGGCTAGTTCCTTATATAATCCATTTGATACTTTAATGCATAGGTCTGATAATCCTATAGATAATATCAAGTATGTTTTGTTTTTATTGTAAAACCTCGGGGTAGTATGCATTAATACACATTGTACCAGTTGATTTGTCAAATCATATGGTGATCCGTTTTAGTTTTGTGATAATAATTTAATACTAGTGTTTCATTCATTGATCATAGGTCATATCTGAGGTACATTAGACTGGGATCTTTGGGAATTAGAATTATCACAATTCTTAGGATTATGATAAAAAAGAATTTGGTTTTTTGACACACTGGTTGGTTGTTTTGGCTCTCAAACCAAATGACTTGATGTATGTGAGAATGGATTAGAGGATCATCACACATGTGTCTAAAGAGAATATAAATCTAATGTACTTGTAAGATTCTACTTTATATTCCACTTTCACTTTAATACTTGTTGAAGTGTGTTGACCACCACTAGGACTCGTGATTAGTGATCGATGGAGCATGTGCCTAGAGATGAGTTTATTATTTTCAGTGAATGATTATAAGGAAACTCTTAAGGTAGGGAGAATTGAGTCAATTATGGTAAAACAAGTTATTACAAGTTGAAGGGGCACGAATAATAGGGACATTTAAGGATGGTCATTGATTCATTTAAAATAATCAGAGAATGATGAGTTTTGATTTGAGTTTTACTTGAAAGGAATAATGACAATGAAATGGTTGGATATGTTTGAATCCATTAGAATCTTCATTATTCAGGTTGGATTTTGTAGGTTATACTTGGGAGATGATGGAATGCCCATGTGGGGAGGGAATCATAGGTGAGTGATGATGATTTATTGACAGGTGGATCCAAGTTCATTCAAAGAATTAGACTAGAGAGGACCATCAGACCTTCCTATATGTGGTTTCGGAGGTTGGTTTGAACTGTAATGAGAAATTTATCTTTGGGATGATGGAATTGACTTGGGACTTCTTTTAAACCTCCTATTGTACCTCAATTTGAGACGATCATGCCCCCGAACATGACATCACCTGGGTAAATTGAGAGAGAGTTGTTTTTTCATCATGGTTAATTTAAAACCCATTGAGTTTAATAAATAGTATCTATCAGAGTTTAATGTTGAAAGCATGGTTTATATCATTTTATGGTTATTCCTCAGTGATAATTGTGTTCTTATATAGGAATTAGGGGGATGGAATCATGGGAACCAGCCTTTTTCCCTTTGACTTGACTGCCAGACGAATGCCTCTTGTTGACTCTATTAGTGTTCTTGGGATGTTGATGTTTTGGACTTGTATCTATGTCTATCATATACACACTACAATACAATGAATTTTCTCCTTGGGTCCCAAAAACTTGACTCCAAGGTTACCCCATACATCATTCGTTCTCATATGTGATGTTTTGAGTCATAACAACCCAAGTTTGTTGGACTAGGTTTATATCTATGTTCATACTGAGGTATGATAGTTTCAAGTGAAATTTTGGATACAGAGTCAACCAAAGAATGTTATGGGATTTGGTGAGTATTCTTAGGGAAAATACCAAGATACCTTTGTTTAAAGGTTTTGGGTTTAGATTTTGAAATATGATAGCCTTCTAAGTAGCGAATTTTTAGAATAGTTTGGTAGTAGCATCTCAAACTATCTTCCTTTTACTTCATTAAATACAGTCAGTGAGGAGTTATCTTAGGAAAACTATCAATTTAAGACAGGTCTGATTTAAATTTATGACTATTATTTTCATGGAATAGTCAGGTCGATCCAGATAAATGGATCCATTTGGGAGTCGACTATTTTTTCAATTCAGAATCTTTTTGGGAATATCATTGGGACACTACTGGCACACTTGAGTTGAGAGTTCTAGACATGAAGTTAAGATGTTCCATAATTTTCCCTTGAAGGTCAGAACCTATGGTGGGAAGTTCCATAGTCTAGATGTTTGAAGAGATGATGAATTGATCATTTCTCAAGTTAGGCTGGCTCAGGTAAGCACTATCATGATATTTAGTTCAGTAATCTAGCATTTGATTGAGTTTAACAGATCATGTAATGTATGATTAAGTGATTATTAGAGGTGTGTTGTGTCTCTTTAGATGCAGCACGAATGTCTGGATGAAACATCAGGACCAAAGTAGGTCAGTTTTTTCTTTCATCATTTTCCCAAGGCATCTTGGGATGAAAAGTTCTACGGTGGGGAGATTGTAGTGCACTGTGGTATCAGACCAGATAAAATTCAAAGGGAATTTTAACATTTTCTTTTGGTGTATGGGAGTATCTTTAAAATATTATTTGAATGGTTAATTAAAGTTTTGGAACACTTAAAAGTGTTTTTAGACTTGGATAAATTCCCAAGGGCTTCCTTGGGTATCTTATTGATTTTTGGGAGAATCCGGCTCTGAAAACAAAAAAACAAGAAGAACTGGTCAGGTTGAATGGTTTGTATGAAAACATACAACCCACCAGGGGAAACTGTGTAACCTATTCATTATGTCTGAGGGAGTCACACAATTGTTTGAAACCATGTGAACTAGTCCACTTGATAGTGTGGTTTTTTGCAGGTCCTTAACCGAGAGGGAAATACACAGTTTTTGAATAATTTCCCAAATTGTGTGCATGAACCTTGAGACTATAGAGACTCTAATTTTTCTTCCTTTAATTTTACATAATTTTAATGAAAAACATAAAATCATTTCAAAATGAGGATCCTAAGGTTTCATGTCTTGGAAAAACTAAGACCATATAAAACTTTTACAACATAAAACAAAAAAATTTATTTAATGTTTTTTTCTCAGGCTTTTTATTGGCCCTTGAAATCTCTTTAGAAACGTAGTCACATAAGGATATATATCAAAAAGGGGTGATCTAAAATCCTAGAAATATGGTAGATAATAACATTAAATAATATAACATGGTGTGGGAATTATTATAACATAGATTTAGGCTCATTATCATGAGAATAAGCATTATGAAAAGGCTTGAAATGTGGAAATGCATAAAAATGAATCATCATGTTTTAGTTGTTAACTACCACACATAGTTGTGAAGAAATATTGCATCCAGTTCATTCATAATACACTTTACTCATGAGATATATCAAGTTATAAAATGTATTGGGGATCTATATTTTTTAGGTCACACCCTTCACATCATAACATTTACATTGTGCTATATAATTCCAGGTGCACCTACCACATCACAACATTTACATTATCACGCATACAACATAGAGAATATATCAATCTTGAACATATAATAACCCATGAAAAGAAATGTTTTTCATTTCATAATCATTTATTCATTAACTTTGGGTTACCAAATGAAATAGGTAATAACATTCTTGATATAAGAATCATCAACCTTGAGTAAAGGAAACGATCTTGAGAAGTAAAATGTGGGTTATTTTGAAAGAAGAGTTCTTTTGGAAAAATTTTGTTTTTTATAAACTAATGTAGAAAGAAATTATATCCCATTAAAGGTAAGATAATTATGAAGAAATTAATTTTAATTAATAACCATACTAAAAATGGGGTGAAAGAGCGAAAACCCAATGAAAGAGAGATGAGTTTGAGAATTTCCCTTACATTGTGTCTGAACGCTTTATTCAATTCAATTTCTTATATAATGACATTACATTCATTAATTAAAAATTAAATAAACTTTTATACATGAATATAATTCATAATGTTTTGATTATATTCTTTTACAGTCTTCTGGTTGAGTTATAGAGTTTAATGTTTTTCGTTTGGGAGTGTTTGTTTTCATAGTTTTAATGATCGTTTTGTTTGTATACATGAATAGAAGTTCATTTAAAACAAGGATGAACATATAGAATTGTTATTATATGTTATTAATGATACTAAATAAGCATAAATGATCTAAAAAATGTGTTGATTATATACCATTAACATGAATTGTTAGATAAAAGTCAATGATGATTGTTTTAGGTTAATTTTGGCAGTTCTTCGAACACAATGAAATCATTTTGTTTTCTCATTTAGTATTATGACTTTAATTAACTTCCAAAACATTAAAAGGGTTATTAAATAAAAACTAAAATATTTTTTTCAATCGTGTAATGGTTTTATGGACACATTTGAAGGTGTTAAATGAAAATGAAAGTGCATCACCAACGAGGTCGGTAAATTGACACACCATGTGTGATGATTTCATTTTTAGAATAAATCAGTGAGAGGGATGATTTTGAGGTTAGATCCTCATTAACATGATATAATTTTAGTATATGTTTGTTAATGTATTTATCATGACATTTGGATGAAGAGAGTTTATGATAGAATAAGAAAAAAAAATTGAAATGCAAAGGAAATTTAAAGAAAAAGAGGGGATTTACCTCTTGGATTTTCTTATTGAGTTCCTCCTCAAGGCCCCCAGAATAAGTATTTTGATTAGAACAAGATATCCTAGAAAGGGGAGTGGATATGGAAGAGTATTTGAAATAATTTAGGAAATGATCAAATCTTGGGAGGTGTGAGGAGAAGAAGGTGTGAGGGGTGATATTTATAGCGAAGGAGTGGGGTGTTTTCTCATTTTTGAATTAATGAGTTTATTATTTTGATCATAATAAGAAATATTGTTGATTATTAAGACTAAATATAGTAACAATATCATTTTAGTTCCAAAAAATTGTATTTAAATCATCCATGAATCAATAAATAGTGAATTTTAATTATAATGTATATATACCGTAAATTTTTGTATTTTATTATTCAGCAAAAATTAAAGTATTAAATAAAAATCCAAAAAAAATCACCCTAACCATTTTTTTATTTGTAGAATCCAAACAATAAACTCAATTTCATTTATATTATTTTCTAAATATGATTATTTTAATTTTTAATTAAAATCATCATTTACTTGGATAACACAAAATTTAAAATTATAACTGATTTTATAACACATTGAAAAATTTGTTAAGGTTTCATAAAATTATATTTAAATCATATGAAATCAAAATATTAATTTATGAATAAATTTTATGTGATTAAAGTTTCTTTTAAATTATTAAAATAATCATAAAATTTTACTTAAATATTTATGAATTACAAAAAATACTAACACTTAATTAATATTTTAAAATATTTATTTACTTTTAATATGATATAATTATATCATGTTGTCACTTATATGATGAATAAATTTTATTTATACTTTCACTGGTGAGGTTAATATTAAATTGTTCGATTTATTATTCTTAATGGTCATACTACTATTCCTATGTCCATGTTATATTTTCATTGGGTTTGGTTCCTTAACTTCTAGAAATACTTATTATTTTATTAATTTTTATTTTATAATGATTATATTATGTTATCTAAGTGATTTAATGTAATTTATACTGTGTGAAATTTCTATAAGAAGGGATAAATTCCTTTGATAAAATTGTGGGTTGTTACATACTTCCCCATTTTGAAATTTAACCCTCAAAATTTTGTTTTACATAAACAGCGGAGGGTACTTATCCTTCATCACCTCCTTTGGTTCCCAAGTTGATTCTTCATACATATAGTTTATCCACAACACTTTCACAAGGTGGGTTGTCTTATTTCATTGAAAATTATCTCTTCGGTCCAAAATCTTAACTGGATACTCCTCATACCATAGATCATCATCTGGTTGTACAATATCTTTGTTCAATACAAGTAATGGATCTGGTATGCACTTCCTCAAGATTGATATGTGGAACACATCATGAACTTCATCCATATTCGATGGAAGTGAAATCTGATAGGCGATATCACTAATGTGATCAAGGATATCAAATGGGATAATGTTCCTTTTTCTTAGGTTCCCTTTATTTCCAAACAACATTACCCTCTTCTATGGAGATTTTCGAAGGAAGGATTTATCTCTATCATCGAACTCCAAGTCTCTTCGACGGTTCTCATCATAACTCTTTTACTAGATCAGAGCAACATTGAACTGTTTGTAGATGGATTGAACTTTTTCTATCATCTCTTGTACAAGATCGGGTCCATGTATCTTTCATTTTCCCACTTCATGCCAATAGGTTGGAGTTCTACATCTCTTTAAAAATAGAGATTCATATGGAGAAATCTGAATACTTAAGTGGAAGCTCTTATAGTATGAGAACTCAACCAATGGGACATTATGATACAAACCACCTTTGAATTCTAAATATAATTATATTATCATATCTTCGAGTGTCCGAACTATCCTTTTAGATTGTCCATCAGTTTAGGGGTGATAGTTCATACTAAAATTTAATTTAATACTCAAAGCATGTTGAAGACTCCTCTAGAATTTACATGTTGACCTGATATCATGATTAGAGAGAATTTAAAGTGGAAACCCATGAAGTCTCACTATTTCCTTCACAAATATATTTCAAAGTTATTCAAGAGATGTATCTTCCAAAATAGAGATAAATTTTGAAGTCTTGGTGAGTCAGTCCACCAAAATTTATATCCCATTATTTCCATTGGATGTCTTCAGGAGACACATGTAAAAGTTCATGGTGACATTATCCCATTTCCATATGGGTATAGGAAATGGTTGCATAATACCTTTGTACTTCATTCACTATACTTTAACTTACTAACATATCAATCACCTTGATATATATTCTTAAATCTCCTTTTTCATGTTATCCCACCAGAAGTGTTCTCAGAGATCATGGTACATATTTGTACTCCCTAGATGGATAGATAAAGTTGAGCTATTTTCATTTTCCAATATCTTCTTATTTATCCCTGGTGATGAAGACAGATAGATCCTCATTCCAATATGAATCATGATATCATCATCTATATGGGTCTCTTGTAGTTTCCCTTATTTAACTACATTTACCCTATTCTTCTACTATATATCATCCCTTTCTGCCTCTTTAATATTCTCTTGGATATATGGTTTGGAAGAAATTTTGGAAGGATAGTATGTATTCTCTGACCTTATGATTTCCAAATCTATATTTTACATATCCATGAAGATAATGTCTTTCTCAATCCAAAACATAGATAGTGTAGCAGGTTCTTTTTTTCTTAGAGCAGATGCTATATTGTATTCCTTTCTAGGATGGTAGTGAATAGATAAATCATAGTCTTTGATTAGCTCTAATTATCCCCTTTGACACATGTTGAGATTTTTTTTTCTGGGAATATAAAATTTAGGCTCTTCTGATGGGTATATATATCACACTTTCTACCATAGAGGTAGTGCCACCAAATTATCAAGGAAAAAATCACAACTGCCAGCTCTAGATCATGAATTGGGTAGTTCTGCGCATGGATCTTCAAATTTCTGGAGGTGCAGGCTATCACATTATCATTTTTCATGAGTAAACAACCAAATCATTTTTTATAAGAATCACTATATCTCACAAAACATTCTCCACTTTTTGTTAATGTGAGTATAAGTGTAGTGATCAACCTTCTCTTTAGCTCCTTGATGCTTTCCTCACAATCTTTCATCAAGACATTCTTTACAGCTTTCCTTGTTAACTAAGTTAGAGGGATTGGAAATTATGAGAAATTTCTCAAAAAATCTCAATAGTACACTACTAAGCCAATAAAACTATAGATTTATGTGACACTAGATGTTGTGTACCATTCCTGAATTGCCTTTATTTTTGAAGCGGCTATTTAAATTTCCTCACTAATGATCATGTGTCCAAAGAACATAACTTGCTGCATCCAAAAGTTACACTTTATAAACGTTTTTTACAACTTCTCCTTTAATATCGCCAACACAAGCCTTATATTTTATTCATTTTCCAACATTCACTTTGAGTAGATGATACTATCATCAATAAACACCACCACATATTTGTTGAGGTAATTTCTAAAGACTCTATTCATCAAATCCGAGAAGATTTAAGCGGAAATAGTAAGTCCAAAGGGAATCACTGGAAACTTATAGTGCCCATACCTTGTATATAATGTAATCTTATGAATATATTAATTTTTTACATTTAACTGATGATATCTGTAATGAATATCAAACTTTAAGAAGTACCGAGATCCTCATAATTGACCAAACAAGTCATCAATTCTTGTATGTGGATACTTTTTCTTTATAGTGATCTTGTTTATTTCATGATAATTTATAAAAAACCACATTGTTCCATCCTTCTTTTTAATAAATTGCACTTGATCACACTAAGGTGACACACTAGGTAATGTTAACACTTTATCCAAATTCTCTTGTAGCTACTTATTTAAATCCTTTAGTTTTATAGGATCTATCAAATATGAACACCTTGAGATTGGATTTTCTCAGGGTAGAGTTCTATTAAGAACTCTAAATCATGATCCAAGGGTAGTCAATAAAAGGCCCAAACCTTAAAACATTTCTTAATCTTTAGTTAAATCAAGAATTCACATAGAGGATCTTTTCAGTTTTAGAGTTTTAGAGAATTATTTCATAACTCTTAAATTGCCTCTCAAATATTACAAGGTAGAAATTTCTACTCTATCCAATTATTTTTCACAATAATAAAACTCCTTGATTAAAACAAGAATTATTTTCTTGAGAAAAATATTTTTTAATTCTTCCTTTCTCTTAACCTTCCTTATACCTTATGAAAAACATTTCAAAAACTTGTGATGAGCATAAAAAGCTCAGTAAGGGAAATAAAATTAGGAAAAAAACATTAGTCAATGAATACATTCAAATAAATGAAATCATACTTTTTAATCATAAAACATAAGATCTTTAACATACCTCATGAAATAATAATGTTTTTGAATAAATCATAGAAATCATAAACCACAAAGGTAACTTGTGTCATCCATAACACACATACATTGTAACTTTCACCACTACATAGGGAGTTACGTTTAGAATACCCATCATAGTATATTCCCTAAATCTCAAAGGATAAACATTAACATTTACCTCCATCATGTTATCAAATTCATTAGAGATCTATATTGGGCTCGCCCACCAGCAGTTTATCACGGAATCACCTGTATATGTAATCAATCCCCAAGAACCATAACATATTCATCGCATATAAAACAATCATAATGGAAATATACCATTTCACATTGCAATCACAATATATCATTTCAATATATTGACAAAATTAAAGAATTATAAAAATCACTTCAATACCAAAAATACATAAAATACTATATGGTATTTATTTTTCTTTAAAAAACATGACAATTTGTTAAGGGAGCCAAATATCAGATAATGTTCATGGTGGAAGAAATGTTTTTGTCAACATGTACATTAAAAATAAACATTACCTTTTTCATTTAGTAAAATACTTTATAAAACAAAATATTCCTTTTTAAATCCATTTTATGAAATTAAAATAAAAAATGTTATAATTATACACCGTATAAAAGATGGTTGTGTATAAACCAAAATATGCGTCAATTAAAGGAGATTTAGATGAAGTCCCTTATAAAGATCAATTTGTAATTAAAATAGAAAAATTATGTATATTCAATATAATTACACATAAAGAAATTTTAAATATATTAAATTACATAAAAATTTATATCTCACATAATCATATCATGACATAACCATGATGTATAAGATTAACCAATACAATGGAAATTGGGTTAAGCATTTCCCTTATAAAGATCGTAACATTAGATTAAGGATACATCAATGACATAATTAAGTGTGAAAAATATAAATACACCCAATATAAGTGGAAATTAAGTTTAAAAAAAAATTAGAGGCCATTCACACCTTTTTTAGGAAGAAAACCAATGACAGGTATGTTTAACATAATGAATATAGATTGAGTTAAGAATTCCCATACAACGTTCGTATAAATGACATAAGAATTTATCAATTGGGTGATTATATGTACAAAAGTATATGTACACATAGGGAAGTGGAAATTATAACATTAACAAATAAATAGTTATTCCACACATAATATTGGAATAATATAATCAATGAAATATTCATAAAAACCAATGAGATGAGATTGAGTTTAAAAACTTTGTTATGAAAATTCAGCAGCCTAACGATGTCACTTAAAAATTAAGTAAATGAGTTGATGAGATAAAAACGTTCTCTCATAATTTGGAAATAAAATGGACAAAAGTAATGATATATAATAGAATACCCTAATATAATAAAATGGAAATTAAAAGAAATTACATAAAAGAAGTCTTTGACTAAAAGTGGAGGGTGAAAGGTTCCCTTACCTGGAGTCCGACTGGTCATGTATGTTCCTTGTTATTGTTGAATAATAAAATTAATTTAATTTATACTTGATTAATAATTTGTTTTTAAATTATTATTACTTTTATATCCCTTTTTACCTTTCTATAAGAGTCATATAATTATTCATGTTCATATTGATCATTTTGTTGATGTTCAGTACTTGAGTCAAAAATAAACTTGTTATAATTACAAATTGTCCATGTTGTCAAAATTAAATTATATCCAGAATCATATTAATGTTTTAAATATCATATATATCCATTATATATGTATTTATATCAAGTATATATGTATTTATAATAGTCCATAAAATTTTTATATAAGAAAAGAAATTCACCGTTCCTGGGGACTACAAGCCGTACGTGCACATGAACGGTACTTTCATTTATTTTTCATATTCAAAAGAATGAACACTAAATTATACATAGGTATATTATAGTTGCAGTAAAATATAATATGATATATATGTTACATATGTTAATTTACCCCATCCTTTATACGTTCCATGTATTACATGAGTGAGTTATATCACTTTGAGGGGGTGGTTGTCCACACTTCCTCAAATAAAGTTATCGTATTTACACATCATGAAAAGCATAAAGGTATGTTTGAAAATAAAAATTACAGAATCATAGAGACAATATAAATATAATATTTATCATATATCAATATAGTTCCATCACAATGTCCACTATGTGAGGTGGTAGGGGAAAATTGAACAATCATCATTTTGTGAGGCAACAGTTCGTCGTACTGAGAATTAGTATGTTCGTATCAATTAGATAGTGGTGTGTGTAGGTTTAGTTATATTAATTCTCATAAGAACAAAATAGTATGTCAATGATTATTTTTTTATGTAATCAAATAATAATAATATTATAGAGAGTGAAGAAGTAAAATAATGGAATGAAACTTTAGAGAAGATGCTACCTCCTAAAATGTTTAACTCCATTTGATTTGAGAAAAAAGGATTTCTTGAATTTCCTTATTTAAAAGGTATGTATTATAGGAGGAATATAATAATTTTTAGAGATTATTTTGGTATATTTTGGACTATCCAAGGGGATTGAGAGTTGTGAGTATGGGTTAGAGGTGATTCCCTTTTATAATAGGGAAGACGAGGACTTTATGAAGGTATTAAAATTTAATTTTATTATAAAATGATTTTAGGTTTCAAATGGTCCCAAATTCATTTATTTAAAATATAATATGCTTTTAGTTCTAGAAAATATCAACCAATAGGTTTTAGATTGGTCTAGGAAACAAATTTAACCTTTTCTTTAAGCATTAGCCCTTAGTTAACTAATTTAACTCTTACAATGTCTTTTTGTATATTTATACTATATGGTTAATATAGTTACTATAAAATGCCTTTAAAATTCAAGTAGTTCAATAATGAAATTTTAAACATTATATAAGTCATGTTACCGAATCTCATATTTTTAGTACTATTATATCATTTAATAAAATATTTTTTTTAGGAATTCATTTATGTAATTTTTTATACGATTCATATCATGACTTTTTAAAAATCCATAAAAACAAGATTATTTCGAATAAAATTCATTAATTCAAAAATAATAAGTCATAATATTCCATAAAATTTGTGAATGGCACAAAAAGTTTCAAAATAAATTTATTTTAATATTTATAATCTCATTTATTTAAATAATTCATCAATAAGGTAATAACTACAGCATCATTGTGTCATAACTTTTTTTACTTGATGTCTAAAAATTATAAATAATAGGCCATGATGTAGGAAAACGTTTTATATTTCTAGTGAATATTTATAGTAAAAAATATCACTTACCTAATCCCATATAAAAATTGTTTTTCTAAAAGAGAAATGTTTATATTACATTATTCTTTACATTAAATTAATTCTTTTAAAATGTCATTTTCACATCAAAGTACCACCATGGGGTCCCAAAATCATCCTAAGGATTCCTATGGTCCGAAATATATTATCCAATAGTATTAGGACACGTGTTAGGGAAATTTAATATTACAATAACATTATTTATACCCTTATTTACTAGAATTACGTTATAACCATAGTAAATAAAATAATTATTGAAGTTACTATTCATAATGTCTAAAAATAAAAGGTACCTATTTACAAAATTTAGAAATCTTGATTCAAAATTAAAAATATGTAATTAATTTACAATTAATTCCCTTTTTCAAAACCAAAAAGAGGGTTTTTAATAAGTAATAACTATCAAAAGATTTACATGTGTCTATGTCCAATTTCAAGGAGAAATTACTTTCATAGATCAAAATTAGGTTAAATGATAAAATAAAATAATATTATACTTAATATTAATTAAAATGAAAGTATAAATATATAAATGAGTTATATGAAAAGGTAATTATGAATTAAAATATAGTATTTTTCACTATTCATTAAAAAATTAACTTTATCAGAAAAATACCAAAATTTCATCCAAAGTAAATTTTGATGTTTTGATTCTAAGGAATAAATTTATTTTTTCAAATAGAACATGTAAGAGTGAAGAAAACTATATTTAAAAAGGTTTTTCCATTAATAGCTAGTAAAAAAACATTTAATAAAATATTAGAGTATTTAATGCTTAAAATTGGATTCATTTTTATTTGAAGCCTGTAATATTAATTAGATAAATTTAAAAACATTTAATAAATATGTAAAATCATAATAATATAAAATATGTTCATTCTATCCAATACAATGGTTAGGAGTTAACTACTATTTAAAATAATAATAATATTATTATATAATATTTTGGTAAAACTGAATGTTGTGTGCAACGTAAGATTTCCAAGAGACCCATTATTGTGTTCCGATTAAGCTATCAGATGAAGCATCCCATTTAACATAAAATTAAAATCTTATTTATAAGTATTAATAGAAATGAAATGTTATTATTCTATAAATACTTGTGTTGTTACAGTCTGAGTATGTCTTCAGAAAATATATCAATGTATTGCCTCACAGTGGGCATTTCCCCTAGGTCGGTACCTTCCTTTGAACTAACCATTTGAGTGTGGTATACTTCTTCATAGGGAATCAATACCCACACTATTGATGGATTTTCTGAAGGAGATTCATGAACTTCCTTCCATTTTTAGGGGAGAATGGGATGGTTCAGAATATGAAAAGATATTTCCTTTTCTAAATAGTTTATATGGGTTCTATATGATGAGAGCCAATACATTCCCCGTATAGTGTTGAATTCCACCAAGGTAACTATCGTGAGATTAGTTGGAAGAATATTTCCACATACCTATATAAGAGAAGAGTAAAACACTTGGGTTGTAATTATTGCACCACTTGGTGTTTTAATAGATACTTATTGTTCAAGGATTCGGGGCTTCAATTCAATTGTGTTATAAAAATTACAAGATATAAAGGAATGTGTAGAACCATAAATCAAATAAGAAAATTTCCATTCTTAAGTGAATAGGATGTTGACCTTGTACAACTTCATTATCTTACTCCAATTCTATAGTAGTGATCGTGTAATGCATCCCTTGATCTATTGATTTTGGTGGTTTACGATGTTGATTACCATCGAGGACTCGAGGTTTTGTGCACTGGCTTGAATAATGAACTTTCTCCCTAATGTTTTAGCATTGGATCATGGTTGGTTATCTCCTTTCCATCACCACATTTTTCTATATTTTCATGTCTTTTCGACATACATGAGATTCGTGGCCTTCTCTCCCATAATTATAGAATTTCCCCATCACTTTGAGGTAGTTCCCTTGATGTTTCTTCCCAAATTGTTGACATGTGGTTGGTTGAGTTTTCTTTCCACCTTTCACATTATATCCATCATCATGAAACTAAATATTTCATTTCTTATCACCATATCCATGGGACTATTCTCCAAAATCCATATCCACATTGAAATCACATCAAACAACTTTTTTATAACTCCCATAGTATCTAATTTCAAGATCCTTTCAAAGGTTTGGTTTTAAATCACTAATGAATATGTCAATTTTGTTATCATTATTGATGACAAAACCTGATGTTTAATTTGAAAACCTTGTGAAAATTTCATTCTAGGATGTAAAAGATTCTCCTTCCTTTTACATCAGCTCTATGAATTCCCTGTCCATATTTGTTTGATGATTATGTGGGAAATACTTTTTATGAAATATAATCTTAAAGTCTTACCACTCCATCTCTTCAATTTCGTCCCATGACTTGTTTTTCTTAATCAACACCCACCATTGGTTGGCCTCCCCATCTTGACGATTAAAAATAAGAGTCACCTTCTCTATCTCAAAATAGTGAATCATATAAAATATCTTATCCATTGAGTTGACCCACTATTACCTAACTAGCATATAATGAGATCCACTACAAATTAGTGGTTGTTGCTATATAAAACACTAGATAGCCAATTGCTCTGTCTTAGTTAAAGGAGGACGTTCCACATTATTCAGGTTACTATTCATAACATGAGATAGTTGGGTAATAATCGCTAGGAAATATTGAACTCAACCTCCCAAAGAATTGGGGATGTTGATTTGTAAATATCTATATTATCTCTCACATAGGTTTTTGGCTTGGCTTTTACTAGTTCCCCCCCATTTTCTAAAATAGAAAAGGTTAGAACAAAAAATAATTCAAAAATTCATGAATAAATAATTTATTAATTTGTTAAATTATGTCTGGAGATATATTTTTTGGGATACCTGTATTTTAAATTTTCTAGAACAAATATTCTTGGGTGCTCACTTATACTTAGTCTCATAAAAACGATGTGTACTTAGGTTCTCTAGTCCAAATTCACAAATTAACTAAACCATCATCTGATACCAACTATATCGAACAAGCTTTTTCTTTTATTACTATTACATCACTTAAAATAAAAACATAAAATCATTTCACAATGAGGATCCAAAGGTTTAGAATCTTGGGAAAACAAGGACCATATAAAACTTTTAAAACATAAAACATAAACATTTATTTAATTCCTTTTTTCTCTAGCTTCTTATTGGACCTTTTAATCTCATCAGTAAAAGAAGTCACTTGGGGATATAAATCAAAAATCGGTGAGATAAAATCCTAGTTGGAGGATATATAAGAATATGAAATAACATAACATGGTTTTAGAATAATGATGTAATAAACATAGGATCATAATAAAGAAAATAATCATTATTGAAAGGTTTTAAATGTGGGAAAACATAAAAATGAAACATCAACTTTTAGTAGTAAACTACAATAAATAGTTGTGAAAAAAATTTGTATCATGATAATACATACTTCAATTTACTCATGAGAAAATCACAAAACTCAATTCATTTGAGCGCTATATAATTTTAGTCACACCCGTCACATCATAACATTTACGTTTCACTATATAATTCCTAGTTCACCTGTCACATCACAATATTTACATTATTATGCATGCTAAAAAGAATATATATTAATATTGAACATATAATAATTGATAGAAAGAAATGGGTTTAATTTCATAATCATACATTCATAAACTTCGGGTTCCCATATGAAATAGGGAATAAAATAATTGATATAAGAATCACCAACCATGAGTGAATGAAACAATCTTAAGAAGTAAAAGATATGTTTTTTCTGAAAGAAGAGTTCTTTTAGAAAACATGGTTTTGGTCATAAACTCAATTAGAAAACATGTATATCCTATAAAATCTAAATAATTATGAAAAATTGTTTTAAGGAAAAATATACTGATAATGGGGTGAAAGAGGAAAAACCCAATGAAAGAGATTTGGGTGTAAGAATTCCCTTTACCTTATGTCTGAATGATTTCTTCACTTTAATGTATTGTATATTACCATTAGAGTAATTAATTAAAACTTAAATAACATTTTAAACATTAATAAAATTCATTATGGCTTAATTAATTTCTTTTATGGTCCTTTTATGAGTTATAGAGTTTAATTTCGTCATTTTGGAGTGTTTGTTTTCATAGTTTCCATGATTGGTTCTTTGTATACATGAACAAAAATTCATTTAAAATAAATATGAACATAAAAAATTGTCATTATATTTTATTAATGATCCTAAAAGATCATAAATGGTCTTAAAAAGTACTTGGTTATATACCAAGTGGCTGATTCATTGGATAAAATTAAATGACGATTGTTTTAGGTTAATTTTGGAGGTTCTTTGAACAAAACGAATCTGTTTTATTTTATCATTTAGTATTATGATTATAAGTTATTTATAGAACATAAAAAGGGTTATAAAATAATAATTTGAATCTATTTTCATACATTTAATGTTTTTATTAACATCCTTTAAGGTGTTAATGTAAAATAAAAGTGAATCGCCCATGATGTCAATAAATTGACCCATCATGGGTGACGATTTCATTTTTAGAATAAATGAGGGTGAGGTAAGAATTTAATGTTATATATTAAAATAAAATTATATAATTATAGTATATGTATGTCAATGGAGTTATCATTACATTTGTATTAAGGTATGTGAGGATAGAATAATAAAATAAATTGAAATTGATAGGAAATTAAATGAATAAGAGAGAGGATTTACCTATTGAATAATCCTCTTCAGATCCTCCTCAAGGAATATAGGATTTGTCTTTTAATGAGTCCAATTTCTCCTAGACAAGGGGGAGGGGATATTTATAGTGGAGGAGAGGGGGGTTTTCTCGTTATATAATTCATTAGTTTATTATTTTTCTCAAGAAGAAAAATAGAGTTTATTATTGAGACTAATTTTAGTAATTATATCATGTGAGTTTGAACCAATTTTTCTTATATCATCTATGACTCAACTAATAGTTTATTTTAATTATAATGTATATATAATATAAATTACTGTATATTACTATTCACTAAAAATTCAAGTATTTTAGAAAAATACAAAAAATTACCCATAAGAATTTCTCAACATGTAGAATCCAAAAATGATCTAAATTTTATTAATTTTTTCTCCAAATATTAGTAATTTAATTTCGAATTAAAATCATCATTTACATAGAATATACAAAATTTAAAATTATAACTGATTTTATAACACTTTGAAAAATCACTTAAGGTATCATAAAATTATCTTAAAATCAAAATAAATCAAAATATTAATTTATGAATACATTTGATGAATATAAATTTTCTTTTAAATTATTAAATTAATCATAAAATTGAAATTATATATTTATCAGTAACAAAAATACCAATGCTTGATGAGTAGTTTTTTAAATATTTATTTACTTTTATTATGATATAATTATATCATATTTTCACTTATATGATGGATAAATTTTATTTTTACTCTATTTTGTGGGGTTACTATTCCATTTTGTCGATTTACTATTCATAAGGGTCATATTACTAATCCTAAGGTCAAGTTATTATTTCATTGGTTTTTGTTTTTAAATTTTAGAAATATATCATATTTCACTAATTATTTATTTATAATATTTTTATTATGGAATATAAGTGAAATTATGGGATTCATACTATGTGACATTACAATTATAAAAGATAAATTCCTTTGAAAAAAGATTGGGTCATTACAAGACCCCCTCTTTAAGTAGTGGCATGGGCATGTTTGCTGCATGATTTGTCCAACCATGGAACCAAACCCTAAACCTCATGAATGTCGATAAAAATCAGAAAAATTCTCCTACAACCTTATGTCTCTTCTCTCTCTCTTTTCCTTCTCCTCCTTTTCACATAGCAGCCCATCGAGCACCTATACTCATCCTCTTCTAGGCATGATGAGATATCCCTCATCAGACCTCTGATTAAACTGATGTCAAGTGTGTTGGAGATCCTTAGGTAAATCTATGAATCTTATCCATCCTGTATTCATTTATATTTTCTATTTTTTTTTGATATTTTGTTGAAATGTGATTTTCCCCATTTTTAGGGTATTAATGCATTTCTTTAACTCCTCTTAAACTGGACTAAATGAAGCCTTGATATTGGATAAGTGAAGAATGATTTTTATATGGTTGGTGGTCAATAACTTATTCCTAAAAGTATTATATGTAGGAAAAAACAGTATATGTAGATGCACAATTACAAGAGGAGTGGTGAATTTTAGTTTAAAAAACATTAATTTTAACCTTAAGGAAATATATATTTAACAAAGTTAAACAAATTAAATTTACAAAACCTCTTTTTTTCTCAACTAAGAAACAAAATCTCTTAAGATATGGAAATATGGATACCGAAAAGTAACTTAAGAATAGTATACTTAGAGAAATATTATACCTTAATGTGTATATAATGTTATATATCAAGGTAAGTAAAAGTATAAGAAAGTATTAGAGTGTTATAAATTATTTCTTTATCAAAATATAGCAGAAATAAAATTTGAAACAATAATCATTTGGACAAGTAGGAACAATTTTAACCAAAACAGTAGGGTATCAAAAAACCTTGGATAAATGTCCCTTGATTTATATTTCAAGAAAGTCTATCTTTCCCACACCAGTGTAATCCATCAATAAAAATATTAAATTCTGTCTTGCAATCCCATAAATCTCTCAAAAATTAAGGTAGTCGATAGTTCTATCTTCCTATCTCTAGATGCCCTCAATTGTACTCAGCAAAAATTAGAGTTGAACAAAGAAAGATGAAAAAGATGTTCACGGTTGAACAATATTTTCATCCAACACACAAGGAATGAGAGTATTTCTCTCTATATAAATCACATCACAACATGTAATCTCTAGAATCATACATTTTTATATGGATTAAAAATGAGTTTATTCAAATGATCTACTATTTATAGGAAAATTTCAATGTTCGGCTCCCTTTCACCAATGGTCACATTTTTTCTTGAATCTTAGAGGGACATGTACACATGTCACTCAATAAACGGTAAGTTAGAAATTAATTGTATGGCATTGTTTTATATAGAAAAATACTAGGAAGAATTATCATGATTAATAATAAATAAATGTAAGGAAAAAAAGTAGCTTAATGAAAACTGAAAAATAAGATTCAATGGAAATATAGAAATCAGAGTATAAATATATAAACAATTAGATTCTAGAAAAATGATTATTTGGATTATATTTTTCAAAGAATTTAGATTCTATATTTTATAGATTTCAGAGTCTTAATTCAGATGAATTGAGAGTATGAATTATGAGGAATTTTGAATCTGAATTATGAGGAATTCGGATTTTGAATTCTATGTAATTCGGAGTCTGAATTTCATAGAATTTAGAGTCATAATTTTAGAAAACTTTGAGTATGATTTTCATAGAATTTAGAGTCTGAATTTTAGAGAATTTGGAGTCTGAATTTCAGAGAATTGGGAGTCTGAATTTTAGAGAATTCAGAGTCTGAATTTTAGAGAATTCAGAGTCTGAATTTCAGAGAATTCAGAGTCTGAATTTCAGAGAATTTCAAGTCTGAATTTCAGAGAATTCAGAGTCTGAATTTCAGAGAATTCAGAGCTTGAAAACAGAAAGACTTGATATCCAAGGAACTATATGATTCTGAGGTTTTAGATAAGCATACAAATTTTTAACTTACAAAAAAAATGGTTACACTTGGTTTTGAGAAGACTATTAGTAATTCATCGAAAAAAAGTAAGGGAAAACATTTCTTAAAAATAGAAAATTTTCCATAAAAAATAATTCTTAGAGAAATAATATTTTCCTTAAGGAAATGTGATTATGATTTTTGAAACCAATACAAATGGAAAACTCATAAGGAATCCTTGTTGGCTCAACAATCTACCCATTTTTGGAAGGCACAAACAAACATTTGAAAAAGAATATAAGGAATATGGATTTTTATTTTTGAACTTTAAAAGAAATGTGTATCTCCCTATACTTAGAAATTATTCTAAATACGACTAAACCCCCCTATGTTTTAAAATCCATAAAGATTATATTCATCTATTTCTTAGATAAGTAACATTTTCTTACTTAAGAAAATATTATTTAAGAAACTCCCCCTTTCTTAATCTCTACCTTTCTTAGAGAATTATCTTCTTTATAATTAGTATTCTATTTATTATTCTTTTCTATCACTTTTTAGTTTTCCAAAAGGTATAGAGATAATGAAAAAAATATACCTAAGAGATTAGAAATATTCAAGACAAAATAATTAAATAAAAAATCCATTATGATAAGAAAAAATTGTTACAAGGAAAATATACAACAAAAGATCATATTGGAAGGAAAATCATTCAATCTTATTTTCCTTCGGCATGAGCATTATTAAGGTGGCCTTTAATTTATTCATATCTTTGTGACCATACTCAAATCTCTTGAGCAACTGATCATGATCATGATTTTTCTTTTCCAGACCCTTGAATTTTTCTTCTTGAAAATTCATAATTTCAACCTGATATTTTACAAATTATTCTTGTTCTCTAAAATTTTCTTCGAACTCTATCATGAGTTCCCTTTCTCTATTTAAATTTTGAGCAAATTAATTCAACTTACCATTAAAATCTTTATCCTCTTACATTTATAAGTCTTACGCTTGATTTAAATTTTCATAAATAATTTAAATTAGTTTCTTCATAGTGTCATCAGACTGATCAAAAGCTTCTTTTGCAGATTCATGGAAGTCATCTAAAATATTCTGATCTGAGATTATTTACTTTGACCATTTTTGTAATTTCCTTACAAGATATACTAGGAACATTATATCCAATATAAAAAGTTCTAAAATCTACCTAAATCATGAAATTTTTTTCAGTGATCATGATTATCGAATTTGACTTTTGATTGATAGAATGTTGAAGCAACTGGAATGTTGAATCAATACTAGGAAAAAAAGTTATTGTGTTTGCTAATTTCTTTAAGGATTCAAAAATGAAATATTTTACGAAGGAAGAAGAAGATTCAGAAGATTATTCTCTTATTTTCGAGGATACAGTTTATAGATCTTCATCTTTCCTCTTGGATGATCCACCAACATACATCTTAGATTTTACAACCACAACCTTCTTAGGAGTGTCAACAACCACATGTTTTCCTTTATCATCTTTAGAAATAATCTTCTTAGCCCTCAGAGACTGATGCTCTCTATCACAGAGTAGGACTATATTATCTTCATCCAACTCTTATTAATCAACATATCCATTAACAACATTAGGATGAATGAAATTATGTTTTCTACTCTCATCATCAGTAGGATTTTCAACCTCATCTTATAAATCATCATCTTTCCTGAGAAGTTAAATCAACCTGAGAAGTTCATATTGAAAACTTATCTGAAGGACTTTATTTCTTATAATATTCTTCTACTTGCTTAATCACATCATCAATTTCACATTTTTCCTCTTCTTGTTCTTCTTTTTCTTCAAATTTCTGAATTATCTATTCTTCCTCAATAGGTGTCAGAATTGATATTTTTTTCTTGGAGTTTCTACTCGTAATAGATCTTTAAGAGAAGATTCTTGTATCTGAATCTATTCTATGGCCTTCTCTGTATATTTGAGTAATTCTTGGACAATTGCATCTTATAAAATTTTCTCATTTAGCTTCTTCACTTTTTTATTCCTTTAATGGGTTTTCAGTAGTTTGGATTTTCAGGGCCTTTACCTTAGAAGGGTCTGGCTCAAATCTTGTATCTCCCTCCTTATTCTTTTTCTTATACTCCCTCCACTTTGCTACCACTTCAAGAGAGAATGTTTTTTTCTTTTTCTGATTTAGTGGAGCTGATTGAGTTCCCAGAACAAGCAATTTTTTTCTTTTGGTTCTTTCTCTTTCCTTTTCTTCTAAGTTTTATTGGATGTTTCCCCAACTTTCCCTTTCTTGACTAAGGCTTGAACTTCACTCTCAGAAAGATCATAAAATTCTCTGGATTTGTTTGTGAAACCAATTTTCATCCACTTTAGATTATCATCACTCAATAAAATGATATTGAAATCTATGGGTTTAGATTTTCATGGAATTTTAAAATATTATAAAAAGTGAATTCTGATCTTCAACAGGATCACTATATACATGATTATCTGAGACTTGAGAGTTCCATTCATTATGTGGGTGATTTTCAAAAAGATGTATTTCACCAGGTTTACTATTCTCAGAATAACCAAAAATTTCAATATAAAGATATCACCTTTCTTTAAAGAGTACTTGTATCTCTTTCACAGAATAATAAAACCCAGTACCTATATAGCTAACATTCTGATGTTCATTAAAATATGGTTGATCTTTGGTGATTTTATTCCCTTGAGTCCATGGAACTCAATTGCCTTTTCCTTCTCAATGTTTCCTGACTTATCAAGAAAATTCATAGAGAAATAAATTGCTTCACATTGATAAGTATTACCAAAGTTATTTGAAAACATATTTAATGATAAAATTTTGTTTTAACATAGATCTTAAATGAAAAATTTTCCCTTCCACATTCTTCAAAAAAATTCACTGTATCATAAAATTCTATTATATGGTTAGGATAAATTGGATCCAGAATCTTCAGATTAGAAACACAAAAACTCTCTCACCCATTGAGCTTGATAATATTTGTAATCAATGAATTTTACTTAATAAATAAATATGGGTCAACATCCTTTCTATGTAGATTTTCTAATCCTTGATTTTCTTGTTTAAAGACATCTAATTATGAAGGAAAAGTTCAACTGACGTTTGGAATGTAAGAAATCCTAGAAAATTGAATGACCAATTTGAAGAGGAATAGAGATTTGGAAAACAAATATTTGGAAAACTAATGTGGGGAACAAATTAGGGGGCCTTTATATAGGCTTAGAGGTGATAGTTCGAATGCCTAATTCAATCCAAAGGTTCAAATACGCTTGATCTGATATAAATGTTGAGATTAATTCCAAATAAGGATTTGTAGGGTTTTAAGGAAAAATTGGATTTAAGGAAATTGAATCTGGTATAATTTTCTTAAAACAATATGGAAATACCAATAGGTCAAGATTCAATTAAGAGAATTTAAGAAAGGAAACATACCTTCTAGAATAATTAGAAATAATTGTTAGTATTGATAATGTTTTTCTTGCACAAATTAGATTCAAGAAAATTTTATTAAGAAAAAAAATTTATCAATTTTGGAATTTTGGGTTCCAAAAACAATATCTATGGAGAAAATTGTTGGGTTCTAAAAAAATTTTATTAAGAAAAATGTTGGGTACACACTATGAAATGATGTTTTTTAATGTATGGATATAAGTATAAAAAAAACTTAATATAGAATATCACCTTAAAATTATCATTCCAAACTTTTTTTTAATGAATTAAAATATATTTAAGGGATATAATTTTGTAAAAATATCAGCATGTTGATCTTGCGTTCTGATAAATTGTAAAATAATATATCTTTTGAGTGTGTGATCCCCAAGAAAGTGGTACATAATGTCTATGTGTTTTTCATGAGAGTGATGTGATGTATTTTTGGTTATTTAAATGGAAATTGTATTTTTATACAATATCTGTGTTTTTTTAAAACTCATGCCATAGTTTGTGAGTGTGTGTTTTATCCACAATAGTTGAGCATAACAACTTCCACCTGATACATATTCAGCTTTAGATGTTGAAGGAGAAACTTAGTGTTGTATCTTTCATGACCAATAAACTAGTGAATCTATTAAGAAATGAAATGTTCTGGATGTACTTTTTCTATCCATTCTATATCCACCAAAATCAGCATCTGAAAAACATTAAAAAAATCATTTCTAAAAGAATAAAAAAGTTCTAAATAAATAGTTCCCTTTAAGTAGTGAAAATTATTTTTCCATGCTTTTAAATGAGATTATTTTGGATTAGATTGATATATTTCACATATGCTTTCTGAAAATATTACATCTATATGACTATCCATTAAGTATAACAAACTTAATATAATACCTCTAAAAGGTGTTTAATCTTCTCATTTCATAGCTTCCTCAATATCAATATAATTTGACGTACAAATTAGAGTGCATTTACTTTTAGTGTTTTCATATCCATACTTCTTAACAAGATATTTAATATAATTATGTTGAGATATATAAGTTCCTTTTGGTTTTTGAGATATTTGAAAGCCAAGGAAAAATGTTAACTCACCCATCATTCTCATTTCAAACTCATATTTCATAAGATTTGCAAAATAATCAGTTAAAGATTTTTGATTTGATGCAAATATAATTTCATAAACATATATTTGATCAATAAATATTTTTTTCTTATCTTTTATTTTAAAAATGTTTTGGATCAATAGTTACCTTAACATAATTATTTTTGTAATAGATTTCATGTAAGTATATCATACCAGTCTCATGGGGATTGTTTAAGTCTATATAAATAATTGGTAAGTCTGAAAACATATTTAGGATGTTTTGTGTCTTCAAATATATGAGGTTGTTCAATATAAACTTTCCCTTGAACATATCCATTAAGGAAACCACACTACTTGTCCCTTTGAAAAAATCTGAAAGTAAAGAATGCAACAAAGGGAAGTAGAATAAAAATAAATTCAAGTCTAGAAACTATAGAATAAGTTTCTTTATAGTCTATTCATTCTTATTGATTATAGAATTTAGAAACTAATATATATTTGTTTCCTACAATGATTTAATTTCATCACATTTATTTATGAAGACCCATTTTACTCCAATTACAGATGTTTTCATAGGTTTTCAACCAAGTTCCAGACTTTGTACCTTTTGAATTCATTTATATCATCTCGAATGGATTTATCTTATCGTCATAACCTAAGGCTTCATCAGTGCTTTTTTTGGTTCTAATTGGAAGAGGATTTCTAGATATTTTACTTCATTTCTTAGAGAACTTATTTTCCTTACAGGTTTATTTACATCACCAATGATACTATCACTAGGATGATTCTTAGGAAAGAAATTATTTGGGTTTTGTAAAGTCTGTTCAACTTAGGTTGCTTCCCAAATTGAAAATGACCACACAATTTTAAAGAATCAAATAGAAGCTTTGGTAGATCCTCAATAAGTCCATTATTTGATAGTTTACATAGGTTTATAAGGTTATATTTTCCTAGTATTCAATTCCATAACCAAGATTGATCATCTAGTGCACTAAGGCAAGGTAGGTCTTGGATCCTATGGTCTTATATGTTTAGTTCGTAAACATTCTGTTGCCTATGGGTAGAGATAATAAACTCTTCCTTGAAATTGGGTACTAAGAAATTTTCATTCGTAAGATTCAAAAGGTAACCTTCATTAAATAATTGGCTTATGATAATGAGGTTGTTCTTAAGACCATTAACCAATGAAGCATTTAAATCAATATTTTTCCAAGAAGAACTATGCTACCTATACCAACAATTTTTCCCTGAGCATTATCTTTGAAAGTTACTTTTCCATCTTTCGTATTGATAATCTTTTCAAAGAATTATCTGTTACCAGTCATACGAAGGGAACATCAACTATCATTGTACAATGCATTTTTATTGGTAATTTTTTAATTTTCCTAAAAATAAAAGTGTTAGTCTTTTGGAATCCGAACATTCGTGGATCCAGAAAATTCAGAATGTAAAATATTGGGAATCCACATTTTCTTAGAAAATTATGCCTTATGAAAACCTAATGTTTGAGATTTATTTAAAGAACAAATTTTATCCCAATTTCCACCATATTGACAATTAGTGAAAAATGAATCATTTTGGAGAAAAATCAATTATAACTAAAAATAGATTCTGAATGAGTATAACCAATTCATGAACTATTACTTATAGGAAGAATTTGTGAGCATATTTTATAAAATCCTTTCCTTCCTGATGTAAAATTTGATAAAAAATTCATTAATGAAAAAATTCAGATTTTAGTCTAATGACTAAATTCTTATCCTCAAAGTCATTAGTTTTAGAATATGATTAATTCTCTAAAATATTTTTCAAATAAATAAAATATTCAAGATCCCTTTAAAGTTTATCCTTCTCGGAATTAACTTCCTTAAGGTTTTTAGAAACACTTTCAAAATCATGATTTTTTATCAATATCCTTATAAAGATTTGAATCTTTATTTTAAAAACATAAATTGTAGAATTATATTTCTTTAACTTCTTATTTATCGTAAAATTATCATTTTAATGTAATTTAGAAAATTTAGAAACTTCTTTAAATGAAGGTAAGGTATTATCTTCTGATGAAGAATATTCTTCATCTAAGGATTCATAATATTCTTCATTATTTTTTTTAATTTTATGAAATATTGGTTAAGGATTCAGCATTGTAAACCTTATACATAAGAAAATGAATTTCAATGGGTACTCTGGCTATAAGACAAAATATTATTATGACCAAAAGATTCAAATTATGAAGATTCAGCTTAAGAGTCACCACCACTAGATCTCCAAGTGTCATTTTCTTCAAGAACATTCTTAGCCTTATACTTTTAATACTTATTTATATTGATTTTAGAATGATTTTTATTCCTATCATTTCTTTTAAGAATGGTAAAATTAGGTCTGATATGTCTATCTCTTTTTCATTCATAACAGGTTACTATAGAATCTTTCTTGTCCTTTGAATCTTTATTCTTATATATGTACTAAAAATAATTCTTTCCCACAATATTTTTCATTCTTCAAGAAAGATGTTCTAATTCCTTCTCATATTGATCAATATAACATGATTCACATATAACAATAAATTTATTTGATTTATATCTAGTTACCCTTTCTAGAGTCTTATCATTTGACGTAGCAGTGAAAGCTACACTTCCATTACCATTCATTTTTTTGAAATTAGAATCTATATTCATTATTGTTTCATGTAGAAGAAGAGTTCCAAATAACCCATCAAGAGTAATGTGAGATACTTTTCTATTCTCATCAATAGTTGCACTTTTATATTCCCATTCATTGGGAATGATGTTAATTATATTATCTACAAGAACTAAATCATCTATATCTTTATATCCCATAGATTGAAGACAGTTGACAATGGTCATAAATCATTGTTGTACTTTGAAAATAGGTTCTCCATAGAGAAATTAGAATCCATGATATTCTGCTCTTAACATATCTATTCTAGTTTCTATCACATTAGAAGTTCCAAAATTTGTAACTTCATGTTTCATCTAAATGTGGTTGGAAGCTTCACAAAAAGATATATGACTATATATATTCCTAGTCATATAACACAAAGAAGTATTTCATACCTTGTAATTTAATTGATATGTTAGTTTATCATGGTTAGTGATGGTTCTAAATACCTTATCTGAAATTTTGAAATATCCAGTGAGCATAACAAAATTTTCCACTCCATTGTTAATGAAAAAGTATTCATCCTATCACTCCATCAGTCATAATCATTACAATTAATGATTAGTGGTGTAGTATGATTTAGGTTTTCCATTGAACCATCATTCATTCCTACCATTCTATAAGAAAATATCTTTCCACAACACTTGTTAATAGTAAATGGTTATAAACAAGGATAAAAATCATTAATAAAAACATGATAAAGAAAGGTTAAAAAAGAAAATTTAGAGAAAAAAATATGATAATGAAAACTTATATGTGAGTATAAGTATTTGAGATACCTCGTATGATACCAATTGTTGGATCAAAATATTATATGTAGATGCTCAATTACATGAGGGGGTGAATTGTAGGTTTAGAAACATTCAATTTTATCCTTAAATAAATCTATGTTTAAAAATGTTAAAGAAGGTAAATTCACAAACCCTTTTTTTATAACTAATAAAAATCTTGTTTAAGATCCGGAAATATGGATCCGGAAAAGAAACTTATGAACAGATTACTTAAGGAAAAATTCTACCTTAAAGCGTATATAATCTTATTTATTAGAGTATGTAAAAGTAAAAGAAAGTATATGAAAGTTATACTTTCTTTCTTTATAAAAATACAATAGAAATAAAACATGAAACAAAAATAAAATAAAAAAGTATAAAATATTTTAACCCAAAGTGTAGGGTATCCAAAAACCTTGGATAAAGGTCCTTTGATTTATAATTTAATGAAATTCAGTCTTACCCACAAGGGTAGTCCCTTGATAAAAATATTGGAGTTTGTCTTGCTATCCCCACAAGCCTGAAACCATTAAGGTAGTTGACACCTCTATCTTTTTATCCATGTAAGTCCTCGATTGTACTCTTCCACAATCAGAGTCACAGAAAGAAACATGAACAAGATGTTTACATTTGAAAACGATTTTCATAAAACACACAAGCCACGAGAGTCTTTATCTCTCTTGAAATCACTTCACAATATGTAATCTCTAGGATAATCAATTGATAGATAGATCAATAATGAGATCTTTGAAATGAGATCATATTTTTAGGAAACACTTCCACAATTGGCTCCCTTCTCTAATGGTCATATTTTTCCATTAATCTCAGAGGGACCTATACATGTGCCACTCAATCAACGGTTTGTTAGAAATAAATTGTACGACATCGTTTTATATAGGAAAATCTTGGAAATCATTATAATGCTTAAGAATAAACAAAATATAAGGAAAATAATGTTACATAACCCCAAATGAAAAATCAGAGTCTAATGAAAAATATAAATTAGAGTCTAAATATATAAACAATCAGAATCTAGAAAAATGAATATTTGGATTCTATTATTCAAAGAATTTGGAGTCTCAATTCTATAGATTTCAGAGTCTTAATTCGAAGGAATTCAGAGTCATAATTATGAAGAGTTCAAAGTCTAAATTATGAGGAATTATGAGTCTTAATTTCAGAGAATTTGAAAAATGAATTTCAGAGAATTTAGAGTCTTAATTTCATAGAATATAGTGACTGAATTTTAGAGAATTCAGAGTTTGGATTTTAGAGAATTAAAAGTTTGAAATTATAAGAATTTAGTGTTTCAATTTCAGAGAATTATGATTCTAAATTTTAGAGAATTAAAATTAGAAATTTTAGAAAAATAAAAGTTTGAATTTCATAGTATTTAGAGAGTGAATTTCATAGAATTCAGGGTCTAAATTTCATAGAATTCGGATTCTTAATTTCAGGGAATTTAGAGTTTGAAAACCGAATGACTCGATATATAATGAAGTATAATATTCTGAGGTTTTAGATAAGGATATGAATTTTTTACTTAGAAAAAAATGGTTAGACATGGTTTTGTGTAGACTTTGAAAAAGGAATTTAAAAATAACGTGTGGAAAAAAAATTCTTAGAGAATGAAAATTTTCCTTAAGAAAATAATTCTTTGAGAAAGATAATTTTTTTTAACAAAATGTGTTTTTGATTTTCAAAACAAAGATTAATGGAAAAGTAATAAGGAAACCTTATTGTATCAACATTAGTGTTTTATAAATTTTACCACTATGCCACGTGCTATAATTTTCATGCAACACCTCTTAAATTTGGTATTTAACACTATGAACCCAATGCCTTAATTCTAGTATCCCTAGCATATTATTTAGCATTTTAACTAGTCATGAACCACATTATTGGACCTCCCTTATGGGTGTTCCCTCAACTAACATAAATTATATATTGTTTTTCTAATAAAACCCATCATGGAGGTGTATTATCTTCATAAAATGAAAATGTGTGGTAAAATTCAATGTCATAGGATGTGACAACCCCTTTATGTTAATCCCTAGTGACTAAAACAACTCCCAAATGATTATTTTGTATCTATTTTGGAATGAAAGTGGTGATCCTTTATAGAATTCATGTTGGTAAGGCCTATTTAATACATGTTTCATGTATGGTGTTATATTCCAGGGGTTGACCACCTAGCCCAGTAATTTTATTTAGATGCATTGGATCCCTTATTAATGTAAAGGACAACATATAAAATTAAATGACATGTTTATGGGAATGATCCTTTATTTGTGTCTAGTTATGGATTATTGCTTTCTTAGTACACAAACATTATTATTTTTAATAATTGGAATGAATAATGGGTAATCCCCTATTTTGTAAGTTGTTTTATGATGTGGTATTTTTATGAACATGAAATTATCCCCTATTAAATTAGATGATCAAATGAATTGTGAAACTCTTTCGACACTACTCAAATTCCATTTAAATAATTCATTAGATGGGATCATAGTTTTCTATTTGTTTTAGGTACCTCGGGAGAATTTTTTTTACCCTTTTTATAGATTTCCAAGAATACGCTCATAGGTTACTTGATTTGGATATACACAAGGAGAGATACTTGGTTGGTATACCTAATATGGTCTCTCCATACATTCTTACCTTCTTAATTGGTACCATTTCCCTTGGAGAGAACCCATGGATGAGATCAATGGTGATCTGGTTACACCATGCCTTGAGGTTTATTCAAACCCCAAAATTTGATACCTAGGATGGACTCAGAGGCTTATGACTTTACAAAATACCTAGAGTGGTACTTTGGATTCTATTTTGGAATCACCTTGGATGGACTTTGATGGTAATGGGTATCTATAGTTCTCATAGTGAGATACCTGTGATTCTTTTATGGATCATGTCAGACTTGATCAATGTGTCTCTCAATAAATTCTAATAATGGCATAATATTATAGACTGAGACTAAATTACTAGTATCTAAGGATGGGTCTATAAGGCCAAATCACATTCCTCAACTCGGTCCATTCTTTCCACATAGTTATGATGAAAATTATTACAACATATCACATTTTTATAGGTTAAGAAAAGTTCAAGGACATTCCATATTAGGCCAAAGTAGTTAGTGTTGGTTGGAAATCCCAGGAAAAACCTGAACTGATGTATTTATTTATTTATCACCATTCACTAATATTTTTACAGCACACTATCGCACATGATACTCATAGAATTGTTTATGCTTTAGACAGTATCGGTTTAAGTCAACTAAGTATATCTCATGCCTTGTAAGGGCCTACATTTCACTAGGGTAGCTGAGAAGTTCTAATTATTCACTGGTATATGGATTTTTTATTATGTTGTGAATGGTACATGGGAGATTAAGAACATAGGATTGAGTTCGTACTCAAGATGTTCCTAGAGTAATCCTTTGGGATTTTATCTTTTTACTGTATTGTATAATCTATTGTATTTTTCGTTCATGTACTTGAATTATCACATGGACATGCATGCATAGTTTTATATTAGTGATGGATATCCTCTTTTATTCAGTTATTATGTTTATCTTCCACTATTTATCTTCATTTATTACTGTTTGTGTTTATGTTTTTTGTTTTTTGATATGATATACCATTGTGATACTTTGATCATGAGGGTGTATTCTCCACACCATTACACTATCAGACACCTAAAACTAGTTCATATCCTCTAGCGTACAAGAAGGCACTCCTGAGGCGATATAGTGACTATTCAAGCTATTTGTTTCATAGTTAGTCTAGTTGGGACATTACACAAGGAACCACCAGGGGTAGGGTAGTCAACAACAACCACTACCCAAAAGTCCTAAATTTCCATAAAATTATTTCCAATAACTCCTTAAAAAATACAAGCCTAGTTTTGGGGAAATAATTAAACAAATGGTTGTAAATAATATTTAATTCCAAAAAACCACCAATGTACAAATTCCAAACCTAAAAACTCAATTAGTCCAACATACTAACTTGGCTGGTGAAATACAATGTCATGTGTAAAGAAAAATACCATTCAACCTCTAGTAAAACCCATGGATAATGTAAATGTTAGTGTTATCACCATTTTTAGTGGAACACGAAATAAAATATAAATGACCCTCTATTAGATTCATCCCTTCCTAAGGAAACCACTATTATAATCATAAAAAATATCCAAATAAAGAGAAACCTTTAATCCCTAAAAAATTACAAATATTTTCATTTGATTAACCACCAAGAAAAAACATTCTTATTCTATTTCCCCAATGGGATATCCAACTAAGAAAAACAAAATAAACTTATCTTGATAAAAAAAATATTGGAAACATTAAAAAAAGTGTAGTTTAACATATTTTTGATTGATGTTATAAACCAAAAACCATGATACCAAAAGTTTCTAAAGGATATTTATACACACTGAAGGTGAATTCAAGGTTATAAAAAGTGACATTTAGGAGTAATTTATTATCATTGATATATCCATCACTTCCCACAAAATTATATGATCCTAGAACATTCTTGATTCCATACACTATTGGGGAGAATTTATTTTTTGGTGCTATGATTTATTTGGTTACTTTAATAAAGGTAACACCTCACTCTATTTTATATTTATTGTAGGTTGGGGAATTTAATCCCATATGAATAGTCATTTAACTAAAAACCAGAGTATCACACTCCCCACTGGTGTGTTATTGGATGTCTTTAGGAGAGTAAAAAATTTATTTTTTTATGCTTATTTTTGTGTGCTTAAAATAGGAGATGATAGGATGAATAAACATGACGAAATTATATTGGGGGTAACTCTCTTAATAACCGGATAAACCATAAATAATGTTCACAATGATACACCATCTTTGGATTTTGGTCATGTAATTTTCCACTTCTATATCTTTGATTCAATGAAGAACCCCTTAGATGACCATTCCTCTATTTCAATTAATTATATTTATGTACACCTTTTCCCCAAAGAAACCTCTTTTCTTTATTTTAATCATATTTATGAGTTCTAATCATTGATATAAATTCTAGGTAATGATTCTTGTGTTCAATATTGTAATGGTTTAAGAAAATTTCATACATGTTTATTAATTGATGATTTCTTATGCACTGAGGATTCTATGACTGTTGAGGATAATTCTCTGCTTGTAAAAGCTTATTTATCATTTGAGGTTATTACCATTGAGTAGTAAGATGACAACATAAATCTATCATTTTCTAATTTCTTTCCATAAATCCAAAATACCAAAAAATTGGGACTTAAACCATTGTCTAAAAAATTGAAATATTCGTATCTTGAAAATGGAAACAAGAACCCTATCATCATTTCAAGTTCACTCTCTCTATACTACCACAAATATTCCTTTTGCAGCACTACCCTTTATCAGTTCTAGTAAAAGTGCTTTGATAAAGATCCCCTTTATCAATGCATTTTTACTAGCTCTAATAAAGTTTATATTTCAAAAAAAATTATAAAAATAATATATTTATATATTTATATATTTATATAGATATAAATATAATATATATAATTTAAATATGTTTTAGATAAGAAGAAATAGAAATTTAAACATAATATATATAATATTTAGTAAAAATGGTTTTTGAAATAATTTAAAAAATATTATTAATTAATAATTTTGTAATATTTATCAAGTAATAATAATTTAATAAAAATTTTAATACAAAAAATAATAATAAATACATAATCATAAATAAGTTGAGAATGAAACTCGAACTTCAAATGGCCATAACTTTTGATCTGAATGTTTGTTTGTGCTCAAACACATATCAATTTGAGACTATGATGAGCTCTATGCCTTAGTGACCCAAGGTAAACCCTTAATCCCATCTTTTAAGTAAAAAAATGACCATAAGGCCAACAAAACTGTGTTTTTAACTAGAACCCCAATTATTTATCATTCAATAGATTTTTAAGCTCCTTTAAGGGGTTCTTTTTCCCTTTTTCAGTAGAGACTGAATTTATTCATAGGGATTACATTTGTATTAATATTATGTCTTTGAAATTTAAATTTTTTTCACAATGTAGTATTATTTATAATCAAATATATAATAATATATAATAATATATAAATTTTATATATTCACTCATAAAAATTTGATTTTATAAATAAATAATTAAACATATTTACATATAGAATATATTTCTCAATATATAAGTGTTATCTAAACAAAAACTAATATCCATTTTATTTAAAACACAAATATATGAATATTTTTATATTTATATAGTGTGTGAGTGTCTCTGTACATACATACATATATATATATATATATTAGCATGTGTCTATATTTCCAAATAGATATATATTATCAATATATTCCAACACATATATATAAATATTAATATATCATATATGTAAATATATATAAATATATAAATACAAATAATTATACTTATAGATACACATATATATAATATATATATATATATGTGTGTGTGTGTGTATGTATGTTGTATATAGGTATTTATTTATTTATTTATAAAAAAATTAAAAAAATTATATTATAAATGTATTTAAAAATAATTTTATAAATATAAATTAATATAACTATACGTATATATTAATATAAATATATATTAATATATGAATAAAAAATACTATATTTATATATAAAAATAAATATATGTCTCATTAAATGGAGAAAAAACAAGATGGACGGGTGGTAATGCTACTAGCACGCAAGGGAGAGGTCACAGGCTCAAATCCAGGTGGAGGTAGAGGTGTGAGGGCATGTGAAGGGGGTGGGATAGAATAGTTAAAGGGGTAGGGTTGGGTGGGGGGGGATGGAGTGTGAGAGGGCGGGGAATCCTCACATTGTTGAAAGTGGGGTCAAGTGATTATAAAAGTGGGGTGGGTGTATACCATATGATTCATTGATATTTTTAAATTTATTTACTTTTAAAAGTGCTTTTAAAAAAGAACTAACAAAAGGGTCATTTATTAGTGATTTTTTAGCGATGATTAAAAGGACCCCATTTTAATATCATTTCAATAATCATCACTTTTTTAGTACTAATAATTCATTTCTATCACTGATAAAACCCTTTTTTATAGTAGTTCTGGAGCATGAATTGTGTTTGATTAATCTTTTTAGGGAGTTTAAAAAAGAATTGGGGTAGGAACTTATTGATATTAATAGTATTAGACCATAAATTTTCATGCATAATATGTTGCTAAATTATGATGATAGTCTATTGAGGCATGCACAACATGGACAAAACCTAAAAATCCTTGTGGTTGTTATAAAATAGGTAATCAAATTATTGGTTGTTGGAATTATCTACCCCATCTTTGATAGACAATGGGATAGTATAATGCAGGTAGTTCCGAATAAAAATTGAATTGGGGTAATAAAAAACAGTGAATTAATTCAAACTTGTGTTTAAATTATATGATCTTTCACACAAGGAAAGACCATTTCCCATTCCTATTCACTGACCATATTCTAGATCGGCTAGAAGGGAAGTTCCACTACTAATTTCATGATGGATATTCTAAATAACCTCATATCTATATTTCTGCATAGGATCATGAAAATACAACCTGAACTCACCTCTTTGAAATATTTTCATATAAGAGGATGCAATTGGGTATTTTAAATGCTGAAGGTACTTTCCAGTGATGCTTGGTTAACATTTTTGTGGATTACTTATATAATTTTATGGAATTATTCATGGATGAATTCACTATTTGTGGTTCCTTTTTTGATGACTGTTTGATTATTATTGAATATGTACTTCATGATTATATTGAAAATAATAATTTACTATATTATGATAAATTCCATTTCGTAGTGTGATATTGTATAGTAACTAGACATGTCATTTTTGGGGAAGGTATCCAAGTAGATAAATATAGGATTAATGTCATTTATTCCCTACCATTCAAAAAAATCGGTAGGATGTAGATTATTTCTTGGATCATAATGGATTTTATCATCATTTTATTCATGAATTTGGTAAAATTTCACTCCACATATCCCTCTTACTATAAAAAGAAATAGAATTTATGTTTGATAAAAATTGTGAGGTTGCTTTTACAAAATTGAAATGGAGTCTCACATTACCCCTTGTAATCCAATATCCTGAGTGGGATTTACCATGTCATCTCATGTGTTACACCTCTAACTATGTAGTTAGGGAAGTTATATTTCCAAAATTTGAACTATTTATATATTTCATTAATCATTCCTCACACACATTGGACCCCTTCAAAGAAAAAAACACCATAACTAAAAAATAATTCATTTCCATCATGTTTGCCTTGGATAAATATAGGTCATACCTTTTAGGTTTAAAAATAATTTTGTTGTCTAACCAAGAAGCACTATGATATATCTTTAAGAAACTGTAATATAATCCACCTTTATTCCTTTGATTCTCCTCCATTAACAATTTAATCTAGAATTTTGGGATAAAAAGAGAGCAGAGAGAAAAGTTGTTGACCATAAAAATTAGATTCTTCCATCTTTTGACATTAAATCAGCCCAATATTACCAAAAAATATATGTTTGTGGATTATAAATTGTATAAAGAGTAAAATGATATTTATTTGTATGATGACATTGTAAATTATTTAGTAACATCATTCATTCAAGTTGATTTAAAAGAAACCATGCTAATCACCTAAAACAAGAGTATCATTGGTAAATATTGGATGAACCACAACTTTTGAGCACATGTAGTTATCATTTAAATAGGAATTTTATTCAAGACATAATGTTTCAATACATTATTAGGTTCTTCTATACTCTTTCATGTTGGGTCCACTTTGGTCTCGAACAGACAACTCATAAGGTCTTTGATTCTAGTCTATTTTGTCCAAAACAATTTTGTGATACCCATGGGTTTTTTCAGAACATTTACTCATTGTAAAATGATAGGGAATGTATTTTAAAAAATGAAATTCTATAAGAAATATTTATCTTTCAGAATATTTTTTATGTTTGGGGAATTTAATTTATGGGTAAATTTACCAATTCATTTGGAAAATTGTATATTCTTCGGGTAATAGATTATGCTTCAAAATGGGTAGAGGCACAAGACTCAAGGATTTATTATTCATAGATAGTTTTGGAATATTTTAGAACCCAAATTTTCTATATGTTTAAATTAAACAGTTTTATCATTAGTGACCAGGGTTATCATATCTTCAATTGAACAGTGAAATAACTTTTTCATCAGAATAAGGTTGGGCATTTAGTTTCTACTACATATCACCGATTAATCCAAGCTTAAAATAAATAGTTAAAAAAATTATTGAAAAAATAGTTCAATCAAATAGAAAATATTAGATTCATTAAATCTATGTGTTATTGTGTTCTTGTCTTATTACCATGAAAACTCCCATTATAATTTAACCTTATCATCTAGATTTTTTAAATATTTATCACCCATAATGAGATAGAACACCTTTCATACTAGTCCATTAAACAATACAATTCAAATATTTCTGGTGCATGTTCTCAATAGAATTTATAGATTCAAGAGATGTGAGAAATGTAATGTGACTCTTATGAAAACTCCTAAATTTATACATAGATAACTAAGGATACCCATGAATTAGTCATCATTAATAATTAATTCTACATTGGGAGGAATGTACTCATTTTCAATATAAGAATAAATTTTCACCTAGGAAATATTTTTTACCATTGGTTTTTTTCTATACACTATTACAAATGTCTATTCGTATTGTGTTGTGTGAAATAAAAATTAATAAAAAACAACCAATAACTATTAATTTCTAGTGGTTGAAGTATGTTTACAAAACCATTCTAGAGTCCCCAGTGGAGGAACTCTGCCTTCATGAAGAAACCTACCAATGACACCCACAATGTTCTATCCTTCCTTCCTAAATTACCTTTTATTACAGTGTGAATAATGAAACATCTTGGTGTGAGTGGGTGGGGTGGGGGTGTGCGAACATTCATGGGTTATTTAGGTTTTTTATTTTTTCCAATTATATTCTTCACTTACTTGATGTAATTTTAACTTCCGCCTCTCTTTCCACCCTTTTTTATTATAATAATCATATTTTATTCACATCTATTCATGAATAATATTGAAAATTCATGACGAATACCCATATTTGAAGTTATTTTATCACTTAAAGAAAATTTTATACAATTATTTAATGTGAGTTAGTGCATGGAATTAAAATTGAGGGGGTTATTTTATGTTAAACTTATTATTTTTCTTAAATTATTATATCATTAAAAAAAATTGATTTATTGTTACCTTGTGTGCGAGTGTCTGTGGGTTAATTATTTAATTTTCCATATCCACACAAATTTATAGTCAACCATTATGTTTGATAATTTATTACATAGTTGAAGGTAATTATAATTTAGGTTAATGATACTCATATTTCCAAAATGATTTTTCAATATGTTAATTTCTTATCTTATATGTTTCATTACTATACCAGATTGACCTATCCATGTTTACGAGTAATCTGGTTGTTGTAAGCCCTAAAAAGAAAAAAATTAAACAAAAAGAACAAAAATAAATAATTAGGGGAGTGATGAAATATACAACGTATTGGGATATCTAGGTTAGGATCTTGAGGTATGGATTCCAAGATTTTAAAAATGGCATGTCTTTAAATATTATTTCGAAGGATATAAGGAATGTTCAGTAGAAAGAATCAGGTAATTTTTTTAAATAATCTATATTTACTGGATAGAAATTGTAAATAATAACATGAAATTTTTATCACATAAATATATGGATATTTAGTGACCTGGTTGACTTATAAATTCATTTCTAGGACTAGTATCATATATATCCTTGAAATTTGTTCTAATTCTATTTATAAGACATTAATTTCCATGTTTACCGAGATTAACTCTTCGGTGTGAGTCATCCTTTTCTCACTATGATACCATGAATTTAATTTAATATGAATGATAAATATGTATGATATAGAGAATATCTTCATGATATTTTTTTAAAAAAATTTGATTTTTTTAGGAAGTGAAAATATTTACGTGTGGGGGTGTGATTGTGTAATGATTAAATATTTATTAAACCCATATACCATTGTGTTAAAATGAATTTATATTATAAATTACAAATATATTAAAAAATTTCAATTCACATTCGGTCGAATTTGTTAATTTTTATCACTATTGAAAAGTTCAATTTACTTGATCTGATGTTTACATTATGGGTGGATGTTACTTTTTATATCCCATGTTGGAATTAAAGAAAAATTAGCAAGAATGTGCAAGAGCTAAAGAACATATATGAACTCAAATTCTCACTAATTATTATATATGAATATAATTGGATTGATATATTGTGGGTGATTGTAAAACCATCTAGTATACATTTTTATGGAATAACAGGGATCCCGGTTTATCCATTTTGAGGCCCAAAATGCGCCATCATTGGAAATAATATTCACTATTCACAATCTCAAGGTCACTTCTTTAATTTATCCATATCTCAGGATGGAGGATTCTAAATGATGTGATATTTTCATTATATATACTAAATAGGTATTGAAACAAATTTTTAGTTATTCAGAAAGTGATAAAAGTCTGTGCACTATCCCAAATCTATGATCCATGTGGCATATCAAAATTTAGATGCCCAAAACCACTTTATAATTTTCATATAAAACGAATCATTGAGAACTTTTTATGTTTTACTAGGGAGAAAATATAATATATTTTAGATACCCAAAGGAATATTCAATTTACTGTATAATTTTTTAAGGCCTCTATATTCATAGAAAGATCAAGGATGATGGTGAACTTCTACCCTTACCTCTTCCTCCTTTTGATGAAGAAATAAATGGTGGTTGGCCATTTCTAGGAGGATACATAAACATCGAGAGTGAGGTTAGAATATTTTTCTTCTACTAGTTTGGTATAATTTTTATATGTGACATTTAATTTAATATTTAACTTAACATAATTATCCTTTAGATGCATTTTTTGGTACAATCAAGTGAAAATATTTCATTCCAATATCAAATAGGTTGAGATTTTAAGTGGGAATCTTGGATTGATCTAATAGTAAAACACAAGTATTCTTTTTCTCTCACACATATATGTGATTTTAGTATTCTTTGTTAGAACTCATTCTATGCTTAAGGTCTAAACCTTTACCACACAATTGTTGTGTTATGGGGTGGTTATTTTTGGATCATTTTAAAAGGCATGATGGAAATCAATATCATGATTACCCTTATCCAATGTATTACATTGAAACATGTGTTATTTTCAGCATAATTAACCAACTAATATGTGTAGTTAAATTCAAATAACCCACTTCTCTCATAATTATAAAATCCTCACCATTTTTTGTAAACAACTCAACTCTTTAAATAAGTCATATTATTTTTAAATTTTTTTTTCAACACCATCCCCTATTTTATTCATATTATTACATATAAACACTATAAATATAAAATTATCCTTAATAGATAAACTAGGGATTTCACTATGCTTACAATAAACTTTAAAAACATAATAAATTTCGCACATCATGATTATGAAGTCAATCAAACTTCTATAGACCCTTTTCTATACATTTCATAGGATATAGTCATCATCATATCATAGGGAATAAAATCATAATAAAAGGGCTAGATCATATTCCTAGTAAGGTAAAGTCTCACAATAATTATCAAATCATAAATATGAATGATAATATGTGGAACAAAATAATATTTTATTAAAAGATCCTGATAGTATAGATGATAATCATTACACTTGGTAGAGAAACATAAGATGCAACATCCCAAGTAAGTAAAAAATCATGGATTTTCATATCTATGTCTATTTCTGAATTAGATATTGTTTTAAAGGCTTAAAATGAGAATAAAAACAATCTTAAACATAGAATTCTCTAATATTTTCTAAAAGATTCTTTTACCACCTTTTGATGGTGAACCATTTTTAAATCTATCTTTTGACAATTTTATAATATCTATTTCTCAAAATAAAATTATTATTTAGTATCAGGACATTGAAATTTACTTTGGATAAATTTTTGGTATTTTTCTGACAATGTTGATTTTTTAATGAATAGTGAAAAATACTGCATTTTACATCAAAACTGCTTTTTCATATAATTTAATTATATAGATAAATTATCTGTTTAATTGGTTTTAAAGTTTAAAGAGAATATATTTTTACCATTTAATCCAATGGTGGTCATTGTAATTAATTTCGCTTTTAAATTGGACATAAACAATTGTCAAACTTTTGATAGATATTGTTTCTAAAAAACCCGCTATTTGTTTTGACAACAGGAATTATTTTTAAATTAATTACTAAAATTTTTGTGTTTGGAATTTCGTAAAATGGATTCCATATTTGGAATCATAAGGTACAAATTATGTAATTAAGACTCTTGTTTTTGGACATTATGAATAGTAATGACGGTAATTATCTTTAATTATCGTGATTAATTAGTAATCGGATAGTTATGGGTAATAAAATAATATCATAATAATAATAAATGACCCCAACATGTATACTAATTCTACTGGTTGTGTCTTGACCGACCATGGGATGCCTTATTCCAAACATTAGGACCCCATGGAATCACTTTTGGGTAATAGTGACATTTTATTATATTATTGTTTTAAACGGAATGTATAACCAAAGTATGTATCACCCAAGTAAAACAATTTTAGTTTTGTCTACATAAATTATATATTAGACAATAAATATCTAATGTAAATCTAAAAATATTTCCTACATCATAGTATTTTCTTTATAATTTTTAGACATTAAATAAATTAAATTATTTCTGACACCATGATGATGCAGCGATTACCTCATGAATGAACGATTTAAGTAAAATGAAAATAAAATGTAAAGTCTAAGACTTGAACTTGTCAAAAACCTATTGGATGGGTGGCTTTATAACTCTTATCACCTTATACTTGAAATATATAATTGTGGGACCTTTAAAATCTGAAACTCATTATATAATAAAGTAACATTTCTTGACTTTCGAAGAGTGACCATCCTCCCTCTTATAAAAGGCCCCCACCTCTATCGCCTTACCCACACCTCTAAAGCCATTGGATTGGCCAAGATCAGAAATTTTTATCACTCCACATCCCTATATTAATCCTATAAGCCTTCCCTTAGGTATAAATTTCTTCAAGAAACCCTTTTGGTTCAAACCAAGAGGAGTTACCCGATTTAAAGGTAATGTCTTCAATTGTGTTGTTTTGTTTTATTTTGCTTCTCTAACCCCCTAAACACTTTTTATAATTTTATTTTGTAAAAACACCAGTATATTCAATACACTAGGATGTTTTTATGAGAAGTATTTGATTTACACATACACACACCTTCGTCTAATGGTTAATGAACATACTATTTCCGTGAGTGGTGAATTACTGCCTCACGAAACGATGATTGTTCAATATTCTTTTAACAACATTCATGTCATCCATTAAGATGTAACTATATTTATATATGATATATATTATGTTTATTTTTTCCTAATTCTTCTGTATTTTTCATTTATGTCATACCTTTATGGTTTCCATTATGGGTAAATGTGATATCTTCATTTTAGGAAGTGTGGACTACCGCCCCCTCAAAGTGATTTGATTTGTTAATGCCATATGTGGGATGTATAAAGGTTGGATTTAATGATATTATATATGATATTATACGAGAATTATAATATATATTTATATCATTATGATTTCACTCCATTAAATACTAAATAGAAATTAAAGTAGCGTTCATGCGTACGTATGGCTTACCGTCTCCATGAATGGTGCATTTCATTTCTTACCTCTAAATGTTATGTAATATTATAAATGAATGTATATAATAGATATATATGATATATAAGATATGTACATCATGAATATAATTATGGATATAATGGATATTTTACCACATGAACAACTTGTAATTATAAGGTGTTTATTTTTGACTCAAGTACCAAAGATTGACAAAACGACCGTTATTAACTTAAATAATTACATAATGTTCATAACATGGTAATAAGTGATATAAAAGGAATAATGAACTTGAAAAAGGTTCTTAAGAAAGTATAAATTAACTTTAGTTTAATATTTAGGAGATTAAAGAACGATCGAGTCACGTTGGACACGAGGTATGGGACTTCATCTCAATCTTCTTTAATTGAGGAAGATTTTGTTTTATACAAAAATTTATTTTATAAGGTGCATAAAATCCTTTGAATTTTACTTTTATTCAAAAGGAATCTTTTATATACTAAGTAAAAGGGATTTTTTTGTCCTACATATGCGGCGACAATGACTTCTCCGCTGTCGTGACCATTATTGGAGTTTCAGCTTCCTCTGCAAGCAATAACATTTCTTAAATGAAAAATAAATAACATGTTTTACTTTTATTGTATTTTGGTATTGAACGTTTTTTTGATAATGTTTTTATTATATGAATGAGTTGTATTGATATCTTGTGATTGAAATGTGGAAATGTTTTTTTTATTTTATGCATGTTTTATATGATACGATTATGTTACGGTTCTTGGGAATTGTTTATGAAGATGGGTGGTTCCGTGATAAACTAAGGGCGGGTGAGCCCAATATAGCTCTCCAATGCATTGGGTAATGTGAAGGAGTTAAACACTATGGTTTCTCCGAAGCGATTTAGGGAATATACTGTGATGGGTATTTCAAATGTAACCATAAGGGTTACTCCCTACATAAGAATGTTATGAAAGCCTCAATATAACTTTATGTTTTATGTTTTCTATGAGTTATTCATTAATCTTATGATTTCATTAATTCTTATGTATACATGGAATAATGTGTTCATTCCATAGTTTTATATCCCTTTATGAGCTTCTTATGCTCATCCCATGTTTTTGAAATGTTTTTCACTGGTCAAGGGAAAGGAACATGATGTGATGATAGTGTCAAGGAAGTGTCAAGAAAGAATCCATGTTTTATTATAAATATCTTTCCTTTGATGGGGAAAAATAATACTGCCTTTTATGTAACCACCTTGTTGAAATGTAGAATGTAATGCATGATTTATGATCTAATTCTCCGAAACTCTAAACCTGAAAAGATCCTCAATGTGTATTCTCGAAATAACTCAAGGTTAAGTGATGTTTAAGGCTGGGGCCTTATAGTTGGTATCAAAGGTCAGGTTAGATTACTTTAAGAGTTAGAATTATCTTAAATGATTATCCAAAAATATTTATTTTGTGGTAAAATTGAAATGATATATCATTTTAGGATTACAATGTTTCTTCATATAATACATGTTTGTTCAGAATGGTTTTCTACAGAGGAAATAGAGAAGTAGTGCTAGGAAGGCATACAGAAGGAAATGACCTTCCAAATCAGTATCCTGAGATGTTTGGAATTGGAACGAAATAGTTTTTTGCAGTAATGGAATAGTTGACTCAAGCGATAAATGGTGGTGGTATCCATGCATTAAATCATCCAGATCAACCACAGAGGAACATGTCAGTGGTGGAACATTTCATGAGGAAACAACCCCCATCATTCAGAGGATCATCTGACCCTATGCCTGTTGAAGGGTGGATTAAATCACTGGAGAATATTTTCGATGTCATGGGGTGTTCAGACAATCAAAAGGTTAGTCTTGATGTTTAACGTTTTTAGGGTGAAGCAGATCAGTGGTGGTCGATGGTTAAAAATATTAGGGACGTTGATGAGATTGATGCTCTTGACTAGGATGAATTCAAAGGTATGTTTCTTGAGAAATATTTTCCTAAGGCTGTTCAACTTAGGATGGAAAACAAATCATGGAATTAAGGCAAGAGGACGACTCAGTGGCTGCTTATGAAGAAAAGTTCACTCGATTGGCAAGGCATGCTCCAAATTTTATCCGAGACCTTGATAGTAAAATCAATCTTTTTAACTCTGGATTAAAGCCAAAATATCGAAGGGATTTAGCTTCTCGTGAGTTCAAATGTTATGAAAATCTTGTTCGATGTACTGAGAAGGTGGAAATGGAGTATTCCGATTATCAAGTGTTCTATAATAACCAGCAGAAGAAGAGACTGAGGTGGTAGGAGAAAGGGAAGAATCTTTCAAAGAGGTCCGATGGTAAGAAAACTATGTTTTTAGTTTGTGATAAATGTGGTAAAAGGCATGCTGGGGAATGTCTTCTGAATTTTGTAAAGTGCTACCGATGTGGTAGGATGGGACATAAGGCTCATGATTGCACTAAAAAAGATCAGGGTGATGGTAAGACCAAATTTGATTTACAGTTAGTGAAATGTTTCAACTGTAATGAGATGGGTCATTATGCAAATGAGTGTTCGAAAAAGAGCTCAAATGATGGTAAGAAGTCATACTACAAGAATAAAGGTGTGGTGAAATCCTTTAAAAATACTTCAGTAGATGTTGGGCCATCAAATGAAGTGATATCAGGAACATTGTTTGTTTTTTCAGATTATGCCAATGTGTTGTTTGATTCGGGGTCTACAGATTCTTTCAACTTTGAAAAAATTTCTAGTAAATTGGGAATTCTATCTCAAGAAATGACTCCTGAACTTGTGGTAAAAACACCTGGGGAAATGTTGAGGAAAAAATAATTTATAAGAATCTTCCTATCCTTATCCGTGGAAAGTACCTACTTGAAGAACTTATTATTTTACCTCTAGTAGAGTTTGATGTTATCTTGGGTAGGGATTGGCTCTTTGTTAACTATGCTAAGATTGATTGTAGAGGTAAAAAATTTTGTTTTCAGAAAGACTTTCAGTTTGTGTATAAGAATGAACCCTTACTATTGATAACAAATAAAGCGGCTGCAAAACTTGTAAAATATAGAAATGAATGTTAACTTGAACATATTGTTGAAAATAAAGGAACCGTTCAGATTAATGATGTGCCAATGGTAAATGAGTATCCTGACATTTTTCGGAATGAGTTTCATGGAATAATACCAGATCGGGAAGATGAATTTACTGTTGACTTAGTTCCTGATGCTAATCCAATTTCAAAACCCCCTAATCGAATGGATCCAATTGAAATTTTAGAGTTGAAGGAACAATTACAAGATTTATTAGAGAAAGGATTCATTCGACCTCGACCATCGCCATGGGGTGCTTCTGTCTTATTTTTGAAAAAGAAATATGGTTCTATGAGACTTTTCATTGATTATAATCCCTTGAATAACATCACTGTTAAGAAAAAATATCCATCGCCTCATATCGATGATTTATTTGATCAACTCCAGGGAGCTCAGTATTTTTTAAAGATCGACCTGAGATTGGGGTACCATCTGTTGAAGGTAGAGGAAGTAGATGTTCTGAATATTGCGTTTCATACAATAAATGTCCTTCATGAATTCGTAGTAATGCCTTTTGGGATAACCAATGCACCTACTGTATTCATGGAACTTATGAATAGATTTTTTCATGATTTTATGGATAAGTTTGTGGTTGTTTTCATTGATGATATTTTGGTGTTTTCTAAAAGTAAAGAGGGGAATGAAAGTCATTTAAGAGATATTTTGAAAACCTTAAAAGAAAAGAAATTGTATGGGAAATTAAGCATGTGTGAGTTTTGTTTGCAACAAATTTCTTTCCTTGGTCACATTGTTTCTAAAGATGGAATGACTATTGATCTTGCAAAAACAAAGGTTGTTGAATAATAGACAAGACCAACAAATGTAACTGAGATTCATAGTTTTCTTGGTTTGGAAAGCTATTACTGAAGGTTTTTTAAAAACAATTCATGGTTATCTAGTCCAATGACTAAGCTAACTCAGAAGGGTGTTGAGTTTATCTGGACAAAATAATGTGATGATTGTTTTCAGGAGTTGAAATGAATATTGGTGAATGCTCCGGTTTTGGAACTACCTTCTAGGAATGGTGAGTTTGTTATCTAAAATGATGCTTTATTGAAAGGAATTGGTTGAATCCTAATGTAGAATGATCAGGTAATTTCTTATTCTTCAAGTTAATTGAAAACTCATTAAGTAAATTACCCTACACATGACTTGGATTTAGCTATTGCTATTTTCACATAAAAAATTTGGAGGCTTCATTTGTATGGTGTAAATTGTGAAATATATACTGATTACAAAAGTTTAAAGTATATATTCACTCATAAATAATTGAACATGAGACAGAGAAGATGGCTAGAATTAATCATGTATTATGATTGTACAATTCATTACCATCCGGGAAAAGATAATAAAGTGCCTTATGCTTTGAGTCGAAAAAGTAATGCTTCATTAACCATGTTACATTTGGAATGTGATCCTTTGGTTAATGATTTGATGAAATTTGGCATAGAAGTTGTTGGTGCAGGATTTTCCTCTGTTTTGTTTCTGGTATCAGTGAAATCATCTCTATCAGACAGAATTAAGCAAGCACAGAAGAAAGACGATGAGTTGTAGAAAAAGGTAGAGCTGGTTTAGAAGGGTATGTTTCCTGAATTCAAAATTGATAATGATTGTATTTTGAGATTTGGGAAGAGATTGTGTGTGCATTGTGATTCACAGTTGAAGAGAGAGTTGTTATGTGAGTCTCATAGTTCTCTGTTTTTAGTTCATCCATGTAGTACTAAGATGTATAGAGATCATCATGAGTATTACTGGTGGGATGGAATGAAAAGAGATATTGCTGATTTTACTATGGTGTATTTGACTTGTCAACATGTTAAAGCAAAGAAGCAGTTACCGAAAGGGATTCTTCAGCCTTTACCAGTTCCAGAGTGTAAATGTGAGAATATATCCATGGACTTCATTGTGGGATTGCCGGAGTCACCTCGAGGTAATAATGAAATCTAGGTTATTATTGATCACTTGACTAAATATTCTCATTTCCTTGCTATACAAGATACTTTTTCCCAAGATCAAATTTCTCGTTTGTATCTAAAAGGATAGTTCGGTTACATGAGGTTCCCCTATCCATTGTATTTGATCATGATCCCAGGTTTATTTCTAACTTTTGGAAAGGCCTTCAGAAGTTGTTGGGTACTGAATTAAATTTTAGTACAGCTTTTCATCCTCAATCAGATGGGAAGTTAGAACGAACAATTCAGACATTGGAGGATATGCTACATTCTTGTTCAATGGATTATTAGGGAAGTTGGGACCAACATCTTTCTCTGGTTGAGTTTTCTTATAATAACAGTTTTCATTCCAGTATATAGATGGCACCATTTGAGGCATTATATGGGAAGCGGTGTCGAACTACAACGTTTTGGGAATAAGTGGGTGAAAGGAAGTTGATGAGACCAACATTGGTAGAAGAGTTGGTAGAAAAAGTTCAGCTGATACAGAAACACATGAGAATAGCTCAGAGTAGGCAGAAAAGTTATGTAGACGAAAGGAGTAAGGATATCTCTTTTGAGTTAGGTGATCATGTTTTTCTCAAAGTATCTCCATGGAAAAGTGTGATGCAATTTGTTAAGAAAGGAAAGTTGAGTCTAAGGTTCATTGGACCATATGAAATTCTGGAGAGAGTTGGATAAGTTGCATACCGAGTGGCTTTGCCTCCGAGTTTATCTTAGGTACACAATGTTTTTCATGTTTCAATGTTAAGAAAGTACATGCCAGATCCATCTCATGTTTTGAGTCCAGAGGTAGTTCAGCTGGAAGAGAACCTATCTTATGAGGAACAACCGGTCCAAATTCTTGACCACATGGAGCAAGTATTTCGGAATAAGTTGATTCATCAAGTAATGGTTTTTTGGAAAAACCACATTATTGAAGAGGCAACATGGGAATCTGAAAATCCAATGAGGTATAAATACCCCCACTTATTCGATAAGTAAATAAATTGCGAGGATGCAATTATCTAAAGGGGGAAGGATGTAACATCCCAAGTAAGTATAGAATTATAGATTTTCATAGCTATGTCTATTTATGAATTAGATAATGTTTTAGAGGCTTAAAATGAGAATAAATCCAATCTTAAGCATAGAATTCATTAATATTTTTTAAAAGATTGCTTTACCGCCTTTTGATGGAGAACCATTTTTAAATCTTTATTTTCACAATTTTATAAGCTATATTTGTCAAAATAAAATTATTATTTATTATTGGGACATTTAAATTTACTTTGGATAGATTTTTGGTATTTTTCTTAAAATGTTCATTTTTTAATGAATAGTGAAAAATAATGCATTTTACTTCAAAACTGCTTTTTCATATAATTTAATTATTTGAATAGATTATTTTTTTAGTTAGTTTTAAAGTGTAAATAGAATATATTTTTACTATTTAATCAAATGGTGGTATTTGGAATTAATTTCACTTTGAAATTGGACATAAACAATTGTCAAACCATTTATAGATATTGTTTCTAAAAAACCCGCTATTTGTTTTGACAACGGGAATTATTTTTAAATTAATTAATAAAATTTCTGTGTTTGTAATTTGGTAAAATTGATTCCATATTTGGAATCATAAGGTCCAAATTATGTAATTAAAACTCTTTTTTGGACATTATGAATAGTAACGATAGTAATTATCTTTAATTATCGTGATTAATTAGTAATCGTGTAGTTAAGGGTAATAAAATAATATCATAATAATAACAAATGACCCCAAAATGTGTCCTAATGCTAAGTATTGTGTCTTGGAAGACCATGTGATTCATTGTACCAAACTTTGGGACCCCATGGAATCACTTTTGGGTGATAGTGACATTTTATTATATTACTTTTTAAAGGGAAAGTATAACCAAAGTATGTAACACACAAGTAAAACAATTTTAGTTTTGCTAAATATATGATATCTTAGACTATAAATATTAATTTGAAAGCTAAAAATATTTCCGACATCATAGAATTTTTTCTATAATTTTTAGACAATAAATAAGTTAAATGTTTTATGACCCCATGATGATGCAGCGATTACCTCATTAATGAATGATTTAAATAAAATGAAAAGATAATGTAAAATCTAAGACTTAAACTTGTCAAAAACCTATTGGATGGGTTTATTTCGAACTATAATCACCTTATCCTAGAAATATATAATTATGGGACCTTTAAAATCCAAAACTCATTATATAATAAAGTAAAATTTCAAGACTTTCCAAGAGTGCCCCTCCCCCCTCTTATAAAAGGCCCCCACCTATACCACCTTACCCATACCTCTCAAGCCATTGGCTCGGCCAAGATCTACTCATTATATCTCTCCACATCCCGATATTCATTCTAGAAGTCTTACCTTAGTCAGAAAGCTCTTCAAGAAACCCTTTTGGTTCAAACCAAGAGGAGTTACCCGATTTAATGGTAATGTCTTCGCTTGTGTTCTTTTGTTTTATTTTGCTTCTACAACCCCCTAAACTTTTTTTATTATTTTCTTTTGTAACAAAAACAGTATCTTAAATATACTAGTATGTTTTTATGAGAAGGATTTTATTTAAACTTACACACACCTTCGTCTAATGGTTAATGAACATACTGTTTTTGTGAGTGGCGAATTACTGCCTCACGAAACGATGATTGTTCAATATTATTTTAACACCATTAATGGTGGCCATTAAGATGTCACTATAATTATATATGATATATATTATGTTTATGTTTTCTTTATTATTATGTATTTTTCATTTATGGCATACCTTTATCGTTCCCAATATGGGTAAACACGATATCTTAATTTTAGGAAGTGCGGACTACCGCCCCCTCAAAGTGATTTGATTTGTTAATGCCATATGTTGGATGTATAAAGGATGGATTTTATGATATTATATGGGAATTATAATATACCTTTATATCATTATGATTTCACTCCATTAAATATTAAATAGAAATGAAAGTAGCGTTCATACGTACGTACAGCTTACCGTCTCCATGAATGGTGCATTTCATTTACTACCTCTAAATGTTATGTAATATTATAAATGCATGTATATATTGGATATATATGATATATATGATATTTACATCGTGAATATAATTCTGGATATAATGGATATTTTACCACATGAACAACTTTTAATTATGAGAAGTTTATTTTTTACTCAAGTACCAAAGATCGACAAAACGACCGTTATTAACTTAAATAATTACATAATCTTCATAACATAGTAATAAGTGACAGAAAAGGAATAATGAATTTTAAAAAGGTTCTTACGCAAGTATAAATTAACTCTAGTTTATTATTCTGAAGATTAAACAATGATCGAGTCAATTCGGACATAAGGTATGTGACTTTATCTTAATCTCATTTCATTGAGGCAGATCTTGTTTTATACACAAGTTTCTTTTATACGGTGTATAAATCCCATTTAATTTTACATTTATTCAAAAGGAATCTTTTATATAAGAATAAAAAGGGAATGTTTTTTTGTACATATGCGGAGACAAACACTTCTCTTCCACCGTGACCATTATTTGAGTTTCGGCTTCCTCTACAAGCCGTAACATTTTTTTAAATGAAAAATAAATACCATGTTTAACTTTTATTTTATTTTGGTATTGAAAATGGTTTTGATAATGTTTTTATTATATCAATGTGTTGTATTGATATATTGTGATTGAAATGTGGAAATCTTATGTTTCCTTTATGCATGTTTTATGTGATACTATTATTTTATGGTTTTTGGGAATTGTTTATGAAGACGGGTGGTTCTGTGATAAAATAAGTGCGGGTGAGATCGATATAGCTCTCCAATGCATTGGGTAATGCAAAGGAGTTAAGCCCTGGGGTTCCTTTGAAGATATTTATGGAATATACTTTGATGGGTATTCCAAAAGTAACCATGAGGGTTACTCCCTACGTAAGAATGTTATTAATGCCTCAAGTTACCTTTATGTCATATTTTTTCTATGAGTTATTCATAAATCTTATGATTTCATGAGGTATGATAATGTGCTTATGTTTCATGAGTAAAGTATGATTTCATTAATTCTTTTGTATACATGGAATAATGTTTTTATTTCGTACTTCTATATCCCTTACTAAGCTTTTTATGCTCATCCCAAGTTTTTGAAATGTTTTTCATAGGTCAAGGGAAAGGTACATGATGTGATGATAATATCGAGGAAGTGTAAATAAAGAATCCATGTTTTATTTTAAATATGTATCCTTTAATGTAAAAAAAGAATATTGTCTTTTATGTCACCACCTTGGTGAAATGTGGAATGTAATGCATGATTTATGATCTAATTCTCTAATACTCTAAACCTGAAAAGATCCTCAATATGTATTCTTCAGATAACTCAAGATGAAGTTATGTTTAAGGCTGGGGCCTTATATATGACCATAAAAATATAATCAAGGAATAATAAAAGTCATGAAATGTGTCAAAATACATCATAAAAATCCTAAAACATGAGATTGTTACATAATAGTGCATACTATATTAAAAATTATGTGTAACAAGAAAAAATGAAATTTTATATAAATAAAAATCATTCTGTTAATATTTAATAATGTAAAAAAAATAGAAATTTGGAATAACATGATAAAAACAAGGAAATTTGGTACAATCATGAAAATATTAAAACTTTTGTGAGTAAACTCATTATTCTTATCCATATGTGAACAAACTCATTATGACCACACTAGAGAATGTGAGTAAAATCATTTTTCCAACACCCATTGAAAAAAATCATTACGTCAATTACTTACTATATCATGAGATATAAACTTAAAAAATTCAATTTCGGGAGATTTAGTACATTAACCATCATCATACATGCATATGTGTGCCACTTAAAACCAATCATCATAATATCTTAAAAAACCTTATAAAAAGAATGAGTTCCTTAATAGTTTAAAAAAACATAACATGAACTTAACAAAATCTTTGGATATCAATAATATAATTTTATTAAAGTAATAACATCATAATAAAACATAAAGGGTGATCAAAATATCACTTCATGATATATAACCCTTGCAAGAAAATATAAGTAAAAATACAAATTTTTTCACAAAACCTTTTTTAAAATATTTATAAAAGATAATGTAAAAATTACATTATAAAATATTCTTCAAAAGATATAAAATTTATAAAAACATAATATAAATAGTTCCATATAATAAATCTATAAAAATAAATAAAATATCTCATAAATATAAAGTGGTAATTTAGGAAGATAAATCCCCTTATTAAGCATTTTCGGCTCTTAAAACACACAATATAGAAAAATAAAAATAAATTCATTTCATAAAACATACAAAAGAAAATATAAAGAATAAAAAATACACAACATAATTGTATTTAATTTATGAGAAAAATTTCAATAAAAAAAACATATAGATGTAAGAGAATATCCATTTTTGAAAATGAGAGTTATTTTTAACAGAGTTATACTTTTATTTTGGAAAAAATTTTATAAAAGAAGTGGTAACTAATGATGATAAATAGTTTCCCCATAAAAAAAGAGGAAATGATATATAAAATAATTTAATTACAAGATTTTATAAATATTTAAAATTATATTCAGGTAAGAAATACTATTACCAAATGAAAAAAAAAATTATTCAATTTATACCATTATATATTTTGTATGTTTTTAGTCAAAAATCCATGAGAGAAATAATTTTTAATAGAAAATTTAGTATCTTGAAATATCAATGTAATTAATGTTAACCGTAGTAATATTTTTTTGACTAAAAAATAAAATGAGGCTTATTAAATATTTTATACCATATAAAAAAACATATTTAATCTACTTTAAAAAAAAATCTACATGCATGAACTACTAATTTTAACATTAGTTTTTATAATGTGTAAAACCGGTTTTTAGAAAAAGTGTATTTCGAAATTAAAATTTATGTGTAGGATAAAATTATAAATGTATTTAGTAACTTGTTTTATTATAAAATGAATAAAATTTATATGTATTTATTAGAAATATGAAGCTTCATTTTAGGGAAGTACTATTCAATTCAAATAAAAAATAAAGGACAATTTTTTTGGAAAATATTTATTAAGTTGTTAACCACAAGTCTTCTAAATACATAACTATATTTTGATACATATAGTTTTACTCAATAAAAATATATTTTATAATGAAATTTTTTTAAATGTTTTTTGTTATACTTTTTGATAAAGTAATAAAAACCATGTTTCTTGAAAGTAATTTACTTTTAACTATTCAACTAAAAATCAGTTAATTCAATAGAATCTAAAAAACACCCTATGTTGAAAATTAATTTCATAATATTCTAATGAATTTAATTTAATAAAATTAATTTTATTAATTATTGAAAATTTTCTTTTAGATAAAACATATAAAAAAACCTTTTTATTTAAAAATGGACATTTATTTTCTTTAAAAGTAAAAATGAAAAATCTGTATAAAAAATTGAAAAATTAAATTTTATATTAATCATTACCAAATTATATCATCCTAATTTATACATACATATGCCCTTAAGATATTTTTATAGGATATTAGCATAAATTAATCTCTTGTGGTCATTGAGGGTGATGATTATCCTAACTTATACCTTGTACAAACTTCTATGATCTTGAATTTCTGTCGCATATGATTTCAGTTATACCATAAATTTTCATGTTAGAATTTGGCATGGTTTAGATATTACCCTATGAGACTACCTACTTTATAATCTTGAAAAAGTGAGATTAATAAGGGGGACTCCCACAACCCAACACAATTTCATTCTATTTTCTTTGTATATTTCATAACATGGTTACCTCCTTTTATACCTTCTAATTTATCAATTATATTAAAAAAGTAAAAATTATTTTTAACATATCACAGTTTCATTTTTGTTTAGTGTTGCATGTTAAACAAATTGTTAACATTGTATTTAATTAAGGAAAATATATAAATAATTATCAGTTCATTATATTCTTTCCCCTTTACAGCCTCATTTTTTTAATTTCTACTCACTGATAAAAACAGATAGGGGTATCTAAAATATATACTTGACTTAAGATTTTATTTTTAGTGTGGTTTCATCCTTATTATCTTATGTTTGACTAGTGAATTAACATTTTTTCTTATAATTGGAATAAAAAAACATTGATCTCTTCTCTATAAATTTGGGACTAATGTTGTAATATAATGGGTTCCTATATCGGAAATTATAATGGTATCTTTATATAGGGTGTTAATCCTAGTAAAATATAACAATAAATTTGACCAAAGGAAGGAAAAAAGAATTTTATAGGATGAAAATTACTATAAATATATATTAGAGTGAATTTATATTCTTAATAAACAATAATAGTTTCATTATAATTGTTTATTAGTAATTAATCGTATCTTCATTCAGGTAGAAATTTCATGTTCTTAGTAAAAATTATGGGCATAGAGGAGTAGGATAAACAAGATACAACACTTATTGTTATTTATTAGGTTATCGATGTTCCTCATTTGATATCATTTTTGGAAAACACATATATAGTTCTAGTTATTTATGATTTCCCTTTTCATTGAAATTTAGGGTGGCTATCATCCTTATTAGCCCTTGGATTCGAGTAATAGATTAGATAAAGTCTATGTCTACCAAATTTAAGGCATTGAACTATTAGTGTTACCTGTAGATGATCTCTATTTTATTTTCACTATATCCAAATATCTATTCAATATTCATAAGGAATTTGTTTCTTTATACCCTCTTTTTCCACACATAAAACATCTCTCGTCTAATTTAAGACACCCCTTAGTGATTCCTATAAATCTATGGCACAAAATTGCTGTTATTTACTCCATCATTTTCATTACATAAAATTAAATGAGAATATGTCCTTATCTTCTTTCGTATTCTTTTAAAGTAAACTATGTTCATATTGTTAATCATAATATGTGCTAACTGATTTGTAATAATCAAAATGTTTCTAACTACAACTCGTATCTGATTCGGTTTCTCATTTTTATAATCTATATGTTGTCCATGGAATCTATTTTTTTCTTAGGTTCATCAGGATTTAACCATTACTAAAACCAAAAGGATTTAATACTAGTGGTGTAAAATATAATAGAATTTTTGTACGGTAATTACAGGTAAATTTCAACCTCAAAAAGTCTTACTCTTTGAAACTATTACATTAAAATTTAGTTGAATGTAAATAGATCTTGAGTCAATCTAGTTTTATTTATGTTAGGATCTTTCATATTACATAACCTAATTATTTAATAAATAATTCCATTAAATTGGATTTTAAATAGAATTTTATTAATCAAATAATATCTTATAGGAGTGTCAAACAATGTTTATATTTATGCATCTTTTTTGAGCAATAGGTGATGATTTATTTAATACCCAACATTACGTTTTTATCCAAATTGGACCTAGGTATATATGTGCTAGAGCCTATATCAATATATAATATTTAAAGAGTGATGTTATTAAAAAAAACTACAAAATATCTAATTTACCAAAATTTCATTTTGTTATTCTATACTTATAATTATCCCTTATAGTTATCCCAATAGTTTTCTATAATGTTCTCAAAACTAACCCCCAAAATTAAAAAAATCTACAAAAATAACTCAACCCTCATATGTTACAAAATAACATGTTCTAATCTAAACATAACAAAAATAATACATTAATTTAATGATTTCGATAACACATCTCACATGTAGTCACATAACCTGAGGACCAAAAGCTTTAGTGTCTTAAAGATTAGCTCTATAAATACCTTATTTTTCAAAGAAATAAAATATTACCCTAGAATTAGGCTCTTAGAGACCCTTTTATAGATATATTACATGATATAGTTATCATAATAATCTGGGGAATATAAACATAAAAAAGGGGTTATCTCAAAATCTTAGTAAGGGTAAAACTTATCATAGTGTATCATATTATAAACATGAAAGAGAGAAAAAGGAAAGGAAAATATCATATTTAAATATCATAATACCACATATGATAATTATAAAACATGAAATATAAACTTAATGTCATAAAAGGATCATTAAGTAAGCATAAAAGTAATACATGGATAAAAATATATCTCAATAATCATGAAAAAATGAGTTCATGACATTGGCATGCATAATATTTTAAAAATAATTCACAACATAAAAACATGGAATACATTGAAAAATTAAAGAATCTTGTAAATTTATAGTAACATAATAAATAAATTATAAAAATTCAATAGGTTGATAAAAAACCTATAAATGTGGAAAACCCAAAATCCTAGAAAACCCATTTTGGTCAAACTCATTGTTCTTATTCCCATGTGAAAAAAATCATTATGTCTAAACCTAAAAATGTGACCTAAATCATTTTTACAAAACTTATGTGAAAAACTAATTATCTTAACATCGAAATATATCATGATATATAAAATTAGTTCAATGAGTTAGAGGGTGATACATGATGCCACTTTTCATCATCCATACATATCTGTTCCACCCAAAATTAATCATCACTATATCTAAAAAACCCATGAAAAAATGAATGGGATAATAATTTTTTTAAAAAATAATATATCATGAACATATAAAATAATTGGTTATAAATAATATCATTTTCAAAAAGTAAAAATATCATAATAAAAAATAGGTAGAAATATCACTTTATGAGAGATAAATCCTGGAGAAAAAATAAAAGTGAAAAAAATAAAATTTTCCCAAAAACATTTTAAGCATTAATATAAGAAATATTGTTATCATTAAATTCAAATAAATTATTTTATATGGAATAAATTTGAAAAAAGTTATTATAAAGAGTTAAAATAAAGGGCTTGTGAAAAATAATATAATAAATATGAAGTGGTAAATAAAGAAAAAACAATGCCCCTATTAAGATTTTTACGTTATTTTAAAAAAAACATCAAAGAAGTAGTGAGAGAATATCATATTATAAAATATATAAAGGAAAATATAAATAATATAAAATAAATAACAATTATTAGATTTTTATAAGTAAAACAAATTTGATATGAAAAACATATACCTGAGAAAGAAGATCCACCAGTAAGAATGAGAGATGTTCTTACCAACATAATACTTTTTTGGAATTTTTTTCCAATAAGTGGTTATTGATGATGAGAATTAATATTACCATAAAACTATAGGATATAAAATATAAATTAGGGTAATATATTGATCAAATAAACCATGAAAATTGCATTCAAATAAGAAAAACTATGACCCAATGAATTAACTTTTCAGAAAATGAAAACCCTTACAGATTTTATAAGTTTTGAGTCAAAACCCCATGAGAGAAAGAACATAGAATGTAACATTGGAAATAATGAAATATAATATAATAATGACATAATATTTAAATGGTTTATTAAGTTCACCCAAAAAAATAAAACATGTTTCAAAATGTAAACATGTCTAAGGGAATTGAAATTTGAGACAAGTAACCCTTCTTGTGAATAACCGATTAATTGATCTCACTCGAACATCCTGTATAATAAACATAATTATTTTAATAAAATATTGTATTATATTTTTCATGTCTATAAACTCTTATAAAATTCATTTACCATTATTATTTACATTTATATTAGTTATTTATTATATATTTTCAATATCAGATGTGAGTAATCTTGATTGTTTTGAACAAGTTTCATAATAATAGTGTTATTATTCATTATTTTCGAAAAGTTAATCATTAATAAATCATACAAGGTAATAATATTTTTTATGATTCTATTTAAATTTACAATTTCATTATATGATAGTTTTATTTATGTTTTATAGATTAAATTGGAGATAAGAATGTTTTATCGATTTTTAACAAACAAACAGTGGTATCTAAATTAATGAGTTTAATATTAAAAATAACATTTTATATAAAAACAAATAATTACTTATATATATATATATATTATAATAAATAATTAACTTAACATTTTTATCTATGATATTAGTTTATATCGCAGTTTAATTAAGTGTTTAGATTGACCCCAACACAAACATTAAATAATTAAGGGTTGATTATGATTTTGGAAGTGGTTTATTTTGGAATAATATCATTATTATTGAATAATAATTATATTATTTAAATAATTTTAGGTTTGTGAAATTATAGCTAAATATGGTTTAATAAATAAAAAAGAAACTAGATAAAAAATGGGATATGTTTCTTCATAGAGATGGTAGTTTTCATAATGAGCAATTAATGTTTTCAATTCTCAAAAAATGGGAGGGAAAGAAGGGGGATAGTGATTTTTAAATTTTTAAAAATAATTATATAATATATTTCATTTTTATTATTCAATTTTACATTTATAATTATTTAAGAGTGGGGGTGGTGAAAATGGAAATCATCACTTTGTGATGGCGGTAGTCCACACAAACACATGATCAATGTTATTTTATTGTTATAAGTGGATGTAAAAGGAATAAATTAGGATTGTTCTATTGATATAATAAAAAATTCGTATAATTATTTTACTTATGTTTTATAATAATATTTCTATAGTAAATTTAATATATAAATAATAATAAAAAAGGAAAACAATTAATTAAAACACACTTTGTGATGTTGAACTTTCTTTTGAATGTCTCCTTGAAAATTTTGATCTTGGGATAAATAGTTTAGAACCAATGTTTATTAAACTGAGGTAGGATTCTCAGAGGATAAAAATGGAATAGTTTTAGGAATAAATTATATATAATGGGTATGGAATGAAGTAGTGGAATTGTGCCCATTTATAAGTGAAGAAACTATCACTTTTGAGAACTCCAATTATTTTTCAATTACAGAATGAATGTTTAAGGATAAATGGTTCTAAAAGTAAGAAATAGTGAATCTTGAGGTTTTGTAAGATTGATTAAGCCTCAACCATAAATTTACACTCATGTTTTAATCATTTTTAATGTTTTTTACTCTAATATATTTCTCACTTTTATCGTTTTTTTAATTTTTATTAGTTAAATTATTTTTTCCTAAGTAACTTATGTTTTAATAAAAATATGAATGAACTATAATAATATTTTGACGTGGTGAAACGAAATTTTAATCCATTTAATATAATTCAGTTTCTAAATTATATAAAATTATCTATTAAATTAAAACATTTTATAGAAAAACTACTTTTCTTATAAAAAAGTTGTTTTTACTATTATGTGTTCTTAATCTAATTTTAAATTTGTTTTTAATTAAATGTGTGTTAATAAAATTAATTTTTTGTTTAAAAATCACATTATTTTTATTATAAAAAAATTACATAATATTAATATAAAATATATTTGAGAACATGAGCCCCAACCCGGTTGGTGAGGACTCTTCAAGTCCATCGATGAGACCCAGGATTGAATCCGAGTAGAGTAATATTTCCAAGTACTGTAGCCGATACTATTTAGTATTGTAGCAGCATGAACAATTCACCTTAAGGCCACCTGTTTGGGCCTAGAGTCCTTAAGTCCTTTAGGCCACCCAAGGCCTTCTAGCCAGTTAAGGCTTTCATGCTACCTAAAGACCTTTGGGCCACCTTAAGGCCTTTTGGACCACCTCATATAGATTATAAAAAGGGAATATGGAACCAGACAGACCAAAGGAAATAGATTCATATGAGGACTCAGAGCAGGTGGTTTTACCTGAATAGAGATATCTGGATATGGATGAATGAGAGGGTATGAAAATTTCCATCGGAACCAGGCTTGTGAGCCTATAAATAAGTATTTCTAGCTGAAAAAACTATGAAAAGGTGGGAAGATGAGTTCACAGACTAGATATGGGGGGGGGGGTCATTTCCTAAGAATTCATGTCTAGGATGAATTCAAATAAGACCTTTGGGTCATGTAATCCACTATGCCTACTGGCATTATATTTCATACCCCTTATCCATTGAAAAGGGGGTTTCCAAAATTCAATAAAAAGAAGGCCTTCATGATATTAGGAAAATAAAACTAATATTTGAAAATAATAGTTTTATTGTTATTATTATAACTAACTTAAAAATTAGTATTATATTTTTATAAAAATTGATATTTTTTATATATTTTGTACATAATAATTTTAAATATGTAATTTGTTTTACAAGGTAAAATTTTTATAGTTGAAAAAAATTTACTTTTAACAGTAGCGCATGTAACGCGTAAAAACCCATTTTAAAAGAATATATTTTCAAGATTAAATTTTAATGGAGAAAATTTAAAATTAATTTGATTAATTATTTTATTATAGAAAATTAAAATTTCTTAAATATTTACAGCTATTCAAAAAACATATGTTTACCAAACCACTTTATAATTTATAGAAAATACCAAAAACATTTTTTATTATAAAATAATTCTGAAGTTGTTAACCATTGGTTTTATAAATGGATAATAGTATTTTTAAAAGTATATAATTAATAATGAAATATTTAGTTTATCATGTTTTTTTTATAATTTGTTAATTTATACTTCTTGATATCATCATAAATTCTTCAATTTTATAAAAAATGGAATTTTTAATGATTCATATACAAATAGATTATTTTTTAAAAATATCAAAAAAAGATCCTAATATAATATTAGAATGAATTATATTAAAATTAATTTCATTTAATAAAATTAAATTTTTAAAAGTTATAAATTTATATTTTAAATATGACGTACTGAGAAAAAAAAATCTTTTTTTGGAAAAATAACCATTCATTTTCTTAAAAGCGAAAATGTGTAATGTTTAAAATATATTTGATAAATATATTATTAAATTAATAATTACTAGATTATATCATCATATTTTCTAGTTACACAACCCCTTATGATTTTTATGTTAGGTCTAAGTATAAGGTAAGCTCTACTGGTCGTTGTGGGTAGTGATTCTACTAAAATAAATCTCATGAAAGTTTTCATGAGCTTTCATTTCAATCACATATGATTTCACTCATATCATATTTTTTCAATTTCATATTAGGGTTATTCTAGAGAAAATCATATAAAAACTATACCATTTTTATGTTTGAAAAAACGAGATTCATAAAGGATACTTCTACTACCCGATGCTATTTATTTTATTTTTCTTCATGGATTTTGTAATATGGTTACATCATTTGAAAATAACTAATTTAATGACTGTATTATAATGGTACAGATTTATTTTAACTCATTAGATATTTTTTTTAGTTTTGATTCTTCATTTGAAATATATTATTAACATAATTTTTATTTAATTTAAATACATAGTGAAATTTAAGGTTGTTACAAATCCTATTTGGTTTAACATTCATTTCAAAATTCATATTAGGTATATATTTTTTAACAGTCTTCAAATAATCATTCCCCAATAATAAATTTTTTAATTTTCTCACTTGTTTTTTTATATGGTGGACTTCTCTTTACATTATCGTAGGAGTTGTTCATTATTGGAATATACCAACACTATTCAAATTTGTGACCACTTTTATTGAAAAAATAAAAGAAATCATTTATGAATCAAAATATATTCTTTATAGATAGATTCATCTTATTTTGTATACTTTTATTCTATTGAAAAGAAAATAAATTTAATTCATTTTTTCTTACCTTTGATATAGGCCCTACTTATCTTCTATTGAATGAGAAATTATGCCAATAAATAATGGAATTATGTTGAAAATATCCCCAATATAAAAAATAACCAAGAAATATAAATTTATTCTACTGAGAAACATTATTACTGTATTTGGAACCTTGATTCCATTTGAAGACACATTTATTCATTTGAGAATTCTGTGAGAAGATAAAATTAGTTCTCTTATTTATACCAAACTTTGATGATCTAGTAGATTCCTAATAATTTTTCTTCACCTCTATTTTTATTGAACTATTTTTAGAACCTATATTAGTTATTAAAAAATCAATATAACATGAATAATTTTTCAGAACATGGGTTACCTATTTCAATGAGATTTTATTATATTCTCATTAAATAATTCTAATCTCTTCTTTCTACTAAAATTAGTCTTTTCAGATGTAATAATATTTATATAATTATTATTGGAATCCATTGTTCTTTTAGTTTTTTGGAAATTTTTTGACCATGTTACTTTTATATTTTTTAATTTTTCCACTATCATATTAATATTCATATTAAGGAAAATATTCCCACCCTTTACTAATTTCAATATATCTTCCTCCCAAATTTTCATCTTCTGAATTTTATCATCATATTGTTTGTTCACTTATTATATATAATATTAAATCTTCCTTTCTCTTTTAACTTTGGTTTCAAATTGATATTTCTTAACAGAAATAATTTATTTATACGTTTCTTCTATTCCATGAATGATTTCTTCAAGAATTCTCTTAATAAAAACAATCTCACATACATCCATTTATAATTATTCTTCTATTAGGGAAAATATTCCATTAAAAATTGAAATATACTGTTCTTTATCTTCTATAATTTTATTTATATTATTCTGTTTTTCAACCTTTTTTCCAAGGCTTCTTACATTTAATATTATTCCAAATTAGTCTAAGATTTCCCATCATGTACACTTTCGATATAGGAAAGTGTATATATATATATTTCACAATATTAACTAGAAGATTTTTTGAATATTCCATTACTTTACAATAAAAATTATTGAGTGGTTTAATATGCTCATTCTATTAAAATATTGTAGTGAGATCTTAAAGAATATTTCTATAATGATATATTATAAATACATTAAAATTTTAATAATTATAACTAGTGGAATATCCCCTTTCTCCTGAAAATATTTTCTCCAATTCCATTCCTATTTTATCTATTTTTTATGAATGGTTTTAACTGATTTCATCATGTTGGTGTTAGTAGAGTTATGAAATAAATTTTAAATATAATGAAACTATAATTATTCTTCAAATTTTCATTCTAAATGTGTCTGATTAAAATAATAAGATAAAAAAATATCTATCTAATAAGATGGAAACTATTATTTGATAATAATTGTGATTCACATTTCAACGTGTTGATACACTTAGAGGTGTATGTGTAGGTGGGGGGGGGGGGGGGGTGGTTGGTGTGATCAGTTCTGAGTAAGTATTTTTCATTATTACCATAACAATTTTATATTTTAACAACTTAAAAATATTATGGTGAATGGATCTCATATGTTTTCAAACACATACACACTACATTAATTAAAGAAATTAAACAACATACAGTGTATAATATTTTCACAAGGTTTATCCCTAATTTATTAACTATATCATTGGTTTTTTTGTGTCAAGTATGATACATAGATTCTAAACTATAATATAAAATCAATAAAAACTTTATTGGGTAGGTTTGACCACCACATCCCAATATTTTCTAATTTATTCAAGTTAATAGTTATTTATACATCTACCGATTAGTCTTACAAGATTATACCAACTCCTTCCACTATCAATTACACTCACCGATATGCGATTGGAGTATAATGGTGGATTTTTGTATAAATTTTTTATCCTTCTAAAAACTAATGAAAAAAATCTACCTTATGAATTGGGATGAATTATAGTCAACAAAATGATCCTGTTCCATAACAGCGTGTCTTAAAATTCTAGTAAGTGATAAAATTCAATTGTATGGAAGTAAAACTTGTAAAATTTTGAATATTTTGATGGTTAATCTTCTGATTATTATCACTATATAATTTGTATAAAAAATAAAATTCTTCTCAAACTTATGAGTAGTGTAACATTTCATACATATAATTGTTTGAGATAGTTAAACATAGATTATAACATCCAGTTCTTTAACATGTGGAATTATCAACTTCTTCTTGAAATTAATTGATTAAAATATTTGGTGACCCAAAAATTTACAAATATTATTACATGTTTTTAATTTAAATATAAATTAAGAAAAACACAATGTCCCTGAGTCCTAGTGTCTTTATATGAATAGGTTCATAATAAATCAAAGTGAGACTAAAATAAAAATTCATTATTTTTTCTCCACAATGACCTCCTAAAACTTTTTAAGCTTCTAAAATTTCATTAGATAAATTGGGGAATATATATACAAAAAGGGGTAAGATAAAAAGTCTAGTGAGATAATAAGAATGATAATAAATCATAACATGTGAGTCAAAGGTATAAAATGACATTATAAAAGAGAAGGATAAAGAGTAATCACACGGGATAATAATATAAAATTAATAGTATCATAAAATCATAGATTAATATTAATTTTGGAAGAAAAATAAAAAAACCACATGTCAAGGCAGAATATTGAGGTAATATCACATGGTGGAAAGAGTCCCACAATGGATTAGGTTCACTCCCTAATCCCATACGTGGAGCATCATTAGACTAAAAAACATTCCAATGCATTGGAAAAACATATAATTATATTCCCCACATCAAATTCATTTTATTTAAATTTATATATGCGACACATAATAAAATAAATCATATGGAATAATAATAATAATAATTTCCAATTTAAATAAATGGGTTTTATTATCTTGTCCCATATCATAATCAAAAGAAATTTCATAATGAAGGTATTTGAGAGATGAACATAAGGCATGTATTATCCTATAAAATGAACGGATATTAAGATAGGTATATATGTAAGATATATATATATATATATAATTTATAATTATTAATTAACATTAAATTTTATTATTGTTGATGAATAAAAATAATTTTAAAAAGACAAATAACATTATGGAGGAAAATAACATATCCACTTTAAAAATCACATTTGCAAAAAACAACATCCAAAATATGATAAAACAAATCATACATAAAAATAAACATCGGAAAATTATAAAAAGTCCAAGAGTTGAGTGGTCACGATGGAGGGTAATATCATACAAGCTATAAAAGTTAGAGAAAGAATTCATTTCACACTATTGTGAAGGATTAAAAAGTGCCTCATTATGAAAATGAAAAGAGGATTACTTTAATTTTTTCTTAAAAAATCCAAACATTTGTAAAAATTTATTTATTAAATATTTATGGGGAATGATAAAAATATTCTAGAAAATATTTTTAGAAAACATGGATACGGAAAATTTTGATTTTAAGAATTTATTATGAACTATATATCAGTTTTTAGAAAAATGAGATCTCATGCCTAAAAATTAACTAATTCAAATATCCAATATAAAGGTGATTTATGTGAATTTAATTGAATTATATCTAACTAAATAATATTTATATTAATATGAAATAAAATTAAAATTATAATGGTACTTTTAAATTAATTAATTTATGAAAATAAATAATAGTTTAAAAAAAAGTAATTTTTTATCTACTAAGAAAACTGTATTTCCCAAAAAATCCCAAAATTTAAGCACAGTTGAATATAGACATTTTGATTTTAAAAAATATGTTCCTTTTATAAAGTATAATTTCTAAAAGTTTGATAAATTAATTATAATATTTATCTGAAAAATCATCAAAAATAATTTTTGAAAGAAAACCAATTTTGGTAGTATAGAATATCTTTATTAAAGTTGTGTGATTAATTATTAAGAATTTATAAATATATTTATATTGATTAGGGACTTTATATATTTTTTATAAAGTAGTTAATTCTAGTCATAGCCTACAATTTAACAGTTATGTTATATCAGCCATGATTAAATAATAAGATTTTAATATTATTTCATGGTTCATTTAAACTCAGTTTTGAGATATTGAATATGATATTGAGAATAGTTTTCTTTTAAAATATCAGGGTGTTACATTATACCCACTTAAAAAAATTTCATAAACTAAATTTTAACTTTTCCTTAATAATAATGATTTTAACATTTGAAAATTACTTTTTTTAAATACCACATCATAAAATGAGTTAATAGAATCTCTTTTTAAAAGAGTGAAAGGGAAATACGTAGGTCGTATGAAATAACACATGACTAGGTTTCCATGTAAAAGAAAATTAGTGGGAAGAAAAAAATAAGACATAGAAGAAAAGAATAAACAATTATAGAGAGTTATAGGTATCATCAGTCAAAAGAATGGGAATGATAAAAAGAAATTTAACGGCAAAAAACCACATATATTTGATAAAATAAATGACCACTAATTCATTGGATATAAAAGTATTACAATAATTTTTTTCAAGATCTTTTTCTTAGATTTTATCGATTATTTTTCTATCATGACAATGAACTATAGAAAATATTCTTACTTGATATCTTTTAATTTCATAAACAAAATTTCAACCCATTATTTTTATTTAATTAATATCCACTTAACCTCTTACTCTAAGGAATAAATATCGAATATAAATTGTCTTGTGCATGAAGAACTAATATTAACTTTTAGCAGATCATAAGATCTATAAAAGTGTAACAAAATATTCAAACTATCGTTATTAAAAGAAATATGGTCAGAAAAATTAAGATAATATCCTAAATGAATATGAATTTCTTAATATCTAAAATTAAACAATAAAATGAAAGGTTTAACATTAATCATTATTAAATAAATAGACATATATCCCAAATTACCTCAATAACCTCAACATGAAATATGGTTTTAACTTAAAATGTTATCCCATACCCCTTAAATTACTTATCCAAAATTATAATAGCATTATTCCCAAATAATTGTTTTTGTTAATCATAAAGGTTTTATATATATCCACTCAACAAAAATATTTCCCAAAATATAATTAATCTCCTAAATTTGCAAAAAATTAAGAAATATTTGATCCTCTAATCTATTTCTGAAAATCAACATAAAATTTATCTACCAAATCATTTTAAAAAAATGTTTTTCTAACTAGTACATTATATAGGCTAGTTGTAGGATGTATATTCTTATCGCCCTTTAGATGTGGGTTTAACCCCCTACAACATTTCTAGATATGATGCGTTATCACCCAACATGCACGTTTTCTTTTTTATAAAACTTTATTAATATAATTCATATAATGTTTCAAAAATATCATGAACATCCTAAAAATAACATTAATCATTAAATATGTTTTTAACCACTAATGTATTTTGTTCTACTTATTTTTTTCAAAAGTATAAAATAATATTAATTGAATAAAATTACCTCAAATAAAGTATATATCCGAGATTTTATTTTCCTTTATCATGTGTTTTATATAAGATATTACATTTTCCATCAAATCTACTTTATAGGGAATTAGTATCGGTTAACATATTATTGAAAATCCTTAATGAAAAACTACTGTAGAAAATTCCATAGGAGATTCATGATTCTTATAACTAGAATACCACTAATAAAAATACTTCAAAAAGATGCTATCAAATTCAAACAACTAAACACATAAAAAATTCCACTTGAGTGAAGGTCATTACATATGAAATTTGGAATTAATCCATGGATTATGGAATTAAATTGGATAATGAACAAGTTCCCCATATCTACGATATTTAACTGTTAAAGGTAACAAAGGCTAAACTTTTTTTCTTTTATTTTATTGACTATACTCTTTATTTTTCTTCGGAAATTTTCTTCTTTTCCCCTCATTTTACACAATTAATGAATATTCCAATTACATTAAGGTATTATAAATGGTTCTTCCTCCCGCATTTGTGACATGTTGTAAATTTAATCTTCTTTGTTTTATCATCTTTAACATTTGAACTTAAATAATATGATATCCTTCTATTCTTTGGTGTGTTTAAAAATTCATCTATGTTCTAGTTGTTAATTGTAATTCTGGACAACTCATCTGGAATTATAAAAATATGTATAACTATAATTCTAATTTAGATAGGCATATCATTAAGAAAATCATTATATTCTCCATCACATTAGATGTTGGCACGCTTTCTTTAATTTCCCACCATTAACTACCAAGAAACAAAACATGAGGATATAATAACATATAAAAGGGAAACATATAAACTTTTACACAATAAATTAAAAATGATAAATATATTTAGTCTTATGAATATTTATGTTTCAATATAGATTATCCATGTTAATATTTCTTATTATGTTTTATAACCTAATTTTTTTAAGTACTTCATAATAGTTCATAAAGAGTTTTGTAAATTTCCTAAGAATATCTCCTAAGTGTGTTAAATTAGGTGTGTATTAAGGCCCATTTTCATACACTAGGTGATGATCGAGTTTAGATCAATGCTACCTTTTAGGAGTTATTATCCCTATATAAAACTATTCTGGTGACACATTAACTTATAGTTTCTAGACAAGGATGTAATTTCTTTGAAACAACTCACTCTATCCATCACCAAAATTATAGGATATTTTTCTATAAATAAACATATACTTATAATTATCCCTAGGTTTCTCAATATAGTTGTATAATCCTAATTTCCCAAGGTTAATTAAACATGGATCTGATACCAACTATATAGATCCAATACTTTTCCATATATTACTACATTATTTTAAATATAAAAATTGATTAATTATGACCTAAATACTATGTGGCATAGTGTCTTTAAAAGACAAGGTTAAAATAACATCAAAGTGAGAATAAATTAAAACATCTTTATTTTTGTCTCCATAATGAGCACCCAAATATTTTCAAGATCCTAAAACTTCATGGAATAACCCGGGGAATACTTAGACTTAAATGGTTGAGCTAAAAGTTATAGTAATGTAATAAACATGATAATGAAACATAGCATGTGAGTCAATATTATAAAATAATATGATAAAAGAGAATCCTAATGGGTAATAACATGGTATCCTGATATAAATAAAATGGTCTCATAAGATCATGAAATCATTGGAAATGTAGGATATATATAAAAAATGACAAAAAAATAAGTCCAGGATAACCACCGAGATAACATCACATGGGGTAAAAAGTCCCATAAAGGATTCGGTTTACTCCCCAATCCCTTATATTAATTCTCATGAGACTAAAATATTACCCAATATATTAGATGGAATTATAATTTTGGGACCAACTATAATATTAATTACATGTAAATACAAATTTGTTCCATATAAGTAATTAAATCATATGGTATGGACATATGAAATACCCATCAAATGAAATGGGTTACATAATCTTTTTTTATATCATAACCAAAATAATTTTCCCAGTGAAGGCATTTGATAGATTAACATAAGGAATGTATTACACTATAAAGGGAGGGGAGGGTGAGATAGGTATATATTTAAGATACATGTACATACATACATATACATATATATTTATATTTATATTTTAATGTAATTCTATAATATTAAATGGTGTTGAGATTTATCAATAGAAATAATTTTAAAAAGATTAAAACATTCTTGAGTAAAATAACCATTCCACTATGAAAATAATTTTTGATTAAATAAAATATTATAAAATATTATAGAAAGAAAATTTATTTTTAAAATATCCATAGAGACATATAAATGTATCATCAATGAGTTGATTGGTCATGAAACTACTTAATAATGTATATTCCATATAATTTAAATGAATCATTATTTTCACACTATTTTAAAATGATAAAAAGTGAATCATTTGGAAAATGAAAAGAAGATGCATTTAAAAAAATTAAAAAAAATCAACCATGGGTAAAAATTTCTTTATAAATTTTTTTTGGAATGTAAAAAATATTCTTGAAAATCTTTATAAATAACATGGATATGGAAGAAAAATAAAGTTATATTTTCTTAAAAGAATTTTATAAATCATTTTTAGTACCAAAGAGAGGAAAATGGAACTATTAATTAAATGTTTCATGAATAAATAGAGGATTAAAAATTTAAAGCGTTTAATTATATAATTATCAAATAATTTCCTATAATGAAAAAAACATGCATAAAAAATCCCATTAAAATTTGATTGAACCATAAATTCATAATAGTTTGGTAAATTTTGAATCATAACATTCAATGAAAGAAATACATTAATTGTAACGTAAAATTGCATGAATTGTAAAGAATTAATGATGTAACATGAAAAGGTTCTGTATATAAACGATATAACACCCCAATATTTTATGAAATATTTTTTTGATTATTTTTTAGGTAGCTTATGTTACATGCTACACCAAGTTTTTAACAAATCCTGATATATTATTAATATTATTATTTAAAATGGACTGTTATAACATAAGTAGTAAATTTGGTGTTATGAATATGAATAAACAAATTTTAAATATTAATTACAATTATTTTATATAAATAAAACATATTGATAAGAAGTACTTATTTATAAGAAAATTCATTATGTGTTTCAAAAATACTATTTTATCTGAAAAATGTTTTCATTGTATTTTTTAAAAAATTATAAAATTAAATTTTGGAAAATTTATAAAATGAATTTGAGAAAAAAATTAATTATTGAAATCTTCTATAACACCCTGAATTTTTTTAAAATAAACATCATATTTGATAGTATGTGTGACACACAACACCAAACATAAAAAAGAATATAACATCCCATAAATTTATTATATATTATACATTTTAAATAAATTAATGAAATTATATATATTTAAATTAATGTGATATTGATTTTATCTTGTGTTACCTGTAATATCATGTTTCTTCAATAGATTGTGTTACACGCATGTCTAGTTTTTACTAAACAAAAATATATTATTATTACTATTGTTATTTAATATGATAGTTATTGACTAGCCTTTGTAATGAAGGGTATGAATTTGATAAAATAAATTATGAAAATTAATATTTTATAAACATTTATTAGCTATCAATTGATTATAAATAATAATAATAATAATTAAAAATAAAAAGACTTGTTTTTCAAGAAACTATATTTTCCTAAAAGCCTGTTTGGTCACACTTGGAACACATAATTTAAAATTAATAAAAAAATTTAGAAACTTTATTTAAAAAATAAACATAATTTTTTATATCTAATTACCAAAATTAGGTTATGGATAAGTTTTAGTATATTTTTGAGAATTTTCATTTTTTTATTAATAGTGAAAAATGCTAAATTTTAATTGAAAACAATATTTTCATTTAAATAATTTATAGTGTTAAATTATATTTTTAATTGGTTTTAAAGTAAAATTAGTTATATTATAAAACTATTAATCCTATTTAATTCATTTTAATCATTTTTATATTTAATTTTGATATAAAAACATTATTAACTTTTGAACATATTCACTTTAAAAACCTGTTTTCTCATCATATCTACAAGATTAATTTAAAATTATATTCTGAAACTTATTTGAGTTGAATTTAAACAAATGGATTCCCTATTTGGAATCATAAAAAATTATTTTATATTATAAGGTCAAATTAAATTTTGACAATAATGATTAGTGAAAACATTTAACACTAATTATAGTTATTAAGGTAAAAAAGAGATTACTTAGTGGTTAAACTTATAATATATGATGTAATAATTACCCAAATATTGTAAAAAACACATTTTATAGAAATATTTAGACCTTATAACTTCTATTATTGATAATTAACTATTAGGTTATCCTGGTGACATGAAAAAACATGGGTGGAATTCACTCATTCAACAAATTACAATTGTGCCACTTACCCCCTTATAAAGGCGACCCCTCTCCTATCCACATAACACCTTAAAACAATTTTTTGGAAAATTGATACCCAAATAACTTAAAAAATTCCCCCAAATCCTAAAAACCTTATTTTTTGTATAAATACAAACTAATAAGGCTTTAGTGCCAACCTAAAAAGGATACCAGAAGAAGTGGTAATGTTCTTCAATGAGTGTCTTTATTTTACTTCTATATCCACTTATTAAGTTTTTATTATAACATGATGAAATAATAAATTAATTATATCCATATAATATTATTTACTTATATTAATTTAATAACCTAAAAAAATTCACTTCCATTAAATGGGCTATGAAATCATTGCATGTGTGTATGGTGGACTACCGCCTTGATGTTGTTAACGTTATCATTTCCTCCTCTCAGGGTTACGTACTATGATAGATAAAAATAATATATTTGATATTTATAAAATATTTAAACCTCTGGATTAATTATATAATATATGTATTTTTTTTATTCCATTCTGTAAGAGATATGACAAAATCGCTCATGTGTATGGAGGACTACCACCTCACAAAGTAATGTGGTTCGTCTTTCACTAAAAATTTACATGGAGGGTGATAAAAATAAGGTTAAGGATTATATATGATATAAATTAAATAATTATAATATTAAATAAATTATTATTATTATGTAGTGATGTCATATATAATTTTACTTCTTTCCTTTTCACTCACGTAATGTTGATAAAATCATTCATGTACATGTGGACTACCACCTTCAGAGAGAGATATGCAACTTTTTTCATCACCACACCACATATATGAAATATATAAGTATAAAATATATTATATATAATAGCATTATCATTATTTAAAGGTAATATATTTATTGACACCTTTCCATAATGATCATTGAAAAATGGAAACATTACGCATGCGTACGTACGATCTACCATCTTCATTATCGTAACATACTTCATTTTTCATAAACATCATTCTTGTTTGGTTTTAAAAGTAATGTTGATGAACAAATATGATTATTATGTAATTATTATTATTTTAGAGATGATATAAATATATAATATGCATAATAAAACGATGTTTCATGATAAAATACATATGATAAAACAAGGTAATTAACCCCCAAAATAATGAAAGTAATGAAAGATCATAAACAAAAATGTGATAAAATATTATAAAAGGATCATATATGATATTATAAATATTAATATGTTAATGATTTAAGTTAAAGAAATATTTGAAACCACTATAAATATGGTTAAAAAAAATTCAACCAAAATAAAGCATAAGGTAAGGGATTTTATCTAAATTTACATTCTGTTGAGACTTATTTATTATTATACACCAATTAAAATTTATGTGGTGTTTATAATAATAATTTTACATGAAATATCATGAATTTTTTTATTTATGTTATTTTAGGTTTCATTTTAATTATTTAATCCAAGGGGGTTTGACTTCAAAATTTCCAAGCGGTAAACGTTATTTTAAAATATCAACTTCATTTGTGATTGTTAACTTCCTCTTCAAACAATAACTTTATTACAATCATTTTTCATTGAAAATTAAATTTCCATAAAATATAAATATTAATGTATGATTTATATTATTATATACCAAACCACATACCATTTTTATATAAATTTATTGAAATTTATTTGATTAACTGGGGAAATATTGATAAATTCATATCCATTACTCAATACATATATTTAATTATAAGGTAAATTTCTTATGAATTAAATTAATTATTATATATACATATTGAATAATTTTAATAGGAAATAAATTGTTTTGGGACTGGTTAATGTAATCCCCTCGATGCATCAATAGTATGATGTGATGAATCAATTGGTTAGCCTCAATTAAGTAGGTTTTTAGCCAGTATGTTTTAAACTCTTTTGAGGATAGATATTGATGTTAAAGGTATCTTTCTCTTAGAAAAAATTAAATTTTATAATTATTAATTGAATTCATTTTAGTTATTATTATTATTATCATTGTTTTTTCACTATAAATTTATCTATATATGTATTTCATTCCATTTTATTTGTTAAATGGAATGTGTTTTTTGATAGTTACATTACCATATTGATTATGTCTTATATAGATTTTTAAATGGAATGTAAACTCAGTTATTTACCTTTCCATGTTTATTATTATTATTTAATTTTAATGGATTCTTTTTTATTTGTTACACCTCAAGATTTTGTGAATTATAATTGTTTATTTTTTTCAAATTAATTTAACCTTTTGACATTTTTTATTTCATGTTGATGTTAGTATATTTTAAATTAAAGCACTATATTTGGATTGCATTATACACAACACAATGTTAATAGTGAAATAAACAAAATATAAAATTTAGATTTCACTATATGGAACATCGAGGTTAGATTGTGTTATAATGAATAATGACTTTCCCCGATAGCTTTTGTAAGAGACAGGACTGAGGTTTATTAAACAATAATATATTATTAAAATTTTATTATTTAATATAATAATATGTAGAATATATGTAAAATTAGTCGTTACGAATAATATTAATGTAAATATATGGTTTAAAAAATATAATATTAATTCATAAGTTACAAATTAATTATAAATGAATATGAAATATCATTGAATATAAAAGGAAATGTTATTATTATTATGGTCAAAAAGATGTTTAATCCTAATAAATTATATTAAATACAATTATTGAGTGATTTTAATGTAATATATATTTTATATATTCAATCAAATATTTTTATATTCATTCACTAGATTTGATAGACATAAGATAAGAACAACCCAATTTATTTATTAAAAGTATATATTTTTAGAAATATAGGTTTACATAATTTTAACACATAACCCATTTTAAATCCAAATTTATGAAATTTTATAGAATTAATATGTAAAAATATACTTCATTTTTGAAATAAGAGCATAAAAATTAGGTAATTATAATTTTTGGATATTTTCTATAAGGTTTCATTTTTTAATGAATAGTTAAAAATATAGAATTTTCATTGAAAGTTGGTTTTTAATATAATTTATTAGATTAAATTATATTTTAAATTAGTTTCAAATTTTTTATTTATTGATATTTTTATCAATTAATACAATTTTGGTCATTTAGATCAATTTATAATTGAAATTGGATAATAAAACATAGCAAACCTTTAACAGTTTTTACTTTTAAAACCTGCATTATCGACCCATCTGCGGGATTAATTTAGAATTAATTTCTGCCGATTATGTATTTATCATTTTAAAAAATGGATTACATATTTGGAATTGGAATAATTTATAATTTCAAATAATTTCAACATAGTTTAAGTTCAAAAATATTAGTGCCAATGTTTAAAGTTAATTACATAGATAAGGTTAAATAAAGCATAATAAGGGACTAAACCATAACCGTAAGGCAAAAAATGACCAATAAAATTGTCCAAGTGACATTTTCGTGCCATATTTTGACCATATACTACCTTTTCTTGACATTGTATCATTATTCTATCTACCTGCAGCATGAAAAACAAGGGTGGAATTTTCTCTTCAAATATTTACCAGAGTGCTACTCCTCCTTCCCTATAAAAGGCCACCACCTTTCCCTCTTATTCACACCTCTAAAAACACATAGTTGATGAAAATATATACAAAATATAATTTAAAATATCCCTTAATTTCTTATTGGATCATCCATTTGGGTAGAATGTTTTTCAAGGAAGCCTTTTGAAAAAAACCAAAAGGATTTACCTGATTACGAGGTAATGAATTCTCTCAAGATGCTCTATTTTTTTCCCTTCTCCACCCCTCAACTATATTTATTACATGATTTTATAAGAAAAGGTATTAAAAATATACTATGTTATTTTATTAAAAGGTTTCAACCTACACTTACACACACCTCCATATAATGGGTAACGAGCATACTGTTTACGTGTACAGAGAACTAAAACCTCACAAAGAAAAGATTGTTCATTCTTCCTTTACCATATAACATGATGGAAATTGTGATGGGAAATATATTTATTTATGTTATATATTATATTTATTATTTCATTAAGCTTCTATATTTATTTTACAACACATATCATTTTTACTATCCATTTGTTTTAATTACGATAATTTCATTTGAGGAAGTGTGGACTACCACCCCTTCAAAGTGATGTGATTCATTCCCAAAAAACATGGAATGGATTAGGGATGGGATTTGTGAAATTATATGATATATATAACATTTAAAATAAAATTTATTTATATATTATACATATATATGATTAGGAAATTTTATTTATTTTTTCAATAGGACAATAAAAACGAAAACAACGTTCATACGTACGTGCGACTTACCATATCCATGAAGGATGTATTCTATTTCATTATTATATATTATCTAGATTATTAAAATACCCATATAAAGAATATAATTGATATTTATATCATTTTTTACATTCTAGAATCATGATATAAGCATAAGGTCTTAAGATATAACTAATTATGACACATGCGGAAAACAAAGTGAATATTACCCGAAATGAAACCTTAACACGTGATTGTTAACAAGAGTGTAATATAAGTTCATGATAAAATGCTATATTGTATTATACATAATAATATGGTTCTATAAAATATCTATAATATATTTATATTTATTATATAGTTTTTTTGAATAGGGATGACGAGAATCAAGATACAAGTAAGGGGATTTCATCTCCCTTTTTATTTATATGAGACACATGATTTATTCACCACCCATTAATTTTGTATGGTGTTTATACAGAACATGGATATAATAAATTATTATTATATTAAAAATTATGGGTATTTAAATATCCATTCTATGACCTTTATTTCATGGGGTTTATGTTTCCAAAGCAGAAAAATAGTTTTCTCTCAATTCTCCAACATTAAGACTCATATTTTGTTAAGTAACTAAATTTATTTTGAGGTGAATATAAATCCATTTTATATGATATATCATTGATATAAATATTTTTATGATATTCTATTATTTTTATAATTTCCTTTTTTACATGGATGGTTTGATCCCGAGTTACCAAGTGATTAGAGTATATTGAAACAATCTCATTGCTTTTCAAGAATGTTTACATTTATGCTTACTTGTTGAAACATTATAACCCATATCTCATGAACATTCATGAATTTTCTTATCCTATAGTTATTTATTATATATTCATGTATTGGTACCATATTTCTACTCTTTAGTACGTAAGTTTGTAAAGAACTTTTTTTTAAATCCCAACATTACCCTCTCTTCGGTCGGAAATCTATAGTCCTTCAAAATCATGTTTTCAAAAAACGGTTTCCAAGAATATTATATAATTAACCTATAATATTTAAAAATAAATTTTTACCCTTTTTTGAATTTTAAAATTCTCTTAAAAGGAATATTATTGGCTCTTTCCAAACAAGGAATTTTTCTAACCTTTTTACTGTGCAAAAGGAATGTTATTTTTACATCATATGACATGTAAATATTTACCCACCATCAACTATTTGAATCATAATTTTAATTTTTAAAAGGTTAAATTTTTAAAAAATATATTTGAATGTAATTGGAATGTCCCAGATCCAGATTCCACTTAACTGGTGCTCCGTACTCAATCGGTCACATGGCCTGAAGTGCATTTTCACAAATGCCAAAGGTTTCCAACTAGCAGCGAGGTCCTAGGGTGTGAATGAGGGTAAATTGTTCCCTTATTGATAGAGTATAACACAATGGAACAAAGAATAAAAATAATAGAAGTAGTAAACAACATGAAACTGAAGTAAACAAAGAACTGATGAATGGTAAAGATAAACAGAAGTCTAATTATATCAAAATTATGCAACATGTCACATGTTCTTTTAAAACAGTGAAATCAGTACACACAAAAATCAAGTACAACACAATACCAATGTACAGTAATACAAAATGAATCTCTATATCATTTTAAGTCTTGGATAGTTCCCATGCCCTCCTCCTCCTAAGAATCAATCAAGTACCTGAAAGAGGGACCTTACCCTTATTGACACCTACATCAATATATGTTTATTGGGACCAAAAATATAACCCAAACAGGTTGATAGAAATAAATCATAGTAAGAAACCACCTAAGATTTGTTCTAATCTATTAGTGAGTATATTTAGCAGAATTATACAACAGTGAAATGCAGTAAACTCGGAGGTAATCAAAAGTAAACAATCATACATCTACTAACATTCATTTATAATGTTCATAATGTCTATTATTAATTCAATTACTTGGGATATTTAACTATTGTAGGTCGTCCTAAGCATGACATTCACCAAAAAAAATAAATAACAATAGAAGTATTAAAAGACCATCTAAACAAGTAAGTAAATACTAAATCCATGATTTTTCTTTGTCTTGGAAAATGTCTCACAATTCATTCCATTCCACTATTTAATTATAAAATGAATCCATTCATGATATTCTGAAGTTAGAAGTCAAGTATCACGTTAGGTTCAATTCTATTGACATCTTGAGAGTCTTTTCCGAGTGGTCCTACATGGGAGCCCTGAATGTCACTCTAGACATTGGTATATGTTCATTCACGTCTTTCCTCAGTGGTCCTACAATGGATCCCCTAGTGTATCTCTTGGTTTAGTATATGATAATGTTAATTAATTCCATCTTCAACATGCCTACTAGGGAGCCCAAGTGTCACTAATGAAATATAACTCAAAATACTCTCAAGTGCATACATGGAATTTTAAGTTGAACCCATCTGTCACCAAAGGTGCAAGTTGAAATGTTCATGTGAGTCCGTTCATGGTATCCTATGATGAACCCATGTGTCACCCAATTATATTTACAATTTAATAATTAAAATTCAATAAAATATTCCAAATTTATTAAACAAGTAGAACCAATGCATGGGAAATGGGAAAACACAATCCCAAATCCATAATCAAAGCACTTACAATTCTATCACAATTTCAATTATATATAATAACTATTTCATTTTTAAACAACCATACAAAGTAAACGAAGGAATGACCATATACATACTAGTCCGAAATAGATAAACAAATAATATTTGAGGGAAAAGCACACGTAAGGTGTCCCTTAATCTAACAACAAAATCCAAACATTATTTAATGTTTTGAATTAATTACTATAAAAACATTAGGTAATACTAAGAATCAATTTCCTTCTAAAGAGACACCCAAAACATAGTATTGGGAAAAAATGGAACATATAAACATCTTGACAATAACCGAGAGGCACAAAGCCACCTACCTCATCGTAGTATGCCTCTCCTCATCCAACCTCGACCTCCAATTCTATCAATAATGGTATAGATATGTGATACAAGAATATTCACTCAACCTTAAGTAAATCATTCGATAGTAAAAATCACCAATAAAAACTCAAGAGAAATATAGTACTCACTGAGAGGATTGTAATGGATGTAATAGTGTTTGAATTGGCTTCCGAATGATGAATCAATAGAAGGAAAGAATCTCGACACTACTTTTTCATTCACCCAACGACCCCTTTATCTAAATTATCAAAGAACAAGGATATTTCCTATTTTAAGAAAAAACGCACAAAATGCACAATGTGTATGTCCATATACACAGTGTGTATAACATTTAACTATTTATTTGGAAGTTGAATTTCACCGAATTACTTTCCAGGATCTTCGACATGGTTACACGGTGTGTACGAGGAATTACTCTCTGTGTAGTTTGGTTTTCCTCTCTTCATTTCCGACATGAACACACACTATGTATTCCCATAACACATGACAAAACTATAGATCGGTACCTAGTATTACACGACATGTATCCCTAAGTCCAGATGTGTAACGGTATGATTCTAGTACTTGTCTATTTTCCCCTATTTTATCAAAAACAACTCAAAGGAAAAATGAAGAAAATAAGACAATACCTACAAGTAAGAACTAGGTTCTTGCAAACTTCCCCCATTAAATCAATTCATCCATAAATTTCCTTTATAAAGGTGGAAAAGGAATATCTAAGAATAACTCTATCCACTGAGACTACATGTCAGCCTCCCTCTTCTAAGTCTCATACTATATTTGGCTGTGATTCTGTAGCATCTATATGAGAGGAACTAACTGGCCTCATAGATCATTTGTTCTCCTATTAACTATATTAATTGGATTATACTCAAAGGATTCATCAACCAGAAGCACAACCTACTCAGGTTAAAAAATGTGAGATGAGTTTGAGTGATAGTGGTGTAGCTGAGATACGTGGAAGACATCATACATGGATTGATACTACTAAGGTAACTGTAACTGATAGGCAACCAGCCCAAATCTCTGTAGAATCTCAAATGGACCGACATACCTTAGTAAAATCATACCCTTTCTTCTGATCATATTATGTCCCAACCGTGGTGCAATACATAGGAAAACTCAATCCCGTACTTTGAACTCCAAAGGTCATCTATGGTGATAAACATGTGATTTTTGGTGATAATGTATAGTATCCAACCACTTTCGAATCAATTGAACATTGTCAGTGGAATCCTGGACAAGATAAGGTCTGAACATAGCTACCTCTCCTGCCTCAATCCGACACAAGGGTGATCGTCACAGACTTCTGTAAAAAGCCTCATATGGAGACATCTGAATAGTATCATATAAGCTATTATTATTGGTGAACTCAACCACGGGGTACATGTTTCTCTCAAGAACCCCTGTAATCCAGGACACAAGCTAGAAATCATGTCCTATAGTACCTAAATTGTGTTCTCTGGCTGGCCATCTGTCTATGGGTAGTAAGATGTTCTCAGAAGCATCTATGTACCTAAAGCCCCATATACCCCTTTCTAGAAATGAGAAGTAAATAGAGAGTCCCTATATAAAAAGATAGAAAGTAGGACCCCGTGTAGTCGTACAATCTCACGGATGTACAATCTACCATGTTTATCAACACCAAAGGTTTCCTTAATCAGTAAAAAATGTGCATGCTTCATGAGTCTTTTGACAAAAACCCTTAAAAATAATTTCCTTCCGGAAACCATGGTAAACCTGTCACAAAAATCCATTGCGAAATCATTTCATTTACACTATAGAATGGGTATCTTCTAGAAGAGTCCTACTTGTATTTGATGATCTTCCTTCAGCTACTAACAGATGGAGCACCACATGAAAAAACTAGCTACGTCTCTCTTCATACCTAACAACCAATACTAATGATGTAAATCCTAATACATCTTGGTGACACTATGATTCACTTCCCATATAAGGGCATGAAAATACAACCTTATCTCTTTTAATATGTCCAGTAGAACCCAAACACATCCATGGATACATAGTATCTCATCCCCGCCTACTGTCCATCCAGGAGGAGGGTCCTCACCTTCCACACTCTCCTGTAGAACTAGGCCTTAAAAATCTGATAGTTTCCTCATCCTCAATCTGTTAAGTAGGGTAGTGTTAATAGCCAAAGATGATATAATGTTCGGTCCTTGTATGTCATGCAGCACTAGATTCATATCAGAGAACAACTCCATAATCTCACACTCAGCACTGACCTCATACACTGCCTATATCTGATTTCTCCTACTCATTGTGTTATCCATTGCATTTCCTTTTCTAGGTATATAGGCAAGCTCAAAAATCAAATGACTAAAGGTATTTCACCCACCTTCGCTGTCTCAAAATTAGATCCCTCTGATTAAAGATGTACTTGAGAATTTTTTGGTCAAGGTACACCACAAAATTCTCTCCCAATATGTGATTTCTCCAAAAGTGTAAGTCACGAAAAACTACAACTAACATCAGATCATACGTAGGGTAATTCCTTTCACAAGGCCTCAACTGCCAAGACCCATATGCAACAACTCGATCACCCTTCATAAGCACTACTCCCAGCCTAATACCTTTTTCATCATAGTATACAGTGTAACTCTTTCCCAACTGTGGAAATATTAGTATCAACACTAAATTCAAATGCCCTTTTACATCCTGAATGGCTGCCTTACAAGAATTTGACCACACAAATTTCACACTCTTCTTATTCAACCCCATCAGTGGTTCTTCCATGAATGAGAAGTCCTATATAAAATGATTATAGTAGCTAGATATTCCCAAGAAAATCCGCACATCAAAAAAGTTCTTAGGATGTTCCTAGGTAACTGCTTCTCTAACCTCCTCTAGGTCCATAGATACTCTTGTCTTTGAGATGATATGATATAGGAAGTGATATTGATCCATCCCAAAATGGAATTTTCTGAGATTATCTTATAACTGATACTCTATTAGTTTATTCAAAATGATATCAAGGTCTTAGGCATGGTTGTGTCGATTATGATAACACACAAACATATCATCCATGAAAACCACAATAATAGAATCTAGGTAAGGATGGAATACTCGATTCATCAGTACCATGAAAACTGTTGGCACATTTGTGAGGCCAAATGGCATAACCAGGTACTCATATAGGCCATACCTACTATGAAAGGATGTACGAGGTACGTCTGTAGGTTGAACATGTACATGATGATATAAAGACCTTATATCAATCACCAAGAACACTCAAGCTCCACAAAGCTGATCAAATATTTCATCTATCTATGGTTAGGGATATCTATTTTTAACCATCAACTGGTTCATTTTACCATAGTCCATGCATATCCTAAGGGTACCATCCACCATTTTTGAAAAAAGACCTGTAAACGCCAAGGAGAAGTACTAGGTGAGATATAACCCTTAGCTTCCCGGGCTTCCAAATGCCTCTTGAGATCATGAAACTCTATCATAGCCATCATGTAAGGAAGAATGGATACCAATGAAGCTCTTAAAACTTGATCGATAGTGAAATAAACCTCTATGACTAGAGATAAGCCTGAGAGGTTTTCTGGGAAAACATCCCTGAAATGATCCACCATTGGAGGGAAATCATCCAGACAGGTTCCATGGTCATCTAGATATAAACGCACAACCTATGATTTCATTATTACCAACCCATGATGCTCGTGTCTAGCTCGTATTTCCTAGACATCCCATTCAACATTATGTAGAAACTATCCACCTTCCGGGGACGTAAAACTCACCTTGTGCCGATAAAAATCGACAAAGTGTTGAAAGGAGGATAACGAGTCCATTTCAAGTATGACATAAAATTCTAGAATCTCCAAGACATAGAGATCCCAAAAGAGGTGACACCCACCAACCTCAAGGGAAAACTAATTACACTGACGCAAACCTACCATTATTATTCCTAATAGAGTGTAGAGAATCATAACATTGTCAAAAGTAAAAATACAGAGCCCAAGTCTCTCCACAATGGAAACTGATATGAAATTATAAGAATCCCCTATATAGAAAAGTATAGAAGATAAAATAGAGGAAAATAGATAAGTAACTCTGATAGTAGATGGTCTAGGATCCTTATTCTATTGGTTATGTCACACTACATATGTCTAGTATGTACCACAGCCCTGTGGAACAGCCTGGATACCCTGGGCCGACCTGCCCTGCAGTCGATGAGATCTTGGGGTCTGTCTACCATGACCATGATCACCACCTCGACATGAATGCACCTACGTACTCTAGTTACCTATCCGAGGAGATGTTACAGACCCTGATCCTGAATATGGAGTCAGTTTAAAACCCCTCCCACTAGCCACTGCTAGAAATGTCCTATAGAAGAACTGTAGATGGCCCATCCTTCTGTATGTGCAGTACTCAACTGGGTCCTTTGTGAACTGATAATTCATAATCCCTGACCTAACATATTGGTAAAACCTCAACTGATTTCCATAAGAAAGGTTCTGATTCTACTATTAGTGTGAGAGAAAATTAGATGATACTTCTTCTTATCGGTTGAGAAATTACCAAAAATTGGTGCCGAACCACCCTAGCTCACACCACTAGCTTCCCAAAAATTTCGCTCGATGATCAGGGTATGATTCATAATAGAAGAGACTAAAGGAAACCAGAAGACATTTACCTGTGACTGGATATCAAAACTGAGACCATCTTCAAATGGTATAGCTTTCGATATGTCATCACTAATCAGAATATGCGAGAAATGATAAAGCTCAGTAAACCAGGTAGAATAGTCCATCAGTGACAATATTCCTTTCTCCAAGTGCATGAACTCATGGGATCAGTCAGCCCACATTGGCTCAGAAAAATATTAATTATAGAAGGTAGAAAAAAATTCTTCCCATGTCATATCATGATGACACCCTGCCTGAGTGATAAAATCATACCATCTCTTGTAATAACCATGCATAATATTTGTCAAGAGCTTGAACCTCCTCTCAAGAGGCGTCTCTAAGTGATCGAAGATAGAAAGTATGGCCTCCATCCAAAATTCTGTAGCATGTGGTATACCATCCCCAAAGAAATTAGGTGTATACTATTGTTGGAACACTCATGTCAGATCTTCTATATACATAGAAAGCTATGATGCTCCCTAAAAAGATTGCATAAACCTCATAAAGCCTTCACCAAATTGTGAAAATGCACTTGAATCTGGTATAATAGATGGTTCCATGACTAGCATTTCTGGAGGATCCATTCGTAGCTCATCACCTACCAACTCTAGGGTAGGATCATCACCACTTTCCTAGAATACAGCTCAAGGTCACTATGGTGGAATGAATCTTCATGGTCAAGAACATTTCTTAGTTTGAAATAATTATAGGGGTTTTCCTTTCAAGAGTTCCAAAACAAAATAGGAAAATACCCTCAAAATTTTTCCATAAATGAATACATAGTGTATAAAAATCATACACAGTGTATCCCCTTAAGCCTTTATATTCTCGTGTATTCTCACTGGCCTGGTGTGTGTTAACCATAGGTACAAAGCGAGTTAGAGCTATACATGGCGTGTACACAAGTCTCCCTCGTCGCCATATACTCCCACATAGCCAGATTCACATGGGTTCTTCCAGAGTGTTCCCACACAACATGTACAAAATGTACACAACCATGTACTTGCGAAACCCAGCATCCCATGTCCCATCTCACATGTTCGGACACACGTTCATCTACCATGTGGCATGCCCATCTTAAAACATGGAACACTATCTTCCATGAATAGGAATAACACATGATGTGTTAAACTAAACTTCATGCTATGTAAACTATGTTTTTTGGGGACAAAAACTCCAGATTTCCTAGAAAACCCCAATTAAGAAAATAAACCAACCAGTGGTATGAAAATTTATGATCTACAGGGACCCATACTCTCAGATAATCAATCTTTGGAATCCACATATAGATCATAACTTCAATATCTGTATCACATGGCTGAAACATGATCCACAAAATTATGATCCAATAGGGACCATACACTTTTGGGATAAAATCTTGGAATCCATAGAAATATAATCATCTCATGTAGAAATACACCAATCATAAAATTTGGCATAACTATCAAGGTACAATCACAAAAACATGTACCTTTAGTACAACATCTACCACAAAAGCATGAAATCAATAATTCTGCCTAGATGGGATAACAAGTATGCATGGAATGTTATTTTTAAGAAGTTCCAATATGATGCATGATATGGCATACCATAATCTCCTTGTGTTGAAATAAATAAAACCACAATAATATAAATATTAACATCACAAAACAAGTGTGTCACCCAATGGTTAAATCGAATCAATTGTAATAGATTAAAATCCAAAATCACAAATTTAATCAAGGAAATTTGGATTTTACCTCAACACGGGCTAGCTACTCCCAAAAAACTAATCAACAATTTCTATATCCTTTGTATCATCACCAAATACTAATTCCAACTGGAAATAAAAACAACTTTGATAATACTTTGTAACGTCCCAGATCTGGATTCCAATGAACTGGTGCTCCGTACGAGGTTGGTCACATGGACTCAAGTGCATTTCCCTAAATTCCATAGGCTGTTGACTAGCAGTGAGGGCCTAAGGTGTGATAGTGGGGGAAAATATCCCCTCGTTGGACGAGTATAACATTGAGGAACAAATAATAATAATAGCGAAAGTAGTAAAAAATATGCAACTGAAGTAAACAACAAATGACTGAATGGTAAAGATAACCAGAAGTCAAATCATATCAAAATGATGCATCATGTCACATGTTCTATTAAAAAAGTGAAAACAAGATACACTAAAACCAATTAAAATACAATACCAATGTATGATAACACAAAATGAAACTCAATAGCATCGTAAGCCTTGGATTGGTCCCACACACTCATGATCATAATATTTAATTATGTACCTAAAAAGGGCCCTATCCATTATTGACACTTGTAGTAAGATAATCTGTTTTGGTCCGAAAATGTGGCCGAAAAATGGTGTGAGAAATAAATCCTAGAAGAAAACCACTTAAGGTCTATTCTAATCTGTTTGTGAGTATATGAAGTAGAATTGTACAATATTGAAATACGATAAACATAGAGGTACTCAAAAGTAAACAATCGTACAAGTAATGGAATTCATTTATAAATTTCATTATTTCCATTAGAAATTCAATTACTTGAGATATTTATGTATTGGAATTCTTCCAAGCCTGACATTTTGCACATCAAAGTAAGAACAAAAAAGCCTCAGAAGACCATCTAAACAAGTAAGTTAATACTGAACCCAAGCTTGTTCTTTGGCTTCACAGATGTGTCAAAATTCATTCCATTCTATTTTTTAATTATAAACTGACTCTTTTCTTGAGATTCTGATGTTTTAATTCAAGTATCACTTAAGGTGACATTCTACCGACATCATGTGAGTACGTTCTCAGTGGTCCTACATGGGAGCCCCAAGTGTCACTCAAGACATTGGTATAAATTCATGCAAGTCCATTTTTAGTGGTCCTACAAGGGAGCCCCAAGTATCTCTCTAGGTATAGTATATGATCATTTTAATTTAGTCTGTCCTCGACTATCCTACAAGGGATCCCATGTTTCACTAATAACATATAACTCAAAAGGCTCTCGATTTAATCCATGTAATTATAAGTTGAACCCATGTGTCACCCAAGTTGATAGGTAAAATAGTCATGAGAGTTAGTTGAAGGTGTTCTATGATGAACCCATGTGTCACCCAATTTTATTTACCATTTAATCATTAAAATTCAATACAATATTCCAACCTGCGTAAAAAAGATAAACCACTACATGGGCAATGGAAAAACACAATACATAATCCACAATCAAAACACTTAAAATTTTATCACAATTGAAATTCCATATAATAAATTTTTCATTTTTAAACAACCCTACCAGGGAATCCAATTCATTCTCATTTACATCGTAAGATAAAATGGGTAAACAATAAATATCTATGGGAAACACACCCTTGGGTGGACCTTAATCAAAAAAATTAAAACATTATTTAATTCATTGAATTAATTACCAGAACAACATTAGGTAATAATAAGGATCAATTTCCTTCCAAGGTGACACCCTAAACATGGGCATGTGGCGCAACGACACATATAAACATATTGAAAATTAACGAGAGGCACAAGACCACCTACCTTGTCATAGTATGACTCTCCTAATCCAGCCTTGACCTCCAATTAAAGATAGAATTGTATAGATCTTTGAAACAAGTATATTCAATCAACCTTAAATAAATCATTAGAGATAAAAAATCACAGAGAACATCTCATGATAAATCGATCACTTACCGAGAGGATTCCAATGGATCCGATAGTGTTTGAATTAACATAAGGACAATTAAAAAGGAGAAGGAATAATCCTAACACTACTTTTTAATCCACATGAAGACCCCTATATCCAAATGGAAACATAATGAGTTTTCCTCTACTTTAAGAAAAAAACACAAAATACATGGTCTATAAGTCCATATACAAGTCATGTATATTATTTAATAGTTCATTTGGAGGCTGAATTTCACTGACATAATTTCCAAGACCTATCGATATAGAGAAACGACATGTACTTGGAAGTACACAGCGTGTAGTACACACCATGTATTCCCATAATACACATCCAAAACTATACAACATGTACTTAGGATTACACATAGTTTAACCCTATGTTAGGCCGTGTGATAAAATGATTCATGTACTTGTCAAGTTTTCCCCTATTTTATAAAAAACCATTCAAAGGGAAAAAAGGAAAAGAAGCTTGTACATCCAAGTAAGAAGCGAGTTGTTACAGTAATTTTGAAGGAAAAATTTTTCAAAACATTTTCTGGCATCTTTTATTGGTTTTGAAGGATTAATTTCAAAAAAAATCGGGCATTTTCAACGTATTTTCAAAGGAATGGTCTTACAAAAAAATTCTAGATTATTTAATATTTTTTAACGTAAAAAGGTTTTGAATAAATTTTCAATATTTACTTATAATTTGTAAATTTTTTTTTCCAGGAAAATGGTTTTTAAAATATTTTGATGCTTATTTTATAAATTTTCAAGTAAAAATGCTTTCAAAATTATTTCAAGTCTTTTTATAAGCATACAACTTATTTCATAAGAAAATTATTTTTAAATGGTTTTTTGTATCAAAACAAAAATCAAATAATAAATGATGTTTTCCTTAAGAAATTTTTCTGAAAGTTATTTCAAAATTATTTTCCATCTAAGATTAAATCCATTGATGTTACTCATTACCTTATAGGAAATGATCTAAATGTTCCATTTATATTCATTCAATGAATGTGATATGAATAATGTTATTGTATTTATGAAACAGAATTCTATTTCATGGGTTATATGTTTATTAAATATGTTTCTCTTTCATGGGTTATATGTTTATGATAAATGTTTCTCCCCCATAGGTTACATGCTGTTGAATTATACATTTTTCACATATTATGATTTATTGAAATGACTTGGAAACCTATCTATTTTAAATTGTTTATGATGTGATGAAATTTCAGTGATTCACCTTTCATTTCATGGGTAATTATTTTGGTTTATGAAACCCATATCTTTTTATAGTCCATGATATGATTCATTTTTTATTTTCCTATGGCGCATGTATGTATGATTTTTCGATGTGATGGGTTGGAACTATATATACCTATAATAAACTGGGTAATGATAGATATTATATGAGATTAAAGGGTACATTGTAGGGCATTGAAATCCAAAAACAAGAGGTTATACGAGAGGACATCCCATGCCCAAAACAAGAGGGTACATGGGTGGACATCCCAATCCTGAAACAAGAGGGTATATGAGAGGACATCTCATGATCAAAACAAGAGGGTATACGAGAGGACATCCAAATCCCAAAACAAGAGGGTACAATAGAGGACATCCCAAGATGGAAACAAGTAGTTACATGGGAGGAAATACCAAGACCAAAATAAGAAGGTATATGGGAGGGAATCCCAAGACCAATGTAGGTATACATGTGATTAACTCAAGAAAAACATGTTACAAATGCCTTTCTTGGTTTCCGTGACATAGGGTTATTATATGGTTATTTGTTTTCCCCAATTCTATATTTTATTCCTATATTATACTATCATGGATTATGTTCTCTATTTCCTTATTATTTATGTCTTATAAACTTACAATATTTATTTTGTTCTCCAATATGATGATTACAATATTTAAATGTTATGATCATATTTCATACCCTTTTTTTCATGTTATGATTATGCATTTCCTTTATTTACCCTTACTGAGCATATGAGCTCACCCTTTTTGTGTTTCATTTCCCCAGGTTATGAATAATAGTTCTAGGTATATGTACTAAATGTAGGGATATTTATGGGAGATGTTAAAGATCTTTAACCAGGATAAAATATTTTGTTTCCAATAATCCAAATTAACTAAACTATTACAGTCCTCGAACATTTATTTTTATAATGTAAAGAATATTCATCTAAAATGATGTAATATCCATGTTTATTAATCCCGAGTATCTATAGTTGGTATTAGAGGGACGGTTTAGAAATATTTTTGAAACAAGGAGGAGAAGATTTTAGTAAAATCCCTAGGTATATTTAAAAGAATATATCTAGGTATATCTCTAAGGATAATTATTAGGATGAGTTAACATTTAGGAAAATGTCGAAAAATATTGGTTAAGGATAGAGTATTTGGTTTCTAAGAAATACATCCCATTCAGGATACTACTAGTTGATGTGTCTTTTTAACAGATGAACCCTAGGGCAAAAACTCTAACAAGATGTCCCGAGCCTAACTCGGGTTAAGTTGGGGCACGACAACAGGCCTTACTGTACACCTAGTTTGACACTCCTGGGGGATTTTTTTTGGTATTTAACAAACACCTCATGAACCATCATGAATTATTTAAATATAATTTGGTTATGAATAACATAGGATAATCATATAGTTTCATGGTTTATTAAATGTGTCCTAATTTAGGAAAAATATAAGTAGTTTTCATTATTACCCTATTCCTCACTCGAATAACTATTTCTTACTAAATGTGTTTGGCTTTAGTCCTTAGATGGAACCTAATGAAACCGTGTTAATGGTGATTACAATGTTCAATGTAGTGATTTTCCTCTTGAGAAACCAAATGATATGGGTGAAGGAATGAAAAGTATCATTTTATACTCACCCAAATTTCTAAATCTATTAACCATCATGGATTTCCAAGTCGGCAATGAATAGAACATCATTCTATTGAGTCCTTCGTGAGGAAACATCTGCCTTCTTTTTTCATGTCTCCTGATACACTTGTTACTAAACAATGGATCAGTACCACTGGAAATATATTTTCTATTATTCAATGTTTGGAACACAATAAAATCATTATGGTTAATTATTGGTAAGATGGTGAAGCAGATCCATGGTGGAAACTTATCAAGCATATGAGGAAACAAAATGAAATTGACATAATGGATTGGGAAAAGTTCAAAAACTTATTTTTAAACAAGTAAATTCCTTATATTCTTCGTACGAAGATGGGAAAAGAATTCATTAAGCTTAAGGAGAAGGATAATGAATTTTTTCATGCTTGTGAAGAAAATTTTACAAGGCTTGAAAGGTACTCTTTAAGTATTATCATTTAACATGATAGAAAAAGTTTCCGATTATTTGGGGGTATGAAACATAGTCTTCAAAATCCATTGGGTATAAGAGACTCTAGAAGCTATGAAGAAGTTTTTAGGAGTTATATAAATGTGTAAATAGAGGTTTTATTTGTGTATCAATCTCATTTTTTTGATAGGAAAAATAAGATTTAGTTCAATGGAAAATTTATCAATGATATAAAAAAGAAAATAATCCCTTTTTTATGCAGAAATTGTGGGAAGAAACATGGATGGAATTTTATTAAGGGTACTACAAAATGTTTAATGTTTGAAAGGGAATGTTATCGAGAAACTGAATGTTTAATTAATGGGATGAAGTTATATAATTATTCAAAAAATGATAAATCCCCATAGAATTCACCTCCCACACTTTAGTGTTACAATTTCATAGATTTTGGACATTTTTCTAACCAGTTCCCCAATCCAAGGACTAGTTTGAATGATAAGACACAAAAAGCACTAAAGATAAAGGATAAAGGAAAATATTATGTGATCATAATGGATTAACTGAACCAAGATTATTAATAATTACTTATCCTTCTATTTTTGTTAGGAAATTTAATGTTTGGTTTTTTATGAATAATTCATATGAAAGTCTTATTGTTCATCCTTTGGTGAGAGTTCATGTGATTATATTTCCTATAAATGTAATATGGAATAATAAAATCAAATTTGTTATTCTATAAGTAAAATTATGGATCTATGTTTCTAATAAAAATGTATTTGGTTTAAGATAAATGTTTCTTTAAGGAATAAAGGGTGGATTATATTTTCAATGGGTTACAAGGTTAACCATTTATGAAATATTTAAGTTAAAATTCTGATGATGTCAATAATATTAAAGTGTTATATTTCCATATATGGATTTATACATATTAACTATCATGTTCGAGCTAATTTGTGTTGATTATACCTGATGGGATGAAGTATCATGGGTCTCTTGATCTGTTATTACATTAGGAATGAAAAAGTCACCTTCTTTTTTAGAGAAACTGATGAAGTGGATTAATGAAATATGAAGGGGTGATGTTGTCCTAAAATTATGAAATTATATATATTGATGAAAATTTATTCACTTTATAAAAATGGATATTCAAGCCAAAAAACAAATTCCTAGTAATTTCATTTCCAAGGATTCTAAAGGTCTCTTAGGTCATCACAGATTTATGTCTTTCTAATTGATAGCTTTCTCCAGACCTTTTTATCTATCACTGTGTACCATAACTGAATGGTTATAATTTTCATCCATGTTTATGTTTTAACTTTCCACCTATATTTATCTATGTGGAAACCATGTTATATGATACTTTGGGTAACATATATTGTTCTGACATTTCTTTTTTAAGGGAAGTTCTAGTATTCAATGTTAGGATGTATATTTCTATGAATGATACTTTAATGTATTCAAAAACTGATAACCAAGATGAATTTCGAGGGAGAAATTCGTTTTATGGGTGGTTGAATGTAACACCTTGATCTTTTTTATATTATTATTTTTTATTATTTTATGAATTAATTTAGCATTTTTTATATTTTCCATTTCACACTGAAGATAGTTTATTTTATATTAATGCACCATGTTTAGCTTGCATTATATGCAACAAAAATTTAATCATACACTAAACACAATATTAACATTATATTGATCTATATGGAATAGCGAGGTCAGCTTGCATTATATGCAATAACAACTGTCATGGATGGATTGCATAACACGCAAGAATAAGGTTTACAGAACAATAATATATTATTAAAAAATGATTATTTAATATAATAAGATATAAAATAGATGTTAAATTTTTGGTTATGAATAATATTAAAAAATATATATTATTTAAACAACATAATATGAATTCATTGGTTACAAATTAATTATAATTGAATAGGAAATCCAATTGAAAATAAAAGGAAATATTATTATTTTTAGGGTCAAAAAGTTATTTTACCCTAAAAAATTAAATTAAATATAATCAGTTACTGATACTAATTTAATATATATGTTATATATTCAATAAATGTTTTTATATTTATTAAATAGACATTATTGACATTAAATACAAAAAAACCAATTTTATTCTTAAAACATATATTTTTATAAATATAGTTTTACCGCCTTTTAATAGGGAACCCATTTTAAATCCAAAATTTGGAAATTTTATAGAATTAATATATCAAAATAAACATTATATTTGAAATATAAATATAAAATTAGGTAAGGATAATTTTTTGGTATTATTTTAAGGTTTCATTTTTTAATGAATAGTTTAAAATAAAATATTTTAGTTCAAAAAATATTTTCCAAAAAATGTATTTATAATTTTAAATTATATTTTAAATTGGTTTTAAATTTTTATTAGATAATATTTTTTATCAACTAATACAACATATGAAATTGATATCATTGTTCACATTGAAATTGTACACAAAAACATAGCAAACCTTTGAATATTTTTACTTTAAAACCTAGTATTGTTGACCCGAATGCGGGATTTATTTAAAATTAATTTATATCACTTATGTGATTAGAATTTGGAAAAATGTATTCCATAATTTTAATAATAATTTTTTTTAATTTTTAATAAGGTGAAATTAGTTTTTGACCAAAAATAATTGAGAAAGTTATAATAATTAATTACATTTATTAAGGTTAAATTAAGATTAATAAGGGACTAAACCATAACCGTAAGGCCCAAATAGATCAATAAACTTTAGAAAAATCCATTTTTATAGACCAATATATAAACAATAATTTATTTTATCTACTTTGGATCATTATTGGATACACTTTCAACATGAAAAACATGGGTGGAATTCTCTCTTCAAATATGTATAAGAGTTCACTTCTCATTCCATATAAAAGACCACTAACTATCCCTCTTCTTAACACCTATAAAAACCTTTAGGTTTGACCAAGATCTACCCAACACACATAAAAAAATCCCACCATTTATCCTTGAATCCTACCTTTTTTAGAAATTATTCCAAATTTTCCTTTTCATAAAAACCAAAAGGGGTTACCAGATTAAGAGCTAACACCTTCTCTCATGCTCTTTTCTTTTTTTTTCATTATCCACCCCATAAACTCTATTTGTTACATAATTTTATACCAAAAAAAGTATCCCCAACATAATATAATGATTTCATTATAATTTTCAACCTATAATTACACACACCTCCATCTAATGTGTAATCAATATACTGTTTACATGTATGGTGAACTACCTCCTCACTAAACAGTGATTGTTCATTTTTCCATTACCGCCTATAATTAGGGAAATAATGATAGAAAATATGTTTATATAGGACATATATTTTTTTTACTTTTCATTTATTCTTTTTTATTAATTTGAAAATGCATATATATATTTTACTTTCTGTATTGTGTAAATACAATATTTTCATTTCAGGAAGTGTGGACTGCCACCCCCTCCAAGCGATGTGATTCGTTCACAAAATACATGAAAATTATTATGGATGAGTTTAGTGAAAATAGATGAGATATATAAAATTATAATGCTAATTTAATGATATCATATACATATATACACATAGGTCATTTTCATTCCTTCTTGTAATACAATAATGGAAATGGAAAGAATGTTCATGTGTAAGTACGACTTGTAGTTTCCATGAATGGTGTCTTCCATTTCATACATATATTTTATATAGATTATTATAATACAAATATAATCAATATAAATTATACTAATATCATTTTTTTACATTCAATAATCATTATATAATTATTATAACCCAAGATATAATGAATTAAGACACAGGTGAGGAACAAAGCGAATATTACCCGAAGTGAAACCTTAACACAAGATTGTTAACAAGAGGTTAATATAAGGTCATGATAAAACCATATATGATATTAGATATAATATTATTATTATTTAAAATATTTATAATAAATTTATATTTATTATACAAGTGGTTTGAATGGGTATGTCGAGAGTCAATATACAATGTAAAGGGATTTCATCTCACTTTTTATTTTCTTGAGATACATGATTTATTCACTACCCATTCCTTTTGTGAGGTATGTATAATAACCATGTATGTAATAAATTATTATTATAGTTAAATTTATGGATATTTAAAAACCATTATATAAAATTTATTTCATGGTGTTTAATTTTCAAAGGTTACCAAATACATAAAATAGTTTTGTCTCATTTTTCCTTATTTAAGACTCATGTTTTGTTAGGAATATAAATATATTTTGAGGGGTATATAATTCCATTATATATAATATATCATTAATCTACATATTTTCAGGAAATTATAAGATTCAGATAATTTTTTTCCTGGAGAATGTGATCCCAAGTTTCCAAGTGATAATAATTAATTGGAATGATCTCATCGATTTTCACGATTGTTTATATTTATGCTTAATTCAAGGAAATATTTTAACCCATATCTCAAGAACATTCATTAATTTTGTTCTCTTATGGTGATTCACGATATATTCATTTATTTGTACCATATTTCTTCTCGTTGGTACTTAATATAGTTAGGAAAGTGTTTTTCAGAAAGCTCTACATTACCCTATATTCCATCAGAAATATATGTTCCGTTATAACCATGTTTTAAAAACAGGTTTTTCATTAATATTTTACCATTATTAAATAATATTTAAAATTAATTTCCCCCCATTTTGGTTTTAAAAATATATTCAAATTGATTTTCTTGTCACTTTACAAACATACCATTTTCTAACATTTTTAATGTGCAAAAAGAATGTTCTTTTTACCTTGTAAGACATGCACATATTTACCTACTATCATTTATCAGAATAATATTTTGAAATTTTAAAGGAGAATTTTGTAAAAAAAATATCAAAGTAATTTTCATGGAAAATTGTTTCAAAACTCATTCAAGATTCCTTTATAAATTTTGAAAGAAGATAATTTTAAAAATATTTTCAAGCCTTATTTATATGTTTTCAAATTATTTTTAAAGAAATGGTTTTAAAAAATTAATCAAGATTCTTTCATATTAATTTAAGTAAATATTACTTTAATAAAATTTCAAAATTTTTTATATGATTTCAGTGTGTTTTGAATGAATTATTTTTTAAAATATTTTGAATCATTTTTTTTGTTTTCAATGAAAAAGGATTTCAAAAGGATTTCATGTCTTCTTTATAATATTTCAATGTATTTTCTATGAAAATGATTTTAAAATGGTTTTATGTATTAGAAATCCTTTTTCAAAGAAGAAAGGATATTTTTCTCATGAAACGTTTTTGAAATATATTTCAAAATTATTTTCCATCGAAGATGAAATCCATTTATGTTACTCATTAAATTATAATAAATGATCTAAAGGTTCCATTCATATACATTCAATGGATGAGTTATGCATAATTTCATGGTTTTTATGAAACACATATCTCTTTAACGCGTTATATGTTTCTGAAATCTATTTCTCATTCATGGGTTATATGTTTATGAATTACATTTATCTTTTATGAGTTATATGCATTTGAATACCACATCTTTTCATATGTTTTTATTTAATGCGAGGGAATCCCATGCCTAAAATAAGAGGGTACATGGGTGGAAATCCCAAGCATGAAACAAGAGGGTACATGGGAGGACATCCTAAGACCAAAACAAGAAGGTATATGGGAGGAAATTATATTCCTAAAACAAGAGGATACACATGAGTAAATCCCATGCCCAAAACAAGAAGGTACACTAGAGGATATCCAATGAATGAAATAAGAGGGTACACAAGAAGAAATCCCAATGCTAAAATAAGAGGGTATAAGGGAGGGCAACCCAAGCCTTACATAGGTACACAGGTGATTAACCCAAGAATAACATGTTTCAAATGGCTTGGTAGGCCTCCTTGACAAGGGGGTATTTTATGCTTATGTGTTTTCTATAATTACATGTTTTATTACAATGTTAGGATTTTTGGGATTATGCTATTTATTTCTATATGATTCATGTTTTACAAACTGACAATATTTATTTATATCCCTAATATATAGGTTATTATCTTTGAATTTTATGCTCAATATCCATACCCTTTTGTTCTGTTATGCTTATACATTTTCTTTATTTACCCTTACTAATCATCTGATCTCACCCCTTTCATATGTTTCCTTTCCCCGGGTTATGAATAATATTTTAGGTAGAAGTAACAATGGTGGAGATCTTTATGGGATATTTTGAATTTTTTTCTCTAGGAAAGAAGATTTTATGTCCATGTTCCCAAATAAACAAAACTATTACGGTCCTCAGGAATGATTTTTTTGTAATGTACTGAATATTTATCTCAATTGATGTTTTATCCTGGTATGTTAATACTAGGTCACTATAGTGTTGAAAATTTATGATAATTTGAGCTCTCCCTTGTCATGTTTCTTTTCCCTTATATTCCATGATGTTTACTATTCCCTATATACATGGATATTCAAGATGTAATAAATTTATTATAGAAAAATAATTAAGTTGTAATTTGTGTGTTCAAATATAATGTAATACTCATGTATATATCTAGAATAGCAATACTACTAAACTAACTGGTTCATTGGGATGTGATTCCTTGTATCTTATGCCCATGTGATGCCGTAATACACCATCTTTAGGTAATTTGGGTCGTGGTCTCTATAGTTGCTATCAAATGATGTTCAGTAGAAATCATGAGAACTATATTTATTAAAATATAGAGTAAGGAACATCGCACTAATATATACCTTGAGGATAAGTATGGAAAAACAATTTAATGTCTTGGTAAGGTAGGGATTATGTGTTTTTCCTTGCGATATACCATTTTATGGATATTACAATTAGACATTGTTCAAGCCAAAATCTACCTAGGGGTATTAAATCCAAAAATGGGTCATTAGCATTGACCCAATCATCTCATAGTGCATGGTAATATTCCTTACTGCACACTGAGTTTTACACTCATAGTGGGTATTCTTAGGATAATTCACAATTTCATTACAAAATATTATAAAGGATTTAAATAGAGAATGTAAATAAATGACCTAGGTCAAACCTAAGGTCTCTTAGATTAAAAATATTGTTTAAATATTTGGAAATATTAAAAATGATTATATGGTTTTCCCACTATGATTAGTGTTACTCACATTGTGATTTTTTTAGTCAATGGTTGGAACCTAATGGAATAATGTTAACATTAATTATAATGAAAAAGGTTGTGACTATGTGAAAAAATGAGATAAAAGTTATAGTGAAAATTATTATGATGATTCCTTATCAGTTCTCAATAAATATGATTAATGATGTCTACCTTACGAATTCCCTGATTAAGTAAATAAGAGAAGAATGAAGTTTTATAAGGTCTCGAGTGGCGGAGACCCCAGAAAAAAGAAGTATCAAAATTAATATTGTAACCAATGTGGAAGGAGGAACCTGGGAAAGTGTCTAAATAGAATAGGGAAATGCTTTATGTGTTGAAAATAAAGTCATAAATCAAATAATTTCCTTGAAGAATGAAGAGTGTGATTAAATGAAGAAATCTCATCATAAGGATCCATTTACAAATCATTGTCTTAAATGTGTGGAACTTGGAAATTACCCAAGTCAATTCCCTCATTTAAAGTGTAAATAATAGGACATTGAATGACCTACGTAGAAAGATAATAGATGAAATATTTATGTACTTTTATTCATTAATTAAATTGTTGAAGAATTTTACCGATTGTATTTTTGTTAAGAGAATCATGAAATATCTATGGATTCTATTAAATGTTTTATGAAATTGTGTATTTGTTAACATAATAGTTATGGAAATCATCATGACTTAAAGAGATGAAGATTTTTAACAAGTTCGAATTATTAAACACCACTTTTAGGTATTATGTGGTAGGAATTTTAAAAGATTACTAATGCATTGGGAGAAATTTATGGTAATCTGATGTTTAAGTTGAAAATTTATTTGAGGAATAACACATTAATATTTTATATAAATAAGTATTTTGTTTTTAAAAACCATTAGGGTTGATATGATCATTAATGAAATTGTAATTTTTTTTAAATAATATTATAAGACTTTTTTAAAAATAAATAAATAAATAAACTATGTTTAAAACATTAGTAACAAATTTTATTTAATGATTAATTTTATTTCAAGGTTTTCCATTATATTTTTTGGAACATTATTCAAATAATATTAATATATTTTATAAAAAGAACAAACTACATGAGGGTGAAATCATGTCACATTTGGAAAGGTGGTGGGGCTTGAACCCGTAATTGATGGATGGTAAGGATTTCACACCTACCACTATCTTACATGATGTCTTGGTTAATATGTCATTTTTTTATTTAAAATTTTTGATGAATAAATATTAATGATGAACCTATAGAATTTATTTTGAAGTTTAATGATAAATTTAATATATTATATAACTTGTTCTAAACATACTGTTTTTGGAAAGTAGTTCAAGATAGACTAATTTTTTTAAACATTATGGATCTGGTTATTCGTTAACCATTAATTTTAGTGCGTTAGGAGTAAAAAAAATTATTTACTGTATATTCATTTATTAAATCATGAGATGAACTTGAAATTGACTGAAGCCTAAACAAAGGAAGAAAAAGTTTTTATAAAATAGAAATATATCAAGTAATTATATTTCATTATATTCTTAGGAAGTAAAATAATTACTCAACATTAGAAAAATGACCCTGAAACAAAAATATAATCATAATACCATCATTTACATTAAACTGATGGTATTTTAAATCAGTAATGATTTATGGATTATAGACCCTAAACATTTAATTTATCATTCATTTTCTTGGGATCAATGACCTCTATCACTCCCTATAAGTATTTACTATTTTCTTCCATATCCATATCTTCAATTTCCATGAATACTATAATACATAGAAACCTAGATATATGCTATTCCATAAGACCATTGTACTTACCTTTCTCTCTTATTAAGGAGATATTTTATTAACTCTTTTATGATGTGGGTTATTCAATTATGGTATTTAAAAATGTTAGACCCTTTATTAATGAATTCAAGTTTAAATTACAGTATATGATTTAGTAAATTTGGGAAAATATATAACAACCCAAAATATTAAAATATGAACATCATATTCGATAGTGTGTATGACATGCAACATAAGCATAGAAAATAAAATAAAATCCTAATATTTTAAGAAATAATTACCATTATAAACAAATTCAATACATTCTACAACTTTGAATCCATAGAATACTGAGTTTATCTTGTGATATAGGAAGAAACAAGTTTATTCTAAAGAATTTGTTACACACAGGAGCGTGTTTTACTGAACAAAAATATACTATTAATATTTTTATTTGAAATGTTAGTTTTCACCAAGACATTAGAGTGTAGGGTGAGAATAATATTAACTAAATTATTAAAATATATTATTAAAAATACTTATTTTTTATCAATTTACTATATATTATAATCAGAATCAATTAAAACAAAAAAAGAAATAATTTCAGAGAAACATTATTTTCCTTAACCACGGTTTAGTCGCTCTTGGCACACATAATTTTAAAGTAATTTTTAACATGTTTTAAAAACATATTTGACAAAGTAACCTTTATTTTTGAAATATTAATTCCAAAATCATCTTACTGTGGATTTTTGGGGGTTTTTATAGACGTTTCATTTTTTGATGAATAGTGAAAAATACTAGATTTTTAATTAAAAAATTCAATTTCATCTAAATAATTTATAATGTTAAATTATATTTAGAATTGGATTCAAAGTAAAAATAGTTCAACAATATATATATTGTAATCACCATGAATTCCATGTAATTTTTTTTTAAATTAAATAGGTTTTTTTCGAGACCAATCTTGGAGGTGACACCTGATTCTGAGGCCTGAAGTGGCCAGAATGTATTTTCGACCTAATTTTAAGGTTCATTAAATAATGATATGAGTTGTTTTTTCTAAATTATAAACTTGTGACTGGATCAAAAATATGAGGGCACCGTTGAACTAATACCATCAAGATTCTCCAAGGAAGTACCTAACCTGGACCATCTTGGGATGAGGGAAATAGTTAATTGTCAAACGTTTTAAGGAAAAAATAAAATAAACATAATAAGTTTATTTTATTTGAAATTTCTTCACTGTAATACAATGATGGAATGATTATTTAATTCCATAAATTAATCCACACAACGAATATAGTGACCCTACCTTTTCTTACATTAATATTACATCATTTCAATGATAAACAACATAATAGTATTACACATGGAGGATCTAGAGGTTTAGTGTCTTGGTAAAACTAGGACTACACATAACAAGTACAATATCAAGAATAAAAATTCATTTAATCTCTTATTCTATAGCTTCTTTGTAGCACTTGTCCTCTCCGTAGTACATGTATCCACCTGAGGATATACATCAAAAGGGGTGATCTAAAAGTCTAGTAAGAGGATAGATAAGAACAATATAGCATGGGGTGAGCATAATCATGAAGAAGATCTTGAACATGAGAGGAGCATAAACAATAAACTTGAAAAGTGGAAAAGCATAAAAAATGAAACATCATGTCTTAGTGGTTAACTACCACACATACTTGTGAACAAAGCTAGCATCATGTTCATGCATCATTTCACATTTAATCATGAGATTCATCACTTTACCCAATGCATTGGAGCGCTATATAATTCCGGGCGCACCCATCACATTTAAACATTCATATTGCGCTATATAATTCCGGGCGCACCCGTCACATCATAATATTATCATTACCATGCTTGCCACATAGAACACATATCAAACATTTACATAAATAACCCATGTAAAGGAATGGGTTTCATCTCATAATAACACATTCATAAGCTTTGGGTTCCCAAAAGAAAGAGGGAACAACATACTTGATACAAGAACCATCATCCTTGAATGAGAGGTAAAAGGTGAGATCTTGAAAGAAGAGTTATTTTGGAAAACATTTTGATGGACATAAAAACTAGTGACAAACATTTATATCCCAGAAAAGTAGAGGAAATTATGAACAAATGATCTTTGAGGATTAACCATATCAAAAATGGAGTGAAAGAGAGAGAACCCGAAGGAAGAAAATTGGGTTTAAGATTTCCCCTTACCTTGTACTCGAATGCCTCCTTCTCTTTAATGTCCTGTATAATGACATTATATTCATTAATTAGAAATTCAAGAACCATTTATACATTAATATGGTTCATTCTGGTTTCATTATTTTATCTTCCTTTGGATGACTTATAGAGTTTAGAAACATTATTCGGGGATGTTCGTTTTTATGGTTTTCTTGAGCGGTCCACTTGTATTCTTAAATTGATGTTTGGGTAGATCATGGGTAAACATACAGAACTGATATTACATGTAATTAATGATATTACATAAGCTTTAATGATTTTATAATGAGTTATAGTAGATCCATGTGGATGAATCATTAGATAAGAATTAAATGAAGATTATTTGGGTTAATTTGTGCGGTTTTTGGATCACAACCTACTCATTTTAACTTTTCACTTAGTAGTATGGCCATAGGTTATTTCCATAACTTAAAATAGAACAAAATACATATAAAATATTCTGTTTCAACCATAAAAATGGTTTCATGACCAGATTGACGGTATAAATGGAAGAAGAGAGCATGTTGTTTTTGAAGGTGATAAATTATCACCACATGAACAACGTTCTCTTTAATAAAATAAAAGGAAGGGGGAAAGGGTGTGGGGTGATATAATATACCATTAGAATCATAATATTACATTATATTTATAATACTAGAGTTACAAAACAATTTTTATGAAAATAGGTAGGGAGAGATCAAGAAAGGAACTTGAACTTGAAAGGAAATTAAAGGAGAAGAGGGAGAGAAATTACCTTTAGAATCCTCCTCTTGAGATCCTCTTCAAGGAAGTTAGGCTTGGTATTTTGATGAGACCAGAAGCTTTTGGACGTGGGGGATGATATAGGGAAGGTGTTTGGGCAGAATTTATAGAAGGCTTGGAGCTTGAGAGGTGTGAGGAAAAGAGGGGTTGAAGGGTGGCTTTTATAGTGGAGGGGAGAGGGGTTTCCTTAATATAAAATTGATTAGTTTATTAATTTCACCTAAGACAAGGAAAAGTGAGTCTTGGATGACTAAGAATAGTAAATTTGACTGGTGAATTCGGGATTTGGGTGCTTACATCACTTTTGATGTCAGGAATAGTGGGTTTTAATTAAAATGTATTTATATGATAAATTAATGAATTCTACTATTCATAAAAAATTCAAGTATCTCAGAAAAATCCCAAAATTTTGCCCCAACCATTTTTCGACGTGTAGAATCCAAAAATGAAGTCCAATTTTCAAAAATAATTTTCTAAATATTATTAATTTAATATTTAATTAAAATCATAATTTACTTAAAAAAACGGTTTTTAAAATTAAAACTGATTTTGCAGTTCTTTCAAAAATTACTTAGGGTCTTATAAAATTATCTAAAAACTATTAGACATTGATTTAATAATTTAGGAATATATTTCAGGAAAATAAATATTCTTTTAAATTAATTAATTAATTATAATTAATTATTTATGACTTATAAAATACTAAAAATGTTTACTAAGGTCAAATTATCAATTTCTATGATGTCTAAATTTTATTTTATTATTCATAGGTAATGTTACTCTTATTTACTATTCATAAGGTTCATATTACTATTCATAAGGGTAGGTTACTATTCACCAAAAATTATTTTTGTTTAATTAGACTCCAAAAACTGTCTTGAACACAACTGTGTATGTCAGATTTTTAAAATTCCAAACATAGGGGTGACAAAATTATGTTTATAGGTCACTTATCACTTGGTAGTTCATTATTTTGTGTTTTTATGACATAGATATAAGAAGGGAATTTTCCATTGAAAAAATTTGGGTCGTTACATTCTTCCCCCATTAAGAAATTTTGCCCTCGAAATTTCACTTTACACAAACAGGTGAGGGTACTTCTCCTTTATTGCCTCTTCCAGTTCTCAAGTTGCTTCCTCAAACATTTGGTTCCTCCACAACACTTTTACAAGGCGGGTTGTCTTGTTGCGTAGAACCTTATCACTTCGGTCCAGAATTTTTACCGGCTTCTCCTCATATGAGAGATCATCTTCCAACTATACCACCTCTGAATTTAGTACATGTGAGGGGTCTAGAATGTACTTCCTCAGTAGTGATATGTGAAATACATCATGAACATGAGCCATATTCGGTGGAAGTTCCAGACGATAGGCCACGGCTCCTATACGATCAAGGATCTCAAAGGGGCCAATGTACCTTGGGCTTAGCTTCCCTTTCTTCCCAAATCGCATGACTCTCTTCCATAGAGATATTCGAAGGAAGACTTTATCTCAAACGTCGAACTCCAAGTCCCTTTGACGATTGTCGGCATAGCTATTTTTCCGACTTTGAGCAGCTTTGATATGTTTCTGGATGAATTGGAACTTCTCTGTCATCTCTTGAACAAGATCGGGACTAAGTAGCTTTCGTTCTCCAACTTCATCCCAATAGGTTGGAGTTCTACATCGATTCCCATAAAGAGCTTCATACGGAGACATCTAAATACTCGAGTGGATGCTATTGTTGTATGAGAACTCAACCAATGGGAGATGCTGATCCCAACCACCTTTGAATTTAAGAGAGTAGGATCTTAGAATATCTTCAAGTGTCTGAATAGTCCTTTCAGACTGGCCATCAGTTTGGGGGTGATAGGCCATGCTGAAATTTAAATCAGCACTCAAAGCATGTTGAAGGCTCCTCCAGAATTTAGAAGGGAACCTTGGATCACGGTCAGAGACAATCGAGAGCGGAACACCGTGCAATCTCACTACTTCCTTCACATATATCCATGCAAGTTGTTCAAGTGAGAGGTCTTCCCGAATAGCGATAAAATGGGCAGTCTTGGTGAGTCGGTCAACCACAACCCATATCGCATTATTTCCTCTTGACGTTTTCGGGAGACCCATGACAAAGTCCATAGTAACATTTTCCTATTTCCACATGGGTATAGGCAATGGCTGCATCATACCTTTGGACTTTTGCTGCTCAGCTTTAACTTGCTGACATACCAAGCACCTTGATATATATTCCGCAATCTCCTTCTTCATGTTATCCCACCAGAAGTGTTCTCGGAGATCACGATACATCTTGATACTTCCAGGATGAATAGATAAAGTTGAACTATGTGCATTATCCAATAGCTCCTTCTTTATTCCGGGTGATGAAGGCACACAAAACTGCGTTCCAAACCGAATCACACCATCATCATCGATATGGAACTCTTGCAGCTTCCCTTCCTTTGCTGCATTTACCCTCTTTTGTGTCTCCACATCATCCCTTTGTGCTTCCTTAATCTTCTGTTGGATGGATGGTTGCGCAATCATTTGGGCAAGGTAGGATGTATCCCCTACCCTTACGATTTCCAAATCCATCCTTTGCATATCCAAGAAGATAGGGTCTTTCTCAATCCTCAACATGGATAGAGTAGCAGGTTCTTTCCTGCTTAGAGCATCAGCAACCTTGTTCGCCTTTCCAGGATGATAGATAATAGAGCAATCGTAATCCTTGATTAGCTCTAACCATCTCCTTTGACGCATGTTGAGATCCTTTTGTGTGAATATATACTTTAGGCTCTTGTGGTCGGTGTATATGTCACACTTCTCACCATAAAGGTAATGCCGCTAGATTTTCAAGGCAAAAATCACGACTGCCAGCTCTAGATCATGCGTTGGGTAGTTCTGGTCATGGATCTTCAAATGTCGTGAGGCATAGGCTATCACATTATCATTTTCATGAGTACACAACCCAAGCCTTTTTTTGAAGCATCACTGTATATCACAAAACATTCTCCACTTTTTGGTAGTGTGAGTACAGGTGCAGTGATTAGCTTTCTCTTTAGCTCCTTGAAGCTTCCCTCACATTCATCCGTCCAGACATACATTACCCCTTTCCTTGTTAACATAGTTAGCAGGCTTGACAATCGTGATAATTTTCTCACAAAACGTCGATAGTACCCAGCAAATCCAAGAAAACTACGGATTTATGTGACACTAGAGGGCCTGGGCCATTCCTCAATCGCCTTTGTCATTGAATGGTCCACAAAAATTCCCTCACTTGTGATCACAGGTCCCAAGAATGTGACTTGATTCATCCAAAAGTCACACTTGCTGAACTTGGCGTACAACTTCTCCTTTCTCATTGTCACCAGCACAAGCCTTATATGTTCTTCATGTTCCTCCTTACACTTAGTGTAAATGAGAATATCATCAATAAACACTACCACAAATTTTTCGAGGTAATGTCTAAAGACTCTATTCATCAAATCCATAAAGATTGAAGGGGCATTAGTAAGTCCGAAGGGAATCACCAAAAACTAATAGTGCCCATACCTTGTACGGAAGGCAGTCTTCTGAATATCATCCTTCTTCACCTTTACTTGATGATATCCAAAACGAAGATCCACCTTTGAGAAGTATTGAGCTCCTCTTAACTGATCGAACAAGCCATCAATCCTTGGGAGAGGATACTTGTTCTTCATGGTGATATTGTTGAGTTCCCGATAATCGATACACAGCCGCATAGTTCCATCCTTCTTCTTCACAAAGAGCACTGGCGCACCCCAAGGTGATGCACTAGGGTGTATGAACCCTTTGTCCAGATGCTCTTGCAACTGCTTCTTTAACTCCTCTAGTTCGATAGGATACATCCTATAGGGGCACTTCAAGATAGGAGTAGCTCCGGGTATGAGTTCAATTGAGAACTCTACCTCACGATCTGGGGAAATTCTGGGTAACTCTTCGGGAAATACATCGCCGTATTCCCTTACGATGGGCATTTCCTCAAGGTTGGAACGTTCCTTTGACTCAAACATTTGGGCGAGGTATGCTTCTTCATAGGGAATCATCACCCACACCATTGAAGTATTTTTCAAAAGATATTCATGATCTTCCTTGAATTTGTAGGGGAGCATGGGATGGTTCGGAATATGAAAATATATTTCCTTTTCCCGATAGTTGATATGTGCTCTATATAACGAGATCCAATCCATTCCCATTATAGCGTCGAATTCCACCAAGGGAAGTATTACGAGATTTGCTGGAAGAATCTTCCCACATACGTCAACAGGAGAAGAATCAAACACTTGGGTTGCAATGATTGCACCACTTGGTGTTTTTACAGATATCTCTACTTCAAGGTTTCGGGGATTCGATTCTATAGTTCTAGAAAACATGTAAGATATAAAGGAATGCGTAGAACCAGAATCAAATAAGACTTTTTCCATTCTTGAGTGAATAGGAAGTGTACCTTGTACGACTTCATTATCATGTTCCACCTCCGCAGTAGTGATGGCATAAGCCTTCCCTTGTTCCTTTGGCTTTGGTGGTTGTTGGCGCTGATTACCCTCGACAGCTCGAGGTTTAGTGCACTGGTTTGAATAGTGACCTAGCTCCTTATAGTTGTAGCATTGAACCATGGGTGGTTCTCTCCTTTCATCGGCTACATTATCCTTCCTTTTCATGTCTCTTCGACACTCGTGAGCTAGGTGTCCTTCTTTCCCACACTTGAAGAATTTCCCCGTCCCTTTGAGGCAGTTCCCATTGTGCAACTTCCCACATTTTTGGCATGTGGGTCGTTGTGTTTTCTTCCCATCTTTATCACTAGATCCACCAGCTTGAAAATCCATCTTTCTTTTCTTATCACCATAGCCATGGGACCATTCTCCAAACTCCATCTCCACTTTGAGAGCACACCGAACAACTTCTTCATAACTCCCAAAGTCTCGAATTGCAATAGCTTTTCGAAGATGTGGTTTTAATCCACTAAAGAATCTATCAATTTAGCTATCATTGTGGATAACAAAACCCGAAGCATACCTTGCGAGCCTTGTGAAATTTTCTTCATAGGTTGTGACATATTCTCCTTCTTTTGGCTTGATCTCTATGAATTCTCTCTCCATCTTCGTGCGAAGAGTTCTTGGGAAGTACTTATTAAGAAACGTTATCTTAAAGTCTTCCCATTCCATCTCTTCAATTTCATCCCTTGGCTTGGTGTTATTAATCAAAGCCCACCATTGATCAGCTTCTCCATCTAGATGATAAACGGCTAGAGTCACCTTCTCCGTCTCGGAACAGTGAAGAACATAAAATGTCTTCTCCATGGAGTTGACCCACTATTTCGCAACTAGTGGATCAGAAGATCCACAAAACGTCGGTGGTCGTTGCCGCATAAAACATTCGATAGCTAGCCTCTCCCTCTTTGGTGAAGGAGGATGTTCCCCATTATTACGGTTATTATTCATAACCCAGGATAATTGGGTAAGCATCGCCATGAAGTTTTTAACTCCACCTCCAAAATCATTGGGGATGTCTTTTGGGAAATCGTTGCATTGGCCTTCGCAAGAGTTGTTGGCCTGATTTCTCCTGGTTCCCACCATTTTCTAACATAAAAAAGGTTAGAACAAAATATAAGTAAACAAGTCATGAATAACTTATCCTTTTAAACAATTATACCAAAAACATAACATATGGGATACCTAGGTAAATATCCTTGTGTGCATATTTGTACTTAGTCTCATGCTAGAGGTTTTCTTTAGGGTTCACTAATCCTAATTCCCAAATTAACTAAACCATTCCTCTAATACAAACTATAGCAACCCAGCCTTTTCTTACATTACTATTACATCATTTCAAAGATAAACAACATAATAGTATTACACATGGAGGATCCAGAGGTTTAGTGTGTTGGGAAAACTAGGACTACACATAACAAGTACAACATCAAGCATAAAAATTCATTTAATCTATTATTCTATAGTTTCTTAGTAGCACTTTTCCTCTCCTTAGTACATGTAGCCACCTGAGGATATACATCAAAGGGGGTGAGATAAAAGCCCAGTAAGAGGATAGATAAGAATAATATAGCATGGGGTGAGCATAATCATGAAGAAGATCTTGAACATGAGAGGAGCATAAACAATAAACTTGAAATGTGGAAAAGCATAAAAAATGAAACATCATGTCTTAGTGGTTAACTACCACACATACTTGTGAACAAAGATAGCATCATGTTCACTCATCATTTCACATTTACTCATGAGATTCATCACTTTACCCAATGCATTGGAGCGCTAAATAATTCCGGGCGCACCCGTCACATCATAATATTATCATTATCATGCTTCCCACATAGAACACATATCAAACATGTACATAAATAACCCATGTAAAGGTATGGGTTTCATCTCATAATAACACATTCATAAGCTTTGGGTTCCCAAAAGAAAGAGGGAACAACATACTTGATACAAGAACCATCATCGTTGAATGAGAGGTAAAAGGTGAGATCTTGAAAGAAGAGTTATTTTGGAAAACATTTTGATGGACATAAAAACTAGTGACAAACATGTATATCCCAGAAAAGTAAAGGAATTTATGAACAAATGATCTTTGAGGAGTAACCATATCAAAAATGGAGTGAAAGAGAGAGAACTCGAAGAAAACAAAATTGGGTTCGAGAGTTCCCCTTACCTTGTACTCGAATGCATACTTCTCATTAATGTCCTATATAATGACATTATATTCATTAATTAGAAATTCCAGAACCTTTTATATATTAATAGGGTTCATTCTGGTTTCATTATTTTATGTTCCTTTGGGTGACTTATAGAGTTTAAAAACATTATTCGGGGATGTTCGTTTTTATGGTTTTCTTGAGCGGTCCACTTGTATTCTTAAATTGATGTTTGGGTAGATCATGGGTAAACATCTAGAACTGATATTACATGTAATTAGTGATATTACATAAGCTTGAATGACTTTATAATGAGTTATATTAGATCCGTGTGGACGAATCATTAGATAAGAATTAAATGAACATTATTTGGGTTAATTTGTGCGGTTTTTGGATCACAACCAACTCATTTTAACTTTTCACTTAGTAGTATGGCCATAGGTTATTTCCAGAACTTAAAATAGAACATAATACATATAAAATATTCTGGTTCAACCATAAAAATGGTTTCATGACCAGATTGAAGGTATAAATGGAAGAAGAGAGCATGTTGTTTTTGAAGGTGCTAAATTATCACCACATGAACAGCGTTCTCTTTAATAAAATAAAAGGAAGGGGGAAAGGGTGTGGGGTGATATAATATACCATTACAGTCATAAGATTACATTATATGTATAATAATGGAGTTAAAAAACAATTTGGATGAATATAGGTAGGGAGAGATCAAGAAAGGAACTTGAACTTGAAAGGAAATTAAAGGAGAAGAAGGAGAGAAATTACCTTTAGAATCCTCCTCTTGAGATCCTCTTCAAGGAAGTTAGGCTTGGTCTTTTGATGAGACCAAAAGCTTTTGGACGTGGGGGATGAGATAGGGAAGGTGTTTGGGTAGAATTTAGTGACGGCTTGGAGCTTGAGAGGTGTGAGGAAAAGAGGGGGTGAAGGGTGGCTTTTATAGTGGAGGGCAGAGGGGTTTCCTTAATATAAAATTGATTAGTTTATTAATTTCACCTAAGACAAGAAATAGTGAGTCTTGGAAGACTAAGAATAGTAAATTTGACTTGTGAATTCGGGATTTGGGTGCTTACATCACTTGTGATGTCAGGAATAGTGGGTTTTAATTAAAATGTATTTATATGATAAATTAATGTATTCGACTATTCATCAAAAATTCAAGTATCTCAGAAAAATCCCAAAATTTTACCCCAACCATTTTTCGACGTGTAGAATACAAAAATGAATTCCATTTTTCAAAAATAATTTTCTAAATATTATAAATTTAATATTTAATTAAAATCATAATTTACTTAAAAAAATAGTTTTTAAAATTAAAACTGATTTTGCAGTTCTTTCAAAAATTACTTAGGGTCTTATAAAATTATCTAAAAACTATTAGACATTGATTTAATAATTTATGAATATATTTCAGGAAAATAAATATTCTTTTAAATTAATTAATTAATTATAATTAATTATTTATGACTTATAAAATACCAAAAATGTATACTAAGGTCAAATTATCACTTTCTATGATGTCTAAATTTTATTTTATTATTCATAGGTTATGTTACTCTTATTTACTATTCATAAGGTTCATATTACTATTCAAAAGGGTAGGTTACTAATTAGACTCCAAAAACTGTCTTGAACACAACCGTGTATGTCAGATTTTTAAAATTCCAAACATAGGGGTGACAAAATTATGTTTATAGGTCACTTATCACTTAGTAGTTCATTATTTTGTGTTTTTATGACATAGATATAAGAAGGGAATTTTCCATTGAAAAACTTTGGGTCGTTACAACGAGACATCAACAAAATTTTATAGAAATGTTTTTTATAAATGAAACAGTGAAACAGTAGCGACTCAGTATAAAGGAAATTTTATGTTGTGTTTTCCCCATTTAATTGGATAACAAGAATTAAAGATCAAATCTGAATCCTTCAAATCCCTTTGAATCTCTGTAGGATCACCGTTGACAAATGACAATCACCAACATCTTCATGCACTCCTCCTCCTCTTTGAGAGACCACACCCTCGATGACAGATCAAGTAATTTTACGGACGGATCACCTTCAGTGATGATTCCTTCCTCTGATCGAACCTATTATCTAGGTATGGTCTTTTTATTTATGAGTTGGTTTCAATGTTATTTCTTTCTAAAACAATAAACATGGATGAACCCCCTAACAGGTTTACCTGTCATTCGTTTGTTCTTACGGGATGGGATTTGACTTGCAGAAACTTAAAAAAGTGGGATTCATGCGGTTTGTTCTTCTTTGTTAGAATATCTAACAAGGATGAATATATGATGACAAAAATAAATTCCATGATATTCCCTTCATGATTTTCTAGTATGTTCTTCTCTCCCTCTATTTTTTCTTCGTGACTTCGGGTCTTATGAACAAGCGGTCGTTGCACCTTCGATTCATTGTGCAATGACCCAAGACCGAAGATTTGACCTCGTGATGACACCTGAGTGATGCGACGATAAAGGAATGAGACATCCATGGTGGAATGATAATTCTAGATCAAAGGTTTATGACAGAGGTTTCGACGACCTGTGAAAGGCAGTGTGACATAGCAAAGGAGACCGTGACCAGCAGGCGACAGCGGTATGGAATCCCAGTGCTAGTGGGGTGCCATGTCGGGTGAAGAAGGCTGCAACCAGTAGGCCGCGACAGTGAAGAGTGGAGGTGGCAGCTAGCAGGGGTTGTGGATGTGAAGGGGGTGGTGTCGGTCAGGCACCGCGGCGGATCGAGTGGGCCACGACATGATCTAGCACGCAGTCCATCGTGGACCGCGTGTGGAGGGTAGATGATCAGCCTCATCTGGATATGTGGTTGTGTAAACCGAATCACAACACAGAATCTAGGCTGGAACCACGTCAGACCACCATGTGGGCCATGCCGAATAGGAAACGGGGAAGCTGTGCAGCCGAATAGAAAGAAACTAATTCAGCTAAGTCAGACCGAGCTGGAGAATGTGGACTGGGTCACTGGGCTACCTGGTGGGATGGACCCATGGCTGAACTGGGCCTGGTCCAGTAAGTCCCAATGGGTCTAGCCCCTTGGTCAGGCCGACTTGGGTCTGCCCAGACCCCACCAGTTCAGGTCATGTGGGACCCCCAGGGTTGGGATGGTCGGGTCAGTCAGGCCAAGTCGGACCGGGCTAGACACAACTGTCCCATGTTTAATAAAACATCAATACATTTAAGAACGAGCATCTGATTGAAACTCCGTCCATGGAGTTGAGACTCTTACAATGATATGGTCATATGGGTATAATCTAAGTTAGTTTTCATGTTAGTCAAGATATGATCGATGGATTGAGGAGTAGATTCTCCCAAAATCATTTAGGTTGGAGAGCGGGAATACTGTGGTTATCTGTGGCACGTAGGATATAATGAACATGACCTTTATGGTCTTGTATCGAAGTAAACCTCAATGTTCCGGTAACTATGTGGAACTAAGTGATCTTGTCGTAGATCAAAACTCAGTAGTACAGTAGTCGAGCAGACCACTGTGGTCTTGTAACTGAGCGGAACTCAGTGGTCCATTTGCCCAGTAGACCTTAGTGGTCTAGTAGCTTAGGGGACCTTAGTGGTCTAGTAGTAGAGTGGACCTCCGTGGTCCAGTAGCCGAGAGATCCTCAGTGAATCATCATGAATGAGTCCCTTATCAGTGAAAGATGATTCATCTTTACAATTGATAATCTTAGCTTTTATAATTTTATCTATACCTGGTGTGAGATGTAATTAATTTGTGGTCTTGATTTGTGGTCTTTCCTTTGTTGTTTGGTGTCCCTATTTATTATTGTGTTACTCAGACATAAATGGGATTCATCAACACCTGTTGTGTCTCATATAGGTGATCAACGCTTCGACAAAGACCTTGGTGGTCAGGGACTAGGTGGTGCTGAGTGACATGGGACGGACGAGCATACTTCTATGGATACATGTAGCTACCCTTCATATACCATTTAGATAGGGTCTCGAACTGATGGAGCTTGGTATTTGAACATTTCTTTGTGGGTGTGGGTATATATTCTGGACCCTTTTTTCTATTAGTTTGTACTATAGTCTTATTAATTTTATCAATGAGAGTTTTGGTTTACTTTGTGATTACTTTCCACAGTTTGAGCTTTGTGCATGTGTACAAGTTTAAAGGTATTGCCTTCACTTTTGGGTTATGCCAACTCTGTGCTAGTTGACAGCCCCTTACCTATGGAATGTGGGCTTGGGGTAGTCAATAAAATGGCCCTATGGGGAAGGTCATGAAAAATTGGTCCATTTGCCCAGTGGACCTCAGTGGTCTAGTAAAATCGCTCGAGTGGTAATTTCTATCAACTTCCACTTTTCCCATAGATGGTCATGTTCGAGCTTGACATGATGATGTTCATCTTGGTATTGGTCAATTGAAAAGCCCAAGGACACCACCACTTTCTCGAGATATGACAAATGCGCTTCGTATGGAGAAATTCTACAGGATGAGGCCATCGCTTCTTTTGTCTGAGTAAATTAGGATTTTTTAAAGCCCTATATTTATACTAATCATGTGATCACTGTTCAACGACTATATTAGCAATGGTAAAAATTCTTAACACAAAACCAATGAAGTTAAAATTTTATATAAACATAAAGATACATTTAATTAGATCAAGAGGGATTTCCATTAATTAACCTTTGGGTCATTACAATATTCCCCCTTAAGAAATTTCGGCCTTGAAAATTTTCCTTTTCCCACACTAAAACAGATGTGGATAACTCAGCTTCATCATTTCCTCCGATTCCCAAGTCACTTCTTCAAACTTTTGGTTTCTCCACAACACCTTGATGAGGGGTATTGTCTTATTTTGTAGAAAATTTTCTCTATGATCTAAGATCTTCACTGGTTTCTCCTCATAAGAAAGGTCATCTTCCAATTGAACCACCTTAGAAGAGAGTACATGTGAAGGGTCCGGTATGTACTTCCTTAAGAGGGACACATGAAAGACATCATGTAGTTTGGCCATGTTAGGTGGAAGTGATAGTCTATAGGCCACAACCACAACATGATCAAGAATCTCTAAGGGGCCGATGTGCCTTGGAATTAACTTCCATTTCTTTCCAAACCTCTTGACCTTCTTTCATGGAGATACGCATAGAAAAACCTTGTCACCAGATTTAAACTCAAGGTCTCGTCAACGATTATCTACATAACACTTCTGTCGACTCTGGGATACCTTGATGTGATGCTTAATGGTTTTTACCTTCTCCACCATTTCCTCATCCATTTCTGATACAAGAATCTTACGTTCACTGACCTCATCCCAACACACCAGTGTTCTGCACCTTTTCCCCTAAAGGGTTTCATATGGTACCATTTGGATGATCGAGTGGAAGCTGTTATTATAAGAGAACTAAACCTAAGGAAGATGTTGATAGCATCCTCCTTTAAAGTCCATTGAGCATGCTCTCAACATGTCTTCATGTGTTTGGATAGTCCACTCAGATTGGCTATCAGTTTGAGGATGATGGGCTGTACTAAAGATCAGTTCATTATTCAGAGCATGTTGAAGACTCTTCCAAAACTTAGAGGTGAATCCTGGATCTTGGTCAGAGACAATAGATAGTGGTACTCCATGCAGCCTTACCAGTTTCTTGATATATATCTGTGCCAGTTGATCCAAAGGGAAATCCTCCTGAATAACAATGAATTGTGCAGTCTTTGTAAGATGATCCACAAAAACCCATATTTCATTGTTTCCATTGGATTTCCTTGGATGTCCGGTGACAAATTCCATGGTGATGTTCTCCCATTTCCATTCTAGTATGGGCAATGGTTGTACCATCCCCTTAGAATTCTGCCTCTCTGCCTTCACTTGCTGACACACTAGGCACTTTGATGTATATTCTGCGATCTCCTTCTTCATATTATCCCACCAAAAGTTTTCTCGGAGATCTCGATACATCATTGTGCTCCCTAGGTGAATAGAGAAATTTGAACTATGTGCATCATCCAAAAGTTCCTTCTTCAGCTCCGGACTTGATGGAACACATAGTCTTTTCCCAAACCACACAATTCCTTCTTTAATAACATTAAACTCTGAGGATTTCCCTTTTTCGATAGCTTCCACATTTTCTTGAATTCCCAAATCATCCTTTTGAGCACTCTTTAACCTTTCCAAAATAGGCTGTTGAGAAATAATTTGTGAAAGGATTGATGATGTTCCATTCTCTATGATTCCCATGTCCATCTTCATTAATTCTAAGAAGATTATATCCCTCTCAATTCTCATCATTGATAGAATCGTTGGGTCCTTTCTATTTAGGGAACCTGCCACCTTGTTCGCTTTCCCACTGTGGTAATGTATTGAACAGTCATAATCCTTGATGAGCTCTGTCCATCTTCTCTGGTGCATATTAAGCTCTTTTTGTGTGAATATATATTTAAGACTCTTGTAGTCAGTATATATATCACATTTCTCCCCATAGAGATAATGCCGCAAGATTTTCAAGGAAAAGATTACCGCCGCCAACTCTAGATCATGTGTTGGATAGTTTCGCTCATGGATTATCAACTGCCTTGAGGCATAGGATATAACTTTATCATTCTACATCAGCACACAGCCTAATACCTTCTTTGAAGAATCACTAAAAATAACAAAAAGTTCCCCACTTGTGGGTAAAGTGAGCATGGGCATAGTGATAAGCCTCCTTTTCAACTCCTTGATGCTTTCTTTGCATTCATCAATCCAAGGAAACGTTACTCCATTTTGAGTTATCTTGGTAAGAGGGTTGGACAATCATGAGAAATTTCACACAAATCGTCGATAATATCTAGATAACCCCAAGAAGCTACAGATATCTGTTACCGATGTTGGCTACATTCATCCCTCAATTGTATCTATTTTGGAGGGATCCACAGATATCCCATTTCTTGTGATGATATGGCCCAATAATGAGACTTACTTCAACCAGAACTCACACTTCCTGTACTTTTCATAGAGCTTCTCCTTGAGCAATGTCTCTAGTACAGTTCTTAAATACTCCTCATGATCCTCCTTGGTTTTTGAGTATATTAGAATATCATCTATAAATACTACCACAAATTTGTCGAGATAATCTCTAAAGACTCTATTCATTATGTCCATCAATATTTTTGGATCATTGGTGAGTACGAAAGGCATTACTATGAATTCATAGTGCCTGTATCTTGTGCGAAAAGCAGTCTTAGGGATATCTTCCTTCTTCACCCTTACTTGATAATATCCCGACCGCAAGTCCACCTTGGATAAGTATTGTACTCCATGAAGCTAATCGAATAAGTCATCAATTCTTGGGAGAGGATACTTGTTCTTTATCGTTATTTTGTTAAGATCACGATAATATATGCAAAGCTGCATTCACCCATCATTCTTCTTGACGAAGAGGATTGGTGCACCCCATGGTGAAGCACTTGGGCATATAAACCCTTTATCCATATTCTCCTGTAGTTGTTTCTTCAGCTCTTCAAGCTCTACAACAACCATTCTCTATAGAGTCATGGATATTGGTAAATCCCCGGGTATAAGTTCAATTGAGAATTCAACATCTCTTCTTGGAGGAAGACCGGGCAGTTCCTCAGGAAACACTTCAGTGAATTCCCTCACAATAGACATTTCTTCAAGGATGGTTTCTTCCGTGGAATCAATCATTTGAGCCAATTACATGTGCTCGTAGGGCAGTAATATCCATTCTTGAGATGATGGAGCTAAAGGAGATTCATCTTCCTCCTTAAACTTGTAATGAATCGGGGGTCGATTCTCTGAATGGAGTGTGATTTCCCTCTTCCGACAATTTATATTGGCTCTATATATGGAAAGCTAATCCCTGCCAAGAATTGCATCAAATTATACCAGAGGGAGTATTATGAGGTTCGCTGTGAAATTAAATTGACAGATTATAATAGGGGAGGATTTATATTCACGAGATGCAATGATTTCCCCAATTGTCATACTCACCAACATCTTCACTTCCATGATTTGTGGTGGTGCTGGGATTGTTTTACTAAACATTCAAGATATAAAAGAATGCGTAGAACCTGAATCAAAAATTACATTCTCTATTCATGAATGAATAACTAGAATACCTGTCACCACATCGTTGTCAGGGTTCACTTCGGCAGAAGTGATGGGAAAAGCTCTTCTTTGCTGCCTTGGAGGTTATTGGTTGCCTCCGAAAACCCTTGGATTAGGGCACTGATTTGAAAATTGACCCAGTTCTTTGAATTTGTAGTATTGAAAAACGTGTGGAGGTTAGAATGGAGCATTGATCTCCTCTGTTGTAGCCGCGAGTCTTTCTTGACGACAGTTAACAGCTAGGTTCCCTTTTCTTCCACACCTGAAGCATTTCCTCGTCCCCTTAAGGAAATTTCCAGGGTGCTTCTTTCCGCACTTTTGGAAAGTGGGGTGGTGGATCATCTTAGCACCACTGGATTTATCCATCAGACCACAAGCATTAAATTCTACCTTATGCTTGTTATCACCATAATACCCCTATGATTCTCCGATCTCCATTATGACCTTGGGGGAACATTGGACAATTTCCTCACAGCTGTCGAAGTCACAGATTGCTAATGATTTCCGCAGGCTAGGCTTCAGCCCACCAAAGAAGCGGTCAACTTTGAATTCAGGGGTAACAAAAAAGCCAGAAGCGTATCGTGCAAGCCTTGTGATGTTTTCCTCATATGATCCAATAGATTCGTCATCTTTTTGGTTTAGGGAAAGGAAGTCCCTTTCCATCTTAAGCCGGAGGGTGCGCGGAAAATATTTATTGAAAAAAGTCTTCTGTAAATCCTTCCATTTCAACGCCTCGATCTCCCCCACAGGCTTCGTATTTTTGATCAACGTCTACCATTGATCAGCTTCACCATCCATACGATAAGCTGCCAGGTGAACCTTCTCTTGTTCAGAACATTGAAGGATGGAGAAGATCTTTTCAATGGAGTTGATCCATTGATCAACGATCGTGGGATCGGATGATCCACTAAAAGTAGGAGGCATTTGTCTCATGAAGCTCCCAATAGTGACTTGTTCTTTATTGGGGGGGGGGGGGGTTGAAGGTTCCTCTTGACCCATGTTTCTATTCAAAACCTGAGTTATCTGAGAGATAAGCAAGACAAAGTTCACGATTCCCACTCCCATTGGATTGGACATCTCATTAGAACAGTCATCACCCTGATCTTCACATCGGTTGTTAGCTCGAGTCCTCCTATTACAGGCCATTGGATGGAATAAAAGGAAATTTAGGGGTTAACACATAGAGGGTAATCTAAAGACAAAATTTGATGACTTATAAATAAACTTTTATTTCCTTAACTTATGAATCAATAGGCTACAATCTAGGATTTTCATGATCTACTTTCTAACATATATTCTTAGGGGCATTTTTTTATTCCCATAATAAGGGTTCATAATAAACTTTTGAATTTACCAAAGTATATCCCCCAGGAGTGTCATAACCAAGAGTGCAGCAAGACCCGTTGTCATGCACCAGTTCTCATTCGAGTCTTTCTCAAAGCGGTGTTTTTGGGTTTTACCCCTAGGATACATCTTTTCCAGAGCTGCCTCTACCTGCTCATTTCCAGACAGGGATGTATTTGCTCAATATCCCAATTACTCAATACTTACCAAAACTTAGGGATTTTTTTATTGTACTTAGTCTTGTATCGAAGGATTTACTGGGGTTTTATAATCCAAATCCCGAAAATAACTAAAGCTCCCTCTAATAACAACTATGACAACCCTGCTTTTATTACAAACTTAAACATGATTGTTTACATAAAACTTCACTTGATAAAAAAAAGAATATAGAGAGGTTTAGTGTATTATGGGATTAGGAACATTACATTAAAACATAAAACATGAAATACAAAATTTTTATTGAAAACTTCCTTTACATGACCACTACATTTTTTCATACTTAGCATTGCATGGGATAACCTGAGGACATGCATAAGAAATGGGTGATCTATAAAGCCCAGAAAAGGAATACAAATGGAATAACTTGAGGAGTACAATACATGTTAGAAATTAGGCATATCAATATAGCACAAGAGAAACATGAACATAAAGGCATGATAAAGCATGATAATAATAACATGGAAATGTGGCAACAACACTTAACATGGAATTAGCATGAGCCAAGGATCATTGCACATGGAGCATGAGTAAATCATCATTGAACATGAAGCATGAGTAAACCCTTGTTTCAATTTAATTATCATTAGTCAACACTCATTTCACATGATGTATCATGATACTATACTTGGAGCGCTATAAGGGCGCACCCTTCTTAAACATTTCATTTCATGCATAAGTGTGCCACATGGATCATAAAACATGGATTCATAAAACATAATCATTTATTCCATGATAACGGAATGTGTAATTCATACATGAAACTTTATAATAAATAATTAAATGTGAATAAAGGTGAATACCATTGATGGAGAAATGGGCATTGTATTCACTACAAAATAACATTGGCTTAGAAAATCGGTGCGATTTCGGTAGCGTAACGGTGTGACATAAAAATTCATAAAAAATGGTTGAGGAGAGAGAAATGGGTTACTCATAATATTTACATGTAATGGATAGGAAGGATGTCAAATAGATTCATTTCCCAACAATTTTAATGGAATGTAGATTCATGATACAAAAGTATTGCTTGAATGTAAAAGAGGAGAGAAAAGCTCCTTTCGGAATTTCGGCATAGTAACAGGTGTACATGGGAGGCATTTAATGAGAGAGAAAGGGGTCTACTGTCATTAAAACATAAATAGGTAAGTATGAGTGAGGTTCTAAACCATTCCCCAACATTCATAATTGAAATTAAAATGGAAAAACAACTTAAAGAAAATTGGACAAAAAAAGAGAATGGAAGAAAAAACCCTTATTTGGAAGTGTGCTTCCAAAGGCTAGAGAGAGGCTTGCGAGAGGATTATTGGGAGCTTGGGGAACCTTTGGAGGATTATAGAGAGAGTAGGGAAGAGGTTGGACGAACTCCAAAGGATTTTTGTGAGAAGGAAGTGGGAGATTGGGTGGGTTTATATAAGAAAGGTGAGGGAATTCTTTATTATTTAGGTTTGGCTACCCTTACATTAAAATAATCCAAAACACAAACCATCCCATGGTTTTCCCAATGGTTTTCGGAAAAAAGAAGAGGGAAAAAATATTTTAAATGGACAAAGTCCTAACATTTTAAAATAATATGGTTTCTTATGTGGAGGTGAGTCATACTTCCATGGAAATTAATTTAAAAAGACAAGGTGTTTAATAAGTCTTGAAGGGTCCATTAATGCTTTGAAAAGTAATCCAAACAAACCCAAAATCACATTATTTTAATGGTAAAACATATATTGGAAGAACATAAAGATTATTGTATTTTATTACATTACTATTGCGTTATTATGATGCCATAAAACACATTATATATTTAAACGGTATTTAACTTTTACTCAAAACTTGACCGTCTCAGAAAAATATGAAAAATTAAACATTGGATAATTTTGATGTCCTGATTACAAAAATAACATTTATTTTATCTAAATAGTTTTCTAAATATGTTAATTTTCACTTTTAAAATAAAAACCGACATTTATCGAAAATTCGCTGGTTTTGACAAAAATGGCTTTCAAACCTTAATAAAAATTATAATTGCATTCAAACAATTATATTATCATTTCTATATAATAAAATTAATCTAATAATAATAATATTTTATTAAAATATTATTTAATTCTAAAATACCTTAATTTAATAAAATATATTTCTTAATTAAATAATAACTAAAAACACCATTTATACTTTAAAAACTATTTACAATGTATCAATAATGATAAGAAATTATATTAATTATTATATACAAAAATAATGTACATGAACATAGTACTATTAATTAGTTACATAACCCCTTAAAACAGCCGCATAAGACCTAAGGGTAAGGTGTACGATGGTGATAGACTCTTGGGGTGGCTCGGATAACATCGCTCGGGTGGTAATTTCTATCAACTTCCACTTTTCCCATAGACGGTCACGTTTGAGCATGACATGATGAAGCTCACCTTGGGCTTGGTCAAGAGTGAAGCCCAAGGATGCCACCTCTTTTCCGAGCTCCGACAAATGGGCTTCGTATGGAGCAATTCTACTAGATGAGGCCAACGCTTCTTTTGTCTGAGTAAATTTGGATTTGTTAAAGTCCTATATTTATACAAATCATGTGATCGTTGTTCAATGGCTATATTAGCAATGGTAAAAATTCTTAACATAAAACCAATGAAGTTGAAATTTTATATAAACATAAAGAGACATTTAATTAGATCAAGAGGTATTTCCATTAATGAAACTTTGGGTCGTTACACCCGGAATAAGGGGTATAATCTTATTAGATTTTATTAAAATAACTTACATGATAACCATAGTTGGAATCCCCACCATAAGAACCAACCATCTAAACTGACTAGCATGGTCCGACACAAAAAGAACCCAAAATTTAAAGAGTTGGAAAAACCGCACGGTTCTTCTGCACAGTTTGGGAAATTGTACGCTAACTATGATGAGAATTATGTTCAAAGGGAAAACTTCCCACGGTTACATGGGCCAAGGAGCATGGATGTTTGGAGACCGTGTGATAGCTATTGTCTCTTATCGCATAGTTCTATAGGTTGGTGCACAGTTACTAATAAATGTGTGAAAATAGTGTGCATTAATCTACCTTCCCAAAATATCAAAAATTTCAACTAAAAACACAAAGGAAACCAATGGGGGAAGTATGAAATCAAGATAAAACATAGAAACAGGGTCCTCCCACCTCTACCTAAAAATTAGAACAACTAGAACAAGATGATGACACATGATGTTTAAACTATTCCCATTTTCATAATGAGGACAAGAAATAAACCAAATGTTTTAATGAACCAAGGTATTTCCCTGACAATTCCTCGCCTTCACATTGGGACCTATGTCTTGAGATTAAATGATTGAAGCATCTTCAGCCTCATAGTTAGGCTTTTGAAAACCCCGAATGGAATTTCTTCTTCTATTGCCACTAACAATTACATCGAGATCCAAGATGGGTTTAACAATCCATAACACACTCCAACCTCACTTTACCATAACCAAAAATTTAACCGAAATAATGTATTAGAAGATGCACACTCGTGAACCCTTGTTTCATTAGATTAAAATGGAAATAAGAATAGACATATGGAAAAAAACATCCCTTAAATAGAGGATATTTAAATTTTCTGAAGGGAGACATACTTCCAAAAAGAGGATACTCTCAAGGGATTTAAAAACCTTCACCATTCAGTCAAACGTGCACATGACATTACAAGGAATTGCAAAACATGAACATTGTGACTGATAGAAACAAGAAAAGGAATGGGATCTTATGCCACGTCCCAAACAAAACATGATTTCAAAAAATAGAAACAATATCCTCTCTTGACTATATTTTCCACACCAGTGGCTAAACATCATCCCTCACTTCGAAGCAACTGATGAAGGACCCAAAGGTTCTCTTAGAGAACATCTAGCACTAAAAACCCCGAACTATTGTCACATTCGACGACACAGATAAAATAATGAAATCTCACTACTATAAATATAGCCTTTATCATCTCTAGAAAAGGGCATTAACAGTGCTAGAAAATCACTGTTAATATAGGTGAAGATAAAGGGGGGGGGGGGGGTCCCTTTTATAAGCACTAAAAAAACATTGATAAAAGGATCCTTTAACAGTGATTTTTATCACTGATAAAAGACCTCCTATATCATCTATTTTTATCACTAATTAAAGTTAAAAAAACATTAACAAAATAAAAAAATATTTTTTCAATTCGAGGCGGGGCTTCAATAGCGCTTGAAGCCCCCTTCAATAGCACCCCACCACCAACCTGAGCCAGCACTCCCCAACTACCTCCCCAACCTTTAATTTTACCCCACCCCCTTTAATAGTGCTATGAATTATTCCCCACCAGCGTGTGCGACCTACCTCCACCAGGATTCGAGCTCAAGACTTGTTGTTTGTGCGCCTATGCCATTACCACTCCACCATATTGCTTTGCTCTTCATTTATTAATATATTTATTTATATATATATATAGTTATATTTATTCGTATGTTGATATATATATATTAACACACACACACACACACATATATATATATTCGTATATTAATATATATTTATAAGATCAATTTTACATACATTTATAAAATATGTTTCTTTTGTGTGTGTTTATAAATAAATAAATACTTATATAAAACACACACATATATATTATATGTGTATTTAAAAGTATAATTATACATATCTATATATATATTGAAAAATATTATATATTAATATGTATATACATATGTTTATAATATATAGATAATATATGTCAGTTTATCAATACAGACGCACACAAATATATATACACACACACAAAATATCATATAGGTATATAAATATTAATATATTTGTATTTTAAATAAAATAGATATTAATTTTTTATTTAAATAATCCTTATATTTTGAGAAATATACTTTATATGTAAATATTATTAAATATTTATTTATAAAATTAAATTTTTATGGGTGAATATATAAAAAATATGTATATATTGTTATATAATTGATTACAAGTAACATTACATAGTGAAAAATGATAAAATTTCATTTCCATAATATCAATATCAATGTAACCCCTCAGAATAAATTGAGTCCCCAATGAAAATGGTCAAAAAGACACCCTGAAATGGGGCTGAAATTCCATCGAATGTTAAAACATTTTGGTATTCGAACTAAAAACCTAGTTTTGGAGGCCTTATGGGCCTTGAAAAATATGACTGAAGGTTTCATTTTGTCACTAGCACATAGATCTCATTACAGGCTTCGATTTTATTTACTGTAAAGATAAAACAGACACCTAGATCAAAAGTTATGGCCGTTTGAAGTTTGAGTTCCATTTTTAACTTATTTTAGATCTTTTATAATTGTTTTTTTGATTTTTCTATGTCTACTAATTGTTATGAAATAATTATGAGTCGATAATAATTAGAAATTTATTAATTAATAATATTTATGAATATATTTTTAATCCATTTTCACTAAATTTTATTATATATTAAATGTGATAGTATATTTATACATACTTAAACACATTTCTAAAAATATATATTATATTTATATCAATATAAATACTCTTATATATCAATATATTTTTTTACATGAAAATTTATTATTTTTTGAAATATACACTTTGTCATCACTAGGTATAAGAGTTGATAATGGAACTCCCTTTATTACTTCTTTTTTAGAACTGTTAAAGGGTGCTGGTGCCGAAACCCATTTTTTGGTAATGTATGGTCTCTTTTAACCTCCCACGACCTCTCTCCCACTACAATAGGATTCAAAAAAACCAATAAAATAAAATGTTATAGAGTTAATATCCCAATATCGAGAAAAATGTTCCTTATATTGATCAACTGGAGGACCATCCAACAGAAAAACAATCCGGGTTGCACTTTAGTTGTGCGCAAACCCTTAATGGGGGAATGCCATATCCAATGAGAGAACCCAATGACCCTACTAAGATGGTACATTGGTCAGTATAGACAACAAACTAGATTCAAAAACATGAAGGGAACCAATGTAAAGGCATCCTAAACATTTCTCATAAGGAGACCACTAACTAGCCCTTTAACCAAGCTTACCGACCAAACCTGAAACCAATACACCATTTAAACAAAAGGGGTTCTTGGACTCAAAAAGTCCCACAAAAACAATATTTATGAAAACAAATAAGACGAACCATCAAAAACCAGTCATCAGGACATCATGTTTTCCCTTAAAATAATATTTTGAAAACAAACAGTTTGGCGATTAGCGTATCCACCAATGGTACCCCGAGGGCCTCACACATTAATGTTTCCATACCACACCGGGAACCCTCCTCATATAAATCCCGAAAATAATCCAATCATGCCATTAACTATCCATCATCCCATATAAACCCATGAATGTGGTTTCTCATGGAAATACCAAAGGTTAAAAAAACAATCCTTACAATTTTAAATACCAAAACTATCAACCGATATTTCCTTTTTCTCAAGACCACTACCCACAAAATCAAAACCCAATTTATGTCTTAAGAACCATTTCAAAAGATCACAAAACATTCAATAAAAACTCACTTTCAATTCAAGCACATAAAATTAAAAAAAATTCATCCAGTTTCAAAATTCATCTAATTTCTTGACAAACACCATTTCATAAATCCATATTAAATTGGGAACTCAACACTTCTCATTTTTTAAAAAGATTCCAAAACTTCAAAAAAAAATTCAAATAATATCTAGTTACCAAATAAAAATACATTTTCAAACTCCACAAATGACCTCAAATGCATTATATTCCATTAAAATACATTTCAATAGTTTAGAAAACTATATTGGAATGAATTTTTTAAAACCAAATTTAATATAGTTCATACTTTCAAAAAGAGTTGTAAAAACACTGTTTTTTATTTCAAAACAACTTTGAAAATTCAGTTCTACCATTTAAAAAATCAAACCATTCAATATTTATTAGAAAATAATTTCACAAAAACATTACACTTCTTAAAACCAAGTAATTTTTTAGTTAAAACCAAAAATCCAAGATTTCATAACTAAAAGACACAAGAAAAAGAGAGGGGAAACAAGTTTTGGTGGGTGACTTAGAAATATGGTTTCAATACATAAGACAATAACTTCAATATAATAGAGTGTGTTCTAGGGAAATATCTCTTCCTCTATATGGCATTCTAGGACCTACGAGCTCACCGAGACCATTAGCCCAACAATCTTTTCATTTCCCCGAATCGTCATCAAACCAAGAAAACCAAAGGACTTAGATAAAACCCAAATTCCTACAGAGACTTGAATCACATCACAAGGAGTGATGGATAGGAACCCTACTCGTAATAATAATTTCAATTCCCGACAATCCTAACTTTAGACAATCTTGGCTCTTCCCCAAATAACATGACCCAAGAGAGAGAACCTCCTCTGATACCATTTTTTCATGAACCGAATATGGTTTCCATCAAAACTAGCACCCGACATGGTCCGAAACAAGGAAAAAAGGGCATTCCCAAACCCCACAAGCTAGAACAAGTTCCTAGGTATCATAAAATTAAATATGGGAATGATTTACTCAAGATTATAAACAATAAAACAACAAACAAGTCCAATATAGAAAATATGGATTTTTTAAAACATACCATCTGTTACATAAATTTAGAATTGAATTGGAAAATTTAAAACAATTCTCAAAGACTATAAAAAATAAAGAAATCCAAAATGGATATCCCAAGACACTTTTCATGGAATGAGGCACAACCCCCAAGACATATTCACAAAACTGCATCACGAAGGACTACTAAAAATCTAAACCATCGACACACAAAGCTATACCCAAAACTGCGACAAAAATAACCAAGTCTACCAATACCCAAAGATATAAGTACGATGTGATCCAAAGACCAATTGGTTTCCACCACTAATGGATTCCATGTGGTAAATATTGAAATATTAAAATCTTGCATGTTTTCATAAACATGATATACTAATAATAATTTTAAAGAGATGAAAATTTAAATAAAAACTATTTTAAAGTGGGATACATTAAAGAATAAACACTTTTAAGAAGACTTCCAAAGATACTGAAATTTCCATAAAAACTTACCATATTCTTAAGGTAGGAATAAAGTAACTAATGAGAACAGGAAATGGGAAATAACCCCTAGGCACTAGCTTGCTGTGGGTCCCAGGTATCTCGTATCTCGGTGAAAGTAACCATAAAAATATCTGTTATTGTTAACACGATCCACAGGTTTGGATCATACCCATAACATAGTGATCCCAAATAATCATCATCATAATCATCATCATAATCATCATCATAGTTTTGTTAGTGTTTTCATTGTCAATCATTCTACGTGAAACTGAGGAAAAACCCCACGGGATCACTAGAATACTAGTGTGCTTCCACCCACCTAGATACCCATGTGTTTAATATTGTGATCGAACAAGTTCCAAAAAGACATGAAATATAATTTTCACATTAAAATTATACTTTCAAGTCACACACACACCAAATATCCCACATTTATTTCACACAAGTCACATAATATCATTTTTCATTCAAATTCATTTTGAAATCATACTCACACAAAAATAGCCAAGAACACTTTTTTCATATCTTTCACACTTCAACAAATCCTTTAAAAATTTTATAAACCCATTAAAGGATATTAAAAATCACATAACATCCCACAAACATTTCACATAATACCCCTTTCACAAACAAAATTCATTTTTCACATCATATGCACACAAAACAGCCCACACATGTGTTTTTCACCTTTCCTACAATTTAATAAAACCCTTTAGAAATTTATGAAACATAATAAAAATTTTTTACGTCTTAAATCATTGATTTACCATTTAAAATCCCATATTAGGTGAACAGACTAACCAAAACAGTACATGGTCATCCTTTACCCACTTTGTTTAACTCAAGAAATCATTTAAAAATTTTATAAATGAATTTTAATTGGTATAACCATGTTTTTCATATTAAACATATTTAAAAACCCTATTTCAAGGATAAAATAACACCATAGAATTACCAAACCATAATTGGAATACCCTTTAAACAACGAATAAATCACTTTCATATTTTATAAAACTACCAAAAATTATATCACATGAGTTTCATTTGAAAAATACACAACCTCCAGGAAAAATGAAACTTTATTACTACATTATTACCTAATGCTACCAAAAATGGGTTTTTCACCACAAAATACATATTAGGAACATTGTAAATAAACATATAAAGAAAGATAACTAATCAATAATTTATTACACATGTAATCACCTACATTTTGTGTCAAAACCACCAATCTGTTGTGAAAAATTTCAACAAAACCACTGCCGCATCAAGGGAGTAAAAAGCCACCTAAAACTTCAATATTAGAAAAATAAAATCAAATACAAACCCTAGGTAAAGAAATTAAAATATTGAAATTTTATAACCTCAAGAAAAGTGGAATAAACCCTAAGAAAATGGGAAGAACATGAGAGTAAACTCAGTTAATTAGGAGATATTGAATAAAACTCCCCAAATACACTAGTAGCTAAATTTACAAATATCCAAGAATTAAAGTGAGGATTGAATAAGGCTGATTAGGTCATGTGAGAACTAGAATGGAGGGAAAAGAGTGAACATTTAAGGAGTTATGAAAGAAACAATTTACCTCTTCAAACATGGACGATTTGAGACATCCATTGACATCTCTCCCTAATTCTGGATGACTATGAGCTCCAACTAGGGTAGGAGAGTGTGGGGGAGAGACTTGGGTATGTGGGATCGAGTGATAGTTATAATCCATGAAAAAACATAAAAATTGAATGTGATATTAATGAATTGAAAAAACATTTAAAGCATGAAATGGGATTTTGGGCTGGCCCAACACCTTAATAAAAACCCAAAATCCTTCATTATTATGGATTCCTATCAGATACAAATTGATATGGTGGTTTTAAAATAATATAGGATTATAATTGAGAAGTTTAATGGGTGTAAAATGTTGAAAAATGAGAGAGTTATAAAAGAAAAAACTTATTTTTAAACATGGAAATGAGGGCACGGTTTGAACCAAATTTTGAAACACATCATTTCCACCAAAATTAATGGGAAACCTCCAAAACAAAGAAATAATGGAAATTAAATAAAAAACACCTTTAAAAGAAGATATGTATATAACAAGGACCTCAATGTTTTGGTAGCTGAGTGGACCTTAGTGGTTTGGTAGCCAAGTAGACCTTAGTGGTCCCATATCTGAGTTGACCTCAATTGTCCCGTAGCCGAGCATACCTTAGTGGTTCAGAGCCAAGAAGACCTCATTGGTCCAGTAACCAAGTAGAACATAGTTTTCTAGTAGCCAAGCATACCTTAGTGGCCTAGTAGCTTAATGGATATTTGTGGTCCAGTAGATGAGCATACCCTATTTGTCTAATAGTCGATCGAACTTCAGTGACTAATCAGAGATTAGTCCCTCAATAGTACAATATGATTTATCTTTACAAATAATAATATTATTTTATATAAATTTAGTTATACCTAGTGTGAGCTATATTTTCTTTGTTGTCTTTACTTTGTGGTTTGGGGTCACAACTGAGTATTATGTAACTCACCCCTTCACGAGCTTCGCCCGCACGTGTCGTGTATTATTACGGTGATCAAAACTTCTAGAGAGACCTTAGAGGTCCAAGACCAGGCAGTGCTCAGTGTGATGGGACAGATGTGAATACTTATATGGCTACAAAAAGCTACCCTTAAACTACCCTTCAGGTAGGGTTTTGAGTGGATAGACTGTGGTTTATGTACTTTCCTTCTTGGTTTTGGGCTTGTATTAGGGACCCTTTGTACTTTCAGTTTGTACTATATGCTCAGTAGTTTTCTAAGTTAATTTTGGAGTTTACTTTGTGATTAATTTACACAATTTGATTTTTGTGCATGCTTTCAAGTTTAAAGTCAATGCCTTCCATTTTTTGGATATGCCTACTCAGTGCTAGTCGCCAGCTACTAGCCTAGGAAAGGTGGGATTGGGGTAGTCATGCCACATGCCTTGGGGGATGGGTCCTGAAATCTAATAATACTATTTGGTTTATTTTAATCATTTTTATATTTAATTTTTATATAAAATCATTGTAAATTTGTAAATATTTTTACATTAAAAACCGCCATTCTCATCATGCTTTAGAGATTAATTTTAAACTAAATTCTTTAAATAATGTGAGTTTAATTTTGAAATATTGATTCCATATTTTAATTATAAAAATATATATTATCTAATAATTTCAAATTATTTTTACCATAATTATTTATGAAAATTGTTAAATTTAATTAATGAGATTAAGGTAAAGTGAATTTAATTAGTTTTTAAACTTATAATATATGCTGTAAGAATGACCGAAAACATATAAAAACCCATTGGATGGACATATTTTGATCTTATACCTTATATTAAATATATTGGAACATTATTGGGGTCTGTTCAAATGAAATTAACGGAATTCCCTGACCCTAGTTACCTAGAGCCAGAGTATTATTTTAAGATAATGGCATGATTTCAAGGAATCATGTACTGAAAGACCAATCATTTTAGCAGTCTTGGAAAATATATTAATATATGAGCGTTACATTACAATTTATAAAATAAGACACAAAAAATAATCATTTGATAACTCCATTATTTCCCTAGATTAACCTTGCATATCAATCATAACACACTTCTTTTCATCCTAGGAAAAATAAAACAAAAGAAAGGGGTGAGATCAGATGCTCAGTAAAGATAACAATATAGAAGAAACTATCAAAAATAATAATTAAAATTTAAGGCAATGCTTCAGACTAAAACACAAGCCTTTTAAATATAAAATTCAGCATAATATGGAAAAGATAAATCAAATAATTCCATTTACTTATTCACATGTATATTCTTCCAGTCTAATAATCAAATGTAATATCAATAGCTAATTTCACAATGATGGAATGCATAATGTCGGACCTCATAACCACATAGTCAAATCCTCGTTCTAAGACTAGAAATAATTTTTTTGTCCAGGCCCTGTTCCAAGACAATAATTTGTCTCATGAGAACTACAGATGCATGGATGAACTATAATGGACTTCATCCATCACTTACAAAGTCCAATGCATTCCTCATATGAAAATTTTGAAACATAACCTGAAATTTCGTATTAAAACTGGCATACGAAATGTCAATAATTTAACCATAAACCATGAAGGGTATAAAAGTAGCACATCCATAGTCAAACATATCATAACTCATTCAATACATTTTGGGAGATTTTATTATAATAAATCAAACTCAATCAATAATAATATCCAGTAAAGGTTCTTTACATAGTTCAAAATGATAAGCAAAACTCTTTGATAGAAATTTACCTTTTTGTGAAATCATTTAAAAGTAACACATTTATAGATGAATTCATTTATAAGTCATTTTTAAGTCAAAGTGTCCCATACCAATTTGAATATTTTAAGTGTAATAAAAATTTTAAAACAATTAAGTCAATATAAATAAATCATTAAAATCATTTATAAAACATGGAAATTAATTAAAATATTTAGAAAAATAAATCATTAAAACATTTAAAATGTTGATATTAATAAAGGTTCCCGTAAAAATAACCTTTGAATATTCATTTTGAAAACATTTTTATGAAACATCGAATTGGATAATTAAAATTTCCCAATAAATATATACACATAAACAATCTCGGATAAAAATGAGATTGAGAAATTAACCCTTACCTTGTACATTCCTTTGGTTGAGGGTACGTTTAACCTCCTGTATAATTACCATAGTATGTTATTAAATTATAACAGAACTATATTCATATTTATGATATCATAATTGAATCATTTATGGATTTATACTACCCATTTAATAATAATTTCTATGTTGAAATAACATTTCAGGTATTAATCAATTTCATTATCATACGTGTTTCAATTTTTTATTCTTGATCGTATATCTTATATCATGATTTAATTAATTTCAGAATATAAAAAATTATTTAAGTATAATATATATTCAGAATATAAGTATTTATAATAGATAGATATATGAAATGGAAAACACAATTTATGGAGACAGTAGGCTGTACATATGCATAAATGTCGTTTCCATTTTCATTTCGTATTGCACAGATGTCAGTAAATGGGATATATATAAATACACACACAAAAATAGACATATATATATCTATATATTTCAAATAGAATTATTATGTCATATATTACATAGTTATTAAAAATATATATATTTATAATCATCAATGAATGGTGAACGTGGAAATTAATCTAATCACGTCATGGAGACGGTAAGTCGTATGTACACACAAGTGATGATATCATTCTATTGATGGTGAAATAGTATTCAATTTGATGGTATATTACATATAAGTAATAATTAACATGTTATATTTATTATTTACATCAATTCATACTCATTATTATACCCATCCAAATAATTAAGTGTTGAATAACAAACTACACCACGACGTGGAGACGGTAAGCCATACGTACGGACTTATGGTGACTTTTTCATTCATATGATGGATAGAATAATGAATATGGTTGTACCATATTTATAATAATATAATTGTATGTATAAGTTTCTGGATTTATTATTTAGGCATGAAAACAACAAATAAATCGGAAGTGGAAGAAGAAAAGAACATTGAAATAGGTGATAAAATTATTACCTCTTCTTTGTGTGCTTTAATTTGATTTGATCAAAAGAGATCCTTAGGTTGGATTTATGATCAAAGAAAAGGATCTATTGTTAATTTATGGTAGTTGAGAAGATATTTGAGTAGGGTTTGGCCGAACCAAATGGTTTTGGAGGTGTGATTTTGAGATAAGGGGAAGTACCCTTTTATAGGAGAGGTGAGAGTCACTTTAGGAAAAGCATGAAATATTATTTTATTATAAAATCATTTTTGGTTTATAATTTCTAAAAATGGATTTATTTCGATGATAAGGTGTGTATGGGTCTAAATTCTATCTGGAAAATAGTTTTTTGACAAGTTTAGGTCACTATATTAACCTTATCTTTTAGATTTAACTCTTAGTTAAATAGGTCAACTTTTATAATGTCTTCTTTTATTTTTATACAACATGGTTAATAAACATACTATAAAATGCCAATAAAATCTCAAGTGTTTAATTAATGAAATATGTATCATTATATAAGTACTTTTGAAAAAACTTAGTTTTTTTGGAATATTATATCATTTAATAATGTAGTAATTTTTTTAAAAACACATTTATGTCAATTTTGACTCTATTTGGTATTTGGTTTTTGTGAAACTCATAAAAACATGATTACATCTATAAAAATACATTAAATCAGTACTAAAATGTCATATTAAATTAAAAATTTATTGAAATTCAGAAAATCTCTCAATTTACATTTATTTGGATATTTATAATATCAATTATTTTGATCCTTCATTAATGAGGTTAATACCGCATCATTATTGTGTCATAAATAAATTTAATTATTTAATGTATAAAAATTATAAATAAAATACCATGATGTATGAAATTCATTTTCTCTATAATTAATATTTATAGTCGAATTTATCTTATTTATAACCCTATATTAATAATGGTTTAGTTATTAAAATTTGAATTTAACACCTTTAACTTTTCTTTAAATAAAATAATAATAAATGTCTTAATCTGATCCATGTTGATAAAAAATTATATTTTATTACTTAGGTCTAGATTATGAAATAAAATTATCCAATAGAATTAGATTATGTGTTGGGGTAATTTTAATATTATTTTTTCCTTTAAAGACCTTATTTACTTGTAACCGAGGTAAATAAAATTCAGAAGTTACTATTCACCATAAATTATTTTCATCATATTGAACCACATTTTACTTACTAATGTAAAATTTGTCTCTTGAATTTTAGAAATTCAATTTATGAAGGAAGTAAAATTATATTTTATGAAAATTTTCAAATGTTCCTCGAAGATGGGTAAATGTGCCCAGAAGGTGTGTAAAAATACGTTAGAATGCTTTAATAAAATTTTATATATCTAATCTTATTATAAAATGTTCCCAATAACTTAAATTATAATAATATATGTATTATGTATACATTTTAAGATATATTTTTAATTAAAATTTATTATTTAAATGAGAAAGTCAGTTTTTATGTACTATACAGTATTTTTCACTATTTATCAAAAATGAATGTTTTCAGAAAAATACCAAAAATTCACCCTAAGATAATTTTGATATTAATAATTCCAAAATTATATATATTTTACCTAATTCAAAACATAGAAGATTAATTAATTAATTTAATATTTATTCCAATTTTCAAAACTAGAAAGTGGGGTTTTTAGAAGTAAAAACTATCAAAAGATTGATATTTGTTTATGTCAAATTTAAATGAAAATTCATTTCAATTACCAACATTGGATTAAATGATAAAAATATAATCTAATTATACATCAAAACCATTAAAATTTATAATTTAACAATATAAATTATTTTAATTAAAAAAGTTGTTTTCAATTAAAATGTAGTATTTTTCACTATTCATCAAAATATGATAGTTATCAGAAAACACCAAAACATTATCTAAACTAAATTTTTATGTCTCGCTTCCAAAGAATAAATATATTTTTTTAAATTGAATTTATAAATGTGTCAAATATTGGATTTAAAAATGGTTCTCCATTAAAAGGTGGTAAAATTTCATTTTATGAAATATACGTCCTTTATCTGAAAAATTGAATTTGTTCTTATATTATGTCTAAGAAACTCATAATATGGATGTCAAAATTATATATAGTTTCTATAATTCAAAATGCTGTTAATACTATTCATAACTGCTTTTTGAACAACTAGTTTGGTAAGTCGTGGTGCACTCAAACTCTGTATTACATGTAGCACAACCTATTGAATTACTTTAAAGATATAACATACTATGAAATCGTGGGGTGTTACAACAAATGTGGGTGTAAGTTACTCTATGAAAAAAATTACAAATGTGTCACTCACCCCACTTCCCACTCCTCTCCACTTCACACCTTCAAAACACTATGGTTGAGACAAAACCTACAAAATCACTCCCAAATCACCTCTCTTTATCTTATAATCCTTATTTTGTGCATAAATTCAACCTGTGAAGGCTTTAGTAAAAAACTAATGAGGATACTTGAAAGAGTTGTAATGTTCTTCAATGAGCATCTTTTTTTTACTTCTTACTTCACCTCCTTAAATTTTTATTATAGTATGATGATATAATAACCATAGTATCTTACATATAATAGGATATTTTATAGTAATTCAATGACCTATAAAAATATTCACTTCCATCAAATGGGTTACGAAGTCATCGTTTGTGTGTATGATGGACTACTGCCTTTCAAACCAATATCATCCATTTTTCCATTTCCACCTTTCACGGTTGGATAAGATGATGAATCTAAAGAATATATATATGATATTTATAACATATTTATACTTATGGAGTCACTATATAATATATATATTTTTATCTTCCATTTTGTATGGTATATGATAACATTGCTCCAGTGTACGACGTACTACCACCTCACAAAGTGATGTAAATTTTCATTCACTAACACTTCACATGGAAGGTGATAAAGATAAAGATAATTTTTATATATGATATAAAGGAAATAATTATAATATTTATTACATATTTAACATTATTTAAATGTAATTTATATCAATTTGCTTCTTTCCTTTTCACTAAGGTAAAGATTATAACATCACTTATGTGCATGTGGACTACTACTTCCACAAAGTGATTGGACAATATTTTCATCACCACACCAAATTTATGACATATATACATATAAAAAACAATGTGTATAATATGATGATAATTATTTAATGGTAACATATTAGTTAATTACTTTCCATAATTATCACTAAAAAATGGAAACGTTACTCATGCATACGTATGACCTACTTTCTGTATGACCATAACATACTTCATTTTTAATAACTACCATTATTTTTTGGTTTTAAAAGTAAAATTTATGAATCAAATATGATAAATATTTCTAGATTATTATTATTTATATGATATAACATTATAATATGTGCAAGAACTAGATATTTCATGATAAAAAATGCATGATAATATAGAGAAACATATACCCAAAATAATGGAAAAAATGGAAGATCAATAACCAATAGGTAATAAGATATTATAAAAGGATCATATATGATATTAAAAATATTAATATAGTTTTGGGGTAATTTAATGAAATGTTTATAACCACAACCCAGGATTTAAAAGAACGTTCATCCAAAAATAATCATAAGGTAATGGATTTAGTCTCAATTTACATTTGACTGAGACTTATGTTTTTATTATAAACCAATTAAATTTTATATGGTGTTGACCCCATCCCTTTGTAATTTATTTTCATCAATATATAATTATTTCTAGTATTATATCTTTTAATTTAAATTATTTTATTCAAGGATATTTTACTTGAAAGTTACAAAGTAGTAAAAGTTATTTAGAAATATAACTCTCCTGTGATTGTTGACATTATCTTAAAACAATCAGTTTTTTGTAATAATTTTTCATTGGAACATAAATTTATATCAAATATCCATATTCTTTGATGATTTATATGATAATTTCCTATACTATGTAACATTTTTAAATACGATGTTTAATTTAAATTTAATTTGATTAATTGTGGAAATATTGATTAATATGTATTCTTTACTCAATATATATATTTGATGATATGTTACATTGTATATGAATTAAATAAATTATTTGTTGTATAAGGAATGGTTTGGACATGTAATAAATGGGTTGTGGACAAATTAATGTAATCCCCTTGATGCATCAGTAGACTTATGGGATGAATCAGTTGGATAGCCTTAGCTAAGTGAGTATTTAGCAAGAGTGTTTTTAAAAAATATTGAGGAGAGATATTAATTGTAAAAGTATCATGTTTTATGGAAAAATTATGTCTGATAAATACTCATTTCCTTAATTTATGTTATTATTATTATCTAGGAAAATTTCACTATGAAATTATCTTCGGATGTATTTCATTTTCATTTTATCAATTAAAAGGAATTTATTTTTAGTTATTTACCCTACTATATTTATTATTCCTTATATAATTATTTAAATTGTATGTGTGCTCAGTTATTAAACTTTCTATATTGATTATTATTATTATTTAATGATACCATCTATTGCATTTAACTCTTACTGAGCAATTGATATCACTATTAATTTTTTTCCTTTCTCCAGGATTACATAATGTTTATTATGGATGATATATAGTGAAATTAATGATGAAAGCAACTTATTATTTAAAAATGTTGTAATATGTGTTTTCAAATGTAACATAAGATTCATGTATTTATCTAGTTTACCAAGACAACTAAATTGATAGGCCCTTTAGGATGTGATTCTAGATATCTTATTCCATTGTAATTTAGTAATACAAAATCTTAGATATAATAGGATTAGGGTCTCTACATATACATGTTAAAATGATCTTAATGTGAAATTTTGAGAATTTTTTAAAACATGAAAAATTTCAGTGAATAGGGGAAAATAGGGGGGTTTATTAAGAATTGAATTTTCATTTAATGATTTAAAAAACATAATTTTTTTAATATAGTTTAAAAAAAAATAAGTTAAATTATATATTTATAAATACAATTTATATAATAAAAATAATTTTAATATTTAATTTTTAAATAAAAAATGTTCAAACATTTGAAGATTTTCTCTTTGGAAAGCCATTTTTTTCCAAGTCTACAGGTTAAATTTTAAATTAGAATTTCCACTTCTATAAATGGAATTCAGAAAAATGAATTTTTTTATTTGTAATAATAATAATATAAAAAATATTACCTAATATTTTTAACTTTAATTTTGACCATAATTAATAGTAAAAAAAGAAAAATTAATTACTGTGGTTAAGGTTAAAACAGGTTTTCTTGGGGTTAAACTAATACAATAAGGGGTTAAATGGACTAGAATCTTTCTCAAAACCTATTATATGGACATTTTTAGAAATTATAACATCTATGGATTGATAATTATCCATTTTAAAACCCTTTTTAATGTGAAATATGTGGGTGCACTTTATTATTCTCAAAAATTCCATGTGTCCCCCCCCCCACTTATAAAAGGAAACCCCTTATCCTCTCCAATTTACAATTTAAAAACCCTTTGGTTCAACCAGTAATTCTTCAAATCCATTTTTTAAAAGCATACAAATTTTTTAGAGGCCTTATTTTGATTAAAAAATCCTTTTATGAAGTCTTTACGTATAATCCTAAACAGATTCTTCGAAGAAGATATAGGATTCTTAAACTTGTTTTTTTTATTTCATATACTACATCCTTAAAATATTCTGCAAATATGATGATATAATAACAATAATATCTCCATTATATTTATATGTTATTACTTTAATGGAATGACCAATATCCATCCCTTCTTAAATCAAATGTGAAATGAAACTGTCAATCATGTATACGACGGACTACCACATCACGAAATGATGTAATTTTTTTTACAATACCACCTCTCAAATATAGATATGATGATGGATTTAACATATTAGTATGATAATTATGATATAATTATTATTTTATAACTATGATATCTCATATACCTTCTTAATTTCCATTCTCTATGAATATGATAATGTCACTCGTGTGTACTGTGTTATGTCATCTCATGAAGTGATGTGATTTATGATTTACTTATGATTTAAATTTCAAGTAATAAGGATAAGTTTAATTAAAATATTGAAATATATATTAAATAACAATTATTCTATAAATTTTATATATTATTTACCTTTATTTTATTTCAACTTTCTGAAAAAAGGAACTAATATTCATGCGTACGTATGACCTACCATCATCACAAATGGTTTAATTAATTTTTTATATTTAACATTAATGGAATAAAATAAATATAAATGTAAATATATAAAATTAATATTTATTATATTTATTTCATGGTTAAAATTCTGGATATTATGAAACCATGACCAAAGTAAGAGCACTAAAAATACTGAATGAAAACATACAATAAAAACAAAGAAGTGGTTACCGGAAACAGGATTTTAATAAAGAATTTCTAATAAAAGGGTAATAATATATATTAACTAAAAAATATATAGTAAAATATATAATTATTATTCTATAATATATGTATATTTATCTTATTTTTATTATACAGGAGGTCAGAATGTGTATGATGAAATTTGAGACCTTAGGTAAGATATTTGCCACAATTTGTCTTCATTAGGACATACATTATGTTATGTACCTATCCTATTTTGTGAGGTGTATATTCTAAACCTTATATATATATATAAAATCTTGAATTTATTTATTCTCATGATATTTTATGTTTCATTTAATTTTATTATTTCATGGGTATTGTGATTCAATCTTACCAAAATGGTATGAGTTTTATGATAGAATATCATTATTTATTGGGATTTGTTTTGTTCACAATTATGATGATAAAATACTATGATACATCTCTCAAGAAACACATAAATTTTCTTCTCCTGTGGTTATTTCATGGGAATATATATTTTTTAATTTTGTAATCACTTTATACACTCAAGGGTTCAAACGCCATTTTTTAATAAAAAACAAATATTCATTATATTTTTGTTAAAAAAGAATTTTTCATTCATATAAATGTTCTAAAATAATGTTTTAATGAATTTTTTTAATTATGTAAAAAAATATAAAATAAATTTAACATTTTTAAAAAAATTAATGAAAATTTCATGTTATTTTTTAAATAAGGACAATTTTTTCCAAAAAAGTGAATGGAATATTTGTGTTAACATGAAAAAAAAGAATATAAATTTATAATATCATTACCAAACATTATTTAAAATATTCCTATATTTGTTTTAATTCTTTTTTAAACCAAAAAATTAAAAAATTATTTATGAAATTTTAGTTTAATAAAACTCATTTTCAATGTGAGAATGTTATATTTCTCAAGAAATGATCCAAGTGATATTTCAAAATAATTTTCCATCTAAGATGAAATCCTTTTAAATTACTTATTATCTAATAGGGAAATGGTCCCAGGAATCCGTTATTATTATTTATGTGTATATTTTAGGTCTATGTTAAAAATGTATTTATAAAACCCATTTATTCAACATAAGCTAGACCATGATAAATTTTTTATGAAATTAGAATAATTTTCCATGTTTTATGCTACATTGAAATGATGAAATGATTATGGAAATTATTTATTTTCCATATGTTATTATATGATTTTTTTATAAAACCCTTTTATTTTCTTGGGTTTTCATAGGATGAATTTTTTATGATCTTGTGGTGCATGTATATATGATTTTCATTATGTGATGGGTGGGACCTATGTGTCCCTATAATGAATTGTGTCACGGTTGATATCTCATGAGATAAATAATAATAAAATGGGGTGTGAACCTAGTTTATTAAGGTATAATTTATACTATGATTTCCCCAAGATTTAACCCTGGCTACTACAATGGTTTGGGTAGGGACCCCAATCCACTATAATTGTTTTAGAAACGAGACTTTTATAATAAGGAAATTATTTTTTATGATTATGTGTATGAAAAAATGTATATTTTATTAGATGTTATGATATCATTACTCATGTTCATTGATTCTTTTATGATTTATGTCTTATGATATTACAAGATTTATGCCATGAATTATGTTAATGATCTATGATATGTGGTGTATGAGTTTTCTAATGTTATTATCATGTTCTCATACCCTTATGATCATATTAAGATGATATATCCTTTTTTACCCTTACTGGCCATACTATCTCACCCTTTATTATGTTTCATTTCTACATGATATGAAGGAAGTTTTTATGTATGATATGTCTAAAAAGGGTTATATTAATGAAAAATTTAGTTGGAGGTGAGGGTATCACTTATGGAAAAGATATTTATTTGACCAAGTTACCAAATAAACTAGACCTAAATGATTCTTTTATAGATCATTTGGTCATATAATGAATATTTATATACTAATATGTAATATATTGTTTCCCTAGGAAATTAAGGAATCTTTTATGTATGATATGTCCAAAAAGGGATCTTATGAAGAACTTCGTGGGAGATAAGGTAGCTCACTTATGGAATAGTTTTTTATGTGCCAATGTTTCCAAATGGCCTAGACCTAAACAATTCTAGAATTGATAATTATGTTATGTAATGAAAATTCATCTATTATGATATATTATATATATATTATATGTTTGTGTCCCTATAGTTTCTATCAAAGTAATTTTTAGGCGAACCTTTTGAAAATAGATTGGGAAAATGTTAGTGAGAAACCATAGGATAATTATAAGTATTTGAAGATATCCTAGAATATTGCGAAAGTATAGAGTGAGTGGCTCCTAAAAAATTACATCTATGTCTATATACTATAAGTGGGAGTGGTTATATAATAGATGTATATAGGGGTAATAATTCTGATAAATACACGTTCATTATGACTCGAGCATTACCTTGTACATAACAATGGGCCTTACAATGCCTCTAGTTTGATCCTCCGAGGGTATATGCTTTCAAAATTCACAAAATTATTATGAACCATCATGAAAGATTTAAATAATGACCATGAAATACCTAGGTTAAGCCTAAGGTGTCATTGATTGAGAATAAAGTGTTATTATTTAGACATCATATAAAATATTTTTCAGGATTATATGGTTCTATGGAATGATTATTCTCGCTTAGATGAATATTTTTTGTTTTAGTCAATATATGTATATATAATGAACTGGGTTAAACATTAATGTGATGTAAATTTGTTTAGGAAAAACCACATTGGATGATTAATGGGGGGAATGATATTGTGATTATGCATAATCATCTATCACAATATATAATTAATAATATTAACTTTATTGATAATCCTACAAAACTAAATATGTGTAAGATAAAGTTTTATTAAATATTATGTGGTAATTAACATATAAGAATGAATATTCATCTTTATAAATGTCAATAAGTTTGGAATAATCACCTTGAAAAATATCTCAAATGGAGGGTAAGATTGTTTATGTGTAGAACATAAGGTTATAGAGTGATGAATTATTAAAGAGTTCAATGTATTATTTATGGGTAAAATGGTTATATCCAAGTAAATTACTTAATCCAAGAGTTAGAATATAGACTAAGGAATTAAATATACCATGTTAATTATTTAATATTAAGTATTGAAGTTTTTATGTGTTAGGGTTCATGGATTTTGTTATAGAAGTATTTTTACCAATTGTATTTGGTTTGTCAGACAGCTAAAGATTCTGCTAATTTTGGAATAATATATCTATCCATGTAATAGTAACATAATATTTATGGATACCATCATGGGATTATAATTTTATGGTTGATCATAATTTCAAATACCTAGAAACACCTTTTAGGTTTTATATGATAGTAATTTTTTTAATATAAAGGATATTTTATGAGATATTTAAGATAATAAAACCATTTGTTTTAGTATTTGTTCTAGTGAAAATTTATTTGAGGAGGTTATACCCAAGACAGTATTCTGTACAAGTTATAGTCACTATGAGTATACAATGATGCCATTTTGAATTTAAATTAACCCTATTGTCTTCGTGGATTTAATGAATAAAGTCCTTAATGAAATTAATGATCTGTTTTGGTAGTATATAGATGTTATTCTTATATGTTAAAATGAAGGTTAAGGGAATAAAGATAACTTTATTGTTTTACTAAAGACCAAAATGAAGAAGAACTTGAATGAAAAATTTACAAAGTGTGAATTTTTGATACAAAATATTTCATTTTTGGGTCATATATTCTCAAGAGAGGGTATATAATTAGATCCATCAAAGATAAAGGGTACTAAACATTGGCCAAGACCATCTACAATTATTGGTATCCAAATTTTTCTTGTTTTATTTGGATATTATTTATGAGTTATGGATAATTTTTCATGACTATCAAATGCATTCACCAAGTTAATTCAGAATGGAGCCAAGTTACTTTGTGAAAATGAATATGAGGGGAATTTTTTGAAACTAAAGAGAAGATAAGTCAGTACACATGTGATTATATTACACTACACTGGAGAAGGGGTATTAGTAGATATTGACACATCTATGAAGGAATTTTTATGTTTTATCATGTGTAATAATATAGTTTTTAGCTTATGGCTCATCATAATTTATGTTTCCTGAGAAAAATTACCCAACTAATGATTTGGATTTAGTTGGTGTATTTTTTATATTAAAGATATGGAGGAATTATCATTACATAGAAATGTGTGATATATATACTAATCAAATAAATTTAAATTATATATTCACACAAAAAGTTTTTAATTAGCACTAGAGAAGATGTTTGGATCAGATTAATGATTACAACTGCTCAATACATTATCAACATGGGACAGAGAACAAGGTGGATGATGATTTGATCCAAAAGGATCACACTTTGAAATCTATGATAAGGATTTTAAAAGATCTAATATTTATGGATTTTTAATGTATGGATCATGAAATTATAATAGAAGGGGATAAATCCTATATTTCTAAAATAAGTGTTTAAACATCTATCCATGTGAGAATAAAAGATGCGCAGAAGGTTGAAATGGAGCTAAAAAATAATGTGAGAAATATTCCTAAGTTTAACCAGGATTGTGATGGAATGATAAGATTCACGAACCATTTATGTGTTTCTTCATTACAATATTTTTAGAAATATCTATTAGAATAATATTATATTTATGTATTCATTATTAAACTCGGAAGTAGAATGATTTATAGAGATATGGAAGATTAGTTCTAGTAGTTTGGCATGATGAGAGATATTTCAGTGTTTGTATCTTAGTTCTTGGTATCTCATCATGTTAAGGCATATATAAATATTTATAAGGGGATGTTATAACAACTTCCCATACTAGAGAGGAAATGGGAAAACATCACCATGAATTCTATTTCTGGACTTCCCAAAATTTCTAAAGGGTATAATTATATATGGTTTGTATTAGATCTCCATACAAATTCAGAACACTTCAACTCTATTATAAAATATTTATATCTAGATTATAATTTTTTGATATACATTAATTAATTGTTACAGTTGTATGGACTACTAAATTCAGTTGTATCTGATTGGGATATGAGGTATATGTCAATGTTCTGGAGATGTGTTCAACAAGATCTTGATATAATATTGAGTTTTATAATTGTGTATTATCATTATAAATATGGTTACTCTAATGGAAAATTCCAAACTATAAAGGTTATGCTAAGAATTTTTTCTATTTATTTCGAAGGATTTTGGTATTAACACCTCCCTATAGTTGAGTTTTCTTACAACAATAGTTTTTAATCAAGAAATTAGATGTCGCTTTATGAATCCCTCTATTGAAATAAGCATATAAATCCAACATACTAAGACGGATTTATATAATTAAAGCTATTGGGACCTAATATAAATGAGTAAATGTAAGGGAAGGTTAGATCTATTTAGAAAATTATAATGAAGACACAAATTCAATAGAAAAGTTATTCTGAAAATCGCTAGTGTGATCATGAATTTTTACGTGGTGAAAAGGTGTTCCTAAAAATTTCTCCATTGAATATGGTTATGATATTAGGAAATAAATTTAATGTAATCCCTATGTATATCACCCCCTTTGAAATTATTTATCGTATTAGGATTGTAGCTTATCATTCAATAGGTATAATGAACCTCTCTCAAGTCTATGATGTGTTCCATGTATATCTCTTGAGGAAGTACATGCCTAATACATAACATCTACTAAACTCATAGGTCATACTAATGGATGATGATATTTCGTATGAAGAACAATTGGTGGAGATTATGAAACTTACAGAAAAATTGCTACGAAATAAGACCATTCACCTGGTCAATGTTTTGTGGCGAAGCCACCAATTTGGGGAAGCTATATTGGAATATGAGTATATAATGAGTCATAAGCATCTTGAGTTTCTTGTACCATAGTGGCATAATTTTGAGGGAAAAATTCATTTTAATTGGGGTATAATTTGACACCCCTTATATTTTGTGAATCATTTTTTCCAATAAATATATATTTATTGATAGTTGATGTTACCATCACTGATTTTTTAACAATCTATATATATTGTTTATTTTGTAATTTAATAAGAAAATTAGAAAATATAAAATAAAATTAAGGGTATGAATATGAATATTTATATAAATATTAATTATAATTATTTTATGTTAAGAAAATATATTGATAAAAAAAGTTATATTTAGAAACGTCATTATATGTTTCAAAACACTATTTTCTCAAAAAATATTTTTATTGCATTTTGTAAAATAATGTTAAAAAAAACTTTTACACTTTTATAAAATTTATCAAAAAAATAAAATTTAATTTTTTAAATAAATATTTGAAAATGAACTTAGTGTGGAATTTTGATAATTTTTAAAAAACATTAAACATTTAATGAATAATGATTTCTTTTGTTGTTGTAAAGAATTTCATTTTTATTTAAAGTTTTCAAAAATCTAAATATTATTTTAATATTGTTTTAAAAGTAAAATTATTTCAATTATATATTTACTAATAAAATTTATGTCATTTTAATCAATTTAATATATAATTATAACATAAAAACATTTTTAATATTTAAAGATTTTTTCTTTGGAAAGTTTCTTTTGCATCGCTTATGTGGGTTTAATTTTAAATAAAAAATTCCATTTATATGAATAAATTTTTGAAAAATGGATTCCTTATTTTTAATCAAAATAAATAACATTATATAATATGTTAATCTTAATTTTTTACCACATTATTATAAAAATATTATAAATTATTTTTTGTGGTTAAGGTTAAAATAGGTTTACTAGGACATTAATATGAAAACACAAAGGGTAAAATGACCTAAAAACATGTCCAAAACCAATTTTATTGAAATATTTTAGACCTATTATCTGATAATTTTTTACAATGGCCCATTTTTTGAAACATTTTTCTGATTAAAAATGTGGGTACACATTATTCTCTTCAAAAATTCCATGTGTATCCTCTCCCCCACTTATACAAGGCAACAACCCTCTCTCTTATTCACACCTAGAAACCCTTTGGTTCAACCAATAACTGACCAAATACCATTTTTAATTCCCTAAATTCATCCTTTATTTTTTATTTTGTTCGGAATCCCTCATTATAAGGATTTAGATATAAACCTCAAGAGGCTCTCTGAAGAAATAGTATAATTCTCAAACTATTATTTCTGTTTAATTTTTTCTTCCAAATCCTTCAAATTTTATATTTATATGGTCTTGTCCTTAAAAATTATATAATCTTGAATTAAATGAATAATTCACATTGAGTATCTTTCCATGTTTAGAGTTTTAGAAAAATAGGCCATAACTATTACATTACATCTCAAAAATTACAAGGTTGACACTTCTACACAGTTTCCATTTTTTTCATAAAAAAAATATTGAAAAAAGTTCATTTATAGTCCCATGTTTTAGACATCATGAACTTTCCATCATCTCATCCTTGACCCTATTCATCTTTAGGTTAAGTGAAAAACATTTCAAAACATCATATGAGCATAAAAAGATCAGTAAGGGTTATAAAATAATAAAAAGAAAACATTAGTTCATCATTATATTCGTAAAATAAGCTCTTTAACATACCTCATGAAATAATAATATTTATGAATAACACATAAAAAACATAAATCATAAAAGTAACTTGTTGCATCCATATCAAACTAACATTGTAGCTATCACAACTACATAGTGATTTACATTTGAAATACCTATCACAATATATTCCCTAAATCTCATAGGATAAACATTCACGTTTACCTCCGTCACGTTACCCAATGCTTTGGAGAGCTATATCGGGCTTACCCGCCCTAGGTTTATCATGGAACCACCCACATACGTAAACAATTATCAAGAACCATAACATATAAAACAAGCATAATGGAAAGATAACATTTCCACATTTCAATCACAATATATCATTTCAAGATATTAAAATAATAAATTCTTTCTCAAAAACATTTTCAATACCAAAATACTTAGAAAGGTTATATAGTATTTATTTTCCTTAAAAAACACTATGTCTTGTTAAGGTAGAAAAAGATCAAATAATATTCGCAATGGAGGAAAAGTCATTGTCACCACTTACGTTAAAAAGAAACATTCTTTTCTTTCATTTAGTAAAAAACCTCTTTGAAAAAGATCCCCATTGAATGAAATGAAAATTCAAAGTTGTTTATACATCGTATAAAAGAATGCCATGTATTTAAAAAATATGCCTCAATGAAAGGAGATTGAGATGAAGTCCCTTACCTAATGTCCGAATTGACCTACTCGTTCTTTAATCTCCTAAATAATAAACTAAAGTTAATTTCTACTTGCTTAATAACCTTTTTCAAGTTTATTATTTCTTTTATATCACTTATTACCATGTTATAAACATTATGCAATCATCTATGTTAATAATGGTTGTTTTGTCGATATTTGGAACTTTAGTAAAAAATGAACACCTTATATTTAAAAGTTGTCCATGTGGTCAATAGTCCGTTATCTCAAAAATGATATTAATTATTTGTATATCATATATATCATATATGTCAAGTATTTATATGTATTTATAATAATACATACCATTTGGATATAAGAAATGAAATTCACCGTTCTTGGAGATGATAAACCGTACATATGCATGATCACTTCTTTCATTTCTATTTCATATTTTAATGGAATTAAAAGATAATGATACATAGTTATATTATAATTCCAGTATAATATCATATATAATATCATTAAATCTATCCTTTATACACCCCACATATGGCATTAACGAGTCATATCACTTTGAGAGGGCGGTAGTCCACACTTCTTCAAATGAAATTATCACATTTACCCATAATGGAAAAATATAAAGGTATTCTATAAATGGAAATTATAGAAGAATATAGAAAACATAAACATAATATATATCATATAAAAATACAATTCCATCTTAACGGCCAACATGATAGGCGGTGGGAGATAATCAAACAATCATCGTTTCGTGAGGAATTAGTTTACCATCCACAGAAACAGTGTGTTCTTCACCCATTAGTTGGATGTGTGTGTATGTGTAATTATAATCCTTCTCATAAAAACATAAAAATATATTCAGGATATTGGTGTTGTTATAAAATAAAGGAATACAATTAATTTAGGTCTGGAGAAGTAAAATAAATGAAATGAAGTTAAGAGAAACTATTACCTTTAATTTTGGTAACTGCCTTTGTATGGAACCAAAAATAGTTCTTAAAGTTACTTCTGCCTAAAATAAGGATTCTAGGTGGAATATAGGGATCACAAGAGATTATTTGGGCAGGGGTTGGATGAGACAATGGGCTTAATAGGTGTGAGGAATGAGTTAGAATTTAGGGTTTTTTATGAGGGGGGAGGGGCTCTTTATGAATGTGTGAAAATATTATTTTATTATATAATGATATTTCATTTATAAGGGGTTAAAAACTAATTAAATTATTAGATAAGATGACTAATGGTAGAAATCAATTCCTTAAATAAAAATCGGATAGGTTTTGGATGTTATTTTAATATTTATAATCTTATTTATTTAAATGATTTATTAAAGAGGTAAACACTACGTCATTATTGTGTCATAAATAATTTAATTTATTTTATGTCTGAAAATTATAAAAAAATACAATGATGTAGTAAATCTTTTTTATCATTCTAATTAATATTTATAGTCTAAATGATAACTTATATAACCTTATGTAAAAATTTATTTAATAAAAGATATTTTTTTGCGTCATTTTTTTCTTTTATTTAAACTAATTAATATTAAGTGACATTATCACTCCCAAGTGGCTACATGGGGTCCCAAAATCAACCAAAATATTCCCATGGTCGTAAATGACTCAAAAAATAAAGTTATAACAAGTGTTAAATTAGTTTTTTATTATTATAATATTCTTTTTACCTTGAATTACCATATTTACCTTTAACCATAGTAAATAAAAGTCAAAAGTTAGTATTCAAAAAAAATTATTTTATCTTATTGAACCACATTTTACATAATAATAACAACCATGTATGTCAAATTTTCAAAATTTAATTCATTGAAGCGGTAAAAATTCATTTAAATGAAAAAGTTGATATTTTAACTTCTATGAAGTGGTTTCACAATTCATTAAAAATTGACGATTTTCAGAAAAATTCCAAAAATTAAGACTAAGCTATATATGATATTCCAAATTCAAAAATTATGACTATTTTAAAAAATTTACAAGACAGAAGTTTAATTATTTAATTAAAAATTAATTACCGTTGTCAAAACAAATACTCTGTTTTTAAGAAACAATGACTATCAAAAGATTGACACTTGTTTATATCCAATTTCAAAGTGAAATTAATTCTAATGAAAAATACTAGATTAATTGGTAAAAATATAATCTAATTAAAATTTAAAAACAATTAAAAAGATAATCTAACCATATAAATAAATTATATTAAAAGGCACATTTGAATTAAAATACAGTATTTTCACTATTCATTAAAAAAGAATTTTATCATAAAAATACCAAAAATTTATCCAAAGTATATTTTGATGTCCTAAATATAAAAAAAATTATTTTGTCAAATAGTCCAAATAAAAGTGAATGAAACTATATTTAAAGAGGGTCCTCCATCAAAAGGGGGTACATCAGCCTTTTAATAAATATTAGAGTATTTATGCATAAAATTTGATTTATTCACATTTTAAGCCTCTAAATTTTAATCGATAAATGTAAAAACATTTAAAAAGCATGTATAATAATATTATACTTAGTTCAATTCATTCCCACAAATACAATGTCTAGGCATTAACTACCATTTAAAATTAAAATATTATATTTTTAGTGCGCAACGTATGATTTAAAAAAAACCCATTCTTGCGTATACGGTATGCCATTGAACATAGAATCCCCATTAAGGTAAAATTAATATCTAATTAACAAAATATTAATTAAAAAGATTATGTATTATATCTTTATTTACCTAGGATGTTTCAACCTTACCCCCTTTTGGAAATTGTGTCCTCACAATTTTATTCAATTGACAAATATATGGGGGTGTTTATCCCTCATATCATTTTCTGATTCCCATGTTGCCTCTTCAACCATATGGTTTTTACACAAAATATTTATCTCATGAATTACCGTATTATGTAATACTTTCTCTCTATGGTTAAGAAGCTGAACTGGTTATTCCTCATAAGAGAGATTCTCTTCTAACTGAACTACCTCTGGCCTCAAACCATGAGACGGATCTGGCATATACTTTATCAACATTGAAACATGAAAAACATTGTGTACCTAGGATAAACATGGGGGTAAAGCCACTATATATGCAACTGATCCAATTTTCTCTAGGATTTCATAAGGTCTAATGATCCTCAGACACAACTTTTCATTCTTACCAAAACGCATCACACTTTTTCATAGAGAAACATTAAGAAAGACATGATCACCTACCTCAAAAGAGAGATCATTACTCTGGTTATCTACATAACTTTTCTACCTACTCTGAGCTTTTCTCATGTTTTTCTGAATTAACTGAACCTTTTCTACCATCTCTTCTACCAATTCTCGTCCCATCAGCTTCCTTTCACCTACTTCATCCCAAAAACATGGAGTTCAACAACTCTTTCCATATAATTTTTCAAAGGGAGCTATCTGTATAATAGAATTAAACCGTTACTATATTAAATTCAACCAAAGAAAGATGTTGGTCCCAACTTCCCTGGTAATCCTGTGAACAAGCTCGTAGCTTATTCTCCAAGGTCTGAATTGTTTGTTCTGACTACCAATCTTATTGAGGATGAAATGTTGTACTAAAATTCAATTCAATACCCAATGAATTATGGAGGCCTTTCCAAAAGTTAGAAGTAAATCTGGGATCACGATCAGATACAATGTAAAGGGGGACACCATGAAACCTGACCATATCCTTACCATACAACCGAGAAATTTGATCTAGAGATAAAGTATCTCGAATAGGAAGGAAATGAGCATATTTAGTCAATCGATCAACAATAACCTAGATTTCATTGTTACCTCAATATGTCTTTAGTAATCCCACAACGAAGCCCATGGATATATTTTCACATTTCCACTCTAGAACCAGTAAAGACTGATGCATCCCTTTCAGTAACTTCTACTCTTCTTTATCCTGCTAACAAGCCAAACACTTCATAGTAAAATCAATAATATCTCTTTTCATTCTTTCCCACTAGTAAATCTCCCAAATATCTTTGTATATCTTAGTACTTCCAGGATGAACTGGAAATGAGGAACTATGAGTTTCACATAACAACTCATTCTTCAACTATGAATCACAAGGAACATATAATAATTTCCAAAACCTCAAAACACAATCATTATCAACATTAAAATCATACAACTTACCCTTATGAATCAAATATACCTTTTTTTAACTCACTATATTCCTTTTTCGCATGCATAATTTTGTCTATTAGAGATTATTTCACTAACACATGAAACAAAACAGAATAATTTCTTGTGCCAATGACTTCTATGGAAAATTTGAACAAATCAAAAAGAAAAAGATCTCATTCCAAATGTAACATGGTTAATGTAGCATTACTTTTCTAAATCAAAGAATCAACCAGTTTATTTTCTTTTCCCAAATGGTAAAGGATTGTGCAATAATAATCCTTGATTAATTCTAACCGTCTCCTCTATCTCATGTTCAATTATTTCTAAGTGCATATATACTTTAAACTTTTGTGGTTAGTATATATTTCACATTTTACTCCATACAAATGATGCTTACAATATTTTAAATAAAGAACAAAATCAGCTAATTTTAAAACATGTGTGCGGTAATTTAACTCATGAGGTTTCAACTAATGTGAAGCATAAGCAATTACCTGGTCATTCTGTATAAATACACAGCCATGTCCTTTCAACGAATCGTCACTGTAGATAACAAACTCACCATTTCAAGAAGGCAGTGCCAAAACTGGAGTATTCACCAATATTCTTTTCAATTCATATTATTATTTCTTTTGATGGCCCAACATCTGCTAAAAAAGTTGCAAAGTATTTTACTACCACTTTCTACTTTTAGTCTAGATACTTTCCCTCAGTTGAGTTCTTTGTTGGACACTCATTTGCATAATGACCCATTTCATTTCTCTTAAAACATCTTACCACTGACTTTTCATTTCCTTCTTGATCATCTTCTTTGTAGTTACGAGAAATATGACTAGACTTACCACACCAGAATCACTTTCCAGACTTTGATAAACATTCTCTAGGATGCTTTTCACCACACTTCTCACAGTATAGATATTTAGTTTTCTTACCTCTAGGATTCATTGAGGAATTATTTCCCTTTTTCTGCCAACTGGACCTCTTATTCTGTTGTTTTTCAGTGAACACTTGATCATCAGCAAACTCCATTTCTACATTCTCCGCACATCGAACAGGTTTTTCATAACTTTTGAACTCATGAGAGGCTAATGCTCTTTGATATCATGGATTGAATCGTGATTAAAATAGATTTATCTTACTATCAAGATCTTGAATGAAATTTTGAGCATACCTTGCCATTCGAGTGAACCTTCCTTCATAAGCCACTGATTCATCCTCCTACCTCAATTCTAAGAATTGTTTTTCCATCCAAAGTCGAACCACCATAGGAAAATATTTCTCAAGGAATATACCTTTTAATTCATCCCAATCAAGAGCTTCAATATCCTCACAGTCCTTGATATTTTTTACCATCGACCACCACTGATAAGCTTCACCTTGAAAACGGTAAACAACGAGAGTAACCTTTTGATGTTTTAAACACCCCATGACATCAAAAAAATTCTCCAGTGATTTAATCCCCCTTCTGCTAGAACAGGGTTGGATGATCCTCTAAATGATGGGGGATGTTGCCTCATGGAATGCTCTACTACTATCATTTAACTCTGTGGTTGATCTGGATGATCTCGTTCATGGATATCACCACCATTTATTTTCAGGGACAATTGTTCCATCAGTGTAACAATCTTTCCAGTTCTGATTCCAACTATCTCAGGTTGATGATTTGGAAGGTCCTCTCCCTCTGTATTCCTTCCCATCAAAACTAATCTGTTTCCTCTATGGAAAATCTATTCTAAACACAGAATTATCTCAGACGAAGCAACATGGTAATCTGTAAATTCTATATCATTTAAATCATACCATAAATTAATTTATGGATATTAATTTAACAATAACCTAACTCTTAAAGTTTTATAAACCGAGCTCTAATACCAACTATAAGGACCCAGTCTTAAACAATACATAATCTTGAATAAAATTAATAATTTACATTTACGATCTTTTATGTTTATAATTTTAGATAATTATTCCATAATAATTACATTACATTTCAAAAAATACAAGGTATATAGTTCTGTTCAGTTTCCATTTTTTTCATAAAATAAAAAATCTTGAAAAAGGGTCATTTCTAGTCCTATGTTTTAGACAACATGAATTTTCCATGATCCCATCCTTGACCCTATTCATATTTTGGTCCTGGGAAAAATATTTCAAAACTTGGGATGAGTATAAAAATCTCAGTAAGGGTTATAAAACAAAGATAGAAAACATTAGATCATCATTACAGACATAACATAAGCTCATTAACATACCTAATGAAATAATAAGATTTATGAATAACACATAGAAAACCAAAATCATAAATATAACTTGTGGCGTCTATATAATACTTACATGGTAGCTATCACAGCTACATAGGGAGTAACATTTTGAATACCTATCATAGTATATTCCCTAAATCTCTTAGGAGAAACATTCACGTTTAGCTCTTTCACATTACCCAATTCATTGGAGAGCTATCTCGGGCTCACCTTCCCTGTGTTTATCATGGAACCACATGTATACGTAAACAATTCCCGAGAACCATAACACCTAAAAAATCATAACAGAAAGATACAATTTCCACATTTCAATCATAATATATAATTTAATGATATTGAAATAATCATTTCTTTATCAACACCATTTTCAATATCAAAAAATTTAAAATGTGTATATAGTATTTATATTCCTTTTAAAAAAACAATACAACTAATTGAGGAAGCCAATGATAAAATAATACTCACGGTGGCGAAATGGTCGGTGTCACCGCTTATGTTATAAATAAACATTATGTTTTTGTCATTTAGTAAAACACCTCAGAGAAAAATATTACCTTTTAATGAAATGAAACGTCAAAGGTGTCTATACATCGTATAAAAGAATTTTGTGTATTAAAACAAAACATTACATAATGAAAGAAGATTGAGAAGAAGTCCCTTACCTCATGATCGAATTGACTCGTTCGTTCTTTAATCTCTTGAATAATAAACAAAAGTTAATTTATACTTTCTTAATAACCATTTTCAAGTTTATTATTCCATTTATATCACTTAATACTATGTTATAAACATTATGCAATCATTTAAGTTAATAATGGTCATTTTGTCAATATTTGTTACTTGAGTAAAAAATGAACACCTTATATTTACAAGTAGTACATGTGGTCATTAGTACATTATCTCCAAAATTATATTCATTTTTTAGATATCATATAAATCATATATATCCAATATATATATGTATTTATAAAAGTTTATATCATTTGTAGATAAGAAATGAAATCCACTGTTCATGGAGACTGTAAGTCGTACGTACGCATGAATGCTACTTTCATTTCTATTTAATATTTTAATGGAATAAAAATATAATGATACATAGGTATATTATAATTCTAGTATAATAACATATATAATATCATTAACTCCATCCTTTATATGTCCCACATATGACATTAACGAGTCGTATCACTTTGAGGGGGCGGTAGTCAGTAAATCCTCAATTAAAATTATCACATTTACCCATAATAGAAACCATAAAGGTATGATATAAATGGAAAATACATAAACATAAATAAAACTTAAACATAATGTAGATCATATATAAATAATCTTCCATATTAATGGACACCATGAGAGGCTGTAAGAGATAATTGAACAATCATCGTTTTGTGAGCCGTTAGTTTTCCATCCACAGAAACAATATGTTCTTCACCCATTAGATAGAGGTGTTTGTAAGTTTAGTTATAATAATTATCATAAAAATATCCTAGTATATTGAGGATACTTTTATTTTTATAAAAGAAACGAATAAAAAGACTTTATGGGTTAGAGAAGTAAAAGAAAATAAAAAAAGTTATGAGAAACTTTAACCTTTAATTTGGGTAACTCCCTTTGGTTTGTACCAAAAGGACTTCTTAAAGTGACTTCTACCTAAGGTAAGGCTTCTTGGAATAATAGGGGATACTGAGAGCAAATTTGGGCAGGTGTTGGATGAGAAAAGGGGCTTCAGAGATGCGATGAATGAGTTATAAGTGAGGGATTTTTATAAAGGGGGAGGGGATCTTTTGGAAAATGTGAAAATATTATTTTATTATATAATGATATTCGGTTTCTAATGGTCCAAAACTAATAAATATATAAGATAAGAAAACTCATGGTCTAAATAAATTCTTCCAATATGAATTGGATAGGTTTTGGATGTCATTATATTAATAATAATCTTTATTTTATTTAAATGATATATTAATGAGGTAAACATTGCAACATTATTGTGTCATTAATAATATAATTTATTTTATGTCTAAAAATTATATAAAAATACCATGACATAGTAAATATTTTTATATTTCAATTGAATATTTATAGTCAATATGATAAATTATAAAAACTTATGTAAAAATTACTTTAATAAAAGATATTAGTTTTTGTCATTTTTGTCTTTACTTCAAATTAATTAATCTAATGTGTCATTATCACTCCCATGTGTCTTCATTGGGTTCCAAAATCGACCCAAATATGACTATGGTCATAAATGACTCAAAAAATAATGTTAGAACAAGTTTTAAGGTAATTTTTTATTATTATAATATTCGTTATACCTTTAATTACCTTATTTACCTTTAACCGTGGTAAATAAATGTCAAAAGTTACTATTCACCAAAAAATATTTTCATCTTATTGAACACAATTTTACATAATAATAACAACCAAGTATATTGTCTTTTGTAAATTCAATTCACAGAAGCGGTAAAAATTCATTTAAATTAAAAATTTAGTTTTTTAACTACTAATAAGTGGTTTCACTATTCTTCAAAAATTGATTTTTTTTCAGAAAAATACAAAAAATTCATCCTAATATATATTTTAAATTCTAAATTAAAAAATGAGGTATATTTTACCAAATTTACAACATATAATATTCATTGTTTAATTTAAAATTAATTTACTTTGTCAAAACAAATAGCGTGTTTTTAAGAAACAATGACTATCAAATGATTGATACTTTTTTATGTCCAATTTGAAAGTGAATTTAATTCCAATGACCAAAGTTGGATTAATTGGTAAAAATATAATCTAATTACACTTTAAAAAAATTAAAAAGTAATATAACCATATAAATAAATTATATTAAAATGCACTTTTTAATTAAAATACACAATTTTTTACTATTCATAAAAAATGAATTTTATCAAAACAATACGAAAAATTTACCCAAAGTAATGTTTGATGTCCCGAATCTAAAGAAAAACTATTTTGTCAAATAGAACATATAAACGTGACCTAAAGTATATTTAAAGAGGGTTCACTATCAAAATGTGGTAAATTGACATTTTAATGAATATTAGAGTATTTATGCTTAAAATTAGATTCATTCACATTTTAAGTCTCTAAATTTAATTAGTTAAATGTAAAAACATTTAACAAACATGTGTAATTATATTGTAGTTAGTTCTATTAATTACCACTAATAAAAAATCTAGACATTAACTACCACTTAAAATAATAATATGATATTGTTAGTGTGGAGCATAAGATTTAAAAGAAACCAGTTGTTGTGTATAGGGTATGCCATCAAACATAGCAACCCCTTTAAGGTAAAATTAATATTTAATTCACAAAATATTAATTAAAAAGAAAATCTATTATTTATTTATTTACCTAGGATATTAAACTTAGTATCTGGTGATATAATAATAAAATATATATCCCATATACTGATATGTTCTTATGTTAATGTAATAAGATATATCCATCTACTCATTTATCAAATGTGAAATAAAACCATCAAAGGTTTCTACGACAGACTATCGCCTCACAAACTGATGTATTGTGTTTTCCATAACCACCTAGAAAGTTAGTATATGATGATGGATATAAAATATTTATATGATATTTATTAAATAATTTTACTTTTTTAATTATAATATAAAAAAATACCTTCTTAATTTTTATTTTGCGCAAATAAGATTACACCGCTTGTGTGTATGACAGGCTACATCCTCCCGGAAGTGATGCGATTTATGAACTCTTTACATAGAAGCCAATAAGGATTGTTTTACTGATAATATGTGATTTGTATTAAAAATTTGTAATGTAATATATTATTTATCTTTCTTTCGATTCATCTATCGATAAAATGGAAACAAAATTCTTTCCTACGTACGACCAACTATATCCATGAAGGTGTAATTCATTTTCTATAAACAAAATTATTGGATTACTAAAAAGAAACATATAATAAATATATATTATACTTATATATTTTTAAAATAGTGGATATTATGGAACCATGGTAAAGGTAAAAGGACTAAAAATAAAAAACCAAAGCATATGTAAAAAAACCAAGTAGTTATTACCTGAAACGCGATTTTAACAATGAATTGTCAATAAATGGGTAATAAAAAGTCATAAGTAATTTATATATGGTATGATGTATATAATTATTATTATATAATATATTTATAATTAAATTATATTTATTATATATGAGGATCTAATGTGTGCAAAGGATGTCGATAATTGATGTAAAATATTTTTTTCTTGGTTTTTCTTCTTTAGGACATACATTATGTTATGAACCTATATTCATTTATGAGATCCATATATAGCCCATTTGACATTTAATATAATTATTTTATTTCTTCTCATGAAATTATAAGTTTCATTTAATTTTATTAATTCAAGGGTATTACTATTCAAAGATACTAACGTTGTAAAGGGTTTTGTATAAAATCTCATCGTTTATCTGGATTTTTTATGTTTATGATTCCATTGATGAAATATTATGATATATATCTAAAATAACTCATTAATTCTCTTATAATTTAATTATTTATTAATAATAAAATTTTCCTTTCATTTTAAACTCTTGATTTACTCCAGATTTAAAAATAATATATTTAAGGACAACTCACTTTATCTCTCTCTTCAGTCGAAAACCCTTTTTCTACTATATTCATATTTTTAAAAAATATTTTCTATTTTTATAAAATTATCTAAAGTATTTATTATATACATTCTTACCCATTTTTTAATTTTTTACAATTTTTTTCAAAAGTAATCTTCACGTCATTTCCAAACAAGTTACATTTTAATTTCACAAAAAATGAGAAATAAATATTTGTTTTATTATGTATGGAATAATAAGAATTTACCACTATCATGAAAATTATTTTCTTTGAAAACTTATTTATAATGTTTCATGTTTATTTCAAAATAAAATTTTTTAAACAATATTTTATAAATTTCTAATTTTGAAAATGTGATTTTTAACTAAAGGTTATTTTCATAATGAAATAATCGAAGTGATTTTATTTTAAAATAATTTTATTTCGTTGATGATATCCTTTTATGTTAATTTATATTTAATGGGGATATTATCCAATGATAAAATATTTATTCTATCTTTTTATGGTTTATTTTCATGATGAAAGAATGATAATGAGACCCATTTAGTTTCCATGGGTTATGCTATAAAGAAATGTTTTATGAAATCCATTTATTTTCATGGTTTCTAGTATAACGAATTTTATATAGAGACAATTTATTTTCATGGGTACTAATATGATGATTTAATTATGATATTGTGACATAGATATATACTATTTTAATTATGTGACTTGTGGGACATATATCTCCCTCAAATTCATTAGGTAAATATTGATATCTCACTAGATAAACAAGACTATAATGGGGAGTGAAAAAAGTTAAGTAAGTGAATTTTTCCACTATGATAGTATTGGGGGTGAAAATTTTATACCACAATGGTTTGTTAAGTGAACCCATTCTACTATGATAGTTCCATAAATGAACTATTTCTATTAAGGATATGATTTTCTATGATTCTTTGTATACAAAAAATCTATATATTATTTCACTATTAAGAAGTCATGGTTTTTGTTCTTTTTATCTTCTATTATTCATGTATTATTATATTCTATGATATATTCCATGACTCAATTTTATGATATATGATATTATGGGTATGTTTTTTCAATTGTAATTATCATGTTCTCATACCCTTATTGTCATGTTATGTTGATATTTCCCTTATTTACCCTAAATAAGAATATTTTCTCACCCTTTATTATGATTCATCTACATGGGATATAATGAAAGTTATTATGTATGATATGTATAATAAGTGTTCTAGTTATTAATAAATTATATAGAGATGGTGTATCTCACTTATAGACTAGTTATTTATGTGAACATGTGTCCAAAGGAAAAATTTATAAATGATTCTAGAATGGATAATTATGTTATGTAGTGAATATTAATATATTAATATTAAATATATTTGTATGATATTATTGGGTGTCTATAAAAAATTTAAAATAAATTATGTGTATTTAAGAACATGTTTCTCAAAGATGGGTGTTTTGCGAAGAAACCCTAACCTAGATTAACGAATTTGTCGTGTATGTATTTTATCTCTTCTATAATAAACTTGTATCAATTATTATATTTCATAAGGTTATTTTATATGTTTAACACCTTATAATTAAACATTTACATAATTTATTTTTTATTTTTAAAATTACATAATCAGTTATTCCCACATCAGGTGTTTTGAGTACATTCAGTTCATTATTTCAAAACATCATCGGTGTGTTGAATAAGTCTAATGAGAAATTGTTTAATCATTTACAGAAAAATATTCATTTAATAATTATAATTTTTATACATAAATTATAATTTTAAAAATAAACCATAATTATGGTTATGCAAAATGATCTACCTTACAATCATGGGGATTATAGGTTATATATATGCTTATTTAACATTTCCATTTCTCAAGGATCATGATGCAATGAAAGTAAGTTCTATTTTATCATTAAATAATGATCATAATATCATAAAAATAATATTGTTTCATTAAATACACTTACATACACCATACATGTGATATAATAAAAAAAATAAACCACATTGTTTTATAAGGCGTTATTCCACCGTACACATGAATGATGGCATACATTTTCATGGTTGGTAATGTAATAAGGTATATGATACATTAATTTTATAGATTTATTATAATTTAGTTAATATCATATATAAATATTAAATATATTATCATGAATATCTATGAGAGGCGATGATGGAAAGTATATTAAATCGTATTGTGAGGCGGTAGTTAGTTGTACACATGAATGATGGGTTCATTTTCCATTTGATATAGGTGATTGATAAATATTATGATTTCAACATAATAACATCTAAGTATATAGTATATAATTTTTTCATTAGATTATATTTTTTAAGACATAATTTTAGGTGGTAAAAGAAGAATAAAAAAGAATGAACTCGATGAAGATGAATGCATTCTCATAGAAGAACCTCCCTTGGATCTCTTATTAAGAACCCTATGGTTCATATTTTCGAAATATCAGATGCTATAGAATGTGGATAAGGATGTTAGGGAAATATAATTTGAGGTTTTTTTGGATAAAAATTTGTTGATAGGTGCAATGTAGTAAATGTAGAGGCACCCATTTATAATTTATGGGGATTGACATTTTTGTAAATACCCAGAACTATTCATTAATAGGAAGTCACTATCAATCCATGTGTCTAAAAACATGTAAAATAAATTAGTGTTTCATATATATGTATAATAAACTTGTATAAAAATGAAATAATATTTTTTAATCTTTTTATCTTTTTTACCTCTAAGGTTACTCACTTTTACCATTTTAATTGTTTACCACGATAACTATTTTTTTAATATTTTTATTTTTTATTATCTATGAAAATAATTTGAAATTATTATATAATATAAATTATTATGTTTAAAAATATATAATACATTTTATCAATCAAAATTTATAGAATTTTAGTAGTATAATTAAAAATAAATTCTGAAAGCGTGAGGATATATGGTTTTTAAAAAATGAATTTTTCTATGAAAAGATGATATTATATTAAATATATGAATATAAATAATCATTATATATATTTAGATTTAAAATCATAGATATATATTCTATAAATTTCTTTTAAATCATTACTCATGAGAGTTTATTCTAATTAACTAAAATCAAGGAACATTATGCACTTTAAAACTGTTTTCAGAAAAATGCCTTTTTAGACAAAAAATAATACTATACTAAAATCAAATATAAACATTATTAAAATGTAATTAAATGAAATATATATAAATAAATAATAATTATGTAAATTTAAAATAAAATTAAAATAATAATGACAATTTTAAATAATTTAATTTCTTAAAATAAATGACAGTTTATCAAAAGTCGATATCTTTCACCATTCACTGAGAAATGAATATATTCTAAAAAACCCAAAAATTTAACCACAGGTTAATATTGATATTCTAATTTCAAAATTTATGATAATTTTAATAAATAAAAATTATAAAAGTACCATTAAATAATTTTAAAATTTTCTTATAATATAAATAAGAATCATTTTAAAGGAAACATATTGTCTATAAAATAAAATATCTTTATTAATTTTGAGTGATTATTTGTTAAGATTTTTTAAATAAATTTATATTCAGTTAAACCTTTATATATATTTAATTTTTTTAAATACTACTAATACCCACCAATTTAATGGTTTGGTTATATCAATCATGTTTAAATAAAAATATTTTAATAATATATAATTGTTCGTTTAATCTCAGTGTTGGGTGTTGAATATGCTATCAAGAATAGTGTTATTTTAAAATCTCATGGTGTTAGAAAATATAAGCACACTAAAAGAGTACAATGTTCTTTCTCACTATAAACTAATCTTAGTGACTTTTAGTTCTTCTTTGTTTTATATTATGACATATATTATCAATACTTCTTTGCATAAACCCTTGTTTATAACAATATCTTCATGTGAATGAAATACATTTCATTAAATTTGAGAAACTAATGTTCAATGTACTATATCCATATAGACAGAAGTAAGAACTGGTATTTACCACTACTTGCTTCATAATATGCACACTCTACTATATTCAAAATATTTCTCAACTCTAATTCACAAAGCCACCTGAAACATATAGTTCATGAAACATAATACCTTCATGAAATATTAATGCATTTTATGGTATTATAAAACATATTCTAATGTAAATGCAAAAAAAATGTACTTCCATCATGAAAACATAATTTTTTCATAGTATTTTTGTAACTCTTCATATATGTCTTTGCATAACTATTTTACATAATGTTTATGAAAGAATATAGATACTTTTTTATTTTTCAATATGCTACTATGATTCCACTCTTTGTTATTGATAAATGATGTGGTCAAGTGTATTTATAAGAAAAACACAAAATTTTGGTAGTATAATACAAAAATATCAATTTTCACCCCTTATAAACACTAGGATGGGTTATCATATGATTTATTGAAAACATATAGTAGATAGTGTTGTTAATAGTTTTTAGTATTTTTAATGGATTAATAGATATTATTAGCACAAAAATTGTCTTATGTAATGGATTCTTTTTATATATCTACATATCCTCAATGATAACCTTCCTTTCCTGTTTAATATTCACATTAATATTTTAGTGGCGTTAAATTTATTCATCCATTTATCCTTTTATTATACCCTCCATTAACATTGGGAAACATCAAGTGTTTTTTTTCATTTTGTTTCTTACATCACTCAACACTTATTGAAAATATTATTAATAATAAATACAACCAATACAATCCATTTGATATTTTGACTTTCAACTTGTATTTATTTTCGATTAATTAAACTTCTATATATATTTTTTATAGATTAATGTCAATATGCCTTAAATAATTCTTTTCTATCCACCTTATTAACAGAAAACTAAATGTGTAAAGGTATGGGAAATAGAGTCATCTCTTTCTTTCATTATTAAAAGTTTCATTTCTCTCCTTATTCTCCCCTTTTATATGTTCTCCTCCTTTACCAATAGAAACCATTTGAGACAAATAGAAATTGATCTTATTAAGATTATTATTGAAACAAATATCATGTAGTAATGATTTATCAATTAATCAACTCTATGTTTACCTGGAAATTGTGTTTTATATAAACAAGAGTGATTGGTTGAGATGAAATGTTTTTCCATTAACATCAAAACATGTGATACAGACTCTGAAATAATCTATTAGGGGATGTACAAATAATTTTAAATGAAATCTACAACATATTTTCATATACAATAAACACATTAAAAAAATCAACTTTAAGAATTTATTTCTCCCATTTTAAATCCATTGTAATTTTAAAATCACTCCCCCTTATCAACCATATTTAACCAAATCCATAATATGAATGAGAAATTGATGATCATACCTCACACTTCATCTTCTTCATATATAGTTCATAATTATAGTTTTATAGTCAAATAATAAAACATGGGTAGTATGTTCAACTTCTTAGAACTCTCTCATGGGATGTGCTTCAATAGTCTTCATCATGGTTGTATTTCTTTAATAATGAACTATATGAATAATTTTTATTCCAATTTAACTGTTTTAAGGAATCCACATGACACCATTATAAGTAAAATAATTCTTTATGGGTATCCTCATTAATGGTTTCTAAATTTCACTATATTTTTTTCTTTAGGTATCTTCTATAATATATGAATCACCTTTAATTACTTACATATAATAGTAAAAAAATATATTCAATGGAATTGGGAAGTTTCTCCTTCACCTATTTGTTATATAAAAAATGATGAGTGTTTTTAATCAACCTAGAAACTATTTTCTTAGTACCTCTATATCTCTCCATACTCCCACCCTTGATTATCCAAACACTAATCTCCTTGGGTATAATTCTCTTCTAATTATTTTTCAGTTTTCTTATTTAATAAAATTGGGGTTTCACTATAGATATAAGGGAACATACACTCTTGGGTTGATTCTATATCTTCTTATCCATTTCCAACTATGTTATCCATATGGTAATGAACAATTTAGAATCATGGTAAAAATTGTTTATTTGTATAAGGAATTTCTTTAGAATAATATTATAATTTAATGAATTCCCTTATTGTTTCCCATTGTAATTAAATAATTTATCTTATATATAAAGAAATGTTACACATCTTTTATCTATGTGAAAAAACATTTACCCTTCCAAAAAAAATTTCAGTTGAATTTTGGTAACCACTTTCAAAAAAACTCACATGAAATTCATGTTATTTATTCTGGATATCATACACCAAATAAATAATTTTATCTCTATGTCTTAGATTGATTTCATTTATTTTATTTTCAACATTCCACTAATAATCATGTTCAAGGCTTACTGAAATTAATCCATGATGTACCCTTTCCAACCACAAAAGAAGAATATCCTCTTTAGTGTAGCATCATTTTCTACATTCTCAATAGGTGTAGCTTACTTAACAATTTTATTCTTATACCCAAATATGGACTTTTCAACTTTCTCCATTGTTTTATTTTTTATTCGGGATGTTCACATTAACACTAAAGTTGTTCATGACTAGTATATACCACATATACTCAAGATTGTAAAAAATCTTGTTGGAAATAATCATAGATGTCTTAAAAGCATCCAAATATATTATTTATCGAAATTCTAACCTTATTCTACGATTTTTTTTATTTAATGCGTTTTATATTCATTTCATATCTTCTTCCACTTCATATAGGCCTTATATGTCTTTTTCTAATTTACAAATCATTCCAAAAGTCAATATCCTTATGTATAAACCTTAAAAATATAAACAATGTTCATAAGATTTGGATTTATTACTTTGTGAAACATTCTAGTTTGATTTGATATCTTTATATTTTTATAAAACTAAGATCTTCATTTTAGATATCTTTTATGATCCATAATTATGTATCTTCTTTATATCCATGATTGATGATGTGGTGGCATTTTAGAAATTTTCTTGTACCATGTTCTTTCATAATTCAATTTTTAGCCTAAAATAACAATAAAACATAGCAATATTTATTTATAAATTTCTCAAAGATGGGTTAAAATTTTCTATAATATTTTATTAGATTTTCCCTTAAATAATTTTACACTATTTTTAAGACTAGAATATGGGTTATAAAAAATAAGAATATTTTCATCAGTATACATGGAAAATATATTTCATTAAACATGTTGGAACGTTTTAAGCTGTGTCACTTATTTATTTTTAAATTCAACTCTTAGATGGAAACATTTAATATTGAGGGAAAATTTTCTCATCCTTGAGTAATTTCAGAAAATCCTCCTATTAACCTTTCATGTTCTAAATTTGATCCTTATTATATTTATTAAATTATTATAAATAATTATTAATCTAATTTAATCTCTTAGTATTTATTTGAAAATGACAGTTCTTAACACCAAATATTTCATTTTTAGTTTCTTCTAGTGAATGAATCATTCAATCAGAAAGTTTTTCAGTAAAAAATGTTATATAGACATTCATTTTAAATTTTTCATCAGTTAAGGGAAAATTTTCATTAAAAACCAAAATATTTTATTCTTTGGATTCCATATGTTTAGTGAGATTATTTATTTTTTAACCACTTAGAAAATTCTTCTTCAATTACATTAGGTTCCAATTAATAGTATGATTTCTCATCCTCTATCCCTTTAATGTAAGTTTTATATGAAGCAACCTAAGTCAACCCGAAACCGTTCATCCAAGACAATTCATCGTAAGGACCAATAGGCATTCTTGGTCCTTTTAGGATAGAGACATGTGTCAAAGGAAACATAAGATACAGGGAGAATAGATTCTCCATAATAAAACAAACAAGGAAATTAAATAGATAAAAGATAAAACCAAACTAAATATGATTTCCAAACATTTCATTATTTACATTTTAAATTAAAAAAACAACAACTGAACAAAAAAATAATAATAACCAGACTAAACCTTACACCCAAGACAACTCCATGTGACCCCGAGGGTCACTCACCAATCCACATCCAACAATCTCCCTAGTTGATCGAACCTAACACAAAACATGTAACACAAACTAGAAACAAGATAACACTATAGACATGAGTATTAAAACACATTAGGTAATCCCAAATAATTCTATTCTAAATAAATAACCATTAAAAAAAGAAGCATCAATTAACATATTTCAAAATAGAATATATTAATATTGGTTTTTCCACACCTTAAATTTTGAAACAAACAACCATAACCAATTTCCCTCATGATTTAAAACAAGGATAAAGGGGAGAAGGGAAAAGGGAACCAAATAGGAAGTGGTCATTTTTCATAATGGAGAAAAAGGAAACGAAATATTTAATCTTCCAAAACATCATATTTGAATCCTTTTTAACAAAAATAAAAATTCATAATTTTCTAGGATAACACCAAAACCAAGCATATGGTTCAATATTTTACACAACGACGGAAATGGAACTAATTATACTAGTGTTAGAGAAACATGAGAAAAAATAGGAGCTCAGAGGAGAACTATAAAATTCTATACATGTGACTTATCCGGAAGGAATTCACTACTCAATGAAATGATAATTCCTAAATACCCGATCATCACCCTACCTATCCTAAATGAGGTGCCCAATCCTATAGTAAAGATAACAATATAACCCCTACTAAGGGCTATTAGCTAGTACAATAACCTATAATTTTGTATCAAACAATATCAAAATTTCTATTTTATATTCTATGTTCCAATGTTATGTTCACAGAGGGGTTTTCTTGAAAAATCAAGAAAAAATCCACACACATGTAATCATACATATCAAACAAACCGGTACCACCCTAGCCAACTCAAGGAGCATCACCATGCTTAAAAACATTATTCCCATGAGTGCAGTCCCAATTTTATGACATTCCAACCCCTTTATAATCAAATAAGGAAAGATTTCCCACCTATACATGTTTTATCAAAATTAACCACTTCAAAAATTCCAAATGGGCCTCACATGATTTACAAACATCAAACATTTTCATAAATAATAATATGTAAACCATTTATAAAATTAAACAATTTACAAACCCATTTTAAAAACACCAATCATGATTTATAAATATAAAATATACATTTAAAAGAAAAAAACATTCTTCCAAAAATCGTAAACCACTTTCAAAGGCCAACTGGGCTATTTATCAAGAACATAGTGTGAACTACTTCAACAAACCCACATGAAATATTCAAAATAATTAAAAAACAAATTATTTCACATGGAACAATTATTATAAAAATTATAAGTCATTGTTTAAATATCAATGAGGGTTTGAAAAGAAAGAAATCAAAGAAATATAAAATTAAAAGGAAATGTGCAAAGGGATCCTACCACAAATGAAGAGGAACTTTCAGAATTAAGTGAAAAAACACATTCACAACTCAACCACTTGCACGGGAGGATAGATCCAACCTCAGGGTACCATAAGAAGAAAAATCCCCCAAAAACTGAGAATCCCTATCTATGAATATAAACATACATGGCCACTAGGGGTAGGGAAGAAGAGAAAAGTTGATGGAAGGCAAGAAGGGGGAAGAAAAGAACCATAACCTTTAGATTCTGGTAAAGAATCACCAATAAACCACTATGGATCCCTCTTGGAGGGGCTTGAGGGTGACAAAAAATCCCCTTGGGATCCACCTAAGGTGGAGGAGGATGGATGGGGGAAAATTAGGGGTTAGGGTATTAATATCAAGGGTAGAGAAAGTGTTTTTAACGACCTGGACAGGCCACACGGTTAGTCTGCTTGGTTTATAAAACCATGTGGTGACTATGTGAACAACTCTACCGATAAGAACACATACCGCATGGGAAACCCACATGGTATGAATAAACATGTAGTAGCCATGAAGTAGATATTGCATCAAGCTATATTAGTCACATAGTTACATGGGCTGAGGTGCACAATTACCACTAATCTTGCACCAACTGTGTGCTAGAGTCTTCTCACCCAAAAACACTAAACATTAACAAAAAAATAAGAGAAAACCCAAGGATGAAAGGAAGGACATAGATAGAGGTGAAAAACATGACAAAAATTCAATCTAATCACAACTAATTCCCATGAAATAAACCTAGGATCAAACCCAAACCAGAACCAAGATGAATTAAAAAAACTCGGGTGTGACAATTCTCCCCACCATAATGTGTTTCGCCCCCCAAAATCCAACCCAATGCTTAAAATAAAATAAAAAACCACCACCCTATTACAACTAAAGGATAATTCCAAGGAATAAAAAATTATGAGATCACAAAAAATACTATTATAAAAGGCTAACAAGGCAAACTTCTGAGATCAAAATGGACTTTCCACTAAGTGCCACCCACCCCAAAAAGTTTAAATACCTATAGTTGATTGATTAGAAAATAATACAACCTTCATGATTATAAATCCATCCTTAAAACACTAACACCATAAAAATAATAAAAAAGAATTTAAGAAATTCACCCAAAATATAGAAGTAAATTTAAACCACATCTGATGAATACCTTTATAACCTTAATTCAAAAAAACCGCCAGGAACATTTCCATCCCAACCTTTACTCAAATAAAGAACATAGAATTAGGGGGTTCCACAGAAGAGCATCCAACACCAAACTGATACCAAGAAGAAAACTAAGGTACTGAAATGGGGAGTCCCGCACAGACTCCCCACTATAAATAACATACTAACACTACCTAGATTCTAAAGGAATTTCGACAAGCCGCATAGTATGTCTCCCCACCATAAGAACCAAAAAAATAAATAAACTCAATATTTTTCCCATAAAAAATAAAAATATCTACCACATGGGGAGGGGTGGGGGAGGGGCCAAAATAACAAAGCAACAAAACCACAACTGAAAAAATTACAAAAACTTTACACCTCCAGAGGGACACAAACAAGACCCCACTCAATTTATACTAACAGTACAAACAAGGTACCTTTAAAGAGGCATAAACCTGGTGAGACACAACCACCATAATTTTAATAAAACTATCAAAATATTACACCTTATATTAAAGGGAAATAAACATACACCCAAATGGGTCACAATATAGAAATAATTCCCACACACATATTTCAAAAAATTGAGACTATTTAAAATAGAACAGCTACACAAGAGGCTGGAATTTCCTCTGCCATCTAGAATAAGGAAAAATGTTAAATGAAATCTTTTCATACCCATGGGGTACTATTTACAACATTCTAGCTTCACTCTGAGACTTATGGCTATAGATATGATGATCGAAGAATCCCAGACTTGTACTTTGGTACTAGAAACCCTCAAACTAGACACACAAATCAAAATTTTACAAAACAAACTTTCATTAAAATGAAAGTACAAAAAGGTTTTGCAGTGACCACTATTACGATAAAAAGAGAAAGAAACACCACAAATTCACCCGATACAAGTATTACATATAGATAACGTTATAGACACATACCTCAAATAAATCCCAAACATCTCCCTACACCTACGAATGGGTTGTGGTGAACTTTGAAGTGTTGGGTCTGGCTTTACAATGCTTCTTGGAAGCACACAGATAGAACCACTTCAAGTGACCCATGCAGCCATAGTTTCGGAATGTTTTTGTATCATTCAGGAATGATGGCCTCTTATAACCGCTCTTACCATACAAATCTTTTCATTACACCCTATATAGGTTCATGAGAGGTTTGAAGGCCTCTTAATTCACATACTAGAACCACCATTATTAGGAAACTTGCCATTATTCTTACCAGAATCCTCCCAACCACTTCTAAAAACTATAATAATATCCATCATCTCATGCCCTCCTATTAACTCAGCTTCGGCATGAAAGGATTGCCTCATCACATTGGAGAAAGTGGTTAAATTGAGATCTTACACCTTCAACTACAACTCATAATAGAGCCCAAACTCCAAAACATAAAGCTCTCATAGGATCATTTGTAACATATAATTAATCATACAGAACTAGTTCTAATAAGTGTCAATAGTGTTGGGTCGGAACAAACGAGGAAGATGGAAAGAGGGGGGGTGAATTTCCTTTTTTTAAAAATTGATTAACAAATTAAAAAACAAAGTTGAAATGCAGCGGAAATAAATAAGGCAAGACACAAGAAATTGTTAACGGAGTTCGGCCAAAACCCGACCTACGTCTCCGCTCCCAACTCAACCGTTGAGAGATTCCTACCGCTTGCTTTTCAATGGTTTTAGCAAGAAACCCACTAGGCTTTGAGGTAGCACTAGGACCTATTACAGCTTGCTTTTTGTGGTTTAGCAAGAACCCACTTGCTTTTAATGGTTGAGTAAGAACCCACTAGCCTTTTTAACGGGTGAAGGCTAGCTCACCGGTGACACAAGCCTTTTAAAAGGAAAGGCTTGAAGAAACCTCTTCACACCTTAATGGTGGTGTGAAACCCAAAAGAAAGGGAGGAAGAAAGAGTTTGGGGTTTGTAGGCACAAACCCAATTTTAAGCTCAAAATAAATAAAGAATGAAAAACCGTAATGGAGGAAAACTTGGGCGCCAATTGGATGATGGAGTTGATGTAGCGTGCTCTCCCAAGCTTCTTGAGGTGCTCCTTGGATTGGGAATTGGATTGGAGCACTTGAGGATCCTTGAAGGTGGAGCGTCGAAGGTTCTCCAAATGTGCAACAATATGTCCGGGCACTTGGTATATGATCCGATTGGGTTTCGGGGCTTCCTTGGCCTTTATTTATAGGCATGGAACCCATTGGGGGCCTTCGGAGCCGTTGGAGACGTCCTCGGAGCCGTTGGAGGCCAAAAGATGGTTGACTGGTCAAACCCAACGGCTAGTTTGACTGGGCTACCGGCTGGCCGGTGCTGAGGCCACCGGTTGGCCGGTGGGGAGGCAGTAGCTTCCCTTTGAGTGAAGGTGCCACCGGCTGGCCGCTGGTGTGCCACCGGTTGGCCGGTGGTGAAGCCACCGGTTGGCCGGTGGACTGAAAATCAGTCCATTTGGGCCTTCTTGCTTTCCTGAATTGATTCATATCATCCAAAAACACTTGAAAGAGGATTAGATAAATATGAGGGTGATTGTGATCATGAAAATAAAACCTAGAGGGGTTCGAGAGGTACAACAATCTCCCCCTATTTTGATGATCACAATCACCAAAACAATCAAAGTAAAATACTGAAATTGAAAGGAAATGCTAAGCATGATGAAAAGGATTCTCCCCCAATCAATCAAGAAATTTCTCCCCCTTTGTGATTATCAAAATAGAATGGGGCATAAAACTTGATTGAGGGAAAAATTGAAAATCAATATTTTAAACCAATTGAAAATAATCCCAATTGTTGAAAATTTTGAAATGAAAATTGAATAACAGTTTGAATTGAAAGTTTTGAATGAAAAATTCGAATTGAATATTTTGAAATGAAAATTTTTATACCAAGTGTTGAAATTGAAGGTTGGAATCGAAAATTTTGAAATTGAAATCAAAAGGGCTTAAACAAACCTAACTCCCCCTAAATAAAAACAATAAATCACCGGGGAGAGGAAATAAATTTTGGCCCGGAGAGACTCGCAAGAAGGGATTTTTCAATCCATACTTGTCTCATAGCGGGTCTTCTCCTATAGAATTCGTCCGAAAAGAAAATAGACTTGGGTTGGCCATACCGGGCGTTTTTACAATTACATTCATAAATAAGGTGCCCGGGTTTTTTACAATAATTGCAAAATTTATAACTAGAGCTCCCCCTTACAAAAACAGTTGGAGCATGGGAGGAGGAAGCTATATTGGTGTAGCCTAGCCCTTGGGTGGTTCGGGAAATTCGTTGGGAACCTAGGAGATTGTTCAAATTTTGTTCCCCTTGGGTGAACTTTGCTAGGGTCTCTCTAAGGTCCTTGATGGTTGATTCCAAAGAATCAACATTGGGGAAATTTTGGATTTTTAGGGACATCTCCTCCTTCTCTTTGAGAAGTTGTTCTTTTTCGGAGGAGAGTTTTTTGAAAGACTTTTTTAAAGCGACAAATTTTGAAGAAAGCTCATGAAAACCATTTTCTAATTGGTCTCGAGCATGTTGGAGTTCCTCATATGATAAATGATTAAATGAATTAGAAGAACTAGAGGAGGAGGATGAGGAATTGGAAGAAGTTACCTCGTGTTTTGCCATTAGGCAATTATTACCATTGTCGCTCGAGGAGAAAGAAGAGAAGGAGGAGCTATCACTCCAAGTTTTCTTTAAACCCTTCTTCTTCTTCTTCTTGGCCCTTTTCTTGTGAGGTGGGAAAACGGGCTTGATCTTTTCATCGGGTTCTTGCTTTTGATCGGATTCTTGCTTTGGAGCCTCGCTAGTACCTTCATAGGTTAGTTCTAAAAATTTCCAAATATCATGCGAAGTAGAGAAAAAAGAGATGCAATTAAAAACATTATGATCTAACCCACAATGTAGAGCATTCATGGATTTGCCATCAAGCTCGAAGTTTGCAATGTCTACGGGGGTCCATTGAGATTCATCTTGAGAAGAGAGCGTAAAACCATGCATAACAATTCTAAAAATTGGATAACCAATGCTTTTAAGAAAAGTTGACATGCGGGTTTTCCAAAAAGTATAACCGGCTCCATCAAAGAATGGAGCACGATCCAAAGAATGTCCTTCGGGGGATTGAGAGGAAGAAGCGGTAGAAGCAATCAAAAAATAGGATCTTTAATTTGAAACCGGTTAAGGAATTATTCAAATACGCCCTCTGATACCAATTGTTGGGTCGGAACAAACGAGGAAGATGGCAAGAGGGGGGTGAATTTCCTTTTTTAAAAAATTGATTAACAAATTAAAAAACAAAGTTGAAATGCAGCGGAAATAAATAAGGCAAGACACAAGAAATTGTTAACGGAGTTCGGCCAAAACCCGGCCTACGTCTCCGCTCCCAACTCAACTGTTGAGAGATTCCTACCGCTTGCTTTTCAATGGTTTTAGCAAGAAACCCACTAGGCTTTGAGGTAGCACTAGGACCTATTACAGCTTTCTTTTTGTGGTTTAGCAAGAACCCACTTGCATTTAATGGTTGAGTAAGAACCCACTAGCCTTTTTAACGGGTGAAGGCTAGCTCACCGGTGACACAAGACTTTTAAAAGGAAAGGCTTGAAGAAACCTCTTCACACCTTAATGGTGGTGTGAAACCCAAAAGAAAGGGAGGAAGAAAGAGTTTGGGGTTTGTAGGCACAAACCCAATTTTAAGCTCAAAATAAATAAAGAATGAAAAATCGTAATGGAGGAAGACTTGGGCGCCAATTGGATGATGAAGTTGATGTAGCGTGCTCTCCCAAGCTTCTTGAGGTGCTCCTTGGATTGGGAATTGGATTGGAGCACTTGAGGATCCTTGAAGGTGGAGCGCCGGAGGTTCGCCAAATGTGCAACAATATGTCTGGGCGCTTGGTATATGATCCGATTGGGTTCCGGGGCTTCCTTGGCCTTTATTTATAGGCATGGAACCCATTGGGGGCCTTTGGAGCCGTTGGAGAATTCCTCGGAGCCGTTGGAGGCCAAAAGATGGTTGACTGGTCAAACCCAACAGCTAGTTTGACTGGGCGACCGGCTGGCCGGTGCTGAGGCCACCGGTTGGCCGGTGGGGAGGCAGTAGCTTCCCTTTGAGTGCAGGTGCCACCGGCTGGCCGCTGGTGTGCCACCGGTTGGCCGGTGGTCTGGACAGAAGGATGCCTTCTGTCCAGGCTCCATCGGCTGGCCGGTGGTGAAGCCACCGGTTGGCCGGTGGACTGAAAATCAGTCCATTTGGGCCTTCTTGCTTTCCTGAATTGATTCCTATCATCCAAAAACACTTGAAATAGGATTAGATAAATATGAGGGTGATTGTGATCATGAAAATAAAACCTAGAGGGGTTCGAGAGGTACAACAAATAGAACCCCAACACTGATCAAATACCTTACTAAAGACCACACAACTCCATATTCTTCCTCACCATAGTTATCTTAGAAATATACTACTGTATGAATGAAAAATTGAATAAATCCCATGTAAGATATTCCCAATGCTTTATTTGAGACACAAAATTCATCAATTTCAAGGTTGAACCTTCAATATTAAAGGTATAAATTTTTACCTTTATTTAATCAAGAAACAAAAGTCCACTCATATCCCTCTCAATCCTTAATAACATCTCTTTGGCCTCAAGAGGATCTTCTTGACCATAAAAAATATGAGGGTTTAACTTCTAGTATTAAAGTGTGTAATATATAGGTCGATCAGCTGGAGTGTTTGCTAATGGTACACCACCTGAAGCTGTACCTTTGGTGTCCATCAAATCCTCACTGGGGTAGACACTATGAAAAAGGAAACATAGAAATCAATATAAAACAATACAACAACATGAATTCTTTATCTCAAACATCACAAATGAAACAACATTCTCAAAACACAAGGGACACACCACACCACTACAAGCTACCAAAAGATCATATTTATCATTAAAAAAATCTTTAAAAAGGAAATAATATTAAAGGACTTCACACCCACCAATTTTTCTCCAAGGATCCTTACACATGTGTATCTTTGTTCTATACCCAGAACCAATCCACTTTTTTATTCATATGCATGCATGCGCTCCCTCATAGAAACACCAATAGAAAAAAAAATTTTAAGGAAATCATTTAACTCAAAATTCCCTTTCAAAAATAAAAAATCCTCTTTTAAAAACTCAATATCCCCAAAACCTGAAACACAATTAGGATCCCATAAAGGTTTTATAAAAAAACACCAACCATTCATTTGAAAACCCATTTCCAAGACTTTCACATCAATTCTAAGTCATTTCAAAAATTTCAAAAAAAAATTAAGCTACTTAAGATTCAATAACTACCTAATCCAAACCATCATAACAATCCACACATTTATTTTAAAAACAACCCATCCCATTCAAACACATTTCCAAATACCAATTAGTCATTTTCAAAACATTATTCAGCAGTTCAACACATCCCATTAAACCATTTCAATTTTTCCAAAAAAGTACACTTTAAAAGAACCCCCATTTTCTAATAATTTCTTAAAGTAAGATATGAATATCAAATTTTCCTCTTTCTTAAACTAGTGCATTACCATTTTAAATTAAATATTTCATAATTTCAAAATAGGACATTTCAAAACAATCTCTAGAATGAAAGAAGACCTAAAACATTTCAAAAGGAGATACTAGTGCTGATGGGTGACTTGGTTATATGGTTGGTGGCCGTAAGGAAATCGCACCACTATCATAAAGAGTTGTTTAGGACCATGTACCCTACTCCAATTATCTTTATAGGAACTATGAGATCACGAAGTCCACTTTTCCAGCTCCCTCTTCATTTCCCAACACAAAAAAATACACGAAAACCAAGGGGCACCAACAATCCCAGACATACCATGGTAACAAAAGGTTCATAATGAGTAAGGGTTCATGAAGTCCTTCCCATTCCTACACCTAAATTCCCTAAAATAATACTATTTCTACCATGAAATACCCATATAATTATGGTCACTCTAAAAAGTAAGGACCTAAAAATATCCAACTAGCATTGATACTTTTTTTCACAAACCAACCCTAGATGAACCTGAATCGGTCACCCGAGCCAATCCATTGAAATGACTGAGAGGCATTATCTATCCTCCTAGGAAAAACAACAAGTGCTAAGGGAATCATAAGAGAAAATGGGAATGGGTTTTTACATATTAAAATAAACAAAAAAACTGAATAAATAATAGAGTAAACCAAATACAATATCATTTCCAAACTTTTCTTTCTTTATATTTATATTTAAAGAAACAAACACTAAAAAATAAATACAAGAATAACTAGACTAAACCTGACATCAATGACACCTCCATGTGACCTTGAGGGTCACTCTCTAATCCAAACCTAACTACATCCCAAGGTGACTGAACACGATCCAAAACCTGAAGCAGATACTAAAAACAAGAAAAAATTATAGGCATGAGTATTAAAACATAGATGGTAAGCCCAAATAATTATATTTTCAATACATGACCTTGTAATGAAGAATCATTGATTAAAAACTATGAAAATAAAATATATATATGTCTTTCCATACCCTTTTTTTTAAATAAAAAATCATAACCCATTGCCCCCATGATTTATAATAAGGCTCAAGGGGAAAAGGGAAACAAATAGGTAGTGCTCATTTATCATAAAGGAGAAGAAGAAAGAGAAATATTTTCTCTTTCAAAAAGTCTTCTTTGAATCATTTTTAACCAAACCACACATTCAAAATTTTCGAGGATAACACCAAAATTAGGTATAAGGACTATTATTTCAAAAAATGAGGGTAATGGAATTAATGATACTAATTTCAAAAAACATGGGAAAACCAATGGAATCAGAGGAGAACCCGAACATACTATACATGTGAATCATACTAAAGGGATTCCCTGCTCAATTACAACATAATTCCCAAAAACCCAATAGTCTCCCTACCTGTCCTGACTGAGGGGCCTGATCCCATAGCAATGACAAAAAAATAACCCTCTATTATGGGCTACTACAAAATGAAATAACCTAGACATGTGTAGAAAATGTTCCCAAAATTTGTCTTTTCTATGCTATGTTCTCATGTTATGTTCACAAAGGGTGTGATAGGAAAAATCAAGAATCAATCCATACACATTTCATCAAACATATCACAGAAACAGGCACCACCACAACCTCCTAAAAAATTATCCCCTTTCTTTAAAACAATATTTACATGAGTAGAGTCCCATGGTGATGAAATTCCCAAGACTTTATCAACCAACATGGATAGGGATTCCTCTTAGAAGGGTTTTTCAAAAAGAAACCATTTCAAAAATTCCAAATGGGACTCACATGATTTAAAAACATCAATACTTTACATAAATAACCATAGACAAACCCTTTTTAAAATAAAAAATTTTAGAAATCTATTTGAGAAAGACCAATCATCATTTTCACAATTCATAAATACATTTATAGGACCAAAACATGCTTCCAAAAATCATAAACCACTTGAAAAGTCCAAACAGGATATTTATAAAGCATAAAGTTTAAAAAACATCGACAAACCCAGAATACATATTCAAAATAATAAATAAAAGCACTTTATTTTACATAGAATAATAATTATAAAAATCAAAAGTCACTATTTAAAAATCAAGGAGGGTGTAGAATTAAATAAATCAAATAAATCATAACTTTAAAGGCAGTTTTCAAAGGGATCCTACCTGAAATGAGGATTAACATAAAGAATCCATTTTGAAACCTAATTCGCACCTCCACCACACAAAAGGGAGGCTAGATCCAACATCAAGAGACCCTAAGAGGAAAAAACCCCGAATAACCGAGAAAACCTTGCCATGAGAATCATACAACATGGCCACTAGGGTTAGAGAAGAAGTAAAAAGGGGAGATAAAGAATGAATAGAGAAGAAAGTAACCCTACCATTCTGATTCAGGTAAATAATCACCAAAAAACCAACATGGATCCCTCTTGAACGGGATTAAGGGTGCAAAAAAACCCCTTATGAGGCACCTAGGCCGGAGGATTCCAACTGGGTGAAAAAATAGTGGTTAGGGTATACAAATCAGGGGGGATAGAATGTGTTTTAAATTACCTAGATAGGCCATACAGTTAGTTCACATGGTTTTTTAAACCACATGGTGACCATGCGACCGCCTCTACTAAGAATCAGACCTACCACATGAGAAACCATAACAGACTGACTAATTGTGTGGTAGTTGTGTAGTAGATACTTCCTCAACTGATAGGGGCCACATGGTAACCTGTGGCGAGTCGCACTGTTACCAATAACTGTGTCCCAATCATGCACCAGAGTCTGATCACCCAAAAACACACAACTTCACCAAAATCTCATGAGGAAACCCAAGGAGGAAATATAGACCAAAGATATAGGGGAGGAACACCCCAAAAACTCAACCCCATCACACTCGGTTTGAGGGAAAAGAACCGACGATCAATCCCGAACCGGAACTAAAGATGAATCTAAAAACGTGGGTGTGACAATGATTATATAGATATCACAACATCATCTTGTATATTTTTCAATATAATCCTTTACATCAGAATAAAAACCACTGAGTAATTCAACACACTGATTATCTTTACATATTTTATTATAATTATCAATAGAATAACTATTAATAGATAAAATATATATATTTATATTAACACCCCAATATTTTATTTAATTTATTTTTCAATTTATTTAATCTTTTCTATATTTTTCACTTGAAAAACACTAGATATATATTCTTTTATATGAAATCACTATGTTTGGGTTACATTATATTTAATGGTAAGTTTATATTGTACTACATGAAACACATATATTGACTTTTGGTTAACAGATCATAATTTTTGGCTTGATTTACACACAATTTAGAGTTCCTTCAATTTCTTGCATTACATGCAAGACTGATTTTTATCGAACTACAATAAAATAATAATATTGTTATCAAAATAGTAATATAGTTACCACCTAGATATTGGACTAGATGTTACAAATATAATAAAATAAATTTTAATAATATTATTTAGAAATATAAATAAAATTAATCCTTTGGTTATCAATTATTTATAATTTAATGTAAGAAATATTTGAAAAAAAATTACTTTTATAAGAAAACTATTTTTCTATGTTCATGAAAAAAAATTCTCATAAAATTAAACAAAACACTTTTGATGTATATTTTCAATAATATTGATATATTATATATTAATTCATTATTTTTGATACTTATCAAATATATTTGATACTTATAAAATAATAATAACTCCAATTTTTGGAATAAAAAGATTTATTTTTATAAAAGATAATTTTATTGATTTTTAATAGTGAAACAATTTTAAATATAAATGTTGAAACTTTTATAATTTTCATTTGAAAAAATAAATTTCAGTTTTTTAATTTTTATATAAAAATTTAAATTGGGTTAATTTTTTGTGTTTTTGAGAGACATTTTATATTTCGTTGAATAGTGAAAAAACGATAAATTTTAATTGAAATTTTCTTTTTAATCTAATTTATTTACATTGAAAAATTATATTTTTTATTTTTTATTAAATATTATTAGTTAAATTAAAAAAATCCATTATTCATAATTGGAATCAATTGCACATTGAAATTTGATATAATTTTTTTTAAGCTTGTGATCATTTTCTCTTTAAAACCCTATTTTATTGTCATGTTTGCAAGAATAATTTTAAATTAATTTAGACCACTTACGTTCATATAATTTGAAAAAATATGTTACATATTTTTAATTATAATAATTTATAATATCTACTAAGTTAAAATTAGTTTATGATAAAAACTAGAACTGAAATTAATTTAAATTAATTACAGTGATTAAGGTAAAAACGTGTTTACTAAGTGGTTAAACATTAACACAAGTAAAAAATACACTATAATCATTTTAAAAATACAATTAGTTAAACTATTTCGACTATATACTCCATTTTATAAAGTATGAACAATTATTGGAGTCACATGATGTAAGGGATACCTCTCGATAGTGTTTACCTTTTCTTATTTACAATAATTTCACTCTTCCTCCACAAAAATAGGGCACTCACCCCCCTCACCTCTCACACATATCAAGACACATTGAATCATCAAAAATATGCACAAATAATCTCTCAAATAAACTCCTCTCAATATATAATCCTCTCTTTTGGTATAAATCAAACCAAGTTTGTCCTTTGGTTAAAACCAAAAGGAATTACGCAAATAATAGGTAACATCCTTCGACAATATCTATTGTTTTTTTCACTATAAAAAGCCTAAATTATTATTATTAAATGAATATATAATATACTAGGTACTTTAAATATACTGATATTTTGTTATAATAAGGGTTATACCTACACCTACAAACACTTCCATCAAATGGGTAACAAATTTACCGTTCGTGTTTACGGGGAACCACCACCTCGCTAAATGATGTGGTTCATTTTTCCTTTAAAACATATAATGAATGAGAATTTGGATGAAAATAATGTTTTTATATGATATATATGATATTTATTATATCCATATTATTATGTAATTATTACATGAAACATACATTTATACTTTCCATTTTTTGTAATTCTGATAACTTTATTTGTGGACATGTGGACTACCACCTCATCAAAGCGATATGATTTGTCCATAAATTACATGGAATGTATTAAGGATTAATTTATTTGAATTATATGATATATATGAAAAACTAATTCTACATAAATGAATATATATATATATTAAATTTACTTACTTTCTTTTGATACGAGAATAAAACCGAAACAACGTTCATGCGTATGTACGACCTGCCGTCTCCATGAATGATGTATTCCATTTCATATTTATATATTATATAGATTATTAAAAAAATATATAGTGAATATATATGGTATTTAAATCATTTTTCACATTATGAAAATTAGTAAATAATGATCTAATTAAGAGGATCAATAATTACAAGTCCATACATATATAAAAAACATAGCAGATATTACCCAAAATGTAAGATTAATAAGAAATTTTTAATAAAATATTAATATAAAGTCATAATAAAAAAATATGTGGTATGATATATGAAAATATGGTTGTCATTTAGATGTATAATAATCTTATACTCATTATATATAAGGTTTTAATGTATACAATGAAATTCAAGACTTATGGTAAGGGTTTTATCATCTCACTTATATTTTTGTGAGATTTATGCCCTATTGACTACTCATATGTTATTTTTGGTGCATATAATTCTAAGTAATATATTATATTATTATTATAATTAAATTTAATTGTATTTACATATGAATTTTAGGATCTCTATTTCAATGAGTTTATGGTTCAATGGTTACCAAATTAGTAAAGTAATTTTGTCTCAATTTGTATTCTCTAAGAAACATGCCATTTTATACTACCATATTCTTATATGTGGTGTATAAAATGTATTTTTACATGTTATATATTGAATATAATTATTTTAATGATATTTTATGCTTCATTTAATGTTATTATTTCATGGGGACTACAAATAAATGTTACCAAAGTGGTAACAGTTTATTACTACAATCTAATTATTATTCGGGATTGTTTATGATTATACAAAAATTGGAGAATTAATATGATCCATGTATCACAAAATATAATAAATTTGAATATAATATTATTATTAATGATATATTAATATAATGGAACCAGTTTTCAACTCTTTGGTACTTAAGATAATTTAGAAATTGTTTTTTAGAAAATGTAACATTATCTCTCTCTTCAGTCAGAAATCTCTATTCATTCAAAACCATGTTTTCTAAAAAAGTTTTAAAATTTTTTATACTATTCTCATATATTAATTAAAATAATTTTTTACCCATGTTTTACCTTTAAAAAAGGTTTTTATAAATTGAATCTCCATATCGTGTTCTGTTCAAGGAAATTTTCTAAACAGTTTACAGTGCAAAAGGAATGTTTGATATATAAGTATTTACCCACCATCATTTTATTGAATATTACATTGAATATTTACAAGTTTATTTTCAAATGAAACTATTTTAATAATATTATAAATTTTTTTAATGCCTTCTTCAATGAAAAAGGTTTTCAATTTTTTTATATTTCTTAAAAGTGTTTAAAATCATTTTCAAATCGTTAGTTTAATTTTTTCGAGGTTATTTTCAAAGGAAAATGTTTTCAAAATGTTTTATGTTAGAAGAATAAATTTTTCAAGTGGAATGGATATTTTCCACAAGAATTTTTTAAATTATTTTTCATGATTCCTTTATATGTTTTCTAAGTGGTTTCAATGAAAAATATTTTGAAAATTTTATAATTTTTAAAAAGTGATTTTTAATAAATATTTTAGGTCACATTGATCTTTCAAAATATTTCTCCATATTAGTTGATATCTTTTTATATATTTTATGCTTTACTAATTTTATAATCCAAGAACACTATTCTTATTATTTAATTGAATGGTTTGTGTTTATGATGAAATGTTTCTTATTTAACCCATTTCTCCTCCATGGGTTATAACATAATAAAATGACTATGGAGCCCACTTCTTTTTATGGTATATTCTACAATAAAAGTATTATAAAACCTATATAATTTTCCTTGGTTATGATAAGATTTTTAAGAAGACCACATTTTTTATGAGTTATGATATGATGAATGTTTTATTATCTTCTGGAACACATATGTATGATTTCATTATGTGATGGGTGGGACCAATATCTCACTCTAATAAATTGGTTAAATATTTATATTTCTCATGATATATACATGTCTAGAATGAAGAGTGAACTCTGTTCAATAAAAGAGTGATGAAATAAAGAGTAAACTCATTTAAATAATGAAAGGATGGAATAGGAGGTAAACCAATTAAGGATACAATGCTGGAATGAGGAGTGAAATTAGTTCATTAAAAGAGGTATGGAACAAGAAGTGAACCTGGTTCAGTAATATAGGGATTGAATAGAGAGTGAAATTGGTTCAGTGAAGGACTTTATCCACTAATATAGTCTTGGGTTTGAATCTTGACTACTGATATAGTTTGAGGAGTGAACCCATTCCACTAAATATACTCTCTTCATTAAGCCTTCAATGCTATAGAAATATGTTTATATGTTTATTTGTATGATATAATCAAATGTATTAGGATTATGTTATGATTCCATGGATGATACTTTTGATTTCTTTATGATTCATGTATTATAAACTACCAATATTTATTCCATGACTTTTTATTATGATCTTTGATATGCCAAGTATGATATTTTAATGTTAATGTCATGTTCTGATACCCTAATTGTCATATTATACTTACTTGTCTCCCATATTTACCTTTACGGGGCATCTAAGGTAACCCTTTTCTTACGTTTTATTTCCCTATGTTATTAATAAAGGTTATAAATAGGTGTTCTAAAGGGGAATATCTTTGAGGGAGATATCAAAGATCCTTCACCAAGTTATAATATTTCATTTCCAAGTTTCTATATACACTAAATTAGTATGGTCCTCATGAATGTATATTTATAATGTACTGAATATTCCTAAAAAATGGTGTAATATCCAAGTATGTAAATACTAGGTCACAATAGTTTGTATCAAAGAAAATGTTTAGTCAAGATTTGGAAAATAGGATGAGGAAAATATAGTGATAACTTTATGGATATTTAAAAGGATATGTTTAGTAATTCCTTAAAAGATGATACTAAGGTTTCATAGATCTAAATCTAGGTTTCATGATTTAGAAATCTTATAAGTAATTTTTCATGATTATTTGGTTTTCTTCTATGATAATTGTTTCTCAAGAATATGATTTATAGTCTTAGGAAATAGTAATGACTAGAAGGAACTATGTTAACATTGAATGTTTCAGATGTGGAAGGTTTGGACACTACACAAATCAATATTCTTAATGTAAATCTCATGATGAGATTTATCAAGGTGGTATGAGTAATCATTATGCTATTGAGGATAAAGAGACCACAAATGAATTTTGAAAGGTATGATATATTCTAATTGTATTTATTATATTAAAAATAATAATAATGATTATATTTTGGTTCAAGAACCTTAAGACATGATTCGTATTTCATATTATAGGATAATATGTATTAAGGAATAATATTATAATTACTGAGTATTTTTTTATGAATAATGTTGGATGATTGAATTGTATATGATTTTTAATTCAAAGACTATTTCATGTGAATCTGGAAATATATAAGTATTTTCATTATATGTTTTTCATTATGTATTGAAAAGGACATGTTGAACGGTGTTGAATACTTTGAAAAGTGATTTAATAGAAATGGGATATTCATTTAAATACCATATTAAGGAAAATAAAACCCTTAAAATGTTCCTAATGTTGTGATAATGATGTTTGGATAAATATATGTTGGATATTAATATTAAAATTGGATGTTACTAATTAACTTGGAACTGATTATAGATTTTTTTGAAAAACTATTCTCTGCTATCATGGATAGATTTTAAATTATTTTATAATTTAAGGAATATATCCAACAAAATTTTCAATTATGAAACATGCATGTTTTAAATAAGGATTTCGGAAGATTCCGGTTATTACCATGTTTCAAGATAATACATGATGAAGGTATCCACATGTTTGACTGAAAATTAACTTTTTTATTAGAGAACACTTTTAAGTAAAAGTGATAAACTTCATAAGTTCAACTTGGAGGAAATACTCATAAGAAATCACAAAATCATTTAAATATAATTTAATCCTATTATATAATTCTTCACTAAATAATTTATAAGATAGAGTGTACATATTTATATCTGAATCATCATTAATAATGACCATAAAGTGGTAGACCATCTTCTCCCAAGTTTGGTTGTACTCTTCCTTACTTAACTCCCCTTTATTAAAACCCCTTATGAGTATAAGGTCATGTTTGTCAATCCAGGAATCCTTCTCACCATTGGTAATCACACGAAGTGCCCTTCCCATCATCTGGTCAGCCTCTTTTTATGTAGTATTGATGGTGAGAAAATCCTCCACCATTTCTTCCTTGGAGTGCATAAGAAGTACTAGGGATTTCTCATTACTGACTTCCTCCACATCAGTTTTTTCTATATTTCTCTCTGTAAATTCAGTCTTCACTTCTCCAGGGATTCCCTAGATATTAAAAATATGAGGAGAAATGCACTCAATCTCCTTGGATTTTTTACCTACCCTAATCTCCATTGGTTTTACAAGGTATGAGTTATCATTGCACCCTTTCCTTTTTTTAACTTTAGATAAGATGCAACTTCTCAAGTCCCTGTTAGATTTTTATCCCATCTTATTCCTTTAATTATACATGCTTTTATTATTCTTACCTCCCACATTGTCCTCTAAAAAATAGAAACGGTATTCCTTATCAGAATATGTCTCGTATATTTTCTGTTATTCAATTCCACTCTACTGGTCATGAGCTAACCCTTTTATCAACAAACCTTCATATCAGTTGAAGGTTTGTATAGAATATTGAGTCTGTCATTGTCTTGTGAGACAATATACCACTATCTTGGTTAGAGTACCCTTCATTGAGACATTATGAGTTAATTCACACCCAATTGGTGTGACTTGTTTTGACGATTGATGAACATTTTCACAAATTATTTCTCATGCTTCCACCAAAGGCATCTTCTATTTTTCAGGAACATCCTATGAATGATGTGAAAATACCCTATTGGTCAAGGATTTATCATAGTGAGTCCACTCAACCTTCCCTATATCCATAGGATCCTACTCTGTCTTCTTGCGAACAACCAAATCTCTCTTTAAGTAGGAAAAGATGTCTATAAACATCAGACCAGTCAAATATCATTCCACGGTTTGTGAAAGGGGGTCATGAATCCCAATATCACCTCCCATATTAGACTTTTTCACCTCATCACCCCTCATAGAAACTTCATCACAGTTGGTTTTGCACCAGAAATTGGACTCTAGGTGCCCCAGTCGCCTACAAAACATGCAATGGTCTACCCATGATTCAAAGAGAACTAATTGATTACACCAGAATTATTCACCATCCTTGACCCACACCTACTCTAATGGTGGATTTGAAACATTGACCTCTGCAGGTAAGCGTAGTTTAACTTGATTACACACCAAGAGTGTTCTATCATAGCACACAAAAAATTTTCTACCATATTAGCTAACATTAAATGCATTGAATGGTTTTGGAATGACAAGGAGAGTTCAAGAAAATTGACTCAAATCATGACTGAAGAGGGATATCTTTTCATATTAAAATCATAAGCCCAATGAAAGAGGAAAAACCTGAAACTGAGGCACCTTCATAGAACATTGAACCATGTGTGAATCAAATCATTCCTTGAGTCGAAGCGAATCATTAGATATTGTATATTGAGAAGGAAAACAGTCACATGTTCATGAAGCCCCCAATATTTCAAGACGAACCATTCAAAATCATTCATAGAGGGTCTTTTATTCATAAAACCAGACACTATGGTCAGATCCAAGAGATGTTAAGCTTCTATGAACTTCAAAAAAAATAATAGAAGTTGGGGCGAGACATCAAAGAGGTCAGGAACATTAGGACTAAGCGAGATGGCCAGGAAATGAAGATGAGCATAAGGGTCATAAGGTTATAAATTTATGGAATGGTTTATAATAAAATTCCTATGAGGTTTTAGATATTAAGGTATTATCTTTCCGTATGTGGATTTATCTATATTGGATAACTTGCGCTAATCACTTTTTTATATAAAGATAGATGTAATAACTTATCATTATATATAGTGATCTCATGTTGCTTCAAGAATGAAAGATTCACCTTAATTTCAGGAAATAAGAGACGAAGTGTAAATTGACCAAGGTACAAAAAACGGTGATATTGTGCTGAAATCAGGTAAGTACATCGCATTATGAAAATTCTTCAACTTTAGCGAAAGGTTTTGTAAATGTTATAATTTCATATCATCATCATTTTTATGATATCAATGACCTTTTTTAAGCCTCTTTGAGTTATGGTTTTTTGGTTGTTAGCTTTCACCTATCAATGTTCTCTCTCACCCTCCATTAAAATTCGATAGTTATATTTCACTTCAATTTCAATGTTTTAATTTACCGCCTTTGTTATCTTAGGTGGATACTATGTTATGTGTCACCCTAGGTAACCATTATGTTTTTAATATTCTCATATTAAAGAAAGTTTTAGTATTATTTTTTACTATGCAGGTTTCTGTGATATGAACTTTGGAGTATAAAACCATTGATAGCTTATATGAATTTCAAGGGAGAAATTAATTTTATGTTGGGTAGAATATAAAACCCCTAGATTTTGTGATTTACTTTCAAATTAATTTAATATTTTTGACATTTTTCATCTCAAACAACACTGAATATGAAATTTTTTATTTGAAATCAATATGTTTGTCTCTAATTATATACAAAACCAATGAAATCATTCACTACATGCATCAATGAGAGTAACTTTTGGTACACGCAAAACTATATTTTTCTTGTGTCACACACAATATTTAGTTTCTTTGATAGATTACCCTACCCACAAGGAAGAGTATCACCAAACTACAATATAATATTAGTATTATTATTAAAATATTAATACAATTACCAACTATGTATTGGAATGGAAGTTACAAATAATATGAATTAAATTATAAAAGTATGATTTAGATATGTAAATTAAATTAATCTTTTGGTCATAAATTTTTTAGCAATGAATTTAAAAACTGTTTAAAAATAAATAAATAAAATTTATATGTTAAATATTAGCCTATTTACAAACAAAATTTTACCTTAATAAATTAAACAAACCAATTTTCATTAACCATTATAGTATAATTTTTATATTATATATTCAATGAATATTTTTGATACTCATCCAATATATTTGAGAGGTATAAGATAAGAATAAATACTATTTTATTAATAAAAATATGTATCTTTATAAAAGGTAAGTTTCTTTCAATTTAATGATAAGCCCAATTTAAATATAAAATTTTAATTTTTTAAAATTTTTATATAACAAAAAAAAATGATTTTTGAAAGTGGGATATCAAAATTTACTATGGGTGAATTATTGGTTTCATTCAAAGAAGATTAATATTTTTATGAAGAGTGAAAAGGTACTAAATTTTATTTGAAATTTATTTTTTAATATAATTTTTTTATATTATAAATCAATTTGACATTTAAATAAGATATATATACATTTAAATTTTTGAATATTTTCTCTTTAAACACACATTGTCTCATCCCATTGATGAGGATATTTTTAAATTAATTTCTACCAGTTATTTGGCTATAATTTTAAAAAATTGATTCTATATTTTAAATCACCATAATTATTATTATACCATATGGTAAATTAGTTTTTTACCAAGAATATTTGTGAATGTAATTAAAATTAATTATAACGATTAAAGTAAAAAAAGTTTACTTTGCAGTTAAACATTAACTCAAGGGGCCAAATATCATAGACACATGTCTAAAATCCATTTTATAGATATATCTAGACCATATACCTCCTTGTATCTAAAATTAAAAATTATTGTATGAAAATTATTTAATGGATACCTCTCAATAATGTTTATGTTTTTATATTTACAAGAATGTCACTCCTCCTCGTCTATAAAAGGGAAGTCACACCCTCACTCTCACACATACAAAGACACATTGTATAATAAAAAACCAAGTAAAATAAGATTCCAAATTTTATAATCTCAACCTAAATGCCGATTTTTTGGGAAATAAATCCAAGTTATCCCTTTGGTGAAAACATAATGGAATTACCCAAAGGAAGAGGTAACATCCTTTTACAAGCTCTTTTGTTTTATTTTCATTCTCTACCCCATAAATTCTTCTTATTACAGCTATATATAATGACCTCAATATCATAAATATACAAAGATTTTTTATTCTATGTTTTCTACCTACACCCACACACACATCCATCAAATGGGTAACGATCTTACCGTTCATTTGTACGGAAGACTACCTCCTTGTGAAACGATGTCGTCCATTTTTACATTACCACATATCATGGCTGGGAATTATGAAATACATAATGTTATTATAACATATATATTATAATTATTATTCCTTTGTTCTTATGTAATTATTAAATAAAATATAACTTCATGCTTTCCATTTTGTGTAAATACGATAACATTGTTTGTGGACATGTGGACTATCGCCTCTTCAAAGAGAAGTAATTTATTCACACTCTGAATGGAATGTCTTAAGATGAGTTTAGTAAAAATATATGATATACATGAAATAATAATATAAATTAATTTCAATATACATATATAAACATATATGTAATTTATATTCGTTCTTTCAATAAGAAAATAAAACAGAAACAATGTTCATGCGTATGTATGGCCTACCATCTCCATGAACACTGTATTCAATTTCATATCTCTATATATTATAGATTATTATAAATATTTATATACATAATGTATATGATATTTAAATAAATTATTACATTCTAGGAAAAAGTAAATAATTCTCTATGTTAGAGGATCAAGAATAACAAGTCAAAACAAATTCAAAAAAAAAACAAAGAGGATATTACCAGAAACATATCATTTACAAGAAATTGTTAATAAAAGTGTAATAAAAAGTCATAATAAAATAATATAGGGTATTATAAATTATAATATTTTTATATTATAGATTTATTAAAAACATATACTTATTATATTGGAGTTTTGAACATGTATAAATAAAATGAATACTTAAGGTAAGGGTTTTCATGCCTCAATTTTTTTTGAGATATATGACTTATTCACCAATAATTTCATTTTTGTGGAAAATATAATTCCCAATAATATATTATATGATTAATATCCTTAAATTTATTATTATTTACATATCCATTTTATTATCTCTCTTATATGGGGTTTATGGTAAAATGGTTACCAAATCGGTAATGTAATTTTGCGTCATTTCTTCATCTTCGAGACCATGCCTTGTTATGCACCTATATTAGTAATCAAGTGGTATAAAATACCATTTGACATGTTATATCATGAATATCCTTATTTTAATCAAATTTTAATCTACGTTTAATGTTATTGTTTCATGGGGACTATGATTCAATATTACCAAAGTGGTAACATTTTATTACAATAATCTCATCTTTTATCTGGATTGTTTATGTTTATGATTTCATTGATGAAATATTATGATTAATATCTCCATAATTATAAATAAATTTCTTTTCATATGGTTATTCATGATATCTTCATGTAACGATACCAGTGTTCTTCTCTTTGGTACTTAAGATAATTAAGAAAGTGTTTTTAATTAAATAAACATTTATCTCTCTCTTCAGTTGAAAATCTATGTTCTTTCGAACCTATTTGTTAAAAAATGTTCCAATTTTATCCTATTATATTTTAAAAATATTTTTACCACTATTTTACATTTAAAAAAATTTCATAAAAGGAATCACCTTGTCAGTTTTCGATCAAGGTACTTTTCTAAAATTTTTACAATTCCAAAGGAATGTTCAGCATGTAAAGATTTACCTCCATCATTTACTTGAATATAACTTTTAATGTTTAAATTGTTATTTATAGAATAAATTTTTTCCATAATATTATGTAAATTTATTGTTTTAATATCATTTTCAATGATTTTCTTCTTAATTTTTTTTATATTTTAAAAAGTGTTTAAAATATTTTTTCACAGATTATTTTATATGTTTTGAAGGTTATTTTAAAAGGAAAATGTTTTCAAAATGTTTTATGTTTTAAAAAGTGTTTTTAATTGTGGAAAGTATTTTTCGTTTAGGAAATCTTTTAAATTATTTTTTCTGCTCGCTTTATATGTTTTCAATGTGGTTTCAAAGAAATGGATTTTGAAAATGTTATATGTTTTAAAAAGTGATTTTACAAGAACATTTATGACCCGTGTGATGTTTCAAAACCCTTATCCATCTAATATGTTATAATTTTACATAGTTTATGTTTTACTAGGGTTATAATTTGAGGAAAATATTTTTATTCTTTCATTTAATGGTTTTTGTTTATGATAGCATGTTTTTTATGGAACCCTTTTCTCTTCCCCAGGTTATACCATGAAAAAATTATTATGAAACCCAATTTTATCATTGGTTATTATATGATGGATGTATTGTGAAAAAATATCTCCTTTCCAGAGGATATGATATCATATTTATAAAAATGATCTCTATTTTATGGGTTATGATATGATTAATGATTTATTATCTTATAGAACATGTATGTATGATTTAATTATGTAACATGTATGACCTATTTATATCTCCAATTAATTGGGTAAATATTTATATATCTCATGATATAGGCATGGATATAATGGGGAGTGAACTAGATTAATTTATATAGGGATAGAATGAGGAGTGAATGTGGTGAAGTAATACATGACTAGAATAGGAGGTGAACCCGGTTTCGTAATATAATGCTGGAATGAGGAGTGAAATAAATTAAGTAATACAATGTTGGAAAGAGAAGTAAACACAGTTCATAATACATGGATGGAATGAAGAGTGAACCTAGTTAGATAGAGGACTTTGTAGAGAAATATGGACTTGGGAGTTATCCTTTATAACTAATATGGCATGAGGAGTGAACCCATTCCAATAATATGGCCTTGGAATTAAACCTTGACTATTATGGAAATCATTCTATATGTTTATATGTCTTCCTCAATCGCATGTATTATGATTATGTTATGATATAATAGATAATTATCTTGATTTAATTATGATTCATCTCTTATGAAATACCAATATTTATTCCATAAATCATGACCATGATATTTGTTATGAAGGGTATGATATTCTAATATTATAATCATGTTCTCATACCCTTATGACCTTGTTATTATTACTTATATCTATTTTTTATCCAATATATAAATTCTCAAGAATCATTCATTTATTTTAACATCATTCATCAAATTCCCTTTTTACTAACAATCTTAATCAACCATGTGAAACATAATGTTCTCCATTAATTGGGAACAATCCCATCACCAAAAATATATTCACATAGTTGTTGACAACAAAAACAACTAACATAGTACATTAATATCATCAATATCTCCTTTTGGATTTTCAATAAATTTCATTATATACCACATTAATATAAAGTATATTAATATCCATATTTCTTCAACAATATTTTTCTCCACTTAATGATAATAAATTTTAAGATATAAGGGTAATAGAAAGGTTGTTTATCTAATTCTCTCAAAAATGAAATTTTCATATTGACTCATTTATTATATTATTTTATATATTATTCTAATTTCATGAGAGATACCAAATGATAAGTAAGAAGACCACTATTATTTTTAGAATGATAAAATTACATCTCACTTAGAAATAAATAATAAATTAATCAACACTACGTTTACTTGAGAAATTCTTAGTGTAGAAGACACGAGTTACTAATCTAGATTAAAATGGTGATAGTGAACTTTATACCATGAAATACCAACATTGAAATATTCATTCAGGGTATATTTAATTAATTTTTCATGAAATTTATATCCTCAAATCAAATTTAATAAACATATTAAAACTATTTAATAAAAAGAACATATTTTCACCCTTTAAAACTATTTTTTTATAATAATCACTCCCCCAAAATCACTAGATTTAACATAAACATTATTAGTAATGATAATGTGATAATTATAACTAAAGATTAAAATTCATCATGTGATGTAATGGATTATAGATTTATCATTAAAAATAAAGCATTAGTATCTTGTTCAACTTTTTAGCTCCCCCTCAAGGGTTTTACTTCAATAGTCTTTATAATGGTTATCTTTCTTCAAGAATAGACTCCAAGAATAATTTTGATAGAAATTAAAGCGATTTAAGGATACCACATGATATTAGTATAATTGAAATAATCCATTTAAAATATCTATCTATATTCTATAAAAATTTCAAAGATTTCATTTCTTTAGGTCTCCCCTTGAATAGATGAATAAACTTAAATACCCTAGATCGAAAAACATACATAATATGTAAAGAATAATTTTTTTCTCTATTAATTATTATTTAGAGAAACAAACTTTATATTTCCTTCTCAACCAATTTTTTTTCATTATATCTCTATATTTCATTAGGGTTTCACCCTTAATTATAAAAAATCTAATCTCTTGGAAAAATTATATTTTTTCTTTTCAACATTAATCTTAGATTAAATTATCATTTTAACCTTAGATAGCAATGAAAATTTAATATTTTTGTTATAAATTATTTTAAAATTTCATCTCTACTATTCATATGTTAAATAATTTATTAGGAACGACCTCATCATTCTTTGTATGTTTTGAATCCTTCTTATAACTTTAATGTTTGTATAATAAGTCACTGGTACATTGTAGTTGTTCTTAAATAATTCGTATTGTCCAAGAAGCCTTGTCATGAATTTTTTGATATGTTCCTTGATAGTTTTAGCCTTCCATAAATCACTTTAGTAGTATTTGGGACATATCCTTTAGAAAACCACTTTTTAAAAGTGATTTATTTATCTTGGAGGCCACACACCTAATCAATCCTTGATTCTCTCTATTAGATTGATTTACTTATTTTTCTTTATATTTATTACCATAAAATTTATGTTCATGGTTTTCTTATATTAATCATTTTTGTGACCTTTGAGACCACAATAAAAGCATTCCATCTATGGTGTATCATTTTCAAATAATTCTTCTTAGGTGTATCTTTCTTAACATATTTATACTGTTTATGCCCCAAGATAGAATTTTATACTTCCCACAATTTTTTCATTTTGTGTTTCCATATATTCATCAAATAAACATAATATTTGTTATTGATTAGTATGTACCATAATTATTTTTCACTATGAAAATTTTACTGTAATAGTCACATATGTCTTCAAAGAATCCAAATCTATTTTTTATACAAAGATGCACCTTCTCTAGTGTACTTTTATTCTTTTTAACTATTTATCTATCCAATGATTATCTAATACCCTTTAATATAGGGATGATTAATCTTATAGTGGTTGAAAAATTATTCCAAAAATCAATAGACATATTTCCAAACCTTCTATATCACAAAAATTGACATAAAATTATTTACTTATATCTTTTTAATTATTTATATATTGCTTCTACACTAAAATAATTTTTGATAATACAAATCTTCATCTGGGATTAATATGAAGTGAAAATATTCCTACTCCTCTTTATATCTATAATTTTTGTTGTGGTTAATTTATAGGAATATTTATTTTCACGTGTTATCATATAATTATTTTATAAACTATAATAAACAATAATAATGCATTAATTCATTTAAAAATTATATGATAAGGGTTACCTTTTTCCATGATCTTGATTTTGATATTTCCATAGATAATTTAAAGATATCCTTATCACTAGAATGAATTTATTTATATGTATGAATATTTTAATAAGTATTTTTTGAAGAACTAATTTTATCTTGTTGGATAGTTTTTGGCTATATAACTTCTACATTACTTAATTTGACATCCAAATTAAGATATTTGTGGTTCATATAAATATTCCCATTATCATATAATTTTAATTTATCTTTGCAATGATATTTCATATTTCAAATCTAGTCATTTGGATTTTTCCTCACTTATTTTAAATTACTTTTTAGATCTTTTAGTCTTCTAGATTTCATTTCTAACTGGTATTTCATGAAAACAATGATGAAATTATTAGTTTCGTCTAGGGTGTGGATCATTTCCTCAAAAAAAAATTTATCATAAACATTTCACCACAATTTCTCTTCAGTTAGGGAAACCTTTACATTGAAAAATGATAAATAAGTTCTTTGGATTCCACATATTTACTAAGATTATTGATTTTTTTATCTTTTATCATATTTTTCTTCCATTGAATCATATTCCACCTCAATTTATGTTTTTCATATTATATCATTTTTATGTATCAAATTATTTATTTCATAACTTCATCTTGGTCATTTTTTTCAAATTTAGTATACTTATGATTAAAAAAATGAGTGATTAAATAGGCATATTATGTTTAAACCACGTATTGGAATATTTAAGAGAATACTTATCAATGGATATAATAGATACATTTCCACTTTTAATACATTGAACCTATGACATATACAATTTATTGATTAAATATTTTCTCAAAATTCTTCACTATTTATTCTTTCTCATATTCAAGGTTTTAGTTAAAACCTCTATGTTGGCACTTCTAGAGATGGGAGATGAGTTTTCCATATAAGAAAATTTTGAATCTTCTTTAAATTATAAATTCATATGTTTCCAATAAAAACATTTAATAATAAAAAATATCAATCGAATCATATGGAACATATTCTATGATACCAACTAAAGTGCCAAGTGGATCTTCTAATTACACCAAGAGATATGGGTGAATCATGTTAAACCAATTTTTCTAAATTTCATTTTATTTCGTATCTAACCCATTTTATACTGAAACCTCATCCACATATTAGGTTTAATGGATTGGTTACATTATCAAATCCATACACATCACATCAAACATAGAAAGAAAATAATGCATAATATATAGAATTTTAAAAAGGTTTTTTCCTTAATGTGGGTGAATAAAACCTCACCATTTTTTGTTCAAGTAAAATAAATAGATTCTATACTATAAGAAAAATTTAATTACAAGTGGGATAGTTGGGGTTGATACCTACATCCAAAATCTTTTCAATATTACACAGAAAAAGAGTCAATTATAATACCTCCCAATAGTCTTATAAGATTACATTAAATTTGACTAGTCTTCATTTTATTCATTTGTATAGGATTCTATTATACTGGATGCCTCTATTATTCAATGGTTATCCATATGAATTACTCCAAAATAATATCAACCCAATAAAATGGGATGAATCTTCATCAACTAAAGGATCATGTTCTGTAACTATATGTCTTAAAATATTACTAAGTGAATAACAACATATAAATACAAGTTAGTCCTGTACAGTTCACAAATTTTTGAATTTGTAAATTATGATTCATCTCAATATATAATCTAACATTGTAATTTCTAATTCTTCTCAAAATTCATGTTAGTATAACTCAAAAATCCTATATAGTATTAGGATAGTAAATATTGGACTATAAATTTTTATTCTATGACATTGAATTTTCTCATATTCATAAAAAAATTAAACACTAGTAATATAACCACACTGTAATTTTACATTGGTCTTTCCTACTTCCTAATAGACTCAGTGGATTCTTGTTGTTCTCAGTTTTATCTTCTGAAATATATTCTGAGAAATTATTCTTGAAAACAATTGTTCTCATTATTATCTTCATATGAATGTAATTGATTGAATATTATTTTTTCAACTCATGTTCACCATAATATCTACATATATATGTAAATCACAATATGCATTTCTCAAAACTCACTTCATATTACTACACAATATATTGTTTACAAAATATTTCATAACACTACTTCAAAATGCTCTATGAAATATCTAGTTCAAAAACATCAACATATACGTGAATAAATAATATATTTAATGGTCTTATAATATCTATTCTCAACCAAATTCTTTGATCAATGTACTTCCTTCATGAAAATATAAATTTATTTTTTGGTCTTTATGTAACTCTTTGTAGTTATCTATATGTTACTCTTTCTGGTAAAGTTTATGTGATAGTAATGCATAAAATTAGTTTTTAAATATACTATAATGATTCCACTATTTATTCCCTACAAATAGCATATTCATGGGTATTTATATTTAAATGTCAAAATAGAGCTTTGTAACACCCCTAAACTTCATGATATATTTTTCTTCAAATAAATTTAATTTCTTCAATAGCTTGGGATACAGACAACTCCAAGTCTAAATAAATCATATTGAATTAAAATTATCACATTTCCATTGGATTTGTGGCTATGAATAAGAATAATTAAACTCAAAAGGCCCAGGGATGAATCAAAGATCCACCCCTACAAAATTTTATTAAAAATTAAATTCAAGAAAAAAATCATGAGAAAAGAGATTTAAAATGTATGGTAAACACAATGCCACAAGAGTCTGCCTCAACAAAGCACATGCAACATACCGGAGCGATAAAGGACCATTCAAAACATGACTCTTCAAAAACCAGCTTTGATAGAGCATCGTCCACTTGATTGGCCTCCCTGTAAACATGTGTCACATCAAAGATAATATCATCAAGAAGGTGAAGTCATTCAACCCAATAAGGCATTATAACCCATGGGACATTCCTGGATCTCCATTTGAGTAATTCCACCGCCACCATAGAATCAGATTCTATCCATATAAAACGCCAACCAAAATGAATTGAATATTTTATTTCTTTTATAATATCCCATAATTAAGCTTCAATAGCAGATCCCTGCCCAATGAAAAGATAGAAACAACCTTTAACAAAGCCTCGATAGGTGCGAAAGACACCACCACATCCTGAAGGTACAGGTGTCCCTGCAGCCGCCCCATCAACATTAACTTTCATCCAATAAGGGATGGGGGAATCCATCTAATGGATATCATCATTAAGGGTATTTTTGGGTCTACCACTAACACAAAAATTCCTCATAATAATAAAGTCATTTAACTCATTTTTCATGCATGCAGTTTGAATCCTAGAAGTTGTGCAAACCACGCTGTGAATATCATTGACACCAGAATATAGAGTGGGAATGATATCATTAAAGAGATAAGCATTTGGGACCTTCCAAATGAAGCCAATAGAGGCTGCAACAGCAACCATAGTCAGATTACTCACCTTTTCCCTGCATTGAGGATATATAGTAGAACAAAGCAGCCCTTCCATTGAGATGATATTTAAAGAACACCCTGTCCTGTCCTGAATGTAATTCCATAACCTACAAATGAGGGGAAAAGAGAGGAAAATATGCTCAAGGGATTCCACAGCGCCATAACATTAAGGGCAGGCCAAGGCAAGATGAATCCCAATCCTTTCAAGGTATAATTTTATTAAATAGGGCTCTTTTATTTTGGTCATTGTGAATAGTAGCCTTATTAAATTTTCGCACCCTAGTAATGCTAAAATGGTAGAAGAGCTTTAAAAATTTATGGCATGCCTTTCTAATTTCTAGAAAAAATTAACTTATCATATTGGATGAATCCAGTTTAAAATTTCTCATCTAATACTTAAATATATGGCCACATGGTTTGATATTTCTTTATTAAAAATATTTTTTTAAAATTTAAGAAAGGAATAAATACAAAATGTAACTCTCTTGACTTTAGTAAGTCTAAAACTTATAAATAAGGGTAAAAGAAGATAATTTTGGTTATAAATGTTTATTTTAAAGATAAATAATTTTTTTATCGTAATAATTTATATATAATTTTGGGGATTGGATAATTACATTCAATTATTACACAACATAGACACAATAAATTTGAGAATAACTGAAAGATATAATCAATATGTTTTAAAATATTTAAATAATAAAATTTGGCCGAATTATTGAATTCATAGAATTTTTTAGATAAATATAACCTATTAGAGAAGTTTTAACGGTTTATATTCAATTTTTCTCATTTATGTTTTTTTCAAAGACATTTTAAATTAATAGTAAAAAGACTGACATTAATCATATCTTATGAAAATAATATTTTATTAATAATTTTTGAAAAACATTAAAATATTTAAAAAATAAAAATTTGATATTACATGGTTTTGAATTTTAGAATTTTTCAATTTTTATTCAATTTTCACCTTATAATTAAAATTATAACCTTTTAATATTGAAAAAATCATTAATACAGTTAACGTTAAAAATTTTTCACCGAGGGTTAATAAAAAATATAAGTTTTAAAATCTAAAAAAAAATATAAATCTCATTATTATATTAAATATATAAAAACACAATTTTCATTGAAATTTATAGTTGTTTGGAAGAATTTTTATTGAGAACGAGTTAACTATTTTTTTGTATTTCCAAGAGTGCCCCTCCCCTCACTTATAAAGGGTACCTCTTCTTCTATCTCCCTCACACATTTTTGGATTTATATATCTTCCAATACCTACCATAATACGTTCATATATTCCGTCGCCACACCTAAAGATTGTTTTTTTCAAAAGACCATCCCATCATGGATTATGGGGTAACATGAAAGAGGGTTCACAATGAAGAGGTATAACTTTTAATTTATCATCACCACATTACCGGGATGGTTAGAATGATGGATTTAACATATATATATATATATATATATATTATGATATTATTATAATTCTATAACATGAATTATTATTTCCAGATCATTTTCTCCATCCATTGAAAAATCGAAACAACGTTCGTGTGTTTGTAGGGACTACCATCTATATGAACTATGCAATTAATTTTTCAATATATAACCTTTTTGGACATATTTAAATAATTAATATATATGATATTAATTTGATGGTTAAAATTTTTTGGAGGAAGCAAACATGTTCAAATTATATAGACTAAGACTTATGTACCAAAACATGAATTAAAAACGAAGCAGTTATCACCTGGAACGAGGATTTTATTGATGAATTGTTAATAAAAGTTAGATAATATATTATAATAAATTAATATATGTTATGAAATATATAATTAATGTTCTATAATAAATTTATAATAAACCTATATTTATTATATATGGTTTTCTAATGTGTGTGAATATAGACAATACTTGAGTTGTGCAGAATCCTACCCTGGAATCCATTAAGTGATTCCCCAAGAGGGTTGGAAACATGACCTCAAGTGCACCTCCCTATATTCCAGAGGATAATGACTAGAAATTATCTTCTAGGGTGTGTCTGTGGAGAATCTATTCCATTATTATTCTCAGTATATCACATGGATAAATAATATATGGAAAACAACGGAAGGAGTAATAAAAAAGATGTAATAGAGTAATAAATCATCAATATTAATAACCTGGTGGAAGATGAATCATAAATAGATATAAAGATGATGATTTAAATTTCATGTATCTTTATAAAAATGAGGTAAAAGAGATATAAGGTAAATATGATTATACCACATTCTGTACAAAAAATACAAAAGACCAAAAGATATCTTTACTAGAATCAAAAGCATAAGCTCAGTCCTGTGCTCCCAAATTCCATAATAATATGGAAAATAAAGAATCAAGATCTAGAAAATTCACTTTTTCTACACCTAGTGCCAAAAATTATGGTCAATTACTAAGGTATAATCAAACAGGATGTGAGATATACTAAATGGTACACCACCAATGGAGTCTAGAACAATCCATTTTATGCATTTAAAATGAGCAGTGTGCATGAAAATAATAAATATAAGGATGAATATAAATAAAACATGTCAGTCCGAGTTCTTTAGGGATACTTGGCCAACACTACCTGGTTTGGCCTATTTTATATGTCTCTGAATAGAATGTTACCTATGAAAATATAATATGGGTGTATCAAATATCTCTTGCATACATTAAAGGAGGAATTAAATAAGAATATAAATAGAGGAATGATCAAGTATTGACCAATCTGAATCATGTTATTTTTCTTCATTGATGTGTCCTTTAATTTAATAAAATGGATCTTCTAGAATTTTATATAATCTATATCAATTATTTAATATAAAATCATATCGGGTCCATCAGAGGAGAATCGTAAAAAGTAACCTGAGTACCACGCCAGGAGAACTACATATACCTGACACCTGGAGTCCATCCAAAGTGATCTATAAAAAGGAATCCCACATATCACTCTCAAAATGGTGTAAAACACAAACTTTTAAGACTATCCAAGATATCTCACATAGGTGACTATGTAACACTCACGGAAGGTCTAACCATATTACTCACTGATAACATCCCATATATCTCCTCTATGGGATTTGTACCACCCATGGGTAAGAAAGAAATACCCCCATTGAGCCTATCCAAGGATATCTATAATAGGGATACATGTATTTCTCCACAAATAATGGTAATCATTTTAATTTTCAAATACTAAGAACGATGCACCCTTTTTGGGAATCCTTAAGTAGAGAACATTGTATCACTCTCGAATTAAGTGAAGGGAAGGTTATGGTTATTATTAACTCATACGACACCACCCCCAAGAATTGTTAACAAGTTATAAAATTCATTCAATTCAAAAAATTCAACTAAGTTATAAATAAAGTGGGATAACTCATGGACAAACATTCCCTTAAATCATCTCACATTATAAAATAATTAGTATAAGATATAACCCACATAAAAAGCTGATTTAACAATTTATAGTATATGAATTTTGGGAAATTAAGGAAAGAAACACCCACAGGGGAGGAACACATTAGGTATATCAACCAGGGTATTGATTTAGTGCTATCTAGGACCGTACCAGGCATTAAAACCATTTAAAAAAATTAATTTAAAAAATTTTGAATTGAAACTGGGAAGTTTAGCACACTAAAAATTAATAAACAATATAATAGCACTAGAATTTGCGGTAAAATAACTAGATAGCCGACCTTAATCTGGTAGAAATATCATAATCTAGTTTTGGATGTTGAATCTAGATACAATGGGATAAATTAGAAAAATTAACCAAAATAATAATACAGGGTATATGATGTTGAGCAAAAATAGTGCAGTAGATAGAAAGATAAATTATGGAATTAAGGAAGAGGAATGAGGATCATGTCATTGTAGATCCAATATTATTTATGATGAAGGAAATGATGCATAGATGAATGAGGAGGGGAAAAAATTAGGTAAGTAATGAAGGGGGATATCTCACATAGAATCTTCTAGAGATGTGATGGGATTATGTTAAAAAATTGAACCCCTTCCTTTCGTAAAAAACTGATCCATCATATTTAAAGGTCATGTAAAATTTAAATTTTCTCTAAATGTTTGGATTTTACCTCATGAGAAAAACCCATTTCATGGTGTAGGGGGGGCCTGGCTAAACAATTAGACATCATGTGTCTTATTTACACTATGTATTTTTATTACGCAAAATTTATTCAATATGTGCCTTGTATTTTTCCTATAGCTACCCTCAACCGCACATACTACCTATATTCCTAAAATAAAGCGACTAGCCCTTAGGAATAGTTTCCATGTTAAATAAAAAATAATAATAAAACATACCTCACTAAAAATATAGGAAGTTAAAACCTCTCTTCCTTAGAACAACTGATCCCCAATTCACACTTCCATGGGTGGTAAATAATCGTCTAGGAAAAGTTCCATCCACTAAGAATGTACATCCGCCATGACTCCTAGTTCTCATCTTATAAAAGATTGTGATTCCCATGAATTCATACTAGAGGAACCAACATACCTTAGAGAGCCTTTATTCTCTGATCAAAAATACATATGGGATTCTCCTCAAAGGATGCATCTTCCTCTTCCTAAATACCCTCTAGATAAAACTAAAGAGAAATGTTAGAATGATAATGAAAAATCTATGTTACATGGAATACATCATTCATGGAATTGCACCCTTATGTTGAAGGCAACTAATAGGATACTAACCCATCAATCACTATGATCTCAAAAGGATCAATATAATGAGGCGATGTCTTACCCTATCTTTGAATCTATATATGACCAATATAGGTGAAATTATCATAATGACTCGATGTCTCACCTCAAAATATGGATTTCATCAATAATGATCGATATTATAATTATTTCTAGATTGAGCTATGGCCATAATTTTTTAAATCATATACAATTTATTTGAGGTATCCTGACCGAGATGAAGACCCACCAGTGTTCTTTCACCTACCTCTGACTAGCATAGGGATGAAAGACATGTCCTACCATCAATGGCCTCATAGGGAGACATCTGAATCATTTCATGAAATCTATTATTTTAGGAAAAGTCAACAGGAGATATATGATTTTACCAAGAACAACTAATATCATGGACACATGCCTGGATCATGTTCAATATCACCCTTATCCTCCTCTCTAACTACATGTCGGTCTAGGTGTGATATGATTTACTCAAGAGTAACTGTAAACGCAGTGATTTCTGTAACCCCTACCAGAACCAGGACATAAACCAATAATCTTAGTTGGTTACGTTAGAATTTTCAACACCATGATGGAAAAAATATCATGAATATAAATCCTCCCAATATCATTAAATAAGAAGGTATCTCAGATAGTTAGAATGTGTGTGACCTTGTTAAAACTATCACTGATCAAACATATTGAATCAAAATATTGAGGGGATCTTTGAAAACCCATCAAAAAATTTATAGTGATGTCACCCCATTTACACTTAGGAATAGAAAGAGGCTGTAGAAGTCCTGTAAAATACTGGTGATCAACCTTTACCTGATGAAAGGTTGGGAAACCATTGATAAAACGTCTAATTATCCAATTTATAATTGACCAAAAATACTGAAAAAACATGTCATAGTACATATTGGTAATCCCATGGAAAAGTTATCAAATAGAGGCATTAGATTCCCACATCGAATCTTTCTATATTTCTGAATGGGCCCAAATACATCCATGAAAGTATAGAATATAAACCTCATCAATAACCCTACCAGGATGTGGGTCCTCACCAGAGACACCTTCCCTATGGGTTATTCCCACAAGATATTAAATTCCTCTCATAATTACCTTTTCTAAAATGGTGGATGTGACTTGTAAATATAATAATAATAGACTCTCATGATATTACAGAACCTATAGGTTTATACTAGAATATAGGGACATCAACTGTGACTCACTACTGGACTCCTGGAAAACCTATGTTTGAGTTTCCAATCTTAGGGAATGAGTTACTACATTTCCTATTTAGAGAGTATAATCATTGTCAATGTTGAATGACTATAGGTACTCTTCCTACCTACACTCTTTGAGATTTATGTAACATTGTTTGGAAATGTATTTGATACTTTTATGGTATATATAAATGATGAACCACTCAACAAATAATTATTACTTTAACAAAATAAATCATGAACCACAATTTCTAGCTTGAGGTCATTCCTAAGGTAATTTCACACATGAGGTCTCAGCTTGGGAGACCCGTATGCTACCAACCGATTTCCCTGCATCAAAAATGATCATAGTCCAAACCCTAAAGCATCATAGTAGAGGGTATAAATTCTATATAAATCTATTATATTTAGGATACACTCTAAAGTTAGTCTCCCATTTATCGTCTTAAAGGATGTCTTATAGTCTTTAGAACATATGAACATGACCCCCTTTTTAGTCAATCTCATAATATGATTTTCTAGGAATGAGAAGTACTAAATTATACAATTGTAAGAACTAGATAACTCTAATAAACCATGTATGTTAAATACATTCTTGGGCTACTCCCAGTTATCCATAAAGCTCACCTTCTCTGGTTTAAAAAATACTCTTTCCTCTAAAATGGTATGACCCATGAAATGAATCTTACAATTCCAATAGTGTCATTTGATTATATTAACATAATTTGATGCACTTTCAATTTATTCATCATGATATCAAGATTTTTTTCATAGTTGTGTCGTGTGAGAATATACACTAACAAGTTTTTTATGAAGACTACAATGAATGAATTTAGATATGGGTTGAAACCTGATTAATAAGAGCCTAAATACCATTGGTATGTTTTCAATGCCAAACAACATGACTAGGTACCAATACAATCAATATCTACTCTAAAACACTATACATGGTTTTTATTCTAGTCTCACATTCACTTGACGGTAAACGGACCTCAAATATATCTAAGAGAAAACTGAAATTCCAATGAGATTATCGGAGATGATATCTATATGAGGAAATGGATATTGGTTATTAACTGTATGTTGGTTCAAATAATGTTAACACACGCACAAAATAAGGGTATTGTAAAAAATAGTGGTGTAAAGGAGAGTTTGAACCAATAGAAAATTACTTGGTTATATAAATCCCTTAGCATCTAAGTCTTCCAAGAGTTTCTTGAGTTCCTGGAATTCTGTCGATGCAACACTATAGAAAAGAATGGGCATTGATGTTGATCCCAGTACTAGATTAATGATGAAATATTCCTACCTAATGAGAGGTATAACATCGAAGTAGTTAGGGATGATTCCCATGAAATAATCCACAACAAGAGGGAATTCCATTCACTACATTCCCTAATCACATATAAAGAGAAAAGCTATCTGGTATATCTCCCTGCCTTGCCCAAAATGATTCGATCCAACTCATATTTTGTGTACATCCCATTAACCCTTATTAAATTAATCACTACCCTCATGTGATGTAAAATATAACATATAGTGATATTAATAAACAAGGTAATGGTAAGACACAAGCCATTCCATTCCATGAATGATGTCAAATCCAATCATCTCAAGGGAAAAAAATTCAAAAAAATAATAATTAACAATCTAACTAAAGGGGTAATCCTTACACGAGATAATATTCTTTGATCGAACCCTTAATGGTGTGTCGAGAGTCATAAAACCATAGAATTAGTCTATCTCTAGGCCTATACATTCATTAATGGTTATCAGATAGAAAAAATCCACCAATGATAACATGGAATACACAAACCCATCTTCATATCATCTCACAGTCATCAACTGATCACTACTAAGAATTTTTGTGAAGTACTGAAGCTGAGTAAACTAAGAAAAATACTCTATCACTCACATGGCACCCTACTAATTGTGTATAAACATTCTATCACAGTCCGATCTCAAAATATATGGAGAAAATTAGTCATATAAAGTTATCTAGAAGTTCACTAATACATTACCATAGTGATGATCAGCCTGAGATATGACATCCCATAAAATTTTTGTTGTTGTCACAAATCATATAGATGGAAATATTAAACCTCATGTGGAAATATAGGATGTAAGAATGTTGGATTATATCCCACCACCTCTAGATAATGGTCATCTCCACTTTCCTGACATATGAATCATGGACATAATAGAGTCATAGCTCTAAAAATTCCAAACAGACACCTCAAATAAGATTTCAATAGAAGATAGAAAACAGTGAATAAAGAAAGAATAGGTTCACATATTTACTATAAATGAGTCACACCTATCTACCTTCTCTTAACATTAGGTCCAAGTGATATGAAAAGTGCCCTTGGGTCAAATAAGACACTTCCCACTACCCACTAATAAATTTGGGTCAGGGTTAAGGTCTCATACAACATATAAGAGGTTCTGGTATATTAAGTGTCAATGCATCATATAGAGGAAAACACTATTTCTACTTTTCAATTTGAATCTCATTTAGAAATAACCATTTGATTTAAAAGTTTAATTTTAATTAATTTAGTACTTGTGGATACACATATAAAAATAGTTTCTTGTTATATTTATCACCGTTCACAATTTATAAAGGACCATACTATTTGTAAATTGCCATTGGTATGTCAAGTAACTGTGAAATTACATTTACTCTCGATATCAAGATGATAAATTTCATATATCATGATCTGATTTGATGAATCATAATTCCAATTTCATTGTATTAAATTCTTTATAAATTACAATTACCATTAACTTAATCAAATCAACCAATATTTTAGCCCATATAACTAGCAGTTCAGGGCCCAAATGTAGAATTATTAGTTAATTAAGATTTTATCATCAATTTATGACGAAAAAACTATTTATATTGATTTAAAAAAATTCAATTAATCTAATTATATTAACCATTTAATAAAGATAAACACATTACAAATAAAATAATCTAGAAACAAACTATATTAAATTAGAAATGCATGCATAAAGTAAAAATGGCTTGGAAAAATTCATGACATATAAGTTATAAAGTGCTAGTATAATACATGAAATGATACCTCCTGTTCAAACTAGTCTAAATGAATAAGGAAAACCATAATAATAATAATATCAATAAAAATAACATCACAAAACATGTTCATCACCAAATGGTGAAATCAATACAACTGTAACAAGAACAAATAAAATAGAAATATCTCATCCCTAGAAATTTGGGTTTCAACTTAATGTGGGTTAGATACACCCTAGAACAGGATCATTGTAAAATTACAATACATCCTAGCCTATTATCTATTACCCAAATAGAAATAAAAAACCAAATCAAACCCTCTGATACCACTCTCCCTGAAATCCACTAAGCAGTGCCCTGAAATGATTGGCCACCTGACCTCAAGAGTACCACATCATACACCATAGGATGATAGCTAGAAGCGAGGGCCTAGGGTGCATCCATGGGAATACTATTTAATCACGAGTAAGAGTGTATCACAATAGTAAATAATAGATAGAAAAAATAAAAAATAGTAATAAAAAAGCTGTAGTAGAGTAATAAATCATACAAGTAAATAACCTAGTAAAATATAAATCATAAACATTTACAAAGATGATGATGATCATGTCATTTAGATATAAAAAAATTACGTACGTGGGATACAAGGGAAGTATGCATATGCCACATGCTATACAAAAAATAAAAATTCCAAAAGCTTCCTCTACTAGAATCATGAGCATAAGATTGGTCCTATACTCAAATACTCCATCCTAATACTAAAAACCACGCATTGAAAGCTAGATACTTACCTTTTTCTATATTTTCATCCTGTAAGTATAATCAGGTACCGAGGGTGTCCTGAGTAGGGTACAAGATATACTCAGTAGGAAACCACTAATGGTATATTGAACAATCCTTTATGTGCATATAAAAAGAGCTGTGTATACGTACATAATAAATATTAGGTAGAAAATAAATCAAAAATATCAGACCAGGGTCCTCATGGATACCTGAACGAAACTACCTTCTTTGGTCTAATTTGAATGTCTCCTAAAGGAAAGAATCATGTGAAAATATAATATGGGTGTATCAAATATCGTTTGTATAAATTCAATGAGGAAATAGTTAAGCATATCAATGTGGAAAGTACCAAGTATGGATCATGCCCTATTCTGTTATTTGGATTGGTGGATGAATCCTTTAATTTAATAATTTAAAACATCTTGAATTGTATATTAGTCATATATATTATTTAATAATGTGTCATCCTGGGCTCATCTATGGTGAACCTTAAAAAGAACCTACTTATCACACTGGGAGTGCTACATATACCCAACACCATAATATTCTATCATATTGGATCTTATTGATGTTTTTACAGGATAATTTACTGGTCTTCCTCCAAATTTTGAATTTGTGTTTTGATTAGAAATCATACCTGGTGCTACACCTATTTTGATGTCTTTGTATATAATGGCCGTCATTAAGTTACAAGAATTTAATAATCAACTTCAATATGATATTGAAAAGGGAATCATTTATCTAAGTGCATTAAATTAGGGTGCACTTGTTATTTTTATTCAGAGGAATATTGGATCAATGCGACTCATTATTGTTTATCAGTAACATAAGAAGATCAAATCCATGAATAAGTATCCTCTACCCCATATTGATTATTTTTTCAATAAATTATGTGGATTACAATATTTTTCCAAGATTATCTTCATTCTGGATATCATTAATTATGGGAAAATAATTTGGATATACACAAGACAATATTCCAAATAAGGGTTAAACATTATGAATTTATTGTTAGGGTATTTTGTCTTAATAATGACCCCGTTATCTTCAAAAATTTAATCAATGAAATATTTATAGATTACCTAAATCAGTTTGTGGTATTTTATATAGTTTATATTATTATATATTCAAAGAGAAAATAATACCATGTATATCAATTAAGGGGTAACACAATGAGATTTTATGGAATATTTTTTTTGGAATAAATTTATTTTATTCAATAGCTTACATTACAAGTAACACTGTGTTTTTAAATAATAATGATATATTATTAATATATTATTTTAAAAAGATGATTAAAAACTAGAAATTAAACATGGAATAATTAATAGGAAAAAAATTAATTTAATTTATAATTTATTTATATAAGGAAATCATATTGATAAAAAAGTATATATTTTATTATAATGTCTTTTTAAGTTTTAAAAATACAATTTTCTTAAAAAAATGTTTTTATTAACTTGTATAAAAAAATTATATTTTGAAACATATAAAAAAATTATTTACAAAAAATATATTTTTTTTATCTATATGTAAAAATAATGTTATCTTGAATTTTGGAGAATATTTTGTAAAGATTAAATATCCAATTAATAATGTAAAACACATATTTTTATTAATATTTTTTATTTTTTTCAAAAATTTTGTAAAAGATAAAAATTTATAATGGTATAAAAAGTAAATTTAGTAAAATTATATATTTAATAATCCAATTTAGTTAATTGGAATCAATTTTATTTTTAATTTTTATATAAACCCTTTTAAACTTTTGAATATTTGTTCTTTGGAAAACTACTTTTTCACAGTGTCTATGGGTTTAATTTTAAATTAGATTTTTCTAATTATGTGAATAGAATTTAGAAAAATTGATTCCCTATTTAAAATAATAATAATTAATATTATCTAATAACATAAAATTATAAAATTTCCCATAATTAATAGTAAATATAGTGAAAATTAAAAAAAAAATTGAAGGTTAAGATGTTTTTTACGGGGGTTAAACTACATATATAATTGGTAAAATGACCTATAAAATTATCAAAACCCATTTTATGTCCATATGTATACTTCCTTACTTTTAAGTTTAAATAATGAACTATTTTTAACCTTTATTAACCTGAAAAAATTGGTACACATTATTCTTTTCAAAAAATGCCATGTGTGTCCTCTCCCCCACTTATAAAAGGCCACCCCCTATCCTCTCTTATTCACAATTAAAAAACACATTGGGTCAAAAAATACCTAAAAAATACCATCTTTAATTACCTCCCAAGATCATATAATTCATATTTATATTTTAAAACTCTCATAAAAATTATTTAGGTATAAACAAAAAGAGATTATCTAAAGAAGAGGAAAAATTCTCAAAATTTTGTTTTTGTTTTATTTTTTCTTCCAAATCCATAAAATAATCTCCAAATATTATGATATAATAAAACCTATATATAAAATATACTAATAATTTATTATTTAAATGTAATAACCTATATAGATCTCTTTTTCAATCAAATGTGGAATATAACCATTGATATTTGTGTATAAAGGAAAAACTCGTGAACTGATGTAATTTTTTTTGAATCACCACCTCTCACCTATAGATATGCTGATTCATTAAATATTTTTATAAGATATATATGACATAATTATACATCTGGAATTATAATATCACATGTATCTTATTACTTTATTTTTCATGGGAATAAGATAATGTCACCCCCATGCATGACAAAATACCACCTCATGAAGTAGTGTTATTCATTCTTTAATTACAATTTACAAGGAAAGTAATAAGTATTCATTTAATGAAAATATTTGATATATATATATATATTTAACATATAAATTATTTCGGAAAGTTTATTTATTCTTTACCAATATTCTTTTTCATTAATCGATAAAATGGAAATAATGTTCATGAGTATGGATAACCTACCATCTCCAGGAACAGTTAAATTCATTTCATATATATAACTTTAAATGATTGATATATATATATATATCATGAATATATATAGTATTTATATCATGGTTAAAATTATATAGATGAAAAACTCTTGAGAAAAGTAAGAGGACCAAAAATACCAAATCAAACCATACAGAATAACAAAGCAGTTATTACCCGAAATGTGGTATGAATAAGGAATTATTAAGTAACAGGTAATAAAATTTGATAAGTAAATTTTATATATAATATAATATATATAATTATGATTAAAAAATGTATTTATAATAAAATTATATTTATTATATAGTAGTTTTGAAAATATATGAAGGAAGTCAAGACTTAAGTAAGATATTTTTTTATCAATTTATCTTCTTTGGGATATATGTTATGTTATACCCCTATCTTATTTTATGAGGTGTATATATCTACCATTTTAAATGTAATATCATTAATTTATTTATTCTCATGATATTTTATTTTTCATTTAATGTTATTATTTAACCTATCTTATGATTCAACATTACTAAAGTGGTAAGGGATTTATGATACAATCTCACCATTTATTGAGATTATTGATGTTTATACTTATGAAGATGAAATATTATGATCCCTTAGGTAATAAACTCATGATTTTTTATACTATGTTTATATATTTATAATACATGTTTCCCTTCATTTTCTTCCCTTTATGCACTAAAGAGTACCAATGAGAATTTGTTTTTGAAAAATAGAATTAATTTTTTCTCTTCACTCGAAATCCTATTTTATTCCTAATCCATTTCTAAGATATGTATTACATTTTTTTATTAATATAATATTGTTTTTAAATAACATTTTACCCTTTTTTACTTTTATTTTGTTTTAAATGAATCTTCGTGTTGTTTTCCAAATAAGACTATTTGGATTTTACCAAAAATGTAAAATGAATCATTATTTAAACATGTATATCAGGAACATAATTTTTTTCCATAAATACCACACAATGTTCTAAATCCTATTCTATGAGTTTCAAAGGTTATTTTCAAATAATTGATTTTATTTTTTAATGATTTTTTTAGTTAAAAAAGTAATTTTTAATTTGAAATGGTTATTTTTCTCAAGAAATGTTCCATGGGATATTTTAAAACCATTTTCCATCAATGATGACATCCTATTATGTTACCTATGATTTACCAGGTATATTATCCAATGATATCATTCTTATCTTTCTCTTCATTATTTATGTTTAGGATTACATGATGTTTTTGAATTCTATTTCAGGTTTGTGGGTTATTCCATGATAAAATCACAATGAAACCAGAATATTGTTTACATAGGTTATGATTGAATGAAATGAGGAAATGTTTATAAAAACTATTCATTTTCCATAGGTTATTCTATAAGGATTTTTTTATGAAACCCACTTCATTCTTGTGTTTTGATATGATAAATGGTTTATGATCTTGTGGAACACACATATATAATTTTCATCCTTTGATGGGTGGGACTAATATATCGCTCTAATACATTGGTTAAATATTGATATATCATGGGATAGAAAAAATTAGAATGGAGAGTGATACCAGTTCAGTATGGAACATTGTCTTCTATGATAGTCTTGGGAGTGAACATTAACTACTATTATGGTTTTGTAGTGAAACCATTTCAATATTATTGTTTGGTAAATGAGACTTTACTACTAAAGAAAGTATATTTTTATAATTGTGTGTACGAAAAAATATATATTTTATGACAATATTATGATCTCAAGGATCATATTATTTGATACCTTTACAATTTATGTCTTTTTAACTACCATGATTTATTTTATGACTCATCTTTATGTTATATGATATCCATAGAATGGTTTTTAAAATGTTATGATTATGTTATCACACCCATATCATCTTTTTTATGTTGATGTCTTACTTGTGTACACTTACTGAGATTATGATATCACCGTTTTATATGTTTCGATTCCCTACGATATAAAATAGTGTATTATGTATGAATTTTCTAAGAAGGGTTGTAGTTTTGAATAACATAGTGGGAGATATAATATCTTACTTATGTAACAATTTCTTATGTTTCTATGTTTCCAAAGGCACTATACCTAAAAAAATTATGGCATGGATCATTTTATTATGTAATTAATATTTGTCTATTAAGAAGTAATATATCTGTTAGATATGTTTAGGTCACTATAATTATTATAAAAGAAAGGATTAGTTAAACCTTTTAAAATTGGGATGAGAGAAAGATAGTGATAACCCATAAGATAAATCTAATTATAGGAAAATATCTTAGAATATTGGTGAAGTATAAAAAAAGTGGTTTCTGAGAAATTAAATCTCTATTTAGATGATATAAGTGAATGTGGTTTTAGGAAAAACAAACCTAGTGGTAATAAATTTGAAAGTTTTGTTTTGTGGTTAACTTGAGTATTACCAAGTAAATGACAATGGGCATTACTAAACACCAGGATTGACACTCTTGGAAGATATTATTTAAAAATTCATTAAAATATTTATGAACCATCAAGAAAAAATTAAATAATGACCATGAATGAACTAGTTTAGGCCTAATGTGTCTTAGATTGAAAAGTTGTTTTTAGGATTTAGATATCCTGTAAATTATTTTCCATTATTATATAGTTCTTTAATAAGATTATAATTTCTTAAACTATGATTTTTGGTTTCTATCATTGAATTGAACTAATAGTAACTCGGTTAACATTTAATGTGATTATCAATGTGTTGAGTAGCATCCCCACTGGATGATTAATGGAGGAAAATATATTGTTATTATTCCTAATTTTCTATCATGATATATGATTGAAAACATGAAATTTAGTTATATTCCTAACCTTTAAAAAAATAGGTAGCTATAATTTTATTAAATTTCCTGTGGTAATGAATATAGAGTATAGAATATTCAGATCCCTATTTGTTAATAAGGTGGGAATAATCAACTAGAATAATATATCAAAGATATTGGAATATTCTGTTGTTTATAAATAAGGTTATAGAGTGAAAAAATTTCAACGAGTTCAATGTATTATGTGTAGGGAATATGGTAATTATACAAGTTAGTTCAATAGTAAAAGGGTTAAATTATAAACCAAGGAAGTAAATATTCATTTATAATCATTTATGTGGAATTATTGAAGTGTTAATGTACCGGTATTCAAGGATTATGTGGTATGTTTATTTATACCAATGGTATTTGGGTTATAATAAAACAAAGGATTGTGTTTAGTTTGGAAGAATTTGTGTCTCCATGTATTATTAACATAATATTCTTGGATACCATTAAGGTTTTATGATTTTATGTTCGATCATCATTTCAAATACATAAAAATTTATTTTTTAGGTTTTATGTGAAGAGGGTTTTTCAAGATTAAGGTTATTTTGGGAGACATTTAATTTTATACAACCCTTTGGTTTTGTATATGATTTAGTGAGAGTTTATTTGAGGAGGATATACAAAAAATATATTATTTTATACAAGTTATGACCACTATAAGTATATGGTGATTTCATTTGGACTTAAAAATTCCCCTGGTATCTTTATGATTTTAATGAATAGAGTCTTTAGAGAATAACATAATCATTTTTTTGTAGTATTTATAGTTGAAAATATTATATATTCAACGAGAAATACACATCATGCAAATCATTTGAGAGTTTTAATAAATAACATAAGAAAGGATAAACTATATGGAAAATTTTTAATGTGTTGATTTTGTCTTTAAAATAATTAATTTTTGGGTTATATTAGTGGATCTATCAAAGACATGGGCTATTGAGTGTTGTCCCATACCAACCACATCATTTATATCAATATTTTCATGGGTTTTCTGGATATTATTGATGGTTTGTGTGAAAAATTTCAGAACAATCTAATCCAATCACAAATTTAGCTCTAAAGGGATCTATGTTCCTCTAGACAGATAAATGTGGGGGAAATTTCATGGAACTGAAGAGAAGATTCGTTAGTTCAACCATTCTTACATAACCATATTGTGAAAAACGGTTTTTTAATATATAGTGATGCATCTAAGAAGATGTTAGGATGTTTGTTGATATATAACAACATTGTTATAGCTTTTTAACCATTAAAATTTACGGTTACTGATAAAATTTACCATATTCATGATTTAGTGTTAGATGTAGTAAATTTATCATTAAAGATATGGAGACATTTTCTTTATCGATAAAATTCTAATACTTATAACAATAATAAAATATTAAAGTATATATTAACATAATAGGAGTTGAATATGTTCGAGAGAATTTGGTTGTAGATAATTAAAGATTACAATTTCTCAATAAATTAACACCCTGGGAAAGAAAACAAATTGGATGATGATTTAAGTTGAATTGATCATACTAACTTATCGATATTAAGGATGAAAAAACATCCAATATTTTTGGATTTTTAGTGAATAGGTCTTGAAATCATAATGGAAGAAGATAAATCATACAATTCTCTATTAATTACTTAACTATATGCCAATGTGAGGATAAAAGAGGCACATAATGATGAAATAGATATTAAAAAAAGGTCATAAATTTTCATACATTTAACCTTGATAAATGATATGGTTTTGGAACCATGTATGTGTTCCATCCATACCCGATTTGAAGAAGGTTCTATTAGAAGAGTGTCATTACTGTTAAATTTATATTCATCATGGATATACAATGATGTCTAGAGAATCGAATGATTATTTATAGTGGTATGGATTGAAGAGAGATATTATAGAGTTTGTATCTTAGTTCTTATTATTTCATCATGTTAAGGATGGGAGACAAAAGTCTAAGGGGATGTTACAACCATTACCCATACAAGAATGAAAATAGGAAAACGTCATCATGAATTTTGTCGTTGGACTCCCAAAACATCTAAAGGTCATAATGGTTTATGGGTTATTGTTTATCAACATACAATGTTAGAACACTTCCTCACTATCAAATAAGATTTATCTATTGATAATATTTCCATGATATACATTAAAAAAGTGTAAAGTTTTTATGGAGTACTATATTACATTTTATCTGATCGAGATCTGAGGTTTACCTAAATTTTTTGGCAAAGTATTCAGTGAGATATTTATATAGAGTTAATTTTTAATATTATGTATCATCTCCAGGCTGAGGTTTTGTCTGAGAAAACCATTGTGTATCAGGAGGATAACCTCGGATCATGTTATTTTTATTTCAATTGTGTTTGGGAACAACACCTTCCTCTAGTCATGTATTCATAAAATGTTATATTTTAGTCAAGAATTCAGATGGATCCTTATAAATACCTATATAAGAATATTTTAGAACCCCAATGTACTAGGATAATGTTTGAGAAATATTGATATTGAGAAAAAATTTATCTTAACAAATGGAATAGATTATTAGATCCATTTGAAAACACATAAGGAAGAAAAAATTGTATAAAAACGTTGTATTGAAAATCACTAGTTTTATCTGGAATCTGAAGTTTGTGACATGGAGTTTCTAATAATTTTTTCTAGGGAAGAATTTTATGAGATTTGAGAAGAAATAGAAACTATGAATTAGGTATTTTGGTCCCATTGAAACTATGTGTCATATTAGTATGGTATCTTACCACATAGTTCTTCCACCGAACATCTCTCAAGTCCATGATGTGTTCCATGTATCTCTCCTGATGAAGTGAAGACATGATCTGTTACATGTACTGAACTTAGAGGAAATAATTATGAAGCATGATATTTCTTCTGAGTATGAAACAAGGGATATTTTAGATCATACAATTAATGTTTTGAAAAACAAGACCACTAACTTGGTCAATGTTTTATGGCGAAACCACTAGGTTGGGGAAGCTATGTGGGAACTTGAGGATGTAATGTGGAATAAGTATACCCAGTATTTTTTATGAATTTGATGGAATTTTAATAGATAAATTATTTATAATTGGGTTATAATTTTTTACCCTGATATTTTAGAAAATATCATTTTCAAATATTTTTTTCGATAACTTGCATTACACGCAACACCATGATTTTAGTGGACCTTGATATATTATTGATATTATTATATAATCAATATCATCACAAAATAGCTGGTGATATTGGTGGTGTGAATTAAAATAACCACTTTTTAAATATTATATATAATGTTTTTATATAAATAAAACATATTTATAAAAATACTATAGTTTAGTAATGTATTTATATGTTTAAAAATACTATTTTATCAAATGTTTTTATAGAATTTTGTAAAAAAATAATTTTTATTTCATATTTTAAGAAAATTATTTGAAAAATATATTTCATTTTTGAAATATAATTTTTAACAATGATAAAATTTATATGGATAAAAATATGAAAATTAAAACATACGTGAAAAATAAAGCAGTTATTACCCTAAACATAATTATAATAAAGAATTGTTAATAAATAGGTAATAAAAGGTCTTAAATAAGTCATATATGGTATAAAATACATAATTATGATCTTTTAATATATTTATAATAAAACTATATTTATTATACGTAAGTTTGGAATACGTATTATGGAAGTAGATAGATAAGGTAGGATATTTTTGTCTCGATTTTTCTTCTTTGGGACTTGTGTTATGTTATGCACATATATTATTTTATGACTTGTTTATATATAACCTTTGACATTTAATTTCATGAATTTATTTATTATAATGATATTTTAGGTTTCATTTATTATTATTCTCTCATGGGGCGTTTGATTCAATATTACTACATTGATAAGTGTTTTAGGATAAACTCTAATCATTTATTAGGACTGTTTATTACTATAATTCGGATGATGAGTTGTTATGATCCATATATCTAGAAAATCATTAATTTTATTAAATTATAGTTATTTCATGAGAATACATATTTTCCATTCATTTCCCTCTATTTATGCACTCATGAATTCAAAATAATGTTTTTAAAAAAAATTATTTTATTTATCCCTTCAGCCAAAAACCTATTTTAGATATCTATATTTAAAAAAAATTATTTTAAAAAAACTCAATTCACTCTTATGAATATATAAATAAATTTTACCCTTGTTTTAATTTTTAGTTTTTTAAAAAGGAATCTTCATTTTATTCTCAAAACATGCCGCATTTTATTTTTATAAAATTTTTTAAAGGAATTATTATTTTAAAATGTTCGACGTAAACCTACTTTTCTACCGTCATGACGAAGAATATTGTAAATAGTTTTATATAAGTTTCAGATATTATTATCCAAGAAGAAAATTTTTGAAAAAATATATAATTTTTTTTAAAAAATTATTTTTAAATTAAAAATGTATTTTTTCTCAAGAAATGTTCCATGTGCTCTACAAAAATAATATTCCATATAAGATGACATACTTTTATGTTACTTATTATTTTCTAGGGATGTTATTCACAAATAAAATTGTTATTATTTCTCTATATAGTTTATTTTTGTGAGGAATATTTTTTATAAAACCCATTTATTCTCCAAAAAATGTACACCCTGATAAAATTCTTGTGAAACTATTTTCTTTTTGAATTGGTTATGACTCCATGAAATGATTATGAAACCTACTTATTTTATACAGGTTACGATATGGTAAAGTGTTTATAAACCCTATTTACTTTCATGGTCTCTAATAAAATGAATTCTTTATGATCTTGTGGCATACATATGTTTTATTTTAATCATGTAATGGGTGTGACTAAGATATCTATCCAATGAATTGGGAGAAGATTGATATCTCATGAGATAAATAGGAATGGAATGGGGAGTGAACCGAGTTCAATAAGTAAATGTTTCTACTATGACAATCTTGGGAGTTAACCTTGACTACTATAAAAGTTTTGGGAGAAAACCCATTCCACTTTGATAGTTTTGGAATTGATCCTTTACAACCAAGAAAATCATTTCCTATTCTTCTGTGTATAATAAAAATCTATATCCTTTTCAAATTTTATAATATCATAGATTATGTTATTTGATTTTTTTATGGTTCATGTCTTATAATCATCTAGGATTTATGACATGACTCGTATTTTTGATCTATGAAATCCATCATATTATTTTCAAATTTTATTCCCTTGTTCTCGTACCCTTATTCTCATGTTATATTGATGTCTCTATTATTTAACATTACATAACATCTGATATATACCTTTATTTTGATTAAATTTCCTTGGATATGAATATATGTATTATATATGATATGTCTAAGAAGGTTAATTGTTCTAAATAACTTAGTGGGAGATGTCATAACTCGCCTGTGGACAAGTTGCTTATGTGACCATGTTTTTAAATGTACCATAACTAAATGACTTTTTCATGGATCACTATCTAATGTAACGAATATTCTTATATTAAGATGTAATATCTATGTATGCTAATTTTAGATCTCTAAGGAGTGTACAGAAGACCATAAGGAAGTATAATATCTATGAACAATTTAGAAAGTGTAAATTTAAATATAAAAAGATTCATTTTTGGGTCATGTAATCACTTGAGAGGGTATATTAGTGTATCTATCAAATATGGAAGTTATCGAGGACTAGCCCAGAAAAAACATTATGAGTGAGATCTATAGTTTTCTTGTTATTTGGATATTATTGAATATTTTTGGGTAATTTATCAGGATTATCTAATACACTCACCAATTTAAATTGTAATGGACACAAGTCACTCTAGAAAAATGAATGTGGGGGAAATTTTAAGGAATGGAAGAGAATGTTAGTCAATTAACCTATGAATAAATTACCCTATAGTAGATAAGGGTTAATAATCTATAGTAATTCATAAAATAAGGGACTAGGATTCTTAATTATATATAATTATATGGCGATGTATTATTCCTCATGACAATTTCTGGTTCATGATAAAAATTACCCAACTCATGATTTGGAGTTATATATAGTAAATTTTTATTAAATATTTAGATTAATTAAATTTATCTAGAAATATATGATATATATATGGATAATAAAGTTTTAAATAATATATTTAGTTAAAAATATATGAATATGTGTCAGATAATATGGTTGGAGTTTAATAAATTTTATGACATCTCAATATATGCAACACTAAAAAGTGAAAAAGTAAGTTGATGTTTTGAGCCGAAAGAATCATGCTACATTATCTATGATGAGGATAAAAAAATATCTAATATTTATAGATTTAAAAATTATAGATCTATAAATAATAAACTAAGGGGAGATATATTATATTGATTAAATGAGTTTTCAAAAAAATATCTTTGTGAGCATTAAATAAGTGTGGAAGAATGATGTGTAAGTATAGAATAAGGTTTGAAATGTTCCTGAGTTTAATATTGATTGTGATGGAATGATATGGTATAAGAACAATGCTTGTGTTTTTTTCTATACTAGATTCAAATAATGAGCTACTATATAAGTCAAAGAGTTCATCATTCTCTATTAATCCAATAAGAAGGAAAATTCCTAGAGATTTAAAAGAGCATTTATAGTAGGATGTGATGAAGAGAGATATTGTAGAGTATAAAACTCAATTATTGGTATTTAAAAATGTTATGGAAGAGAGGAAAAAGTATAATGTGATGTTACAATAATTACCTATACTATAATTAAAATGGTAAAACATCTCCATTGATATTTTTCATTAGACTCCCTAAAACATCTAGAGTCCATTTTTCTATTGGGTTGTAGTAAATAACCTTACTATGTCAACACACTTCCTTACCATTAGATAATATTTATTTATTAATTAGCATGATACGATATACATCCAGGAAGTGATAAGGTTTCATAGAGTACCAAATTCTGTGGTATCTAATCAGGATATTTGGTTTACTTCAATGTTCAGGAAAAGTATTATGAAGGATTTGAATACAGAGTTGAGTTTCAGTACAACATATCATCCTCAGAAAAATGATGTGCTTGAGACAAAAATTCAAATGATGAATGATATTTCTAGATCTTATTCTCTGGATTTCAAAGGTTTTTTAGATGAATAACTTCCTTGAATCATGTTTTCTTACAAAAATAGCATTCAATCAAGGATTCAGAGGACTCCTTATGAATACGTCCTTGGAAAAAAGTGTTGAAATACTTCATGATGGGATGAAGTTAGAGAATGAAAGATATTGGGAAATGATCTATCTATGGAAATGGACGATTAATATAGAGACATTTAGAATCCCACCTGAGTTTATATGAGTTGATAGAGAAGTTATAATAATAATCGTATGAGAGATCTATAGTTTGTAGTTGGTGAAAATGTATTCCTATGTATATATCCATGGAATACGTTTATGATGTTTAGAAATAAGTGAAAGCTAATATTTTGTTATATTGATACTTTAGAAATTATTGACCTTATTAGGATAACAAATTATCATTTTTAACATCCATTAATTATCAGTCAAGATGATGATATGTTCCATGTATCTCTTTTAATAAAGTAAATACCTGATCCTTCACATGTACTGAACTCAGATGTCATACTTTATATATAATATCAATCTTATGAGAAAATATCAGTTGAGATTATAGATTATAGAGAGATAGTGAAATTAAACAAGACCACTCACCTGGTCAACGTTTTTTGTAGAAACCATTAATTAGAGGAAGCCACTTGGGAACCTAACGATGTGAGGAAACAATGATATCCTCAATTGTTTGTATCATAGATATATAGTTTTGATTGTCAAATTCATTTTAAATGGGGTAGAATATAACAACAAAATAATTTATGATATATTTCACAATAAATATATTTAATGTCATTCGTGGATTGGGATTTGTTAAACATATATTCTTAATTAATGATAATAAAGAATACAGTTATTTCCTAGCCATTAGACATGAAGGTATTCATAACACTACATAAATTATGAAAAATTTATCATTCATTGGTTATCAAAATTTTAAAAATGCAATAAAAATCATTTGAAAGTAAAATATATTTTTTTATCCTTTTATACACGTAATGTATTTTTATCTTAGTAAATTAAATTAGTCACTTTTCATGAAATCTTTTTATTGGCATGAGATAAGAATAAATATCCAGTTTCATGCATAAAAATGTGTTTTTCTAAACAATGATATCAATTTTATTCTATACACTTATTTTAAAATGAATATATATCACATATAGAAATTAAATTCTAAAAAATGGATCCCATATTTGGAATTATGAGTTCCAAAATTTTTAAATATGCCACTTTTACTTTTTTCATATTGAATAGTAACATTGGTAAATTTTTGTCACCTCATTAAGGGTAAAACCAGTAAAATAAAGTTAAAATATTGGGATAAGGATTAAAAAATTATATAAAACTATAATTTAAACTAATTTATTATTTTATTTTATCCATTTACCCCCAAAACTCGAATATGTGGTTACTTGGTTCCATATTCCTATGATTATGACCCTTAATTTTATTTAAGAAAATAATAAATAAAAAATTCACTCTCTTAAATTAAATATCTCTAGAATTTTTAAAAATGGAAAAAAATTGGATACATTCAGTTATAAATGTTTATTTGAAATATAAAAATTTTTATAATAATAATTTATTTATAATTTTTAGTGATCGGATAATTACCTTATATTCTTACATAACAACAACATAATATATATTTAATTAATAGAAAAATAAAATAAACGATTTTAAAAATAATTAAAGAAATAAAATTTGATAGATTATTGTGTTACATAATTTTTATAATAAATATAACAGATTACTGATATTTTAATTGATTATATTCAAATTTATGTTCATTCATGATGTTTTGAATGAAAATTAAATGAATAATGTAAAAAAATAAAAATAATAAATTTTTATTTAAATAAATTTTTATGAAATTATTTAAAAATAATATGAATATTGAAATAAGAAAATATGGATATGTTATTTTATAAAATTTTATCATTTTATAATTTATTAAACAATTTTGACCTTATATGTATAATTATAACCCATTAATATAGTAAAAGTCATTACCACTGTTTAGGATAAAATTACTAAACCAAGGGCTTAATAAAAAATATAAGGTTGAAAAAGACACCAAAAGATTTCTAAATACCATTAGTTTGGGATATTTATATCTTATCCTCCTTTTACACCAATCCAAGTCGATTTTGAAGCATGATTCTTGAGAATAAATAAATTATATTTTAATTTTTACCTTTAAAAGAGTGTCCCTCCCCTCCATTATAAAAGGGAACATCTAACCCAGTCTTCCTTTAGACTTTTAAGAATTATAATTTAAAAAATACCATCCATAAGGACTTATTAGATTTATTAAAAAACTAAATATATCTTATGTTATTTTCAAAATTACATCCTTTCAAGGTTGAATGTGTAAGCTAAAATAGGGTTCTAAATGAAGTGGTATAACTCTAAACCGAGCATTTTTTATTTTATTTCTTCTTGAAAATATTATAAATACTAGGTATCCATTCCAAAATAATTTATTTGTTATCTAAAATATAATTATAATCATTATTATTATGTAACAACCATTATACACCTTCTTTCCATATCATATAAAGTAAAAACATCTCTCATTCGTATGTAAGGTTTATCATTTCCACATAATGGTGTAACTTTTTTTTCCATCACCACTTTTCTAGGATAGTTATAAGGGCATATTTAATAAATATATATATGTTATTTATGATAATATCATTATTATTTAAATTTTAATTATTATATTATTTTCTTTTACTCCATCCATCAGAAAATTGAAGCAAAATTTAAGTGAACATATGACCTATTATCTCCATGAATGGTGTATCACTTATTTCCATCTCTAAATTTTATATATGACTATATATATAATTAATATTAATGAGATTTATATCATCTTTATAATTCCATATATGATAGAACTATGATCATACTATAATGATTGAGATTTCCTAACAAAAACATGAATTAAAAATGTAGCAGTTACCACCTATAACAATTATTTTAATGAATAATTATTAACCAATGGGTGATAAGATGATATAAGAAAATAATATATGGTAGGATATATAATATTTTGGCTTTTAATACATATATAATAATAAAATATTTTTTATATAATATTGTTTAATGTGTATGAAGAAATATAATACTTGAGGTAAGTGTTTTAGGTTTCAATATATTTGTTTATTATTATGATTATTTATGATTAAGTTTATATAATGAAATATTACCATTGGATTATCAATATTACAACTAATCTTTTTTTACTATGGTTATTTCTGTATAATACAAATTTTATTTTATTTTTTCTTTATTTATGTACTCAATATATTGAAATAATGTTTTTATGTTAAACTGCATTAATTTATCTCTTCGGTAAAAAATAAATTTTCTCCTATATAAATGTTTTATGAAAATGGATTCAAGAAATTTTTACTATTATAATATTATCAGTTAAATTCATTTTACATGTATTTTAGTTTTTAAATTTTTTCAAAAGGTTTATTCTTTTCATTTTTTGTACAAGGTATATTTTCAACATTTTTATAAAAGTATAAAAGGAATATTTAATTCCCACTTATATAAAATGAACAAAATTTCCTTCCATAATGACTAGTTAATTTTTTAAAGCTTCCCATACGATTTTACAATTTAATTTCCAAATAGAATTTTTTTATTAATATTTTGGAAAATTGTAGATTTTAAATAGGTTATTTCAAGTGAAAAGTGTGTTTTCATCAAGAAATATTCTCTATTATCTTTTAAATACATTTTTATAAGATTAAACCCTTTATTATTACGTAATATTTCTTAGGGATATGATCCTATGATACAATTTTTATTCTTTTTCTTTGTGGTTTATGATTATGATGACAAGATGTTTATTAAATCCATTCCACTTCCATGGTTTTTAAAATGATTAAATGATTATATGTTTATGAAACCCATTTATTTTCCAGGGGTTACGCCATGATAGAATTTGTAGAAAACCCATTTCTTTTCCTTGGGTTATGATGTAAAGAATTTTTTATCAAACCTATTTCATTTTTATTGGTTATTCCATGATATAATTTACATGAAACCTATTTTTTTCATGGATAGTTTTATGATGAATGTTTTATGATCTTGTTAAACACATATATAGTAACTAAACCGTAGTAATCCTAGATCCAATGTCTACTACCATAAAATTGGTATGAATATAATGAATCAAATCATGTTGTATAAAGAGTTTAGTATTCTGGGTAAATTAGATACATACATGAGTGAAATACAATATGGTTAGTACAAAACCTAAAATCAACACTACTAGTTCTTCATTAATATTTATTCATCAAAATTTTTAAATAAAAATTTAAATTTTAAGCAGGACATTGCGTAGGTCGGTGGTTGGAATGAAACCCTTATCGTCTGTTGGTCATGGGTTTAAGTCTAGTGTAATTTATAGGATTTATAGGTTGAAACTTGAGATACATTGATTCCATTTATAATACCATATTAATATAATTTTCAAAATAAATATGATATACATTCTTGAAATAAAGTCAATCAATAAATATCATTTTAACAAATGTTTTCAATGCAACCTCAGTAAATTAATAATTCATCCATTTTATTTCTATGTACGTCCTTACTTGTCCAATGTTTTACCCCTTATAATAGGGAATTTTATAAAACCAAAAACCATTGTGTGAGAATAAATTATCATAATGGAAAAACAATCTAATAATTTTTAGGATTTCTAAATCATGAAAATTTATTTTCAATGTTAAGAAACCTCAGTTTAAACCATGGTCATTCATTATCATTATCTATTCAAATACATCATAATTATTTGTATATAAAATTTGAATTATCCCAAGTTTATCCCAAAGTAGTGTAAAACCAGGTGCGTAGTAAGACCTGTTGTCGTGTACTAGGTTATGCCAAGTCAGGCCCAACACAACATGTCAGAGTCATTACTTCTAGGTAGATCTATTCCATAAATACACTCACTTTTAGTATCCAAAAAAGGATTCATTTATAGAAAGAGTCATATAATTTATAATTTTACAAAATTATTTGGTTTTACTCTATAATTATCCTCAAATTATACCTTAGGGTTATGTTCTCTAATCCTTGTTTTTTTAAAATCTAATTCCCAAGGTTTCTACTGAATATTCTCTGATACCAACTGTAGGGACCCGACCCCAGAAAGCCTAAGGCATATTACTATTACATTAATTTAATTACAAGGAATAAAATCCAAAAGGATTGAATATATTAGTAGTCTTGGTAAACCCAATACATACATGAGTGTTTTACTAAAAATGAAAAACATAAATTATGACATATTTTTCTTCCTTTCGAGGATAACATTATTCCATATAGTGTATCCTTGCACATATATCTTAGTATACTTTTTGGATTACTAGGGGAAGGAATCATAATGAGGGTGAGATAAAATTCACAATAAGGTAAAAATATAGTAGAAGAAATAATTAAATAATGAGAGTCAATATGGAAAGTTAATAACTAAGGGCACATTCCATGTAATCAATAAATAGAGAAAGGAGTTCATAAACAATATGGGATGGAAAATAAATAGAGACACCTACCATTAAAATAACCAGATAAAGAAAAAATATATATAAAGGTAATAAGATTAAAACACATGTCACTTAATCAATATACTAATAATAAAATGAATCCATAAATATTTTCATATTTAAAATTTCATGGATAATAAATATTGAATTAAAATAAAGACACTTCATAATTATTCAATAACATGTCTCAAGCACATGAAAACATATACCATCAATACCATTCATAATATGCTTTAAAACTATATGTAGAAACCCATTAAAGTTTTGTATCATATTTTTCTATTGAGAACCTATCGATGCATCGAGGGGTGACATAACGTTTGGGCCCCACCCATCACTACATGTTCAAAGAATTCCTCATCCTGAGTGATCGATTTATTTAATAAAAAAACATTCCTTATCAAATATCCATATTGAATAATGAATAAATATTTTTAAATATTTTCCCAAATAATAAAATGACATTTAAAGTAAAAATTGTATGAAAAATAGTATAGAATTCAGGAAATAATCATATCCATATAAAATGATATGGATATTTTGGGAAAATTCAATGTCATATTATTATAGAAAATTTAATTTTTCAAGGAAATTAAAGGGAATCAAGGATGATAATTTCAAAACTATAGTTTACCAAATTAATAATAAACTATCCACATAAAGGTTAAGGATGATATGAATAAAAAATATCGCAAGTGAATTGAAAATAATGTGTTGTTTTAAATCATGAATAAAAATTCTATAAAAATATATTTTTAAATAATTCTTGGTGAAAATATGATTTTATGTTGAAAAACATTTTGAAAATAATTTTCTTTTAAAAATGATATCAAAAATGTTTTCTTAAAATAAATTAAACACATAAAATTTCAATTTAAGATTCAACAAAATTAAAACCCATAATTCTATTCATGTTGTATGAGGTAAAAAGAATATTTCATTTTAATTGTAAGATAGTTCAAAAAAAATTCATTGTTTAGAAAGTGACAGAAAAGTCCTCTTAAAAATTGGTAAACGAGAAAATGGTAAAATTTTATTTAATAAATAATTTTTTAATGTTAAAATTTATTTTGAAAACCTTTTAAGGAAACTCGATTTTTATAAGAAAACATGTTCTTTAAATAAACTGATAAATGAATTCAGGTTTTCTTGAAAACATTTTGTATGAAATTGTAAGTTTCAAATAGTGGGAAAATGGTACTATTATTTAATAAAAGTAATGAAACAAGAGTTGAATAAACTGAAAGTGTTCAATATAAAATGATCAAATAATTTCCTCTCATAAAAATTCAAGTGTAATTATTCCTGAACGAAATTATATTGTAATGTAAACCCATGAAAATATTATAATGTTTAAGTGAGAATTATTCAATGATTAGATTATGTGTGTCAACTATAAATCCACATAAGGATGTGTAAATACATCAATATATAGGTTAATTTATTATACCATTAATCATATAACATTAATTTCAATGAGGTAATTATAGAACTTATAGAAAACTAATTAGGTTATGAAATTCTTTTCCACATGGAAACTTTTAACTCAAATCCCCTTAGGTGAAATTATTCATATTGAACCTCAAAATATCACGAAGACTAAATGAATCATGATGTTATATAGTAAATTGGATGTATTTACAGAATATATATGAAATTTGGTGCTAAAAAATAATGTAATTTTTTTAGATAAAGTTAACAATCAAAAAAATAAGTGATATTGTAAAGATGTTCCTTAAAATCATTCTTTAGGAGAATAATATTTAATCATTCCAAAGTGTCCAATACAACTTTATAATATTTGAATAATAATATCAAAGAAGAAATAAAATTAAATGAAAATAAAAATATCATGATAATAAATTGGTTAATGATATAAATTGTCAACGGGTAGTATATACACCATATAAAAGAAACATGGTGCATAATAAAAAATATGTCTCAATAGAATGTATATTGAGGTGAAATCTCTTACCTTATGTTTCATTTTGTGTGACAAAACTTTATCCTAATTTATAATTATTTTAAGAGTGTTATTAATTTATTAAACAACCAAATTAATATTTGTTATATTATATATTATCTTCTTTTAATATCATTTTACTCATTATTTAATACACTTATATTATTTTCACTTTTTTGAGTGTTAATTGTCTAGGTTTTATAGTATATTTTGACTTGTTACTTTTTTATATCATTTTTTGATCATATAAATAATTTAAAACATAATTTAAATGTCACATATATTCAATATATATGTATTTAGATTAATATATAATAGTTGGAGAAAAGAAACGGAATGCACCGTTCATTGAGACGGTTGGGTGTACGTACGCATGAACTCTAATTTCAATTATTTTTAATTTAAAATGAATGAAAACAAAATGATATATATGTATAATATAATTGAAATATCATATATATTTCATATATATATATATATATATATATTATTTTTATTAAAACCATCTTTTATATGTTACATGTATAAGTTGAATGAGTCGCATCGCTTTGAGGTTGTGGTAGTCCACACTTCCACAAACGATGTTTTCATATTTACAAAAAATGGAAAGCATAATGGTATGTTTTAAAAAGTAATTAAATAAGGAAAAATATTTTATAAATATTTTATATATCATATATAAACTGAGTTACCATCATAATTACTACCGTGATATGTGGTAAAGAAATAACTAACAACATTATTATGTGTGGCGGTAGTTCACCGTACACATAAACGGTATGTTCATTTCCAATTAAATGTAAGTGTGTGTAAATATAGGTATACCAATTAACATAAAAATAAATCATTATATTAAAGATACATATGATTTTATAGAAGAATTGAATAATATTAATTTAAATAGTTTATAAATAAATAATACTAAGAGGTTGAAAAAGGATGTTACCTCTTAATCGGGTAACTCTTTTGGGTTTTAACCAAAGGGATTCCAAGGATTGATTTATGACCAAGGTGAGAATTGTAGTTTGATTATAGGTATTATTGGAGATATTTGTGAAGATTAATGTTAATCCAAAGTAACTTCTGATGTGTGAGGAAGTGGGAGGATTTCAAGTCTTTTTATAATGGAGGAGGATTGACACTCCTGTAAATTTTGGAAATAGGAATTTCACCGATGTTTTTCCTATTGAAAGTGTCTCCAATAATGATAAATATTCTATCAAATAGATTATATTTTCTAAATATGGTCATTCAATGGATTTAAGACAATTTTATATACCATTGTTTCCCTTAAGTTGATGGTTTAGTCCCTTACGAAACTTAATTTCCCCTTAATTGTTCAAATTAATTTTAATTAGTTTCAGTAATTTTTTTTCAAAAAATATTTTGACCATATTTGACATTATAAATAATACTGATTATAAATATGGAATAATTTTTTCGGAATTGTAATCACATAATTGGCATAAATTAATTTAAAATTAATCCCACAGACGAGATAACAATATGGGGTTTTGATGTAAAATGTCTAAAAGATTGCTTTGTTTTTATATCCAATTTCTATGTAAAATTAATTAAATTAAACTATATTGGATTAATTATTAAATAGTAGATATTATAAATAATTAAAACTAATTCAAAATATTATTTATCCATGTAAATAAATTTGAATTAAAATTCATTATTTTTCACAATTCATCATAAAAAGAAACATCATAGAAAAATACCAAAAATTAACTATAGCCTAATTTTTATGTTAAAATTTTAAAAAAAATGTTTATTCTGACATATAAGTCTCATAAAAGTTCTAAATAGTGTATTTTAAATAGGTTCTCTATTAAAAGGAAGTAAATTATATTTAATAAAAATATATACATTTTTGTGTAATATTTGGGTTGTTCTTATCTTATGAATATGAAATATATTAGGTGAATTTCAATATATTTGATCAAATATAATATATATATATATATTACACTAATATCACTCAATAATTGTAATTATATTAATTTTTTATGATTAAATAACATTGTGGGCGTAAAAATTGTTTTCTATAAAAATATTCCATTCATATTCAATTGGTTCTTATATTAACTTCTAATTAATTTGTATCCAATGAATTCATTTTATATTTGTATAAAACATATACTTTGATATTTCAGTTAATACAATTCATAACTACTAATATAATTACTAGGTTATGTCATATTATATTAAATAATAATATTTTAATAATATATCATTGTTCGGTAAAACTTGATCTTACGTGTAATGCAAGACATTGAAGAAACTCGTTGTTGTGTTTGATATACACTAACATAGTGTCACATTAATTGAACGAAATAAATTTTATTAAATTTATCAAAAATTGTTAATATGTTATAAATTATTAGTATATTGTATTCTCTTAAATCCTTGGTTTTATATTTCATATATTCTATCAAAATATTGTTCCTACACTGGATTTTCGGGGTGTTACACACCTGTATAATTTTCATTATGTGATAGGTGACGAAAAATTATATATCCCTCCAAATGCATTTGTTAAATATAGATATCTAATGAGGTAAAAAATATTAGAATGGGGATATAACCTAGTTCAGTAACAGACTGTCCAATATGATAATCTTGGTAATGAAGCATGACTAATAGGATGGAATGGAAAATGAACCCAATATAATTTGATAATATTGGAAGAGAGACTTGGAAATTAATAAAATGATTTTCTATGCTTATGTGTTGGCCAAAAATCAGTGTCTTTTTACAATTTTATGGTATCTTGGATCATGATATTTTATTCTTTTATGATTCATGTCTTATAAACTACCAATATTTATTACATGACTCATGATTATGATATATGATATATTGGGTATGGTTTTAGATTGTTAATATCATTTTTTCAAACTTTTATTCTAATGTTAAGATCATTTGATAATTGATATCTCCCTTGTTTACCCTTACTGAGCATATGATCTCACCCTTTCTAATGTTCCCCTTTCCAATGATATGAAGGTCGTTTTATAGAATTTTATCTATAATAAGGGTGAATGTTTTGAAGAATTAAATGGGAGGTAATGTAGATATTATATAAAAAAGTTGTTTACATATCCAAGTTTCTAAGGGTACGAGACCTATATGATTCTGATATAGATTAGTTTTTATGCAATGAATATTCATACAATAAGATTTAATATCTATATATGAAAATTATGGGTAACTATAATCTCAACACATGCCTCTTCTTAAAAAATAGGGTTAATAACTAAATTCTTTGAAAATATGAATATCATAGTGCTTAACTTTTTAAATGACGCAAATAATTCAAATAACATTTTATATGATAACCATCCTTTTCACATAACCCCTTTACAATTTTCTTTATCTTAAAATCCTATAAACATTTTAGTCCCATATTTCATGATTCCTTTATTCTTTAATTATATTTCCATCATTTCATGAAATTATTAACATGTTGACCTTTTTATATTTTTTTTCCATTTTCAAATTGAATTACCACATTTCATGATGTTTTTCACATATGAAGTATGCATCTATCTTGCATTTGTTTATTTTATTCACTGTATTGAGCTTCTCATGGTACTGTATGGTATTTTGTTTTCTATTTATTGGATATTCACTAGAAAGCACATCCTAATATGATATTCAAGAATTCTAAAACCTGGTTTATGAAATCCCTAAAAATTGAGAACATGGACTTTGATGACATTATTTGATTTAAAATAGATCACGTTTGAATGTTGAACAATTCCCTACATAAGCCTCGTATTACATCAGAATTTTACTCAGGATGTATATTATTATATATTTATAACGGAATATTACTGAGTGTTGAACAATAAAGGATCACCCCACTTTACAACCACTTCCCATTGAGAGCACAACACCACCCAATTCTTCTAATTCTACCATTACCCTGTGTTGTATCTCTCCTCCTACTCCACCACCTACCATTGGGTACAATTGATCTAGGATATTTCTTCATGATTTTAGAGATTATAACATATAACCTTCTTGGTTTAATGACTATTATTAATACCTTAATTAAATATATTTTTCCCTTTACTAAATTCAAACCACCAAGATATAAAATCTCCATTTCATCAAAAAAATAAATTGAAATGATTCCATTATCACTTGAAATTAGTAAACATTATATAAGTGTAATCTTCCATTAAATACTAGTTTTCAATGCTCATGAAAACTATGAGGGTTATCATAATTTTCAAATTAAAACATATAGTCTAAAGTTTTTTCAATAAATTTTTGAACCTCTAATCGATTCAGTATTATGATCAGCAAAAGAAGTTCTTCAGTAAGGGATATGCTATTCAGAGTTACATCTCCTCAATCATGAACTTATTTCCCAAATTATATATTATCAGTAATATTACGATGGTAGAAAATTCATTCTTCAATTTACCCTTTTCATGATAATCTTCATAAACCACGTGATATATATTTTTATTACTTTATTAGGTTATTCCACATGACGAAACACATGTGGTCATACTTATTGACAATAAATTAAACAAACATAATCCATTTGGATCTTCAATCTCCCAATTTTAATTTCTTTTCAATAATATGAACTCCTGTATAATTTTTATATAGATTAGTTTCAATGTGTATTCAATAATTATTTTCTCTCCCCGGTATTTATAATATATACAATAGTTTAATAGTAAGTTAAAGTTGACCCCTCTCTTTATTTAAAATAATTATCATATGTTATCCTTTATTCTCCCCTTTTATTTGTTCCCCTACTTTCCTAAGGGATAATAAATTCAGATAAATACAAATTTATCTTCTCAAGTGAATCACTGAATTAAATCACACTTATAAATTAGGCATTAATTAATAAATACTATGTCTAATTGAGTAATTATTTGTGTAGAAAATAAGGACGAGTAATATAGATAATAAAACTATATATTAACATTCCAACACATGATACCAAGCCTAAAAATTATTTTAGTATATAATCAATGGATTTTTAAAGAAATTAATTACCATTATTAATCTTCAGAAAACTCATGAAAAACATTCTAGTTAAAGAATATATTTCTCTACATTTCGAAACATTTTTTATCAACAATTACTCCACCTTAATCACTCTAATTAACATAATTCATAATAAAAATGAGATAATGATCATCATACCTCAAGGTTCAAAAATCATCAAGTACTATCCATGATTAAATATTTTTCATGAAATAATAAAACTATATAAGACTCTACAACTTCTTAGATCCCCTTAATGTATAATCTTTAGTAGTCTTCATCATTATTGGATTTATTTAATAATGAACACCAAATATAATTTTAATTTTAATTGATGTGTTGTATGGAGACAACATGATTGAAGTAAAAGTAAAATACTCAATAATTAATTTCTTTTGGTTGTTTTATAACTATCACAAAATTAATTTCTTTAGATATCCCACTAAATTTATGCATTACCATCAATTAACTATATATAATATAAAACAAAATATATACATGGTAACAATGTAGTTTATCCTTTTATTTTTAGTAATTAAAAAAGGTGTTAATTTTATTCTAAACACAAAATCTATTTTCTTTATAGCTATAGATTCCATAAATATTTCACCCTTGATTCTACAGATACCAATATCCTTGGGTGAAACAATCTTCGTGTTCTTTTCATTATCTTTATAAATGGAATTTTATTTTCCACCATATATAGTAAATCACATTCACCATTTTGTGCTTCATCTCTCTTCTTACCTATTTCATATTGTTTTATCCATATGGTTATTCACTGTTAAAGAACATGCTCAACTTTATTCTGGTATATGGAATCCTTCTTCAGGACATTATTTTGAGCACAATAATTCTATAATTCATTAAAGTTTTCTTTAATAATTCAACTTTATAACTATTTATAGAACTCTTCAATAGAATTTTTCACTACGGGAAAAGTCACTTTTTTCGACCGGTTATTTGCGACGGGAAGAAATCTCCTCGCAAATAACTCATCCAGGAAGCTATTTGCGACGGGAAAATTTCACCATTGCAAATAACCAATTATTTGTGACGGGTTTTCTTCTCCCGTCGTAAATAGTTTTGTGCGACTTGTGCGCCAAACCGTGCGAATATTATTTGCGACAGGGAGATGTCTCCCATCGCAAATAGTATGACGCGACTTACGCATCAAACCGCACGGCTTGCACGCCAAACCGCACAAGGCTATTTGCGATGTGATCCTGTGGAAAATACACACGTCGCAAAAAGACTGTCAGCAGGAACTATTTGAGACGGGTCCCGTCCCGAATAACCTTTTAACCGTCGACTGTAATTAATGCAGGTGAGGGTATTTGCGATGGGACCCGTCACAAATACCACCATTTGCAACGGGAAACCCGTCGCTAATAACCTCGTCCCAACTAATCTAACCTATATATACCCCCATCCAGTTTTTTCCAAATCATTCATATTTTGCTCTCTCCCGCTTTTCTTTCTTCAGTTTCGAAGAAAAACATCCTTTTAGTTGAAATTTTTTATATGATAGCAATCAGATGGCGTCAATATCTTCACAATATCAAAGTTTATGGTATTTATATTTTTTTTATATTAATTTTAATTTTTTATGTTAATTTTAATTGTTGTTTATTAGTTGTAATTTAATTAGATTTCAATTGATTTTTATTTATATTTATTTTTACTAAGAAATTGCTATTTTTTGTGATAATTATAAATAATTAGTCATAATTAATATTAATTAGATATAAATAGATATAATTAGTAAAAAATAGATATAATTAGCAATAAATATATATAATTAGCAATAAATAGATATAATTAGAAATAAATAGATATAATTAGCAATAAATACATATAATTAGCAATAAATAGATATAATTTGCCATAAATAGATATAACTAGCAATAAATAGATATAATTAGCAATGAATAGATATAATTAGTAATACTTAGATATAACTAGTAATACTTAGATATAATTAGTTACAATTAGATATAATATTAATAGGTAGATATAATTAGTATAGTTAGATATAATTAGCAATAAATAGATATAATTAGTAATAGTTAGATATAATTAGATATAATTAGTAATAATTAGTAATAATTAGTAATAATTAGTAATAATTAGTAATCATTAGTAATAATTAGTAATAATTATTAATAATTAGTAATAATTAGATATAATTAGTAATAATTAGTAATAATTAGTAATAATTAGTTATAATTAGTAAAAATTACTAATAATTAGTACTAATTAGTAATAATTAGATATAATTAGATATAATTAGATATAATTAGTAATAATTAGCTATAATTCATAATAATTAGATATAATTAGTTATAATTAGATATAATTAGTAATAATATGTTGTAATTAAGAATAATTAGCTATAATTAGAAATAATTAGCTATAATTAAGAATACTTAGCTATAATTAGGAATAATTTTCTATAATTAGGAATAATTTTCTATAATTATCTATAATTAGCTATAATTAGAAATAATTAAGAATAATAAGCTATAATTAGAAATAATTAGAAATAATTAATAATAATTAGTAATAATTAGTAATAAATAGTAATAAATAGTAATAATTAGTAATAATTAGTAATAAATAGTAATAAATAGTATTAAATAGTAATAATTAGTAATAATTAGTAATAATTAGTAATAATTAGTAATAACTAGTAAAAATTAGTAATAATTATAAAAAATTATTTATAATTAGCAATAATTAGTAATAATTAGTAATGATTAGTAATAATTAGTAATAATTAGAAATAATTAGTAATAATTAGCAAAAATTAGAAATAATTAGTAATAATTAGTAATAATTAGTAATAATTAGGAATAATTAGCAATAATTAGCAATAATTAGCAATAATTAGCAATAAATAGCAATAATTAGCAATAATTAGAAATAATTAGATATTATTAGATATTATTAGAAGTAATTATAAATAATTATAAATAATTAGAAATAATTAGATATAAATAGCAATAATTAGCAACAATTAGCAATAATTAGCTATAATTAGCATTAATTAGCAATAAAAAATTATATTATCAATATTCACCAAATAACAATATTAAAATTACTAAAATAATAAAAAATTTATAAAATATCTAAATTATTAATATTCGCAACGGGATTTTCTATATTCTTAACATGTTCAAATCTCAAAGAGTCACTAATTGTCAGGTTATGAGTAATAAACAGTTTGTGTCAGCCATATCCAATGTAAACTCTATAATTGTCCTTGCATGGTTGATCACCTTGCAAGTTCTGTTTCAATAGGACAACCCAAGTCATGCCCTTCTTATCTATAAGAATTATCTCACATGAGTCTTTACATAGACAGTTCTTCCATGAAAATTTAAGGGAAAGATACTGATATCCCTTCAAATTTTTAAGGAAGAATGATCTATGTAAAGCTTCATGTGAGATGATTCTTAGAAATGAGAACATCATAACTTTGGTCGTCTTATTGAAACACTACTTGCGAGGTAACCAACCATGCAAGTACAATTATAGAGTTTACATTGGACATGATTGACACAAACTTTTTAATGTGCATGACTTGACAATTGACGACCCTTTGAGAATTAAACATGATAAGAATATAGCAAAGCTTGTTGCGAATATTGATAATTTTAATACTTTATAAATTTTTTATTATTTTAATAATATTAATATTGTTTTTTCTTAAATATTGATAATATAATTGCTTTTTATTAATAATAATTAGTAAACAAAATCTTCTAGGATAATGATGGGAAAATTTGTAATCATATCCACAACGATGATTACCAAGTTTTCTTTCATTATTCAAGCAGTTTTCTTTTTTCTAAGTATTGCTACGTATTTTTTAATTAGTAATAAATAGTAATAAATAGTAATAATTAGTAATAAATTTTAATAATTAGTAATAAATTGTAATAATTAGTAATAATTAGTACTAATCAGTAAGAATTAGTAATAATTTGTAATAATTAGTAATAATTTTTAATAACTAGAAATAATTTGGAATAATTAGAAATAATTAGCAATAATTAGCAATAATAAGTGTGATAAAGATGCAATTAAATGACCCGTCAGACAAAAGAGTAGCCATCAATACACTAGAAATTTTGTTGCCCTTAATTAATTATAATTATTAAGTAGTTTTAATTATTTATATTCTTTTTTAGATAGTGTTTTTATAATTTCAAATTATTCAAAAACAGTGATGATTTTGTATTTTATGTAGAAAAATATGGAACATAGAAGTCGACATTATTCATTATTAGATGATCGAGCTTGGATAAATCAGAGATGAAATACAAAAGGTTCTGGTTTAAATCCTGTATATATTGAGGGTGTTAAAGCTTTCTTAGCATTTGCATCATCAAAACCAGAATATATTTTAGAAGGCACAATTAAGTGTCCCTGTAAAAAATGTGCTCTGAAAACATTTGACACATTTGAAAAGGTTGGGGGACATATCTTGTGGTTTGGTTTTCAACCAGATTATGTTTTTTGGTATCAAAACGGTGAACACAGTTCCAAAGCAGATCCTAATAACTTGATTACAGATTCATCACAGTTTCAAAATTTAGTACATGAGGTTTCAGTTCCATCTGTTCAACAAACTGAAACTAATGATGATATTGATTTAACTCCTGAGATGAAACCATCCAAATTTTATGAGGTGTTGAGGTCTGCTGAGGATGCATTATATCCTGGTTTCGAGATAAGAAAATTAGAAGCGGTTGAAAAATTTATGGCTTTTTAATCAGATAATGTAATGTCAAATAACTATTTTGATCAGATATTTTCTTTGGTTAAAACACTATTAACTAAAGGAAATGTGTTGCCTACAAATTACTATGAGAGAAAGAGGTTAATTTGTAATCTGAGCCTTAGTTATCCTAATATTAATGCATGATCAAATGATTTCATCTTATATTCTGGAGAAAATGAGTCATTGGATAGTTGTCCCATATGTGGAAAATTGAGGTATAAAGAAGATCAACCAGGGATGTCTAGATTGATTCTAGTAAAATAGTTGAGATATTTCCCCCATACACCCAGGTTGCAGCGTTTATTTACGTCTCAGAACACAGTGTTAATGATGTCATGGCACAAAACCAAGATTTCAACTGATAAAATCTCAAATCATCTATCTGATGGTGATTCATGGAATCATTTTAGCCGTCTTCATCCGTCTTTTCCTATAGAAGCCCAAAACATACGATTGGTTCTTTCTATTAACGATTTTTGTCTGTTTGGTTCTTATGATAGTCAGTATTCATGTTGGCCTATCTTTATAACTCTGTATAATTTTCCTCCATGGATGTTGATGAAGGAGCCTTATATCTTTTTGACTCTATTAATCCAAGGAAATCCGAAAAGAAATATTGACGTTTATTTGAAACCATTGATTGATGAGTTAAATGGATTGTAGAGTTATGGTGTTAATACATATGATGTTGCTACGAAACAAAATTTCATATTAAAAGATGCATTGATGTGGAAGTTAGTGACTTTCTAGAATATGACATGTTATCTGGTTGGAGTACACATGGTCCGAAATCATGCCCTTACTATTTTGACTGTCACTGTAGATTTCTTCCAACATATCATCCTTTTCGGAGGAAAAAATCTCATTTAAGAAATGGAACAATTGAAATTGATGAACCTCCAAAGATGATCTCAGGTACAGAGTTAAACTCATTTGTATTTTCATTACCCATCATCACATTTGGACCAACAGTAAACCAATAGAAAATTCATGTCTTTGGGAATGAACATAATTGGATAAAATGAAGAATTTTTTTGGGATCTTCCATATTGGTCTGATTTGTTGGTCTACCACATGTTAGATGTTATGCATATTGAGAAGAAATGTTTTGATAATTTATTTCATACAGTTTTGGATACACCAGGTTAGACCAAAGATACTGTAAAGGCATGATTATATCTTGCCCAAATTTGTAGGCGACCAGAACTTGAAATATTTGAAAATGTCAGATCACAGAGGTCAATGAAGCCAAAAGCATCTTATACACTGTCCAAAGAGAGTCACTTATTATTTTGTCAGTGGATTGCATATTTGATACTTCCATATGGCTATGCTTCAAATTTGGGCAGATGTGTTAAAAATAGTTATATTTTTGGATTAAAATGTCATGATTGTCATGTTATACTGGAAACACTTATACCGATTGGATTTAGAGGTTCGCTGAATTCTATTATTTGGGATTCAAAAATAGAAATATCATGTTTTTTCGAGACATTGGTGCAGCGACAACAGACTATGATTCACTAAGAAAACTAGAAGAAGATGTTGCTGTAATTATATATAAACTGGAAAAAATCTTTCCGCTGTCTTTCTTTGACTCAATAGAACATATCATATTACATTTTCCAAAAGAATCTAAATGTGGAGGTCCATTACAGTTTTGATGGATATACCCATTCGAGAGATGCATGAATAAATTGAAGAAAAAAATACGTAACAGTGCATCAGTTGAAGGCTCAATTTCTGAAGCTTATTTGAAAGAGTAAATTGATTTTTTCTGCTCTCACTATTATGAATCTCAATATACCTCAAAACACAATCGCATGGGACGAAATGTGGGGAATGTTAATGATGAAATGGAAAATAAATTAACAGTTTTTAGTCAGACAAATATTGGTTTTGGTGGAGTTCATGAACGATGGATTTCAGATGATGAACATCACAGAGCTCATACATACGTTATTCTCAATTGTGAAGAAATGAAATCATTTGTCATATGAGTGCTTCTATCACTTATTCTATAATTTATGTTACAGTGTTTAAAATTATTTTATTTGTAGGTTATATGATAATCGTATCAAGAAACAACTTCCACAAATTATAGCAGTTCTCTTGAAGAAAGCTGATAAAAAAAATTTGTCAATGGTTTCAAAAAAATGTTAACATAAATTATTGATGGTTTAATATCAATTCTGTTTGTAATTTATTATATTGATAATTGTTTTAAAAAAATTTAGGTGTCTCAATATGCTGATAAAATAGATAATCGACTGTGTATATTCAGTAACCCACTATCCAAAATGGTTAAATCTTATAATGCATATGTGGTGAAAGATTTTCGATTTCATACACATGCATATGGGGAATAAAAAAACAATGAACAGTGGAGTTTGATTGAGAGAATCACATCACAAAGAAACTGAAGTTATCCTTTATGGAATTTTGTATGATATTATTGAGCTTTGTTATCTAGGACCGAATTACATAACAATGTTCAAATGTCGGTGGTTAGATACTGTGAGAGGCTTGAGTGTTCATCTGACTCATGGAATCGTCGATATTAAATATATAAGTCTTTTTGAAGTAAATGAACCATTTTTACTATCTCAATAGGGACATCAAATTTATTAAGAAGATTAATCTTCTACTTCAAGAGAATTAAGTGATTAGTGGAGCATAATAAATATGAAATCTTGGGAAAATCAGTTTACTCAAAATGAATGTGGTTCTGCTGAAGTGGATGAAATTGAATTTTTTCAAAAGACTATTAAAAATACATCTGATTCACAAAGAGACATGAATATTGATGATGACACCCCACGATTAAGGATCGATGATGATGAATATGTTAATGATTTTACAAATAAATTTGAAATGACAAGAGATTTTGAAACTGAAACTCATAAGGATATTGATGATGCATAGTATGAAGATGAAGACATTGACATTGACATCTATGGAGAAGATGATGAAGTTGAACATTGACACAGATAAATGCAGATTATAATCATAACTAATATATATCTATATATAATAGTTATTTTCAACTATCTGCTAAGAATAATAATTTTTTGTTTCAGATGGACCCTGAGCTATTTCTCGAGTTGCAGGAGGCTGACCTACCATTGGATGAGGGGGATTTTGGATCATATGACCCTCAGCCTACTGGCTGTTCGGGGGTTACATGGAGGGGGTGCAATCTTTCATGACTGATGATTCCTGACCCTATCCTCGAGCGACTTTCACATCTTGGTTTCGATCCACACACACAGAGGTATGGTAACTAGTATATTTTAGTTATATTTCATTAATTTATTTATATATATACTAATTTATTTATTATTTATTCATTTTTCACAGTTTTGAGCATGTTATTATTGGATAGGGGAGTACTATCTTGTGCAATAATTTTTCTCATCCATGGATCACATGGGAACAGATTCTCGTTGATGTGTGACACGACATGTTCCATCATTGGGTGTTAGGTAAATAAATAATATTTATTTTAAAATTTATTTTATTAACAACTTGAGAATATAAATTATTTGTAGGGTTTATGGTATCCTATCAATGATAGTATGCGTGGCGCTATCCATGGGGAATGATAGGTTTCTATGTGTGACCATTTTCATCAGTTATTTCACAATTTGAGAACGACAACCATTAAGAAATTAGGGGTGACAGAATTTGATGAGTCGTGTAGAGCCCACCGACTAGAGTACTTATAATCTCAAGTTTGGGATGGATTATGTTTATAAGAGTTGGGTGGTGAATTTCATAGGAGATCTTCAGTGGGATGACAGAACTGGGGGAGACAGGAGGTGACACATCGAGCTGGTAGTCGTACATTCAGTTCGCATAGAGTAAATCTAGTAAGTATATTTTTTAAATATTTTATAAAAATTTAAATATAAATAGTTTATTTAATATTTCTATAGGCAGTTCGGCATCCCGATATTATGAGGTTTGACATTTATCGGAGGATGTACGGTGATCCAACCACTGAAGATATTAGAGGTGATCGCCAGCGTTAGATTGTGTTTAGTATTATTTTTTCTGTTTCAAAATTAACTAAATATAATATTTTCACAATTTTAATTTTAAATTGCAATTGAAGTAGTCATATGAGGCTATGACCTCTTAGACACAGGTTGAGGATTAGGATGAGACGACTGAGTAGACCAGAGCTCGCCATTTCGATTAGGTGGCATGGATGCATGCGACTCAGTATGGCTTTGAGAAGGGAAGAGTAGTTGGTATCAACTCTCATTTGACACATGATACTTATTATGGTACTGTTGTGATGTCGGTGTCCAGCTCGAGAGGAGATCGTGGAGAGGAATAATCTTCTGGCTCACATTATCAGGAGCAGTTGTGAGATTAGGCTAAGCTTATAGAGACTTTGCAGAAGTAGCAAGAAGAGATGTGTCGGTAGCAGCAGCAGCAAAAGCAGTATTATGAGGAGCAGATGCGTCGATGGAAGCAGCAGCAGCAACAGCATGAGGAGGAGACGCATCGATGACAGCAGCAGCATCATGAGCAGATGGATTACATGCACTGTCTGACTCGTAGTTTAGGGATGGAGTTTCCTCTACCGGCTCCTTCTGATCCTCCACCTCCTCCAGAAGACAACCCCCAGTGATTTATTTATGTTATAAACATTTGAATTTAATATTGTAATATGAATTATTAACATTTTCATCCTTTTATATTAGTTAAAATATTACATAATTTAATTTTTAATAATTTTTATTTTTTTATATTTTTTTTGTGAATATTGTGAATTTTAATATTTTTTATTTTTTTATTCTTATAATAAAAGAAATATTATTTTTTCATTAATTGTAATTTTATTAAATTTTATTTTTTTTAAAATTATTTTATTATTTGTGACTGGACTGTTTGCGACGGGTTCCCGTCCCAAAGTGTCTAACTAAATATTTTTAAAAAAATATTTGTGACGGGACTACTTGCTCGTCGCAAATACTTTCTTGCGACGGGCTCGTCGTATAAAGTTTTATACGTATATATTTTTTGCGATGGGACAAGGGCCCATCGCAAATAGTTTTTTCGATGGGACCATCTCCAAAACGTTTATGTATATATAATACATATAATCATAGGCTTATTTGTGACAACGATGTTTCCCGTCACAAATAATATTTTTTGTGACGGGCCCATCGCAAATAATTGTATTTGCGACAATGTTTTCTGCAACGGGATATTTGCGACAGGGCACCGTCGCTAAAGTCTATTTGCGTTGGGATCCCATTGCAAATATGCCATCTAAATTACCAATAATTCTATTAGTGTTGGTAATATCATTTACAAAACCTCTCATGAAATTTGATAACTTCATCATTGATTTAATGCATTAAAACAACACTAATATATCTATATTTAATTTTTTTCTTTTGTTTCATTAGATTGATTCCAATATAAATTATATTTTTGTTATAATTACATTGATACATGTTATATCCATCCCTACATAAATAAAATCATATCTTAATTCATGTATTATATTTTTCAACATTATTTTTTAGATCATCTTTTTAAAAACATTACTTTTTTTTAATCCCAAGAAAGAATTTTCTAATTTCCTCGTTTTTTTATTTTTATATTATGGTTATATCATCACATGTGTAAAAGATTTGATATTTATTGGTACATGATATCACCCTTTAGGGTTGTTATAACTATGTTTTCAATAATCACAAAAGTATTCAAACCATTAAAATCCTTTCATTGTAGAAATATTTACCTTCTTTTGTGAACCTTATTTTTGGTTAAATAGAATTTATTATAAATAAAATTATGTCCACACCTTAAAAAAACAAATAGATAAAAATTAACAATTGCATCAATTTTGAAACATTTTGGCAGGTTTTAATATTATTCTTATTTGGTACATTAAAAATTTTCCTTTGTGTTTTCTATGAGGATAGAAAATTGTGCCACTTTTTATATCCACCATTGCTAATGTAGTTGTTTTTTCTGAAATATTCATTTCCAATTTTTTCTATAATTTTTTTGAAAAATACAATTGGCATCGAAAAAGTATTAATAAATTCAAAAAATTGTGGGAAAGTTTTTAACTCTTTTCATGAATTTATTGTATATTTTCCCTTAGATAATTTGCAGGTATTATGTCTAATAGAATGATACTTTTAAGAAGTAAAACTATTTTCCTAATTATTATTTGTTGGAATTATTATTTTATCTTCATGGGATGTTTCTGACTATGTCACTTTTAGATTTTTCAATTTGAATTTCATCTTATGATAATTTATTTTGAAGGAAATATTCTCATCCTTGATCTATTTCAATCCACACTCTAATTGAATTTTCATTTTTAAATATGATACTCTTTCTCATTGTTCTCTTCTTGTAAATTCATTCTCCTTTACTTGGATAGATTTTATTTCCAACCAATATTTCTCAACCCAAATGATTCATTTACAGGTTTCTTCCTATACATGGATTATTTCTTGAAAACATTATTAATGAAATCATTCTCATAAACATTCCTTTGAAATAATATTTTATCTATGGAATTTTGCCATAGAAATATGATATATATATATATTATTCATTATCTTCTACAAGTCTATTGAGATTATTTCATTATTGAAACCTTTTAGTCTATGATTATTCCATTACAATAACTTCCAACTCGACCCATGATATCTCACCCTATATACCATTTTTGTATGTAAGTATATACATCCAAACATAAACTAGGATATTTATCAAAATTTACTTTAATTATATTTAAAAATAATAGAGATATTAAATATTCCCCTTCAATTCAAAACAGGTACAAGAATCCTCATGAGGATAACTATCATAAAATATAAAAGTTAAATTTACACTGTGAATAATTTAATCTAATGATGTATTCTCTTTAGGTTTTGAATTTTTTATCAACATCATTACCTCTTTATTCTATTTTCTCTATAAGGATTTAGCAAAAATTTCTATATTGGTGATGAGATATAAGAGAAATAAATTTTATATATAAGGATTCTATGAATCATTTTGAATATGTATTTAATATGTTTGATATAAAACTTGATAAGAAAAATATGTATCCAATTAGTGGGAATTTATTATCTAATACCAATTTATATTTCCAGTGGATCATATAGTGATTCTGAGGGTGGGGGGAGGTCAATTAGGTGTCACCAATATTAATAAAATTATTTTATATTAAAACTTACTATTTTTATATTTAGACCTATTCCACATATTGGGATGAGTGGATATCATACATTCTCAAAGACATCCAAACCATATGAAATTTATAATGTAAGTGAAGCATAGAACATGTTATTTTTACAAGGTTCAACCATAGTGTTAGTGAATACATCCTTACTTTTTTGGGTTAATTTTGAAAAATAATATTCTCTAATATAGTCAAAACTGAATTACAATTGGGTTTGGTAGGGTCAACATACAAATCCCAAATATTCATTATATTAGACATGTGAAGTGTTATTTATACTACCTCCTAAAATTATGACAATATTATATAGATTCCCAACACTCATCAGTCTACTCACTAGTATGGGCATTGATTATATTGGCAGCCTCATGTATTCAGTGGTTCTCCTTATGATGAAATCTTAAATAAGATCTCCCTTAGGAAATCTGTTGATTTTTTATAAATCGAATGATTTTATTCCCAAAATAGAGGTCTTCAAATTCCATTTAGTGATAATATTAAACTACACAGATTTTGGAATGATAATCTTCTAAATATTTAGATAACTTATGTTTTAATTTAACTCCTTATAAAATCAAACAATTAACTTTATGATTCTCCTGAAACATTCAAGTATCTAAACACCAGAACATAAACAGTATTAAGTTCATTTTTAATTTTCCATAACATTCATTTCATTAAATTTTTGACTTATTATATTCTTTAATAACATCAATGTTTGGAGTATATCCACAATAAAATAGGGTATTAGTATTTCTCATAGTTTACTAAACTTTATGAAGTCCAATTCTTCCATGTTTTATCTTCTAGAATATCATATCAATAAATATTCATGAAAACATTGTCCATATAATTTTCATCAAGAGAACGTAATATATTTAATTCAATTCACAAAAATAATGCAGAAGGTATTGTCTCTGTGAATAGGTCAATAACTAAATGTATTTATCACAACTCATTTCACAGTAGTACACACTATACTCATTCTGAAATCTTTTTCAACTCTTCTTTATTGTTATTCGGAAATCTTAAATTTCATTGAACCCATAATCATCCACAAAACATATTTCATTTCATGGATTTATCAACTCTAATCTTGGGAAAATACTTTGATCATGATATTTTATTCATGAATACCTAAATTTGTTGCATGGTTTTTATATAACTCTTTTTATTTTTTTTATTGAAACTCTTTCACAAAATTTTTATGTAAGAAAATACACTCTTTTTTGTTTTTTGGATTATTAATTATTAGGAGTTGTTGACATTTTGTTGATATTTTTTTAATATTTATCGATATTTATGTTTTTATTAATAAAAAATCCTTACAATTTTTATATAAATTTATAATAATTAAATTTTCATATGTAAAATTATTTTTTATTGGATAAATATAATATATTATAACAATTTTACTTTGAAATTTTTGTCAAATGATTTCAAAATCACTATTCATCTTTATAAAATCATTTTTTATTTTGTTTTTTATTCTTCTATGAATTTTTTTACATCTTCTATGAATTTATTTTATTTAAATATTCCATTTGTTAATTTTCTACATCTTCCATGAGATTATTTTTCCACATCATCTGCGAATATTATATCCTCTATGAGTTCACCCTTTATTCCATGAATCTTTTATATGTAACTATTTTAAATACTTACATTCCTTGAATCATATATTTTATGCAACATGTTTCATCCATTTTGATTATTTAAATCTTCTATTCCCCATAAAACTATTAGGAACTTATCGTTTTAGGAATCATTGTATCTTTTGTAAATCAATGCATCTTCCATTAACCTCTTACTACTTATGTGCTAGCATCTATCATGAATAATTTAATATACTTCCAACATGAAATTTTGAATACAACCATCCATGTATCACTTAACATATACTTCATGGAGAATCCATTCTATATTATGTGATGCAACTGTGCATGCATTTTACTTCATCATTAAATATAACATTGAATCTTTCATGAGTTTCCAGTAAAGCTTCTCAATGTTTTACCAAACATCAAACAATTTGAAAGCAATCCTCATGTAGTACATCCTTGCAACAAGACCAACATCACCCGAACATAGATTCACCCAGAATTACCAATTTTATTGCGCAGTATTCTTCTAGAATTGATCTATACATAAATATATACGGTTCTCAACTCACTATTTTTTCAATATTTGTTATGTGCTTGAAAAAATTGTGTGAATAAATATGATGTATAGAATTTCTACATGTGTTTAATAGTATACTGAATTCCTGATATGTGATCAATCATGGAAACCTGTATGATAGATATATTAAATATAGGTTTTCAGTTTTATCCATCACAATCTCTCTACACTCATGGTCAATTCACCACTTTATTAATTTTTATAAAATATAAAAATACTCCATTTTTATATTTTTTTCAATTTAGAATGATTGAATAATAATTTTAGATAGTATACTTATTTTTATTATTTAAAAAAATTATATTAGTTATGTACTACCTATAATTTGTTTTGAATGTTACACATGTATTTTAATTGTAGTAAAATTTTATCTTCACTATTTTTTTAAACCAATATTTGACATATATTTACCAAAATTTAAATTAATATATTTTGAGTTGTTTTATTTGTTATATTCGTTTATAAATTAATATTTACGGGGGAAAATTTTAGTTAAACTTGTTTTATAATATTTAATATGGTGTAATTAAATTATGATTTTTTATTTATCTGTATAAATTTAAGGTATTTTTCAAAATTATAACTTTATTTTAACTAAAATACAATATTTGATATCTTAGGGATTTTCATTATCTTATTAGTATAGATACTATTTAAATTATTTAATGATGAATTACTTTTATTTTGAATTAGAATTTAGTATTTTAATAATGAGTATTTTTTAAGAATGATAATTTTAACTCTCTTTGAAAATTATGAAAACTACTTTTGATCTCTATAATAATTGTTATGATAATTATGGATCAGTTATTATTATTATTTTGAATTATTATAATAATTTTAATTTGTGTAAATCATATATAGATCCTATATGACTTACCCAGAGTATAATGGTGGTGAATGAGGAAACATATACCTTTGCGAACCAAAAATATTTACTATTAACTTTAAAGTGGTGTACAAACCAAGTACTATTAAAAAATCCATCCACCTGATACAAATTCATGTATTGGATGACATATTTATTGAATACTAATATTTCCTTAAAGACATCATCTAAATCATTTCACGATAATAGTAGGATATGACGAAACATTATTCATTGAGTTTCTCATAGTTATTTGAGTCTACAATTCTTTTTGTGATAGTTCAATATAACATCTCAAATGAATTGTAACATTGGAATACTATTTTTCATCAAACAATAATTATATCTCTTTGGGTTAGGAATCTGGGATTCTAAACCCAACTCATTTGGGTTGTGACTCCAAGATTCTAAAAGTCTGGATTGGTAAGAGATTCCTCAAAATTATTGTGAACCTTTATAAAAATCTTACTATATCTTTTTAGTTATACCTCCACTAGAATAGGTACAAATTGTATCAGGTTAAGACTTCCCATTAAAAATAATATAGTGAAATCACATCTCTCACTTTTTAGTGAGGTGTAACCGTATCATATGTCTAGTTCATATCAAACTATTATAAAAATTACCTCTATTGAATCATTATTTCTTCCACTATATTATCATCTTATTTGAATGATAATTAACTTTACTAGATAAATATGATAATTAATTTAGATAATTTAACCCATATATTTAAATTTTTAATAGTCTATTGACACCTTCTAGACCATATTTTATCTCTATCGTTTACCTAACAATTGGTATATGAGTGTGTTCCTTGAAAGGATAAATTATCCATTTTATTTATTTCCTCATATCAGACACCCAGTATCCATAATATTCTCCTCTTGTATATAGAGCATGTTGTTTATATTTTATTGTGAAATCTTGTTTATCCTTGATCTCATAGTCTAAATAGAAATATCATTGTAAGATGGAAGGAATGAACATGAACTATGCATGGATTCTTCAAAAGAAACCACATGATGAATATAATGAATATGATTAATAGTAGTATAGAATGAATGCATAACCCATGAAATTATCCATATAACACTACTATATCATGGAAAAACCATACAAACTACCAGAAGCTGTCCTAGATACTCTTATAAACAATGATGATGATAAATACATTTTTAATTACAAAGTATTAATTTTTTAATATTGTGAAATTAAAAGAAGTGTATCTAGTCTTGATTATTCATTTAAGATAGCTCATGTGATCTAGATGATTCTAAATATAATCACCAAGGCTCAGATAATTTAATTAAAACAAAATGTGTAATTCTCTATGATTTCTACCAATATTTCAATATGAATGAAGATGAAAGCATCAACCAAATGTTACACCAATTCAAAAGAATTTAAAACAAAATGAAGTCAATTTGAAAAATGTAGGTAAAAGATATCATTTTCAATAGTATACTTTGAGATCTACTCAATAGGTATCATACAAAAAAATTATCGATAGAAATAAAAAATTTAATGAATAAATATTGAGATAACTCAATAGATCATTAATTAGATACAAATTTGAGCTGAATATCATAATCTAAGAGGATAATTCAAAGAATAAAGGTGTCGAAATAAAATAAAATAAAATAGATTCCACAAATTACATTAATTTTTAATCATTAAAAAAAAGAAAACGAGATATAAAATTTTAACAATGGTTTAAAAAATAGTTTAAAGGTGTAGTGGAATAAATAAATTCTATATGAAGGATAATTTTAAGGGTGGTTGAAAGTATAAAGATAAAAATGAATATATTGAATTTATATAACTAACATGTTTTGAGTGTAGAAATAAGGAACACATAAAACAAATTTTTTTGAAGTTAAGTCATTTTTGAAAAGATAAAAATTTGATAAAAAGTAGAAAAGGGTGTCAATAACTTGAGAGATTTGTATGGAATAATTCAATTCTTTTGATGAAATAAGAAGTTAAAAAGAAACGAATAACCATTCCTTTATAGATTAAAATACTAAAGAGATTATTAATTATTTTTAGTATGGTTCATATTAAGTTGAATATGAATAACCTAACATAGAATACTCGATTGATAAAAATGAAAATTTACAAAATTATCTATTACGAATTGCTAATTTGTATAAAAATTTGTAGTAAAATATATGTATCTTTTCAAAAAAAATGAATTGACCTAAAAAAAATTATTTTAAATACTTATTCTTCTTCAAATGAATATTTTTCAATGAGTTATATTTTTTACCAAAATATAATTAGGATTTAAAAAAAATTGTTAGTTGAAATAAAGATTTATCTACTTTTGTTTGAGGAAAATAGGGATTTGATAAAATGATGTCAATGATGAAACCAAATAAGGATAAAAGTGGATTTTCATATAATAAAATAATACATATGATATAAATTACATAATTTATTAAAAGATATAAAGGTATTATATTAAATGTTAGATGATTTTAATCTTGTCCGAAAGGGTATCACAATAATAAATGATCATTAATGTTTCCTCAACCTCTTGGTTAAACTAAAACATTAATATCAAGGAATTTAACTTATATATTATAAACAAATTCTTATTTAAAATTTTTATGGGTACCAAATTATTCTTTTAACTACTTGATCATAGCCATGATATCTTGGGTACCAAAATTTATTTCTACTTGAATAATAATTTTTGGAAATAGTCATTAAGATTATCAAAGATTCATAGTACCTGAAAAAAAATCTCCAAAAATATTATGAGAGATCTATAGATGTTTTTATTATTAAGTCTATGTGATTTTGGGTTGGTGACATTCAGTGACAACTAAAAAGATAAGGATAATGGATTTTGTGAAGAATGTATATCTAATAATTTTTTTAATTTCAAAATTATTTTATGTTGAAGATTTGAAAAATAACGTAATGTTTATTTCAGAATTATGTAATGATGTAATAAATTTTAAATTGGAAAATAAATTTTTTTTAATTTTTAAAAATGAAAATTATATTTTTTAGAATTGAAAATGGGATATTTATTCTATTGACTTTTTAGAATTAACTAACTCAAATTTAAAGTTCCTTAATGGTTAAAAACTTATGATATCTTATCGAATCAATGGATTTTACATATAAAATTTATATAATTTAAAAAAATATTAAATAATGTATATGTACAAAACATACTATATTTTAAATTTATTAATAATTTTACTAGGTATTCTTATGTAAAAGATAAAATACATAAGATTAGTTTTAGATACATTATGATGGTTTGATCTTATAGACCATTAAAGATGATTCATTTAGATTCTTTTGGTCATATTTAAATTTCTATTTTAAGTGGTGATAATTATGTTTTTATTTTTTTGGAAAAATTTATATATTTACTTGGTCTTATTTTATGTATCATAAAACTGATACTTAATATAGATTTATTTAATTTTACAAATTATTGAAAAATAAAAACGATATTTAATTATTTATATTTTACAGGAAATCAGAGTTGAATTTTAAATTGTTATTTAAAAAAATTGTAGAGTTTTTTTTGTTTTTATAATTCTTATACTATTAGAACGCCATACAATTGGTGTTATAGTGTGAAATAATAAACATATTACTGGAATTAATAAAACTATTTTCAATGAATATAGTTTAACAAAATATTTTTAGGAATAATCTATAAATATAGATTATTATTTTAGAAATAGAGTTTAAATTTGAAAATTTTTGTTGAAAACACCTTATGATTTATTTAACAATAAAATAATTTATGTTAATTATTTTTAATTTTCCTACTCTAGGGTTTTTATTTTAAATACAAATTACACCCTAAATAAATTTTATTCTAAAAAGTTATAAATGTATTTTATCTAGTATTCTAATAAAAATAAATAATTTTATGTTTATAATAAATGATCTATCGTTGTATAATAATATATTCTTGTAAATTGTTTTTGAAGGTGTTTTAAAAATGGATCCAGTTTCAAAATATTTTCAAGATGAGTTTAATGACATCACATTTGTAAAGAGAAACCTATTTATGATGTTTTAACAACTAATGGGATCTTAATATTTATCATTATATATATCTCAATGTTCATAAAGACATAATTTTTTATAATTTTACCGGTGATGTTGATTCGGTTATTAAACAAAGAAGATATTTTTTTGAATTTTTATACAAATTATGCAATTGTTTTAAATTTTCATCATATTTATGAATTTTTACTATGAATACTTATAATTGGATAGTTTCTATGCTATCGAAACTTATTAAACATTATATAAATAATGTTTATAATTTATTTTAAATAGGTTTAGATAATCATTTGTTTGGAAATAAATGGATTATTAGAAATAAAATGGATGATTCCGATCAAATTGTTGGTCCTAGTCTTTTTATTAAATGGATTAAAATTGAATTTTAATTGTTTAAATTTATACTGATGATATTATTTTTGGATATTTAAGTGAATTACTTTTTAAATAATTTTATAATTTGGTAGATAGTGTATTTTATATTAGTTTAATACATGAAATTAAATTCTTTTTAAGTCTTAAAATTAACCAAAGAATATATGGTATATTTTTTATTCAATTTAAACATGAAAAATAATTAATTATATATACCAGATGATATTTTTGTTAAAAGTTTAAAACCCATATGTTTACTAATTAAAAATTATATTTAGATAAATTTAATAATTATTTATATTATAAAATGTCTTGGGGAATGATTGGAATTTTTTATATGACTAGTTCAAGACCCAATATTATGTTTAATGTTATTATGAACATAATTTCAATATGATCCTCAAGAATCTCACATAAAATATATTAAGAAAATTTTTAAAAATGTTAACGTAACTATTAAATATAGATTATTATACAGTAGATAGAACCATTATATTTTAATTAGTTATTCCGATTCTAAATTTAGTAGATGAAAACTTGATAGACAAAGTACCTCAGGCGTGTGTCATTTTCTTATTAAAATCTAAAGTATTTACAGTCGATGAAATGAAAAATTAATTCATTTTTCTATAGATAAAATTGAATATATCTCCACTTCTTCATGTTTTTTAAATAATTATATTTTGAACAAATATTTTTTTACAAATGTTTTAATTTCAAAAAGATTCCAAATAACATTGATAATTATTTAGGTATTTTAATTTAAATTTTTTTAATATAATTCTAAAACTATGTAAATTGAAATGAAATTTCATTATATTTGATATTTTATTAATATAATTGATATTATTATTTAATACATTTCAACTGAAAACAAACTTTCATATATATTTAACAAAACATTGAATATTTCAAAGTTTGAGAAAATAATTTTAGAGTTTAGAATTATATAAATTTATATTGAAAATCATATTTCAAATTATTTCCCTAATTTAATATTTATTAATTTAGGGGGTTTTTCTTTTTATAAATATATTTTATTTTTATCTTATAAGTATTTTTGTATTAATTTTAATAATTTATTATTGAAAAATATCAATAAAAGGGATAATTTAATTCTATATGGTTTTTGTTGTGTAATCTTCAAAAAGAGGGACTTTAATCAGAGTATATCGATGTTTTATATATTTTATGAAAGGATTGTTAAAAATAAATTATCCATTTTTATAAATTTTATTTAATTTCATTTTGTCAAAAAAATATTTTTTTATTTTATAATTATAATTTATCACATCAATTTTATTTTTACTATTTTCAAAATGATCTTTTTATAACGTCTCATGTTATTTCAGGTTTTAAAAATTCATAAGGATCATGGATTTTTTGCTATTGGATGGCTGAGTATGAGAACCACGATTATGAATGAGGTTTTGAGGATTTCAACAACCATAAATAATTTTTTCATATGTGGTTTATGTTTTAGTGGTTTTCATGGTGTTTGAGAAAAAACCTTTAGAGGAACGAGAAACATGGCTACTGAAAATAATTGTTGTGATGAATTCATGTCGTGTATTCTGTAAGGTCCCGACCCTAGTTACGCAGAGTCGGTGCATTATTTTAATACATTGGCATGATTACAAAGAATCAAGTACCGAAGCACCGATCGGTTTATAAGTCTTGGAAAATAGATTACATACATGAATGTTACGTTAAACCTTATAACATACAAAACAACATAAATAATCCTTTATGAACACCATTATTCCCTTGGCTTATCCTTGCATATCAATCACAATACACTTCTTTGAATCCTGGGAAAATAAAACATAGAAAGGGGTGAGATCAAACACTTAGTAAGGGTAAGAAATAATGCGGAAAAATAAATATTAAGCATGGTGAATAATTGAAATCACTTGCCATTACCAATAAAAAACATGAATACTTTTATGGAAAGAATACGAGTTGAGTAAATAATGTCATAATAAAACATAATCATGGGTATTATACTAGTCCAATAACCACATGAACCATCAATATTATTTCCATAATGAGGGAATGTATAATGGAAGACATTCTAAAACATTTTGTCATGGCCTCGACCAAGACATCTAAAAATGATTAAGGCCCCGGCCAATACCATATATAAAAATGGGAAAGGGCCTCGCCCAATTCCATGTCTTGTGGTCTCATAAGACCTAACGATGCAATTTTTTTAGAAGATACTTACGTTTAAAATTGCACAAATATACTCCAGTGTTTTTCTGAAAACATTATCCAAGCTTCTGAAAACAAAATAACTAATTCTGAGACTGCTCTACTAATTACAGGCCATGATGGTTCCATGCCCAATCCCTTCCTGTCTACCACAATCGAGAGTTGGGTTTTCTAAAAACATTTTTAAGCTTGCGTTAAATATGTATACATTTGCACTAGATTTTCATATATTAGAGAGAAATATCTCTTTTTTGGAAATCATTTAAAAGTCACACATTTATAAAGGAAGTAATTTAAAAGATATTTTTGAATCAAAGTGTCCCATACCACTTTAAAACATTTGACAAGAATTGTCATTTTAAAAATATTCATGTCCATATAAATAAATCCTTAAAAACCATTTTGATGACATGGAAATTAATGAGAAAGATTTAGAAGAATAAATATTTAAAACATTTGAAATGATGTTTTAGTAAAAATTCCCTTAAAATAATCCCTTTGAAAACTCTTTCATAAAACATGTACATGGATGATAAAGATGTCCCAGTAGATAATTATTTAAAAACAACCTCGGATAATAAAGTGATTGTAAAATTAGCCCTTACCAGTTTGTTAACTTACGAAACATACACCCCATGAAAGTGGTATCATACGATGAATATGTAAATATGCATAAATGGAAGTGTATTATATAAAGAATACAATTATGGGCAGTACATACACCACACAAAAGGTAATAGTGGCAATATGGCATGAATATCACGGGAATAATAAGTGAGATGAAAACCTCTTACCTTGTACTTTTCCTTTGATGAGGGTAGTTTAATCTCCATTATAATGGTTAAATTATTGTTATTAAATCATAAAATAATAATATACATTAATATGATATCATAAATTATCTTTTAATATTTTTTTGTTAATAATATCTTTGTATTATTGTCATTTTGGGTGTTAACTTACGCGTTTTATTTTATATGTTTTGTTACATAAGCCATGTTTGTTATGGATAGGTTGTATACTATACATATCCAGAATGATATAAAGTACTCAAACATATTTTTAATCCTAAAATGAGAATTAGACTTGAATGGATATGATGTGGAATGAATCTCATCGCGTTCGTGGAGACGGTAGTCTTTACGTACGCACGAACGCTACTTCCATTTCATTTTTCATTTTAAAAGGAATCAAATCAAAATAATACATAGGTATATTATTATTTCATTATAATATAATATATTATATTTTTTACTTATGTTCATTAATACCATCCTTTATATGTTCCATGTATGGTATAAACGAGCCATATCACTTTGAGGGGGCGGTAGTCCACACATCCTCAAATGAAATTATCGTATATATATACAACATGAAACAAATAATGGTATAGAAAAAAATAAAATTATAGAAGCTTATATATAACAAAAATATCATTAATATCATATATAATTATATTTCCATCATAATGACCACCATGAGAGGTGGTAGGAGATAATTGAACAGTCACCATTTCGTGAGGCGTTTGGTTGTCATCCACAGAAACATTGTATTCTTCACCAATTAGATGGAGGTGTGTGTAAGTGTTGATAGAATAATTCTCATAAAAATATCCTAGTATATTTAGGATACTGTTTTTTTTACAAAAGGAAATAATGAGAAGATTTTAGGGGTTGGAGAAGTAAAATAAAAGAAAAGAAGATAAGAGAAATTATTACCTTTAATTGGGGTAACTACCTTTGGATTGAACCAAAAAGGGCTCTTGAAGTGCCTTCTTCCTAAGGTGAGGGTTCTAGGATGAGGAGAGGGATGTAGGGATCTTAATGGGGTAGAGGTTGGATGATCCATAAGTCTTTAGTGGTGTGAGAAATTTGTTATAATTGGTGTCCTTTTATAAGGGGGAGGAGGGGATCTTTAGGAAGAACATAAAGTATTAATTTATAATAAATTCATATTCGGTTTATAATGGCTCCAAAGTAGATTATTCATAGCCTAAGGTGGGTATGGGTCGAAATACTTTCAACCAATATATTTTAGATAGGTTTGGGTAATTATATTAACCATATACATTAGTTTTAACTCTTGGGTAATTAGTTTGAAATTTACCATGTCACTTTTTATTTTTATATTATATAGTTAATAAACTTACTATATACCTCCAAGAGAACCCCAAGTGGCCCATTAATGATACACCTATCATGATAAAAGTCCTCTAGCTGAAAATTATATTTTTTGGAATTTAATATCAATTAATAATATAATATTTGTTTTAAAAACTCTTTTATGTCAATTTTGACAGTATTTGGTATTTTGTTTTTTTGAAAGTCATCAAAACTTGATTACTTCAAACAAGATACATTGAATCAACCCTAACATGTCATAGTCACCTAGAAAATTCTTGGATGTCATAAAAACTTTGAAATTATATTTATTTTAATATTTATATTACCATTTATTTTATTCTTTCTGTAATATGGTAATTACTGCATCATCATTGTGTCATAAATAAATTTAATTATTTAATGTCTAAAAATTATAATTAAAATACCATTATGTAGGAAATATGTTTATATTTCTAATGAATATTTATAATCGAATTTATCTTATGTATAACTCTATATTAAAAATGTTTTAGTTATTAATCTTTGATTTTAACTCTTTTAACTCTTCATTGAATTAAATAATAATAATTGTCCCAATCTAATATAAGTGGACCTAAAGGGTCATATTTTATTCCTAACTTTGTTTTTGGTCGAATTAAACTTATCCCATAGAATTAGGACATGTGTTAGGGTAATTATAATATCATTTTTACCCTTAATTACCCTATTTACTTTTTACCGTGGTAAATAAAAGTTAAAAAGTTACTATTCACCAAAAAAATATTTTTATCTTATTGAACCACATTTATTCCTTGAAATTAACTGTGTATCTTGTATTTTCAATGTTCCACTCACAAAAGTGGTAAAATTAAGTTTTATGTGAATTTGCAAATTTTCCTAGGAGGTGGGTAAAAGATGGTGAAAAGTTCAAAAAAACTTATATATCTAAAATCATTATAAAATGACTCAAATGAATTACATGGAATTTATATCGGTATTATGTATCTATTTTGACGGAAAATTAATTTAAACAAATTAAATTATTTTTTAAATAAAAAGACGGTTTTAAATACTAACTTAGTGTTTTTCACTATTCATCAAAAATTGAATGTTTTCAGAAAAATACAAAAAATTAAGCCTAGGATAATTTTGATATTATGAATCCAATAATGAAGTATATTTTACCAAATTTGAAACATAGAAGTTGCATTTATTAATTTAAAATTAATTCCCACTGTCAAAACAAAAAGAGTGTTTTTAAGAAACAATAACTATCAAAAGATTGACACTTGTTTATGTCCCGTTTAAATGTGAAATTATGTCATATGACCAACATTGGATTAAATTGTAAGAATATATTCTAAATATAATTTTAAACCATTCAAATTCATAAATTATCACTATTAATTATTTCGATTAAAAAGTTGTTTTTAATTAAAATTCAGTAATTTTCACTATTCATCAAAAAATGAAAGTTTTCAGAAAAGTACAAAAAATTCACCCAAGAATAATTTCGATATTCCGAATCCAAAAATGAAGTCCATTTTGAATGATTAAATGTATAAAATTTAATAAATTGGGTATTACTATTCATAACGGCTAGTTTGATTGGTTGTGGTGTGTGTTAGAACTCGATGTTGCGTACAACCCACGCTACTGTATTATTCAAAGAGAAGTGCACCGTGAAAGCTTGGGATGTTACATATATCATAAAAAATAGGAATTTATTTAATAGTATATGACTAAGAGGATATAGTATGTGAATGTATGGGTTCTTACCCTGATAAATACACAACATGTATCTAGTACACAACACGAATCTACTACACATCGTGTAATTATTAAACAATGTGAATCATGTATTTAGTTTTTATCTATAATAGAAGCATGGGGATCCTCCTCCATTTATTTCATTGGCCAGTATGAGGGTGTGAATTGTAGGCTCTTATCTGATCTTCTCTCCAACCTTATGTTCTTCATCAACCAAGGATATCTCAGGTGTGTTTTGATGGCATCGGCTGGTAATATCTTCCTCCTTCCTCCGTCATTGTTGTTTTGATTCTTTAATTCATGATTTTATGATTTTTCATTTAGGGTTATTTTTCGGTTCCATCAGTTCATGGTAGAATCGACCATTTTTGTTGGGGATTATGATCTACCTAGGACGAATATGCCCCGATAGGCTATTTGTATCTTTCTTCATGTTTTTTCCTTTGATGTACATCATTGTGGTGAATTTCTAATTCTTTCATTTTTTAATGTAAAATTATTGTGTTTTTTATATGTCACTTCTTATGAAATATTCCCAATTTTGGGTTTTAGATATGTCACATATTTTTAGTGAACATTTGGTTCACCTTATGGTGTGATGGGATTGGATGATAATATTTTGGGTATTATTCATTAATTAATTAAATTGATTAAATTATTTTTCTGGGTACTCTTACTTATTTAATTATAGCATTATTATAATTAATTAATTTATGACATTTTGGTAGTGATACATGACCATGTATATATCAGATGAAATTTGACAGGCCTTCGAAGCTATTGTTGGCCCTTATAAAATAAATATAAATCTTCCAAAATGTATTTGATATGTCATACCCACCCTTTATTATTAATGAATATTTATGGTATTATGTGGATTCTTGGTCTTTAACCTACAGGTGATGACCAGTGTTGAAATTCATTTTAATGAATTTTTAATTAAATATAATGTGTTGATTGTACGAGATTAATTCTAGGGGTCACTAAAAACCCTATTATGATAGCTTCATCCCAGGACTTGAGGCTATGACCATGACAGAGGACATTCCTATGGGATAAATCTACTTATTCTTTTTTATGATCCCAAGAGGGATTAATTTCTTACATATTTTATAAATGGACCCTGATAAGAAATCCCATATTTACTAGTGAAACATTATGATCCTGAGTAAGATTCCTTTCTAGTGTATTGACCTAGGGGAGCTACTGGGTTCCCTAGTGTTTGACTAAATCCGAGCATGTACATCTGGTTTGGGTAGATATAATAGTGAGTCCTTAAAACTCATCCCAAACTTCTATACCAAATGGTTTATGGTAGTTGTGGTGGGATTAGGAATTCTTCCACCCTCACTGTATATATAAATTTAACATGTGTTCTCACTTTGAAAATATGATATCTAGAGGTAATTCTCAGTTCTCATCCGATGGGCCTAAAGTGATGGGAACTAATTTGGGACACATGTTCTGAACTCATAGGTTCTGGATCATATACCTTTTTTTGTTATGTTAATATTTATGTTAATAAATACTTCATATAATCCCACAGTAGGTGATACTTGGATTCGAATTTATAAATTACATGGACATACTCATATTCTATAATGGTTATATATATGCCTTGAGTGATACCTGAGTTCATTTTTATGCAACCACTTTGTTGAGCTCAGAGATAATATGAATGGTGTTATGCCTCTAGTGATACTTATATTTACTTATGGAAAGAATATGAGTTGAGTAAATAATGTCATAATAAAACATAATCATGGGTATTCTACTAATCAAATAACCACATGAATGATCAATATTATTTCCATAATGAGGGAATGTATAATGCCAGTCATTCTAAAACAATTTTTCAAGGCCTTAGCCAAGACGTCTAAAAATTATTAAGGCCTCGGCCTAAACCATATATAAAAATGGGAAAGGGCCTCGGTCAATTCCAAATCTAGTTGTCTCATGAGACCTACCGATGTAATTTTTTTTAGAAGATACTTACGTTTAAAATTTCTCAAATATACTCAAGTGTTTTTCTGAAAACATTATGCAAGCTTCTAAAAACAAAATAACTAATTCTGATACTTCTTGACTAATTACAGGACATGGTGGTTCCACGCCCAATCCCTTCATGTCTACCACACTCGAGAGTCGAGTTTTCTAAAAACATTTTTAAGCTTGCGTTAAATATGTATACATTTTCACTGGATTTTCATATATTGGAGAGAAATATCTATTTTTTGGAAATCTTTTAAAAGTCACACATTTATAAAGGAAGTAATTTAAAAGATATTTTTGAATCAATGTGTCCCATAACACTTTGAAACTTTTGAAAGGAACTATCATTTTATAAATATTCATGTCGATATAAATAAATCCTTAAAAACCATTTTAATGACATGAACATTAATGAGAAAGATTTGAAAGAATAAATATTTTAAACATTTGAAATGATGTTTTAGTAAAAAGTACCTTAAAATAATCCCTTTGAAAACACTTTCATAAAACATGGACATGGATGATAAAGAGGTCCTAGTAGATAATTACGTAAAAACCAACTTGGATAATAAAGAGATTGTGAAATTAACCCTTACCAATTTGGTAACTTATGAAACATACACCCCATGAAAGAGGTATCATACTATGAACATATAAATACAAATACATTAATGTTTATTACATAAAGAATACAATTATAGGCAGTACATACACCACACAAAAGGTAATAGTGGCAATATGGCCTTAATCTCACGGGAATAAGAAGTGAGATGAAAACTCCTTACTTTGTACTTTTCTTTTGTTGAGGGTAGGGTAATCTCCTTTATAATGGCTAAATTATTGTTATTAAATCACAAAATAATAATATACATTAATATGATATCATAAATTATCTTTTCACATTTCGTTGTTAATAATATCTTAGTATTATTGTTGTTTCGGTTGTTAACTTACTCGTTTTATTTTATATGTTTTGTTACATAAGCCTTGTTTGTTAAGGATAGGTTGTATATTATACATATCAAGAATTATATTAAGTCCTTAAACAAATTTTTAATCATAACATGAGAATTATACTTGAATGGATATGATGGGGAATGAATCTCATCGCGTTCGTGGAGACGGTAGTCTGTACCTACGTACGAATGCTACTTCCATTTCATTTTTCATTTTAAAAGGAATCAAAACAAAATAATACATAGGTATATTATTATTACAGTATAATATAATATATTATACGTGTTACTTATGTTCATTAATACCATCCTTTATATGTTCCATGTATGGTATAAACGAGTCATATCACTTTGAGGGGGCGGTAGTCCACACATCCTCAAATGAAATTATCGTATATATATACAACATGAAACAAATAATGGTATAGAAAAAATTGGAATTACAGAAGCTTATATATAAAATAAATATCATAAATATCATACTTAATTATAGTGCCATCATAATGACCACCATGAGAGGTGGTAGGAGATAATTGAACAATCATCGTCTCGTGAGGCGTTTGGTTGTCATCCACAGAAACATTGAATTCTTCACCCAAAAGATGGAGGTGTGTGTAAGTGTAGTTCGAATACTTCTCATAACAATATCCTAGTATATTTAGGATACTGGATTTTTTACAAAAGAAAATAATGAGAACAGTTTAGGGGTTGGATAAGTAAAATAAAAGAAAAAAGATAATAGAAATCGTTACATTTAATTGGGGTAACTCCCTTTGGTTTGAACCAAAAAGGACTCTTGAAGTGCCTTTTGCCTAAGGTGAGGATTCAGGAGGAGGAGAGGGATGTAGTGAGCTTAATGGGGCAGAGGTTGGACGAGTCAAAAGGCTTGAGTGGTGTGAGTAATTTGTTATAAGTGGTGTCCTTTTACAAGGGGAAGGAGGGGATCTTTAGGAAAAACTTAAAGTATTAATTTATAATAAATTCATATTCGGTTTCTAATGGCTCCAAAGTGAATTATTCAAATCCTAAGGTAGGTATGGGTTGGAATTGTTTCAACCAATAGATTTTAGATAGTTTTGGGACATTATATTAACCTTATCATTTAGTTTTAACTCTTCTGTAATTAGTTTGACACTTACCATGTCACTTTGTATTTTTAAATTATATAGTTAATAAACGTACTATATAACTCCAAGAGACACCCAAGTGGTCCATTAATGATAAACCTATCATGATAAAATTCATCTGGATGAAACGTATATTTTTAATAATTTAATATCAATTAATAATATAGTATTCGTTTTAAAAACTTTTTTATGTCAAATTTGACACTATTTGGTATTTTGTTTTTGTGAAAGTCATGAAAACTTGATTACTTCGAACAAGAAACATTGAATCAACCCTAACATGTCACAGTCACCTTGAAAATTCGTTTATGTCATAAAAACATTGAAATTATATTTATTTTAATATTTATATTACCATTTATTTGATTCTTTCATTAATAAGGTAATTACAGCATCATCATTGTGTCATAAATAAATTTAATTATTTAAAGTCCAAAAATTATAATTAAAACACAATTATGTATGAAATATGTTTATCTTTCTAATGAATATTTATAATCAAACTTATCGTATGTATAACTCTATATTAAAAATGTTTTTGTTATTAAACTTTGATTTTAACTCTTTTATCTCTTCTTTGAATTAAATAATAATAAATATCCCAATCTAATCCAAGTGGACCTAAAGTGTCATATTTTATTCCTAAGGTTGTTATTGGTCGAATTAAACTTATCCAATAGAATTAGGTCATGTGTTAGGGTAATAATAATATCATTTTTACCCTTAATTACCCTATTTACTTTTTACCGTGGTAAATAAAAGTAAAAAAGTTACAATTCACCAAAATTTATTTTTATCTTATTGAACCAAATTTTACTCCTTGATATTAACCATCTGTCTTGGATTTTCGAAATTCCACTAATAGAAGCGGTAAAATTATGTTTTATGTGAATTTGTATATTCTCCTAGGAGGTGGGTAAAAGACGGTGAAAAGTTAAAAAAAAAATTATATATCTAAAATTATTATCAACTGACTCCAATGAATTAAATTGAATTTCTATAGGTATTATATATATATTTTGACATAAAATAAATTTAAACAAAATAAATTATTATTTAACTAAAAAGACGGTTTTAAATAATAACTCAGTGTTTTTCACTATTCATCAAAAATGAAATGTTTTTAGAAAAATACCAAAAATTCACCCTAGGATAATTTTGAAATTATGAATCCAATAATGAAGTATATTTTACCAAATTTGAAACATAGAAGTTGAATTTATTAATTTAAAATAAAAATCCCGCTGTCAAAACAAAAAGCGTGTTTTTAAGAAACAATAACTATCAAATGATTGACACTTGTTTATGTCCGGTTTAAATGTGAAATTATGTCAGATGACCAAAATTGGATTAAATTGTAAGAATATATTATAAATATAATTTAAAAATATTCAAATTCATAATTTATCACAATTAATTATTTCGATTAAAAATGTTTTTTTAATTAAAATTCAGTAATTTTCACTGTTCATCAAAATATGATAGTTTTCAGAAAAGTACCAAAAATTCACCCTAGGATAATTTTGATATTCCGAATCCAAAAATGAAGTAAATTTTGAATGATTAAATGTATAAAATTTAATAGTGTGGGTATTACTATTCATAATAGCTAGTTTGATTGGTTGTGGTGTGTGTTAGAACTCGAAGTTGCGTACAATACACACTACTGTATTATTCAAAGAGAAGCATACCGTGGAAGCTTGGGATGTTAAATATTCCATGAGAAATATCAATTTAATTAACAGGATATGACTAGGAGGATATAGTATGTGAATGTATGGGTTCTTACCCTGATGAATACACAACATGTATCTAGTACACAACACGAATCTACTACACGTCGTGTAATTATTACACAATGTGAATCATGTATTTAGTTTTTATCTACAATAGTAGCATGGGTATCCCCCTCCATTTCTTTCATGGGCCAATATGAGGGTCTGAATGGTAGGCTATTGTCTGAGCTTCTCTCCAACCTTATGTTCTTCATCAACCAAGGATATCTCAGGTGTGTTTTGATGGCATCAGCTGGTAATATCTTCATCCTTCCTCCGTCATTGTTGTTTTGATTCTCTAATTCATGATTTTATTATTTTTCATTTAGGGATCTTTTTCAGTTCCATCAGGTCATGGTAGAATCAGCCATTTTTGTTTGGGATTATGATCTACATATGACGAATATGTCCTGATAGGTTATTTGTATTTTTCTTCATGTTTTTCCTTTGAGGTACATCATTGTGGTGAATTTTTAATTCTTTCATTTTTAAAAGTAAAATTATTGTGTTTTTTTCGATGACACATCTTATAGACTATTCCAGATTTTAGGTTTTAGATATGTTAGATATTTTTAGTGAACATTTGGTCCAGCTTATAGTGTGATGGGATTGGCTGATAATATTTTGGGTATTATTCCTTAATTAATTAAAATGTTTTAATTGTTTTTCTGGGTACTCTTACTTATTTAATTATAGAATTATTATAATTAATTAATTTATGACATTTTGGTAGTGATACAGGACCATCGATATATCAGATGAAATTTGACAGGCCTTGGATGCTATTATTGGCCCTTACAATATAAATATAAATCTTCCAAAATTTAGTTGATCTGTCATACCCACACTTTAGTATTTATAAATATTTATGGTATTATGTTGATTCTTGGTCATTAAACTACAGGTGATGACCAATGTTGAAATTCATTTTAATGAATTTTTAATTAAATAGAATGTGTTGATTATACGAGATTAATTCTATGGGTCACTAAAAACCCTATTATGATAGCTTTATCCCAGGACTTGAGGCTATGACCATGATAGAGGACATTCCTATGAGATAAATCTACATATTCATTTTTATGATCCCAAGAGGGATTACTTTCTTACATATTTTCGTATTGGTCCCTGATAGGAAATCCCATATTTACTAGTGAAAATTTATGATCCTGAGTAAGATTCCTTTCTAGTGTATTGACCTAGGGGAGCTACTAGGTGCCCTAGTGTATGACTAACTCCGAGCTTGTACATCTGGTTTGGGTAGATATAGTAGTGAGTGTCACCTTAGAACTCATCCTGAACTTCTATACCAAATGGGTTATGGTAGTTGTGGTGGGATTAGGAATTCTTCCACCCTTACTCTATATATAAATTTAATATGTGTACTCATTGTAAAAATATGATATCTAGAGGTAGTTCTCAGTTCTCATCTGATGGGCCTGAAGTGATGGGATCTAATTTGGGACACAAGTGGTTAACTCATAGGTCTGGATCATATACCTTTTTTGTCGTTATGTTCATATTTATGTTAATACATACTTCCTAGAATACCACATTAAGTGATACATGGATTCGCATTTATAAATTCCATGGACATACTCATAGTCTATAATGGTTATATGTATTCCTTAAGAGATACTTGAGTTCATTTTTATGGAACCCCTTTGATGATCTCAGAGATCATATGAATGGTTTTATGCCTCTAGTTATACCTATATTTACTTATGTATAATTAATTGGAAAATCTCAGAAGGTAATCCCTTATACCATGCCTCAGCGATGCCCGAAATCCCCTGTAAGATGCATGTGATGAGGTTTGAGACTAAATGTGAAATATGGATCAGATATGTACATAGAGATTGGGAATGTCGTTTGTATTATAGATAATATGTGACACATGTACTTTCATTTCATTTTCCTTTATTTACTCTTTTTTTGTATGGTCAGCCCAGTGGGTGATCCGTTTCATTTTCATGACATAACTATTTGATCATTTATTACAATCCTTTTATTATTGGAGATTATTTGTATTTATTAATTCCACTCTCTGATTGTTACTACTAGGGATGTATCTAGTTTCGTTCATTGTTTTTACCTTAATACGAGGTTATTGTCTCCCCACAATACCACCTTTAGTACCTCATTGCTTGTCGATAGTCTCTGGAATATAGAGAGGTGCACATAAAGCATTGTGTTGAATAATCTTAAGGCCCCAGATTAGTGGAATCCATGCTAGGATACTACAAAGTGGTATCATAAGTGATCATTTTCTATTGTTTTACTATTTATGATATAGTTGACATGAGTATTAGGAATGTTTCAGAACCTATGATGGATATTAGACTAGAGCATCATGAATAATTATTCTGGTAATAATTTAAGGTTGTAAGGGATATATTATTGTTTATATTTTATGATTTATTATAGATTTTTTCACTCTTTCCCCATTATAAAGAGGCCAATGATTGATTTTAACTCTTGTTTGAAAAATGAAAGAGGAATCTTATGCATCATATTTCTCATATAGGATTCACATGTTATAGAAATGTAGTTTTTAATTAATAATAATGAAGTAGATTTTTTTTTTAATTTTAACAGAAACCTGAATGGTGGTTTCCCATATATATATTTGGTTGAATTATAGTCAATTGTACCAAATTGTATATATAATTATTTTTGATGGTAGGATATATGGATCTATAGTGAGGCATTTGATTGCGATAATGATAACTCAATCCTCATGAACAAGAGGTGAAATGACACTAGTAAGTCAATATGGAATGTGATTCCCTGGTTTTGAACCCCTCGTTGGGTGTTGTTTTCTTGGTTCAGTTATTTAATGTGTAAATAAAAACATATGTGGTGTTTTACCACATAGATTAGAGTTAAATTATACTTAACAATGATTAGTTTGTAGTCATCTAGTTGGATTACTTAATTTTATGTAGATTGGTACCATGACACTTATCATGAACAGAACATAGTTAGAGTATGATTATATCGGGATGATTGATGAGTGTCAATTCATTTTAGTTTCTATGTGGTATCATGACCACTATGTAGTAGTACCTTATGAGGATACTCGAAGAGGATCAGGTCTCTATTAGGGTTATTCTTTATAGTTATGAATTCCATTGGTATGTGTTATGTTTACATACCATAGTGATATCTGACCTTAGGGATAGGTTGTTATACCTAGATACCTTGTTATGAGACATGACTGGTCAGGCTAGTTGGGAGACATATAGAGCCTTATTTTGGACTCATACCCTTGTACATCAATGTTCCATTTGATTGAGGGAATTTTTCCTGCGAGGATGTCCTAGATTTGTGGATTCCTACAATAAAATGTGCTTGGTTGTACAATTATTTGAGACTAATGCATTGTAGGTGTTTGGGTTATGCGGTATAAGCATTGTAATATTCCATTAGTTTTTGAGGATGCACAAGTATGTATTTGGTAGGTAGGTCTATTTCGGGGGTCTAGACATATTGATCAATGTTTCTATTATTACTAACGTAGTCAAAGCACTAGTAGTGGATGAAACGATACTGGGTGAAACTAGTCATGGAATAAGCATGGCATATGAAAGATACATGATTTTGAAGATGAGTTTTAAGGTATCATACAGATTAATGAGACTGAAATTAAATTTAGAATGGTTAGCTTATCGTTGTGATGGGTGAAAAATGAGAGAATGAGTTGGGTGATGGTGGTACACATCATTTACACATGGTGCCATTTTAATCGTAAAATGATGATTGGCTGTATCTGATTTGAGGAATATGGTTTTCAAGTCATTCCATGGGAATGTTTTCTCGAGAATTTTGTTTAAAATGAAAAATGTACCTCCATGGTAGAGTTTACATTGAGGATAAATTAGATTCTATGAAACAATTGACCCATGTTTGTACCTAGACACGTATTGTTAAGAGATGTGGTGTCTGGAGTTAGTTAATGGAACGCACTATTGATACTACATTGGGTATAAGGTTGTACTTGTTGTCAAAAGTTGTCAACGAAGATAAAAATAAAAAATGAGATAAAGAAGAACTAAAAAGTTATGAGGGTGGTAATTCTAACGATTAATGAACTGATCTTATATTCAAAGTACATGTATCAAAAGTGATACATTATCTACAACAATGAAACCATCTCAGAGAGTGTTAAATGGATTGAAGTTGTAAAGTGATTATGAAACATCACACTATTCAAAGTGACCATGAAAGAGCCTAGATGAATACACATGCATTATTTCATGAGGGATCATATGGATAATTGATGATTTTAGAATCATCATAAAAATATGATAAGATAAATTTAATCATTTTTAGTGTTCACTAGAAATATTGATGTTTCTGTAATATAGGGAAGTTGTAGTGCATTCCCTGGAGAATATAATGATGCAAGAATAGATCATTCAAATAGTATATATCATGGAAGAAGGAGTTCATGATGAAATCCCCTAACTGTTGAAGAATTCAAATGACTATGAAGAAGAATGGATGTTCTTATTGAAGTAGATATTTAAGGATTTGTAATTTCCCACCATTTTCCAAATATTTGGACCTCAAAATCAGGATTTTGTTTTTGGAAATGGAAGGATTTATTCATAAGAGGGAATGATATGAAGAATGTAGATGGAAATATACATATGAAGAAAGCTGTATACGTCGAAGCATAGAATGCATACCATGTCGAGAATGGTTCACAACTACGTACCATGTAGTGGGAAAGGTACCTGAAATAGTTCACAGAAAATTTGTGGTACCAAAAATGGTTCACTATGGAAGGAGTTGTAGTACGGTAAATGGCTCTTCATTTGCGGAAGAGATGCAATACATGGATCGGCCGACACATGGTATGTAGTGAAGGTTTGTAAGTCATAGGACGGTAACAATACATGGTGTAGGCTTACCATATATAGATGGAGTTCTATATGCAGTAATGATTTTCCCACATGGAAAATTTAGATAAAAAGGATTAGAAAAAATTGTAGAGTTATTTGACTATATAAGAAGTGTTAATCCCATCATTAAGGTAGAGGGAATTTTATAATAAAATATCGTCGATGTGAAAGAACTCATCTAAGTCTGAAAGACTTATACAGGAGAGATTCTGTGTAGGATGATGTGGTATGAGAAAGACGAAACACTTCAAAAAATTGGAAGGAATAGTCTGCAGAAGAGATTTTTGTATGCAAAAGTGGTATGCAGGAGATGAAATGATTCACAGAATTTTAAGAAGAAGTTTGCAGAAGGAATAAATGGTACACCATGAGGGTACATGAAGGCGGTATGCAGAGGTGGTACCCAGATGTTGTACATAGAGTCGATATGTAAAGGTGACAATTAGAGTAGGTGTGGTGCATGGAGCATGTGTAGTGCACAGAGCAGGTGCAGTACACAGAGTAGGTGTGGTACATGGAGTAGATGAGATACGTGGATAAGAGGTAGTATAAAGAGCAGGATAAGTACACTGAGCAGGCACAAAATGCGGTACATGCCTATAACACAGACCAGGAATGGTGCGCAAATTAGAGGCAATCCATAGAATTAGGGAGAATTTGGAGAAATGAAAACATCATAACAAAAGGTTTTGATTATGGTGAAAAATCGAAGAAGTTCTCGTGCAGTATGTAATTGAACTAAAGTAGAAAACTGAATATAAAAGAGTATCAATTTGGGACTTCAATGCAAGTGGTGTCTCGTGATAAATAGAGACATAGACTTTTCATTCCTATCTGTTGAAGTGACCTTCAAGTCAATAAATTGATTTAGATCATTCCCAAGGATGTCAGTTAGGTGAATAATGGAATTGATCAGAGTGATGTAGTGGGATATCCCTGAACCATTGTAATGGCTGTGTGCTTTGGAAAGAGTGATTGTGCCTAAACATTTGTAATCGACAACTAGTGAAGATAAGTGGAATTTGGTACGAATGACCACCTATTGGAATATCCTTCTTGGAAATATCCCTTAGTGGTGAACAAAGTAAAAAAGTGATGTGTTTTCCTTCTTGTGGAACTCTTTGTGAGATGGTTATTTTAATAATCACAAATCTTAGTTTTATTTATTTCAATTTATCCTTTTGTTTGAGTTGTTATAAATAAGTTTATATTTGTTTAAATCATGTCTACATATGTTTATCTATGTTAATTTATGTTTTACGGCTGACCTGGAAGTATTATAGATTGGACAAACACTTTGTAAGAATTCCATGTCTTGACTCACCGTTAGTTAGTTTCCTATCGCACTGATGATGAACGTTCGCACCGATAATGAATGGTCGCACCAATGAAATGAACTATCTCACTGATGATGAACGGCCGCACCGATGATAAGAACTGTCGCATTGATATGAATGGTCACGCCAATATGAGAGGTCACACTGATGGCAACGGTCGCACCGATGAAGAACAAGTCACTGAAGACAACGGCCTTACCGACACCGATGATCCATGAGCTAATGATGTTGATCCATGAGCTACCAATGTTAAGCTACTGATACCAATGATCTAAGGACCTACCGATACCGATGATCAATGAGCTACCAATACCGATGATCAATGAGCTACCGATACTGATGATCAATGAGCTACTGATGCTGATGCTACCGATACCGATGCATATTCAAAATGACTCACTGATCTCATGACTCACCGATAGTCATAAAAACTGTTTGAATTTCTATTAACTCTTGTTTAATTCCAACAGTCATATTTGATGATTTTAATCCAAATAATTATATTTAATGTTAGTTGTTGGATTTCAGGGGGCCATACCTCGTACCTATGAAAAAGGTAATCATTCCCATTGCCGAAGCTCGTAGAATAAAAGGAAGATCGAGCTGTAGTAAAAAGAGCGCGTAAAAAAGCATAGAGATAGAATTCTTCCATGCACATACATACATGAAAAGAAGAACACGTGAGTAACTAGAAGAATACATTTAAAAGATCTTCAAAGAACTCTCATGCATGCAATCCAGCACTACTGAAGAACACACAAAGAACACTGGAAACCAGAGAACATACTCACTTGTAAAGGACACCAAGCTGAACCACGATAATCTGTTTTTCAACAGAAAAACCATAGAAGGAATCAGAAGAATTTCTTCTGAATCCAACAAGTCCATAGCTGCACTACTAATCTCTAAATCATTTTAAACTCTTACCTATTCTCTCTAAGTGATTCATTATTTAATTTTTGAGCATTGTGTGTACTCGGTATACTTTACACACACACAGTCTCTTGTGCTGAACTGGAGGATACTAAATCCTCATTCCAAACTCCATACATCATACTATATCCCACTGAGGAGAGTGGTAGAGGTCAAGTGTGACCTGGACAGCCTGTGTTCTATTGTCTTTGTTTTCCAACGAAGAACTGTGGTAGAGGTCTTAGGACCGGGATAGTATTGTACTGTTGTTAACCCCGATCCAGGGTGTGGATCAAATTTATATAAATTTTTTTTAGAGGACTAAGTCTTTGGTTGAGACTGAACATCCTGGTTATATCTAATGTTCTTTTTAATATAAGTCTAAAACATACTACATATATCTTTTATATTCCACTGCTACCACATTTAAATACAAAACTATTTTAAAGTTACTTTCATTGTTAAATTAGTAAGTGTTTATGCATTTTGTGAACCAATAGGTTAGCTTCAAAAGATAATTTAATTTTGTGATTAAATTGAATGAGATCTAATCAATCTTTAGGAACCCAATTGAATATTTAAAATCTATATAAATTCACTACAGTTTATCTTTTTTTAAATTGGGGGATCTTAATAGAAAAAATATTTAACAGATATTTTAATTGGAACTCAATTAAACCCCCCCCCCCCCCTCTTGAGTGTCCACTCCACCAACATTTGGTATCAGAGGATTTGTTTTATTTATCAAAGTATTCAAATACACTGTTTTGCAACTGGGATTTTAGTTATATTTTAAAGATCTCAAATTTATATTAGTTCTAAATTTTATTTCTTTAAATTTATTGGCTAAACCCAAGTTATGGATAATAGAATAGAAGGTGCTACTACCAACAAGACACCTTTCTTTAATGGAACAGATTAGGCCTAGTGGAAACTAAAAATGAAGATTCATTTAGAAAGTATGAGATTTGATATCTGGACTGCTATAGAAACTGAATATAAGATTCCAGCAACTTTTAGAACTACTTGGGATGAAGCTACTAAGACAGTCTACAATAATAATTGTAAAGCTATGAATGCCATGTATTGTGATTTAGGAGATGAAGAGTTCAAAAGAATATCTTCTTGTAAAACTACCTATGAAATATGGGATACTTTGAGTGTTTATCATGAAGGAAAAACTAATGTTAAAGAAATGAGATTAAATACATATACTATTAAATATGATAATTTTAAAATTAATACTGGTGAACCTATCTCTGACATGTATATCAGGTACAATGATATTTTCAATACAATGATCTCTCTTGGAATATATGTCACTACTAAGGAACAAATCATGAGAATATTGATATGTCTACCAGATCGATGGAGAGACACTTTTGTTTCAATTAGAGAATCATGTGACATAAGAAAGATACCAGTCAATGAGCTCATTGGTAAGATTATGATGTATGAGGAAGAACTCAAGTTGAATAATGAGGATGATGATGAACCTAAAAGGAAGTCTGAAGCTTTTAAATCTACTGATTTGAAGAGAAAGGACAAATACAACAATCAAATAAAAAATGGAAGTTCAACAAGTGAAGATTGAGACTCTGACAGTGATGCTGAGATATCTCAAATAGCCAGGCGATTCAAGAAATTCTATTGGAAGAAAAATTCTTCAGAAAATCTAATTACAAAGGAAAGTATGACCACTAGGGTCATTGGAAGAAGGATTGGAAAAAGCCTGACAAGAATTATGAAGTTGTATGCTATGAATGCAAAAGAAAAGTTCACATTAAATCTAACTATCCAAAGTTGATGTTTAAGAAGAAACATGAATACAAGGACAATAAGTATAAGAGAGATATGAAAGCGACTTGGAGTGCTTCAGAAGATAGAACAAGTGAATATAATCTTTCTGATTTTGAAAAGAATTGTGCCAACATGTGCTTCATGACCAATACCTCTAAGGTACATGTTTCCCCTATGCTGAATGATTATTATTCTGGAACTGATTCTGAATCTAAGAACATATCTAGTGAGGAGCTGTTTGAATATTGTAATATTCTAGAAGAAACATGTAATGAACTTAAGGATATAAAGCCTTGAAGAAACACCATGCTCTCACCTCCAATGTTAAATCATCACTTAATATAGAAAAGGAAAAGAATGTTCAACTGTTAAAGGAAAATACTGAATTGAAGTTGTATAATGAGAAATTGAGGAAAGGCCTAGAAAAATTTGCAAATGGAAAGGATACACTAACTTAAATGCTAGGAAAACAAGTGGCACAAAAATATACCACTGGAATAGGCTGTCATCCTGGGCCGAGACTGCTTACTAAGACTAGATTTATTCCTAAATCTGGAAAAAAATTGCGCTAGTTCTAGTTCTGGTAATTCATATGCCTCAACTAGTTATTCATACAGTTATGGATGAAATAGAGTTTATCTTTCAAAATCAGTTGAATCTCTTAACTATATGAGACCAATAAGACAAATTTGGATACCTAAAGATTTTATTATTAACCTATCTTGACCTAAGACGATCTGGGTACCAAAATCATTTTCCATCTAAATCTGTTTTGTAGGAAACATGTTTAAAGAGTTCTCAAGAGAAGATATGGTACATGGATAGTGTATGTTTAAGACATGTGTCTAGAGATTATTCATGATTCAAGAGATAAATCAAGATTGATGGAGGCCATGTCACCTTTGGTGATAATTCTAAAGGAAAAATCATCGGCCTAGGCCAGATTGATAACACTGATTCAGTTTTGATTTCTCAAGTTTTATTTGTTGATAGACTTAGATATAACCTGTTGAGTATTTCTCAATTATGTGATTATGGATTTAATGTGAAATTTGAAAATGATTCCTGTAATGTTTTTAACTCTAATTTTTTTAATATTTTCTTCTTTGAGAAATGAAAGTGTTTATGCATTTGATTTAAATTCTTTAGCCATAAAAAAATGTTACATGCCTCAATGATTTTCAAAAAGAATCTTGGCTATGGAACGGAGATTAGGAAACTACAATATATATTCACATAGAAAGATGACTAGGAATAACTTTGTTAGAGACCTATCCAAAATTGAATTCCCAAATGACAAAGTTTTTAATCCCTGTCAAAAGGGAAAGCAACATAATTTTTTTAAATAAAATAAAGAAGTCTCAACTTCTCAACCCCTCGAGTTGGTTTGCATGGAATTGTTTGGACCCTCAAGACTTTCTAGTTTAAATGGGAAGCACTATGTATATTTCCTAGTAGATGACTTTTCAAGATATAATTGGGTATACATCTTAGCTCACAAAATTGAAGCTTGTTCTTACTTTATTAAATACTCTAAGTCTGTAGAGAACCATACTGGACTTAAGATTAAAACCCTGAGAACTGATCATCGTCGTGAGTTTGAAAATCATGAATTTGAATCTTATTGCTCACACAATGGCTACAGTCACAACTTTTCTGCTCCTAGGACACCTCAACAGAATGGTGTAGTAGAAAGAAGGAATAGAACCCTTCATAAAATAGTAAGAAAAATGCTTAATGAATATGACCTACCTGTTATTTTTGGGCCGAAACTATCAATACAGCTTGTTATGTCATCAATAGGGACTTGATCAGACCAGTTCTCAAGAAGACCCCTTATGAATTATGGAATAATAGAAAACCTAATTTTAGTTACTTTAGAGTCTTTGGTTGCAATGTTTTTATTCTCAATACTACGGATAATTTAGAAAAAATTTCATCCAAGAGTGAAGAAGGAATCTTTTTAGGATATTCTATCTCTAGAAAAGCCTATAGAGTCTTTAATAAGAGAACCAAGTGTGTGGAAGAATCTGTTCAACTCATGTTTGATGAAACTGATCCCCATGAACCTAAACCATATCTTGAGAATCTGGAGGAAGATTTATGTATTCTGAACCTTAATGATAAAATCAATAAACCTATTGTAAAGACAACAAGTTCTGGAAATGTTCCAAAATCCACTTCTATTGATCCTGAACCTAGAAAATATCCTGAAATCTCTATTCCAACCTTTACTAGATCAACTCGAATTCTAAAGAATCGTACTTTAGAGGCTGTTGTTGGTAACCTTGATAGAGGGACACAGACTAGAGCTTTTCTAAGAAACCAGGTTGAACATCAAGATTTTCATTCACAGTTAGAAACTAAAAATATCAATGATGCTATCAATGATGAATTTTGGGTAATGGTTATGCAAGAAGAACTAAATCAATTTGATATAAACAAAATCCGGGAATTAGTTGACAGACCTAAGTACACTTTGACCATAGGCCCTAAATGGGTTTTTAGAAATAAAGTTGATGAGTCTTGAAGCATAGTTAGAAAAAAATCTAGATTAGTTGCACAAGGATATAGTCAAGAAGAAGGTATAGACTATGAGGAAACCTTGGCACCTGTAGCTAGATTAGAAGCTATTTGGATTCTACTTGCCTATGATGCTCATCTGAATTTCAAGTTATATCAAATGGATGTGAAAAGTGCTTTTCTAAATGGTTTTATTGTTGAATATGTTTTTGTTGAACAACCACCAGGATTTACTAATACTCCTTTTCCAAATCATGTTTTTAAACATTCCAATGCTTTATATGGTCTGAAAAAAGATCCAAGAGCATGGTATTATAGACTTAGTAGTTTTCTTACTTCAAAAGGATTTACTAAATGGATTGCTAATCCAAATATTTTTTTAATAGAATTTATAAAGATGTTTTGATAGTACAAATCTATGTTGATGATATTATTTTTGGATCTTCTAAAAATGCTTTATGTACTGATTTTCCAAAATGTATGCAAAATGAATTCAAAATGAGTTTAATGGGAGAACTCAAATATTTTCTTGGATATCACATTTTTCAAAATCAAAATTGTATAATTTTGAATCAATGTAAATATAAAAAATATCTTTTAAAACTTTTTGTCTTGAATAGTATTAAGGAAAGTGATACACCTATGACTACTGTTTGTAAATTGGATACAGATGAAACTGGGAAACAAGTGGATCAAACCAATTAGAGAGGTATGATTGGGGGTCTACTTTACCTTACTTCCAGTCGACATGATATTATGTTTAGTGTGTGAATGTGTGAAATATTTCAAGCTAATCCTAAATAATCTCAATTTCATGTTGTTAAAAGAATTTTCAAACATCTTAAACATACTGGAAGTTTAGGTTTGTTTTATTAAAAATACAATCTTTTGACTTAATGAGTTATTTAGATGCTGAATTTTCTAGTTGAAAGTAAGATAGGAAGAGCACATCTGGAACATTTCATCTTTTGGAAAAGTCCCTGGTATATTGGTGTAGTAAGAAACAGTACTCTGTTGCATTATCTACTGCTGAAGCAGAACACATTGCTGCTGGTAGTTGTTGTGCACAAATTCTGTGGATCAAACACACTATTTTGGACTATGGATATTATTTTAAGCATGTTTCAATAATCTTTGATAACACTAGTGAAATTAACATATCAAAGAACCCTGTGTCTCACTCTAGAACCAAACACATTGATGTAAGGAACCACTTTTTGAGAGATCACTACCAAAAAAATGATATTACTCTTGAGTTTATAGGTACTGAACATAAATTAGCAGACATTTTCACTAATACTTTATGTTTTGAAAGGTTAGATTTTATTAAACAAGAGTTAGGTATGATAGATCTATGAAATTAATCTGTCAAATCGATCTATCAAACCGATCTGTCAAATCGATCTTTCAAACCGATCTGTCAAACCGATCTGTCAAACCGATCTGTCAAACCGATCTGTCAAACCCATCTTTGAAACCGATCTGTCAAACCAATCTGTTAAACTGATCAGTGAAACTGATCTGTCAAACCGATCTGTGAAACCGATCTCTGAAACCGATCTGTCAAAATAATTATTACTACCGATTGGGTTGTACTGTCTTAAAAATAATTATTATTTGTTTAAAACGACACGGTTTTTCTTAATTGATATTTTATTATTTTCCAAACCTAAATGATACAAATAATGACCCACAGATATTTCTTTTCCTAAGAAACTGTTGACCTTCCATTTCCCGCCGAACTCTCTCTTATCTTTCCTGTAACCTGAGACTTTTGAATCTTTCCAAGCCGATCAATTATCTCAAGCCTCAGAATGACCAAGCACAAGAGACAGAGCTAAGAGTTTGAAGGATCTTCACCTGTCAAGAGAGCTCGAGGTAAGCCGAGTAGTACGACGCATAGGTTTGTGAACCTGGAGCTAGAAAAACGGGAAGTTATATCTGAAAAGGAAATATGTTCAGAATGGGTTTTATCGAGAAAATATGCTATGTTGAAAGTGTTAGAAATGCAAGGTTGGAAGAATTGGTTCTGCGATAATAGTAGTGTTTTTTACCATAAGTTGGTGCATGATTTATCTTTAAACATGAGTGTAGATTTGGATGGAGCCGAGGCTTCTAGATTATCTTCGATAGTAAAAGGTAAAAATGTTACTTTTTCATCGAAACAGTGGGCTGAATGTTTGGGAGTACCTCATAATGGATTATATGAGGATTACGTTGGTAATATCCCTCCTACTACTGATTACTTTTCTTATGAGCAATCCCTGGAGTTATTGACTGGGAAGTTTGAATCGAGGAGGATATCTTCTGCTGAGTTGGATGGTGAGAGTAGAATCATTTTTATGTTTATTCAACATCAAATATGTCCTAGAAAAGGTGACTTTGCTTCAGTAAAGTATGAGGATGTATTTCTGTTATTGCTTTTGTTGAATGGTGACAAGATCAATCTATGTAGATATTTTTCTGATCACACTTTTGAGATGATAAAACCATAAAATAAAGCTACTACTTTGTTTTATTCTATGCAAATTTCTACCATGCTGAAATTCTTGGGCTGTGTGGATGATGGAGATGAGTGTATCTCACCAATTAGATTTTGTTTCAACAAGGTTATCTATAAGAGAATGAAAATAAGTTGGAACCCATGGAATAATGATTGGGTTTCTGATGAATAAAATTTGTATGAGTCCTTCAATCCTTCTGATCATCCAAGGAGACCAAAGGGGATAAGAGATCCTAGTTTTAAACCTGGTGAGGAAGTGGTTTATTCAGATGAAGAAGAGGAAGCAGTAGTTCCTAAGGAAACTAGTGAATATAGTAAGAAGGGAATAGAAGAAGAAGAAGCTTGTGATAATATGAATGCTGAATAGGAGGCTAAATCATCTCCTGATGAGAGGAGTGATCTTGATACTGTTAGCCCAAAGAAAAGAAGAATAGAATATGGACCATCTAGTCCACCTCTAAACCTACCCGAAATTGAACCTCTTTTGGATGATGATGATGATGAAGAAGAAGGTGAGACTGATGAATCATCCTTTGATGAGTATGAATCTGATAATACAATTAGTTCAAGTGAGATATCAATTAATAATGATGATGATGAAGGCAATGATGGTGATGAGGGTGATGCTGATGGTAATAGTGATAGTAGTAGTAGTGATAGTGAAAGTGGTGATGCTGATGATGCTAATTCTTGACCTATTGAAGGTCAGCATGTGATCTAAGATGATCCTCAACCCCAACCTAATGTGAATGAAAATTTCCCTGAGGCTGAGAGAACAGAACACTTGGAGATTTATGAGGATGAGGAAGTTCCTCCTGAAATTCTTGGAAGAGCTTAGTTTGTGAAACCTATCTATCCTTCATGAAAAGCCGTAGGGGAAGAACATCCAGGTCTTACTGTTCTTGGATTACACTATCTAGAGGAAGACGAAAAAGAAGTAATGAATATTACAGGAGTAAGTGACTCAGTTAAGGCTCGATTAGTTTCTGAATATATGAAAGTGACAACAGACAAACCAGGTCCTTCTATTTCTCAATCTGGCCCTGATCCTTCTGTTTGTCAAGATAGACCTGATCCTGTAGTTGGTAAATTTCATTTTGACAGATTTAAGGTTGAATTGATTCAAGCAGTTAGAGAGACTGTGAATGATGAGTTATCTCATGTTCCTTCTCCTACTCTTGTGACTTTATCCGAAGCTGTTATGAATGATTTGGCTCAAAGAGTGGTAACCCTTATCAAGCCAGACCTAGAAAATTCTAGTGTGTTGATTGGAAGGCACAATACCTCATTGAATAAAACACTAACGGATTTAGGCAGTAATCTAGTTTCTCTGTCATGAGAGTTCAGATAAACCATCTCAGGTATGATGAAAGTATTAAGAAATCTAATTGAACATTTGGAGAAGGCATATTTGAGTAAGATAAGAGTTGAGATCACACAAGTAGTTGATCAGGCTATTTCTTAAAAAGTGACCAAGATTACTGGTCATGAGCTTAATACATTAAAAGATGTTGTTAGAGAAGATCTGGAAGCTCTTGAAAAGATTTTGGATTTAGATTCTTTAAAAAATATGAAAGAGAACAATGATCATATTCATAAAATGGTTCAGCTGTATTCAACCGATGCTACGAAGGATCAAAAAGAGATTAATGAGAAAGTAGATAATTACTTCCCTAAGATTTACACCAAGCATGAGTTGAATCATCATTTCAAAGTGTTGGCTAACAATTTGAGACTCCCTCTAGTTACTCAAGATTTTAAGGCTCAAGTTCAGTAGTTAAAGGATTTTAACCATACTTTGGAATGTTTCATGCAGAATAAGAATGATTTTGAAAAGGCTATGAAGTATGGTGGATAAGTAATTCAGGACTTCATAAATTTTCCCAAACCCTACCTTCATGTGCAAGCTAAGGCCATTGTTTTTCCTTATGCTGAGCCTTTTAATTCATCAGATGTTGCTCTCGGTCAGATGTCTGTCTCTCAAGATCTCTCCAGTATTCAGCCAATCTTTCAATAGACTCCTTCATAAAGATCTACTACTCCTCAGCAGGTGACCTTAGAACCCACAGTTCATCCAACCAGAGTCATTCTGCCTCCTTTCTCCATCCGTCCAGTTCAACCTTCCACCCAGCCACCTTCTGGACCATCCATTCCTCCAACTACCAAAGGAAAAGCTCCATTGCACTCTGAGAAATAGTTGTATCTGTCAATTTTTATAGGGTTTCTTTATCCCGTACTTTTCCCTTTTGTATGTGATTTTTGTAGTCTTTTTCAAACCTTATTTTTCTATGGGATCTTCTTTCTTATCATCCTTCTCTCTTCTTTTTGATAATCCCAAAGGGGGAGAAATCAAAGAGATCATGCATCTGAATGGGTGAATTGAATGTTCATATGAGCCCATGCAAGCTATTTACTACATGCATACATATACACAGGTGGAGAAATGATGACTATATATCTATGTTGAAGTAATACTGAAAGGGGAGAATGAATTGTATTATCTGACTTATATTATATAGGGTGAATGACTCAGTTATATAAGTTCGTTTTTCTATTCTAATATTTTTATCTTTTGGCATATATTCTTTTTATATTGGGGGAGCATACTGAATGAAATACTATCTTCACCCTTAATTTATGTCATTGATTTGTGATTATCAAACAGGGGGAGACTGTTGAAATCTCTGCGAGATGGTTATTTTAATAATCACAAATCTTTGTTTTATTTATTTCAATTTAGTCTTTTGTTTGAGTTGTTCTAAATAAGTGTGTAAATGTTTAAATCATGTCTACATATGTTTATCTATGTTAATTTATATTTTACCGTTGACCTGGAAGTATTCTGGATTGAACAGGCACTTTGTAAGAATTACATATCTTGACTCACCGTTAGTTAGTTTCCTATCGCACTGATGATGAACGGTCGCACCGATGATGAACGGTCGCACCGATGATAGGAACTGTCACACCGATGATGAATGGCCGCACCGATGACAGGAACTGTCGCACCGATATGAACGATCGCACCGATATGAAAGGTCTCACCGATGGCAACAGTCGCACCAATGAAGAACAAGTCACCGATGACAATGGTCTTACCGATACGGATGATCCATGAGCTACCGATGTTGATCCATGAGATACCAATGTTAAGCTACCGATACCAATGATATAAGGACCTACCGATACCGATGATCAATGAGCTACCAATACAGATGATCAATGAGCTACTGATACCGATGATCAATGAGCTACCGATGATGATGCAACCGATACCGATGCAGATTCAAAATGACTCACCGATCTCATGACTCACCGATAGTCATAAAAACTATTTGAATTTATATTAACTAATATTTAAATCCAACGGTCATATTTGATGTTTTTAATGCAATTAATGATATTTAATGTTAGTTGTTGGATGTTAGGGGACCATACCTCGTACCTATGAAAAAGGTAATCATTCCCATTGTCGAAGATTGTAGAATAAAAGGATGATCGAGCTTCAGTAAAAAGAGCACGTACAAAGGCATAGAGATAGAATATTTCCATGCACATACATTCATGAAATGATGAACACACAAGGAACTCAAAGAATACATTTACAAGATCTTAAAAGAACTCTCATGCATGCAATCTAGCACTACTGTAGAACACACAAAGAACACTAGAAACCAAAGAACATACTCACCTGTGAAGGACACCAAGCTGAACCACGATACTCTGTTTTTCAACAGAAAAACCAGAGAAGGACTCAAAAGCATTTCTGATGAATCCAACGAGTCCAGAGCTGCACTACTAATCTCTAGAGCATTTTAAACCCTTACTTACTCTCCCTAAGTGATTCATTATTTAATTTTTGAGTAGTTTGTGTATTCTGTATACTTTACACACACACACACACACTGTCTCTTATGCTGAACTAGAGGATACTAAATCCTCATTCCAAACTCCATAAATAATACTAAATCCCACTGAGGATAGTGGTAGAGGTCAAGTGTGACCTGGACAACCTGTGTGTTATTGTCTTTGTTTTCCCACGAAGAACTGTGGTAGAGGTCTTAGGACTTGGACAATATTTTACTAGTGTTAACCCCAATCCAGGGTGTGGATCAAATTTATATAAATTTTTTGAGAGGAGTGAGTCTCTTCTTGAGACTGAACCTCTTGGTTATATCTATTATTCTTTTTAGTATAATTCTAAAACATACTATATATATATTTTATATTCCACTGCTATTATTTTGAAATAAAAAACTGTTTTAAAGTTACTTTGATAGGTAAATTAGCAAGAGTTTATACTTGTTGTGAACCATTTGGTTAGCATCAAAAGATAATTTAATCCTGCGATTAAATTGACTGAGATTTAATCAATATTTAAGAATACAATTGAACATTTACAATCTTTATAAATTCAATATAGTTTAACATTGTTTTAAATTGGGGTATCTTAATAGATAATATTTTTAACATAAATTTTAATTGGAACTCAATTCAACTTTCCCCCCTCTTGAGTGTCCACTCCGACCAACACTTCTACATGTGAATGTCTTAATTACAGCACATATCAATCATAGATGCTTAAATAATTTCTTACCAATGTGAAAATAAGATCCAGTAATAATGATAAAAGGTTGACACCCGGGTTCACCCTCCTCTCACGGTGGTCTAGGGTCCATCCAGGGGTATCAGAGTTCCAAGGATTACATATGTTGGATACTATTGAGTAATTCTCTCCATAAGAGGATTTTATTTTTCCTTCCTAAGTTGATAATGAAGAGCAGTCTGGATTAATGTTCAGTTATATCTGAGCAGAAGTCTATACCTAGTAAGACCATGAAAAACATCAAAAATAAAGAGAATAGATAGTTCCAGAAGTCCCAATAATCTAAAGAAGAGGTAGTATCTCATTCTCCATGCCATCTGAAGAAATATGATGTTTCTAGACTAGAATGAAAAGAAAAAGGAGATCGAGAGGTACGTGTTTTCACCCTTGATCAATCTTCACCTTAGATGAAATTTATAGACAACAAATATACCTTTATGATATCTTTGAAGACAGAGTTTTTAGTATTTGTAGAATGTTTCAATGAATTAAAGAGTAAATCACCCAACTAAGAAAAGAAGTAGATTATATATAGTATGTCTTGGTAAAGGAAATTTGATAATGTTATAGGTTCTCCATAAAAATTGAATCATTTGATGAAACAAGTAGGAAACATGAAATAAATAAATCAAAATGGTTCAAAGATGTTAAAGAGGAAGAGAGATTCAGAAATTCTATTGAATAAAAGATGAATGTTCTTTAAGGGAAACTGGAAAATTACACTAATCTCAAGGGTCTTCATTTGGAAGGGATATCTAAGAAGATCAAGGAACACAACTCTTTGATTTAAAATGAAATGATGCTATATGAGGAAGAAATTGTTAGAAAGAATAAGGATTGTGAAGAGAAGATGGCTATGATTGATGATTAGAAGGTCATTTTCGATATGAAATGTCTATAATTGGACTCTCAGTTGAAAAATCTTGAAAATATACTTATTAAGACTTCACAGAAGATTGAAACAGTTGATTTTGGTACTCAATGATCAATGACAGATTCTAAAGATGAAATACCACCAACATGTGACAAGAAGATTATGAAAACTCTTGATTATCAATCTTAAGAAACAATATCTGTTGATAATCAATCCGTACTTGAGGATTATTCTATAAGAATACTTCCAACACATGATAATAATATCATGGATTCACTCATGGATCTATCAAAAGTAGATGATAAGAATAAGGTACCATCCAAATCATCTATTACTCGTGTTTCTAAATATGTATCCACAAGGAGTACATGATGGAAGAGAAATTAAAAACATTTATTGATGATGAAAGGTGAGGAGTTACCTATCACCATGTCTGGAGTGATTAAAATGAATATTTTGGAAGGTGGTTCTCCACTAAGATCACAATAAGTCAAGAAGATCGACCAACAACATAATAAAAATAAATTAATATTTATGGGTAAATGTTGGTGAAAAATATATTTGGGAAGTGTGCAATAAAATTTTGGTACAATTATGAAAATATAAAAGCACAATGGAATCCTACCTCATGGAGAAGAATTCCAGATAATAAAAATAAACATCTGTAGGTCTAGAGGCATCTGTTTACTACAAACAGATTTGGAATTCTTGATAACAATTTTGATGGATGCAATGGAAGTGGTCACAAGGTAGGTAAATTATCAACTCAATATGAATTCATTTTTGATATGATAATAAGACCTCTGATGCTGGATAATTATGAAGAAGATTATTTGGGAAGAAGAAAAAATAATATTCTAAATTCAAATTTACCCAAGGAGATCTCAAATAGGGAAGCTAAGAAGAACCTGGATTTTAGATCCATGAAATTGAAGGGAAATTCATCCAAAATAGAAATTAAGGGGGGTGAAACTCAGATAAACTCATTTCGAAGATAAAAACATGTTGAAATAGATCCAAATAGCGTGTTGGACATCTAGCTAGATGAATTGAAAAAATGAGGAATCTTGAAGATGAAAAGGCCAAGGACAGTGCTTAAGGAAAAGGAAAACATTCACATGATGAAGTTAAAGTGCATGAGAGAAAGCAAACCCAAGGAAAATCATGTGTTAAAGAAGTTCTATGTGTGATATGTATGAAATCTTGTCATATTTCACGAGGATGTCTAACCTTAATACCAGAGAAAGAATCATTAATTAAAAACAGTAAGAATGTATCATTCATGATGGTTGTTAAGAAGAAAAACTCTCTATGTAATTTAGAAGATAATGCGAAGAGATCGGTGACACATCATCATGGGTCATAAAAGATTCTCAGATGTGTGAGCATGAAGACTGGAGAAAATGGATCATATTAGTTGATAAGACCATCTCAGGCTTACTTCTCACACTGAAGAAGCAAAGAGAAACAACCTTATTCACTTAATCATTTGTTTATTGTATTTGTGCTGATAATATGGGGAATTTAAGGTAAATCATGATCTTAGGGGGAGAACCTGAGAAGTAGCGAATGAAGTCAAATCTTGATAGATAATCTGAATAAGTTTCCTTCCTTGGAAGATTATTGAATCGATATTCAAAGTTTAAAATGATGATGGATCACCCTTGATTATGATGGTGTGAAGTGTTTCCCTTGAGGTGGAGACAAATGAAGAAGCTTCAAGAATTATTATTTCAATTAGTATCAAAATCAATTGGTATTAAATTCAATTACTCTAGAAATTTATTGAGGAAAATTTCATTGTAAAAGTTATGTAATTACTCAATCAATCATCCTTGGTAACTCAAAATGAAGATAATTTTAAAAAGGATGTGTAACTGAATTATTTAGTGACATATGAAGAATGGAAGTGACCTAAGGTCACTTATCCTGTCATTTTCACTTGATTGTTTTTGAACTATTTTTTTAAGTGAGTGTAAGTGTTTCAGGATGATTATTCCCTTTCACATTCAATTCTTCAAACTGGAATGAATGTGAAAAAACCCTAAAAGTCAAAGTACATGAGTTCTCATCTCATGTGGAATAATGACTAGTGAATAATTGACATCCTTGTTTTCTAAATCAAATCATCTTATTTTCTACACCAAGCATTTCAAAAGTATACTTAGTGTTAAATGATTGATGTAACATTGCTTAAGTATGTATTGATACCCATTTCCCATGAACTTTGTATTTTTTATTAATAAGGGAGAGAGAAGTGAAATTAATGTAAGGGGAGATTGAATATTCTCATTTTGATATTGACACATTCATTTAAGGTGAAAATTAATGTATTGAAAAAAATACAAAGGGGGATATTATTGGGACCAAATTGTGTATAATGATATATGTGTTGTCAACAATTGTCAATGAAGATCAAAATGAAGAAATATATAAAGAATAAATCCAAAGTTATAAGAGTGGTAATTAAGACTATTGAGGAACTCATCTTAAATTCAAAGTACATGTATCAAAAGTGATACATTTTCTACAATAATGAAACCATCTCAGATATTGTGAAGGGATTGAAGTTATAAAGTGATCATGCTACATCTCACTATTCAAAAAGACTGTGAAAGAGCCTACTTGAAGATACATGAATTGTTTCAATGGGAATCATGTGGAGATTTGAGGATTTTAAGAATCATCATATAATTCTGAGAAGATAATAGCAGTCATATTCAGTATGGACTAGAATGAATAATGTTGTTATAAGATAGGAAAGTTTTAGTACTTTCCTTGGAGAATATTATGATGCAGGAAATGATCAATCATAGATTATATATCATAGTGTAAGGATTTCATGATGAAATCCACTAACTGTTGAAAACAAATATATGAAAGTTAAGAGATTTAGTGTTCTTGCTAAAAAAGATATTTAAGGTGGTGTCTTTTCCCAGCATTTTCCATATTTTTGGACCTCTAAATCATGATTTTTTTAGAAATGGAAGGATTTCTACATAGGAATGAACAGGATGTGGAATTGTGAAGGAAATCAGAAAAGGAATAAAACTGCGTACCTTAGAGTATGGACTACATACCATGTCTAGGAATGGTTTGTAGCTGCATACCAAGTAATAGGAATGGTATAGGGAACAATTCGTGGAACATGTCATGGTAAAAAAATGGTTTTCCATGGAAGGAGTTGTGTTACATGGAATGAATCATTGTTGAAGGAAGAGATACAATACATGGACCATCATACACATAGTATGCTGTGAAGCTTCATAGATAGTTGGAGGGCCATATTACTTGGTGGAGGCTTAAAGTATGCAGATGGAGATCAGTATGTAGTGAAGATTTTCCCACACTGAAAATTTGGGTAAAACGGATTGGAAATTTTTTTGGAGTTATTTTCCAATATAAGGAGTGATAATACCATCATTAGGTAGAGGGAATTTTATAAGAAAATATCATTGTTGTGCAAGAATCTACTAAGTATGACAGTGTTACACATGAGAGATTCTGTATAGGACAAAGTGGTACGCGATAGATGAAATGATTAATGAAATTAGAGGGGGTATTCTGTGGATGATATTTTACATAAGAAGAAGTGGTTTAAGGTAGGTAAAATAATTCAGATAATTTGAATAACAGGTCTATGGATGGAAGAAATGGTATCCCAAGGTGGTACGTAGAGGGGGTACACAAAGGTGGTATACGAAGGAAGTTTATAGAGGTGGTACACAGAGGCTGTACGCAGAGGTCGTGCGTGATGGTAGTGGACAAAGCATGAGTGGTGTACAGAGCATGAGCAGTGTACTAAGATGGTGTGGTGCATAGAAAAGACATGGTATATGGTGAATATGTGGTACGTGGAGCATAGGCGGTTTGCAGAGTAGAAATGATTTGCTGAGCAGGAATGGTACTTGTAACAGGGGCTATACATGGACCCGGTGTAGTATGCAGAGTAGGCATGGTATGCAGATTAAATACAATCTGCAGAATCAGGTAATGTTCATGAAAATGAAAATATCATAAAGGGATTTTTTATTCTAGAAAAAAAGTGGAAGAATTTATAGTTCATTGAGTAATTTCACTAAAGGAGAAAACTAAATATAAAATAACATCAATTCGGGTATTCTATGTAAGAAGTGTCTCACGCTGAATAGAGAAAAAGACTTTTCTATCCAACCTATTGAAGAAACATTCAAGTCGATAAACTGAGTGAGACCTCTCCCAAGGTAGTGAACCAGGGGGATTCAACAGAAGTGATCTGAGGGAAGCGGTGGGCTCTACCTAATACTTTGTAATGAAAATATTCCTAGGAAAGAGTGATTCTGCCCAAACCTTTGCAATCTACATCTAGTGAAGATTATTGGAATTTGGTACGACAAAAAACCTATCGACATATTCTCCTTAGACTTATCCCTTAGTTGTGAACCATGTAAAAATGTGACATGTTATAATTATACATATGAATGTTTTATTACTTAATATATCCATTATATAGTTTTAAACAAGTTCCTGCCATCAAGGGAACAAGATATAGTAAAGAAGACAAAATGTTGACACCCTAATTCACCCCCCTCTCAGGGTGGTCTAGGGTCCTTCATTTACATCCTATTTTAATGTGAACAGAAGTTTGTGATAACTATACTCACCCATAAATGGAATATTAGTGCACTTTTTTGTTGATCATGATCTCTATCATGAAATCATCTTGAGTATGTTGAGAGAGCGTCAATTATAAGACAATTGGAATCAAGATCTTTTCTGGTTTGACAGTGGGACTCCTTGGGAGTTTCTATTATAGAATGTTAAAAAAATGGTAATTAATATGGTTCTCAATACCCCATTAGATGTTTAATGGTGGTGAACGTCATTTTTTCACATTTTTTTATTTCTATGGGTATCATTTCCATGGATTAAGAAGGGGAGATGGGTGACATTACGTTGAGGGTTGGGTGTGAGAGTGTCTTTATCCATGTTAGGTATTATGTCAAATAATGGATGGGAATGGGAAACGACGATTAAGGTATATTTTAGTTAGTGAAATAAAAATTATGCTCATAAGATGGGGAGAGAGGTGAGTCTACTCATTGGGTGGCCATTTGAATTTTATATTCTATGGATAAATGGAACTGTATACACCTAGATTTCTCAAGAAATAATCTGGGTAGGTTTGAAAACAAACATGGTTTGAGTCTATGTGTGGGAATTGTACCATGTTAACATATAACTACCCATGTGTATTGGATCATAAATATATTGGTTTTCATGTGGTGGAATAACAGCGTGTATAGAAAGGGTATGGTTTTTCTAGGAGATTTCATTAGATGTTTGTTATGGTGTTTGGAAAGCATGCCCGAAGTGATCTCTATATGGATTGGGATAAATTATTTGGAATCTATTTTGGTAATTCATGAATATTAAATCCCTGATATTTTAATAATTTCCTACTTGATGTGGTTAAAATATCATTTATTTTTATAGTTGGATGTGGTTGTTGGAGAACTACATCAGGTATTCCATTTGGTAGAGAACTACAATACTAGGTTTGGCTGAGGATCATCAATTAAAATCCAAAAAAAACTAGGATAATATCGATCAAATGGAATATTACCATTTGGATTGAATCGAGGATCGAGAGTAGTTCCCTTTTGTGTGATCAAATACATCAATATGAGAACCATGCTGGTAGAATCAGTATGATGATAAGGGCATGTTTTGATAGTCAATTTCAATAGAGGAAGTATTGTGGTTCAAAATATTCCATTGAAAGTAATAACCTATGGTGGGGAGTTCTATAGTATTGTTTATGTAATATATAATAATGTAAACATGTCTTAGATTATGTAGGATCGTATAAGAATCATACTGGTGTTTTGTTCACAATTATGAGCATTAACTTGAGTTTTAGTGGGTTATATTCCACATGTTCTATGTAGTTCTTACATGTGAATTGGACATAAGAGATGCAGTGCCACCATTTTTGTGTAAAATAAAAACCTATATAGGTCAGGTAATGTTCTAAATGTCCAATGGGGGTTCTAATAGATGAGTTTTTTAAGGTGGGGGTTCTAATGGCTTGTGTTTTTTCTGGTTGAAAAAGTTTTGTGGGAACATTAATTATCATCTGATAGATGATTTAGTTTGACTACCAAGAATTAGAATGATGTTATGAGGGTTTGAAAATCCATAAATAATTTATTAGGATGTTGATTATGTTTTGGTGGGAATACCTAGGGTTCAGGAAATCAAAATAGGATAAACAGAAAACTAAGCTACTGAAAGCAGTTGCAATGAGAAATTCACATTATATATTCCTTATATGCCATGAACTGGTTTCATTGGATTAAACTGGGAGGATAAAATACATTAAATCTAGGGGTCTTACCCAATTTACTACTCAATTTTTATCCATTAAACTTCATCGATATCTTACACATCGTCAAATTGATACACGGTGTTAATCTTGTGGGATTGATTTTTTTTTAAATTGAAGCAGACGGATCCTACCCCATTCATTTCATTAGCTAGTAGGAGGGTGAACATAGGAGGATCTCATAAGATCTCATATCCTCCCACTCCATTTTTTTCATATAGGAGATATCAGGTATATGTTGACAGCTTCAGTAGGTAAGAAAATCCATATTAATCCTTCTTCATTGTTTTCCTTTTGTTATTCCTAATTTTTGAAGTTTTGTCAGGGTTCTTCTTCAGTTCCAATAGAGAATAGTGGAATTGGACATTTCAGTTGGTATTTTTTCTCTTCCTAGGATGTGGATATTTTGAGAGTGTTTTTAATCTTCTCCACATGTTGTTTCATTTAGGTATGTCACTGTAGTGAATTTATAAAATATTAATGCATTAAATTAAAATTTTTGGTATTTGTTTTGATGTTGTTTCTTACGTATTATTCCTGATTCAGAGTTTTATATGTGTCCCATGTTTTTTTAGTTTTAGGTATTATTCCCTTATAAATTAAATCATATTAACTTTTTATCTAGATCAATATTTTTATTAATTATATTATAATTGTGGTTAATTAATTTATTATATTCTAGTTGTGAGATAAGACTATGAATGTATCAGATGAACTTAGATGAGCCTTGGTAGCTGATGTTGGCCCTTTGAAAAATATGGAATTGTTTATAATGGTAGGTGTTTTGTTTTAAATAACCATTAGTATTTATACATGTGCAAAGTATTATGTGGGTGGTTGGGATCACCCATGAGTTAAACACCCTAGTGTGCTAGCATCATCACATGACATGAGTCTTTGACCATGACTAAGGATCCCCTACCAAATTCCCAATTTTATTCTTTTTTTAGGATCATAAGAGGGATTCATTTCTTCCATATTGATGTAGAGGACCTGAAGAGGGATTTCCCTATTTACTAGTAGACCTTTAGGATCCCATGTAATATGGATCTCTAGTGTATTTACCTGGGTGTCCTAGTGGGTCCCCTCATGTTTGACAGAATATGATCTAGTATGTTATGTTTGGGTAGAGATGATAGTGGATGTCACCTTAGAACCCATGCATAACTTGTATTACCAAGGGGATATGATAGTATTGGTGGGTTTAGGGGTCCAACCACCCGCACATCCACTGTATATATTTCACATGGGTACAAAAGGTGAAACTTTTATTGCCATAGGTAATTATGGGTTTTTTTCCAATGGTACTAACATGACATGATCTTATTAGGGATTCCCAATGACACTTCATGGGGTATATCTCCTATTAGTTTTTTGATTTTATATTGTTTTAGGTGATATGAAATGCTTCTTGTAATCCCACCTTGATTGATACTTTGGTTCCAATATAGTAAATCCTTGGATTTATCAAAATTTAGACCATTTATATGTATGGCTTGATTGATACTTATGTTAATTTATATGAAATTATATTTATGTGATCACAAGTGATATAAATTATGTTCTGGATTGAGTGATACTTGTTTTTCTTACATGGAGCACATTAGTTGGAATCAGTCAACTATACTTTATACAATTCCTCGAAAATACATTCAATGACCGAGTGAGACAAGATGTAAATATTCTAAAGACTGATTAAAGTTGTTTCTATTGAGTTGAGTTAGGGAGTGCTAGTTTGTGTCTCTAGCATATTGAATTAGATTATTCGTTCCCAAAAGATGGTAAACAGAATTTTTTTTATATAACTATATAGACTGATTAGCTATACATTTTAATTGAAATATTATTATAATACGATGAGGATGATTTTTAATCATATAGAATAACCTAGTATATTGTTTTATTATTAGAAGTTTGAAATGAGGAATAAGAGAAGAAAACGACATTACTATAAATGTATATGACATTGTGTTTTAGTGGAAAAAGAAATTATATATTGGGATCATTATTCTGTACAAGATATTGGAAAGTAATCAGGATCAACATACTAATTTGATTGTTTTTTATATATATTAAATTTTAGAAAATTAATTTTGGGTTACTTTTATTTAAAAGATAGAAAGTGAGATACAAGTGTTTGAGAACTATAACTATGAATTATTCTTAGTAAATAACATTAAAACCTCGAATGAGAAGTGGAACAAAATAATTCGAAGCATGTACTAAATTTTTTGATCATTAATATATTGAAATTGAATAAATAATGTGGCCTTATGAGTAATATTATTTTAGAATCTTGAAAAGAAGAAGTGGAGGATAGACTAATATGTTATTCATGATATTGTAAATTGATGTCAATTGTTTTATAAATTGGGTAGTAGTTAGATTCTAAAATATCATTGGAACATAGTGGATTAAGAAAATATAAAACTGATTCTATTAGGATATCGATATAAGATGAATATACAGTACAATATGCAAGTAGGTATTCTTGAAGAACCAATGATAGTTTAAGAATCTATTATGAGAAGGAAGATTTTAGTCTTATAAATTCTGAATAATCCTATGAATATGTATTAATATGATTCAAGAGAATATGGAAAAAATTTGTATATAAGGTGAGAAGTTTTGGAACCTATGTGACATTGTTTATTTAAGTAAAATATAGTTTCAAGCTACAATTTTAGTGTAAATCTATGTTTGTGGATGTCCTATGAGAAGTATGTAGTTTTATGCATGTTAAAAAAATTTGAATGTGTGAGAAGAACAAACCATTTTATTTATATATTGATTATTTTGGAGAATACTTGATTGAGGTGAATTACTAATCAAGGTAAAGAGTGTGACTTTGTGTCAACCTTATAAAGAACTATAAACTCTTTTTATTTACTTTAACTGAATTTCATGTGATATTATTTTTTTATAAAAAATAAAAAATATTCAAATATATTAAAATAAATCATATGTATATAACCAATGGGTGTTATAGACATAAATATTATTTGGTAATTTATAAAAATTAGTCAATAAATAATCCCACCCCTGGCTAGGTTTATACATTGATCCTTAGGGTTAATTCATATGTTATCATAGAATTTCGTACCATTTGGTTGGAACTAAGATAACATGATTAGGTATTTTTATCTTAATTGGATAATGTGTAGATTTTGGATATTTTATCTACAGAGTAACATAGAGAAACCAATTTATACTCATACTATTCCATGTGATTAATTAAATTCATAAATACTAAAATATGTGATGATAAAGGAGGAAAAGAAAGTGAGGAAAAGTTTGAAAAAGGAGAATGTAATGGCCCGGACCTCTCCGGCCCATTCCTTTGTCAAAAAGAAGGCCATGAAGTGTTCTGGAGGTTAAAATGGACTTTTCCCACACTTTCCAGAATTTTGAAACTACACGCCATGTAGTTTGAGTACACGCCGTGTACCCCCTTGCTAGGTATACCCCGTGTTGCAGGTCGTGTCCTTGCCGTGTGAAGTAAATGTGTACACGCCGTGTGTCCAGTACTACACGCCGTGTATTCCTTCCTCGCGTATGCGTTACCAGTCGACGGTCATGTACCGTTTTGGATTCATGTACTTTCCATGTGCAATAAATGAGTACACACTGTGTGTCCAAACTACACGCCATGTAGTCCTTCCCCACGTATGTGTTTCCCTCAAACTGTGTGTTGACCAGTCAATGGCTGCGGCGCCGTGTTGGAAGCCGCATGGAGACCGTGTGAAATCACTGAGTACATGCCGTGTACCAGAAAATACACGCCGTGTACTTTTGCTTCTCTCACCTATAAAAGGAGGGGTCCCCTCGTCCTTTCAACTCACCCCTCACCTTCCCTCCCCTCTGAGCAGAGCTCTCCCAAGAGACTCAAAGGATCTTTATTCCATAACTTCTTCTTCTGAGCTCCGATTTATGATCCTTCAGCGGCCACGAGATTGTAACGACGAGGCGGAACGTCCGAGCTTGGATCTATTGTCTTTCCTTCAGCCTTTCCTTTCCGACTTCCACCCGAGGAGGTTTTGCCGGGACCCGACAGAAGTGACGGATGCCGACAGACGTCTTCTAATGTTGTTCTGGGGAGGAGCCTTGTTATCAGAACCTGTTGAGGTAGGGATCTTACCTTTGTCTCTCCCTTTTGTGCATCATGCGGGGTGGGTATCCTCTTGTTTTCGTGATATACGGTTGAACCAATAAATAATGATAATAAATGACTTATATAATGGGGATGGGAATTTTGTGAATGCAGTTACATTATTTATATCCTATGATTTTATGTTGTGAATTGAATGCGATTACGCATACTGAAAATCATGGTCATTGGGGGACTTTCCTTGTGCAATTAAATGTTTCCCTATCTTTCTAGACCGTTTTTTTAATGGAACTTTGTGGAATGTGGGAACTGGTTAATAACGTAAAGTTGGATAATTAAAATCTGGAACCCTTGTGTGATCACCCCAGTTGAAAAAAATAGAATAATGAACTTGTGGGTGTTGGATTGGTTACGTGGCATGTGGTGGGGGTGTTTTGTGGGTTGTTGTGGATCGGGTGAGCAGCGGGGCTGCGGTTGACTTGGTTGTGGGTTGGTGCGAATGCTATGATGGTGATGGGCAGCAGGGCTATGATAAATGGTATTAAAGTGATAATGATGTATGGGTTTCGGTGTGTTTGTGGTTATGTTGGTTGGCAGCGGGGCTGCAGGGATGGGTTTAAATGTGAACGGGCTACGGGTTGTGAATAATAAATAAAAAGTGGGAGAGTTAATGAATGGTGGGGCATGATTGTGGAATGAGATTAATAATCAATGGGTTGGTTGGTTAATAATAAGGACTTGTTTGTGTTGCATGTGTTTTCCTAACTTGATTTGTGGATGGCAGGGATATGTTTTACAAATGATCAATGTGGTTGGTTGTGGATAGTTTCCCAGTAGTTAAGGAACTAAATAAAAAAATTCTGCTGAAACATGAAAACTTAAATGGGGTTGGGGTATGCATGCTTCATAGTATCAGTGCTGAGGCACATGCTCAGTTTCTCTTTTTAGAATCCATAGGTTGGGATGTGTGTTTGGTATACATATATATATCTGTATCTTTTGTGTTTTATCGCACCCCACACATGTTGAGCTCATAGTACCGAACACTCCCATTTTATGGGAGAGGGTGTTCTTCCCTTAGTTACTAGCTCCTTCCTGCTCCTTCTCCCCTAGGTTGTGATGGCTTGAGGTGACCTTACACCTGAGACGCTTTGAGTAGGTTTCGATTGGGGTGGATTGGCCCAAGACTCTTCGGGCAGGTTGTTTTCCCAAGACTCTTTGGGATGATGCCCAGGTGTCTTTGGGCGAGAGTTCTATTACTATTACTGTTCCCAAGAATCTTCGGGATGAGGCCCAGCTGTGTGCGGGCGGGATACGTGGTTGCGCGGCCCATGTGTGTGTGGGTGGGTTACATGGTTGTGATGCCCAGGTGTGTGCGGGCGGGATACGTGGTTGTGAGGCCCAGGTGTGTGCGGGCGGGATACGTGGTTGTGAGGCCCAGGTGTGTGCGGGAGGGGAGAGTGTTGCAGCGTCAGGACGTTCGTCGTTAGGAAGAGAAGCTAACTAAAGGGAAATGGTATGGGGTACCCAATACTCTTGTTCTTATATACTACTACCTATTGTGATTGTGTTTTTGGTGAGTGTGGCTGGTGAGGTTGGGTGGATAGAATTCCTTTCTAGGTTATTCTGTTGTTCTCATGGGACATTAGGATGTCTCCTCACTTGTGCACGAGTGCTTTAGGTTTCCCTAATGAGTATTATTGTATGCTCAACCTACGTTTACTTTCAGGTTTCCAGGAGTACTACCAGGGTCGTGCGGGACCCTACTAGTCGGACAGTTGGAGTTGTTGTTGTTGTTGTACCTTTGTTTTCTTTTGGTATTGTACTTTGAGATTTCTTGTACTTGTACCTTGTTATAAAACTATTTAAACATGCATGTGGGATTGGTTTGGGTTTATTTCTATACACTTGTTCTTTTCCTTTTTGGTGGTTTACTCATCCTATTTCCTGATCCTAAATAATAAAAAGGGTAATGCCTCCCATATTGGTGAAAAATCATACCCTTGGTGCTATTCGCCACCCTGGGGCCTACTGGAGGAAGGAATATAGGGTTATTATCTCCCTTTCACCATTTACAGCTCATGAGGGGCATCTTTGGTGAGAGGGGGTCGTGACTGAATGGTATCAGAGGATGATGGTTGAGAGATAGGATGGAGTCTGGAGTTAGGCACAGTGAGGATTGCATGGCATGGTAGGGCAACCGTGTTAGTGAATCTTGGTGCATGACATAGGCCAGGGAAGACAGGCTAGGACACGGGATTTGTGGGCCCCCCGTGTTCCGATGCAATGACTCTAAGCCTACCGAACGACGAAGTGAGACTACATTGATTGCAGGGTAGAGACTGTTGGGAAGGTACATGCATCATCATGATTGTGTTTAACTTGATTTGGGTGGTTTGGGGATGAAATTGGAATAAAATGATAAAATAAAACCTTGAGTATTTACTTACTACTTGGGCTTAGGCATTCTTTGTTTACCGTACTACTATGGAACCTAGTCGACATCAGAGAGGCAGAGCAGCTGGGCATGGACAGTTTCACTAAGTAGAGTTGACAACTCCGATAGGACCAGAGGTGGTGCGAGGTACGGTTTGTTTGTTCAGCACTCTCTTCTCTGCTTTGTTCGATTCGAGAGCTTCACACTCCTTTGTTGCACCTTGTCTAGCCCATTCTTTGGGACTAGACGTAGAGTGACATTCCGTACCACTGGTGTTGAGTACACCAGTTGGGGCCCAGACCAGCATATCTTGTGTTTTTCGGGGATGTGGGATGACATTGGGACCACATAAATCTAGTGGGGACCTCCTTCTGTTACAGATGAAGCCATACGATGTCATCCTAGGCATCGACTGGTTGTTTTTTGTTAGTGTCGTTATCGACTGATTCTGGAGAAGAGTCGTCTTCTCCGACGTGGATGGCTAGCGCGTATCTTTTTTTGGCAAGAGGAGCTATCAGGTGGGAAGCCAGCATGTGAAGCCTATACTTTCCTTGTTAGGAGGGTAATCAGTGGGTCCAGCTGATACAAAGATGATGGATGTCCCGAAGCTTGTTGGGGAGTTCCTCGATGTTTTTGCTGAGGAGATTGTGACTCTACCCCCCCCCCCCCCTGACATGACGTTGTGTTCGGGATAGATTTACAGCCTGGTGACCGTCCGATTTTGATGACCCCTTATCGGATGGCACCTTTGGAGTTGTAGGAGTTTCAGATTTAGATTGACGATCTGATGGAGAAGGGTTTTGTTCAACCCAGCGTGTCACCATAGGGTGCTTTAGTTTTGTTCGTGAAGAAGCCAAATGGTGGTCTTAGGCTATGAATAGACTACCGAAGGTTGAACCAGGTAACGGTCAAGAACTATTACCCCCTCCCAAGGATAGATGATCTCTTCGACCAACTGAGGGGAGCATGTTGGTTTTCCAAAATTGATCTACGATATGGATATCATCACCTGAGGTTAAAGGACAGTGACATCTCGAAGACGGCTTTCAGGTGCAGGTAAGGACACTTCGAGTTTGTAGTGATGCCTTTTGGAGTTACGAATGCACCAGATGTGTTCATGGGACTTATGAAATTTGTCTTCCGAGAGTTTCTGGACCGGTTCGTCGTTGTGTTTATCGATGACATCCTGATCTACTCAAGATCAGAGGAGGATCACGTTGAGCATCTTAGGGCAGTCTTGGAAGTCCTTCGACACCACCAGCATTATGGGAAATTATCGAAGTGTTAGTTCTTGACACAATAAGTACACTTCCTTGGACACGTGGGGTCTCAGCATGGAGTGCCAATGGACCCATCAAAGGTGGAGGCTGTTGTTTCTTGGGTAGAACCCAAGAGCATGGAAGATGTTCGTAGTTTCCTGGGGTTGGTAGGTTACTATCAAAGGTTCGTTTTAGACTTCTCTCGAGTTGCTGCTCCCTTGACACTTTGACTAAGAAGAACCAGGTCTTCCTATGGAGTGAGAAGTTCCAGAAAGCTTTCGACTACCTGAAGGAGAAGTTGGTCAGTGCTCCCACACTCAGTTTTCCAGAGGAAGGGTTGTTGTATGGGTTGTTTTGTGATACTTCTGGCCTCGGTCTAGGGTGCATGATGATGCAGAAGAAGGGAGTGATCTATTACGGGTCTAGGCAGTTACGCCCTCGCGAGCGTAACTATTCCACCCATGACCTGGAGCATGCAGCAGTAGTGTTCTCACTGAAGTTGTGGCGACATTACCTCATTGGGGAGCGCTTTGTGGTCTTCTCAGATCACAAGAGCCTACGTTATATCTTCTCCCAGTGTGACCTGAACTTATGGCAGTAGAGATGGGTCATGTTTCTCCAAGACTATGATTTTGAGATCTCTTACACTGAAGGTAAGGGAAACATTGTGGCTGATTCCCTGAGCAGGAACTCGCATCAGGAAGTATTTCGGGAATCCACTGATGCTTGGAAGGCGATGGCAGAGTTGGTTTCCCTACACTTTGATGCTAGAGTAGAAGGTGTTAGAGGATGTTTTTTTCAGATGACGGTGAAGTCCTCCTTGTTGTAGTTGGTGGAAGAGTCTCAGTGGGGGGGACTCCGAGGTGGAAGTGATGCGGGATTGTGTCAATCAGGGGAATGCTCCAGATGGATGGTTAGAGGACAGCTGACATCAAATACTTTTCTAGGGAAGGTTGTTTGTTCCGGGGGCGATGCGTGAGGGAGTTATCCGTGAGTTCCATAGCTCAGCCTTGGCGGTACATCCAGGAGTTTCAAAAATGTACCGAGGACTGAGGGAAGAGTTTAGGTGGCCCGGGGTGAAACGGGAAGTGGCGGAGTTTGTGGCTAAATGCCTAGTGTGTCAGCAAGTGAAGGCTGGACACCATGTTCCCGGTGGTTTGTTGCATCCTTTAGATGTCCCCGAGTGGAAGTGGGATGAAATCTCAATGGACTTCGTCACAGGACTACCCAGAGCTCAGGGTGGTTATTATGCTGTCTAGGTGGTGGTGGATCGTCTGACGAAATCAGATCACTTCTTAGCAATTAAGGAGTCGGACTCGGTGAGTACCTTAGAAAAAAGGTATATAGACGAGGTGGTGCATTTACATGGAGTTCTGAGGACTATCGTCTCAGACCAAGATACTCGGGTTACCTCACGAGTCTGAAGAGGCTACAACATGCTTTGGGAATCCAACTACACCTAAGCACTACTTTCCACCCCCAGACCGATGGGCAGATAGAGCGGACTATCCAGACGTTGGAGGATATGCTGCGAGCATGCGTTCTAGATTCCGGAAGAACATGGGTACGACACTTGAATTGAGTAGAGTTCGCCTACAACAATAGCTTCCACTCTACTATTGGCATGGCATGGTTTGAGGCTTTGTATGGAAGGTCATGTCGTTCACCCACATGCTGGGTAGAGGTTGGTGAGACAGGTGCTCTTGGGACAGTGGTAGTACAGAGCACCACAGAGAGAGTCCAGCTTGTACGTGATAGGATAAAAGCGCCTCAGGACCGACAGAAGTCGTATGCTGATCGTCAGAGGAGGCCCTTAGAGTTCGAGGTGGGAGATCATGTGTTCTTGAAGGTTTCCCCTCGACGGGGGAAGAGTGGTTTGGGAAAGGGAGGAAGCTCTCACCTAGGTTCATCAGATCTTTTGAGGTGTTGAGGCGAGTCGGCGAGGTGGCATATCAGATGCCCCTGCCACCTCAGTTGGAGAAGGTTCATGACGTCTTCCACGTATCCTAGCTTCGTCGGTACTTACATGATGACTCCGATGTTATCGACGGGGGAGAGCTAGATATGGGAGACGACGCGACCTTCGAGGAACGACCAGTCAGAACCGAGGATCGTAAAGAGAAGGTGCTCCGTGGACGAACCATTCCGTTGGTTTTTGTATTGTGGAGGCATGGCGGCCTCGAAGAGAGCACTTGGGAGTGGGAGACCCAGATGCACACTCAGTACCCAGAGTTGTTTTGACTCAAGTTTTCCTTTTTTATTCTGATTTTTTTGTTGATGTTGTACCCTGTACCTTTTATATATGGAATGCACGACTTGTCGGTTATGAGACCTTTTGTTTCCTTGTTCTCTGGGAGCGTCTACCATGTTCGGGAATGTGGGGAAGGGAAAAACCTGATCCTTAATCGAGACGCATTAATGAGTATGCGATTGAACCCATGCAGGTGAGTTAGTGCCGCCTAAAGTGGATAATATATCGACATAGGAAAAGGAATTTTCCCCAAACCATGTGTTTGGGCAGTGTGTTGGTTGTGTGGTTTTGGGAGTAGTGTAAGTTGGAAAATACTAATATATGTAGGAAGGCCCAATCCTTAATCAAGACGCATTAATGAGGATGCGATTAAAACCGTGTAGGAGAGTTAGTGCAGCCTAAACCGGATAATATCTTGACATAGGAGATGGAATTCCTAACACCTGTGATTAGGATTGTTGGTTGAGTTCCTGGTATAATGAGAACCCTAAGATGTATCTTATCGGGTTCCTCTGAGTTGGTTTTTGAATTCTTGGGTATGAGAATGTTTTAAGAGGTATCTGATGTAATGGTATGGACCTCTCTGGCCCATTACTTTGTCAAAAAGAAGGCCACGAAGTGTTTTGGATGGTAAAATGGACTTTTCCCACACTTTCCAGAATTTTGAAACTACACGCCGTGTGGTTTGAGTACATGCCGTGTACCCCCTTGCCGAGTATACCCTGTGTTGCAGGCCATGTCCTTTCCGTGTGATGTAAATGGGTACACGCCATGTGTCCAGTACTACACACCGTGTAGTCCTTCCTCGCGTACGCGTTACCAGTCGACTGTCGTGTACCGTGTTGAAGCCGTGTCCTTGCCATGTGAAATAAATGAGTACATGTTGTGTGTCCAAACTATACATCATGTAGTCCTTCCCTGCGTATGGGTTACCCTCAAACCATGTGTTGACCAGTCAATGGTCATGACGCCATGGTGGATTCCATGTGGAGACCGTGTGAAATCACCTAGTACACACAGTGTACCATAAAATACATGTAGTGTACTTTTTCTTTTCTCACCTATAAAAGGAGGGGTCCCCTCCTCCATTCAACTCACCCCTCCCCTCCCCTCCCCTCTGAGCAGAGCTCTCCCAAGAGACTCAAAGTCTCTTTCATCCATAAATTCTTCGTCCGAGCTCCGATTTACGATTCGTCAACGGCCACAGGATCGTAACGATGAGGCAGAACTTCCGAGCTTGGATCTGTTGTCTTACCTTCGGCCTTTCATTTTCGACTTCAACCCAAGGAGGTTTTTCCGGGACCCGACAGAAGTGACAGATGCCGACAAACGTCTTCTAAAGTTGATCTGGGGAGGAGCATTGTTATCAGAACCTGTTGAGGTAGGGATCTTACCTTTGTATCTCTCATTTGTGCATCATGCGGGGTGTGTATCCACTTGTTTTCGTGATATACGGTTGAACCAATAAATAAAGATAATAAAGGTCTGAAATAACGGGGATGTGAAGTTTGTGAATGCAGTTACATTATTTATATCCTGTGATTTTATGTTGTGAATTGAATGAGATTCTGCCTACTGAAAATCACTGTCGTTGGGGGCCTTTGCTTGCGCAATTAAATTTTTTCCTATATTTCTAGATAGTTTTTCTGAATGAAACTTTGTGTAATGTGGGAATTGGTTAATCACGTAAAGTTGGATAATTAAAATCTGGAACCCTTGTGTGATCACCCCGGCTGAACAAAATGGAATAATGAACATGTGGGTGTTGGCTTGGTTACGTGGCCTGTGATGGGGGTGTTTTGTGAGTTGTTGTGGATCGGGTGAGCAGTGGGGCTGAGGTTGACTCGGTTGTGGGTTGGTGTGAATGCTATGATGGTGATGGGTAGTAGGGCTGCAATAAATGGTATTAAAGGGATAATGATGTATGGGTTTCGGTATTTTTGTGGTTATGTTGGTTCACAGCGGGGCTGCAGGGATGGGTTTAAATGTGAACGGGCTATGGGTTGTGAATAATAAATAAAAATAAGGAGAGTTAATGAATGGTAGGGCATGATTATGGAACGATATTAATAATCAATGGGTTGGTTGGTTAATAAGAAGGACTTGGTTGTGTTTCTTGTGTTTTCCTAACTTGATTTGTGGATGGAAGGGATATGTTTTACGAACGATCGATGTGGTTGGTTGTGGATAGTTTCTCAGTAGTGAAGGAACTAAATAAACAAATTATGCTAAAACATGAAAACCTAAATGGGGTTGGGGTATGCATGCTTCGTAGTATTAGTGCAGATGCACGTGCTCAGTTTCTCTATTTAGAAGCCAAAGGTTGGGTTGTGTGTTTGGTATACTTATATATATCTATATCTTTTGTGTTTTATCACACCCCACCCATGTTGATCACTTAGTTCTGAACACTCCCATTTTATGGGAGAGGATTTTCTTCCCTTAGTTACTATCTCTTTCCTGCCCCTTCTCCCCTAGGCTGTGATGGCTTGAGGCGACCTTACACCTAAGAATCTTCAGGTAGGTTTTGAGTGGGGTGGATTGGCCCAAGACTCTTCGGGCATGTTGTTTTCCCAATAATCATCGGGATGAGGCCCAAGTGTCTTTGGGCGAGAGTTCTATTACTATTATTGTTCCCAAGAATCTTCGGGATGAGGCCCAGGTGTGTGTGGGCGGGATACATGGTTGTGAGGACCAGGTGTGTGCGGGCGGGTTAAGTGGTTGTGAGGCCCAGGTGTGTGCGGGCGGGATACGTGGTTGTGAGGCCCAGGTGTGTGCCGGCGGGATACGTGGTTGTGAGGCACAGGTGTGCGCGGGCAGGGAGAGTGTGGCAGCGTCAGGACGTTCGTCGTTAGGAAGAGCAGCTAACTAAAGGGAAATGGTGCTGGGTACCCAATACTCTTGTTCATATATACTACTACCTGTTGTGATTGTGTATTGGGTGAGTGTGGCTGGTGAGGTTGGGTGGATAGAATTACTTGCTAGGTACATCTATTGTTCTCACGGGACATTAGGATGTCTCCCCACTTGTGCATGAGAGCTTTAGGTTTCCCTACTGAGTATACTTGTATGCTCACCCTACGTTTACTTTCAGGTTTCCAGGAGGACTACCAGGGCCGTGCGGGACCCTACTAGTCGGATAGTTGGAGTTTTTGCTGTTGATGTACCTTTGTTTTCTTTTGGTATTGTACTTTGAGCTTTCTTGTACTTGTACCTTGTTACAAAATTTTTTAAACAAGCATGTGGTCTTGGTTTCGGTTTATTTCTATACACTTGTTCTTTTCCTTTTTGGTGGTTGACTCATCCTATTTGCCGATCCTAAATAATAAAAAGGGTCATGCCTCCCATATTTGTGAAAACCCATACCATTGGTGCTAGTCGCCACCCCAGGGCCTACTAGAGGTGGGAATCGGGGGACATTATCACCATTTCACCATTCCCATCTCATGAGGGGCATCTTTGGTGGGAGGGGGTCGTGACAGAGAAGGATCTACCACATTATGAAATTGAACAAAGTAGTGAGTGAAAATAAATATAATCTATTTATAAGGATAGTTTCAACTATTTATATACAACTAGTAAGAATTATAAAGATATAAAAATAGTTTAATACTTCTATTATAATGTTAGATATTACTTGAAGAAGGTTCATACATAAGTTGTAAGTTACATATTGAATTTTATCAGGGAAATATTTGACGATAAATCACAAATAGATAAGGAATATAATTTCATGGAAGAGGAATTGGATAAATTTTGGTAGATATGGCACTCTCTCAAAACAAGTGAAATCAAAGGTATAAATAATTTCATTTTATAATGACAATATTTCTTTTTAGGATGAAAATTTTTAAGGACTAGTTACTGAGAGGGTAGTTTTTAAGGCTTTTGTTAATGAAGTATTACATGTATTAGATATGAATAAACAAATCAATATTAATTTTATTTATGATCAGTTATATGTGAAAGGAAATAGGGTTAACATCTTGAAAAACCATTATATGTGTTTGTTAAAATGAATGATGAACTAATTAATAAGTTAAATAGAGACTAGGATGAGAAATTGTGATCATTTGAGGTTGATAAATATTACCTCAACAAGAAGTGAAAATATTTTGAGGTGAAATTGAATGATTTCGAATCACTATAATCTAGTCCTTATCATTTGATTTAGAAGAAAATTGTTACCACACGAGTATATTAGATGATATTTTTAATAAATGTAACTCATGTTAATTATAAAGAGAGTGTGAGAGTATGTAGAGAAGCATCCACCTCATTCCTATAGTGAATGGTATCCCACAACCATCATAAAAATATTATTGATAAATCATTTCCATCTATAAGTGATTGAAAAACTTCTACGAAAATTTTAGTAATGAAATATATTGGTAACCCCACAAATAAATTAGGGGTGGATTTTTAAAACCCTGAGATTTTGGGAAAAATGTTTTTTCTAATTAATTTAATGTTTTTGGTATTTTTCATTTCATGTCTGATAAAATATATTTTTTTTAAAAAAAAATTAGTTTTTCTTCCATTATATGCAACACCATGTTAATCATGAACTACATGGAACATAAATTTTATCTTTCTCTACATGTAACACTGAGGTTAGCTTACGTTATACGCAAGATTGAGTTTTACCAAACAATAATATATTATTAAAAATATTTATATACACTATAATAAAATATAACCTAGCTTTTAAGTTTTCTGTTATAAATAGTATTTACTAACTTATGAACATAAATGATTTAATTCATTGGTTAAAAATTAATTAGAAATGAATATAATGACCAAATGAATATAAAGGGGTTGTTTGTAAAATAACTACTTTTATGCTCACATTGGAATTTGTTACTAATAAATTAAATTACATAATATTTTTGAATGATATTAATGAAATGCATATTTTATATATTTAATATAATATTTTTTTAATTCATTTAATATATATGATAGTCATAAGTTAAAAAGAAAACCAATAGTACAAATAAAACCATATATTTTTATAAAAGAGGTTTTACCACCATTTAATTGAAAAAATAAATATAAATTTTGAAAGGATAATAAATTATTATATGTACAAATAATCATAAATTTTCAATGAAAACCATAAAAATGATAGAGATAATTATTTATATTTTTATATGAAGTTTATTTATTTGATGAAAAATGAAAATATTGAATAGTAATTCATAACTTATGTTTCATCTAATTTATTTATAATTTAAAATTATATTTATAATTGAGTTTAATGTATAATATTATGAATTATACATAATTTAATACACTTTTTTCCATTCATAACAATTTCAATATGAAATTATATATATAAATATAGATTTTTTTTGAAATTTTTTAATTTAAAAACCTGCTTTATCATCCCGTCTACGATATTAATTTTAAATTAATTTCATCCCATTATATGATTGGAATTTTGAAAAACTATTCTATATTTAGAATCATAATAATTTATAATTTTAAATAACATGAAAATATATTTTGACAAAAATATTATTGAAGGTAATTAAATTAATTACAGTGATTAAGAGGAAAATTAGCTTAACAAGTGACTAAACCTTACACTTAAGGCCCAAAATGACCTTCAAACTTGTCCAAAATCCATTGGATGGAATTATTTATACCCTATACTCCATTGTATATAATTATTTCATTATTATATCGAAATTTCAAATAAAAAATGTGCATTCAGTTCCCTATTCTAAAATTTCCAAGAATACCTCTCCTCCTCTAATATAAAAAGTCACCCACCACATCCACATTTTCAAACCTATCAAGACCATTTTACAACAAAAAATCTAATAAAATAACATCCAATAATACCTAAATTTATCTTCTAATAATCCATTTTTTAATAAATCCAACAATTAAAGCCTTTTGTGAAAAGAAAAAGAGTAACCCAAAAGGAGAGGTAAAATCCTTCCTCAAGCTCCTTTCTTTTATTTTTTTCTCCACCAATTAAATTATTATTAATAAATGATTATATATTAAAATAAGTATAATCAATGTACTAATATTTTTTTATTCTGATGGTTCTACCTGAACATGCACACACATTCATCTAATGGGTGACAAACTTCCTTATCTTTTGTATGGTGAACTACCGCCTCCTAAAATGATGTTGTTCATCTTCCCTTTACCACGCATCATTATTGGTAATTATTATAGAAACAATATTTTTATATGTTATATATGATAATTTTTATTTATTTATTCTTATATAATTATTATATAACACATACCTTCTTGATTCACATTTTTTGTTATTATGAAAATTTCATTTGGGTAAGTCTGTACTACCACCTTCTTAAAGCGATCTGATTCATTCACATCTCACATGGAATGTATAAAGGATGAGTTTAGTAAAAATATATTATAGATATGAAATAATAATTATAAAGAAAATAGTATATATACTTACATACATATAAATATATTTCATTTAATTTCTTTGTTTCATTATGCTAATAAAATAGAAACATCATTCTTGCATACATACGACCTACTGTCTCCATGAACTATATATTCCATTTCATACTTCTATATTATATAAATTGATATAAATAAATATATAACGAATATATATTAAATTTAAACAATTTTTTACATAATTTAAATATGTAAATAATTATATATGTAATCCAATCAAGAATAAAATGTCCAAAAACAAATGAAAAATAAATCGAATATTACCTGAAACGTTAACTTAAAATGGAATTATCAATAATTGGGTAATATAAAGTCATAGAAAAATATTTTATGGTATTATATATAATAATATTATTCTGTAAAAGATGTAAAATAAACTTACATTTATTATACATGTGGTTTTTACACGTACGATGAAAGTAACTATTTAAGGTAAGGAAATTTCATCACACTTTTTTATTTCTGTGAGATTCATGCCTTATTCACCACTCATTTCATTTGTGTCATGTGTCTACTACAAATGGATATATTATATGATTATTATAATAAAACTTATGGGTATTTAAAAATATATTTTATGACATTTATTTCATGGGGATTATGTTTCAAAACTAACCAAATCGGTAATGTGATTTTGTCTTAATTTTACTTCTTTAAGACACATGCCATATTGTGCATCAATATTTTTCTACTAGGTGTATATAATAATATTTTAAATGTTATATCGTGAATATAATTATTTCCATGATATTTTTAGCATCATTTAATGTTATTAATTCTATATTATTATTATTCAATGTTACTACACTGGTACAATTTATTTTCATTATCACTTAATTTATCAAGATTGTTTATAATAACAACTCCATTGATGAAATATTATGATCAATATATCAAGAAAACTCATGAATTTTATTATTTTATTGTTATAAATTATATATTAATGTATTAGAAACATTTTTTTGACTCTTTTTAATTAAGATAATAAATAAATTTGTTTTTATAGAAATACAACTTTTTTCTCCTTTTGGACTGAAATCAATGTTCTGTCAAAACCTTGTTTTATTAAAATGATTAAAAAAACATTTACTATTATCCTATTATGTTTTAAATAAATTTCTACCCATGTTTTTTCTTACAAAAAATATTTTAAAAGTAATCATATAATCATTTTTCAATGGAGGCACTATTCAATCCTTTTATGGTGAAAAGAAATGTTATTCATGATTGGACTTACCCTCTGTCATGAAATTCATTTCCCTAAAGAATAAATCATATGATTAATAGTTTTTTTAAAGAAAACGTTTTCCTAATATTCCTGAAATTTTTTTATTTTAAATTGGTTTTCAAGGAAAAATATTTTAAAAAATATTTTATAATTAAAAAGTATTTTAAATGTTTTTGAAATAGCTATTTATATGTTTTCAAAAGGATTATTTTCAATGAAAAAAATATGGATGATTTAATGTATTTTTATGATTCCTATTTCTATTCAATGGGTAATATTCTTTTAAAACCCGCTTCTTTTCATGGGTTAGGATTTGATGAAGTTAATATTAAACCTATTACTTCGTCATAGGATATGATGTGATAAAACAATAATGATACCCATTTATTTTCATGGGTCATGATATGATGATGCTTTCATTATCATATCAAACATGAATTTATGATTTCATTAAGTGACATGTGGGACCTATATCTCCCTCCAATAAATTCAGTAACAATAAATATTTTATGAGACCTAGAGGGTACATAAGAGGGCTTCCGATGCTCAAAATAATAGGGTTTCTTAAGCCTAAAAAAGAGTGTACAAGGTAGGGAATACCAGTATGAAAATAATATGGTACACAAGTGTGAGTTATAGGCCTAAAACAAGTGTTTAAATGAGTGGTTTTCCTAAGACTGAAACAAGAAGGTACACAAGAGGGCATCCAATGACCAAAACAAGAGTGTACACAGGAGTTCATCCTAAGCCTAAAGAAAGTATACTGGTTAAAAACCCAATCCTAACATGTTTTTATGGTCTTTGAAGGTAGACTTGAAATAGTATTTTATATGCTTATGTGTATGCCAAAAATTCCATGCCTTATTCCTATGTTATGTTTTCTTGGATTATACTAGTGTTTCCCTTATAATTCATGTCCTCTAAACTGCCAATATTTTTTCCCTATCTCATGGATATGATCTTTTTATGAATTGTATGATATAAAATGTCATTCCCATGTTATAATATGATTATGTTCATGTTATGCTTACATATATCCTTTATTTACCCTTATTGTGAATTCCACCTCATCCCTTTCTTATGTTTCGTTTCACTATCTTATGAACAAAGTTTTTAAGTAGGAGTAATAAACGGGAAGATAGTTTTGAAAGATGTTTAAGATATATCATCATAATATAAGACTATGTTTCAAGTTTCCAAATAGAACAAACTATTATGGTCCTTAGGCATGTATTTTTTTAATGTGCTGAATATTCATCTAAAATGATGTAATATCCATATAGGTTAATCCCAGGTCTCTATATTTAGTATAAATGGAAATATTTAATTGACCTTTGGAAACATGGATGAGAATCAATTAGTGAGATACCTAGGGATATTTCTGAGTATATGTCTTTGGGTGTCTCTAAGGATAAGTCTAAGTATGAGTTATTTTTTAAGAAACTTTCCTAGAAATCTGTTAAAGGCTTGAGAAATTTATTTTCTTGAAATATATCAATTTATGGTTTCCAAAAGTGGAAGTGGCTATAGAAAAAATATACCAATGAATAATAACTACGACGAGGAGTGTTATGCCTAACTTGAGAATAACTTGGTATATGACAACGAGCCTTACTAGGAACCATGTTTGACACTCCAAGGGGATACCCTTTGGGACCCCAAAAATTCCTTTCGAACCATCATGAAGGGTTTATATTTTATATTACTATTAATAATTTCGGATTAAAATAAGTTGTCATATATTAAAGAAGTTGGTTTTATTATTTAAATGTCCAATAAGTAATTTTTCATGAGTATGTGGTTTTTTATTATTATAATTTTTTCAACCTATTCTTTTTTGTCTTAGTCAATAGCAAGAACTAGAAGGAATGAGGATAAAATTTAATGTCTACGATGTGGAAATTATGGGAACTATGAAGAGTTATTTACTAAATGGGAACCTAATTAAGAGAATCATGAAGGTGGTACAAGTATTGGGTATACTTCTGAATATAAGAAGACCAAAAACAATATGAAAAATGTATAATATATTATTTCAGTATTGTTTTTATTAAAATAAATAAGAATGATTAAATTAAGGTTTAGTAACCTTAATACATGATTAATATTCCATATACTAGACAATACATATTAATTAATAAGTTGAGGAATCTTGATTAATGTATTAATAAAAATATTTCGTGATTGAACTGTATTTGTTTTGGAAACCAAGGATTATGTTATATGAATCATGAAGTATATAAGGATTATTTGTAGTTTTTTTTTTAATTTTAAAAAATATGTTAAATTATACTGATGACCTATAAAATTGGTTTAATAGTAAGGTTACATTAAGGGAAGTTAACCCTTAACATGTTCTTATGGATGAGAAATAGATATTTTATATGGATAAAGTCGTGATGATATGGATAAAGTAATTTGGATAGTATTTATGACATCAGAACTGATATAGTATTTGTTGATAAATTATTCTATGTTATCATGGATGATGTTTGAAACTTCTTAGAGTAAAGGAATATATCTAGTAATATATGGAATAATAAATCATGAATTTTTTCCAAAAGGATTTAGGGTAATTCAGGTTATTACCATGTTTCAAGATAATATACGATGAGGGAATTCACATGTTTGGAATGTGACAACTGAGAGATAATTTTTTATATATGGGGGATCTATGTTATGATAATTTCATTATTTCATTTCTAAAGTATTGTATTTTTATATTTTTAATGGGTTGTAAGGTTAACAATTTATGGGAGGTTTATGTTAAACATCAGATGAAGTATTTATGTATTGAGGTTGTATTGAAAACCATAGATAAAAGGATATTTAGTGATTAACCTTATTTAAAGGATATATATCATATTTATTTTGGAAATTATATCAATGTGGTTTTAGAAAAGAAAAAAAATTATGTATGGTGAAACTCATCATGTCTGGAAAGGTCATGGGTCATAAACCCATGACCAAAGGATGATAAGGGTTTCAGAACTACGATTGGTCTACACGATGTCCTAGTTAAAGGGTAATTTTTATATTAAAGAAATTTGATGAATAAATATTAATGATGGAATAGTAATGTTACTTTTTTGGTTTAGGGATTAATTTATTTACCTTATCGACTTTTTATAATAGTTATAGGTAAATAGTTAGATGTTTTACTCTTTAATGTTCCTTACGATCCATCAAAAGTGTATTTTAGTGCATCTGGTATCAAAGTTATTTTTTGGATACCCATTTACTAAAGTAATGGATGAATTATAAATTAGTCTAAGGACAACCAAATGATGAATATGTGTTTATAGAAATATATCACGTAATCATTTTTCTTTCTGTGATTGGTCAATAATAGAATTAATAAACATTAGGAAAATAGTAAAAAAAGGTTATCATAATACTTAATTTTTGTTAAGATGAAGGAATTTTATATCATCAAAATTTTATGACTCTAAGGCCCTAAAATTTCCATTTATCATCCAATTTTTTGTCATTTATGACCAAAATCACCCCCTTTAAATATTTATTCTTTTCCACTAAGTCCATATTTTCACATTCCACCATTGTTCTCCCTTATGGAAACCTAGTTATGAGGTACTTTAGGAAAGTTTCATGATTCCAAATATCCCATTTTAAAGGATGTTTTAGTATTAATTTTTACGATGAAATAGTATATGAATAGAAATTTCATGTATTAAAATTTTAAAACAAAAACTAAATTTGAGGTTGAAATTCACTTTATTGTTGTCAAAACGTAAGACCCTGAGATTTTGAACAAATATATTTTTGAAATAATTTAATCATTTTTATATTTTTCATTTCACGCAACACTACAAACTGTTTTTTAAAAGAACTATGTTGTGATTATTTTATAAACAAAACTCATTTAATTTTTAACAACATGAAACGTAATTTTTATCTTGATCTACCCGTAACACTGTGGTTAGCTTACGTTACACGTGAGATCGATTTTTAATGTACAATAATATATTATTGAAATTATTATTATTTAATATAATATGATATAATATAGATGTTATGTTAGAGTTTATGAATATGATTAAATAACTTATGAAAATACAAGATTTAATTCATTAGTTATAAATTAATTAGAACTGAATATAATAACCAAATGAATATAAATGAAATATCGTTATAAAAAATACTTTTATGCTCACAAAAGAATTCTTCCCCAAAAATTAAATTAATTAATATTTTTAAATGATATTAATGAAATATATATTTTATATATATAATAAATTTTTTACATTCCTCAAATATATTTTATATGCATAATATAAGAACAAGACCAATTTTACTCTTAAAGAGCTATATTTTTATAAAATTATTTATACCACCTTTTAATAGAGAACTGATTTTAAATATATTTTTTGGAAATTTTAAAAAATTCATATGTCAAAATAAAATTCATTTTTGAAATATAAATATAAAAATTTGGTTAGGGGTAATTTTCAGTATTTTTTTTATGTTTAATTTTTTGATTAATAGTAAAAAATATTGAATTTTAATTCAAAAATACTTTTTCATTTAATTTATTTATAATGATAATTTATATTTATAATTTTTTTTAAGTTATAATAATATCAATTATATATAAATTAATATAAACTAGGTCATTTTGATCAATTTTACTTTTCAATTATATATAAAAACTTATCAAAATGTAGAACTTTTTTTACTTTAAAACACCTCATTGTGATCAAATCCGTGGGATTAAATTAAAATAAATTTATGCCACTTTTGTGATTGGAATTGGGAATAAGGGATTCCATATTTTGAATAATAATAATTAATAATTTAAAATAATATAAACTTATTTTTTGAAAAAATATTAGTGATTGTAATTAAAATTAATTACAAAGATGAAGAGGGAAATTAGCTTAATAAGGGACAAATCCTTACACGTAATTTATAAAATGACCTACAAACATGTCTAAAAGATACTATATAGTCATATTTAGACCCTATAATCTTTTTGTTCTAATTTGTTATATTATTTTATCCACTTTTCATAGTAAAAACGTGGGTGGAATTCCATTTTCAATAATTTACATGAATGTCACTCCCCCTCTACTATAAAAAGGAACTCACCCATACCAATTATTAAAACCTATAAATCCTTTTTTATTACTCAAAAAGTTATCATATAATCTCACAAAATCATTCAATTCTTCCTTTAATCCTTTATTTTGGAATAAATACAACCAAGGAAGTTCTTTTATTAAAATAAAAAGGACATACCCAAAAGAAGAGGTAACATCCTTCCTCAAGCTCCATTCTTTTATTTTCTCTCTCCACCACCTCAATTATTCTTATTCCATGATTATATAGTTACAAAAATATCCTAAATATATTGATATTTTTTTTATTCTATGATATCGACCTTCAGTTACACACACCTCCATCTAATGGACAATGAACATACCATTCTTATGTACAGTGGACTACCACCTCACGAAACGATGATGTTCGTTTTTCCCTTACCTCCTTCCATGGTAGAGATTTATGATGTAAACTGTATTTTTATATGTTATATATTATATTTATGATGTATATATTACTAGTTTATTATTATATAATACATACCTATATTATTTCCATTTTATTTAGGTATAAAAATTTCTTTTGGGGATCTGTTCACTATCACCTCCTAAAAGTGACGTGATTCGTTCACTAATTATATGAAATGTATTAAAGATACATTTAGTGAACTTATATGATATATATGAAATATTAAATATAATGTAATTATAATATAGTATATATACATTTCATTTACATAATTTCTTTCAATATGATAATAAAATAGGAACAATGTCCATGCGTACGTACGACTTACCGTCTCCATGAATAGTGTGTTAAATGTCATAATTATATATTATATAGATTATTAAAAAAATATAATGAATATATATTATATTTATACCATGTTCTAAATTCTAGAAATAATTTAATCATGATCTATGTAAGTGGATCAAGAATAACAAGTCAATACATGTACAAAAAATCATGCTGATATTACCCGAAACGTAGCATTAACATGGAGTTGTTGATAAATGGTAGTATAAATTATTATAAAAATAATATATGGTATTATATATAATAATATGTTTCTTTCATAGATTTATCATAAAATTTTATTTATTATACATGGTTTTTAATTTGTATGAAGATAGTCAAGACTTAAGGTAAGAGAATTTCATCTCACTTTTTATTGCAAGGAGATACATGCCTTATTAACCACTCATTTCATTTGTGTGGTGTGTATAATAACCATGTATGTATTATATAATTCTTATAAATAAATTTATAGGTATTTTATTATCCATTTTATGATCTATATTTCTTGGGGTATATGGTTCAAAATTTATCAAATATATATTGTAATTTTGTCTCTGTTTTCCTTCATTTGGACACATGCCTTGTTATGAACGTAAATTTTTCAATGAGGTGTATATTCCACCATTTTTAATGTCATATCATGAACCTATTTATTTTAATTGTATTTTTATCTTAAATTAATTTATTATTTCCATATTATTATGATTCAAAGTTACCACAGTGGTAATACTTTATTTTTACCATCTCATTGTCTATCAAGATGGTTTATAATTATGCTTCCACTGATGAAATATTATGATCCAAATATACGAAAACTAATTAATTTAATTATCTAATGATTATACATGATATATTCATGTATTAGTACCATTTTTTAACTATTTGGTACATAATAGAATTAAAAACATGATTTTATGAAAATCCGACCTTATTTCCCCTTTCGATCGAAAATATGTGTTCTTTCTGAACCATGTTTTCTAGAAATATTTTCAAAAATGATTTAATATTATTATATAACATAAAAAGGAAATTTTTATCCATTTTTTACCTTTTTTAAAAACTATTTTGAATGTAATCCTTTTCTTCTTTTCCGATCAAGTCACTTTTCTAAAAAATTTAAGGTCGAAAAGGAATTTTTAACATATAAATAATTGCTTACCATAATGACCAAAATTTACTTAAATATTCCTTTTAAATAATAAAATACTACTTTTGACCAATATTATTTCCTAATATTCATGAAATTAATTGATTTAGAAGTGGTTTTCAATGAAAAATATTTTCAATTTTTTTTAAAGTGTTTTAAATGATTTTTGAATCTTCCTTTATAAGTCTTCAAAGGGGTTCTTTTTAAAGAAAATGATTTCAATGATTTAATGTTATATTTATTAGTTTTTAAAATAACTTTCTATAAAAGCCTTTATAAATTATTTAAATAATTATTTTTCATGTTTTCATGCGTTTTTCAAAGAAAAAGATATTCAAAATGCACTATATTTTTAAAAGTGTTATTATGAAAAAAACAATATTTACCTAAATAAATATTTTAAATGGAATTTTAATGACTTATTTATAATATAAGGTTATTTTGAAATTGTTTTAAAAAAATAATTTTTGAATAAAGGCTATATTCTTAGGAAACATTCCATGTTATATTTGAAAATCCTTTTTATTTAAGATGATGTACTTTGTTAGAGTTTATTAATAGCATTCAAATTCTTTATTTAATGGTTTATGTTTTGATGAAATTATCTTTATGATACATATTTCTGTTCAAAGGGTTATATGATTTTTAAACAAACTTATTTTCATGGGTTATGATTTAATGAAATTATTAAGAAACCCAACCTTTTTTCATAGGATATGATGCGTTGAAATATTAAAAATACCCATTTCATTTCATGGGTCATGATGTGATGAATTATTTGTTGTATTTTGGAACATTCCTATATGAATTAATTATGTGATGGGTGTGACGTATATCTCTCTCCAATGAATTGGGTGACAATAAATGATTTATGATCTCAATAGGGTACACAATAAGGAATTTCAATCCTGAAACAAGAGAACATATTATTCCTGAAACAAGAGGGTAAATATAGGGCATCCCAAGCCCAAAATAAGAGGGTACAAAAGAGGGTATCCTAAGACCGAAATTAGAGGGTACATGAGAGGGAATCCCAAGAACAAAACAATAGTGTACACGAGACAACATCCCAATCCCGAAGTAGGTACAGAAGTTATTATCCATATAATAACATGTTCTTTAAGGTCTTGGTAGGTATCATTAACATACGATTTTTAATTATTATGTGTATGACAAGAATTCCATGTCTTATTCCTATGTTATTTTTTCATGGACTATGCTCTTGTTTCCCTTATGATTAATGTCATATGAACTTCTAATATTTATTCATGGAATTGTGATTATGGTATTTTTATGAAGGGTATGATATTTAATTTCTAATATCATGTTATCATACCATTATGTTAATATTATACTTCCATATTTCTATTATATACCCTTATTGAGAATTCAAGATCACCTATTTCTTATGTTTCCTTTCCCCCATTTATGAAGAAAGGTTTTTAGTAGTAGTACTAAAGGGGATGATTTTTAACAAATATGTTTATTATCATTCACCACACTAGTAAAATGTCTTCCATGTTTCCAAAGACACTAAACTATTACATTCATCAGGCATGTATTTTTGTAATGTGTTGAATATTAATCTAAAATGATATAATACCATAAATAATATGGATGGGTCTGTATAGGATATAATAAATTTTTTGATCATAATATATATGGAAGGAGCCTAAAATATTGGTATTTCAATAAAGAATATCAAGGTTCTCGAGTATAAAAATCTATATAGCCTACACTTAAACTGAAAAGAAAAATATTTTGAGGCTAAATTTTGTGATTATAAGGGGTTTGGAATATGGAAATTAATTTATGGACTAATATGTAAAACCATACATGTTTTATATAGATATAATAAATGGGTTATCATAAATAAATGTGATAATAAACTTATTGAATAGAATTCATATAATGGAAAGAATAAGTCTTTCTAAAATAGATTTCAAATCCCTGATAATTTTCGTGAGTTTTAAAGAAAATCACACATTTATGAATAATTCTAGTATGTAAAAATACATTGAAAACATTTAATTATATTAAGAGGTATCAACTATTGTAGATGAAAAAAATAAAGTAAATTCTTCCTCAAGGAGTGAATATATGATGAATTAATCTAAGAATACAATGATGTTTATTGAGAGCGATATCATACTTGAGAAGAGAATATGATCTTATTTTTAATGAAATATATATATAATGGATCATTGGAAAATGTCCAAGAAGTAAAATATTAAAGGGATAATGTTGAAATAAAAAAATTATTTAATCAAATAAAGGAATACAAAGATTTTCCAGGTAGAATAAATATCAAATAAAGAATATGATAGGCTTTCCAAAAAGGGTAACCTGAGAGCTAACAGAAGTATGTGTGGAAGGTGAAATCATATCTTACACACTAAAAACATGTTTATTTTAGTACCACTGAATTATATTTAGTTATAATATTATAAATGGAAATAAAAAGTAATTTTAATTTCAAAAATCTATTATAACAATGAAGAAGTCCACAATAAAAGGAAAAGGAATATCATGTTACTATATATATAATTATCATAATAATATAATATCTAAAAGAAGGTATAAACTTTAGAGGCTCAAAAAATAGAATTTCTGGGTTGACAAATTAGTCTCAACCCTAGTGATATAAATAAGGATATGATAGATATACAATCTATTCCCATTTTTGACTATTTGTACTACATTGAAGAGGGAAGTAAATCCAATGTATAATAAGGATAAAACAAAGAAGTATGTGAGTTTGGTATAGTCAGGATAACTATACATCATGGAAATTTCAATTGGTATTTAACATGCACTAGTATCAATTTTTCTGGGAGTATTATTTTCATTTCCATAGTGAAGAGGAATTGAATGCATCCATGGATAAAAAAGATAACAAATGGAATAAATTATCCAAATATTAATGTTTTTACTAAAATTTGGAAAAATTTTACGTACATAGAAAAGGATAATGATTAAGGTATAATACTCACTATCTTATTCGAGTTATGGACTATTCTTTTTCTACTCACCAAGGTGGTGTGATTGTCAAAAAAATGAGGAAATATAGTTTCCTTGAAAATGAATATTTTACTATGTTTTATGAAGTTGATTATATGTTCATGAATCAACTTGAATGTCTATCTAAATATCACCAACAATGTTATATTTAAGTTTGGTGATCCATTGTGAAATATATATGGATAAATTTTAGGTGTTGGTAAAATCACCCTTATTTTATACCCCAGCCAAACACATATAGACTTAGAGTTTACTTTAAAAAATCTATATACTAACAAATATACTGGTGTCATCATTATGTCAGGTAATAACACATGTAAAATGGAATTAAAATCATAATTAAAGATAATACGGTTCTAGAAGTCAAATGTCATAGGTTGATAGGAAATTTTCCATTAGAATACATTCCCTTTCATTTGTTATATAAATAGGGTAGGGAGAATAACCTTTTACTAAATTATATTTATTATCATTAAGTGGAGATGGAAATTGAACTTATAATGTTATTGTGGAATTCTTCACTTTTATCTATATATTTAAATTGTTTACAACTATTCCAAAGTGGGAGACTGAAGTTCCCATTGGTGTGTGACTAAGTTTGTAATAAATAGAGCATGTCAATATGCATGTTGTCACTGAACATGAAGTATTTCATTATGGATTGAGAATCCAACAATTATATTAATATTATAAATGATTATTATGATGTGTATATAAATTATATGATATGGATTCCCTTGGTCATGAAAAGGGAGAAATAATTTACTCTTTCTAAGGATGTTGGAATAGATGGTTTTTTGTTTAGCAACACCAACATTAGATGATTTTTTGTACTAGTAATCAAATATAAGAGAGGTGTTATTTGTTTTAAAGTACTGTATAGAATATATATAAGTAGAGTTGTTGTAAATGGGTGATGAATATATAAATTTTTTTTGGTATTTTTAAAATTTTGTAATTAAAAAGGGATGTTTTTTGTAAAATCTAGATCAAAGATGCAAGATAACTAATAATGTTAATTTTGAAAATGTGATTATAATTTTATTGTTAAAATAGGATAAAAGTATTGTAGAATAATTTGGAAGGATGAATTAAAATGTGGGGACTCTTTTTTAAATACTCTAACTTGATTGTATTTATATGTTGCAAGAGTTATTGGGAATAAAGATAAAGAATATTAGACGTTTTTAAAAATTACTAATATTTTTATATTCTTTTAATATATTGAAGTTGTCCGAAGTTAATTTGAATGGAATCAAGGTTTAATTTAAGAAATCATGATTTTTTGGTTTACGATATAAATTTTTCTTAGTCTTGATATTTTTTTATAAGAACTGTACCCAAAGAAAAATATATCTATATGCATGATCTAGTTCCATGTAACCATCATTTGGGCTAAGATGAGAAGTCTCTAAGAATAATCCAGTGCATATATAAATAGAATCCTACTATATATGACCATCATGATGATATTTGTAACAATGATTATCACTATGTAAGCTTGATACATTGACATTCACAAGGGTGAGGTATTCTAAAACAATGAAATTTATTTTCATAGTCATTAATTGTGTTTGTGTAACTGTTTTTCGTGAAGTACTGTGATAAATATATGAATAAATATCACCCCAAAAACCAACAATACTTAGAGAAAATAAATAATTATAAACTAAATTATGAATATTGGAAAATATATATTCTAAAATGGAAATGAATTAGGATGATAATTGACTGTATATATCATGTTAAAATATCATGAATCCTTTATGAGGCATGGTCCAAGTTTGGTTTGAGGATGTTAAATATGATGAAATATAGAGAAGATAATAATTTTAGATTTTATAATTTAAAATGACACTATCTAAAATTATATATTGGTGATCATAATTGTTAATTCAATCATATTGTTTATGTGATCATCATCATTGTTTAAAATATGAAAAGATGTTATTGGGATTCAAGATTATTTTCTGTTAATGATAAAGATGATCAGAGGATGGATTTATATTAAATATATATTAATATTAATATGAAATTATAAATTAATTAAATCTATAAATAAAATATGTGGATTCATGTGATGTGATTCTATTTTCTTAATATCACAAATAATATTTTGATTCATTATGGGGTTGGGTGAGATAAGGAAAAAAATGTTCAAAACTGACTAAATATATTATTTCTATGTATATATTTGAATTATTGTTTTATGTGACCAAATTATTAAATAATATGAGTTGAGTTTAAATATTGGCTTCTGTATAATTTTTATACATCCATACAGAATGATTACATGTGGATATTAGTGGAAGAATTCTTAAAATAAGATGAGGAATATTAGGAATCCTTTAGAAGAACAAAGAAGATATGATTGGTTGTGAGACGAGTTAAATGGGGAAGAAGAGAAAAATAAAGGGTATTACTATAAATTTAAAACAGGAAGTATGATTGGAAAAAAAATCAATCAAATTACTCGATAATTCTCGTGTACAAACATTTTAGAAATAAGTGGGATCACCATAAAAATTTTAGATGATTTTGTATAAAAAAATATAAAATTAATTTCAGGTAACAAATATTTAAAATAGAAAATTAAAGAGATAAAGGAATATTTGAGAACTAAAGATGAGATCTCTTATTAGTGATGATATTATAACTCAGAATGATGAATAGAAATAAGATAATTTCTAGAGTATGTTGAGAATTATGGTCATCTAATAATAAATGTTGAAGAAGGATGACGATCATGTCATAACCATTCTTTAAAATTATTTAGAATAATATGTTTTTATATAATTACCTATTGTGTTTTTTTTATTTATTGGTGTCATGTATTTTATAAATGTAGGTTCTTTTGAATTTGAAAAGATAAAAGGATTTTAGTGAGTTACAAATCTAAAAAAAACTAATTCTATTAAGATCTATTGTTTCGATAAAAACAATGAGTGATGTGAAATTAGGCATTCTTAATGAACTAATGGAAGTTTAAGATTCTGTTTTATGGAGGAATAATATTATTTTTATTGATATTAAACATTCTATAGAAAATGTTCTAATCTACTTAAAGATGAGATGGAAAGATATCACATTTGTATAAATGGTGCGATGAAGTAGAACCAATGTGACACAACGTATAAAAAGGAAAAACAATGAAAAGTTTATATTTCATAGAAAATATAAATTTGTGGAATTCCTATAATAATCTGGTAGTATTGTGCATGGATAGTTATTTTTTAGGTGTGATAAACACCAACCATTATAGTTAGAAGTTAATTATTTTAGATAATCCTTGATTGGGGTGAATAATCAATAATGGTATGGAGTGGGCTTTAAAGGCGAGCCTTTCCAAAAACATTACATTCTAAATTTAGTTTCTTCACTTTTATTGCATGTGGAACGATTTCATTATTAACCTTAAAATAGATCCAACTGTATTTAAAAAATATAGGTTCATTACCAAATAGGATAATGATTTAAATAATATTTTATAATTTGTAGAAATTAGTCAAATCCTTATTCTTTCCCCCATCTCAATTTTCATCGATAATAATAAAAGGAATTTCAGTTTATATATAAAGATGAATCTTCATATTTTTTAAAAATTTATTTATTATACTGAAAAATACATACAAAGTAAAATCATTTTTAAAAACATTATATGGGAATGTTTCCAAATTAACAATGTATAATTAATTTAAATTCCTAATTTTTGGATAAACCAACTCATTATAAAATGTACACACTCATAGTTTTATCATTGAATAAATAATTGATAAAAAAATCAAGCATTCATTTTAAGAATGAATTCAAAGAAATAATTTTCTTTTATTTTTAATCTCAAGAACCATAATATTTTTCAATTATTTTATTTTCAACATTTTTCCATTTTAATTAATGGTTTTTTAATGTAATTATACCTCATAATTAATTAATTATCACTTTCAATTTCCATCTATGATTATTTAAACACAAACAACACAATAGAAAATGTTTCATATATTTTAAGTAATTATAAAGAAATATATAATTTAATTATAACATAACAACTCTATCAATTACAAAAATCAAAACTCAAAATCCTTTTTATGAATATTACTTGAATGGTAAGGGGTATTGGAAAATATCAATATATATTTATTCTAATTAAGTTTGTATATATATATTTTTATACATTTATGTGATAAAATATGAAATTAAAATTTAATATAAATTATTCAAAAGGTCAAACTAGCCCATTTAATATATTATATCAAAATAATGGATAATAAAGAAATTGGAAGTAAGCCCAATATTATAATTAATTCAATTCACTAATTTTGTGTTCTATTAATCTATCCAATGTATTCGTTATTAAAAAAATATATTTTAATTTATTTTATTTATCTTTATACATTTTACAATTTAGTTACTTTTGAAATACAATCCATAAATTAGTATGCCTCCTTAGAGAATCATAAATATAAGTTAAAAATTTTTATCAAGACCCCTCATCCATAATTAATAAAAAAAATATCACTATTATTTCAATTTATTTTATTTACATAAAATTATATTCATATTAAAAATTAAATGAATGCTAAAGACAATAGATTGTGGATTCAAAATGAACTTATTATGATATTCATTCTCCATTAAAAAATTCCCTTGGGGGTAAATTTAATTTTATACATTATATACCTGATATTTATTTTTTTGATGTGAATCTTGATGTTGGAATATATTTACTAAATCTATGTACATCATTTCTATATATTGCTATAATTTTTCAAAATTAAAATTGGTTATTTATATCATAAATTAAAAATTCCTCCAAAAATAAGACTATTTGATTGATTTAATTTAAAATTTGTAACATTAATTTTCATTTATTGAAAAATAGATCTATAATAATTATCATATACAATTGGAATAAAAAAAATTGAAGTGAAAATAAGTTTACAAACTTCAAATACTAAAAAATAGAATGAAAATAAATCAAATGATAATTTCATAGGATTATTCATGTTTTATAGATTCATATTATTCAATATCATCTCTTTCAAATTCATTTATAATAGAATTTTGGGGGGTATATTGAAAAAATTTAATTAAAATTTCCTAAATTATGTTGTTTATTTTCTCATAGAATGTTCTTATATGGGTATTTTCTCTTATTTTTAGTCAATTTAAAAATTCATAACAGAGCATTTATATCATACACTCAGGGATTAAAATGACAACTTCTATGACTCATTGCTGTTTTTTATTTTCAATTGTCTCTACTTTTTGATTTTACGTGTTATTTTAGGGTGGGGATTGAGGATTATTTCCCTCTATTAGCTTCTCTTCCCCCCTCTATTATAGAAGCCTCCCTTTTTTAGGTAAAATTTGATTGAGTTTTAAGTAAAAAATATATATTTTATTGGTTTTTAGATGCTTGAGGTGTTGGTGGGTGAAAAATGTACTATTTCTGGAAAAAAGGGGTTTAGGCGTTAGGACATATGTCTTAAAGGTAGAATCCATAAATTTCCCAACAGACAGATACCAAGTACATAGTGGACCAAGTTATAGGTGTGTATTGTTGGACTGTCCATCAGATTCCTATTTGACCTGTGATGGGTACCCAGTTGGAGAAGGAACATGGTGGTAGGGGTTGTGTTCTTAGTTCCCCCTTATGTAGTTATTTTTTTATTTTAGATTAATTTATTTATTTATAGTAAAATATTTTTAAACTGGGATTTATATTATTTCTTCAACTTGCCTAAAGTCTACCCTCAACCTACCAATTCTCCCATTTTAATTATTCTTATTCAAGTGGTATCTACCATATTCATGGTCAGATGATCATACCATTTATCCTACTGTGGTTCCATGAGTGATTTTATCCATTATCTTGCATAAATTACCAGTTTCACTTTTAATTTCATTATATGTCACTGTATGTAACTATTTTTTGGGCATAGGGTAGGTTTTTTAATTTATTTCTTATCAATTCAAACCATATAATTGTTTTTTATGAGAGGGATATTTACAGGTCTATGTAACACCCTAATCTTCTATAGTACGTTTCCCTTGGAATAATGCAGTAGCTTATGTTGTTCACAAGTTGGATTATAAACAAACCACAACCAATGAAACTAGCCATTATGAATAGTAATACCCACTTTTTGAAATATTATAAATTATAAATTTCAAAATGGACTACATTTTTGGATTCAGAATAACAAAATTAGCTTTGGGTGATTTTTTGGTATTTTTCTGAGAACTTTCAATTTTTGATGAATAGTGAAAAACACTGCGTTATTGTTTAAAACCGAATTTCTATTTATATAATTAGTTATTTTATTTTTCATGACCCACCTCCTTGGGCCATGAACCTTTTCATCTAACCCCATGGGTCTCCTGTAATTCCTTGGTTTCCTTCTCAGCACACCATAGGCTATTACTCACTAGGGTCGCTTATCAGACTAATGATTGTCCCCACAAGCCAACACATGTTCTTTGGCTCCCTTCTCACCCATGAAGGCCAACCTTGTCCCATCCGTGCAGACACACCTCACTTTTCAGCATAGGACAAACTTACTCGGAGGTGGGTGAAACCGATCACTCATCTGTTGGCCTACCTTACCCTCAGAGCAGTTGATGTGGAGTGTCCGAGCTATCATGTAGTGGTGGAACAGTACGCGGTTGTTTTCCTTAATGATGATCCAAGACTACCTACTCCTAAGTAGGTGGAATTATACATTTAATTTTACCCCAATACAGCACCGATATCTACACTAGCATATCGAATGGATCTCGTGGAGCTTCACGAGCTGCGGGTACAACTGGAGGACTTGTAGGAGAAAGGATTCATCCGGCCCAGTGTTTCTCCTTGGGAAGCCCCGATTATATTCACCAAGAAGACGGATGGGAGCTTAAGGCTTTGTGTCGACTACCGTCGCCTAAACTAGGTGACTGTGAAGAACAAGTACCCACACCCGAGGATTGACGACCTCTCTAATTAGCTGAAGGGAGCACAATGCTTCTCGAAGATAGACCTCAGATCAGGCTATCACCGGCTTAGAGTTCAAGATGAGGATGTGCGGAAGATGAACATCAGATATTGGTACAACCACTACGAGTTCTTGGTTATTCCATTTGGCATAACCAATGCTCCAATAGTGTTCATGGGACTCATGAACAGGATCTTCGAGCCATACCTTGATTGCTTTGTCATAGTCTTCATCGATGAAATTATGATTTACTCAACCATTGAGGAGGAGCATGCCTACCATTTGCGGGTAGTACTGGACACACTCCAACAACACCAGATTTATGGTAAGCTCTAGAAGTGGAAATTTTGGATCTTATAGGTTCATGTTTTGGGACATTTCATCTTGGAGGCTGGAGTTGTAGTAGATCCAGCAAATATTGAGGCGGTATTTTCCTGGGATCCACCCAAGAGTGTGATGGAGGTACAAAATTTCGTGGGTTTGGCTGGATACTACCGTAGGTTCGTTCCAAACTTCTTCAAAGTTGTAGCACAACTATTGTAACATCCCAGGAAAATAAATAATTTGACATTTTTATATTTATTAATATTTGTGAATAAAATATTAATATTACTTTAAATAGAATGCTATGTTCAATGGAGTACCCAATACGCAACAATGAGTTTCTTTGAAATCTTACATTGCACGCTAATAATATAATAGTATTATTTTAAATGGTAGATAACGCCTAGCAATTATAATGGAAGGAATGAATAGAACTAAATAACAAATGATTATATATGCTTGTCAAACATTTTTTCATTTATACAAATAAATGTTAGAGGCTTAAAATGCAAATGGGTCCAATTTTAAGCATAAATCTTCTAATATTCTTTAAATGGTCGATTAACCACCTTTTGATGGAGAACCCTTATTAAATAAAATTTTCTATAATTTTATATGTTATATTTGACAAAATAATATCCTTCTTTATAATCCTGACATCAATATTTACTTTGTGTAAATTTTTGTTATTTTTCCGATAAAGATCATTTTTAGTGAAAATGTTGTATTTTAATTCAAAAACTCATTTTAATCTGATTTATTTATATGGATAGATTATCTTTTTAATTGGGTTGAAAGTGTATTTATAATATATTTTTACCATTTAATCCAATGGTGGTCAATCGAATTAATTTCACTTTGAAATTGGACTTAAACTAGTGTCAATCGTTTGATATATTTTGTTTCTTAAAAACATGCTATTTGTTTTGAAAACATGAATTAATTATTAAATTGATTAATGCAACTTATATGTTTTGAATTTTGTAAAATGGAAATAATTTATGAATTTATAATATCAAATATATCTTAGGGTGAATTGTTTTTATATTTCTAAAAAACATCAATTTTTTGAGGAATAGTGAAACCACTAAGTGGTAGTTAGAAAACTTATTTTTCATTTAAATGAAATTTTAGCACCGATGGGACTTTATTTTCAAATATCTGACATACATGGTTTTCATTATTATGTGAAATGTGGTTCAATGGGATGAAAACAATTTTTTGGTGAATAGTAACTTTTAAGTTTTATTAATCTCGATTAAAGGTAATTAGTGTAATTTAAGGTAAAGATAATGTTATAATAATATTAAATGACCTTGAAACATGTCCTAAACTTATTGAATGATTCATGGCCGACCATGAAAATCTATGGCTCAACTTTGGTACCCCATGGAGCCACATGGGTAAGAAAATGACATTAATAACTTTTTATTAAAAGTTAAAATAAAAATGTCACAAACATGTATTATTTTACTAAAAAAAATTTACATGGGGTTATACAAGTAATATTTTTAACAATAAATATTCATTGGAAAGATAAAAATATTTCCTACATCATAGTATTTTTTATAATTTTTAGACATTAAATAAATGAATTTATTTATGACACCACTATAATGCAGTGATTACCTCATTAATGAACGATTTAAATAAAATGAAACGATATTGTAAAATATAAGACATACACAAGTTAAAAACCTATTGGATGTGTGTATTTAGAACCCTTATCACCTTACCATCAAAATATATAATTGTGGGACCTTTGATATCCGAAAATCATTTTATAATAAAGTAACTTTTCAGGACTTTCCCAGAGTGCCCCTCCTCCCTCTTATAAAAGGCTCCCACCTCTACCTCCTTACACACACCTCTCAAGAATTTTGTTCAACCAAACTCTACTCATTTTATCTCTCCACATCCCTCTAATCATCCTAGAAGCCTTACCTTAGGCAGAAAGCTCTTCAAGAAACCCTTTTGGTTCAAACCAAAGGGAGTTACCCGATTTAAAGGTAATGTCCTCTCTTATGTTCTTTTGTTTTATTTTTCTTCTCCAACCCCCTAAACACTATTTATTCCTTTATTTTGTAAAAAAAACCAGTATATTAAATATAATAGGATGTTTTTATGATAATTATTTGAGCTAAACTTACACACACTTCCGTCTAATGGTTAATGAACATACTGTTTTCATGGATGGCGAATTACTGCCTCACGAAATGATGATTCTTCTATCTTCTACTACCACCTCTCATGGTTGAAATTATGATGGAAATATAGTTATCTATGATATATATTATATTTATTTCCTCTCTATGATTCTGTGTTTTAAATTTGTAACATAACTTTCTGCTTTTCATGTTGTTCAAATGCGATAATTTCATTTGAGGAAGTGTGGACTACCACCCCCTCAAGTGATGTGACTTGTTCATGCAATACATGGAATGTATCAAAAATTAAATTCATACACTTATGTGACCTATATAACATATATATTATTCTGGAATTATAATATATATATATATATATCCCATTTAGTTTTAATTTCATTAATGTGACAAAGAAATGAAAGTAGCGTTCATGCGTACGTACGACCTACCATCTCCATGAATGGTGCATTTCATTTTCTTATCTCTGAATGTTATGTAATAGTATAAAATGAATATATACTGAATATATAAGTTATTTAAATCATTAATACTATTCTGGATATGATTTACCTATAACTACATTGAAAATTCTTTTCCAATAAGTTCAATTTTGACACATGTACCGAACATCGACAAAAACGTCTAATATGAACTAACATTATTAACCAATTATTATAACATTATAATATATGATATTGACTGAATAATAATATTTAAAGTATTTACTTAAGCAACTATAAATTGACTAATGATTATTATTTAGGAATATAAATAAATGAACAAGACAAGTCAGACTTGAGGTAAGGGATCCTACCTCTCTCTTTCTTTTTAAGTACTCTTTTTTATGTAAATTACACTAAGATCTTCTTTATTATGTTGGGGGATGTTATTTTATATTAATATTTCTATATATTTTATTTCAATGTGATTAGAGACCCTATTTTATCTCATCAATCCATTTTTGGGAGTTTTATGTGGCGCCGTTAGGCTGCCGAATTTTCATAAGGGGATTTTCATCTCACTTTTTATTCCCATGATATTCATGCTACATGGGCCACTATTTCCTTTTTTGTGGTGTATTTACTTCCCATTATTTTATTATTTGTATAATATACTCTCATTTATGGGTATTTACATCTTAATTGTATGACCCTTCTTTCATGGGGTGTACGTTTCGAAAGTTTCCCAAATCGGTAAGGTAACCTTTCACACTCCGTTTTTAAAAAGACTTATTTTGTTATGTCTTTTAATTTACATCTTTTTATGTTGGGATATGTTCTTATATATCCTTATTGATGTAAATTTTATTTCCAAGTGATGAGATAACATTTTCTCTCTCATCAAATAATTTTATGAATTTTAAAGTGACGTCGTTAGGCTGTCGAATTTTACCAAGGGAACTTCTTAACCCAATTTGGTTTTCCTTGGGTTTAACTTGTAGTTATTGAATATGTAATCCTACGAATATGTGTGAATGTCCTCTGGTTGTTTTACAGTTAATATCCACTTATATTGGGTGTATTTATATTTTTCACACATAATTATGAGATTGATTTATCCTTAATTTAAGGATACCTTCTTTATAAGGGATTTCATCTCATTTTACAATTATATTGAGACTTCATTGTTCTTATGCACCAATTCACTCTTATATGGTGTATATACTATCCTTTCGAATAATATATCCAGAATCCCTTTATTCTCATGATATTATAAAGTTCTGATTAAATTTTATTCCTCAATTATTGTATTCATGTGTCTCTCATTGTGTTAAAACCCCTTTAACTAAAATATCATTTTAAATGTTTTAATGATTTATTATTATAAATACTTCTCATTAATATCCATGTTTTCAAAATAGTTTTAAGGATTTATTTATATGGATATTAATGGTTTAAAATGATAAAATCTTCAAAGTGGTATGCGACACTTTGATTCAAAAATCTCTTTATTAAATGTTTTAAATGGTTTTGAAAATGGTTTTTAGAATGGTTTCATTATTTCAATATCTTAAAATGTTATATTGTTATTGAAATGTGGGAATGTTATCTTTCTTTTGTACTTAAGTTATGTTCTATGACTATGTTATGGTTCTTGGTCATTGTTTATGAAGACAGGTGGTTCTGTGATAAACTAAGGGCGGGTGAGCCCGATATAGCTCTCCAATGCATTGGGTAATGCGAAGGAGTTAAACGCTAACGTTTCTCCAAAAAGATTTAGGGAATATACTATGATGGGTATTCCAAACATAACCATGTGGGTTACTCCCTAAGTATGAATGTTATTAATTCCTCAAGTTACCTTTATGTCTTACGTTTTCTATGAGTTATTAATAAACCATATGGTTTCATGAGGTATGTTTAAGTGCTTATGTTTTATGAGTAAAGTATGATTTCATTGATTCTTATGTATACATGGACTAATGTTGTAATTCCGAATTTTTATATACCTTACTGAGATTTTTGTTCTCATCCCATGTTTTTTAAATGTTTTCCATAGGACTTAATGTGGAATATAGTCATGTATGGGATCATGGAAATTACACGATGTCTAATAAATGGAACTAGACATGACTCTTTTGTTCATGAGTTTATATTTTTTGAAAAAAATGGAAACTGAGTAGATGTGTCTACCTTGTAATCTTTGAGATGTAATAGTTATGTCTTAATTCTCTAAAACTCTAAACCTGAAAAGATCCTCAATGTGAATTATTCAGTTAATTTAAGATTATGTAATGTTTTAAGGCTAAGACCTTATAACTATCATCCTTGAAGAATAATGGAAAACCCTTCGTATGGCCAGAGAGATGTCAGAAGAGCTTTCCGGAGCTGAGGTAGAGGCTGACTAGTGCCCCCATCTCGAGGCTTCCTGAGGAAGGCATAGGGTACGTAGTCTATTGAAACACATCAGGGATCGAACTCGGGTGTGTCCTGAGGCAGGAGAGAGCAGTGATCACATATTGTTCTCGGTAGTTGAGACAAAACAAGAATAACTACGCTACCCATGAAATAGAGTTAGCAGTAGTGGTCTTTTCCTTGAAGATGTGGAGACACTATCTTATGGGTGAATGTTTTAACGTGTACTCAGATCACAAGAGTCTCAGGTATATCTTCTCTAAGAAGGACCAGAACATGAAACAATGATGTTGGCTTGAGTTCCTCTAATACTATGAATTTGAAATATTCTATACTCTTTGAAAGGGGAATGTTGTTTCAGATGCACTCAGTAGGAGATCTGGTATACAGCTTCTAGGAAAAGTGATGAAGCAGCTGGCCACTTTTCAGATATCATTTGTGGATAGAGATGGAGTAGTTTTCCTTCATTCCCTTACAGTCACTCCCCCACTTATTCAGTGAGTTTGGGTGGCACAGAATGGGAACGCTGACTGCAAGACATGACATGATCAGATATCCACAAGGAAGGAACCTGATGGATTTTCTGATGGTCGGGAGAATGTCATCTTCTTCCGAAGACGTACTTTAGTACCAATGTCACATGAAGAGGAATTTTTTAAGGAGTTAAACACATCCCCTATAATGGTACATCAAGGAGTGGAAAATATGTACCAGGACCTTCGATGACAGCACTGGTAGCCAGGTATAAAGAAAGTTGTAGTGGAGTTTCTCTATCGATGCCTCACTTTTCAGCAAGTGAAAGCGGAGCACCAGGTACCAGAAGGCTCGGTTCAGCCTTTAGAGGTCCTAGAGTGGAATCGGGATTACACATACATATAATTTCTGATGGGTCTTCCACGAACATCTAGGGGTCATGACTCAATTTGGGTGATCATTGACTGACTCACCATGTCATCCCACTTCCTACCGATCAGAGAGTAGGGATCAGTAGAGAGCTTGGGATTCCTTCATGTGCAAGAGATTGTGTATCTACATGGATTAAATTATTCTATTGTACCCGATCATGACACAAAATTTACTTCAAGACTATGGAACGGGTTGTTGGGGGATTTTGGGATGCATCTTCATCTGAGCACCGCCTTCCATCCTCAGGTGGAAGGTTAGACTGAGCAGATAGTTCAGACCCTTGAAGATATGCTACATGCTTCTGTCCTCAACTTCGGTCGTAGCTGGGAGGATCACTTACCTTTGGTGGAGTTTCCATATAACAATAGCTATCACTACACCATAGGGATGCCACCTTTTGAGTCATTATACGGGCACCGTTGCAGAACACCTTTGTGCTAGACTGACCCTGGGGAGTCAGCACTAGTGGGACCAGAGATGATACGAGCTACCACAGAGAAGGTTCAGATCATCCAGAAGCAGATGAAGACTGCACAGAGTAGATAGAAGTCATATGCTAATAGGAGAAGGAGACCTCTAGAGTCCGAGGATGGGAACAACGCCTTTCTATGGGTCTCTCCCCGATGAGGTCTATGGAGATTTGGTCGAGGTGGAATGTTATCTCCAAGTTTTATCAGACCCTTCCAAGTCCTCAATAGAGTTGTCAAGGAGGCTTACCGCTTAGATCTTCCACCTCAATTGCACCAGGAGCATGAATTCTTCCACGTATCTCAGCTAAGGAGATACGTGCACGACCCTTCTCATATCATCTACCATGGAGAGCTGGATTTCGATGATGGCGCGACATTCACGGAGGTTCCAGTGGAGATTTTGGATCAACTGGAGTGGGTCCTAAATCGATGGTCGATACCTCTAGTGCACATTCGTTGTCAGTACAAGAACCTCTAGAAGAGCACAAGGGAGCAGGAGGCTTAGATACATGCTCAGTACCCCAACTTGTTCCCTTAGTTCTAATTGTAGCTTATAGGGATGTAAATCTCTGAGGAGGGGATAATTTAAAGACCCAGAAATTCCATGGAAATGTTTTTATTAAATACATGGAAATTTTAAGAGTCTATGAAAATTGACGGTGGATGATTCTGTGTCCAGGTGTACCCAGAATCAATTTCAGAAGTTTTTTTTGGGTATGTTCACTAAATTTACGAGAGGGTATTTAAAACTTTTGAACCGGTGCTTGGAATAGAAATCCAAGGGCACCATTGAACTCGCAGTTCCGATTTTCACTTAAGAAGACTTTCACTTTGAGGGTAGTGGGTTGAGTTTAAAAGATAGATTTTTGTTTTTTGTGGAAAATAAAAAAATAAAGTGAGATTCACTTTATTTTTATTTGAGCCGCCATGTGGGTGTTTGGTGGTTAAAACCTTCTCATGGAAGATGGATGAGGGACCACCACACCTAAACCTCACATGAGAGGTTACGGTGGTGGGCCCCAGCAGAATCTAACCTCCCACGAGAGGTTACGATGTGGGGACCACACGAGGCTAAACCCCCTATTGACGGAGGAGAGTAAAATCTCTCAAATATCCCTCATTAATGAGGGAGAGCCTCTTGAACTCCCCTTTAATTAATTGGTTCCAACTCCCCTAATTAATTTGTTCCAACACCCATTAATTAATTAGGGGAGCCATGTTTTTTTATTCACCAATTTGATATTTGTGTCAGCAACAAAAAAATAGAAAAAGTCAATCTATTATTATTTTTTCTTAGCATTTCTCATTTGGTGGAGCTTGGGAAGTGAAGAGCTTGGGAGAAATGTTATTTCAACGAAGAACACTCTATCGAAGAAGAACGCCAAACTTCTTCGACTTACTCCCTCAGATCCTACCGATGCGAGGTGTCTTTAACTAACCTACCCTCTGCATCGTCACCAATGAGGTGACACAACTCATGATTGGGAGTGCGTGGTGGATGCGCTGAACGAAGAAATCCTCCGTATTCTTCTAGTGACTTCAATGTTGACGACCGAAAAACAAAGGTAGGGTTTTTTTATGCTTTACATTTCATTTTCTCTTCTTCGAATTGGAAAGGATTCGTTGCATGGTTGTAAAACAATTATTATTTATCTTTCTCACTCATGATGAACCAAGTGTTACAACCCTAAACATGGAGGGTGTGGGCCAAACCAACATGGCCCGACCCCTCTACCATTCTTGTTTTTGTTGTTTCTCGGCTTGGCATCGAAGCGGCGTTAAAGGTGACGAAGTCACAGCAAAAGGCTACGCATCTCACGACCTCCCCAAACAGTGCCACCCCCGTGGAATTCTGGTGCCTCGACTGAGCTATCTTAGAGGGCCGAAAAACCACCGGCATCCCACGTGTCGGGCCGCTCCGCCGCCGGCCAGAACCGCGACGGCCTGGCCTCCCGGCCTCCTGCCAGCTTGGTCACGCCCTGCCTGACCCCCCGCTGGCCTACCTACTGCCCTGCACGGATGCCTCTTGGCTTGGCTGAGCCTGGCCCGGCCACCCGTCGGCCCGCCTGGAACTTGGCCCGGCTGCCTACCAGCATGGACGCGCCCTCCTCGTCCCCCCACCGGCCCACCTGGCACCCTTACCTGCCACCTCCCGGCTTGTCCGCACCCTCCCAGGCCCCCTGATGGCCCGACTGGCGCCCTGCCAGGCTGCCTCCTGGCTTGTCCGCGCCCGGTCCGGCTGCATTCCCGCCTTGGCGCACCCTTCCCGACTGCCTCCCATCCACCCGACCTCCTGGACTGGCCCGAGCCCCCCCCCCCCCCCCACGTGGTTCCCTGGCTAAACCGGGCTGACCACGCCCTTCAGGCCGAGCCACACTAGGTCGCGCCCTTACAACGCTCCAGGCTGAACCACCCACGCATCTTACTGGGCTGGGACGAGTGGGCTGGGCGGAACCGGACAGGTTGGCCCGTCCAATGGGTCGAGCCAGACATAACTGGTCTGACCAAGTCGACCCAGACTGGGTGGGACCTGGTCGGTCTGACCGGATCGGACTGGACCCGGGCCCTCCACCTAGTCTTTACTTTCTTTGGTCAGATATTTAGCACCAGACGACCGATTGATGAAATATCGGTGGTTCTGGTTTTCATGGAGCATGACGGTTCCTTTGAGTATATCCCACTGGAGTTTGGGTTGAGATACAGTCAGGCTGGATTGTGCACGAATCCAACTTGGACCCCGAGACTAAAAGGCTAATAACTCAGATATTGGGCGTCTGATTGACACGTCGTCTGTTGCGTTGAGACTCCTATGATGTGGCAGGACTTTGAGATACTTCTACGTGGGACATAAGGATAGTTGGAGCATTGACCAATATCTTGTGGTGCATATCCTCCCAAAGATGAGAGAGCATAGTGCAGAGACCTAGTAACTGGCTGAGACCTGAGGACTGCTGACCGATTCGACCCGAAGTGATTTGACTAGCCCAGTGGGAAGCACCTTGGTGCCCGACAGGCCAACTGTATTTGATAGAAGTGGAGTTCTCCAGCATTTTAGGTTTCGAAAATGTGAATGGGGGTGTTATTTGATACTAACCCTCGATTAAAATCCTAGTTTGAGTTGAGTTAGTAACTTTTGTGTTTACCTCATGATTGAGATGGATTACATGATAACTTAGGTATATGTATGAGCATATACCTAAGTGAGGTTATCTATTGAATTCGTACTTTGTGTTTTATCTATGTTGGATTTTTTGAGACCTTGAGGGTCTCGGGGTCCCTAATGAGTATCGTTATACTAACCCTTGCATGGGTTATGCCCGCACCTCATTGTGTTGGACGTAGACGACGGACAGCGTTGACCGAGGCTGAGAGCACTAGGACTGAACAGTACCCGAATTTGGACCACATGGCATGGTGGTACATGAAGGTGACAGATGGACGTTGAGTGTTTAGGGGCCTATCTATACTTACCCTTCATGTAGGATTTCCCGGTGGATGATCCAGGAGTCGTATTCCCTTTTTCCATTGCTTGTACTTCCAGTTTCCTTGTATTTACAGTTGGCTTGTATTTCCGGCCCCCTTTTACTTCTCATAACTCTTTCTGTATACAGTTTTATTTAGTGTTTTATTTCCATCTCGTACTCTGTTGTGTGCATTTTCAAGTTATAAAGGCAATGTATTCCCAGTTTAGGGATTTACGCCTTTGTTGTTAGTCCCCAGCCTCTGGCCTATGGAAGGCGGGCTTGGGGTAGTCACGGCACGGGCCCTGAGGGATGGGTCATGATATTATTTTTATTTATTTTAGGTCAAAAAATATATATTTCCTATATATGTTCAATGTAATTCATTGGATTCTGTTTATAATAAGTTTATATATATATAATTTTTTTGAACTTTTTACCATCTTTACCCACCTTCTAAGAGCATTTACAGATAGGAATAAAACATAATTTTACCACTTATGTGAGCTGAATTTCAAAAATTTTAGAAAAATGATTGAAATCAGTAAGTAAAATGTGGTTCAATAGGATTAAAATAATTTTTGGCAAATATTAACTTTTGAATTTTATTTACCAAGGCTAAAAGTAAATTTTGAAATTAAGGGTAAAACTAATATTATAATTACCCAAACACATGTCTTAATTATATTGGAAGTTTAATTCGACCACAATCAAACATAGGAATAAAATATGATCCTTTTGGTCTAGTTGGATTAGATTTGGAAAATTATTGTTATTTTTTTTAAAGAAGAGTTAAAAGTGTTAAATTCAATGATTAATAACAAAACCATATTTAATACAGGGTTATACATAAGATAAATTCAGCTATAAATATTCCTTAGAAATATAGAAATATTTCCTATATAATAGTATTTTATTTATAATTTTTAGACATTATATAATTTAATTTATATATGACATAATGATGATGCACTAATTACCATATTACTAAAATATTAAAATATTTGATAATATAAATATCCAAATAAATGTAATTTGAGACTTTTGATGAATTAATATAATTTTATAGGTTAAAATGCAATGATAGGGTTGATTAAATAATTTTTGTTTGAAGTAATCAAGCTGTTATGATTTTCACAAAAACCAAATACTAAATAGTGCCAAAATTTAAATAATTGTGTTTTAAAATGAAATACTATATTGTTAACTGATATAGTATTCATAATAATATAAGTTTCTTCGAAATGACTTAGATAAGGTTATATATTTTAATAATTAACCACTTGGGGTTCATTTGGCTTGTTATAGTAATTTTATTAACCATATAATATAAAAATACAAGGAGACATGGTAAATGTCAAACTTTTTAACTAAGAGTTATATATAAAAGATAAGGTTAATATGGTGAACTAAACCTACATAAAACCTATTGGTTGAAAGGTTTTATACCCATATCCACTTTAACCTCAAAATAAATCATTTTTGAGTCAGTAGAAACAGAAAATGATTTTATTATAAAATAATTTCTCAAGCTTTTCCTAACGTGACCCTCACCTCTCTTACAAAAGGGTACCTCCCCTTCTCTTGATTTCACACCTAAAAATCCATTTATATCTGAAAAACTCATCCCAAATATCCTCCCATATTTCCTACCTTAATCCTATATTCCTTTATTTGTCAGAAAGACAATATAAGGAGCCCTTTTTATAAAATTAAAAGGAAGAAACTGAAGAAGAGGTAAATATTTCATCACCTCTTTCAGGTTATTTACTTATTCCAGTCCCTCTTTCATTGTTTTCTCCATTATAAAAAAATGATTACAGTATCTTTTATATACTTTGATGTTATTATAAAATTTTTATGACCATATTCATTATTCTATCCATCAAATGATTGACAAAGTCACTATACGTGCGTACATACAGCTTACTGTCTCCACGTCATGGTGTAGTTTGTTATTCAAACAATTCATTATTTTGATGGGTATAATAATTAGTATAAATTATTTAAAAAACAAATATAAAATGTTAAGGATTATTCATAAATTATATATCATCCAATTACATAAAATTTGACCATCGATATAATGATATTTTTGCTCATGCGTATGTATGGATTATCGTCTCCGTGAACGCGATGAGATTCATTCCCCATCATAATCAATCAAGAATAATTTTAATTTTAAGATTAAAAATAATGGTTAAGAACTTAATATAATTCTATATATGAATAAAATACATCTTATCCATAAGAAACATGGCTTACATAACCGAGCATATAGTGGAAAACAAATTAGTTGACACCCAAAATGATGATACTACTAAAATATTATTATCAAAGAAATATTAGAGGATCTTATATGATATCATATTTATGTATATAGTTATTTTATAATTTAATAACAATTATTTAACTATTATACAAGATTTTAATGTACCCTTGACCAAGGAAAAGTGTAAGGTAAGGGTTAATTTCATAATCTTGTTATTATCCGAGGTTGTTTTTATGTAAGTGTCTGCTAGGGCCTATTTATCATCAACATCCATGTTTCACAAAAATGTATTTCAAAACAATTTTACAATTTACTATAATATTGTTTAATGTATTTTATACCATTTTTATAATTTATATAAAATGGTTTGAAAGGAATCTTTCTGTCATTTTCCAAACAAGGTACTTTATGACCTTTTCGACAAAATTAATGTAAGAATGTATTTTTAACTTATATGGTGGGTGTGACTATTTTACACTATTATATCATTTTCAAAGCTTCCCAAACAAGTCTATAAAAATAATTTCAAAATAAATGTTTTGTTTTATATTTGTGTGACTTTTAATTGATTTCAAAATAGAAAGAGTTATTTATTTCAAATAGTTTTTATTTCATCTATATCAACATCATTTGATGGATTTTAAACATGTATGATGTTGATTTATTATCATAAAAATCTTCCATATTGTATTTAAGGTTTTTTGATATTTTTGAAAGTGGATGTGTTGTTTTTACACCATTCATGGTTTATGGAAAAAGTATTGACATTTCGTATGCTAGTTTTAATACGCATGATTATGTTATTTTTACACCTTTTCATATGAGGAATGCATTGGAAATAGTAGTTGATGGGTGGATCCCTCTATAGCTACTTAATACATCGATAGGTCTCATAAGAGAAACTATTGTCTTTGCACAAGGCCTTGTTAAAATATTATTTGTATTTTTGGAACAAGGCCTTGAATATATGGTTATGAAGTCTGTCATTATGCATTCCATTATTATGAAATTGAATAATGATATTGCATGTGATTATTCAACTAGTAGAATATCCATGTGAATAAGTGAATGGAATTATTTGATTTATATTGGCCATATTATGAAGAATTTTATGTTTAAAAGGCTTTTTTTATTCTTATACATTTCCTTAATTGTTTATGGTTATTTATGAATGTTTCCGCTATATTGTTATCTTTACCGAGCATCTGAGCTCACCCATTCTATGTTTTATTTTTTCTAGGATGTAATGAAATATTTTATGGTTGACCTGCTAGGATAGGATAAGGATATAAGTGTGGTCAATGTTGAAATTTTTTTTTTAATATTTTTATTTAATGATGTAATACAAAACTTATGAATGTATCTAGTACTACCAAGGATACTAAACTGATCGGTCTTTCGGGATTTGATCCCTTGTGATCATGACAATGTTGTGTAATAATACACCGACTCTAGGTAACTGGGGTCGGGAAATTACATTTGGTATCAGGGGATGTTTTGTACAAACCATGGAAAATAGATTTAGATAAACTCTGATTTGAGAACACTACCCTAAGATAGACTTTGAGGATTAATGTAGAAAAACTTCCTAGAATTTTGGTGCTATAAAGATTTTTAGATTTTTCCATGAAATACACCCCTGTCTAGATATGATCAGGTAGAGGCAGCTCTGAAATATATGTACCTAGTGGTAAAACCTGAAAACACCGCTTTGAGCTAGACTCAAACGGGAACTGGTGCATGACAATGGGAATTGCTGCAGTCTAGGTTACGACACTCCTGAGGGATTTGCTTAGGATAATTCTAAATTTCTTTAAAAACAATTATGAAGGGTTTATGAGTATATAATTCCTTAAAGAAAGAAATTTTATGATTATGGATTATATCCATAAACTGTTCAATTTATGTTAAGTGTTTTACAATTTTGGAATTATGTATTGCGATTCATAAACTAATCATGTGTATGCCATTTTTTAGAAATGGTGCCTAGTGGAAGGTATGGAAACTATATTAACCCACGTAATCCATGGAGGGATTTACATCCTACTCAAGATAATTATAGTGGAGCTGGTGATGCAACTGGTACTGATCATCTTATCACCATATTGAGAAAACTCACTCGGCTTATGAATAATAACCTTACCCATATGGAGCAACCTAATCCACAACACAGAGGAACAATGTTAGACCAATTCATGAGGAAATAACTACCAACATTCAATGGGAGAAAAAATACATTAGTATCTGAGTAATGGATAAATTCATTAGAGAAAATATTTTAGGCATTAGGAAGTAGCGAAAGGGAAAAAGTTGTCATGGTAGTTTATCGCCTCACGGGAGATATAGATAAATGGACTTTATTAATCCAAAACACAAAGGAATATGAGGAAGTATCAAACATGAAATGGAGGGATTTTAAAGATATTCTCTTAGAAAAATACATTCTTCATGACCATCGAGCTGATATGGAAAGACAATTTCGGAGTTAGAGGTGAAAGGAGGATGAGAATGTCGCAAAGTATGAGTTTAACTTCACAAGGTTAGCAAGACATACATCATATTATATATGTAACACAAGGAGTAATATTGATCGATTCTTTGATGGTTTAAATCCATTTATCCATAGAGAATTAGTCTTACAATACTTTTCATCGTACGAAGATCTTGTGTCATGCACTATTTATAGATAAAAGAAATTCTCTGAGTCTTACGAATTCAAAGAAAATCTAGAGAAGAATAGATCTAATGAAAACTCTAGAAATGGAAATAAGGTGAAAAAGGATAAATTTGAATATAAATACTATGGTAAATGAGGGACGAAACACCTTAGTACTTCCTAGAACGGAATGGGAGTCTATTACAAGTGTGGTGAAAAAGGCCACCAAGCTAGTGACTGCAAAGGAAAGAAAGAGGCTATCATTGTTAAATGCTACAATTGTAGAGAAAAGGGGAATTATGAAAATAAATTTCCTAAGAACCAAGAGAAGTTTCCTCAAAAAAGGCCAAGGGAGCAAGGCCAAGATTATCCGATCACTACTGCCGAGGTTGAATCTCTGAATGATGTGGTGGCTGGTAATTTAATGGTTTCCTCAAGTTTATCCAATGCTTTATTTGATTCTAGATCATCGCATTATTTCATATCTTCCCAGTTTTCTAAGAAAGTTAGATATTTTTAATTTAACTTAACCAATGATTTGTCATTAAAAACTCTTAAGGGAATTATCATCGCAATAATGTTATGTGAATCAGTTCCCATTAGGGCATCTAAATGTTATTTATCTACTAATATCATCATCATACCCATGATTGAAATTGATACAATCCTCATTATGGATTGGCTTTCAGAACATGATGTAAAAATTTATTTTAAGAAGAAAGAGGATACAATTTTCAATGATGATAATGAGTACATTATCTTTAGAGTAAAAATGTCACCACCTGATTCTTATCTAGATCCACCCCAATAGTTCTACTAAATTCAATTATTGGTGAAGAAGTGAATGAAATATATATGGGTGAGGGAAAAATGTTTTAATATAGTACATATCTATTGTGAAAGAATATGTTAATGTGTTTCTAGAGGATTTACCTAGACATCCTTCAGAATGATAAATTGAGCTTTCCATTGATTAAATTTCGGGTTCAAGAACTATATTAAAGACCCCTCATAGAATGGACATTGTGTAATTAGTGGAACTAAAGAAACAACTAGAGGAATTGAATAATAAAGGATTTATTTTTCCTTTTGTTTCTCCATGGGGATCCCCTTTTATTTTTGTTTAGAAGAAAGATGGATCTATGAGGTTGTGTATTGACTATAGATATATCCATGATATAACAATAAATAACAAGTATCTCGTACGACACATTGATGATTTATTTTACCAACATCAAGGAGCTCAATATTTTTCAAATATTGAATTTCTATCTGGATATCATCAATTGTGTGTGAGGATGGAAGATATTCCAAAAACATCATTTCAAACCAGGTACGAGCATTACGAGTTTACAGTAATTCCTTTTGGATTGACTAATACACCCACTATCTTCATGGATCTAATGAATAGAGTCTTCAAAGAATATTTTGATGAGTTTGTAGTGATATTTATGTATGATATTTTGGTATACTCAAAAAGTTACGAAGATCATGAGAATCACTTGTGGATTATCCTAAGAAATATAAGAAAAAAAAATTTATTTGGGAAATTTAGTAAGGGTGATTTCTATATTTAGGAGATTTCTTTTCTTGGGCATAGTGTCTCTAAGGATGGAATCTTTGTTGATCCTTCAAACACCAAGGTAATACAAGAATGTCCCGTAAGGACGAGTATAACTGATGTATGCAGTTTTTTTGGTTTAGCAGGTTATTATCGATGTTTCATCTAGAGTTTTTCCGGGTTGGCTAACCAATTAACCACTCTCAAATGTAAATGGGTTAAATTGTTTTGGACAAAGAGTGTGAAGAATGTTTTGATGAACTAAAGAGAAGAGTAGTTAATGCTCTTATCTTGACTCTACCATCAAGGAATGATGGGTTTGTTATTTGTAATGATACTTCAATGAAAGGACTTGGTTGTGTCCTTATGCACAATAATAGAGTTATTTCCTATGCATCATGATAGCTAAAAATTCATGAACAAAACTATCCCATTAAAGATATTGAGTTAGCATCTGTAATATTTTCTCTGAAAATATGGAGACACTATCTCTATGGTGAAAAATGTGAGATTTATACTAATCACAAGAGTTTGAAGTATATTTTCTCACAAAAAGAACTCAACATGAAGAAAACGCAATTCTTTGAACTAATAATGGATTATGATTGCACTATAAAATACCACATAGGGAAAGAAACTAAGGTGGTAGATGATTTGATCAGAAAGATGGAGTTTTGATCAAGATGAGAGTTGAAAAGTATCCTATATACATGGATCTAGTAATGATGGACATGGTAATAACCATGGAAGTTAAAAAATCAACGATTTTTTAAATTGTTTCCAAACAATATTTACTAGAAAGGAAAAAACGTTCTCAGACTAATGATGAGGAATTTCAAAAGAAAATTAAAGCTGTGAACGATGGGAGATTGATTGAATTTATATTTGAAGATGTAATTTTGAAATTTGGGAAGAGACATTGTGTTCCCAGTATACATGATCTAAAAAGGGAATCGTGGGATGATGATTATAACTCTAATTTATTTATACACCCTGGTATCACTAATATGTATTGATATTTGAAAGAACCTTTTTGGTGGGACAATATAAAGAGATAGATTGTTGATTTTGTGTCGAGATGTATGGTTTAAAAACAAGTGAAAGCTGGAATACAACATACAAGAGTAGCAATGAAACCTCTTCCCAGACCTGAGTGGAAATGGGATGATATTACAATGGACTTTGTCATGGAACTACCAAAGAATCCTCGAAGAAATGATGCAATATGGGAAATTGTAGATCATCTTACCATGTTAGTACATTTTCTTACTATAGAAGAATATTTTCCACTTGAACATTTGAATAGACTATATATTAATGAAGTTGTAATACTCCATGGTGTACCCATATCGATTTTTTATGATCACAATCCCTATTTAACATAAATATTTTGGAAAAGTCTTCAAAAGGCCTTGGATACTGAACTTTGATTGAGAACTTCCTACCACCCTAAAACCAATGGAGAATCAGAACACACTATTCAAACCTTAGAAGACATGTTTATATCTTACTCACATGACTTTCAAGGTATGTGGGATTAATATTTACCTAAGGTATAATTTTCCAATAATAATAGCTTCCATTCAAGTATTCAGATGGCACCATATGAATTGTTATATGGAAAGAGATGTTACACACCAACTTGTTGGGATGATGTTGGTGACAAAAAACTAGTAGGCCCTAATAGTATTGAGGAAACAATAGAAAAGGTGAATATTATGCAAACCCACACCAAAGCAGCCCAAAGTAGGAAAAAGAGATATGCCAATAATCAGAGGATGTATTGGGAGTTTCAAGTAGGAGATCATGTTTTCTTGAAGGTATCCCCATGGAAGGGTGTTATACGATCTAGTAAGAAGGGCAAATTGAGTCCCAGGTACATCGTAACATTTGAAATTCTTCAATGAATTTGATTTGTATCTTATTGTTTGGAAATGACTCCATGTCTCTCCAAAGTTCATGACATGTTCTACGTATCACTATTGAGAAAATATATGCCAGACCATATGCATGTACTCACCTTTGAGGAAATAGAACTGGAACCCGATCTTTCTTATTGTGAAGAGCATGTCAAAATTAATGATACCATATAACAAGTGATGAGAAACTAGACGACTCATCTGGTAAAAGGCCTATGGAGAAACCATATAATGGAGAAGCAATGTGGGAACTCGATGAACTTATGATGAAGAACCACCTGAATCTTTTTATGCAGTAATATTCTTGAAATTTTTAGAATGAAATTATTTTATGGAGGGTAGAATGTAACACCCCATGCTTCCATGGTATGTTTCCCTTTGAATAATGCAGTAGCTTGTGTTGTATGCAACCTGGAGTATTAACACACCACAACCAATGAACATAGCCGTTATGAATTGTAATGCCAACTTTTTAAAATTTTATAAATTTTAATTTTTAAAATGGACTTAATTTTGGATTCGAAATATCAAAATTAGCTTAGGATTAATTTTTTGTCTTTTTCTGAGAACTTTCAATATTTTATGAATAGCGAAAAACATTGTGTTATTGTTTAAAATTGAATTTTTATTTAAATAATAAGTTATTTTATTTTAATTTATTTTAGGTCAAAAGTGATACATAATACCTATATATGTTCAATTTAATTCATGGGATTTATTTTATAATAAGTTTAGATATCTAAAATTTTATTGAACTTTTTACCGTCTGTTACCCCCCTTCTATGAGCATCTACAAATTTGCATAAAAATTAATTTTACCACTTATGTGAGTTGAATTTACAAAATATGAGAGAAACAGTTGACATCAGTAAAGTAAAATTTGGTTCAATATGATGAAAATAATTTTTGGTGAATAGTAAATTTTGACTTTTATTTACAACGGTTAAAAGTAAATATGGTAATTGAGGGTAAAAACGATATTATAATTACCCTAACATGTGTCCTAATTCTATTAGATAAGTTTAATTCGAAATAAAGAACCTTAATAAAAAAATTATGATCCTTTTGGTCCACTTGGATTAGATTATGACATTTATTATTATTTTAGTTAAAGCAGAGTTAAAAGTGTTATACTCAAAGTTTAATAACTAAACCATTTTTAATATAGGATTATACATAAGATAAGATAGACTATAAATATTCATCATAAATATAAAAAATTCCCTACATAATGGTATTTTATTTATAAATTTTATACATTAAATAAATAAATTTATTTATGACACAATGATGGTGCAGTAATTACCTTATTAATGAAATATTAAAATATTTGATATTATAAATATCCAAATAAATGTAATTTGGGACTTTTTATGAATTACACTAGCTTTATAGGTTAATATAACATGTTAGGGTATATTTAAAATTTGTCTTCTAAGTAATCATGGTTTTATGATTTTCAGAATAACCAAATACTAAATCATGTCAAAATTGACCAAATTCATTTTTTAAAACAAATACTATATAATTAATTGATATATTATTCCTAAAAATACAAGGTTAGGAAAAAGGACATAGATAAGGATATATATTAATAATTAACCACTTGGGTTTCTCTTGGCTTGTTATAGTAAGTTTATTAACCATATAATATAAAAATACAAAGAGACATGGTAAATGTCAAACTATTTAATTAAGAGTTAAATATAAAAGATAAGGATAATATGGTGAACTAAATTATCTGAAACCTATTGTTTGATATGTTTTAAACCCATACCCTCCTTATCCTAGAAATAAATAATTTTGGATCCATTAGAAACTGAAAATGATTTTTCATTATAAAATAATATTTCATGCTTTTCCTAAAGTAACCCCCACCTCTCATATAGAAGGGTACATCCCCTTCCCTTAATTTCACACCTCCAAATCCATTTGGATTGGCCATCCCCAACCTAAATATCCTCCCATATTTTCACCCTTCATCCTATAGGCCTTTCTTTGGTCATAAATCCAACCTACAGAGCCCTTTTGATCAAATCAAATGGAAGAACCCGAAAAGAGGTAAATATTCCATCACCTCTTTCATGTTCATTTCTTCTTCCACTTCCTCTTTCTTTGTTGTTTCCATTCCAAAATAATAAAGCCAATATATATTATATACTATGATGTTATTATAAAAATGGTAAAACCATATTCATTATTCAATCCATCATATGAATGACAAAGTCACCATATGTGCATCCATACGACTTACCGTCTCCACGTCGTGGTGTAGTTTTTTATTCAAAAACTTCATTATGTTGATGGGTATAACAATGATTATAACTTAAGTAAATAATAAATATAACATGTTAGTTATTCTTTATATATTATATACCATCCAATTACATATGATTTTACCCTCAGTATAATGATATTGTTGCTCGTGCGTATGTACGGATTACCGTATCCACGAACGCGATGAGATTAATTCCCCATCGTAATCATTCAAGAATAACTATTTTCTTGATTAAAAATAATGTTTAAGAAATTAATATAATTATGGATATGAATAAAATACATCCTATACATAAAACTCATGGCTTACATAACCGATCATATAAAGAAAAATGGATCAGTTAACATCTGAAATGATGATACTACTAAAATATTATTAACAAAGCAATATTAGAGGATCATGTATGATATTAAATTTATGTATATAGTTATTTTATAATAACATTTATTTAACTATTATACATGAGGTTAACTAACCCTTAACCACGGAAAATTACAAGTTAAGGGTTAATTTCACAGTCTCTTTATTATCTGAGGTTGTTTTTTTGTAAATATTTATTGGGACCTCTTTATCATCCACATCCATGTTTCTTAAAAATGTATTTCAAAACATTTTTAATATTTACTAGACTATGGGTTGAAGTAATTTATATCCTTGTTTTACTTTTTATAAAATTGTTTGAAAGGAATCTTTCCATCGTTTTCCAAACAAGGCACATTATGAACGTTTCGACAAAATTTTTGGTAAGAATGTCTTTTTTAAACTTATATAGAAGGTGTGGATATTTTCCACCATTATATCATCATTGAAGTTTCCCATTAAATAATATAAGAATATTTTTAAAATAAATTTTTTCTTTTATAATTATATGAATTTTAAATGATTTCAAAATAGAAAGAGGAATTTATTTCAAATAGTTTTCATTTCATCAATATAAACATCCTTTGATGGATTTTAAACTTGTTTGAAGTTGATTTATTAGGATAAAAATCTTCCATATTAAGGTTTTTTGATATTCTTGACTGTGGATGTGTTATTCTTACCCCATTCATGGTTTATGGATAAAGTATTGACATTTCATATGCTAGTTTTAAAACGAATGTTTATGTTATGTTTAAGCCTGTTTATATGGGGAATTCATTGGACATTTTAAGTGATAGGAGGATCCTGCTAAAGCTCCTCGATGCATCGGTAGGTCTCATGAGACAATATAATGTCTTGGAATAAGGCCTTGAAAAAATCTTATTTGTAGTCTTCGAACAAGTCCTTGACTATGTGGTTATGAAGTTTGGCATTATGCATTCTATCATTATAAAATTGGCTATTGATATTGCATGTGATTATTCGACTAGTAGAATATCCATGTGAATATGTTAATGGAATTATTGGATTTATATTGGCCATATTATGCAGAAGTTTATGTTTAAAAAGATTGTGGTTTATTCTAATACATTTCCTTAAATGTTTATGCTTATTAATGAATGTTTATGCTATATTGTAATCCTTACTGAGAATCTGAGCTAACCCCTTTCTATGTTTTTTTCTCCCAAAATCTGAAAAAATATTTTATGGTTAAATTTTGGGGATATGCAAAGTATATAATTGTGGTAAATGGGTACAAAATGTTGTTGATGTTTTTATTTAATGATTTAATGGATAACTTATGAATGTATCTAATACTTACAAGGATACTAAACTGACCGGTCTTTCGGGATTTGATCCCTTGTGAACATGCCAATGTTATGTAATAATGCACTGACTCTGGGTAACTGGGGTTGGGGCATTACAGTCTAGGTATATGGTCTCTTTGATTCCCTATAAACATTTTTTTTGTTTTTTTATTCATCTAAAATATGGGTAGTTTCAACCACATGGACATTCCCTAATATTATTTTAAACTTATTTTTTATTTGTATATACTTCTCATGAGATGAATTATATATATGAGTGAAACATTGAAAGTGATGTCTCAAAATTTTTGTCATTAATGGGGGTGATCCTTATATGAAATTTTATAGAAATTTGAATTAGGATCCATGTCATGTGTCTATGATTGATATGTGTTGCCTTTAAACCTAGGATGTTTCCTATATAATACAATATCAAAATAATAATATGTTTGACTAAGTATAAGTAATAAGTATCATTACATTTGGAAATTTATTTACTAAGGATAAATTATTTAGTTAAAATTATTTGTTAGTGGTGTGTTGATCACTCTAGTTGAAGACCAAAGTTTTTTAATAGTGTAATATCTATAACATAGACAATTATATTGGTGGTGTGTCATAAACTTGGGGAATTTATATTGGTGGTTCTTGATCTACCTGGTAATTAGTTATGGGGGTGTTACTTATAACCTTAGGGCTTATGTGATGGTAGTGACCCATATATCCATTAAAGTGATGTTATGTGATAGTGATGTGGAATCCAGTTGGAGGTGGTGAGAGGTGATTTTGAATCCACCTATAGGAGGAGCGATAGTGATGTGATATCCATTTGGAGTGGGGTTTATAGTATTTTATTTTACACTTAAATGAGGTTTATACGTGAAATATTTTTCACTTATGAGATATGGATTGGAGATATTTCATTCAGTCATGGAATGTGTGGAAATGATGCGTCATTCACTATGGATTTGAGATAGTGATGTATCTTTTGTCAAGTATATGTGATGATGATGTGTATATCACTAGAATATTTAGTTTTTTGATTTACTATTCTCATTGGTTATGAGATGAGTATTGATGGACCATTCACTTTTCTATGGGTGTTATGAAAATGAATATATTTTCTCACTTCTATGAAGGTTGATTAAAGTAGGACCATAATGTGTTTTTTCCATGAAATAAATTATGTGATGAGTTTACTTTATATATTTAGTTTTATATAATTTTGTAGTAATAATTTACATGTATTTTCCATGTTTGGTTAGGAAAACTATTGGTGGTGTCTTAATAACTTATTCTAACACCATGTATGGGAATTATGGTGTTCCTTAAGGCATATTGATTTCAGGGATAGGTAATATTAAATATCGAATTATTAGTGGATGATCTAGATGGTTGGATTTTGAGATAGGTTTTTAAGGGGGCATGGATTCATTTTTTTGAGATGTATCTCCTTATATTTCATCTTTTGAACCATGACTATACATTGTTGACCTATAGGGGATCTTAATTTTGATGTATGATCCTGTAAAAGTTTAGAATTGTATATTTATTTTTATAATATATTGATTACTTGTCCATGGTTGGTAATATCTAAAATGTTCATGATAACTAATTTTATGATTATTTATTTCTCAATGATTCCATTATTAATTATAGTTATATGAACATGAGGTATAATATCACCATGATCACATAAAAATCCATTCTACTAAAAAAACCCTCTTGAATATAGAGAATAAATATTGTGGTCTCATTGAACCTCTAGTATAATTACTATTTTACTTATGGGGTACAAGAATTCACATCTCTTGTTAAAAAATTAATTTTTCACATTATTCTATCTTAGATATTATCTGTGTTTTTGTTCCTAATTTTATTCATAAAAATAGGTTTATTTATCATAATAAATAGGATTAAAATATTATTATGTGAATGAATAATTTTTATAGTCCCTTTTTATTATTAAATGCCATTACCTAATCAAAAAAATACCTATTTTCTCTATGAGGTAGGGATTTTCATGAGTTTTAGTGATAATTTCATTGGATTTAGTAGGAATTGGTCTAGTAAATATAAAAAATATATTAGATTACTCTCTAAATAAATTTCTTTATCCAATATAATTTATAACAGATAAGATCCACTATTTCTTCTAATTGGAAGGGTGAAGATGGTGGGATATGTAAGGGAGGAGGTAAGCTTTATAAATTACCTATGTTCATGAATATATATCCTCCATCATTTTTACTTTAATTAAACCATTAATATATACTTCTTACACATCATTTAAATCATATAAAATAAGATGAAATCAACTTCTAGTCATTTTTACCGTCCCCATCATCATTTAATTAATCACGTCAAACAATGGTTTGTTTTTTTAGATGTGTAAATGGTAGGTATTTCTATGAAAAATATAATTTCATGAATAAATGAGTTATAATATGACTAAATAAATTTACTCGTTATTTTGGTCTTTATTTCCAAGAATTAATTTACCAAAAAATATCTCATCTGATGTTATGATCAATGAAAGGTTAAAAAGATGGCTAAAACATAAATTTTTTTGAATAAATATTATTATATGATAGAGGTATGGATTAGAATTATCCTCAAAATTAAAGTGAGTCTTACATTATTATAAGCTCAATGATCTTAAATATGGTTGATGGTATTGATTTATTTTTTGATGTTTACATGGGGTTTCTTCCTCAAAGAGTTTTTACGAGTGGTCTGTAATGTTTAGTTGGTGTGGGATTATTATTTTTTCTTCCCATATATTGTTTCAAAAATCATTTTTTAATAATAAATTTAATAGAAAAAAATATTTTAACAATTTTGGTAAATTATGATAATAAGTTTTATTTATTGGGTCTATAAGACATTAAATAAAAAATTAGATGTTATAGTGAAAGAGAAATAGTATAGAGGAAAGAAAAAAATACAAAAATAGTTTAGTTAAACTATTATGTGATAATTCTACTTAAAATAACCTAATTTAGTATGATATGTTATAGGTTTATTCATTGAGTGAATAAAGGTGTACTATGATTGGGGAATATGGGCAAAAAAAATTTGATATGGAGCTATATAATAGTTCTTATAATAAAAAAAGCTTAATTCAATAATTTGTGTGGTGGGTTGGAAAATAAAACACATAGTAATGCATAACATGGTTTTTAGTGATAAAAAGTTAGTTTTCATAAAAATTTGAAAACCATGGACCTTTGGTATTACTTTTACTTGATAATAGGTAGGAATACAAGTTATTATCAGACAATAAATAGAAAAATGGTATTACTATTTTCATGGTTTTCTAATTTTTTTGAAACAACGATAAACCATGGAATGGTTATCATGATCATATATAGGTTTATTTTTGTTACTAGGTCAAAACATGTATTTTGTAATATTATGTTATTTTTTCTTCTAAATTAGGTTTTACCATTATATAAAACTATTATTTATTGATAAGTTAATTAATTGAGAATATGTGTTATCTATCTAGTTTTTGTTTTTAATTTTATAAGGTTATGATTTTTTTTGGTTTTAGGACTCAAAATTTGTTTAAAAGATGTAAAAAATGTGGTTTTTATGTTAATTTTGTGTATGTTTTAGGTAGGGGAATATATAGGTTGAAATTTTTTAGGATTTTATGTCATTGTGTTAGAATGTTTTTTGTGATTTCAACTATAATGGGTCATGGTATAGACAAAATAATTATTCCTTAGAGAAAATTGTAATGACGAATTTTCGTACAGGTTATATAATTTAGAGGAAACATGAAATTATGAGATACAAATAAGGGTTTATTTTTTTTAATGGGATTTAGATTAGTGAGGTAAGATTTAATACATTATTATTTATGTTTTCTACAAATTATCATGTGTTTAAGTGGCTATTTATAGAATTTTTATATTGTTGGAGGTGGTGGTCTTGGAACAGGGTATATTTTTTTGCTATAGATGGAAGATCATACCGCCAAAAGAGATTGTTACATCATCGAAAAAAGCTATTTAGGAATAAATTTTGTATTTGGATGGGAAACAAGACATAACATGATAGAGGTTTTAAATAATGATAGGAATCAGAATAAGTTTTATTGAATCAAATGACATCACACTATAACAAATTGATTGTTCCCTAAAGGGTTCTTGAGAGGGGAGTGTGGCACCACAAATGAAGTGGGGTTCTGTCTTAATGGTTGTGTAGAGGGTTTGGTTGTAGTGTGATCCACCCCATCACTCTATAATGCATGGACACCAATTCCTAATGTGCTATAGATAAGTCATTATGGAAAGAAACCTATGGGACCAACCTTAACATGTACCCAAAGGGTGTGTTACACCATGAACATATGAGATTGTAACCAATGTACTTGATATGTGTTTTATTTTAAATTTTTGGTGGGATTTAATGGTATATTTTTGCATTTGATAGAGACACTCAACCTTAGTACCCCCAACCCCCTCTCCTCACAATTTCTCTATTATTCTACACATATGAGACTCTTGGATCATAATCACTTAAGGGATAGATTTTATATATAAATTAGTTGGTTCTAATTACTAAGGATAGTGTGAGACTCATGTTCACTCTCATTGTTTTGTGCATATTTCTATTGTCTTGTTGTTACCCCTATTTTGGTTAATGTTTTTATAATTTCTTAATTCATTATGAATAAGGAATAACTGAACTATGATATTAGATGATTTTTCTCTCATAATCTTAGACTATGTGTTAAATTCATGTTTCAACATATTTCATTTGTTTGTATATGATGTTAATGTGTGTTCCTAGTATTCTGATATCTGTATTTTTGGAAGGTTGTAGGGTGTGTCATAAAGAGTGTGTTGGATATGATATTGAAGTCCTAGTATTAATTTTTAGTAATGAATATGATTTAGTGATATTAGAGTGGATCAGTGGCCATTATTCTAAGGGGATAATTTTTTAGTCAGGTCTAATGCATGTCATTTTGCTTGGGAATCATGTAGATAGTGATGAATGGTGAAGGTTGATGCTAGATGAGACAGTTTATGGTCCGTTAGGTGATGGGGGGCCTGGGAAGAGGTTATGAAAAGTTATTTGATCTAGATATTTTATGATAAGTGGTTTGGGAGTTCCATTTATGCAATAAAACAACCTTTTATGGGTTAAGTGATGGTGATAAGCGTTCTTTTCATTACATTTCTCCTTTCAATGGAGGTTTTTGTCATGTAAGGGCATATAAATTATGAGGGTTGAATGGATGGCATTACTGGACAATGAATTATTGGTTTATTTTAGATAATGAAATTAGAGTGTGTTTATTCTTGATACATTCTAAGAAGTAATTTTTCAAGGGCATGGTGAATGTTTCTTCTTAGATTGGATAACCTTCAAGTAATGACACCCTGTGTAGTGAATGTGTGAAAACCCCTTAGAGGCCTCTTATGCATATTGAATGAGAAGTGTAGTCATTTTAATAAAGGCATCACATTACATAGAATATAATTTTTTTTTTGATGTGGATAATAATGATGATGTGGGGTCTTTGTGAGCTTAGGTTTTAGGTGATTCCCGATATGGATGTTCTGTATGGGTATGGATGACTTTGGTCAATGGGATTCGTTGTAGATGAGTTATGGATATAGGGACTTACGGTCAACATGAGATATTTTATAATTATAGGTATGTGTTTCATAGCCATATATATTTTTATGGGATATGTATCTTTATGGGTATACATATTGAGGGGTATTATCATATGGAGAACTATATATGAGTTAGTGTCTATTATGAGATTAATATTATGATTTTGTTGTTTTGTTTTTTGTGTATGTGTGGCCTAATATTGATCAAATTATCAATGATGTTATATAACTTGTTTCCTCACATTGAATGATATGGTGGTGTTTGATACATGATATGATATCTCACACTAAGTGATAGGGTGGTGGATGAGAAATTATTTCTAACATCATGTTGAGTGATATGGAGGTGGTAGTGATGTGATGTGGGACCTCACCATAAGAGATAAATCAGTGGTCATGATGTGATTCTTAATCTCACCCTACATGATAGGTTTGTGGTAAATATGTAACATGTCACTTTTAGAGACCAATTCAATTTATGTATAAATATTACTTCTTATTAGATGAATATTCATCACATAACACAAATATCTATACCCGAATCACATAGGTCTAGTGACTTGGAAATAATTTATACATAAAAAAACTTTTTTATATAATACCTATATCATCACTCACTATTTTCTTCACAACTATCACCCTTCTTAGACATATCATACATAAAAACCATCTTTATAACCCGATGAAAGGAAACATAAATAATGGGGAAAGGGGGAGAAAAATGGAGGTATATATGATCACATAAACACAACAAGGGCATAAGAGTATGAGAACTTGAGAATAAAATTTCAAAAACCATACCCATAATATCATATATTATAATCTTATTTCATGGAATAAATATTGATAGTTCATAATACATGAATCATAAAGGAATCAAAGAACACAAATCATGAGATCATAACAATAGAAAAGAAAATAGATTTGTGGAATCTAAATAAGAATAGAAAATAATTTCCTTAGCGGTCAAGGATTATTGATGAGATTATCATAGTATTGAGTTAACTTATCAAACCACCATTGTACTAATGGTTTTCACCCAAGACTATAATAGTTTTTAGATTAACATACTTAATATGGATCAATCCTCATCACAGTCCTATTTATCTCAGGAGATATCCATATTTAACCAATGTATTGGAGGGATATATGATTCCAGGACCACATATAACATAATGAATATCACAAAAATGTGAACCAAAAGATCATAAATTATATCTTAACCCATGGAAAAAGAAACAAGCTTCATTAACATTCCATTATTGAATAACTTGTGGAAAAGAAACAAAGTTCATAATGATTTCAAAAATTCATCATAACATAACCTGTGGAATGGTAAAATATCTCATAAAAATAATGTCATCATAATCATTAAAAATCTATAGAAATAATAATAATGGTATCATTGGATCATATCCACATCAAGTCATATGTAACATCAATGGATATAATTTTAGGTGAATTTACATTTAAAATATATCATGAATATTTATTGAGGAATATAATCTTTTCATTTTGAAATCAAATATTCAAAATATTAAATTTTAAAAAATATTAAGGAAATCTTTTAAATAAAAATAAATTTTGAAACATTTATATTATGATTAAAATCATTAAGTGGTCATGAGTCTAGAAAATCCAGTTCATGCCGGGTGAGATAAAAAAATATTCATTTCACATTTTCAGTAAAAATTTAAAACAACCATGTTTTGAAAAAAAAATATTACTTTATTTAATTAAATAATAGATAAAAATTACATCAAAAATCATAGGAGAAGATTAAAAAAATCATGAAAAAAAATTATAAAACAAGTATATGAATGAGAAAGGATTTTCGATCGAAGACAGACATAAATTTATTAATACATGATCACATTTTTCATTCTCTTAATAACATAAATTGAGGAAAATTAATGTAAAACATATATTCTAAATAAATAACAGAATAATAATATAATTCATGAATTTTATAAGAGTTATATAATAATGTAACATATTTGAAAACAAAATCATAAACAATCTTGAAAACAGTGATATTGTGACATAAAAATATTACCTTGAGATCCACTTCTTTTGAAAGAACTTGTTCTCCATGTATAATTTTTTTTGATTTTTTATAATTATATATAATAAAAACATATATACTTTTAATATCATATATTATCCCTTTATGACATTTCCATGCCAATTTATTAATAATCCCTTCTTAAAATCTGCATTTCTAGATGTTAAATATTTTGTTTTTTTATAAGAATTTTTGTTCGGTAGTTCTAATCCTTATTCTTTGACCATTAGTAAAAAAAATATAGAATTTTATTAATGATATAAATATCATACATATTAATTATATATATATATATATATTCAACTATAAAATGTATAGATAAAAAAATTAATTACACTTATCATGGAGATGGTAGGCCGTACGTACGCATGAATGTTATTTTCACTTTTCAATTGATAAAAGAAGGTAAATGATAAATAAAATTTATAGAATTATTATTATAACATAATGATAATTTATATTCATCAAATCCATATTTATTATCATAAATAAAAAATTAAATGAAAAACGAACACATCGCTTTGTTGAGGTGGTATTTTATATGTACGTACGAGTAACATTATCCTTTTCTAAAAGAATTAAATTTAATAATGTAACACCCCGAGCTTCCACGATACGCCTCTCTTTCAATAATGCAATAGCTTGCATTGTACGCAAGTTCGAGTTCTAAAACACCGTGACTAATCAAAGTAGCCGTTATGAATAGTAATAACCACTTTTTAAAATTATATAAATCTTATATTTCAAAATGGACTTCATTTTTGTATTCATAATATCGAAATTAGCCTATGTTGAATTTTTGGTATTTTTCTGAGAACTTCTAATTTTTTTTGAATAGTGAAAAATACTTAAAAACAACTTTTTTAATCAAAATAATTTATAGTGATAAATTATACTATTTAGTAGTTTTAAAGTATATTTAGAATATATTTTTACAATTTTATCCAATGGTGGTCATTAGAATTAATTTAACATTGAAATTGGACATAAACAATTGCCAATCTTTTGATATAAATTGTTTCTTAAAAACACGCTATTTGCTGTAACAGCGGGAATTAATAATAAAATTAATTAATGCAAATTATATGTTTGGAATTTTTTAAAATAGAAATCATTTTTGAATTCGGAATATCAATTATAGCTTAGGGTGAAATTTTGGCCTTGTTCTGAAAAACTTCAATTTTTGATGAATAGTGAAACCACTAAGTGGTAGTTAAATAACTGATTTTTCGTTTAAATGAAATATTACCACTTCTGTGATTTGATTTTCAAAAATCCGACATACATGGTTGTCATTAAGAAGTATAATGTGGTTCAATGAGATTAAAATAATTTTTTTGGTGAATAGTAACTTTTAAGTTCTTAATCGCGATTAGAGGTAATTAGTGTAGTTTAAGGTACAAATAATGTTATAATAATATGAGATGAGCATGACACTTGTCCTACTCCTATTGGATGAGTCATGGCCGACCAAGACAACCCATGGGTCAACTTGGGGACCCCATGGAGCCACTTTAGTTGGAAAATGACATTAATATATATTTATTTAATGTTAAAATTAAATTGACACAAACATGAGTTGTTTTACTAAAACAGTTTTTAAGTGGGGTTAAACAAGTCCAAATTTTGATTATAAATATTCATTAAAAATCTAAAAAGATTTACTACATCATAATAATTTTTTTATAATTTTTAGACATTATATAAATTAAATTATTTATGACATCATTATGATGCAGCGATGACCTCATTATTTAACGATTTAAATAAATGAGAAGATAATGCAAAATCCATGGCTTACACTTGTCCAAAGCCTATTGGATGAGGAGATTTCGAAACCGTATCACCTTAGCCTCGAATTATATAAGTGTGGGACCTTTAGAATCCGAAAAGCATTGTGAAATAATGTAACATTTCAATCTTTCCAAAAGTGCCCCTCCTCTCCACTTATAAAAGGCCCCCACCTCTCCCACCTCATTTACACTTTCAAGCCATTTGGCTCGGCCAACCTCTTCCCAAATACTCTCCCAACTTCCCCCTCTTACTCCTAGAAGCCTTACTTTGGGCAGAACTCTTCCCAAGGAAGCCTTTGGCTCAAATCAAAAAGAGTTACCCGATTTTGAGGTAATGTCTTTTCTAATGTTGTTTTGTTTTATTTTTCTTCTCCAACCCCCTAAACTCTTTTTATTCATTTCTTTTGTAACAACACCAGTATCCTTAATATACTAGGATATTTTTATAAAATGGATTCGAGCTACACTTACACACACCTACATCTAATGGTTAAAGAACATACGGTTTCTGTGGATGGCGAATTTCTGCCTCACGAAACGATGATTGTTCAACACTCATATAACACCTTCAAAGGTGGCCATTAAGATGTCAATATTTTTATATATGATATATAATATGTTTATGTTTTACTTATGCTTCTTTATTTCTCATTTATGGCATACTTTATGATTTCCATTATGGGTAAAATGCGATAATTTCATTTTAGGAAGTGCGGACTACCGCCCCCTCAAAGTGATTTGAATCGTTAATTCCATATGTGGGATGTATAAAGGATGGAGTAAATGGTATTATACACTATATTATACTGGAATTATATTATACATTTATATCATTATGATTTTGTTCCATTAAATATGAAATTGAAATGAAAGTAGCGTTCATGCGTACGTACGGCTTACCGTCTCCATGAACGGTGCATTTCATTTCTTACCTCTAAATGTTACGTAATATTATAAATGAATATATATACTGGATATATATTATATATATGATATCTACATCATGAATATAATTCTGGATATAATGGATATTTCACCACATGAACAACTTGTAATTATAAGAAGGTTATTGTTGACACAAGTACCAAAGATCGACAAAACGACCGTTATTAACTTAAATAATTACATAACGTTCATAACATTGTAATAAGTGATATAAAAAGGATAATGAAATTGAAAATGGTTCTTAATAAGGTAGATATTAACTTTAGTTTATTATTCAGGAGATTAAAGAACGGTTGAGTCAAGTCAGACACGAGGTAAGGGACCTTCTTAACCCAACTTCCATTCATTGGGTTAATCTCCTACTTTCAAATTATGTCATTATATTATTATGTCTTATTTTGTATTTTTACTTTATTTATGTGTACCTATAGTGAATACACATAATATGTCTATTTTATTTTAAAAATTATCTTTGTAAGGACTTCGTCTCAATCTCCTTTCATTGAGGAATATTTGGTTTTATACAGAAATTTCTTTTATACGGTGTATAAACCCCATTGACTTTTACGTTTATTCAAAAAGAATATTTTTTATACGAAGTGTTTACTAAACGACAAAATGGAATGTTTTTGTCGTACGTATGTGGCGACAACGACTTCTCCGCCGCCATGACCACTAGTTGATTTTCGGCTTCCTCTACAAGCCATACTTTTTTTTATGAAAAATAAATACCATGTTATACTTTTCTTTTATTTTGGTATTGAAAATGGTTTTGAAAGCGTTTTTATTATATCAATGTGTTGTATTGATATCTTGTGATTGAAATGTGGAAATTTTATGTTTCCTTTATGCATGTTTTATGTGATATGATTATGTTATGGTTTATAATATGTTTAAACCAATTCATATGAGGAATGTATTGGACTTAATAAGTGACGGGTGGAGCCCGCTATAGCTCCTCGATGCATCGGTAGGTCTCATGAGACAACTAGACGTGGAATTGGCCGAGGCCCTTTCCCAATTTGATTTATGGTTTTGGCTGAGGCCTTGATCATTTTAGACGTCTTGGCCGAGGCCTTGACAAAATGTTTCAGAATGTCTGGCATTATACATTCCCTCATTATGAAAGTGGTTATTGTTATTGCATGTGATTATTCGACCAGTAGAATATCCATGTGAAGAAGTGAATGGCATTATCTCATTTTACTTTTTCCATATTATGTTGAAGTTCAAGTTTAATAAGGCTTTTGTTTTAGTTATACATTGACTTAAATGTTAATGTTTATTTATGAAAGCTTCCGCATTATTGTTATCCTTACTGAGCATCTGAGCTCACCCCTTTTAATGTTTTAATATTTTCCAGGATGTGAAGAAGTATTTTATGAATTAATTGCAGGGATAGTCAGAAGAGGATATGAGTGTGGACTATGAAGACTTTGTTATTAGTTTTTCACTTTATGATGTAATGTAAGACTTATGAATGTATATAGTGTTTCCAAGGCTACTAAACTAATCGGTCTTTCGAGACTTGATCTTTTTTGATCATGCCAATGTTACGAAGTAATGCACCGACTCTGGGTAGCTGGGGTTGGGGCATTACAGTTGGTATCAGAGGCAGTTTAGTACTAACCTTGGAAGCTAGATTTAGATAAACTATGATTAGAGCACATAGCCCAAAGATAGACTTTGAGGATTAGTATAGAAGAACTTCCTAGAATTTTGGTATTATAGAGATGTTATGAGTTTTCTGAGCAATACATCCCTGTCTGGATACGAGAAGGTAGAGGCGGCTCTGGCACAGATGTACCTAGGGGTAAAACCAGAAAACACCACTTTGAGCTAGACTCGAACGGGAACTGGTGCACGACAACGGGCCTTGCTGCACTCTTGGTTACGACACTCCCGGGGGATATGCTTAGGATAATTCTCATTTTATTTACAAACCACTATGAAGGGTTATGAGTACATACTTCCTCAAAGAAAACATTTCTTTTTATGATTATGGATTATATCCGTAAGTAGTTCAATTTATGTAAAGTGTTTAACAAGTATGGAATTATGTATTTTGATTCATAAACTAATCTAGTTTATGCCATTGTTTAGAAATGGCGCCTAGTGGAAGAAATGGAAACCGTATCAATGCACGCACTCCATTTAGGGATTGCCCTCCTGCTCAAGATAATTATAGTGGGGCTGGTGATGCAACTGGTGTTGATCAGCTAATCACCATACCGGGACAACTTACTCTGGTTATGAATAATAACCTTACTCGTATGGAGCACCCTGATCCGCAACGTGGAGGATCAATGTTAGACCGCTTCATGAGTCAACAACCACCAACCTTCAATGGGAGTACAAATCCTATAGTAGCTGAGCAATGGATAAATTCCTTAGAGAAAATATTCCATGCCTTAGGGAGTAGCGAAAGGGAGAAGGTTGTCATGGCAGTTTACCGCCTCACTGGAGATGCCGATCAGTGGTGGTCGCTGATTCAAAACACAAAGGAAGATGATGACGTATCGAATATGGAATGGAGGGAGTTCAAAGATCTGTTTTTAGAAAAATATTTTCCTCGTGACCATCGAGCAGATATGGAAAGGCAATTTCTGAGTTTGAGACAGAAGGAGGATGAGAATGTCGCAAAGTATGAGGCTAACTTTACAACGTTAGCGAGGCATGCTGCCGATTATATACGTAACCCAAGGAGTACGATTGATCGTTTCTTTGATGGGTTAAAACCATTTCTCCGTCGAGATTTAGTATCACACTCCTTCTCATCATACGAAGATATTGTCTCATGTGCTATCAAGACAGAAAATTAATTCTCTAAGACTTATGACATCAAAGTAAAGGAAGAGAAGAAGAGAACGATGGAACAAGAGACAGATAAAGGGAAAAAGGGAAAGAAGGATTTTCCATTATGTGATAATTGTGGGAATAATCACCCTGGTACTTTCCTAAAAGGAATGGGAGTTTGTTATAAATGTGGAGAAAAGGGTCACCAGGCTCGTGATTGAAAGGGAAAGAAAGAGGCTGTCAAAGTTGAATGCTACAATTGTAGGGAAACAGGGCATTATGCAAATGAATGTCCTAAGCGTCAAGGAAACTTACCTCAGAAAAGGCCAAGGGATCAAGGCCAATCTTATGCTGTGACTACAGTTGAAGAGGAATAATTAATGTATTGGTGCTTTTGGACTCAAGGATTATATTCTGGTTATAATAATAATATGATATATATATATATATATATGGATTGTACTGCAGTACTTGTTGATTTCAGTAAGGTTTTAATATGATTAAGGTAAACATATTTCTAGTATGTGACAATAAGAGAAACTTTTCATTGTTTGGGGAATCTGATGTTACAATTGATTTTGGAATTTAGAGACCTTTTAGAGAAAGTCTGGACGGAGGTATTTTGGATAACTATTAAGGTTGGAATGGATTAAGTTGAACCATGTATAGTATTGTTTAAGGTTAACGAATTTCTGAAGATTATTTTTGGAATATTATAATACTATAGTTTTAGGAAAAGGACAACCAGCAGGGTGGGGCATAACCCGTCGCGTCGGACAAAGCTGCATGAATCGAACCCACCACCATAGTGCGACAAGCCTTTATTTCCTACCACTAGCCTACAGGAAGTCCCTGGTTATTACAAAATAGTTTTACTAATCTAAATGGTATGTGTTAACATTTTGAACCTTATACAAATAGGATAAATAGAATATTTTTGAGTTCCGTTACTATTTGGAGTAAAAGTTGGGTTTGTGGTAAAAATTTATTAACGAATGAAAGTATACATAACAAGTATGTATATTACCTTACTTTCTTAGTAAATCTCCCAAATAAATTCCTCAACATTATAAAAGGTAACTTAAAACAAAAATGTCGTCGGTTAACTTTTCCAACTGGGGATTCAATGACCATTTAACCAATCACAAGTTTGTGATTTTCTTGTGGTTAAACTTTCTCCTAATAAAGTTTACTACAACTCTCCATCAGACCTTGATGGTTTGTTTTTCTTCCATATCCATATTTTCATAGAATCCTAGAATGGGCTATATCGGATTACCTTTGTACTTATCCTGCTTTCTTTTAATGTTATATATTTATTAACCTTATTTCCGATGTGGGTTTTCCTCAAAGGTATTTTCTCTTTTCAACCTTTTATTTTCAAAGAAAAATATCAAATTGCGAGGACGCAATTTATTGAAGGAGGGGAGAATGTAACACCCCGAGCTTCCACGATACGCCTCTCTTTCAATAATGCAATAGCTTGCATTGTACGCACGTTCGAGTTCTAAAACACCGTGACTAATCAAAGTAGACGTTATGAATAGTAATAACCACTTTTTAAAATTATAGAAATCTTATATTTCAAAATGGACTTCATTTTTGTATTTGTAATATCGAAATTAGCCTATGTTGAATTTTTGGCATTTTTCTGAGAACTTCTAATTTTTTTTGAATAGTGAAAAATACTTAAAAACAACTTTTTTAATCAAAATAATTTATAGTGATAAATTATACTATTTAGTAGTTTTAAAGTATAATTAGGATATATTTTTACAATTTTATCCAATGGTGGTCATTAGAATTAATTTAACATTGAAATTGGACATAAACAATTGCCAATCTTTTGATATAAATTGTTTCTTAAAAACACGCTATTTGTTGTAACAGCGGGAATTAATAATAAAATTAATTAATGCAACTTATATGTTTGGAATTTTGTAAAATAGACATCATTTTTGAATTCGGAATATCAATTATAGCTTAGGGTGAAATTTTGGCCTTGTTCTGAAAAACTTTAATTTTTGATGAATAGTGAAACCACTAAGTGATAGTTAAATAACTGATTTTTCGTTAAAATGAAATATTACCACTTCTGCGATTTGATTTTCAAAAATCCGACATACATGGTTTTCATTAATAAGTAAAATGTGGTTCAATGAGATTAAAATAATTTTTTTGGTGAATAGTAACTTTTAAGTTCTTAATCGCGATTAGAGGTAGTTAGTGTAGTTTAAGGTACAAATAATGTTATAATAATATGAGATGAGCATGACACTTGTCCTACTCCTATTGGATGAGTCATGGCCTAACAAGACAACCCATGGGTCAACTTGGGGACCCCATGGAGCCACTTTAGTTGGAAAATGACATTAATATATATTTATTTAATGTTAAAATTAAATTGACACAAACATGAGTTGTTTTACTAAAACAGTTTTTAAGTGGGGTTAAACAAGTCCAAATTTTTATTATAAATTTTCATTAGAAAGTTAAAAAGATTTCCTACATCATAATAATTTTTTTATAATTTTTAGACATTAAATAAATTAAATTATTTATGACATCATTATGATGCAGCGATGACCTCATTATTTAACGATTTAAATAAAATGAGAAGATAATGCAAAATCCAAGGATTAAACTTGTCCAAAGCCTATTGGATGAGGATATTTATAAACCTTATCACCTTAGCCTCGAATTATATAAGTGTGGGACCTTTAGAATCAGAAAAGCATTGTGAAATAATGTAACATTTCAATCTTTCCAAAAGTGCCCCTCCTCTCCACTTATAAAAGGCCCCCACCTCTCCCACCTCATTTACACTTTCAAGCCATTTGGCTCGGCCAACCTCTGCCCAAATACTCTCCCAACTTCCCCCTCTTACTCCTAGAAGCCTTACATTGGGCATAACTCTTCCCAAGGAAGCCTTTGGCTCAAATCAAAAAGAGTTACCCGATTTTGAGGTAATGTCTTTTCTAATATTGTTTTGTTTTATTTTTCTTCTCCAACCCCCTAAACTCTTTTTATTCATTTCTTTTGTAACAACACCAGTATCCTAAATATACTAGGATATTTTTATAATAAGGATTCGAGCTACACTTACACACACCTACATCTAATGGTTAAAGAACATACGGTTTCTGTGGATGGCGAATTTCTGCCTCACGAAACGATGATTGTTCAACACTCATATAACACCTTCAAAGGTGGCCATTAAGATGTCAATATTTTTATATATGATATATAATATGTTTATGTTTTACTTATTCTTCTTTATTTCTCATTTATGGCATACTTTATGATTTCCATTATGGGTAAAACGCGATAATTTCATTTTAGGAAGTGCGGACTACCGCCCCCTCAAAGTGATTTGAATCGTTAATGCCATATGTGGGATGTATAAAGGATGGAGTAAATGGTATTATACACTATATTATACTGGAGTTATATTATACATTTATATCATTATGATTTTGTTCCATTAAATATGAAATTGAAATGAAAGTAGCGTTCATGCGTACGTACGGCTTACCGTCTCCATGAACGGTGCATTTCATTTCTTACCTCTAAATGTTACGTAATATTATAAATGAATGTATATACTGGATATATATGATATATATGATATCTACATCATGAATATAATTCTGGATATAATGGATATTTCACCACATGAACAACTTGTAATTATAAGAAGGTTATTGTTGACACAAGTACCAAAGATCGACAAAACGACCGTTATTAACTTAAATAATTACATAACGTTCATAACATTGTAATAAGTGATATAAAAAGGATAATGAAATTGAAAATGGTTCTTAATAAGGTAGATATTAACTCTAGTTTATTATTCAGGAGGTTAAAAAACGGTTGAGTCAAGTCAGACACGAGGTAAGGGAACATCTTAACCCAACTTCCATTCTTTGGGTTAATCTCCTACTTTCAAATTATGTCATGATATTATTATGTCTTATTTTGTATTTTTACTTTCATTATGTGTACCTATAGTGAATACACATAATATGTCTATTTTATTTTAAAAATGATCTTTGTAAGGACTTCGTCTCAATCTCCTTTCATTGAGGCATATTTGGTTTTATACAGAAATTTCTTTTATACGGTGTATAAACCCCACCGACTTTTACGTTTATTCAAAAGGAATCTTTTTTATACGAAGCGTTTACTAAACGACAAAAGGGAATGTTTTTGTCGTACGTATGTGGTGACAACGACTTCTCCGCCACCGTGACCACTAGTTGATTTTCGGCTTCCTCTACAAGCCATACTTTTTTTTATGAAAAATAAATACCATGTTATACTTTTCCTTTATTTTGGTATTGAAAATGGTTTTGAAAGCGTTTTTATTATATCAATGTGTTGTATTGATATCTTGTGATTGAAATGTGGAAATTTTATGTTTCCTTTATGCATGTTTTATGTGATACGATTATGTTATGGTTTATGATATGTTTAAACCAATTCATATGAGGAATGTATTGGACTTAATAAGTGACGGGTGGAGCCCGCTATAGCTCCTCGATGCATCGGTAGGTCTCATGAGACAACTAGACGTGGAATTGGCCGAGGCCCTTTCCCAATTTGATTTATGGTTTTGGCCGAGGCCTTAATCATTTTAGACGTCTTGGCCGAGGCCTTGACAAAATGTTTCAGAATGTCTGGCATTATACATTCCCTCATTATGAAAGTGGTTATTGTTATTGCATGTGATTATTCGACCAGTAGAATATCCATGTGAAGAAGTGAATGGCATTATCTCATTTTACTTTTTCCATATTATGTTGAAGTTCAAGTTTAATAAGGCTTTTGTTTTAGTTATACATTGCCTTAAATGTTAATGTTTATTTATGAAAGCTTACACATTATTGTTATCCTTACTGAGCATCTGAGCTCACCCCTTTCAATGTTTTAATATTTTCCAGGATGTGAAGAAGTATTTTATGAATGAATTGCAGGGATAGTCAGAAGAGGATATGAGTGTGGACTATGAAGACTTTGTTATTAGTTTTTCACTTTATGATGTAATGTAAGACTTATGAATGTATCTAGTGTTTCCAAGGCTACTAAACTAATCGGTCTTTCGAGACTTGATCTTTTTTGATCATGCCAATGTTACGAAGTAATGCACCGACTCTGGGTAGCTGGGGTCGGGGCATTACAGTTGGTATCAGAGGCAGTTTAGTACTAACCTTGGAAGCTAGATTTAGATAAACTATGATTAGAGCACATAGCCCAAAGATAGACTTTGAGGATTAGTATATAAGAACTTCCTAGACTTTTGTTATTATAGAGATGTTATGAGTTTTCCGAGCAATACATCCCTGTCTGGATACGAGCAGGTAGAGGAGGCTCTGGCACAGATGTACCTAGGGGTAAAACCCGAAAACACCGCTTTGAGCTAGACTCGAACGGGAACTGGTGCACGACAACGGGCCTTGCTGCACTCTTGGTTACGACACTCCCGGGGGATATGCTTAGGATAATTCTCATTTTATTTACAAACCACTATGAAGGGTTATGAGTACATACTTCCTCAAAGAAAACATTTCTTTTTATGATTATGGATTATATCCATAAGTAGTTCAATTTATGTAAAGTGTTTAACAAGTATGGAATTATGTATTTTGATTCATAAACTAATCTAGTTTATGCCATTGTTTAGAAATGGCGCCTAGTGGAAGAAATGGAAACCGTATCAATGAACACACTCCATGTAGGGATTGCCCTCCTGATCAAGATAATTATAGTGGGGCTGGTGATGCAACTGGTGCCGATCAGCTAATCACCATACTGGGACAACTTACTCTGGTTATGAATAATAACCTTACTCGTATGGATCACCCTGATCCGCAACGTGGAGGATCAATGTTAGACCGCTTCATGAGGCAACAACCACCAACCTTCAATGGGAGTACAAATACTATAGTAGCTGAGCAATGGATAAATTCCTTAGAGAAAATATTCCATGCCTTAGGGAGTAGCGAAAGGGAGAAGGTTGTCATGGCAGTTTACCGCCTCACTGGAGATGCCGATCAGTGGTGGTCTCTGATTCAAAACACAAAGGAAGATGATGACATATCGAATATGGAATGGAGGGAGTTCAAAGATCTATTTTTAGAAAAATATTTTCCTCGTGACCATCGAGCAGATATGGAATGGCAATTTCTGAGTTTGAGACAGAAGGAGGATGAGAATGTCGCAAAGTATGAGGCTAACTTTACAAGGTTAGCGAGGCATGCTGCCGATTATATACGTAACCCAAGGAGTAAGATTGATCGTTTCTTTGATGGGTTAAAACCATTTCTCCGTCGAGATTTAGTATCACAATCCTTCTCATCATACGAAGATATTGTCTCGTGTGCTATCAAGACAGAAAATTAATTCTCTAAGTCTTATGACAACAAAGTAAAGCAAGAGAAGAAGAGAACGATGGAACAAGAGATAGATAAAGGGAAAAAGGGAAAGAAGGATTTTCCATTATGTGATAATTGTGGGAATAATCACCCTGGTACTTGCCTAAAAGGAATGGGAGTTTGTTATAAATGTGGAGAAAAGGGTCACCAGGCTCGTGATTGCAAGGGAAAGAAAGAGGCTGTCAAAGTTGAATGCTACAATTGTAGGGAAACAGGGCATTATGCAAATGAATGTCCTAAGCGTCAAGGAAACTTACCTCAGAAAAGGCCAAGGGATCAAGGCCAATCTTATTCTGTGACTACAGTTGAAGCGGAATAATTAATGTATTGGTGCTTTTGGACTCAAGGATTATATTCTGGTTAAAAGAATAATATGATATATATATATATGGATTGTACTGCAGTACTTGTTGATTTCAGTAAGGTTTTAATATGATTAAGGTAATCATATTTTTAGTATGTGACAATTAGAGAAACTTTTCTTTGTTTGGGGAATCTGATGTTACAATTGATTTTGGAATTTAGAGACCTTTTAGAGAAAGTCTGGACGGAGGTATTTTGGATAACTATTAAGGTTTGAATGGATTAAGTTGAACCATGGATAGTATTGTTTAAGCTTAAAGAATTTCTGAAAATTATTTTTGGAATATTATAATACTATAGTTTTAGGAAAAGGACAACCTGTAGGGTGGGGCATAACCCGTCGCGTCGGACAAAGCTGCAGGAATCGAACCCACAACCATAGTGCGACAAGCCTTTATTTCCTACCACTATCCTACAGGAAGTCCCTGGTTATTACAAAATAGTTTTACTAATCTAAATGGTATGTGTTAACATTTTGAACCTTATACAAATAGGATAAATAGAATATTTTTGAGTTCCGTTACCATTTGGAGTAAAAGTTGGGTTTGTGGTAAAAATTTATTAACGAATGAAAGTATACATAACAAGTATGTATATTACCTTACTTTCTTAGTAAATCTCCCAAATAAATTCCTCAACATTATAAAAGGTAACTTAAAACAAAAATGTTGTCGGTTAACTTTTCCAACTGGGGATTCAATGACCATTTAACCAATCACAAGTTTGTGATTTTCTTGTGGTTAAACTTTCTCCTAATAAATTTTCTACAACTCTCCATCAGACCTTGATGGTTTGTTTTTCTTCCATATCCATATTTTCATAGAATCCTAGAATGGGCTATATCGGGTGACCTTTGTACTTATCCTGCTTTCTTTTAATGTTATATATTTATTAACCTTATTTTCGATGTGGGTTTTCCTCAAAGGTATTTTCTCTTTTCAACCTTTTATTTTCAAAGAATAATATCAAATTGCGAGGACGCAATTTATTGAAGGAGGGGAGAATGTAACACCCCGAGCTTCCACGATACGCCTCTCTTTCAATAATGCAATAGCTTGCATTGTACGCAAGTTCGAGTTCCAAAACACCGTGACTAATCAAAGTAGCCGTTATGAATAGTAATAACCACTTTTTAAAATTATAGAAATCTTATATTTCAAAATGGACTTCATTTTTGTATTCGTAATATCGAAATTAGCCTATGTTGAATTTTTGGTATTTTTCTGAGAACTTCTAATTTTTTTTGAATAGTGAAAAATACTTAAAAACAACTTTTTTAATCAAAATAATTTATAGTGATAAATTATACTATTTAGTAGTTTTAAAGTATAATTAGAATATATTTTTACAATATTATCCAATGGTGGTCATTAGAATTAATTTAGCATTGAAATTGGACATAAACAATTGCCAATCTTTTGATATAAATTGTTTCTTAAAAACACGCTATTTGTTGTAACAGCGGGAATTAATAATAAAATTAATTAATGCAACTTATATGTTTGGAATTTTGTAAAATAGACATCATTTTTGAATTCGGAATATCAATTATAGTTTAGGGTGAAATTTTGGCCTTGTTCTGAAAAACTTCAATTTTTGATGAATAGTGAAACCACTAAGTGGTAGTTAAATAACTGATTTTTCGTTTAAATAAAATATTACCACTTCTGTGATTTGATTTTTAAAAATCCAACATACATGGTTGTCATTAAGAAGTAAAATGTGGTTCAATGAGATTAAAATAATTTTTTTGGTGAATAGTAACTTTTAAGTTCTTAATCGCGATTAGAAGTAGTTAGTGTAGTTTAAGGTACAAATAATGTTATAATAATATGAGATGAGCATGAAACTTGCCCTACTCCTATTGGATGAGTCATGGCCTACCAAGACAACCCATGGGTCAACTTGGGGACCCCATGGAGCCACTTTAGTTGGAAAATGACATTAATATATATTTATTTAATGTTAAAATTAAATTGACACAAACATGAGTTGTTTTACTAAAACAGTTTTTAAGTGGGGTTAAACAAGTCCAAATTTTGATTATAAATTTTCATTAGAAATCTAAAAAGATTTCCTACATCATAATAATTGTTTTACAATTTTTAGACATTAAATAAATTAAATTATTTATGACATCATTATGATGCAGCGATGACCTCATTATTTAACGATTTAAATAAAATGAGAAGATAATGCAAAATCCAAGGCTTACACTTGTCCAAAGCCTATTGGATGAGAGGATTTAGAAACCTTATCACCTTAGCCTCGAATTATATAAGTGTGGGACCTTTAGAATCCGAAAAGCATTGTGAAATAATGTAACATTTCAATCTTTCCAAAAGTGCCCCTCCTCTCCACTTATAAAAGGCCCCCACCTCTCCCACCTCATTTACACTTTCAAACCATTTGGCTCGGCAAACCTCTACCCAAATACTCTCCCAACTTCCCCCTCTTACTCCTAGAAGCATTACTTTGGGCAGAACTCTTCCCAAGGAAGCCTTTGGCTCAAATCAAAAAGAGTTACCCGATTTTGAGGTAATGTCTTTTCTAATGTTGTTTTGTTTTATTTTTCTTCTCCAACCCCCTAAACTTTTTTTATTCATTTCTTTTGTAACAACACCAGTATCCTTAATATACTAGGATATTTTTATAATAAGGATTCGAGCTACACTTACACACACCGACATCTAATGGTTAAAGAACATACGGTTTCTGTGGATGGCGAATTTCTGCCTCACGAAACAATGATTGTTCAACACTCATATAACACCTTCAATGGTGGCCATTAAGATGTAAATATTTTTATATATGATATATAATATGTTTATGTTTTACTTATGCTTCTGTATTTCTCATTTATGGCATAATTTATTATTTCCATTATGGGTAAAACGCGATAATTTCATTTTAGGAAGTGCGGACTACCGCCCCCTCAAAGTGATTTGAATCGTTAATGCCATATGTGGGATGTATAAAGGATGGAGTAAATGGTATTATACAATATATTATACTGGAATTATATTATACATTTATATAATTCTGATTTTGTTCCATTAAATATGAAATTGAAATGAAAGTAGCGTTCATGCGTACGTACGGCTTACCGTCTCCATGAACGGTGCATTTCATTTCTTACCTCTAAATGTTATGTAATATTATAAATGAATGTATATACTGGATATATATTATATATATGATATCTACATCATGAATATAATTCTGGATATAATGGATATTTCACCACATGAACAACTTGTAATTATAAGAAGGTTATTGTTGACACAAGTACCAAAGATCGACAAAACGACCGTTATTAACTTAAATAATTACATAACGTTCATAACATTGTAATAAGTGATATAAAAAGGATAATGAAAATGAAAATGGTTCTTAATAAGGTAGATATTAACTCTAGTTTATTATTCAGGAGGTTAAAGAATGGTTGAGTCAAGTCAGACACGAGGTAAGGGAACTTCTTAACCCAACTTCCATTCTTTGGGTTAATCTCCTACTTTCAAATTATGTCATTATATTATTATGTCTTATTTTGTATTTTTACTTTCTTTATGTGTACCTATAGTGAATACACATAATATGTCTATTTTATTTTAAAAATGATCTTTGTAAGGACTTCGTCTCAATCTCCTTTCATTGAGGCATATTTGGTTTTATACAGAAATTTCTTTTATACGGTGTATAAACCCCATTGACTTTTACGTTTATTCAAAAGGAATCTTTTTTATACGAAGCATTTAATAAATGAAAAAAGGGAATGTTTTTGTCGTACGTATGTGGCGACAACGACTTCTCCGCCGCCGTGACCACTAGTTGATTTTCGGCTTCCTCTACAAGCCATACTTTTTTTTATGAAAAATAAATACCATGTTATACTTTTCTTTTATTTTGGTATTGAAAATGGTTTTGAAAGCGTTTTTATTATATCAATGTGTTGTATTGATATCTTGTGATTGAAATGTGGAAATTTTATGTTTCCTTTATGCATGTTTTATGTGATACGATTATGTTATGGTTTATGATATGTTTAAACCAATTCATATGAGGAATGTATTGGACTTAATAAGTGACGGGTGGAGCCCGCTATAGCTCCTCGATGCATCGGTAGGTCTCATGAGACAACTAGACGTGGAATTGGCCGAGGCCCTTTCCCAATTTGATTTATGGTTTTGGCCGAGGCCTTAATCATTTTAGACGTCTTGGCCGAGGCCTTGACAAAATGTTTCAGAATGTCTGGCATTATACATTCCCTCATTATGAAAGTGGTTATTGTTATTGCATGTGATTATTCGACCAGTAGAATATCCATGTGAAGAAGTGGATGGAATTATCTCATTTTACTTTTTCCATATTATGTTGAAGTTAAAGTTTAATAAAGCTTTTGTTTTAGTTATACATTGCCTTAAATGTTAATGTTTATTTATGAAAGCTTCTGCATTATTGTTATCCTTACTGAGCATCTGAGCTCACCACTTTCAATGTTTTAATATTTTCCATAATGTGAAGAAGTATTTTATGAATGAATTGCAAGGATAGTCAGAAGAGGATATGAGTGTGGACTATGAAGACTTTGTTATTAGTTTTTCACTTTATGATGTAATGCAAGACTTATGAATGTATCTAGTGTTTCCAAGGCTACTAAACTAATCGGTCTTTCGAGACTTGATCTTTTTTGATCATGCCAATGTTACGAAGTAATGCACCGACTCTGGGTAGATGGGGTCGGGGCATTACAAATAAGGTAGATATGATATTATAATTATAAAAATAATTATTTCATAAATCTAATATTGAAACATTAAACCCATCATAACACCCATCTATAAGACATCATTATAAAAAATGAATTATATTTATATGTGGAGATGGTAAGTCCTACGTACGTAGAAGAGATACATTAAATTCACATTTGGTGGGGAAGAGGCTGGATTGTAACAACCCTATATTATGAAAAAAAATATTATTGAATATATGAAACACTGAGTCTCTTCAAAGCACCACTTTGTTATATCTTAGATAGTATGCATAATTTTTTCATCTCTATGATTTGAATTTCAAAAAACTGACACACACAATTGCGTTCAGTACGATATTTAGTGTCTGATAAGAAAAACTCAATTTTTGGTGAATAGTAACATACCCTTATGAATAGTAATTGAATAGTAATATGACCCTTATGAATATTAAATTGTATTATTATAGAATTTTTTTTAATGTTATAATATAATGAGATCGTAATTAATTTTTCAAGTTGATATAAAATGAATAACTATTTTAAAATTCTAATATTTAGAATAAATTATGGTTTTATTTAAAAATTAAAATAATAAAATTTGGAAATTTTTTTTCAAAAAATGGATCTCTTTTTGAATTCTACACATTGAAAAATGGTCACGGTGATTTTTTATATTTATCTGAAATACTCGAATTTTTGATGAATAGTAAAATATAGTAATTTAATGTATATGTACATTATCAGTAAAATGAACTATTCCTAGCATCATGACTGATGTAATAACACATGTTTCGAACTCACATTCACATATTACTATTCATGGTCACAAGAATCAATACTATTGGTTGTCTGTGGAAAAATAATAAAATAATGAGTGAAATAATGTGAAACCCCTCCTCAAATTCAAATCCCATAACTTCTATCATAATTTTCCTAAGGGTCCCAATGCCTTTACATGGTCGAACCGCATCGTATTGATGAGATCCTACTCTAATGTCAAATCTAAACCATATCTAAACAACTAATCCATTTATATTTTCAAAAGAACAAGATATATTACACCTTGTTCTTATATATTTGTTTCCTTGGTATGGGACTCCCTAGACCTTTCTTTCCTCAGGAGACATGTAGATATCTTGTAGCTTCGGACTGAGTTTTCCCTTCCCGCATGCCCATGTTTTGGTTCAAGTAGAAATTGTTAGTCCATCTTTGATAGAAGGTATGTTCTATCACTGCTATTATGGTTTATTCAATATTTTACATCCCTTTATATTTTCCATGTTATGAAATTTATGCTCTATGTTTCTAATAGACCATTCTTGGGTGTTTATTGATACAGTTGTGCCGCAGCATCCTCATGTGGATAACATCATTATGATAGAGGTGATCATAATCCATTATGTTGACACGTTATCATTCAGAGAAAATCATAAATCTTTTGAGGTAGAGGATTTGTGGATTATATATTTTTTTATATTCAATCATAGAGTTAGCATGTTTTAGGCACAGGATCACAATAAAATTGGCATAAAAAATATTTGAGCTGGATTAAAGAATTGCAATCAATCGTATGTTATTTATTTATACTGTGATATCGGTTTTCCTCTTGGTTTCTAGATTGTGTGATATCTATGATTTTCTTGTTAGCATGTCATTTTTGGTGGAATTGGTAAAGAATGTAAATCCATGATTAATTATAAAGTAATTGGAGAAAGATAAAGTGGAATGTAAATGAATCCATTGTTTTTATAATTTTATGATAATCAAATGGATGCAGTTATGTATGTTTAATTCTCCTCAAATTGCCCGAAGGCCTTCATTTTTTATTGATTTTTGATAATCCACCATTCAAGGGGTGAGGTGGAACCCTTACAAGGCACGTAGGCGTAAGTATTACATAGCCCATAGGCCTTAGAGGAATTCATTTTCCCGTAGGCTTCAAACATTACATACAACCCAGACTAACTACTTGGAACTGCTCCTCCCCATCATCATCATCGTGAAATAAGATCTCCACCTTCGTATGGATGTTCGGCTAGGCATTCTCGTGCATGCACTGGCTTGTCCCGATGGTAGGTTCCATACCCTCTCATTCTTGCAATCTGTTTAGCTTCTGCTGTGGTGAAAAATTCTTGCTTATCCTCCTTGTAAAGCTTGTTCCTTGTAGGTCGTCTGGTTTGCATCTGCACTTAATTTGGCCTGAAGTCCTTGATGTGGCCCGAAGGCCTTACTTACCCAAAGGCCTAGGTGGCTCGAAGGCCTTAAAGGACTCGGGGATCAGATCGGTGGCACGAAGGCCCAAACGGGGGAATATTCCCGGCTGCTACAGTGCCAAACAGTACCTACTACAGTCCCGCTATAGTACCTACTACAGTACTGCATAGTTCCAGCTACAGTTCATGCTATAGTGCCTTCTATAGTACTTCTACAGTTCCTTGGAAATAATTTCTCTGCCTGGATTTGATCTCGGGTCTCCCGGATGCACTTACAGAGTCCTTACCAACTGAGCTAAGGCTCATGTGCAAGCATGTTTAATTGAATTGGTTAATTTAATAGGGAATAATTGATCATTTTTACTATAAATATAATTCCTCAAAGGGTTTTGAGTTACCCTCTTGATTTTAAATGCGACATGCCTTCTTATTAAGAGTTGTGAGTGATTTTTGTGAGTGAAGGCAGAATGCCTTATTTGGGGCCATGATCCCAGTTGTTGTTGTTTGTTTTATAATAATTTTGCTGAGGTGTGAGCCTATTATAGATGATCCTAGAGGGAGTTTTTAAAACTCTTATCATAGTTACCCATAGTCGGTGAATTATTACATAACATCGGAATGATCATAATAGATAAAGTATTGAAATAACAATTAGTTTAGTAGCCATGGAAGTACTAGATACATTCATAAGATTTACATTAAATCATGAAATAAAACACAACAACATTGTGTCCCATTTTAAACACATTCACATCCTCAAGCCTACCCCTACTGTTTAATCATAATATAATTCTTCACATCTTGGGAAAAAGAAAACATAAGAAGGGGTGAGCTCAGATGCTTTGTAAGGATAACAATATAGTGGATACTATCATAAATAAGAATAAACAGTTAAGGAAATTTATAAGAATAAAACATAATCCTTTTAAACATAAACATCAGCATAATATGGAAATGATAAATCAAATAATACCATTTTCTTATTTACATGTATATTCTACTTCTCGAATAATCACATGTAAAATCAATTGCTACTTTTATAATGATGGAATGCATAATTCCTAACAACATAACAACATATTAAACACCTCATGCCAAGAATAAAATTAAATATTTTGTGAAGGAATTATTACAAGACACTATTTTTTATCATGCGTCATACCGAAGCATCAAGGATCTATAGCGGGCTCCACCTGTCACTTACTAAGTCCAATGCATTCCCCATATGAAAAGGTTGAAACATAACATAAGCATTCGTATTAAAACTAGTATATGAAATGTTAAAAAATTATACATAAACCATGAATGCTATAAAAATAACAAATCCATAGTCAAACATATCACTAAACCTTCAATACAATATTGAATATTTTATCATAATAACTCACCTACGAACATGTGTAAAATCCATAAAATAATTTTGACATAAATAAAATCAAAACTATTTTAGAGAAATATCTCTTTATATTTCAAAATATTTTAAATGAAAAATAATGATAAATGAAAACAATTATTTTGAAAATATTCTAATAATATTTTAAGGGATGTTTTGAAGAAGTTATAATGGTGGAAAAAAGCAGCACCCATTGTATAAGTTAAAAAAAGAATTCTTACCTTAATTTATGGAAAAGGTCATAAATTAGATTGGAAAAAAATAGAACGATTACTATAAAAAAATAAAAAGTAATAAAAGGTTATAAATTACTTTAACCCACATTCGAGTAAATAGTAAAAATGTTTTCAAACACATTTTTAGGAAACATAGATGTGGTTGATAAAGATATCCTAGTAGATAATTACGTATGAACAAACTCAGATAAATATGTAGATTGTAAAACTAACCCATACCTTGTAAATTTACTTTGTTGAGGGTAAATTAAAATCATGTATAATGGTAAAATAATTGTTATTAAATTATTCAAGAACTATATAAATAAATATGATATCATATATGATCTTATAATATTGCTTTGTTAATAATATTTCTGTAGTATCATTGTTTTGGTTTTTAACTAACTCGTTTCCATTATATGTTTTTTTATTTAAGTCTTGTTTGTTATGAATAGGATGTATTTTATCGATATAAAGAATTATATTAATTTCTTAAACATTATTTTTAATCAAAAAATTAAAATTATTCTTAAATAGTTACGATGGGGAATTATTCTCATTGCGTCTGTGGAGATCATAATATGTACAGACGTAAGAGCACCAATACCCTTCTATTGATGGTGAAATAGTATGTAATTGGATGTTAAATCATATATAATTAATCATTAACATGTTATATTTATTATTTAAATTAATTATACTCATTAAAATACTCATCCAAACAATGAAGTGTTGAATAAAAAACTACACCATGATGTGGAGACGGTAAGCTGTAGGCACGCACGTGTGATGATATTGTCATTCATAGGATGGATAGAATAATTAATACGGTTTTAAAATATTTATAATAACGTCATAGTATTTATAAGGTACTATAGTTATTATTTTGGTATGGAAACAACAAAGTAAGAGGAAGTGGAAGAAGAAAATAACTTTGAAAGAGGTGATGAAATTATTACATCTTCTTTGGGTGCTTCCTTTTGATTTGATCAAAAGGGAACTGTAGATTGGATTTATGATCTAAGTAAGGCCTATAGTTTGACATTATGGTAGTTGGGAAAGTATTATATTTGGGTTTGGTCAAGACAAATGGATTTGGAGGTGTGATTTTGAGAGAAGGGTAAGTACCCTTTTATAAGAGAGGTGAGTGTCACATTAAGAGAAGTTTGATATATTAGTTTATTATAAAATAAGTTTCGGTTTATAATGGCTCCAAAAGGATTTATTTAGAGTATAATGTGGTTATGGGTCTAAATACACTAATCAAATAGGTTTTATACAATTTTACGTCACCATATTAACCTTATCTTTTAGATTTAATTCATAGTTGATTAGTTTAACTTTTACCATGTCTTTTTGTATTTTTATATTACATGGTTAATATACTTACTATAAAATTCCAAAATAATCCCAAGTGGTTCATTAATGAAATATATATAATTATATAATTAATTTTTCTGAAACAAATATTTTTAGAAATATTATATCTTTTAATAAAATAGTATTTGTTTTAAAAACTCATTTTTGTCAATTTTGACACTATTTAGTATTTGGTTTTTTTGAATGTCAACGGAACTTGATTAATTCATAATAAATACATTTAAATAATCCCAAAATATCATATTAACCTATGAAATTATTGTAATTTATCTAATTTCTCAGTTTACATTTATTTGGATATTTATAAAATCAATTATTTTAATCATTCATTAATAAGGTTATTACTACATCATCATTGTGTCATAAATATATTTAATTATTTAATTTATAAAAATTATAACTAAAATATAATGATTTAGGAAATATATTTATCTTTCTAATTAATATTTATAGTCGAATTTATATCCAATATAACCATATATTAAAAGTATTTTACTTATTAAAATTTGAATTTTACACTTTAAACTCTTCTTTAAATAAAATATAATAAATGTCCTAATCTAATATGAGTGGATCAAAAAGGGACAAATTTTATTCCTAATGTTTATTTTGGTTTAAAAACACTTATTTAATAGAATTAGGAAATATGTGAGGTTAATTATAATATCATTTTTACCTTTAATTAATCGTTTTACTTTTAACCGTGGTAAATAAAATTCAAAAGTTATAATTCCCCAAAAATTATTTTCTTCATATTGAACCACATTTTACTTACTGATGTCAACCATATCTCTAAATTTTTTGAAATTAAATTCACAAAACCTGTAAATTACATTTTATACAAATTTTCAAATGTTCTTAGAAGTTGGGTAAAAGAGGTTAAAAAGTTCAATAAAATTTTATATATATCTGATCTTATTATAAAATGAATCCAAATAATTACATTAGACTAAAATAGGTATTATGTATATATTTTGACTTTAAAAATAAATTTCAATAAAATAAATAATTATTTAATTAATTAGTCAGTTTTAAATAATAACGCATCATTTTTCACTATTCATAAAAAATAGAATGTTTTCCGAAAAATACCAAAAAATTACCCTAAGCTAATTTTGATATTTCAAATCAAAAAATTAAGTAAATTTATTAAAATAAAATTTATAAAAATTCAAAAAATTTCTAATACTATTTATAACGGCTAGTTAGATTTGTTGTGGTGTGCTAGAACTCGAAATTGCATACAACGCAAGTTGTTGCATTATTCAATGAGAAGTGTACCATGGATGCTTGGGGTGTTACATTCTATCGTCCTATAAAGAATATCATCCTAAAAATAAATAAAATATTACTGTATAAGATGATTTGTATGGTTCTTCATCATATGTTCTTCAAGTTCCCACGTTGCCTCTTCCACTTTATGGTTTCTCCATATAACTTTCACCTGACGAGTCATCCAGTTTCTCAAAACTTGTTCTCTAGTATAAACAATCCTGATAGTCTCTTCACAATAAGAAAGATTGGGTTCCAGTTATATTACATCATAGATGATTACATGGGTTGGGTCAGGCATGTATTTTCTCAACAGTTAAATGCGGAAGACATGATGAAATTTGGGAAGACTTGGCGGCATTACCAAACAGTAATCTACAACTCCAATTAATTTTAGATTTTCGAAAGGTCCAATGTACCTAAGACTTAATTTACCCTTATTACCGAAACATATAACCCCCTTCCATGGAGATACCTTCAAGAAAACATGATCACCTATTTGAAATTCCGAATTCTTCCTTTGGTTATCGGCATAGCTCTTCTGCCAACAGTGAGTTGCATTGATGTGGGTTTAGATAATCATCACCTTTTCCATTATTTCTTCAACAAGTTTTGGGCCTAAAAGTTTTCTTTCACTAACATCATCCTTAAAATTTGGTGTGCAAAATCTCTTTCCATATAATTCTTCATATGGTGCTATCTGAATACTTGAATGGAAGCTATTATTATAGGAAAATTCAACAATAGGTAAATATTTATTCGACATACATTGAAAGTCAAGTGAAAAAGATCTCAACATGTATTCTATGGTTCAAATAGTCCTTTCTGATTGTCCATCTATTTGATGGTGGTATGATGTTATCAAATGAATTTCATTATCTAGGACCTTCTGAAGACTTTTCCAGAGTCATGATGTAAAACAGAGATCATAATCAGAAACAATTGATAGGCGTAATCCATAAAGTATTACAACTTTATTAATATATAGTCTTTCTAAGTGTTCAAGTGTTAAATCTTCTCTTATGTAATGAAAATGTGCTGACTTTGTAAGACGATCAACAATGACCCATATTGCATCATTTCTTCTTGGAGTCATTAGTATCCCAATGAAATATTCCATCGTAATATCATTCCATATTCACTCAGGTATGGGAAAAGGTTGCATGACTCATCCAGGATGTTGTCTTCCAACCTTAACCTGTTAAAAAACCATACATCTTTAAACATACAAAACAATCTGCCTTTTAATGTTGTCCTGCCATAAATATTCCTTCAAATATCTATACATCTTAGTGCTTCCAAGGAATATATAGAAATTGGAGTGATGAGCATCATCCAGCAGTTCCCTTTTTAGATCAGGTATGTTAGGAACACAAAGTCTCTTCCCAAATTTGAAAATTATAATATCATATATGAAGTCAAACAATCTCCCATCATTCACATGTTTAATTTTATTTTGGAACTCTTCATCATCATTATGGGAACTTTTTATCTTTTCTAGTAAATATGGTTTGGAAACCCTTTAAAAAATTATTGATGTTTCAACTTCCACGATTATTACAATATTCATCTTTACTTTATCCATAAACGTAGGATCCCTTTCAACTCTCATATTGTTCAAAACTCCATGATTCTTTCTCCTCAAAGCATCTTCGACCTTATTTTCCTTCCCTAGGTGGTAGTGTATAGTGCAATCATAATCATTGAGTTGGTCAATCCATCATATTTTCCTCCTATTGAGTACTTTCTATGATTAAATATACTTCGAACTCTTGTGATTGGTATATATCTCACATTTTTTACAATAGATATAGTGTCTCCATATCTTCAAAGAAAATATTACAACTGCTAACTCAAGATCATGAGTATGATAGTTTTTTTCATGAATTCTTAGCTGTTGTGATGCAAAGAAAATAACTCTATCATTCTACATAAGTACATAAACAAGTCCTTTCTTTTGAGCATCACTATAAATAACAAACCCATCATCCCCCATTGGTAGAGTCACATAGAAGCATCAACTATTCTTCTCTTCAGTTTTTCAAAACATTCTTCACACTCATTTTTCCAAAAAAAAATATATCCCCTTTAGATGTGATATTGGTTAATGGGTTAGCTAATCAAGAAAAATTCTAGAAGAATCATTGATAATAACAAGATAAACCCATAAAACAATATACCTCAGTTATACTCATCGGTGTTGTACATTATTGGATTGCTCTTATCTTAGTAGGATAAATATAGATTTCATCCTTAGATATAATATGGCCAAAAGAAATCTCCTAAATCTAGAATCCACTCTTTCTAAACATCTCATATAAATCATTTATTCTAAGAGTCTTCAGAATAGTGTGCACGTTATTTTCATAATATTTCTAGAATTTGAAGTATAAAATGATATCGTTAATCCATACCACTAAAAATTTGTCAATATATTCCTTGAATACTCTATTCATTATATCCATGAAGAAAGAGGGTGCATTAGTCAGTCCAAAAGGCATTACTATAAACTCGTAATGCTCATACCTGGTACGAAATCCTATCTTAATAATTTCTTCCTTGTTTATACACAACTGATGATATCCAATTCGAAGGTCAATCATTGAAAAATATTAACCTAAATGATATTTAATGAATACATCATCAATGAAAGGTAGGGGATACTTGTTCTTTATTTTTATAGCATTTATCTCCCTATAGTCAATGTACTACCTGATAGATCTATCTTTATTCTTAGAAAAAGAATAGGGGCTCCCCATGAAGAAACACTAAGGAGAATAATTACTTTATTACTCAATTCCTCTAGATGTTTCTTTATTTCCACTAATTCCACAGTGGCCATTCTATAATGGGCTTTGAAATGGGCCTTAAACCTAGAATTAAGTCAATTGAAACCAAAATTTATTGTTCTAGAGTATGTCCAGGTAAATCCTCTAGAAACACAACAACATATTCTTGCACAATTGGTAGATACTCTATTTGATCATTCCTTTCCTCACACATTATTATTTCACCCTCTTCCCCCCTATAATTGAATTTATTAGAGATATAAGGGGTAGATCTAGATAAGAATCAGATAGTGACATTTCAACTCTAATGATAAGGTACTCCTAATCGTCATAAAAAATTGTAACCTCCTTCTTATTAAAATAAATTTTTGCATAATAGTTTGAAATCCAATCCATACCAAGGATTATATCAAATAAAATCATGGGTATGAAAATAATATCAGCAGATAAAGCACATTTATCTTCCATAATGGAAACTGATTGAAAAAACATTGTTACAATGATACTTCCCTTAAGAGTTTTGACTGAGAAATCACTTGTTACATCAAATTGGAAATATCTAATTTTCTTATCAAACTGGGAAGATATTAAACAATACGATGATCTACAATCAGATAAAGAAATGGATAAATTTGAGAAAACTATTAAATTACTTTCCAACATGTCATTCAGAGCTTCAACCCCAACTATTGTGATCACATAAGTTTGTACTATATCCCTTTTTCCTTTTTGGAGGTATGTTTCATTGTTTCTTAGTACATTAATTTTCATAATGCCTCATTTATCTACAATTGCAGCACAAAACATTGACATTCTCCTTCCCTCGCTTGCAATCACGAGCTTGGTGGTCCTTTTCACCGCACTTGTAACAAACTATCATAACCTTTAGGCAAGTACTGGGGTGTTTCTTCACACATTTACAGCAGGATGGAAATTCAACATTTCCCTTATTCCCCTTATTTCCATTTCCAAAGTGTTCAACATATCTCTTCTTATATTTATTTTCTTTAAAGTTATATAACATAGATAATTCTTTTTCATTATCGATATCACATGAGACTACAACTTCGAATGATGAGAAGGATTGTGAGACTAATGCTCGAAGGATAAATGGTTTTACCCATCAAATATTTGATCAATCTTACTCCTTGGGTAACGTATATAATCTATAGAATGCCTTGCTAACATTATAAATTTATCCTCATACTTTGCAACACTTTCATCATCCTTTTTCCTCATACTCAGAAATTGCCTATCCATATCTGCTCGATGGTCACAAGGAAAGTATTTTTCTAAGAAAATCTATTTAAACTCCCTCCATTCCATATTTGATACTTCTTCATCATTATTTTTGTTTTGAATTAATGACCACCATTTATCTTCATCTCTTGTGAGGTGATAAACTTCTATGACAACTTTTTCCCTTTCGCTACTCCCCAAAATATGAAATATTTTCTCTATGGGACATATCCATTGCTCAGTTACAGATGGTTTTTTAGTCCCATTTAATGTTAGTGGTTGTTGCCTCATGAAGCGGTCTAACATTGATCCTTCACATTTGGATCAGTTTGCTCCATATGGGTAAGGTTATTATTCATAACTTGGGTGACTTGTCCTAGTATGGTTATAAGTTGTTCAGCACCGGTTGCATCACCAGCTCCACTATAATTATCTTAAGTAGGAGGGAAATCCCTACACAAATTACATGCTATGATAAATTTTACCTTCCTTCCACAAGGTACCATTTCTAAATAATGGCATACACTAGATTAGTTTAGGAATTTCAATACAAAATTCCAAACCAGTAAAATACCTAACATTAATTGAACAATTTATTCATATAATCGATAATAAAAAATGTTTTCTTTGAGGAGATATTTACTCATAAATCCTTCCTAATGGTTTGTAATGAAAATGTTAATTATCCTAATCATATCCCCTGGGAGTGTTGTATCCAAGAGTGTAGTAATGCCCATTGTCTTTTACCATGATACCCCGAGTCAAGACCGAAACTCGTTGTCGGAGTTTTCACTCCTAGGTATATTTGTGTCAAAGCCGCCTCTACCTGCTCATATATAGATAGATATGTATTTCATAGAAATTACACAAAATCAATAAATTACCAAAATTCTAGGAAGTTCTTCTATACTAATACTCAAATTCTATCTTAGGTTAATGTTCTATAATCAGAGTTTTTATAAATCCAGTTTCCAAGGATTGTACTAAAATTCCTCTGATATGAACTATAACTCCCTGACCATAGTTACCCACAGTAAGTGCATTAATAAATAAAATTTTCACGATCACATGAGATCAAGTCTTGAAAGACTGATTATTTTAGAATCATTGGGAGTACTAGATACATATATAAGTTTTACATTACATCATGAAATAAAATAAAAACAACATTGTGTCCCCTTTTGACCACACTCATATACTTTGGCCTATCCCTGTAATATAATCATAATATACTTATTCACATCCTAGGAAAAAGAAAAAATTAGAAGGGGGTGAGCTCAGGTACTCAGTAATGATAACAATATAGCAGAAACTATCCGAAATAATCATAAACGTTTAAGGAAATGTATAAGAATAAATCACAATCCTTTTAAACATAAACATCAGCATAATATTTAAAAGATAAATCAAATAATACCAATTAATTATTTACATGGATATTCTACTAATTGAATAATACCATGTAAAATAAATATCTAATTTAATAACAATGGAATACATAATGTTGGACATCATAACCACAATGTCAAGGCCTCATGCCAAGACTAAAAATAAATATTTTTTCAAGGCCTTATTACAAGACACTAGTTTTTCTCGTGAGACCTATCGATGCATACAGGATCTATAGTGGGATCCACTCATCACATACTAAGTATAATGCATTGCTCATATGAAAAAGGTTGAAACATAACATAAAAATTCATATTAAAACTAGAATATGAAATTTTTATACTTTAACCATAAAACATGAATGGTATAAAAATAAAACAACCATAGAAAAACATATCACAAAACATTCAATACAATATGGAAGATTGTATCATAATAAATCAACTTCAATCAAGTGTGAAATCCATAAGAGTTTGTTGACATAGATGATATCAAAGATATTTGAGAGAAATATGTCTTTCTATTTTGAAATCATTTAGAAGTAACATAATTATAAAATAAAAATTTTATTTTGAAATTATTTTTTAAACATTTAAGGGTATTTTTGAAGATTTTATAATGGTGTAAAATAGCCGCACCCATCGTATATGTTAAAAAAATATTATTACCTTCATTTGTCTAAAAGGTCATAAAGTACCTTGTTTGGAAAACGAAAGAAAGATTACTTTCAAAACATTTTATAAAAAGTCAAACAAGGCTATAAATGACATTAACATATATTCTAGGAAATAGTAAAAATATTTTGAAATGCATTTTTAAGAAACATGGATGTGGGGGATAAAGAAGTCCCAGTAGATACTTACGTATAAATTACTTCAGATAAATAAAGAGATTGTAAAATTAACCCTTAACTTGTACTTTTACTTGGTTGAGGTTACATTAAACACCTGTATAATAGTTAAATAATTGTTATTAAATTATACAATAACCATATACATAAATATGATATTATATATGATCTTCAAATATAGCATTGTTTATAATATTTCAGTACTATAATTGTTTCGGGGGCAACTGATTCATTTTCCTTTATATATTTTGTTATGTAAGTCATGTTTTTTATTGATAGGATGTATTTTATTCATATCCAGAATGATATTATGTTATTAAACATTATTTTTAATCATAAAATTAAAATTATTCTTTAATGGTTACGATGGGGAATGAATCTCATTGCGTTCGTTGAGACGGTAATCCGTACGTACACATGAGTGAAAATACCATTCTATTGATCGTGAAATAGTATTTAATTGGATGGTATATTATATTTAAATAATAATTAACATGTTATATTTATTATTTACATAAATTATAATCATTATTATACCCATCTAAATAATTAAGGGTTGAATAACAAAGTACACCATGACATGGAGATGGTAAGCTGTACACCCGCACGTATGGTTACATTGTCATTTCTAGGATGGATAGAATAATGAATATGGTTGTACAATATTTATAATAATATCATAGTTTGTATAAGGTTCTGAGTTATGATTTTCTATGGAAACAACAATAAAAGATGAATTGGAAGAAGAAAAGAAATTTGAAAAAGGTGGTGAAATTATTACCTCTTCTTCGGGTGCTTCCTTTTAATTTGATCAAAAGGGATTATTAGGTCATCTTTTTAATCACATTAAGGCCTCTAGATTGAATAAAGTGTAGTTGTGAAGATATTTGAGTAGTTTTTGGTAGAGAAAAATGGATTTGGAGGTGTGATTTTGAGATCAGGGGAAGTACTCTTTTATAAGAGAGGTGAGGGTCACTTTAAGAAAAGTCGGAAATATTATTTTATTATGAAATGATTTTCAGATTATAGTGGCTGAAAATGGATTTATTTATAGGTTATGGTGGGGACTGTTCTAAATATTCTCAACCAATAGTTTTTAGACAAGTTTAGGTTAACATATTAACCTTATATTTTAGATTCAATTCTTGGTAAAATATTTTAACTTTTACCATGTCTTTTGGTATTTATATATTACATGGTTAATAAATGTACAATAAAATTAAAAGAGAACCCCAAGTTTTTCATTAATAAAATATATATAATTATATAATTTTTTTGGAAAAAATTATATTTTTGTAAATATTATATCATTTTATTATAAAGTATGTGTTTTAAAAACTCATTTATGTCAATTTTGACAATATTTAGTATTTGGTTTTTGTGAAATTCAACAAAATATTATTACATAAAAAACATTAAATAGATCCTATCATGTCATATTATCCTAAAAAATTGGTGTAATGCCTGAAAAGTCACAACGTTTATTTATTTGGATATTTATAATATCAATTATTTAATCTTTCATTAATAATGTAATTACTGCATCATCATTGTGTCATAAATAAATTTAATTATTTAATGTCTAAAAATTTTAAGTAAAATAATAATATGTTAGAAATAGTTTTATATTTATAATTAATATTTACAGTAGAATTTATCTTATTTATTACCCTATATAAAAAATTTTGGTTATTAAAATTTGAGTTTGACACTTTTAACTCTTCTTTAAATAAAATAAAATAAATGTCCAAATCTAATCCAAGTGGATCAAAAAGGATAATATTTTATTCATAAGGTTTATTTTGGTCTAATAAAACTTATCCAATAGAATTAGGACATGTGTTAGTGTAATTATAATATCATTTTTACATTTAATTACCCTATTTACTTTTAACCATGGTACATAAAATTCCAGAGTTACTATTGACAAAAAATTATTTTCATCCTATTGAACCAAATTTTACTTACTGATTTCAATTGTGTCTCTCAAATTTTTTAAATTCAATTTACATAAGTGGTAAAATTATGTTTTATTCAAATTTTCAAATGTGTCTAGAAGGTGGGTAAATGACGTTAACAAGTTCAATAAAATTTTATATATCTAAACTTATTATAAAATTACTCCAATGAAGTAAAATGGACTAAAATAGGTATTATGTATCAATTTTGACTTTAAAATAAATATAAATAATATAAATAATTATTTAAATAAGAAGTTGGTTTAAAACAACAACACATTGTTTTTCACTATTCATGAAAAATTAAAAGTTTTCAGGAAAATACCAAAAATTCATCCTAAGCTAATTTTGTTATTCTGAATCTAAAAATGAAGTCCATTTTGAAAAAAAAAATAAAATTTCAAAAAGTGGGTATTACTATTCATAACGACAAGTTTGATTGGTCGTGGTGTTCTATAACTCGATGTTGCGTACATCACAAACTATTACATTATTTAAAGAGAAGAAAACCATGAAAGATTAGGGTGTTACAGATTTTTTTAGTTTCTGGGGGTGGGAGGCCAATTGGTGATGGTGGTAGTTGACACTTAGAGTGGCGAGATGCATTAGTTTTTTCAAGTGGGTGTCGCGGAGGACACCGAGGATGTTGGAACAGGTTGAAGCTGGGCTTATTGTTGATATGAATGTGGTTAATGATTGAACCTATTGTTTGTTATCATCCTTACTTTCCCCACTTCTTGAGTTAGTTGGGATCATTTACTCTCCTTCCAAAATAGGCGAAGACACATGGTGTATTCCACGTGATTTCAATATTTAGCTTCTTGAGGATCGATGTGTCAATGCTCTTGCTACAAGTGGAAAATACTCTATAATTAGTTCACCTACTCACCATGTTGATCCCCTTGTGATTGGTAGATTAGAATTATTTTCTAGAATTCATGGGGATATGGTAATTTAATAATGCTATTAATAAATGATTGAATAAATGATGTTTACTCATGGAGTTGGAGCATGCTGGGATGCAATGTTGTGGTTACAATTTAAAGGAACAGTGGTCTTGGTTGGTTATGCCTATAGGGCATGAATCATTGTTGTGAGGATAATGAAAACTACTATGGAATTTTTAACAGCTAATTAATGGTTAAATAATTAATCAATGTAGAGTGAAACTGATTAAAAGGGACACGATGATTTAATAAATCTCTTTAAATGGTTTTGTGATTATAATATATCTAGTATTAGCAATGAAAGTCAGGATTCTGAGTGACGTTAGCTACAGTTGAGTCTAAGACTAGGTTATCCCCATAGTGTGGTTTTGATTTATATTATACCCTATACTTTTTGGGATTTTATACGCTACCTCACCTTGTCGGTTAGGGAAACAAACACCCTGGGGATTTTGAGGCTTGGGGGGTGTTTTCCCCAACATTCTTATGGGAGTATGGATGGATTAGTACTGAATTTTTTCATACTCTCTTCTCATGGTAGTAATTGTGCAGGTAGGCATGTCTTTTATCTTTCCCCGTATATGTGTGTAGAGGGATTTAATGGATTGTGGTTATTCAAAAACATCTATTCTAGATATAGTTTTTTATGGACTGTTGTACGTGTAACAAGTACAGGTTGTGATGTCTTGGGGATCCTTTGTTGGAATAGGGGATGTAATGGATTTAGGTATAATAACCAACATATGATACACATTACATAAGCATTGGTGGCTCTTGAAAACTACCTAGTTACTTTGGCTACGTAGACATAGTGGTTGTGTTGCCTGAGGTGCATGTTGTGGTGAAACACCCAGGTGTCTACAGGGAAGCCTTTTTTGAGAGAGTTTCTTAAGACGTGCGATGTTGGGGAAAAGCGGAAAACCTATGGGGAAGTGATAGTGGGTTAAAATTGATATTATTGGTTATATTATATACTCTTGTTTTTGATACCTGGTGAGAGTATCCATGGTGTGTCTGGGAACATAGTATACATGTTTAGGTGATGAGTTAGTTTCAATTGTTTTTTACTATGATTTTCCATGCTTACATTACTTTTTCACAGGTGGATACAAGGAGAATCATACTGATTATATTTCTATATTCACCCTATGTATATATAAACTATTTTCAGATCACATGGAGTAGGTTGAAGATCAGGCTAGTTACTACTAGCTTGGGGTTATAGGAGTTGTTCAGGATTCATGGTGTCTATTGTTTTACTTTCTTTTAGTACTTGAAGTTTTCTATTTCATTTTTAGTAGTTCTTTCATGAAATTACATATGTTTACTTGGGATTTTATTTATATTACAGTCTTTGTTTGAGTTGGTTGGTGTCTATCTTATCTGTCTCTTTCGTATGTGTTCTCTTAGAGCACAATGCCTCCCATTTGTGTGTTTACTGTACACTTGGTTATAGTCTCCAACTTGGGGCCTACTAAAGTTAGGACACAGGTTTCACTATTTCTCTCCTCTCATTACCAGCCCAGGAGGGGTACACTATGTGGGGAGGGGATCATGACAATTTTCCCTTTATCTCACACATGGAATTGGTATATAACCTCATCAAGGTGGATGTACAAGAATTATGGGAGGTCCATCACATGAATTTCAAATCATAATTCATTATTTTTGACCTCAAATAGGATATATACACCAAGCATATAACTATACTTATTATTGATAACCACATGAAGAAGTTTTTCCAAATCTAAAATGTTCTCTATGAACTCTACCAAGCCCCTAAATCATATAACACCAGGCTAAACAATAGCCTTAAAAAAAGAATTTTTTGGAAAGTGTGGGTTCAATAATGATGTGAAGAATAATTAAAATAAAATGTATTATTTGTAATTGGGGTGTACATAAATAGCATGATCAAAATTGACACAAACATCAACAATTTTAGTGATTTCAAGCCCGAGATGAAGAAGATATTCTGGATTAGTTACTTGGAATTTCTCTCCTACCACATCAGTATTGAAGTGATCCATGGTTTGAGATACATTTCCCTTTTCCAATACACATACCCATAAAATTTACTATAGAAGATCTTCATTTGGAATTGAATGTCTATTATGTGCTAGTAGAGGTCTCCTTGAAGCAAATCATGTCAAAAACCTTCTTGTTGGTCAATGCCCCTCTGTACCAGAAAATCATCGATAGACTTAAGTATCAAGTGTAAAAATATATAAAACATTATCACATAGTGTGATATTAATGTTTTTTCATAGATAAACTACATAAATATCACTTCTCCACAATCAAAAAATTAATATACTACATTGTTGGGACATATAATTACAACATCTATTTAGTAAAGAAGGTATAAAACTAGTTTGTCCTACTGTGCTTTAGTGATAGTGACAAGGCTGATGATTTGGATGACCATAAGAGCACCACTGTAGTGTTATTATTTTATTGAAATATCCCTAACACCTAACAATCATAGAAGAAAATTGTGTGGGAATTGTCTTCATGATAAGTGGAGTTCATTGTTGGATCGACCGCGGTGTGCAAAAGCATCTGGCTAGCTCAACTTTGGAGAGAATTTATTTTCTCATAGATCAGTGTTCTAATTCTCAAAATAGAAAAACATTCAACCATTTCATTAAGAAAAAAACCCATATTCCATGAAAATATAAAGATATTTGACAATAGATTCTATTTGATATGGGAGTGCATTTGTGGAGGAAATATCCCCATTGAGCACACTCAAACTAAGGAGTAGTTCATTGATATTATCATAAAGATTCTTTGGTGTACCAAGTTTTAAGATATGTTTGGGAATATATACATTTTCTATATCTGAATAATTTAAATAAATTTGGCCTGGGTGATAATATTGAACAATTTCATCGCATTAACTAATGTATTTTTTCCCTTATCTATTTTTCATTATTCCATCAACATGGTTTTACTGATCTTCATGGCCCCCATTATTACCCAACATGGTTGTTTTATTTTATTGTATATATATAAATGAAACACCATTGGAATATATGACCAATTTTTACAACACAAAATCACTCATATGTTCCTTCTATTTCCTTCAATTTTTAGGTGTTCATATGAGTCTATGTGTATTGAATGTAAAACGTTTCCACCACCAACACCATCATTGCATTGTTCTTCACCATAAAAGTGAGAAAATATAAACCTATGGGAAAATTTTTAATAAAAAAATATCTATAGGAGCATTATTGAGTGAACCAGAATCATCCAAAGTTCCTTTACTAAAACATTCCACCACATCTACACTAAACAACTACACTAGAAAAAATCCCTCAATATATTCCACTGATAACAGGACCAACATCATCAAAAGAACAATTCATTAGTGACTAAATAATAAACAACAATCTATGGTGTTTTCTATTACAGATATTGACAAATATGGGGTATCTTCATATATCTTGTTAAGTTATAAAAAATTCCATTGATATAACATTCACCTCCTCAATTTTTTAATGGAAAAACAAAATCAAGGTATGATCATCCTAGATTCATGTTATAATAGATAGTGATAGAATTTGAGGAATATAGGAAAAAATAAGTGGATCACTAGGAAATGGAAGAAATTACTAGAAAAAAATGGAAATTGTAGTGGTGATAGAAAATAGAATAATAACAATGTAAATTAAACAAAACACTATGGACTAAAGGAATATACCACAACAAACACTAAACATGAAACACACCTCCAAAATATAACCATCTTCCAACATTGAGGAATAACACCCATTTACAAAAAGTCCATCTCCATTAGGTCTGGGCCTAATGGCATATAATTCACATAAAAATGAGTCACAGTGATTACACCCATAGAGACTTATGTTGATGATAGAGATGGGATGTGAATGGTCAAAAAATAGGAAGCAACGTGAAAGCCTCTAAAAACCTAGATTCAAGTGGGAGGATAGGTGATGAAGTTAAAAACCAAGGGTGGAAAGGTAATGAGATGAATTTGTGAATAAAACATTGAGGTATTGGAGGGAGATGAAGTTTTATAAGAGGAATCATTTCAAGTTGTCATTGAAGAGAAATGAAAACCCTAGATCTCCAAGAGTGACCACTAGGGAGAAGCTACAATGATAAATAATGGAGCTCAAGAAGATGATTTATAGAAAGAGAATCATATAGAAAGAGATGTTAAATGATGTAAGGAAAGAGTAAAACACATAATGGTATTAAATATACCATTTTTTGGTTTAGTGGATGATGAGTTTCGACCCCATTTTCATTTATTAGGTCTAATTGAATATTGAATAAATAGAAATTCATTACCTCATGGTGGTTTCTGTGAATCTATTTAAGGTGGTTATATAGATCTATATTGAGAAGAAATTTTTTATTACCTTGTATTGGTGGTTTGAATAAACCCATTTCATATAATACATTGATTGAAATACTAAATATCAAAATTATGATTATGTCTTAAATATTTTTTGAAGTTTTTATATAGAGAATATTTAAGTAAAGGTTGAAAAAATTTGATTGTTCCAAATTCATAACAACATGTAATACAAGAATAAGGAATTAAATTGAACATACTAATTTGTTTATCTTCATGCAATTTTCAACAACAATTATGGTATTTAGAGAGATAATTGAGAAAAAGATTGAATAATATGATTAAAAATGATCAATAAAAAATCCTATGTCATTGAGATATTTAAACGAATATAATAAATAAATTCATATAAAAAATTATGCCAATATAAGAAATCATATTACATGACTTAATAGAAGATATTGATTAGAAGGAGATATAATACCAACCATATTATAGTTTGAATGACCACATTCTTGGAGTTGGTTCTCCAGAACCAACTAATTTTGTACCATTGATCATTAGAATATTCAGTTGCAAAAATATTTGATATTATAGCTCATCGTAAGACGTTTATTCATTTGTGTAAAGTTAGTGTGATACTTCCCTTATATTATCAATCACATCAAAATATTATATCAATTCCTTGTTATAATGAGAATCTAAATATTCTATTACAACAGTCTTAATGATATGTTCTATGGTCTAGATAACATATGAAAGAAATGATACAGATGATGTTTGACTATTATGTATTAAAGGTTCACAAGAAATTTAGTCTTTATCATGAATTTTTCACTCATCCATCTCTAATAATATAGGTTATGAGGATAAACACACCAATAGAATTCCATATGTCATATGTGCCATTAGATATTCCTATTTACATATGTGATTATTGGTCCTTATAATTGATATTTTTTTAGTGTATATCAAGAATCACAAAATTTGATCTGTGGATGAAATACATGATGACATATACCTATTGTGAGGTAACATTCATTGGCAGCAGCAAAAGTGATATAATGTTAATTACATAAGTGAGCACCACTATAAATTTATAAAAAACAATATAACCCTTTATCTGTGTTAAAACAACATTGGTAAAGGGTACACTTTTGTCTGTTCAAAATAAAAACAATGATTAAAGTGACATTTATCAGTCAAGGAAAGAACTTATAAAATGTAACCCTTTGTCTATAATTTTTTAGTGAAATTAAATGAAATCCTTTATCAGTGATTTTTAATGTCTTTTTAAAGTGTTCCATTTATTAGCACTCAATAAATAATGATAAAGGGTCCAGGAATAATATATTATATATATAAATATTTATATATTCTTAAATATTATTTACCTAAATATATATAAATTTATATAAATACAACACATACATTTTTTAATCATTTATACTTTAATTTATTCATTGATACTTATTTATAATTATATAAATAATAATAATAACTAACACACATATATAAATATAGTGATATGAACTATATAAATAAATATATAAATACATTCAATATAGTTCATATTTAAATATATATATATATATATATATATATTATTACATTATATTATTTATAATGTACATATATATTTACCATATGTATATATATTTTTATAATTATATTTGTGTGTTTACATATATTTATATATATGATTATATATTATAATGTTTATAAATAATATATTGAAATATTTTTACATATAAAATATGAATTTAAAAATATAATCTATATTAAAACAAAACTTTACTATCAATCTTATTTTCATGATTTATATAACAAAAAATAAAATTTATTTTAATCAATATAAATATTTAATAAAATATTTAAATACATTAAAAATGTATATTTAAATATTATATATAAAACTATTTATTTAATTATTTATATAAATATAAATTTATTTAATTATATTTATATTAACATATGTATATATATATATATATAATTTTTTGTGATATGGAATGAATCTTGTTTTATATGATTTGAACAGCTCGCAGTCTGAAAAAAGGAACAAATAGTGAAAAATGGTGCGGTGGTTAATATATGTATGTATATAAAATATGTATTCATATGTATGTATGCTTATGTGTGTCTATGTATGTACATGTGTATGTATGTATTTATGTGTATAAATATATGTGTATGTATATATGTGTATATATGTTTATGCATGTGGATATATGTGTATGTATCTTTATGTATCTGTATGTGTTTTTTTGTGTATGTGTATGTGTGTGTATGTGTCTATATGTTTATGTATGTATTTTTATGTCAATGTGTGTGTGTGTGTGTGTGTCTATGTATGTATGTTCCTGTGTATGTATTTATATGTATGTGTATGTATCTCTATCTGTATGAATGTGTGTGTATGTGTATGTATGTGTATATATGTGCATGTATGTGTTTGTGTATTTTTGGACACTCAATTTTTGCACATGGATGAAACGGTGAAAAAGAGAAATACATTAGGGAGAAGACAAGAAGATAAATGAAGGCATCCAAGGAGTGAAAAGTCCTCCAAAGGCCAATTTCCTAGTTACCACAAAGTAGTGTCAATGCTCAGGGTACCTGTGCAGCAACCTGCGTGGCCAGTATGAGTGAGAACCTCATTGAAATACCTTTATAAAACCCATAACTGAGATATCCCCTTAACCTAAGGTCTCATATATTCCTATAAATATAACTATGGGGTCTTCATTTTGAACACACTAAATTTTCCAAAGGCCTTCTGATGATCCAATCGCCCAATTCCTTCTGCCAAGATCTCCAAATACATCTATTTTGGTCCTCTATAACTTGATGAAAATGGAATTAAATTGGGATCGTGAAACAAAAGTTCTCCCAAGGTTTAAAATAAACAACATCTACATGAGAAATCCACTCCCACATTGATTGATGAACACTAGAGAAAGGTACCCTTTCCAAACCAAGGACCTGCATGAATGTTTTTCAAGAACACCTATTGAGACCATTGAAGGCTTGAGAAAAGTCTCACCCATGTTTTTTTCCAAGGTCGTTCATCTCCCAAGGTATCATAAACATTCCCAAGTCCACCTGAGTGAAGCATCCCTTTCACTACCTTTCCTTGGATCACCCAAACCTACCTCCTACCTGCATGACCCATCCTTTGGATCACCCTATCCTACATCTTATATGAGCCTATATTTATGCCCTCTTCAAATCCATCCCTGGTAGGGACTCCCTTCTTTTGAATCCCCTTTGCAAAAGGTACCAAGATGAAACCTTCACCAAATCCTCCAGACATTCAAATCCATTAAGCAGGGTACACTAGTATGTCTCCCTATTGGATTTGAATTCTTAAATCTATAGGTTTCCCGCACTTGTCCTACCATATAGTTAAGATCAATGGGGTGCGTGTTGATTTTTGTTCCCATGGACACATAGACCTTGACCCTGGGGACGATGTTAGGGAGTTCACGTCTCTATGATTTGAAGCCTCCAGTTCCTATTAGGGAGGATGGGTACAGTGCTTGAATTTCTTTTTGAAATGGAATGAAATCATCCTCTCCTAATATGAGACCAATTTATGTTTATCCCTCCTATAGTAATCCCAAATCCTTTATTTTAGTAGGTTTAAATCATGCCCCTCCTCACCCCCTTGTTAATTGGGTTAGAGAGGGGTTGGTCACCAGATTCCTCTCTTCTCTCTCTCATAGCCTTGGTCTCCTCCACCAATGGAGGAGGAGAATTATTTGGTTTTCTAGATCTTCTTCCCTCCCTATTCCATCACATTCAAGAAATTCTCATCCAGACTCATGTGGACACAAGGGATTACCATAATTGTGGCATCCTCCAAGTCGGATGCATGTTTCAGTAGGGTATCATCCACTGAATATTTCACTCTCATTACTTTAGATTTCCCCCATAGGCATGTATCCTCAAGGCCATGTATCTATCTTTAGGGCATATCAGATGATGTGGTGTACCAAACATTCTATTTTATCTTGTTTATCACTCTGAGCCTGACTCATATGGGCTTAGAGGTTGATGGTGTTCATGAAATCCACATCATCCCAAACCATTCTGTGAATCATTCCAAGTGTAATACCCAACCAAATATGGACCTCATACTTGGTATAATCCCCAATATTTTTCCAACATGGGAATCCTCCTCGGGGTTATGTCCCAATCATAACATTAATTCACATGGGAATCCTCTTCAAGAGTAATTCCAAACCAAACTTCAAACAATCCAGGAATCCTCCTTAGGAGTAAGCCCCGAACCAAAACAAAAAATCACCATGACTCAATCCACATCTCATATCGCTAAACTCATTCATCGGGGAATCCTCTTAAAGAGTAATCCCCAACCTCAAAGTTCCACACTCCCCGGTGAGATAAATCTTTTTAAGGGTCTCTATAAAGGTGATGCCTCTTAACCAAACTATGTGGAATTTGATTCGCATCCAAATGGGATATGTAGAAAGCCTCCTTGTAGATAAACACCAATACCAGAAACTAACATTGTTTTCTCTGGTCCACATTCCTAGCAGGGTATAATTCAACCCATAAATTCATATCCTTTCCAAGTTACCTGAGCTATTTCAACATAATTTATAAACCAAAATTTAACTAGGCACCTTTCACATAGAAACCCTTTCCACATGACATTAAATTTTTTTTGTAGGTCCTTATAACATGACCATAAAAGGTATGATGTTGCCATTAAACAACACCAAACTACATAGGGTTTTATTCCTTCCACAAGGATACAATGAAATCCTATCCATGGGACTGATCCCAACATCAAAACAATTCATGTCTCCCTGGATGATGATATAGACCAGCGTTCCACACCGTGGGCCTTGAAAATTTATCATCATTGTAATAATGAAAAAATAATTTCAAATTAGTACCTAAGGGAATACCATCATTAAAGAAAAATGGATACATACATATCCCTCCATTGATGAAAAACCATGGATACATACAGATGATTCTAAATTACATACATGCTAATAATTTATTTTTCTAATTCAAGGGTTACAAAGATCTTTTTTGAGGATTAATGAAGGAGTCATGAAAACATCTTAAATTTATAATAGAGTCCCGAAGTAGGAGACAATTCCCTTTGAAGGGTGTGATGAGCCTAACCTACCATCCTATACACCAATGTGAGTTTTAATCATCATTGGATAAATATCCCAATGAGTGACTAAATTTGGAAAGTAGGTCCCTCATGGATATAGAACCATTGGGTGTTTCTGGTTCCACAAAAAAACCCATTGGAAACTGTTTAGAAATAGTAAACTCCATCCATCCAACATTACCATTTTTATTTCAAAGGGAAAAAAACAAAAACAAACAATGGACAATGTACAACGTACAATGAGCGCCGAGGATTACAGGGGGAGGAAATAATGAATATCAAGGGAATCCCCTTGGATCAGGTTCACCCCCTCAGGTTTGAGGTGAGAAACATGGGAAATACATTGAAACAGGATACCTGGGGTTGACATAAAAGCCAAATGGTCCGCCACCTTATTCCCCTCCCTCTATGTATGGGTGACTTGAGTGTTACTGTTGATGAGAGCCCTGCATATTCAGATTATATATATAATGGACCATGGTATCATTCCCATTCGGCGCAAGGCGCCACATATGATCAATGAGTCTATCTCCACATGGGTAATATGGATCTCCCTTTGCCTGCAGATTATGATGTCGGAGAGAACAACCTGCGCCTCTGCCTGCTGGGAAGAGCCTTCACAATATTGTGTGGTATATGTTGCGTACACACTGCCTGTGCAGTCCCGGACCACACCTCCACCACGCATAATGTCCGCCAAAAAAGTCCCATCAGTATTCAGATTGAGGCCAAAGACCAAAGGGTTCCACCTCACCCAGACCCCCTACTGTCGGAGACCCATTTGTTGTGCGAGATGATGCACATTCAGGTTGTGTAGTGAAGGCGCGTCCGACCAGAGTCCCTCAACCCCGCACTAGTCGATCAGGCGGCAACGTGTGTTGGAGATGATGCTACAACCCAAGGCTGGTACGCCTTCAAACATGGACCTGTTCCGCGTAGACCACAGACTCCAGAATCCTGCGTTGATGAAACACGCCAGCGTCGCGGTCTCCAAAACCTTTCCAACCGAACCCTGAAACCAGCCCTCCAGAAAATCCCTACTGCTTTCCGCCATGGGTGTGCACCTAGTAAATCTCCCTAAGTAGTTCCAGACTTGCTTAGACTACTTCCCTTTAAAGAACAGATTATCAATGCTCTCCCCTCTTCTATTCCCACAGGAATTTCAACTAGACGCCATACTTATCCCAAGCCTTTTAACATTTTCACCAGTTGGAAGGGTACATTGATGAATACACCACGTTAGGAAGTTATACTTAGTTGGGATATTCTCGCACCAAACCTAGCCAAACCATCCCCCTAGCTTCCCTTGAGTACTGTCGAGCCTGTGAAAGTCCTTTGCATTAAATCGACCCGAGGAGGAGGGAGTAAAAACACATCGATCCGGGTTCGGGATCAAAGTGATGGAGTCGAAAATCTCCAACTGGTTTGCATCCAAAAATCCCTTGAAGAAGTGAGGGAATTGACTCGCCTCCTTGAAAGAGATCATTAGGGCTGGACATCCTGCGTATCCAAGGACTCTCCCCGACCAATTGTGGTGCAAGAAGAGGACATTTCCCTCCCTAATAATCCACTTTGAGGAATCAATTAACCTCGGGATAATGTTACCGAATGAAGACCAATGCGGGGACTGCCTCCTGAAAGAAAAATCATCATTAACCCCTTGCCGAAGAGCCATCATATTCCACCACATGGTATTCTATTTAATCACCTTTAATGCCATCTTCGCGAGCATGTAATCAATGGTGTTCTTAAGGCTTTTGACATCGACCCCTCCCTCTGCAATGGGACAAGACATCTTCCCAAAAGAGACACAATGCCTCTCCCCTTCCAATGTTTCATCCCAAATGAACCGGGCCAAGAGTTTTTAAATGGCCCTAATAACCCCCTTTGGCACATTCGAGGCCGAGAGAGCATGCACAGGAATGGCTGAGAGGACACTATTCATGAGAGTGATCCGACCACCAAAGGATAAAAAGTGATTTTTAAAATTAAGAATTCGGCTAGAAATAATTCTCACCACACAGTAAAAGTCTCTGATGCGAGTGCATCCTGGAGAAATAGGGGTACCCAAATATTCCATCGGAAACAGGCCATGACACATCCCCAAGCTAAAACCCAAATCAGCCACCCTTCTCGTGTTGCATGTGTCTGCTACGTAGAAGCCACTCTTTTCTTTGTTAATTCGTTGGCCACTCTATTGGTATTAATCCTCAAGAATCTTGTTCATGCCCTTCATGGATCTCTTTTCCACATTAATTAAGATAAGGGTATCATCTGCAAACATAAAATGGGAAAGAGAAGGAAGCCTCAGTCTTCGCTAGTACAGAATAATATCCTCTCTTGCAAGACTGCTGCCGATCAGCCTGCTCAAGGTATCCTACATAAGGATGAAGATGCTCGGGGATAATGGATCACCCTGCCTGAGACCTCTCACCATCTTGAAGAAGCCATGTGTATGACCCAGAAAGGACACTTCCATCCAAACCGAACTAAAACACCTAAACATGATGTGGAAAGACAAGCTAGAGAAGCCCATCTTTTTTAGGACCATGTTGATGAAACCCCATTCAATCCTATCACAAGCCTTTCTCATATCAAGCTTGATATCCAAATTGGACCCCTGGGACTTGAAGGATAGGTGTCTTACATCTCCTGTGCCACCGCTATGGCACCCTGAATAGAGCGGTCACTCACAAAGTCGTGTTGATCCTTGGATATCCATCATTCCAAAATACCGGCTAGCCTCCTGTTGATAATACTAGCTAGAATTTTGTAAGTTAAATTAAATATGCTTACAGGCCGATAATGATGCAGGGATGAAGGATCCTTGATCTTCGGTAGCAGAACAAGGGTCGTGGTAGAGGCAATCCACGGGAGGCTACCCCCTCTGAAGAAGTCCCGAATGGTGTTGATGATATCCCCCTTTACCACCTCCCATGAATGGATATAGAAAGAACCAGATAACCCATCGGTCCCTGGTTCACTCTCATGATTAAGGTTTTCATTTCCGCCCTGATCTCCTCCTCCTCTGGGACTCTCTCCAATAGTTCATTATCATGAGGAGTCACCCGAGAAGGAACCCTCTCCCAGAAATCCTCACCCCCCATGGGGTATCCTTGTGGCCTATCCAGATTAGTGCCCACCAGAAGGTCCCTGAAATATCAGACAACCAATCCCCCAACCACTTCTCTGTCATCTGTGAAGGAACCATCCTCAAGGGCTAGATTTGGTTTGACTGTACGCCTCCTCTCCCTGATGCATGCATGGAAAAAATCCACATTCTTGTCACCCTCCTTAAGCCATTTAACCCTCATGCCTTCCCTTTCCCTACTCTTCTACGAGAGTAAAAATGCCTCCAGAGATTTCATCTTTTCTGAGATCTCTCCAAAGATGCCATCATCCGAAACTCCTTAATGCTTGCCTCAAGCTACTCAACTTCCTTTTTTATCACATCCAGCTCCTAGTCAATGAGAGGAATACCCTATCCCAAGTACGTAGAGCCTGCTTGAGTCTCATCAACTACCCGTTAAGACCCACTGTAACACCCCATGCTTCTACGGTATGATTCTCTTTGAATAATACAGTAGTGTGTGTTGTACACAACTTCGATATTCTAACACGCCGCAACCAATCAATGAAACCGTTATGAATTGTAATACACACTTTTTTAAATTTTATACAATTTATCTTTAAAAATGGACTTCATTTTTGGATTTGGAATATCAAAATTATCCTAGGATGAAATTTTCGTACTTTTCAGATAACTTTTATAATTTGATGAATAGTGAAAAGTACAAAATTTTTATTAAAAACAACTTTTTTAATGAAAATAATTAATAGTGATAAATTATGAATTTGAGTGGTTTTAAACTATATTTATAATATATTTTTACCATTTAATACAATGTGGGTCATTGGAAATAATTTCACAATTAAACCAGACATAAACATGTATCAATCTTTTGATAATTATTATTTCTTAAAAACACGCATTTTGTTTTGAGAGTAGGAATTAATTTTAAATTAATTTCTGCCACTTCTGTGTTTTGAATTTGGAAAAATGGATTCCTTATTTGGAATCAAGATTTCCAAATAGTTTAAATAGTTAAATTTCATTTTTAGACATTTTGAATAATTATTTCGGTAAATATTTTATTGACTATGGTTAAAGGGTAAATCTGGTAAATAAGGGTAAACAAATAATATTATTATAATAATAAATTAACCTAAAAAGTGTCCTAACCTTATTGGTGGATAAATTTCCGACCATGGGCATCTTTGGGTCGATTTTGGGACCCCATGGAGCCACTTGTTTGAGATAGGGACACTTTATATTAATTAAGTTAAAGTAAATTCAAAAATGACATAAGCATATATCTTTTAGAAAACAAATTTTTAACATAGGGTTATATATGTTATATTTTCGACAATAAATATTAATTAGAAATCTAAAATTATTTCCTACATAATGGTATTTTATTTATAATTTTGAGACATTAAATAATTTAATTTATTTAGGACACAATGATGATGCAGTAATTACCTTATTAATGAAAGATTAAGATAATTGATATTATAAATACCCAAATAAATGTAATTTGAGACTTTTTATAAATTAAAATAATTTTCTAGGTTAATATGACATATTAGGATTGTTTATATAAATTTATTTCGAAGTAATAATGATGTTATAAATTTATCAAGAACAAAATACCCATTAGTGACAAAATTGACATAATAGAGTTTTAAAACAAATATTATATTATTAATTTATCTTGAATTCCATAAAATCTAAGGTTTGGCCAAGAGACTTATATCATGATAGTTGTATCATTAATGGAACACTTGGGGCTCTCTTGGAGGTATATAGTATGTTTATTAACTATATAATATAAAAATACAAAGTGACATGGTAAGTGTCAAACTAATTAACTAAGAGTTAAAACTAAAAGATAAGGTTAATATTATGACCCAGACCTTTCTAAATTCTATTGGTTGAGTGGTTTGCGACCCATCCCCACCTTAACCTTTAAATAATACACTTTGGAGCCATTAGAAACAAAATATGAATTTATTCTAAAATAATATTTCTAGATTTTCCTAAGTTGCCCCTCCTCCCCCTTATAAAAGGAAACCACTTCTAACCAATTATTCACACTTTCAAAGCCTTTTTGTTCTGCCAAACCCAGCCCAAATAATCTCTCAACTTCACTAAATGCACCCTAGAGGCCTTATTTTGATCATAAAGACAAACTATGTAGCCCTTTTGATCAAATCAAAATGATGAACCCGAAGAAGAGGTAATGTTTTCACCACCCTCTTTCTAGTTCATTTCTTCTTCAACATATTCATTATTTGTTATTCCCGTTATAAAATAATAACTCCAGTATCTACTATATACTGTGATATTATTATAAATATGGTACAACCATATTCAGTATTCTATTCATCCTTTAAATGACATGTCACCATACGTGCGTACGTACGACTTACCGTCTCCACGTCATGGTGTAATTGTTATTCAATATATTATTACTTGGATGGGTATAATAATTATTTGTAATTCAAGTAAATAATAAATATAACATGATAATTATTCTGTATATATGATATATACCATCCAATTATATATTATTTTAATATCAAAAGGATGATATTGTCGCTCGAACGTACGTACAGACTACTGTCTCCACGAACACGATGAGATTCATTCCCCATTGTATCCATTCAAGACTAATTATAATTTTTTATTAAAAGTAATGTTTAAGAACTTTATATATTTCTGGATATGAATAAGATACAACCTATCCATAACATACACGACTTATTTAACAAAACATATAAAAGAAAACGATTAAGTTAACACCCGAAACGACAATAATACTAATGTATTATTAACAAAGAATTATTAGAAGATCATATATGATATCATAATTATAAATATGGTTCTTTTATAATTTAATAACAATATTTTAACTATTATACAGGAGGTTAACATACCATAGACTAAGGAAAAGTACAAGGTAAGGTTTATTTCACAATCTCTTCATTATCCGAGGTTGTTTATACGTAATTATCTACTGGGACCTCTTTATCATCCACATCCATGTTTCTTAAAAATGTATTTCAAAAAATTAATTATATTTTACAAAATATGGGTTAAATTCATTTATACCCTTGTTTGACTTTTTAAAAGAGGTTTATAAAGGAATATTTATGTTGTTTTCCAAACAGGGTCCTTTTTAACCTTTTCGACAGAATTAAGGTAAGATGTCTTTTTTAACTTATACGGTGGGTGCGGCTATTTTCTGCCATTATAAAATCTTAGAAGCTTCCTTCACAAGATTATAAGGATATTTTCAAATTAAATGTTTTATTTTATAATTATATGACTTTTAAATTATTTCAAAAAAATAGATATTTCTCTCAAATAGATTTGATTTCATCTATGTAAACATCCTTTGATGGATTTTAAGCTTATTTGAAGTTGATTTAATATAATACAAAACTTCCATATTGTATTGAAGGTTTTGTGATATGTTTGACTGTGAATGTTTTATTTTTATACGATTCATGGTTTATGGTGAATGTATTGACATTTCGTATGCTAGTTTTAATACGAATGTTTATGTTATGTTGAAACATGTTCATATGAGGAATGTATTGGACTTAATAAGTGACGGGTGGAGCCCGCTATGGCTCCTCGATGAATCGGTAGGTCTCATGAGACAAACTTGTGTCTTGGAACGAGGCTTTGACAAAATCGTATTTGTAGTCCTGGCACGAGGCCTTGGCTACGTGGTTATGATAGTCTAGCATTATGCATTCCATCATTATGAAAGTGGTTATTGTTATTGCATGTGATTATTCGACTAGTAGAATATCCATGTGAATAAGTAAATGGAATTATTTCATTTTATCTCTACCATATTATTCTAAAGTTCAATTTTAAAAGGATTTTGTTTTAGCTATACATTTCCTTAAATATTTATGATTATTTATGAATGTTTCCGCTATATTATTATCCTTCCTGAGCATCTGAGGTCACCCCTTTCAATATTTTATTTTTCCCAGGATGTGAAGAAGTAATTTATGAATGACCTATAGGGATAATATGAGGGGATATGAAGACAAAATTTTGTTTTAGTAGTTTTTCACTTTATGATGTAATGTAAACTTTATAAATGTATCTAGTTATTCCTAGGCTATTAAACTAATCGGTCTTTCGATACTTGATCATTCTTGTGATCATGAAAATGTTATGTAATAATGCACCGACTTTGGGCAACTGGGGTCGGGGCATTATATTTGGTTTTAGAGGAAGTTTAGTACACGTCATGGAAGCTAGATTTAGGTAAACTCTAATTAGAACACATAGACCAAAGATAGACTTTGAGGATTAGTATAGAAGAACTTCCTAGAATTTTGGTATTGTAGAAATTTTGGGAGTTTTCCAAGCAATACACCCCTATCTGGATTTGAGCAGGTAGAGGCAGCTCTGGCATAGATGTACCTAGGGGTAAAACCTGAAAACACCGCTTTGAGCTAGACTCAAACGGGAACTGGTGCACGACAACGGGCCTTGTTGTACTCTTGGTTATGACACTCCTGGGGGATATGCATAGGATAATTCTCATTTTCTTTATGAACCATTATGAAGGGATTATGAGTATATACTACCTCAAAGAAAACATTTTTATGATTATGGATTATATCCATAAACTGTTCAATTTATGTTATGTGTTTTACAAGTATGGAATTATGTATTTTGATTCATAAACTGATCTAGTTTATGCCATTGTTTAGAAATGGTGCCTATTGGAATAAATGGAAACCATATCAATTCATGCACTCCATTTAGGTATTTCCCTCCTACTCAAGAGAATTATAGTGGAAATAGTGATGTAACTGGTGTTGATCAACTTATCACCATACTGGGACAACTCACTCAGGTTATGAATAATAACCTTACCCATATGGAGAAACCTCATCCATGGAATGTAGGATCAATGTTAGATCTCTTCATGAGGAAACAACCACCAACATTCAATGGGAGTGAAAATCCATTGGTTTCTGAGAAATGGATAAGTTCCCTAGAGAAAATATTTCAGGCTTTGGGGAGTAGTGAAAGGAAAAAAGTTATCATGGCAGTTTACCGCCTCACTGGAGATACTGGTCATTGGTGGTCATTGATTCAAAACATGAGGGAAGATAATGAAGTATCAAATATGGAATTGATGGAGTTAAAAGATCTATTTTTTGAAAAATACTTTCCTCGTGAACACCAAGTAGATATGGAAAGGCAGTTTCTGAGTCTGAGGCAAAAGGATGATGAGAATGTCAGAAAGTATGAGGATAACTTTACAAGGTTAGAAAGGTATGCTGTAGATTATATACGTAACCCAAGAAGTAAGATTGATCATTTATTTTATGGGTTAAAAACATTTCTTCATCGAGCATTAGTCTCACAATCCTTCTCGTCGTACAAAGACATTGTCTCATGTGCTATCAAAACAGAAAAGGAATTCTCTATGTCTTATGACATTAAAGCAAAGAAAGAGAAGAAGATATCTGCTGATCAATTTGGAAATGGAAATAAGGGGAAGAAGGGAAATGTTGAAAATCCATCCTGTAGTAAATGTGGGAAGAAACACCCCGGTACATTCTTAAAAGGAATGGGAGTCTATTACAAGTGTGGTGAAAAAGCCACCAAGCTCATGATTGCAAGAGAAAGAGAGTTTCTTTCAACGTGGAATGCTATAATTGTAGAGAGATGGGACATTATGCAAATGAATGTCCAAAGTGTCAGGGGAACTTGCCTTAGAAAAGGCCAAGGGATCAAGACCAAGCTTATGCTATCACTACTGCTGAGGTAGAAGCTCTGGAAGATGTGGTGGAAGGTAATTTAATGGTTTCCTCATGTTTAGAAAATGCTTTATTTGATTCGAGATCATCACATTGTTTCATATCTTACTAGTTTTCTAAGAAAATTAGATATTTCCAATTTGATTTAACAAAGGATTTTTTCAGTTAAAACTCTAAAGGGAAGTATCATTTCAATAATGTTTTGTGAATCGGTCCCCATTAGAGCACATAAATGTTCATTATCCTCTGATCTCATTGTCATACCTATGATTGAGTTTGATATAATCCTCGGTATGGATTGGATTTCAGACAATGATGTGAAGATTTCTTTTAAGAAGAAGGAGGTTTCGATTTTTGATGATGAAGATAAAGAACACCTTATTTTTAGAGCAGATTCATCACCACCTAATCTTATCTAGATCTACCCCCAGTAGCTCAAATAAATTCAATTATCAGGGAGGAATAGAATTAAATAACTGTGGGCGAGGAAAGGAATGTTCAAATATAGGATGTACCTATTGTGAGATAATATATAGATGTGTTTTTGGAAGATTTACCTGGACATCCTCCAGAACGAGAAGTTGAGTTTTCCATTGATTTAGTTCCTGGATCAAGGCCCATATCGAAGACCCCTTATAGAATGGCCACTGTAGAATTAGTGGAACTAAAGAAACAACTAGAGGAATTGAGTAATAAGGGATTTATTCGCCCTAGTGTTTCTCCATGGGGATCCCCTATTCATTTTGTTAAAAATAAGGATAGATCTATGATGTTATGTATCGACTATAGGGAGATCAATGCTTTAATAATAATGAAAAAGTATCCCCTACCTCACATTGATGATTTATTTGACCAAATGCATGGAGCTCAATACTTTTCAAAGATTGAACTTCAATCTGGATACCATCAGTTGTGTGTGAAGAAGGAACACATTCCTAAGACAACATTTCAAACCAGGTACGAGCATTACGAGTTCATAGTAATGCCTTTTGGGCTGACTAATGCACCCTCTGTATTCATGGATCTAATGAATAGAGTTTTCAAGGAATATCTTGATGATTTTGTGGTGGTATTTATTGATGATATCTTGGTATACTCCAAAATCTATGAATATCATAAAAATCACTTGCGTATTATCCTGAAGACTCTGAGAAGACATGAATTATATGGGTATTTTAGCAAGTGTGAATTCTGGATTCAGTAGATTTCTTTTCTTGGCCATATTGTCTCTAAAGATGGAATCTCTGTTGATCCTTCTATGACCAAGGAAATCCAAGAATGGCCATCACCTATTATTATTACTGAGGTACGAAGTTTTATTGGTTTAATAGTTTATTATCGACATTTCGTCCAGAATTTTTCCCGATTGGATAACCCATTATCAATGCTCACACGTAAAGGGGTTAAATTTGTTTGGACAAAAGAGTGTGAAGAATGTTTTGAAGAACTGAAGAGAAGATTAGTCAACACTCCTATATTGACTCTACCATCTGGGAATGATATGTTCATTATTTATAGTGATTCATTAAAGAAAGTACTTGGTTGTGTCCTTATTCAAAATGATAGGGTTATTGCCTATGAATAACGACAATTGAAAATTCACTAGCAAAACTATCGAACTCATGATCTCAAGTTATCAGTTGTGATATATTCTTTGAAGATATGGATACAATACCTCTATGGTGAAAAATGTGAGATTTATACTGATCACAAGAGTTTGAAGTATATTTTGTCACAAAAAGAACTCAACATGAGGCAAAGGAGATGGCTTTAATTACTCAAGGATTATGATTGTACGATACACTACCACCCTGGGAAGGAAAATAAGGTGGAAGATTCTTTGAGCAGAAAAGATCATGGAGTTCTGAAAAACATGAGAATTGAAAGGGATCCAATTTTCATGGATCTAGTGAAGATGGACATGGGAATATCCATGGAAGGTGAAACATCAGTGCTCTTTCAAATGGTTTCCAAACCATCTTTACTAGAATGGATTATGAGTCCTTAGACTGATGATGAAGAATTTCAAAAGAACATTAAAGCTGTGAATGATGGGAGATTGAGAGTCTTTGGGTATGAAAAGGGAATTTTGAAATTCAGGAAGAGACTATGTGTTTCCGATATTACTGATTTAAAAATGTAATTGTTAGACGATGCTCATAGTTCCAATTTCTCTCTACACACTAGGAGAACCAAAATGTATAGAGATTTTAAGGAACATTTTTGGTGGGACAACATGAAGAGGGAGATTGCTGATTTTGTGTTAAGATGTATGGTTTTTCAACAAGTGTAAGCTGGAAGGCAACAACCTGGAGGAGTCATGCGACCTCTTCCCATAATAGAGTGGAAATGGGATAATATCACTATGGACATTGTCATGGGACTTCCAAAGACTCATAGAAGGAATGATGCAATATGGGTCGTTGTTGATCGTCTAACCAGGTGAACACATTTTATTTCTATAAGGGAATATTACCCACTTGAACGTCTAGAAAGACTATATATTAATGAAGTTGTCAGAGTTTATGGAGTACCCCTATCAATTGTTTCGTATCGAGATCCCCAATTTACTTCGAGATTCTGGAAGAGTCTTCAGAAGGCCTTGGATACTGAACATCATTTGAGCACTGCTTACCACCCTAAAATAGATGGAGAATCGGAACGGACTATTCAAACCTTAGAAGACATGTTCAGATATTTCTCACTTGACTTTCAGGGTATTTGGGATCAATATTTACCTCTGGTAGAATTTTCCTCTAACAATAGCTTCCATTCAAGTATTCAGATGGCAACATATGAAGAGTTATATGGAAAGAGATGTCACACACCAACCTATTGGGATGAAGTTGTCGAAAGAAAACTTGTAGGCCCAGAACTGGTGGAGGAAACATTGGAAAAGGTGAAAGTAATCCAAAACCACATCAAAACAGCTCAAAGTAGGCAGAAGAGCTATGTTGACAACCGAAGAAAGGATTTGGAATTTCATGTGGGAGATCATGTTTTCATGAAGGTATCTCCATGGAAGGGAGTTATACGTTTTGGAAAGAAAGGTAAATTGAGTCCTATGTACATCGGTCCTTTCTAAATTCTATATCGAATTGGGGTTGTAGCTTACCATTTGGCAATGCCGCCAAATCTATCCAAAATTCACGATGTGTTCCACATATCACTGTTGAGAAAATACATGCCTGACCCAACACATGTACTCACCTATAAGGAATTAGAACTGGAACTTGATCTCTCTTATTGTTAAGAGCTTGTTAGGATTCTTGATACGAGAGAAAAAGTGTTGTGAAACCAGACAACTCGTCTGGTAAAAGTTCTATGGAGAAACCATAAAATAGAAGAGGCAATGTGGGAACCCGAGGAACATAGGATGAAGAAACACTTGAGTCTTTTTATGAAGTAATATTCCTGAAATTTCGAGGATAAAATTATTTTAAGGAGGGTAGAATGTAACACACCAAGCTTCCGCGGTATGCTTCTCTTTGAATAATATAGTAGCGTGTGTTGTACGCAACATCGAGATTCTAACACACCGCAACCAATCAAAGCAGCCATTATGAAAAGTAATAACCACTTTTTTAAATTTAATAAATTTTAACTTTCAAAATGGACTTCATTTTTGGATTCGTAATATTGAAATTATCCTAGGATGAAATTTTGCTACTTTTCGGATAACTTTAATAATTTGATGAATAGTGAAAATTACTAAATTTCTATTAAAAACAACTTTTTTAATATAAATAATTAATAGTGATAAATTATTAGTGGTTTTAAAGTGAATTTAGAATATATTTTTACCATTTAATAAAATTTTGTTCATTATACATAATTTCAAAATTAAACCGGACATAAACAAGTATCAATCTTTTGATAGTTATTATTTCTTAAAAACACGCTTTTTATTTTGACAGCGTGAATTAATGTTTAATTAATTTCGGCCACTTCTGTGTTTTGAATTTGGAAAAATGGATTCCATATTTGGAATCAATATGTCCAAATTGTGTAAATATTTAACTTTAATTTTTATACATTTTGAATAATTATTTCGGTAAATATTTTATTTACCATGGTTAAAGGGTAAATCCGGTAAATAAGGGTAAGAAAATAATATTATAACAATAATAAATTACCCTAAAACGTGTCCTAACTTTATTGGTGGATACATGTCCAACAATGGTCATCTTTGGGTCGATTTTGGGACCCCATGGAGCCACTTTTAGGAGATAGGGACACTTTATATTAATTATGTTAATGTAAATACAAAAAATGACAAAAGCATATATCTTTTAGAAAAACCATTTTTAGATAGGGTTATATATATATATATATATTATTTTCGAATATAAATATTAATTATAAATTTAAAAATATTTCCTACATAATGGTATTTTATTTATAATTTTTAGACATTATATAATTTAATTTATTTATGACACAATGATGAAGCAGTATTTACCGTATTAATGAAAGATTAAGATAATTGATATTATAAATACCCAAATAAATGTAATTTGAGACTTTTTATAAATTATAATAATTTTATATGTTACTATTACATATTATGATTGTTTATATAAATTCTTTTCGAAGTAATAAGGCTGTTATAAATTTATCAAGAACAAAATACCCAATAGTGTTAAAATTGACCTAAAAGAGTTTTTAAAAACAATATTATATTATTTATTTATATTCAATTCCTAAAAATATAAGGTTTGGCAAAGAGACTTATATCATGATAGCTGTATCATTAATGGACCACTTGGGGGTCTCTTGGAGGTATATAGTATGTTTATTTACTATATAATATAAAAATACAAAGTGACATTGTAAGTGTCAAACTAATTAACTAAGAGTTAAAACTAAAAAATAAGGTTAATATAAGAACCCAAACCTGTCTAAATTCTATTGGTTGAGTGGTTTTCGACCCATACCAACCTTAACCTTTATATAATACACTTTGTATCCATCAGAAATTGAATATGAATTTATTATAAAATAATATTTCTAGATTTTCCTAAGGTGCCCCTCCACCCCCTTATAAAAGGACACCATTCTAACCAATTATTCAAACTTTAAAATCCTTTTGGTTCGGCCAAAACCTACCCAAATAATCTATCAACATCCCTCACTTCATCATAAAGGCCTTAGTTTGATCAGAATGCCAACCTAAGGATCCCTTTTGATCAAATCAAAAGGAAGAACCCGAAGAAGAGGTAATGTTTTCACCACCCTCTTTCAAGTTCCTTTCTTCTTCAAATTCTTCTTTCTTTGTTATTACCATTATAAAATAATAACTCTATTATCTCGTATATACTTTGATATTAATATAAATATTGTACAACCATATTCATTATTCTATCCATCCTTTGAATGACATGTCACCATACGTGCGTACGTATGGCTTACGGTCTCCACGTCATGGTGTAATTGTTATTCAATATATTATTATTTTGATGGGTATAATAATGATATGTAATTCAAGTAAATAATAAATATAACATGATAATGATTCTTTATATATGATATACCATCCAATTATATATTATTTTAATATCAAAAAGATGATATTGTCGCTCATGCGTACGCACGGACTACCGTCTCCACGAACACGATGAAATTCATTCCCCATCATATCCATTCAAGACTAATTATCATTTTATGATTAAAAATAATGTTAATTAAATTTATATCATTATGGATATGAATAATATACATCCTATCCATAAAAAACATGTCTTATTTAACAAAGCATATAAAAGAAAACGAGTAAGTTAACACCCAAAACGAAGATAATACTAAAGTATTATTAACAAAGCATTATTAGAAGATCATATATGATATCATAATTTTGTATATGGTTCTTTTACAATTTAATAAAAAAACTTTAACTATTATACAAGAGATTAACATACCATCGACTAAGGAAAAGTACAAGGTAAGGGTTATTTCACAATCTCTTCATTATCTGAGGTTGTTTGTACTTAATTATCTAATGGGACCTCTTTATCATCCACATCCATGTTTCTTAAAAATGTATTTCAAAAGATTATTTATATTTTACAGAATATGGGTTAAAGTAATTCATACCATTTTTTGACTTTTTATAATAGGTTTATAAAGTAATTTTTCCATTGTTTTCCAAACAAGGTCATTTTTAACCTTTTCGACAGAATTAAGGTAAGAATGTCTTTTTTTAACTTCTACGGTGGGTGTAGATATTTTCCCCCATTATAAAATCCTAGAAGCTTCCCTTAAAAGCTTATACGGATATTTTCAAATTAAATGTTTTATTTTATAATTATGTGACTTTTAAATGATTTCAAAAAAATAGATATTTCTCTCAATTAGTTTTGATTTCATCTATGTCAACATCCTTTGATGGATTTTAATCTTATTTGAAGTTGATTTATTATGATACGAAACATCCATTTGTATTGAAGGTTTTGTGATATGTTTGACTGTGGATGTGTAATTTTTATACCATTCATGGTTTATGGTGAAAGTATTGACATTTCGTATGCTAGTTTTAATACGAATTTTTATGTTATGTTGAAACCTGTTCATATGAGGAATGAATTGGACTTAATAAGTGACGGGTGGAGCCCGTTATAGCTCCTCGATGCATCAGTAGGTCTCATAAGACAAACTAGAGTCTTGACATGAGGCCTTGACAAAATATTATTTGTAGTCTTGGCACGAGGCATTAGATACGTGATTATTATAGTCTGGCATTAAGCATTCCATCATTATGAAAGTGGTTATTGTTATTTCATGTGATTATTCGACTAGTAGAATATCTATTTGAATAAGTAAATGACATTATTTCATTTTATCTTTGCCATATTATGCTGAAGTTCATGTTTAAAAGGCTTTTGTTTTAGCTATACATTGCCTTAAATGTTTATGCTTATTTATGAATGATTCCTCTATATTGTTATCCTTACTAAGCATATGAGCTCACACCTTTCAATGTTTTATTTTTTCCAGGATGTGAAGAAGTATTTTATGAATGACTTGCAGGGATAATATGAGGGGATATGAAGACAATATGTTTTTGTAGTAGTTTTTCACTTTATGATATAATGTAAACTTTATGAATGAATCTAGTTATTCTAAGGATACTAAACTAATCGGTCATTTGAGACTTGATCTTTCTTGTGATCATGCCATTGTTATGTAATAATGCTCCTACTCCAGGCAACTAGGGTCAAGGCGTTACACCCACCCAGAAACAGCCCTGGATCGGAGCTTCCCAGCTTTCTCTCACAACCTGGTGAAAACTTGGAACACTAGACCAGTTCCTCATGTAAAAGAATCCCAATTGTGGGTCCTCACCCCTATTTAGGGTCAACAGGAGGGGGGAGTGGTTAGAGAGACTCCAACTTAAGTGGAAAACCCTCGATTTCGGGAACAAATATACCACATGAACGTTGGCCAAATATCAGTCAAGCCTGCTCCAACATTGACTGTTACCCCTTCGGTTGTTGCACCAGGTGAAAGGGTCCCCTGAATTCCCCAAGTAGATCAGCCCCCTTCCTGCTATAAATTGACTGAAGGACCTCCTATCCCACCTAGCGAATTCCCCTCTCCCCTTTCTCTCTACATGTTCCGAAACAATATTGAAATCGCATCCCAAAATCCATGGTTGACCCCCCGAATCAAACCCATTCAGTTCGCTCCAGAGGAACTCCCTTTTCTGGGCATCACAACTACCATAGATGAAAGAGACAAAAAGGGATGATCTGTCATAGGACACCCTCTTCATGATATGCTGATCTATATCTTGCACCAAATCCACTGACACCTACTTGTTCCACAGGATCCAAATATGCCTATTGACCAACTCCACCTGCAATGAAGCATGCATCTTCACCATTCGAGAAAAATATATGATCTTGGTAGAGGATTTCTTATGCTCAATAATAACCACCACTTTAAATTTATTCTTCCTAACATCTGATGCAATGAAACCAGACATGACCCTCACCCCAACCCCTCGGGCATTCTAGGCAAGAACCAGATTCATGGAAACTGAGGCTTCCCAGAATTGACCCTAGGAAACATGGTCACTATTGATAGGGAGACTACACCTTCTCTAGCCTTCAACTTCCTTAGAGAGTATCTCTTGATCACTCATGAGCTTCATTCCGCAGGAACAGCTGAAGAAGGAGACCGAATGGGAGAGCACCTCGACCCCTTCCCATGCACCACCTGGCTGGGCGAACAGGCCATGGGTGCCTCCTGCAACAGGATCTCACCATTCGAATAAGAAGGGGCACCAACACTTAACCCAATGAAAATCCTTAAATAATACGATGGTATCACCCACCTATCAGACCCATTTTGTTCTCGAAATAAAACAGGACCAAACAGGACAATCAATTTTGAAAATGTTCATTCAAAAGAGATGCTGCTTTGATGGGGTTTTGTTATTTGTGTTGGTCATATATCTAATAACTCTCCCTCATAACACCATTTTATCAAATGGTTTCCTTATAGCAACCAAGGATACATGCCCTGACTACGACTTACACTGGGTATTCATCCAAGAGAAGGACACCATCACCAACCCATTGTCTTCAATACTAGTTCTCTTACTCAACAGTTTGGGGGTATCATAAAAATGGTACCATATCAATATTGGAGGCTACCCAATAGGACCTCTATATTCCCAAGACTCGTTGGTTGTCCAGTCGGGAATGACTGGTGGTCTAGAAGTAGATGACACCAACCACCTCCTTCAACCATATCAGAAGATTATACCCAAAATGTGACAAAAAATCCCTCTTGTATCTTAGGGAGGTGGATTAGGATGATACATGTGCTATCATCCATAAGAAATAGGGGTCCTTGTTAAGGGACATTTCTGGTAATCTTTACCACCAAAAATTCATGTTATTAAGACCTCAACCTGATGAGGGTGCCATCCTCGGCTGACTAGCCAAGGTAATCCAGACTTGAGCATGAAAGATTTCATGTCGGGGGTAGGGACCAGTCATCCAGGAGCAGGGCCCCAACCTTTTCCCCTCAAGAGAGTCCCACCAATCCAATTTGGTGGACTACTATGAGTAGTAACATAAACCCATCTTCTTTAATTCATCTGGACAAAAAAATCACCTGGCGACATCCAAAGAAACCAGTCGTTCAAATCTGGTGGTACACAATTAGCACGGACATACAATCACATTTATTTACCAAGACTTCTATCAGAATCATATAGAAACACCCAAATAATCATCCAACATAATTTAGTGGCCATAGGCTTGATGGTACGCACACCTTCCTACATTCATCAAGCCTACCAGATGTTTCATCTGGCACCACTCAAATATGTCAGTCAGAAAGTCCTGACAATGAATAGGGGGATGACTCTACTCTCCACCCCCACACACAAGTACATTCAATATCCACAAATAGTAAATGAAGTATAGGATCATGAATATACACCTTATCTAGATATGTAATAGGAATATATCCCCATTCATATCATTTAAGTCACCAAGAATATCCTAAAAATGGTGAAAGGTAATTAGAAAATTCCAGACCACATCCTACATACCTATCAAGATATCATTACAGTGAAAATAGAAGTGCCAAATGAATGTAAACAGAACTCTGGCATCCCAAATGGGTCGGATCATCAACATATTGCTCTAGAGAAAATAGAGTCCTCTACTCCCATCTAGGAGGGTTGTGAGGAAAATTCCCCTGTGATGTATGGACAACTAGAATAGGAATATACACTCGTTCCAATAGAAGGAAATCATTTTATCCCAATGAAAAATCCAAAGATATAATAAACCCATTGCAATGAAAACCACTTCCCCATGAAAGTGGTCTTAGTAGCTCGAAATAAGACATCCAAGATGAAGCCTCACCAAACAAAACTGTAAGAAAAAGATATGATTTTCGATCCTAATCTACTTAATGTTTGAGCTCTTGAACCCCTCAGACACTTATCTATGGTAAATTAAGATCCTACTATCCCGTTACCATATTATGGTTGTATTAGTAATAATATGAATGGTCTTATCTAGATATTTCACTGTGAAGGCCTGTTTCATGACCATAATATGATTGCTCTTGAGATCCCATCTCCTAATGAAAGTCCCAAAAACCCTGCACGTGGATATATTATTAGGAAAAAATTGGGTTTTCCTCTTTCTATAATCCATAGTGGTGGTCCTCCCCATGATGACACTACCTATGAATTTTATCTTCAAATTAGTATTTCACATTTCATATAGAATCCTCTTATTAGCGATATAGTGATGAGAAAACCGTCCCACCATGAGGCGCTTGGGGAAAAAAGTCCAATCAAGATTTATTTCTTTTCATTAGAAAGTGAAAATCCTTATCAACTACAAGACATATTATAGTGATGTTCATTTTCTAATCCTCCTTTGGGACGTCTTCCTTCCAACATAACAGAGGAAGTCCTAACCAATATCGCTGCTTATAATAAAGTGGCCAAGAAGTGTCCAATCTGGATGGACCAGGTAGAGGAACCTCCATAAAAAGATAAAGATGAAATTCTAAACATGAAGAAACAATTGTCTAAAGATAAAATAACCGTCATGTTTTTTCCTTTAGAAATTACTCAGTACAACATTCCATAGGTACTATCAGAAGATTATGTGCATGACATGTGCCTTAATATATGGAAAACACTTCATCATGTGAGAGAGAAAATATTACCCTATGATGAGTTTCAAAGTAATTTCAAGGTAATATAATGTATTTAACACAAAATTGAATTGGAATACCTCCCAAATACATGATATCAAGAAATTCATCAAGTCCCCTTCAACGTGCATGACTCAGTGCGTTAAAAATCTTGAAACAACTGTTTGTAGATTCCCCATCCAGTGTTTATATCAGAGGATGGGATGAACACAAAGCTCTACAATTCACCATGTTCAATAACCAGAAAATAACAGCAAATGTGGTATCATGAAATTTCATATCCTCACGCCGGATTTAGTAAACAGATCCTACTCACAACCAGATATATTTTCAACAAAAACAGGCACCAACTAACTCTCGCTGAAATTTGGGAAAAAGAGAGTAGGCTTTTGAGAAACTATTTCATAAAGCATATAAAAGTACAAGTAATATTCCTGTTTTGTAGAAGTCAGTTGTCAGATAGTGAAGATGTCTGAAATAACACAATGGCCAATAGAAATGGGTGATCCAAGTGAATACTGAAGATACACCCAACCCATGTTCAAAAAAATGCATAAAATCAGTAGGTAAACCATTACTGTAGCATCCATAACAGTTTTGGAGAAACCCCATCCCACAGGGATGGGATAATTTTCAACTCATCTTTAAAAATTAGAAAACCAGACCAAAAGAGCGGTGAAAGAAGAACGGGAATAGCCCCATCCCCTGGGGTTGGAGGCTTTTCACCTCAACAAACTCTTCAATTGTAAAGATATGCCTTCTCCTGATTAAGGGGAATGTCAAAGAGTGAATTCTACAATTTCTTCCCATCTCTTGAACTAGTATCCTCATTAGTAACACACATGACCAAATTGAATTGATATTCCATTCAAATCACTGGCCACCAAACTGCTCCTAAAAAATCAGCACAGTAGTATACAAGGCCTCGTGGAGGGTGTAAAAAGAGACATCCCCATAGAGGCACTGATAAAATTCACAAGATGTGTTGTGAATTAAGGAATTTAATTAATTCCATCCATAGTGACTCTACAGATCATGAGGCCAATTTAGAAGAGGAGTTAGAGGTGGAAGTTACAGCTCATAATGTGGACCACACTGAAACAATTGAATGAGGATTGCGTACCTTGAATCCAAATCTTGCCCTAAATTTGGGAATTTATTCCAATAATAAATCCTTAAATCCATGAAAATAATCTAATAAGGAAAAGTCAAGGTTTATATTGTACCTCACTTACCTCCTAGAAATGTTAAGCCCCATTCTTTGGAGGAAAAATTTTCTCATCAAAAGGAGGAGATGAAAGAATTTAGGAGACTCAATACAGAACTACTTCAAAGTAGCCTTCCTTCTGGATATAATCTCCAAGAAGATCCTTAATTCAGAACCCCCAACCAAATTACCTTAACAATGTGGACTAATTGTAGCAACTGAATTGGATTTTGAACACCTGATCAAAATGGGATACCAGCCACTAATATACATGGATCCCACAACAGCAGATTAAGAATTTCCCCCATTGGGTGTGAAACTAGAAATGGTTCATGTATATCCTTACATGATTTCCCATATATGATTACCACGATAAATACCAATGGTACCACCACCCAAGGCCCTCCCAACTACTACACCTACCCCATATCTAGCCCAACTAGAAATACCTCGAGGGATCATGATTTCTCTTATGTAACTAATAGATCGATTAGAATCCATGAGGGAATAGTGGGTGCTGATACAACGTGAAAATAATCATTACCCCAAATGGGTAGATTTGAATCCTCCCTCATAGAACATTAAGAATTCAATATTTACCATTTTCAATGGATCTAGAGATATAAATCATCATTTGATTCATTTTGTCTCAAATTGTGATCCCATGATGGGGAACCCTCAACAACAAGAGGCAGTTAATATCAGGTGCTTCATGAAATCAATTCAGGGTCCAACCATAGTATGGTACATGTGTTTATAGGCTCATTAAATTATGTTATGGGAAGACTTCCATCATATTTTTCTATTCCATTTTATCTAAATGATACAAAAGACAATAGTCTTAGATCTCAAAAACTGAAAGCAACAGGAGGATGAATGGGTATCAGATTTCATTGCTCATAGTAATGGATTTAAATACTCCATAAACCTACCACTCCCTTAAGAAGAATTGTTGCTCATCTATATAGTAAACATTCATGATGAGTTATGTATTCCATTTATTATTTTGAAATATATATTAGGGTTTCTAGATCATACTGTGACTTCTCAAAAGGTAGAAGATTCCATTTTAGTGACTATGGAAAATTATTTAATAATTCCATCAACTTAGAGAAGGATAACAAGAAAATAAAAGATAGCCACTATTAGACTTATATAGACCCATCTACCTAATCTCACTCCAAATCCCAAACCATATCATGCAGATACACCTCCTGAGAATCATAACAATGATCACCTTATCAATATGATAAAAGAGAGAAAAGTTGAAAAACGTTGGAGATATGAAAAACAAGTTCTATTATTCACATAATGACAATGTCCCCAATTACTTCATATTGGTATTGGAAATAAATGTGATATTGTTTCCAAATCCTAGGAATCCTAGAAAAAAGTTTGATGAAGACCTCTCAAATTACTTCCCCTTCCATAAATCACTAGGACACAACCTCCAAGAGTGTTTCCTTTTTAAAGAACTCCTACAAAAGATGGTGTACTCTGAGAATGTAAATCCAAAAAATTCTCCCTCCCATGTAGCTTGTGTCTTCACCAACAAAAAAACGGACGAGAATGAATAGAATGAAGTCAATATAAAGGAGTAATTGAAATTATGTGATTAGATTTTTAGAAGAATGACCAAAAAAACTCATTCTATCCTTTGAGCATAGTTTTAGAAGCTAACTATGCCTCAAGTTTTTTCTACAATAAAAGAAAAAACATAATCAATAGATCATTCCACAAAAATCCAGTGCTTAAAAAAGTGTCAAGGCCAAAAGGGTATGAAAATAACACAAGAAGATTATCTCATAGAAAGGAAAAAAAATTCCTTGAACTTATAAGAATTCATGCTAACAGTCTCAAAGGCATGATCACTTCCCCTCCAAACCGCACAACAAGGGCCCACCCACCCTAAAAAATCTTCATCAAACGAGGAGTCAGTTTTCAGTTCCATTAACGTTATTCACTTAATGGATACCATCTCAAATAATGAGAAATATTATAACCCAAATTCCCCACAAAATATTGTAAATTGTTGAAGAGGCTATTAGAGTCATGGATACAGGGGAAGGTGTGGTCATTCCAGGAGTCAATACTTCAACCACACCCCCACTCGAATAGTATACACATCCAATATCATGGGAGAGTTCTTCAGTGAGATAAAAAATATCACAGAAGTTATCCCAAAAATTAATGATTATATCTTGACTTGATCATTCTAGAATATTTATTAACAGATATGTCACCACCTAATCAACCTCATCATGTAGGAAGACGAAGATAGTACAATCCACCAAGAGTGGAAGCATCTTTGAAACCTATTTCAAGGACCAATCCTTTTATATCATAAATATAATCCCCCAAAGAACCATTGAAAGAACCCCAAAATTCTAGGATGTGTATACCTTTAGGAAAAAAATATAATGTTTTTAAGTAATTATCCTCGGTATCAGCCATGTTGTCAATATTGGATGCCCTGAATCTATAAAAATATCTCTGAGAATCACTTATTGAGGCCTTATCACATCCTTAAGAATTTAAAATCGAGTTTGAAGCTACTGAAGTATTTCATGTAGATAATTACACTGCAAAATGATATACAATCATATCTTTCATAGTCTAGTATGAGGATTCCATCATACAAGTACATTTTAGACCCTTTTATGTATCAATAAGAATAAACAACACTGATATATGATGTGCCTTTGTTGACAATGGCTCAAGAGTCTACCTTATCCCTATCTGAACACTTTGTCAACTGGGTTTCAATGAATCTCACATTACCCCCATTACCTTAATGTTACAGGGTATTGACAAGAATGATAAAAATCATCTTAGTGAAATCAAACTCATGACTTAGTTCTGGGACCTCATGTTTGAAAGAAAATTTATGGTTGTCAGATAGGATATGGAATTCAAAATTCTTTTGGGATTACCTTGGCTACATCAACATTCAGTTATCCCCTCCTCGTACCACCAATGCCTTAAATATTGTATAAAATATAAAATTGTAACATTTCATGGTGGTAACCCCACTTAAAATTCTATGAGTCCCAATACATTGATGCATGATTCTACTATAAATAAGGAAAATATTCCATGGATGACAATGTAACTTGGATCAATTATTGAAATTCTCTAGATATGATTTCAACCAATCCTTTAAAACAACTCAGTTTAGAGTACATTCTCCACATCAACCAAATTGAAGTGGTGGGTCCGAATTCGAGCACACATCCAATGACTTCCGTGATGTAAAATAAGACAAATGAGCCCGATAGCATTAGAGTAGTTCTAAAAATATATTAAAAATAATGATACCCTAGATGAAAATATATTCATTACTTTCCCTAGGCTCTATAAAATCCATATTCCACTAGCGGGACTAGAATAAGTTATCATGCCAGTGGGAGAAAAAGAAGAGTATTATATTTAATCCCTCTTCTCCCCTTCGGATCTCCAAAAAAATATTCATTCTAGTAAGCGAGCCAGAAATGGTTGCATCATCTTCTAGATGTCCAGATAGTTACTCCCCTCATACCTCAGATGAACTTTCTTCATCACCAACTTCCTAGTATAAGGTGAAGGAGGTAAATCATTAGAATGAAGAAGAAGTTGAAGACCATAGGTATTCCCCTCCAGTATTTGGTGTAGGTGTATCCACTACTATTGATGAGATCAAAGAGATAAATCTAGGTATATAAGAAGATCCATTACTGTCTTTGATTAGTGTGGCCATGACTCCCGAAGAACAATATTAGTATAATTCCTTCCTTAATCAAAACAGGGAGGTGTTGTCCTAGAATTACATATAGATGCTAGGACATGACCCTAAGGTGGCCACCCATCACTTGGGTTTACCAGAATACCATCGAGGATACAAGCAGGAAGCCAAAAGGACACACCAAGGTCATGATACCAAAATTGAGGTTGAAGCGGATAAAAGAATCTGGACTGGCTTCATCTGAGAAGTATAATATCCAAAATGGATAGACAATATTGTCCATGTGAAGAATAAAAATGGAAAAGTTATAGTTTGAATAAACTTTAGAGATATCAACTAACATTATCCAAAATATGGCTTTCAGTTCTAATCACAGAAGTCCTAATTGATTCAATGAATGGTTACCAATACCTATAATTCATGGATGGATATTCAGGGCACAACCAAATTCAGATGGTCCAGGAAGATGAAAATCCATATCCTTCATACCCCCTAGAGATTTTTCTTCTATCGGGTAAGTCCCTTTGTCTTGAATAATGTCGGTTCCACATTTCTATGTGTCACACATCGCCTCTTCAAACCCTTCCTGGGAAAGTTCTTTAAATTTTATGTTGATGATATATTGATAAAATCCTGACAATGTTCTAACCACTTACCTGATTTTGAGATCATCTTCAATAAGTTAAGATATCATTCATTGAAGATGAACCCCTTAAAAGGTTCTTTCGGGGTAACCTTAGGGATGTTTCTCAGCTTTTTTGTATGCTATCGCGATATTGAATTTGACCTTGAGAAATCAAAGGCCACCTATAGAATGTCACCTCCTAAAAACCATAAAGTGTTATGATGAACTCAAGGAAAAATAACCTATATATTATTCTTCATATCCAACCTAGCAGGAAAGGTTTTTCCCATCACCATACTGAGGAAGGAGGGAGTCACATATCAACGGACTAGTGACTTCCAATAAGCATTTGACACCCTCAAGAAAAACCAATTAATCTCTCCAGTGTTAATTCCACCAATTTAGGGAATCCTAATCATTATATATGTGATGGAACTAGATAAATAATTGGGCTCATTCCTCCTAAAATAGAATGATATTGGGAATGAAAAAAACCTCTATTATTAATGTGAAACCATGATCGACACTGAGACTAATTTTTTAAATATCAAGAAGATATGTATGGAATTAGTAGTTGTATTCCATAAACAAAAAAATCTACCTAGAGAAACACAAGGTCCAATTGGTCTCTCATAATAACCTGCTCAAATATATCCTTAGTTGTCCTATATTGAAAAGACATCTGGCATGGTGGGAATTTATTCTTCATCAATTTTATATAAAATTTATTCCTCAGAAAGTAGTAAAAGGACAATCCTTGGAATGTTTTCTTTCAAATTACCCATCTATAGAATCAAAATCATTCAATATTGAACTACCTAATGAAGAGGTATTTTTTATTCAAGAAGACGCCAAAATGTGGAAAATATATTTTGACGGTGCATCCAGGAGCCAAATGGGGAAGAGAATATAATACCCTAAGCATCAAAAAGTTAGGTTAGGGATTGTGATTATCCCTCCAGTAAAGGTAGTCCTACCTTACCCATTCATATTATCAGAAGGTTTGACCAATAATGACGTTCAATATCAGACCCTCATTATAGGCCTAGAATTGGCACTCTAGTTACTAGTGAACTATTTGGAGGTGAAAGGCGACTCCGAGTTGGTAATCAAATAGATCAATGAAGATTATGCTATCAAAAAAAGATTTGACCACCTTTATTAATTATTTATAAGGGTCAATGAAATATTTTCCCTTATACCCAAAATTTACTCACATACTATGATAATATACTACCCAGGACGATGCATTACTGAATGTAGCTACTGCTCTGGCAGATCCAAACCAGGATGAAATAGTCATAATCATTTCCCATCATTGCATAGTATCATCTATTGTTCATGTTATAACATAAGAGATCAATGAAATTAGCCCCATACATGATTCATATGGTCCTACCATAGGATGGATGATATCCATCATGGAAGACCTCCATGATGGATTACTTCCACCAGACATAACCAGGAAGGAGAAAATTTGGCAGTGAGTCATCAATTTCACTCTTTATGATGGACCAAATAAACAAAAGGTCATCTAAAAACAAGGATTTGATGGAGTCCCTCTTAGATATATTGATGGAGTAGATACTATGAATATCACGGAAGAAGTAAATGTAAGAGACTATAGTTCCTAGCAGTTAGGGTATAGGCTTTCTAATCAAATTCGATGACATGGATACATATGGCCTTAGATAATGAAATATTACAGAAAATTCACCAAGAAATTCCATTCTATCCAATTTCATGCCAAATTCATCCATAAACCCTTAAATTTCTACATAAATCCAAATAATAATAACCATTATCTATACGAGGAATGTATTTAGTGAGGATATACTCACCAGCAATGGAAAATAATTTCAAATACATCTTAACTATTACCAATTTAATCTCTAAATGGGATGATGCAATAACCCTCAAATACATAAAGGCCAACGGAATCATTGGCTTTATTAAATCCAAAATCATTACCAGATTTGGTTTCCCTTATACCATACTAATGGACAATGGAACCAATTTCTATTCCATTAGGGTAGAGAAGTTATATCAGGAGTATAATAGAAAATACAACCATTCACCCTGATATCATGTAATGACTAATGGAAAGATATACGCCTTCAACAACACCCTATTGAACATACTTGAGAAGATGGTTGATAAAGACAGAAAATCTTGGACTAACAAGCTCTTTCGTTCCCTTTGGTATTTCCAAACTACATCATATATTTCTACATGGGTGACCCCATACTCTATGGTACATGGAACAAAATAAATCCTTCCCATTGTGGTCTAGTTTATCTCACTCCATTTTTCCTTTTATGAATAGTTATCCAAAGAAGAAAAATCCCAGAAACAACTGGATGAACTGGAGTAGCTCAATGAGAAAATATTTCACAAATTAAATCACTTGGAAGTATATCAAAATTGGATATGACATTCCATTAACAAAATGCTATGACATTATTTTTTCTTCGAAGGAGAACTGATATTGGTCCTTAGGACTTCAATAATACCAAGAAAAAGGCCTATTAAACTCAAACCAAAGTTGGAGGGAACTTATTCTATACACAAGGTCCACTCCACTAGAGCTTATTCTACACTCTTAATGGATGGATATAACATTAAGATTCCAACCAATGAAAGGTTATATAATAAATACTTAATTTAATCATGAAGATAACATCCAATATTCAAGATGTTAAACTATGTTGTTAGTATTTGTTACATGACCATAAAAGGCGTGACGTCACGTCTATGTTGTATGATGTTAAACTACACGACCTTGTCATCTTTGTCATATGATGATAAAATACATGACATATGGGGTTAGTCATATAACCTAAAATTGTAAGACAAATTATTCCCTTGCAACAAGACATTAGACTACATGGTTAGAATTCGTATCTTTTGATGTTAAGAAATCCCTGAAACACCACGAGTTGAAACAATCTCCATGGTCCCTTACTTATGGAAAACTCACATTCATAAGCTCCACTTACCTCATCACCAAACCATGATGGTTCTTGGGCCCCCATTATGGGCATAAGTATCATCACTATCATGTCCTTATTTCATGATAGTAAACTACGCGATCCTATCTAGAACTACATGTGGATTGATTCTCACTCCAATGAAATACGTAGTGACACTTGAACATTCCATCTAGGGCCCATCCAAAACTATAGAAAATAAAAACCCCATAATTTTACATATATACGAGTTAGATCTACACAAGGAAAATTTCAAGGACATATGGCTTGGTTCCCATTATGATGAAATGGGTAATGATGCCTAAAACTCGTGTTTTGGTCCCAACCATCATCCTGGAATATACTAAGCCCCGTTTCCCGTGTTAGAGCCTGATTTATATGGGGAAAAATATTTCAATAACTAAATTTGTCTTGATTCTCATTCCAATAAGATATGTAGTGATGCCCAAAAATTCAATATCGTACCTAACCACATTAAGAAAAACCCTCACTCCTTATGTACGGATCAGACCTATATAGGGAACCTCCCAATAACTACATGGGGCTTGATTCTTGTTCCGAATAGATAAACATCGATGCATGAGACATGTCCCCTAGTCCATCCATAATTCCCCTTTTCGCATCGAGTAACTCACATCATTGTGGCATGATGCTAAATTGCATGGTCCATCAAGAACTTCGTATGGTGTGATTCTAATTATAATGAGATACATTTCAATGCATGGATCATATCTCCTGGACGAACCTCCAAATAATCAAAATTACCTTCTCCTTCACTTGTGTTTCCTTTGTGCCTTAAAAAAACATTCCACTCCTTGTTTCTCACACAGAGCATATATCACACAGGCTTAGGAGTTTCGGTAAAATGATTCCCCACATAAGTGAGGTATATCAATTCATATTGGGGTTAACATGGACCAATTTGTAAGATCGTAAAAGGAACATTAGATTCCCTCATCACATGATAATAAACTATATGATTTCTTCCTGAACTATGTGTGGATTGATTACCATTTAAATGAGATACATAGAGTCGTTATTATCTCCAATATTAGGCACATCCACTGAACAATATGGGAAATACCCTCATTCTCCAATGTATGATTCATATCTACTTGAGAAGAACCAATATGAGTTCTCACCCTATTTATGAAACCATATAAAACCCCCCCCAATTTCCTCCACACCTGAATTCAATCAAGGTGGGGACATTTATTTTATAACTACATGTGGATTGATTCTTATTCTGAAAATATACGTGGTGATTTTTGGATCCCATTCCATAGATAAGACTCAAAATTCCATCACTCTTTATGTCGAAACATCTTCTTATTTAATGCATGACATTAAACTGTGTGACTAATGTCATGAGCACATGACATTAAATTGCATGGTTACTTAAGAACTATATATAGCTTGACTCTCATTCCAATGTGGTATGTAGTGACTCCTATGCTGCATGTCCTAGTCCTAGACACATAGTAAGGAAAAATACCCCCTCTCTTATGTAAAAACTAATATATACTCATGATTTCTCAATTAATGTCCCCTCACTAAAGGATCCATTGATGAAACTGGGTTTCCCCCCTTCTACATATGAGTCAGATCAATGTAAGAGACTCTACACATCATGGCCTATATTAGTCAAAACATTTATTTTATGTTAAAACATATCTATTCTCCACATCATAACTATAATCTCTTATACTTTCTAATCATCAAAATTGTTCTCTAGCTCCTGGTGATAGAATTTGTGATACCTGAGGGCATATTTTCCTAACTATGCAGTAACACGCACTATATGGATTTTTATAAAACAACCCACGAAATGTGTTTATCATCCAAAGGATGTCACTATTGACTATATTATAACACACTCTAGATGTATTTTCATAAATTATTCTATAAAATGGATTTTTCACTCAGTGGTCACTTCATCCTTGTGAGAAGGATCTTTTTATCCTTTAACATTGATGAAATTATGTTGGAAACCATGATTCAAATTCAGTTTCTGGTCATCTCCCATATACTTATCCCATATCCTTTCTTATAATTTGAAAACCTATAAAATAATGGTTTACAATTACCTCCCTCATGTCTAATGTATGCTGTAATATCCTTGATCTGATAGGCCACATGTCACATATTATTTATATGATGTTATGATCATAGGTGTATGACCTAAAATCACATGCACCTTATCTTAGACATTTGGGTTAGACTTGTGAGAGTAACCTTTTCTCCCAATTTTAGTGTTATTTGGACTACAATTTATCCTCCTATATTCAAGTTCCTGCTTCCCCAAACAAAACGTTGTTCCTTGGGAAAAACAAATCTCCAAAATCCTAATTTTTCTATGAGAAATATATTGTATGAATTCTCAAGGAATCATTTTCTTGACTATGCTATAACACACCCCAGTTGGCTTCACATAAAGTATCCCAAAAATGGATTTTTCAACCAAAGTGTTCCACTATTGACTATTTTGTTACATGAACCATATGGATTTTCATAAAATAGTCCACAAAATAGGTTTTTTTGAGTCAATAAGGTTTTCCTTATGACTTTTCCATTCCTTATTGTTTTGAAAATCACAAACACCTTATACTTAAGCAAATATATATTATTCTTCTCTAAGAAAAATTACCTTTCTTAGGAAAAATTTACCCTAACAGAGATTTCCGTATACATATCAATATCTTTTTTTTGTATAAAAATCAGATTCATACCTAAAACTTCAGAATCATATAATACTTAAATATGAGGCATTCTGTATTAGGATCTAAATTCTGGATACGAACTCCAATGAAGTTCCACTCCGAATTCTAGATACAAACTCCAATGAAGTTTCAATCCGATTTCTAGATACGAAATTCTATGAGTTCGACTAAGAAATTATATGAGTTTGAATCCGAACTTTTACTAGTTAGACTCCGAACTTCTATGAGTTTGACTCTGAACTTCTATGAGTTCGACTCTGAACTTCTATGAGTTCGACTCCGAACTTCTATGAGGCCGACTCTGAACTTTTATGAGTTTGACTCCGAAATTCTATGAGTTCGACTTCAAAATTTTACTAGTTCGACTTCAAACTTCTACAAGATCATCTTCGAACTCTGTTAGTTCAGATTCTGGATTCTGGTGAAACTGGACTACAAATTTCATTAGAAATTCAGACTCCATATTTCTATAGAATTCAGGTTCTGAATTCCTATTAAAACAGAATACTAATATCTCTATATTATAGACTCTAAATTCCATTTTGGTTAGACTCCGAACAATTATTTGTTTACATTCCGAGCATTAGTTTTTCTTATACTTACACATGTTTTGTTATAAAATGATGTCGTCCATTCTGTTTTTAACTAACCATTGGTAAAGTGACACGTGTAAAGGTCCCTCCAAAATTTAAGGAAAATATGACTCTTGGAGGAGGGAGCTGGCCATTGCTACTGAGCCTATAAATATGATCTCATTTGAAAGAGCTCAATAACAAGTTGATCACTCTAGAGACCACATGCTTTCAAGGTGATTTCTAGAGAGAGAATCTATTCATGCCTTGTGCATACTGAAATGCTCGTTCAGATTGCTTCATGTGACTCCAAATGTTATTGATTATATTTGAGGGCTTCCAGGGATAGGAAGACAGAGGTACCGACATCCTTGAAGTTTGAGGGCTTCCTTGCTGAGGAAGACAGAGGTTCCAACAACCTTGAAGTTGAGGGCTTGCAGGGATAACAAGACAGAGACTCCGACCTTCATATCGAGGGCTTTCCCAGGTGTGGGTAAGACAGACTTTCTTGAATCTATAAATCAAGGGACCATTATCCAATGTTGTTGGATACCCTTCTCTTTGGGTTAAAATATTTATATCTTGTTAATTGTTTTTGTTACAAGTTTATATTTTCCACTACATTTTGTATGTTTAAGAATGTATAACCACCTTATACTTCCTTACACATGTGTACTCTAATTCAGTTAGATTCTATACACTTTATGGTAGAATCTCATTTTGTAAACTTTGGTTAAGTTTCATTTTCCAGATCCATATTTCCAGAACTGGGTTTTTGGAATCACTTTCCAGATATAAGAAAGTGTATAGAACTAAAAGTTTGTAACATCATACTTTGTCCCAATATTTCAATTGTTGTTAGAGGTTTTGTGAATTTTATTAGTTTAACATTGTTAAACTTAGATCTTTTCTTGTGTATATAAATTTTTAAAGTGTACAATTCACCCCCTCTTGTATATTGAGCATCTACATATTTATTTTGATCCTAAAATTGGTATCAGAGGAGGTATCTGAAATACTTATACTCACATATATTTTTTTCTTGCTTAGTTTTTCATTATTATATATTTTTCTTTCTTAGGAATATTCTCCTTGAATCCGAACTTTTGTTATTAACATGTTTTTGTGTAGAATGTTTTTTGGGATGGCAGGTTTAAATGTTGGTTCTATCGACAACTTAAATCCTACAAGACCACCAATTTTTTATGGCAATGATTATGTGTATTGGAGAGATAGAATGCAGATTTTCTTTATCAATACTAGAGTAGAAATTTTTTTTATGCTTACTGGAGGTTATCAAATTCCTGATAAAGAAGTTAGTACTTTCACAAACTAAGAGAAACATGATTATCAATTAAACTATAAGGTACGCAATACTCTACTATGATCAATGATTAGGAAAATAGATAGCCAAATTTTATCATGTGAAATAGCTAACTGTATATGGAAGAAACTTGAAGTTACACATTTTGGTACATCCAAAGTCATATATACAAGAAGAGCTATATTGAGAGCAGAATACCATGGTTTTAATTTTCCTTATGGAGAACCCATTTGTAAGGTGAAACAAAGGTTTATGACTATCGTCAATAGCTTAGAATATATGGGAGAGAAAGGTCTAGATGATAAAGCTCTTGTTGACAAGATCATTGATATTATGCCCAATGAGTGGGAATCAAGAGAATGACTATTGAGGAGAAAAGGAATGTTACTCAAATTTCCCTAGATAAAATGTTTGGAACTCTTATCCAATATGAAACAAGGATGAAGAGAGATGTTGAAAACATCAAAAAGAAGAATGGGAATGGTACTGTTGCTTTTACTACAATTTCAAATCACATAAAATCTAAGACTCCAGAGAGAGTAACTCGATCAAAGTCTAAGAAGGTTACTATCCAATCCAAATCTTGTGAGAGTGAAGTCTCAGAAAATGAGTTAGCTAACCTTTCTCGAAGAATGAACAAGATACCTGGTCAAATAAATTTCCAATCCAGGCATAAGAATAATGAAAGGAAAGATAAGAAAGATTCATAGGTCACATGCTATGAATGCATGAAAAGTGGACACATAAGACCTGATATCCCTATTCTTAAAAAGAAAGAAATAAAAGAGAGGAATTATGAATGGAACTGGAAGAAGCTTTAAAAATATAAAGCTAAGAAAAGTCTGAAAGATAATACTACATGGAGTGATAGCTATGCAGACTCTTCAGAAATCGAATCATCAGAATATGATTCATTAGCTCAGAAGAATATGTGATTCATTTCTACTACTTCTTTCCCACATACATGTCTTATGGACAAAGTACAGTCTGCCGAGCCTTTAACAAATTTATCTCTTGATAATAATTACTATTATGAAAATAGTACTTATAATGAAGATACTTCATCTTCAAAAAATGAAGAAACTTCATATGAAGAATTATCTAGATTTTCCAAGTTACTTGAAGGAAAAAACTGAAACATTTCTATGAAATTAGACAAGGAAAATACTGGGGAAGAAATTCTTACAAAATAGATTTCAGATCATACTACAAATTTTAGAGATAAAAAGTGATTTTAGAAAAAATTTCTAAAGACCTTTAGAAAGAAAATTCTGATTAGGAAGAACGTTCTAAAGATCTTAAGAATGCTATTTTAGAGATGAAATTTTTTGAGGAAAAACCTAACTCTAAGGAAATGATTCTTGTGGATAGAAATTTAGTCATCAGGCTGAAATCTGAAATATTTTCTCTGAAGAAGCTTTTTTCAAAATTTACCTCTGGGATGGAAAATTTCGATAAGATGTATTCTCAAATTAAACCTCAAGGAAACACTATTAGATTATGTTATACTTACTAAAACCCAGTTTTCAAAAACAATAATTTTATTCCTTCTGGAGCCCCTTTTTTACACTAAGTGTCAAAGTGGTGGGCATTGGTAGAAAAAATGTTCTTTGAATAGACTTCATTTTCTTGGGTTTCTTAAAGCATATTTTTCTAAAAAAATGTGGATACCCAAAATTTTGTTGTATAAAAATTCTAGATCCAAGCAAGTCTGGATTCCGAAAACCTAACTTGTTTCTTATTTTTAGGAAAATAGATAAAGTACCAACAATAATACTTGGTACATGGATATTGGATGTTCCCAGCATATTACTGGTAACGAAAGCTATTTTGAAAAGATTATCAAGACGAAAGGAGGAAAAGTAATTTTTAGATATAATGCTCAGGGAGAAATTATTGGTATAGGTAACATTTTTCTTCTTGAAAAAACATTGATTTCAAATGTTTTTTTGTTAAGGGTCTTAAGCACAACCTCATTAGCATAAGTCAATTATGTGATGAAGGATACCTTATGAATTTTAGGAATGATAACTGCTTAGTACACAATTCCAAGGAAGAGTTTATTCTTTCTGCCCATAGGCAAGAGAATGTTTACACTTTTAACTTAGATGACATATGGAGCCAAGACATACCATGCCTAAGTGAAATAGAAGATCATTCATGGTTGTGGAATAGAATACTAGGTCACTGTAACCTTAGAAACTTATGTGAACGCTCTAAGAAGAAACTAGTTAAGGATCTACCGGAGCCTAGATTTGATTCTTCTAAAGTTTGTGATCCTTGTCAATATGTAAAGCAACATAAATCTAGTTTTAAATCAATTGGTGAAGTCTCAACAACTAATTAGTTATAGTTGGTGCACATTGATCTTTTTGGTCCTACACAAACTGGAAGCATTGGGGGAAATTACTATGTATTTGTTTTGGTTGATAATTACACTAGATTTATGTGGGTCTATTTTCTAAAAAAGAAGTCTAAAGATTTTTCTTATTTCAAAAGTTTTATTGCCCAAGTATAAAATGAGAAAAACCTTCCATCGAAAACTATTCAAAGTGATCATGGAGGAGAATTTGAAAATTCTGATTTTTAAAACATTTTGTAGTATAAAAGTTATTACTCACAACTTTTCACCACCTAGAACTCCTCAACAAAATGGTGTAGTTAAAAGAAGAAATAAAATTCTTCAAGAAATAACTAGAACCATGTTGAGTGAATATTCTATAGCTAGAAATTTCTGGGATGAAGCTGTAAGTACTACTTGTTATAATTTAAATTGAGTTTTGATTAGACCTTTTTTTAATAAAACCCCTTATGAGTTATGGAATGGTAGAAAACCAAGACTTTCCTACATCAAGGTTTTTGGTTTCAAGGTATTCATACTAAATAATAAAGATAATCTACACAAATTCGCAACAAAATCGGATGAAGAAATTTTCTTAGGTTACTCCACAACTTCTAAGGCATGTAGTGTTTTCAATAAAAACACTTTCACTGTTGAGGAAATAGTACATGTAAAATTTGACGAGTCTGGACCTTTTGTTTTTAAACTATCCCAAACTACATCCTCAGATGTGTTTTCAAAAAATGATTATCAACCTTTGTTAAAATATCCTTCTGATAAGGAAAAGGTTCCAGAATATATTTCTGAAACATTTACCCCAGAAGACTTTCTACCCTATGTTGAGGAACCGGTTTTAAAAAACCCAAGTCAGGTTTTTCTTAAGAATAATCCTGGTTATAGTATCATTGGTGATGTAAATCAACCTGTATATACTAGAAGTTCCTTGAGGAATGAAGTATATCATCTATCATTTCTTTCACAATTAGAAACAAAAATCACTGATGAAGCTTTAGGTGATGATGATTTGATCAAAGCCATGAAAGATGATAAAAATGAATTCGAAAGGAATAAAGTATGGACCTTGGTTGAAATACCTAAGGAAACTTCTGTTATTAGAGTAATGTGGGTCTTCATAAATAAGTGTAATGAATATGGATTAATTTTTAGAAATAAACCTAGACTAGTTTCCAAATGCTATAATCAACAGGAAGGAATATACTATGAAGAAACTTATGCTCTAGTAGCCAGACTTGAATCTATTCATATCTTACTCGCCTTTGCAGCATTCTTAAATTTTAAACTTTTTCAAATGGATGTGAAATGTTCTTTCCTTAATGGATATGTTCAAGAGGTACTGTTTGTTGAACAACTCCTGGATTTGAAGATAAAAAACTTCCTGATCATGTTTTTAGACTTACCAAAGCTTTGTATGGGCTTAAACAAGATCCATGAGCTTGGTATGATAGACTTACAAGATTTTTGCTTTAAAATATCTATGTTAAGGGAAATGCAGATCCTTCCCTTTTTAGAAATAAAGATAAGAAAAATGTTTTGACTGTTCAAATTTATGTTGATGACATTATATTTTGTTCAACTCAGCAATCTTTAACTGATTCCATTGCGGATCTAATGAAATATTCGTTTGAAATGAGTATGATGGGTGAGTTAACATTTTTCCATGGTTTTAAAATTTCTCAAAAACCAGAAGGAATCTACATATCCCAACATAAGTATATTAAAGATATTTTTAAAAAGTATGCGTATGACAACACTAAGAGTATAAGTACTCTTATTGATACCTCAAACACACTTGATCATGGTGAATCTGGGAAACCAATAGATCAAACATCTTTTAGAGGTATGATAGGAATCCTACTTTACTTGACAGCTAGTCGACTAGACGTGATGTTTTTAGTATGCCTATGTTCAAGATATCAAACCAATCCTAAGGAATCTCATTTAAAGGCAGTGAAAACAATTTTTATCTACTTAAAGGGAACCATGTATCTAGGACTATTTTATACTTCTGGAAATTATTTCATTTTAAAGAGATTTTCAGATGCTGACTTTGGTGGATGTAGAATGGATAGAAAGTGTAAATCCGAAACTTGCCATTTCATAGGAGATTCATTAGTTTCTTGGTCATGCAAGAAGAAACATTCTGTAGCACTCTCCACTGTTGAAGCTGAATATGTAGCAGCTGGAAGTTGTTGTGCTCAATTGTTGTGGATGCAACACACACTCATAGATTATGGCTTGAGTTTTACTAAGACTCAAATTTTTTTTGATAACACAATTTCCATTTCCCATAGTAGAAACCCTTCACATCGCTCTCGTGAAAAGCACATAGACATTAGACATCACTTCCTTAGGGATCACACAATTAAAGGAGATATCATTCTTTGGTTTATCGGAATGCAGGACCAACTTGCAGATATTTTCAAAAAATCTTTACCTTTCGATAGATTTGAATACATTAAACAGAAGTTAGGAATGATAACCGTAAGGTAATATTTCTTTATTAACTTCTTATTGAACCATTCTACTTATAGTAATAAACTCCTTTTCATAGGGGGAGTACATTTGTTTGTTAGTTTTTAAAAAAAATTCATACTGAGACTTTCAAAAAAATTCGTACTGAGTTTTTCAAAAAAGTTCGTACTGAGTTTTTCAAAACTTTTTTTACTGTTTTTTTTCAAAATTTTCATACTTGAAATTTTTGTAATGAAATTTTCCTACTGGAAATTTTTGTAATGAAATTTCTGTACTGAGAACTTTCGTAATGATGTTTTCATACTATGAATTTTCATAATGAAGTTTTCGTACTGAGAATTTTCGTAATAAAATTTTTGTAATGAGAATTTTCGTAATGAGAATTTTCGTAATGAGAATTTTCGTAATGAGAATTTTTGTAATGGGAATTTTTGTAATTGTTTTCATAGTGAGTTTTTCGTAATGAGTTTTTCGTAGTCAAATTTTCATCAAGAAGAATATCACCTATTACGAATAAAATTCCTAGAAAATCCGAAAGGTATGACTTCCTTACTCATGTTTTTGTAGTCATCTTTTGGTTTCTGGTAGTTTCTTTTTCTTATAAAATTTCTCAGATTCGTTTCTTCTTAAATCCGAATGTCTTTATTAAAACCTCAAAAGATCAAATTCAAGATTTCTTTGCGGATATGATTTCAACAGTCAGATCATATCAGAAAATTTCTGAACCATTAGATTTCTTTTGGAAGCTCAACGGTCATCTTCATCGCCTATATAAAGGGAAACCCCTTTTTGTGTCCCACATTGATTTCAAGCTCTTGCGTGTTGAAGCTCTACCTCAGTTCTTAATGTCCATTCCGAATCTCTCAGAGCTCCTCCATTCTGAATGTCTGTAGAATCCACTTCCCAAGATATGTCTACCATGAAGCCAATCTGAAAATGGTTAGTCTATAGGGAGAGGTTAGTCCATCTAGATTTCTTTAGTGAGTATGATTCTCTAATTTCAAAGAATATCTAACTCAATGGATGGAAAGATTTTTGTGTATCGAAACCAGGGGGTCAGGATGTTGTTTATTCAGATTTTCTTGTTGAATTTTATGAGTCTGTTTCCTTCTACGAAGAATATAGTAGAGACAAATTTTATTTCAAGTCTTATGGGAAGACTTACAATCTTTCTTACACCAAGGCTGCAAACATGGTAGGCTTATCATATGATGGAGAAGAAGAATTTTGTTCACATAAGCTACCAGATGGTCAAGGACATTTCAGCAAGGTGAAGGAAATGAAATTCATTGGGATCAATGTTGATAAAACAGCAATGACTGCTGATCTCTCCACTAACAACCAGATTCTCCAGTTGTGGGTTCAAGGGTTTTTTGTTCTGAGAAGAGGATATAAGGATAACCTAATGAAGAGTGATATCTAAATATTATATTTTTTGGTAAATCTAAGGAAGATAAATCTGATGAGGCACATTCTTATTACTGTTCCAAATATCAAAAATTGAACTTTGAAGGCTCAAATCATTATGTATCCTGCTCTTATCTCCAAGATTATTATTCATTGACTTGATTCATTCAAAGTTGCTTGCACCACCAAACCGAGAATTTGTAAGGTGATGCTAATAACTGATGACACCATAAAGAGGTTGAAAGCTGTTTTTTCAAAAGAATCACGTGAATTCTACGATCTGCCAGAAGAGAAGGCTGAAGTCGCTCTGGAAAATGTAGAGAAGGTTGAGACAATGAAGAACATTTCTAAGAAGAGGAAATTGAAAGAAGTGGTTGCTAGAGACAAGACTCCCAAAGCTAAGGAAACCCAGTCCGCACCTCCTAAGTTGAAAAAACAGAAATCATATCCAGATGGGGTGGCTGCTAAATGGAGGGAAGATAAGAAAAAAAGGAAAGAAGGGGATCCACAGTTTGGATTGGACCCTGCTAAGGCTAAGGCCTTAAGAGAAAAAGTTGCGGATGAGTTAGAGAAACAAGCCATAGAGAAGAAGATGAAGAAGAAGATGGCTGAGACTGAAATCGTTCAATCCCTTTTGAAAGCCACAGAGGTAGCCTATAAGAATATTCCCATTCAGGAATCCTTTGATGTCCAACCATTACCAGAGACCCCTGGGAAGAAATACTTTACTCTAGAAACGTCCAAAGAGAAACAAGCTGGTCAACTAGTAGAGGAAGACGTTGTTGAAGAAATTTAAGAATAAGAAGAAGTAGAAGAAGGAAGTGATGATCTGGATGACATGATTAAACAAGTTGAGGATTATCAAGAAAAGGAAAAATCATCAAAGCTAGTCACTCCAGGAAAGGAAGATGACCAAGGTGGTAAAAGAGATGATGTGGAGGAAGAAGAAAAAGAAAAAGAGTTATCTGAGGAGGAAATCTATGAGAAACATTTTCTTGAATAAGGAGCAGAGATGGATAAACAAGATGAAGATAAAATTGTTCAACTATCTGAAAGCGAAGAAAAATCTCCTGATGAGGTACTTCCGAAATTTGATAAGGGGAAGAAACTGCTTATGGACACCACAAAAAAAGATGTTATAAGAAATAAGGAGGTTGGTGGTTCTTCAAGAAGAAAGATGGTGGATATTGAAGAAGAACAATCCCCTATAAAGTTATCGAATTCGGATTCATCAGTAATGGGACATTACTTTGTTGTTGAATCTTTGAAAAAGTTGGTGGACACAATTCCGATCATTCCCTTCATAGACATCAGATGCAAGATGCTACAACATAGTCTAAATCATAAGTTATAATCCTTATCTATGGTGATGGATATGTTGGTGAATATTGAGGATGATCATTGAAACATCCTTATCAATTATGATGTTTACAGGAAATCTTACAGAAAAATCACTTTGTGGTCTAAGATTTTTGATGATGACTTTATTGAGTTTGATCGTTTTCAGAATGATGTAAAAGATGATTTTGACATCGAGGACTCCAAGATTAAGAATATTCAGGATAAGCTAACCACTGATCAAAATTCTCGGAATCAACAGGTCAGTGATTTGAATGGAAAGCTTAACTAGGTTTCTCAGAAGTGGAAATTGGAAAGAGATTTCTGGATTGAGTTTCAAGAGAAGCTACAAAAGCAAGATGAGTTACTAAAGATGCCGGAAATATCCATGAAGGCTCAGGAAAAAGCCTTGAATGCTCAAGATAAAAGGATAAAATATTTGGAGAAGCAAGCTGAGGAGGATCAGAAAGATTTGAAAAAGCTAAAAACCCTCTTGAAAAAGCTGATCCCAAAGGAAAAGGAATAAAAATAGACTCAATCTGGTCTTTTGTTGCATTTGATATTCCTTGTAAAAAAATTCTTCCAATTATAATAGAACTATGGTTGTTTTTTTGCATGAATTTACTAATATTTCAGGTACCAAATTTCTTTTCCATTCTAATAAATTCTTTTTGAAAATCACAAAAGGGGAGAAGGAAAAAAGAACTACTCAAAAGAGGGAGAATGAAAAATTTCTAAGTCAAGAACTATCCTTAAGTAAAGGAGAGTTCCTCATTACGAAGCTTTTCATTTCCAATGATAATGAAAACTCCACTCTAGAAATTTAGAATATAATTCTTAGAGTTCCTAATCCTAAGGGGGAGTTAGTTGTATTCATCATCATCTATGAACAAAGGTAGATAAGTTTTAATTTCAATGTTTAAAAAAATTTGTAAGTCCTTATGTTCTTTTTTGAAAGGTTGTTTGTGCTTTCCAAAAAGGGGAAGATTGTTGAGTCAATAAGGTTTTCCTTATGAATTTTCCGTTCCTTCTTGTTTTCAAAATCACGAACACCTTATACTTAAGCAAATCTATATTTTTCTTCTCTAAGGAAAATTTCCTTCCTTAAGGAAATTTACCCTAACCTATATTTCCTTATAAATATCAATATCTTTATTTTGTATAAAAATAGGATTCATACATAAAACCTTGGAATCATATAATACATAGATATGAGGCATTCTGTTTTAGGATTCGAATTATGGATACGAACTCCAATGAAGTTCCACTCTAAATTCTGGATACGAACTCTAATGATGTTCCAATACGATTTCTAGATACAAACTTTTATGAGTTCGACTCTGAACTTCTATGAGTTCAACTCTGAAATTCTATGAGTTCGACTATGAACTTTTACGAGTTTGACTGGGAACTTCTAGGATTTTGAATCCGAAACTCTAGGATTTTGACTCTGAACATCTATGAGTTTGACTCCAAACTTCTATGAGTTCGACTCCGAACTTTTACAAGTAAGACTTCGTACTTTTACAAGATCGAATCTAAACTCTATTAGTTTAGATTCTCAATTATGGTGAAACCAGACTTTGAATTTCTTTAGAAATTCAGACTCTGAATTCCTACAAAATTCAGGTTCTGAATTCCTATTAAAACAGAATCTGAATATCTCTTTATTATTGACTCCAAATTCCATTTTGGTTAGACTCCGAACTATTATTTTCTTATATTTTGTTCTTCACTTTTACCTATACTTACACATGTTTTGTTATAAAATGTTTTCATCCATTTTGTTTTTAACTAACCATTGGTTAAGTGACACGTGTACAAGTCCCTCTAAAATTTAAGGAAAATATGTCCTTTGGAGGAGTGAGTCGACCATTGCTACTGAGCCTATAAATAGGAGCTCATTTGAAAGAGCTCAATAGCAAGTTGACCACTCTAGAGACAACATGCTGTTAAGGTGATTTATAGAGAGAGAATCTTTACATGCCTTGTGTTTACTGAACTGCTCGATCAAATTGCTTAGTGCGACTCCGAATGTTGGTGATTACATATGAGGTCTTCTGGGGATAGGAAGACATAGTTGCCGGCTACCTTGAAGTTTGAGGGCTTCCTTGCTGAGGAAGATAGAGGTTACAACTACCTTGAAGTTGAGGGCCTGTGGGGATAGAAATATAGAGACTCCGATCTTCGTATCAAGGGCATACCCAGGTGGGGGTAAGACAGACTTTCATGAAAGTATAAATCAATGGACCTTTATCCAAGGTTGTTGGATACCATTTTCTTTGGGTTAAAATATTTATATCTTGTTACTTGTTTTTGTTACAAGTTTATCTTTTCCACTGCATTTTGTATGTTTAAGAAATTATAACCATCTTATACTTCCTTAAACTTGTGTACTCTGATTCAGTTAGATTCTATACACTTTAAGGTATAATCTCATTTTGTAAACATTGGTTAAGTTTCATTTTTGGATCCATATTTCCATAACTAGTTTTTCAGAATAACTTTCCAGATTTAAGGAAGTGTATAGAACTATAAGTTTGTAACTTCATACTTTGTCCCAATATTTCAATTGGTGTGAGAGGTTTTGTGAATTTTCTTAGTTTAACTTTGTTAAACTTAGATCTTTCCTTATATAAGGAAATTTTTAAAGTGTACAATTCACCCCCCCCCCTCTTGTATATTGAGCATCTACATCTTTATTTTGATCCTACATGTTTGTCAATTAGTTGACACATCATCCTAAAAAGATACCTACTCTATCTCCATAAGCCCTTTTTCTCATACCACTCTATAGATTAAAAAATCCCCATATAATTGATGTTGGCATTTCCTTCCTCATACCTGAATATGATGGTACATTCCTAGGAAGATTACACAAAATGGAATATTCATTAACCATTAGGTCAATTATAATGACCTTAAATTATAACCCCCATAATGTCCTCACTGTATGGCTTTAAAGTACATCGAATGATCGAATTTCTGTATGAATTTAATCTTCACATAAAAAATTATAAGTTAAAATACAATAAACTGTATAATAATGTCCTCACAATAATACATTAAACTGCAAGGTCAATTTCTTGTTCATATGAAATTAAACAACACAATATTTAAACCCTTTCCAGAAATGGGACTACCCATAGACATCGATCATTTAACAAAATGTATCCTCCTTCACTCAAACCAAATTCATGCAGGAGTAGTTTCCCATTCATAACCAATGCTAATAGAGATGATCTCCCCATTCTCAGACACCTCCATTTGTAAAATCCACTCATCATGGTCTTGAGAAATCCAAATATCCATAAACTCCCTTCGGTTATCAATGATTGAATATCGAAATTCACGATGAACTCTTTTCCTTCCTATGTTGTAATACACCATAGTTGGATTTGAATAAAATGACCCAGAAAATGGGTTTGTCAGCTAGAGGATGCCATTATTGACTATATAGTAACATACCTCCATTGTATTTTCATAAATATTCCCACAAAATAGATTTTTTTAGTCATATGTAACTTAATACTTAAGAGAGACCTCCTCTATTCCCAAATCACTTTTTTTAGATTTATAAAACCAAAAAACTATGTCTCATGATTCCCCATAAGGTATCTGAATAATTTTGGAACATTCCCATTCCAGAAGCCTTGATTGGGTTATTATTTCAAAAAAAATGGTCAAAGTTGTTTGACCTAAAACACCAATATTACTATTATGAATTTCACAAAATTAAACTACCCATAAATGGATACATAGAACTCACCAAATTGAGAACCCACAAAGGGAACTCTAGAAAAAAGTTAATTCTTTGATCGCTCAACCCTCACATTGTACACTCTATGAAAAAAAAACTAATCAATTAAATGACAAAAGACATAAAACTTGTTAGAAAAAACCATGAAAAGGGTGGTCTAAATAAAATAGAATTCTTAATTTCTATGTATCCTCCATATTGTAATTTGGCAGAAAATTGGTTTGATTAAACAAAAGGCAGAAATATTATAGAGTTCTCAATATGACCCTGGAAATAGTCAAACTACACTCTCTATGACCCATGGATTATGAAAACATTAGAGAATATTCTCATTCCTATCACCGTGGTTATGACTAGATGAGACAAATATATCTATCTATGAAATCAGTTTCAATGTTATGTCATGATAGCAGAAGGAGAACAAGGATGAAGACAAAGACGAATGAAGTAAAATTATTTTCATTTATTAGAAAACAAAATTGTAGGAGCATCCATAAGATGGGGTCTCTCCTTCAAATATTAAAAGAGTCCCTTAACATATTTATTCATTTATTGAGCGGCCTCTCAAGCCCCATCAGCCACCTATTGAATCCCAGCCAATCGAATTGCTTTAGTCTCCTTTTCCCTGTGAAGTGCTTCATCTATATCCATATTAATAGTCGACCCCTCAGGTTTGGACCCTTATAATGAATGATAGAGTTGTATGATCTCCTTATGAGTAGCATCCAATTTATTATGATTGAACAATATGTGGATGGTTTTCTTATTAATATGGTGTCTAAATTATTCCAGATTCATGGTATTATTGGTATCCACCTTGGATAATGTAGCCTATAAATCATTAGTGTGGGAAAAAATATTTTCCATAATGAGGTCCTGTTGAATATCATGCTCCTTCTCCCATTTGAGAATGAGCTATTTCACAGAAGAATGAATGATGTAGGAATCAAATAAGCTATATCCTAGTATAACAATCAGAAAAAATGTAAATTGATTCATGAAGGCAGGTCTCCAAGAGGTATCTCATAGATTATTTCCCAAATATCCATGCATTCTCCATGGTGTGTGATGAGAAGATACTTATTCAGCTCTGTATATGAATTTGAGCCACTATCAAATGGGGAAATGTACTTCAGGATCAAGGTACTTATTAAAGAACCTTTCCTTGCTCCCTCTTGGTGAATAATTGATTTTTGGGGTACCGACTGCATTAACATAGAGTATTTCCCCTCAGACCCAACCATAGAATATTATGCCACTAGATATTGGCAAAGAATCATCATCAGCATCTAAAAGGATAACATGTAACGAAATTGGGTGTTATTATCAGTCGGTGACACTCACCCAGTAATGGGTTAGTAGTTGAGGAATATTTCACCCTATTATTCCTAAGATGAGCAGTTTAAACCAAAAAATCATGCTGAGGATCACTCTCTTGGGTCATCCTGATATTCCCCAAGGAAGGTTCAGGAATATTTACCATTCAAAGATTTATCTGATTCATTTCCCCTCAAGGGTAGAACTAAGATGGACTACGATTTCAATAGGATTTTCGTCGTTGTGAAGATCTTGTGGGACTTGAGAATATCCTATCCTCCTAATCAATAACCCAACACTAAGGAGGGAATGTATGATTTCAACATGAAGGGACATGTTCTGTAAAATTTTTACTATCACTGGATGCACGAACTCTAAGGCCATATCATCCTTCCTTGAAGATGATTATACAACCCTAAATTTAATAGGCTTCCCAACCCTATCTTTCACAGATAAATTATGAGAAAATGGAACTTAATTGTGTCTTCTCTTGGTGGTGAATATTGAAACATATAGGTACAATCCTGGTTGGTGTAGCTATTTTGATTTAGACCAGTGGAATAATCCTTATACAAAGTCATTTGGGTGAACTCTGTACCTATTCATCAATACCTTATTAAGGGGATGAAGCATCATATGGGGGAGAAAAAACCTCTTAAGTGTGAGAAAAAACTATTTTACAACTATTTCCATGATTTTTAATTTTTCTAGTACCGATTCAAGAAACATATTTTGACAAAACACCCTCAAGGTATGATATATTAATGCCTCGATATAGCAAGAAGTAAATCCACTAGTCACATCCTCCAGAGGTAGGTTGGACACTGCTTGATTCAAACCCATTGTTGAATGAATCCATATATATCGGGCCACCATGAGATGATTTTCTAATCGAAATGCATTATGGGAGATATAGTTATTTTTTAATGAAATTGAATTTGAGTGAAAACCTTTATGGAGAATAGGCCTCCGATATAACTTTTCCATAGATACGATTCAGCAATACACCGTCCCTAAAGGTCATCATATATGATCATAGCTGACTTCTATCCTTCCTGTCATCCGTGAATCTTTAAGTTGGTGATTCCCCAAACAAGAATACATTGAACTCTTGGAATAGTATCATCCTTGATAAAGTCTCAGTGGGCTTTAGAGATATGGGTGAGATTATAGAAACGACATGAAAATTCAGTCAAAACTGGATCTAGGGAATATCGACCCCAATCCACACAACATAGGTTCTAAAATTGGCTAAAACCCATGACCATAGTACCTGGAATTGTCTTATGATTCATAATGGGGCCTTTCACATATGGAAATGACGTAGGATTTGGTAAATATTCACTAGGATGGGGATTTCCAACCCCATGTTCTTCTTCCCCAGATAGATTGTCAACCATGAAAAAATTCCATGACCTCATACCTATGTTGGAATCATGAATAGATGGTTGTTAAATGCTCAAACACCTATCAAAAAATCACGTGATATGTGTCTTTATAGGAACACTAGACTTGGGAATATACCCTTATTGGTCATACTATCCTTTCTTCAAAGTTGGCTAAAATTTACTGAGAAAATTCTTTTTATCCATCTTGGAACTCCCAGTTAGACGTTTTCAAGGGGGGCCTTCCCCCTCCATCTCTAGGAAGGTACTCATCAAAACCATGGGATGGATATACCCCTTAAGTTGGGGGTCATTATTTGTAATATCCTATAATATTTTCAATAGATTATTCTCTATAGACATCATACTTTCATCATCATTCCATGTCACCTTTAGAGGGATAAATTTTCATACATATCTCTAAGGATTAGAGCCCCAAATACATTATGGAAGTCCTACAATCTGATACCAAATTCTCTATGAATTAGGTGGAAAGAGTTAATCGAAAGGCTTCATCAACATAATAACTCCGATATGAATGTGATGTTATTATATACATAAGTCTTACCTACACACACAAACTTATATATTTGGACTTCTTTCGGACTCTTTTTGAATTCTTCATAGATCCGGAACACCTAGTATGCCCACATACACAAAGGGTTAACACCACCTCCCATGAGGAAGTCCCAGTCTTTCCTCCAACCCTTTTACTTATCCATCTAGGAATCAATGAAGACATATGGATAACATTGTGGCTTCAATTTATGTGTGTGTGGATTTAGATCCTGATCACAATATCTATGGTTCATGGAACATGATTTGGATGATGTCTTGATCTTAATATATGCACCCATTCTTGGAACTGTGGTGGTTTTAAAATTTATGTATTAATGGAACCAAGATAGAGGAGTATAATTATTCAAATCATGTATAAGGACCCCCTTTAGATGACCATGGTCATAAATTGGTAGATAATTACTCTCAAGAAATTCATGGTGATATTTATTTATATGTACTTATAGATTGGGTAGAGTGGTATCACAAGTATCATAATAGTCGTGCCTTATAGTTTTCACCATCTCCTCCGGGAAATTCTTAGCTTGTTCATTGGGAACTATAGTATCTGTAGAATCCATTAAAACTATAAAGAAGTTCATTCTTTTGTTAATAACAATTTAATTTTGAAAAAATGCAGAAATGAAAAAAAAATTAGCACATGCATGAACTCTCACGAGTGCCTCACACATGCCCCTCGTCCAAGGTCCCTATGCAGGTCACTTGCCCAGGTGTATGCATCATGCATGAAAGAATTAACCTTGTCTACGTGAAACATTATTTAGTGAATATCCTTAAGAAAAATATCTATGGAGATTACTAGCATAGAAAAACCGAAGATTCTGAAGCATGAAGGCCTTCTAACGAAATATTGTCCCTATTTATAGACAAAGAAGCCCCATGTGTGGCCCACATAAATTCATCACCTACATGGAAGACCTAATAAGACTACATATTAATACAAATTGAGTTGATTAATTTTTCAATCCATCCACCCTTTTCATCCCTTTACCTATGGATTAGACTCTATTCATTCAATTGAGTCCAATCCCGAGAGGAGTATTTTGTTGACACTCTGTTCTGTCACATGGATAAAAAGGAAAAAAAGAGAAATAAATTAGGAAGAAGAGAAGAAGGAAAATAAATAAGGCTAAGGATTGAAAAGTCCTCCAAATGCCATTCTCCAAGGTATCCCAAAGTAATGTCGGGGCTCAGGTTACTAAAAAATCATCCTAAATTACCAGTCTATGTGAGAACCTATGTGAAACACCTGCGAAACACCCCTTATTGAGATATCCACTTCACCCAAGGTTTCATATTTTTCATTGAATAGGACACTAGGTTCTTCATTTTTGTAGATGAAATTTCATGAAGGCCTCCTGACACTCCAATCACCCAAGTTTGTCACCTAAGCCCTCAAAAACCTTTTAGGTAGTCCTCTAAAACCCGAAGAATATGGAATTAATGTGTGATAATGATACTAAATTTCTACTTGGATTTAAAATAAATAATTCCTATAAGAGGCATATGCTCCCCCAATTATTGATGAAGACTAACATGAGGTACCCTTTTCTAACTAAGGACCTATGTGAGCCACATTCAAGAACACCTGTGGATATCCTTGAAGCATTGAGCAAAGTATCATCCATGTTTTTTCCATCTGTTCCATTGCCCAAGGTATCATTAATTCACCTAGGTCTACCCAAGAAAAGAATCCCTTGCACGATCCTTCCTTGGATCACCCAAGCCTGTATATACATCATCTTGACCTAGAATCCATCCTATGTGAGTCTCTATTTAGGCCCTCTTCAAATCCATCCATGTTAGGTCCTCTCTTCTTCTAGATCCCTTTTCTAAATGGGGCCTAGCCGAAACCTCCACTGAAGCCTCCGGCCGTGAAAATCAATGAAATGGGGGAATAGTATCATGTCTCATATTTGGATTTTCATTCCAATGGACAGAGGTTTATTTAACTTTTCCTACAATATGGTTAGGATCCTAAGGGTGCGTGTGTATTTGTATTAGCATGGTCACGAGAACCCCACCCTCAGGGATGATGTCAGAGAGTTCCCAATCTCGGATCCTAGGGTTGGTCCATGCCCAAACCATGTTGTATCTAATAGCTAAAGCCACTTTTATATAGTGAGGAGGATAAGGATCACATTTGAATTTACTTTTGACATTGAATGAAATCCTCCTCCCCTGGTATGAGATCAATTTCTAGGCATACCTACTGAAGTAATCCCATATCCTTTCATATAGGAGGTTTCAATCCTTCTCTTCCTCACCCCTAGCTACTGGGTCTGAGAGGGGATGATAACTAGAGTCCTCTACTATATCTACCATATCCTCAGTCTCTTACACTAGTAGTAGAAGAGAAGTTTGTGGTTTTATAGATATTCCTATCTCCCATGTCCTTCACAATCAACCATGACTCATAATTAATTATGTGGACATAAGGGATAGACATGATTGTGGAATCCACCCAGTCAGATGCTTGTTTTTGTATGGGGGGTCATCCTTTAAATATTTCTCTAACATTCCTTTCGAGTTCCCCCATAGGCATGGATTCTAAAGGACGTGTATCCAGCTTTAAGTCACAGTAGATCATGTGGTTTCCTGTACATTCTGTTCCCTCTTGTTTCTTACACTGATCATGACTCACATTGGTTTAGAGGATGACAGTGATCATAACATCCAAATGATTCTGAACCATTATGGCAATGATTCCTTGTGTAATACCAAACCAAATCTGGTCCTCCTACTTGTTATAATTCCCAATATTTCTCTAACATGGTAATCCTCCTCATAAGTAATCCCATTTAATAATCCCTATTTACATAGGCATCCTCCTTAGGAGTAAGTCCCATCCAAACATCAAATAATCTAGGAATCCTCCTTAAAAGTAATCCTTATACCGAACCAACAAATTTATAAGATTCAAGACACTCCTCATAGACCCAAACTCATTCATCAAGTTATCCTCTTTATGAGTAATCCCCAACCTTAAAGGGCAACACTACCCTATGAGATAAACCATTGTAGGTTCTCCATAAACATGATCTCTAATAAAAAAACTATGTAGAATTTACTCCCATATAAAAAGGATACATAGGAAGCCTAATTTTGGTTCAAAACCAGTACCCCAAATCAAACCCTATTCTCTATGGGACACATTCTCAGTAGGTTGTAATTCAACCCAAAAAATTCATATCCATTCCAGGTTCCCTGGGATACTTTGAAATAAGTCCCAAACAAAATTGACTAGGAACCTACCTCAAATATTTCATAGTCACATGATGTTAAAATGTATCGATAGTTCCTTACCACATGACCTTAAAAGGTACGATGTTCCTAATTATGCGGCACTGAACTATGTCAGTTCAGATTCCTTTCAAAAGGATACATAGAAAGCCCATCCATGGGTCTGATCCAAATATCAAAACAATTCCCATATCCCTTGACGATGATATACTCCTGATCATCCCATTATGTGGAGAAAAAAATCATTATAATCATAATAACAACCAAAGAATCTCTAATCATTTCCGAAGGTAATATCACTAATGAAGAACCTCATATACATACAGATGTATCCGTTGATGAAGAAGCTCAACTACATAAAGGTGATTACAATTTCCATACCTTATAATAAGTGATTTTTAGTTCAAGGGTTTCAGAAACCATAATTTGGAATTAATGAAGGATTCACAAACATATCTTAAATCTATAAGGGAGACCCGGGGGAGGGAATAATTCCCCCCTAAAGGGTGTGATGAGGTCGACCTCCCATACTCTAGACCAATGGGCGTTTTTAATCATTGTTGACTAAACCTATGATTAACCACCTACATTTGGAAATAAATTTCCTCATGGATATAGAACTGTTTGGTGTTTCTGGTTCAACAAACAAACCCATTGGAAACTGTTTGGAAATAGTAATCCTGAGGTGAATGATTTCACGCAACTCATACCCCAGTAATTATTTGTCAAGAAAAACTGATTCTCTGATAGAAAAAATATGCATGTATGTGTATGTATGTATGTTTGTATGTGTGTGTATATATGTTTATGTATGTATGTGAATTTATATGTATGTTGATTTTTATATATTCATGTGTATGTATATGTCACGACCTATCCCCCGGAGCCCGTGCCATGACTACCCCAAGCCCGATTCCCATAGGCCAAGGGCTGACGACTTGCACCGAAAGGTGTATTCCCTAAAATCGGGAAGGCATTGCCTTTATATACAGTAAACACACACAACCAAGCACACAATAATATACAAAAACAAGTAATCTGTATAGTAAAATGAGTATGTACAGTATGAAAAAGTGGTCAGAATTCAATCCTGACTGAAAAGTACAAGAAAACTATAAAGTACAAGTAAACTGAAACAGATCCTCTGAACTCCCAACAAGGATCCTACCTGAAGGGTAGGTTTATTTCTCGAATGGTCATCTATGAGGTACGCCACATCTAATTTCCACCTCCGAGCTACCTCCAGTCATGGTACACTCATCCTCAATCAGCATTGTCCGTCATATGCACTAAACAGAACAAGGTGTGGGTGTAGCCCACACAGAGCTGAGTATAACGATACTCAGTAGGGACCCCTATACCTTAAAAGGTCTCACAATAACCAATAAAGGTTAATCCACAAGCATGGAAACATATGACAACCCTAAATAGGTATATTCCCATACATATACCTAAGTTATCATGTATACCCATCTCATTCATGAGGAAAAACAAGGCCCAACTCATTAGCACAAAGCTCATATGTTCCATGAAGGAAAGGATACCATGCAGGTAAGACCACAAAGGTAAGAACCACAAAGGTAACACCACATAGAAGAATACCACAAAGGTATCACCATGAAGGTAAGTATCACAAAGGTACGTCACACAGAATAATGACACAAAGGTATCACCATGAAGGTAAGTTCCACAAAGGTTCACCATATAGAATATTAACTCAAATTTAATAACTCATCTCACACAGATATAAATTAGGTACGGTAGTAAATATGATTCTTTGTAACTACTAAATCATCTTACTCTATTAAGTGGTATACCCATGTAGGATCCTAAATCATCACACCCACATAGGATCCTAAATCGTCATACCCACATAATATCCTAGTACATTAGATGCACGTAGAATCCTAGAGTAGTGCCACATGGATTTCCTAGAGTTGATCCAAGTGGGACCCTCAAACACAAACCCATGTAGGGTCCCAAATCACATACACACATAGGATCTCTTTCTCATGTTACATCCAGCCACAGGGTTCCCGTACTAAGCTTGCTTGATTATGGGAGGGTATATTCCTCTATCAATAGGTTGATACTCCAACATACATGAAGTCCCATGAAGAAGTATCCCCAAGGACCTCCATGTAATAGGGGTCTCAACGCAACAGATGGTGTGTCAATCGGATGCCCGGTCTATATGTTATTGACCTTTTAGTCACAAGGGACTGGTTGGATTCATGTTTGATACAACCTAGACATACCCCAACATTATCCAAAACACATGTATGGTACACCAAAAGGACCATATCGATCCACGGTTTTTGGCGCCATAGACGGATCATCAAACGCACTCCCATAGCTCCAGTTATGGCCGAAAGAGCGAAAAGTGTCGAAGCTGGTCCAGGTCCAGCTCGCCCTAGGCGGCTCACGGCTGGCCGAACGGTCAGCCCTCCTCCACGACATGGTTGCACGTCATGCCACCACCGAAAGTAGGCAGTGAGTTTTTCTCCCTCCTTCACCGTCGCGGCCTCGATCTGCGGCTCCTCCACACCGGCGGTGCAGACGCATGCAATCGCCTACCCTTCATGCGGTCGACCATGTGCTGACCACCCCCTCTACTCCACCACGTCCGATGGGAGGCAGCCCTCCAATGGAGGCATGGTTGTACCACCGCCATCTCTGTAGTCAGCCGGTGTACCGACCGCCACTCCTGAGTTCTACCAGTTCCAGTCGTCGTTCTCCTCCATCGTGATGAACGCATCAAAAACCACAAAGGTTGCGAAGTGTTCTGGAAATGGTAATTTGGCTCGCACCCTCCGCATTAGAGCGGTAGCAGGCATATCATGTTGAGAGATTCAACATAAAAGAAATTAATAAAGATTAATCAAATCACACCCCTACCTTGTCATTCATTAGAGGAGTCGAGAGGTAGAAGATGATGTTGTTGAATAACATCAGCGTTTTTTGCTTCTGCAGAGCACTTCCGATCCGAGCTCGGGGTTGGTTCCTTGTTCATAGTTGTAGAGGGCGTTATTCATTGGAGTAAGTGTTTCTCAAAAGTTCTCTCCTTTTCCAATGATTCCCCCGAGTAAATGAGGAGCCAACAAATTAAAATGGGTTTAAGATATTAATTTACGTTGACACATTTTATGTTGGAAGAAATAAATGGAACAATTAATTTATTGGAGAGTTGAGAGGGTTATTTCCTATTAACATGGGTTCGGGTGGTCCCCACCACCATGAATTAGGAAGGGAAGATTTTCTATCTCGGGTGGTCCCTACCACTGAACATTCAAATGGGGGGTTTTAAAAATAAAATAAAATATGTTCTTTATTTTATTTTTTTTATTTCCACAAAAAACACGAAAAATAACATTCAACCTCGACCAACTATGTTCAAGGTGGAGGTATCATTAAGAGAATATCAGCGCTGCGAGTTCAACGGTGCCCTCATATTTCAATTCCGGGCACCGGTTCCAAATTTATAAATACCTGCTATCACGTTTACTAAACATACATAAAAAAGTTCAGATATTCTTTCTAGGAACATCGGGCCTTGGAATTACGCGCCGTCTATTTTCACGGAATCGTAATATTCCATATAATAAAAAAAATAACATTACATATAACAATCCACATCTTTACATCCTCCCCACCTCCGAGCTTTGCGTCCCCAAAATCCACATCACAAAAACTAGGAAAACAAGTGGGGGTACTGAGCATGAATCTGAGTCTCTCGCTCTCATGTGCTATCCTAGAGGTTCCCGTGCAACCAATGTACACATAGAAAAGTTATTGATTATCCACAATGGACTCTCTCCTGCCGATCCTTAATCACCACTGGAAACTCCGTAAACATCTCCCCATTGTCAGTGTCCATCTCACCCCTATCAATGATGTGTGAAGGGTCGTGAACATATATCCATTGCTGGGATACATGGAAAATGTTGTGCACATGAAACTGAGGGGGAAGTGCTTGGCGGTCAGCCACCTCACCAACTCTGTTGAGGACCTGAAAGTGTCCGAAGAACCTCAGAGATAACATGCCGCCCTGGTCAAATCTCTACAAACTTTGTCGATGTGAGTCCCATAGAAAGACGTGCTCACCATACTCAAACTCCAGAGGTCTCCGCCTCCTGTCCAAATAAGACTTCTCTCTGCTATGTACATTCTTCGTCCAATCCTTGATGATTTTCACCTTCTCCGTGGTAGCCCATAAAATATCTGGTCCCATGAGTGCTGAATCCCCTAGGTATGTCCAGCGCAAAGACGATATATAAGGTCATCCATACAAAGCGTCAAAAGTAGTCATCCCAATAGTGGAGTGATAGCTGTTTTTGTATGAAAAATCTACCAAGGGAAAGTGATCCTCCCCTCTGTGACTGAAGTTGAGGACGCAAGCACACAATATGTACTTGAGGGTCTAAATGGTCCGCTCAGTTTGTCCATCCATATGAGGATGGAAGGCGGTGTTCAAATGATGTTTTTTCCCGAAATCCTCCCACCACCGTTTCCATAGCCAGAAAGTGAAAAATGCATCACAATCGGAGACAATCATCAAGGGTACTCCATGTAGCGGCACAATATTCTACACATAGAGGTGTCCCTAGCTCTCTACTAAACCCTACTCTCTAATCGGTAGGAAGTGGTCCGACATGGTGAGTCGGTCGATGATCACCCAGATAGAATCATGACCCCTAGATGTACGTGGAATTCCTGTCATGAAGTCCATGAATATCTCATCCCAATTCCACAATGGTACATCTAATGGTTGAACTAAGCATGCTGGTACCTGATGCTCTGCCTTCACTTACTAACAAGTATGGCATCAAGAGACAAACTCTACTACTGATTTCTTCATTCCCGGCCACCAATGCTATCATCAGAGATCCTGGTACATCTTTTCTTCTCCAAGATGTACCACTAGAGGGGATTTTTGTAACTCCCTCAACACTTCCTCCCGAAGCAACACTAGTACCATAGTATATCCATTAAAGAGGATGATGTGTTACCCACCTTTAGAAAATCAATCAGGTACTTTCCCTATGGATATCTGAACACGTCGAGCCTCGCAGTCAGTGTACCCACGCTGATCCTCCCTAACTCACTGAAGAACTGGGGTAGTGATTGTAAGAGACTGAAGAAAAACTTTTCTATGTCATTCCACAAACAATATCTATAAAGTGTCCAGCTGCTCCGTCGCCTCACCTAGCAGTTGTATAGTTGATCTCATGCTTAGTGAATTTGCTACAACATTCCCCTTCCTAGGAGAATAGACTATCTCAAAGTCATAGTCTTGGAGGAACTCAAACCAATGCCACTACCTTAGGTTCAGGTCCCTCTACAATAAGATATACCTGAGATTCTTCTGATTACAATAGACTGTAAAACATTCTCCCATCATGTAATGTCGCTGCATCTTCAAAGCGAAGACCACTGCTTCTAACTACAGGTCATGGGTTGTGTAGTTATGCTCATATTTTATAAGCTTTCGAGAACCATATATGATCACTACTCACTCCTACATCAGAACACATCCGAATCCGGTCCCTGATGCATCACAGTAGACTACATACCCAATGCCATCCTCTAGAAGCCTCATTATGGGGGCACTCACCAGTCTTTTCTTCAGCTCCGGGAAACTCTGCTGGCATTTCTCCAACCACACAAAGGGTTACCCCTTCTTTTTCAACGCTGATAAAGGTGCTGCAACTCTAGAGAATTCTGGCACAAACCTCTAGTAGTATTCAGCCAAATCCAGGACACTTCGAACCTCCGTCACTCTCCTCGGTGGCACCCATGCAAGTACCTCCGGAATCCTTGCTGGATCTACTACTACACCAGCATCCAAGATGACATGTCCCAAGAAGTGAACCTCTTGGATCGAGAAATAGAACTTCAAGATCTTACCATAAAGCTAGTTCTCTCAGAGTGTGTCCAAAACTATCTATAAATGATAGGCATTCTCCTCCTTAGTAGCCAAGTAGATTAGAATGGTGTCGATGAAGACTAATACAAAGCGATCAAGGTGTGGCTAAAAGATCATGTTCATGAGTCCCATGAAAACTGCTAAAGAATTGGTCACACCCAATGACATGACCAAAAACTTATAATGTCCATACTGACATCTGAAAGTTGTCTTCTGCACATCCTCGTCTCGTACTCTAAGCTGGTGATAGTCTGATCTAAGGTCTATCTTTGAGAACCACCATTCTCCCTTCAGCTAATCAAATAGGTCATCAATCCATGGGAGTTGGTACATGTTCTTCATGGTCACTTGGTTCAGGAACCAATATTCAATAGAAAGTCTCATGCTCCCATCGTTTTTCTTTATGGCATCCCGCCTTTTTATTACATAAATTCTCATTAAATTTTACAAACAGTTGATCTTTAAAGTCTATTTTCTTGGACACCAGGAACATAATACATGAAAATAATATAAAAATTATTCTAAACCACTTGTAAGTCTTAATAATAGGTTCATCCTATCTAAAATTACAACATCTCATATCCTAGAGGCATACATCAAGGGAAAGGGTGAGTAGAAGGCCCAGTAAGGGGTAAACAAGGGGATCAGTTTACTTATGATATCAATAAGAACTTAATGAAAAATATGATGACATGAGCAATAGAAAAAGAGGCATATAATAATAAAAAGAACAAGAATCAAAACTTGAATTTTTGTATACAATATTTCATTTAGACATTGATGAACATATCACCAAGGTTTATCCCTTAGGTGTCATAAAGATTACCAAGGTTGTTCACCAAGGTATCGTGAATCTTGTTATCTCTAGAGATTAATTCTTTACCCAATGCATTGGAGCGCTATCAGGGAGCACACTTAATATGTATTTACATTAATATGATACACATATATCATAATCAAACATTTCATAAATAACCCATGGAGAATAAAATAAATGGGTTTCATTTCAAGATCACGACGTTTTAAAAGTTCTTAAAAAATAGATCATTATGTCATTTAAAACCCATGGAAAGGGAGTAAGTGTTATATGTATGTTGATTCTATAATAAAATATATCATCTTTATATATTTATGAACACCCAAATAATTTAAATAGTTCTGGTTATTGGATAAATAAAATAAAATAATTTCTAGAGAGAAAGAGATACAACGACTATATAACATGGTTCTAGAAACATTGAAAATAGAGGTGTAAAGGGTCAAACAATCAAATATAATTAATAATACAGTATGGTTACTTAATATGAACATGGTATGGATATTTTAATGACACCCCACATGAAAAGGAAACATGAAATAAAAGAGATGATGCTATTTCTTTTAAGAGAAATTCGGCAGCCTAACGACGTCAATAAAAAATTCAGAAAACAAATTAATGAGAGAGGAAAGGGTATCTATACAATTAGAAATGAAATGGATAGTAATGAAAACATATAATAACATACCCACAACAAAAGAGATGGAAACTAGAAGACACAACATAAAGGAAGTCATGGCTTAAAAGAGGAGGGTGAAAGATCCCCTTACCTTGAAGAGTAACTTTTAAAGCCTGAAGGTAAGGACCTTGGGAGTATTGTGGGCACCATAAAATGAATCCTTGAGAGGAAGAGAGACTATAACATCATTGGGGAGGATTTAGAAATGAAATTAATGAGGTAATGGATTGGTATTTATAAGAGAAGTGAGGGGAAAAGTCATTAATTTCCAAAGGACACCTCATTTGTGGTATTGGAAAAACCATGGGATTTCCCAAGGTATTTTCCCATGTTATTGGCCACTTTGGACACCTCATAGAATATTTTACTCTTCATAAGTTGACCGGAATGATTAAATAATTATTACAACCTTAATTATTTCATTAAACACCTAAAACTCAAAACTGTAATTTCACTATTCACCAAAAATTCATCTATTTCAGAAAATTCCAAAAAAATTCCCCTTAACTTAATATCAATGCTCTGATTTCAGAAATGAACTCCACTTTATGAAAATAATTTTCTATATATTTTTAATTTAATTTTTGAATAAAAATACTATTCACCTAAAACAAAACTAATACTTAACTAATAATTTCTGAAAGAGATATTTAATTATTTTATTGAATCACATTACCTAATCTAGGTGCCAAAAATATAATAACACTTTCTTATGTGAGAATTCCATTCCATTTGTTAACATTCTTATTCATAAGCGTAAAATTACTATTCACCAAAAAATATATTGATCTTATTAGAATCTAAATTTCCTACTGAACACAACTGTAGAAGGCCATTTACTGAAAATAATTACACATTAATAAGGTTTACATATATATTTAAAATATAATTTTTCCCAAAAATAATAATCAATGATATACATCCTATATTTTTCTGGATATTTTAAATTCACAAGTTTTACCATAAGAAGAAATAAAAATTTTATTTATATCAAAGGATTACAAAAAGTAGCTAAGGTCTTGTTACATAGCCCCTTATAATACTATAATAGGATCTAAGTGTAAGGTGTGATAAGGTGGAAACTTCTTAGGGTGACTCGGACAACATTGCTCGAGTAGTGAACTCTATTAGCATGAACTTCTCCCGTAGGCGATTCTGTTCAGGCTTCAGATGATGGAGTTCGGCTTGGGCTTGGTCCAGAGCAAATCCCAGTGGTGAAACCTCCTTCCCAAGTTCCGTCAAATGGGATTTGAATACCCTGAGTCTAGTGGATGATTCCATTGAATCTTCTTTGTATATTAATTAATCAAGATCACTTGTATGTATAAAAAAATTGTAGCATTAAGAGTTTATCTTCTAGAAGTCATATAATAGTCAAATACAAAAGATCTCATTTAGTTATACTCACTTTGTTAATTAATGAATATAGTTATGTTGAGTATAAAATAAAATAACATGCAATAATTAGGAAACAAAAAAAATTATTCAAAATTTCAGGTCGTTACATTCTTCCCCCCTTTTGAAATTTTCCCCTAAAATTTTAACTCGTACCCTAAGAAGAGAGATGTTGTGGGTACTTCTGCCTTATAGACTCCTTTAGTTCTCTTGTGGCTTCTTCGCATTTTTGATTCCTCCACAACACCTTGACAAGGTGGGTAGTCTTGTTGCGTAGAACCTTGTCTTTACGATCCATGATCTCCACTGGTGGCTCCTCATAAGAGAGGTCATGTTCCAGTTGTACCACCTATGGTTTTAGTACATGTGAATGGTCAGGTATGTACTTCCTCAAGAGGGATACATGGATGACATCATGAACTTGTGCTAGACATGGAGGGAGTGCAAGCCGATAGGCCACTGCTCCTATGCGATCAAGGATTTCATAGAAGCCAATGTACCACGGTCTGAGCTTCCCTTTTTTCCCAAATCTCATGACTCTCTTCCAAGGTGAAATTTGAAGAAAGACCTTTTCACCGATAGAAAACTCCCAGAACCTTCGACGGTTTTCGAAATAGATCTTTTTCCGACTTTGAGAAGCTTTAATTTGTTGTTGGATGGAATCTACTTTTTCTGTCATCTCTTACACTAGATCAGGCCCAATAAGCTTTCTCTCACCAACTTTATCCCAACAAGTAAGAGTTCTAAATCGCTTCCCATATAGAGCTTCATAGGGTGCCATTTGAATGCTCAAGTGGAATCTCTTGTTGCAAGAGAACTCAATTAATGGAGATGTGGATCCCATCCCCCTTTAAATTACATTGAGCATGTTATCAGCATGTCCTCAAGTGTCTGAATAGGCCATTCAGATTTTCCATCAGTTTGGGGGTGATAGGCTATACTGAAATTCAATTCAGTGCTCAGATCATGTTGAAGACTTCTCCATAATTTTTATGTGAACCTTGGATCATGATTAGATACTATAGAAAGTGTAACTCCATGCAGCCTTACCACTTCATTCATGTAAATCCTGACAAGTTGAACAAGAGAAAAATCTTCCCCAATGGAAATAAAATTGGCAGTCTTAGTGAGACAGTCCACAATAACCCATATCGCATTGTTTTATTTGGAAGTTCTCAAGATACCAGAGATTAATTCTATAGTGATATTTTCCCACTTCCATGCTGGTAGGTGTAGTGGCTACAATACCCCTTTATAAAGTTGTCACTCTTCCTTTACTTGCTAACATACAAGGCACCTTGAAATGTAGTCATCAATCTCCCTTTTCATATTATCCCTCCAAAAATGATCATGAATGTCCCTATACATTTTTGTGCTTCCAGGATGTATAGAAAAAGTAGATATATGGGCTTCATCCATCAGCTCCTTCTTTATTTCTAGAATAGATGGAATAGATAGTATTCTACTAAATTTCTAGTACACCTTCTTGATGAATATCGAACTCAGGAAACTGCCCATCCTTCAGAGCTTCAAACTTCTTCTATAACAAAGGGTCTTTTTTTGAGATTTCTTGATCTTCACTAGTAATGATGGTTGAAAAATCATTTTGGTTAGGGTTGATGATGTCCCTTCCCTAATAATTCTCATGTACAGCTTTACTAGATCATTGATCAATGGATATTTTGGAATCCTCATCATGGAAAGAACAACTGGTTATTTCCTACTTAATGCATCAGTAACATCGTTTTCTATTTTGGAATGATAATGAATATAACAATCATAATCTTAAGAAGCTCCAACCATATACTTTGTCACATTTTCAATTCCTTTTGTGTGAAAATATACTTCAAATTTTGATAGTCTGTGTATATATCACATTTTTTCACATAAAGATAGTGCCTCCATATCTTCAGAGAAAAAATGACTACAACCAGCTCCAGATCATGCGTTGGATAGTTCTGATCATGATCCTTCAACTGTCGAGATGTATAAGCAATGACTTTTTCATTTTCCATGAGGATGCACCCAATAACATTGAGAGATACATGCCTAAAAATAACGAATCCTTGTCCACTTGAGGGCATATTTAACATGGGTTCAATAACCAATCTCTTCTTCAGCTCTTGGAAACTTTCCTCACACTACATTGTCTTGAGAAACTTGACCCCTTTAGAGTTAACATGTTTAATGGATTAGAATGTAATGAATTTTTTTTCACAAACCTCCTATAATATCCTGCCATTCCAAGGAAACTTCAGATCTCAGTTATTATTGTAGGATGAGGCCACTTCTCTACAGATGTTTTCTTTTCAGGGTCAAATATGATTCCATCATTGGTAACAATGTTCCCCAAGAAAGAAACTTCTTGTAACCAGAATTCACATTTACTGAACATTCCAAAAATCCTCTCCTTCCATAGAGTGTGCAAAATATCCCTTAGATGATCTTCATGGTCCTCAAAACTTTTTGAATATATCAGAATATCATCAATAAATACTACCATAAAGTTTTGAAGGTAGTCCTTAAAGACTCTATTCATCATATTAATAAAAATATCTGGTGACTTAGTCAGTCCGAAGGGAATAACAACAAACTCATAATGCCTATATTGTGATCTGAAGGCATTTTTTGGAATATCTTCTTTCTTCACCCTCAATTGATGATAACCATATCGAAGATCAATCTTATAGAAGAATTGACCCACATGAAGTTGGTCAATTAAGTTATCAATTCTTGTAAGAGGGTTTTTTTCACTGCGATCCCATTCGGTTCTATATAATCAATGCATAGCCGCATCGATCCATCCTTCCTCTTCACAAAGAGAACTGATGCTCCCCAAAGATACACACATGGTCAGATAATCCCATTATCTAAAAGATCTTGGATTTGTTTATTTAATTCATATAGCTCTAGATTTTCCATCCTATACGGGGTCTTTGATTTTTGATGAGATCCAGGTACGAGTTCAATAGAGAACTCTACTTCCATTTATGGGGGAGGTCTAGACAACTCCTCAATAAATACATCGACATATTCCTAGACGATGGGGACAATTTCTATCCTTAAACTCTCATCTCATTCTACTTCTTCACCGATCAACTCCATAAAGAAGGATATAAGGGGTTCTTCTAGACAAGGATCGGGTTGATATATCTCTCCTTGGAAGATAAATGTAGGTTTTCGATTCATGACTACTAGGATTTACTTGCTCTTACATTTTATCTTAGCATTATTCTTTGAGATCCATTCCATCCCTAGTATAATGTCGAATTCCAGCATAGGAATGACTACTATATTTACGATATGATTATGCTCACTAAAGTAAATAATAGAGTTTCTAAACACTGATGATGCTTGGATAATCCTGTATAGAGTCTTGACTGATAACTTTACTTTTATAAAATCAAGGGTTGATTCTAAATTCTTTGCAAACATGGAGGAAATAAAGGAATGCGTAGAACCATAATCAAACGAAGTACTTTCTAGCTTGGAGAGGACAACAAGAGTTCCTGCTACCATATCATTCGGAGCTTCAACTTCCACTGTCGTGATAGGAAAAGCATAACCTTTCTCCCTTGGACTTTTCTAAGGCTGATGGTGGTTCCCCTCACTACCCTCGGATTTGGACAGTGATTGGAAATGTTCCCACGTTTTCCATAATTAAATCACAAGACATATGGTAGGGAATGCACGATCATCCCATTTTCATTAGTATTTGGATGTTGAGGTTTCACCTCACTATGACAATTCCTTGCAATATGTCCATATCTTCCACACTTGTAGCATTTCCCGCTCCCGAGAAGGCACTTCCCTGAATGCTTCTTCCCATATTTATTACACATGGAATGTTGCACTTGCTTGCCTCTTCTTCCCTAAACAATGTCCTCCCTAATCTGGGCACCATCGATCTCTTCTTGTCATTTGATTTATGAGACCACTATGTCTCACCAAATTCTAGATCGACTTTCATCGCACTCCTCATGATCTCCCCATAGCTTCCATATTCTAGGTTGGTTACATTCTTCTACAGATGAGGTCACATTCCACCAAAGAATATATAAACCTTACCATTTAGATCTATGACAAAGATAGTTGTATAACGTGAAAGGCTTGTGAAGTTTATCTCATAGCTTCCCACAGATTCATTGTCCTTCTGCTTCAGCTCGAGAAACTCATTCTCTATTGTTGTTCTCATGGAACAAGGGAAATACTTACTAGAGAAGATCCCTTTGAACTCTTCCCACTCTGTATCTTCATCCTAAACTCTTTTCCATGTTTTTTTAATCAGTTCCCACCACTGATCATCATTTCTTTCTAAGCGATAGACAGCCAGGGTGACCTTCTCTTTCTCTGAACAGCGGATCATAGAAAAGATCTTCTCGATGGAGCTGATCCACTACATAGCAATCAATGGGTCAATCGATCCACTTAAGGTTGGTGGTCGTTGATGCATATAAGACTAAATAGAATGTTGTTTCTTTCACAGTGATATCGGTCTCTCAGCTTGATTCAGGTTATTTACCATAACTTGAGTCACTTAGTTCATCATTCGCATGAATTTTTCCATTATGGATTCTATCATAAGGCCATAAATGCATGGTCCATTGTGGTAACCATTTGGACGGTTCCTCCTATTTCCCACCATTTTCTAAAAGAGTAAAACCTTAGTGATAATATTATTTCATTTAATAATCTTTTAACTATAAAGGATTTTATGTCTTAAAACATAATGCTTAAACAATTACATTTCTCTATTATTCCTTCATAATGATTCATAAAAAACATTCAATTTACCAAACATATCCCCTGGGAGTGTCATAAATATGAGTGAATCAAGGCCCATTGTTGTGTACCGGTTCCCATTCAAGTCTATCTCAAAGGTGTGTTTTCGGGTTTTACCCCTATGCACATCTGTGCCAGAGCCACCTCTACCTGCTTGTATCCAGATAGGGATGTATTTTCTTGATAAACCACTTACTCAATACTCACTAAAATACCAGGAAAATTTTCTATATTTAAACCTTTATATAGGGTTATTCCTAAAGTTTTAATATCCTAGTTTCTATATATAACTAAACTATCCTTTGATACCAAATATGGAATCCTTCCTTTTTATTACATAACTTTTCATTACATTTCATAAACAGAGGATATTTAAAGTCTACAGTCTTAGAAACCAGGAACATAATACATGAAAACAATATAAAAAATTCTTATAAACCACATGTAAGGATTCATCATAGGTTCATACTTTGTACAATTACTGCATTTCATAACCTGGAGACATACATCAAAGGAAAGGGTGAGTAGAAGGCCCAGTAAGGGGTAAACAAGGGGATCCGTTTACTTGTGATATCATTAAGAACTTGATGAAAAATATGATGACATGAGAAATGGAAGAAGAGTCATATAATAATAACAAGAACATGAATCATAACTTGAATATGTGGATACAGAATTTCATTTAGACATTCATCAACATATCACAAATTTTTATTCTCGAGGTTTCATAAATATTACCATGGTTATTTTCCAAGGTATCATGAAACTTGTCATATCTATAGATTAAATATTTACCCAATGCATTGGTGAACTATCATAGAACACCATTATATTTCTTTAATTTCATGTGATCAACATTGATCATAATCAAAACTTTCATAAATAACCCATGGAGAATAAAAGAAATGGGTTTCATTTCACGATCGTGGCGTTTTAAAAGTTCCTAAAAAATATAGATCATTATGTCATTTATAACCCATGGAAAGGGAGTGAGGGTTATATGTATGTTGATTCCAGAATCAAATATATCATATTTATATATTTATGAACACCCAAAGAAAAGAAATAGGTCTGGGTATTCACATAAATAAAACAAGAGAATTTCTAGAGAGAAAAAGATAGATATTTTGAGGCGAAATTTCTGCAGCACAACAGCTATATAACATGGTTTTAGAAACATTGAGAAGATAGGGGAAAGGGTAAAAAACTCATAAATAATTCATAATACATTATTATTACATAATAATATCATGGTATGGATATTTTAATGACACAACACATGAAAATGAAACATGAAAGAAAATAGAAGATGTCATTTCTTTTACCAGAAATTCGGCAGCCTAACGACGTCACTTAAAAATAAAGAAAACAAATTGATGAGAGTAGAAAGGGTCTATAAACAATTATAAATGAAATGGATAGTAATGAGAACATATAAAAACAAACCCTCAAAAAATGAAATGGTAACTAGAAGACACAACATAAAGGAAGTCATGGCTTAGAAGAGGAGGGTGAAAGATCCCTTTATCTTGAAGAGTAACTTCGAAATCTTGAAGGTAGGGACCATGGGGGGCTTGAGGGAACCTTAAGAGGACTACTTGGATGGTAAAGAGACTATTACTTAGTAGGGGTTATTTGGAAATTAAAATAATGAGTTAATGGTTTGGTATTTATAGGATAAGTGAGGGGAAAAGTCATTAATTTCCAAAGAACACCTCATCAGTGGTATTGGAAAAAACATGGTCTTTCCCATGATATTTTCCCATGGTATTGGCCACCTGGGACACCTAATAGCATATATTACTATTAGTAAGTCGAGCAGAATGATTACATAATTATTACATCCTTAATGATGTCATTAAACACCTGAAACTCAAAACTATATTTGCACTTTTCACCGAAAATTCAACTATTTCATAAAAATTGCAAAAATTCACCTTCACCTAATATTGATGCTATGATATCCGAAGTGAAATCCATTTTATGAAAATAATTTTCTAAATATTTTTAATTTAATTCTTAAATAAAAACACTATTAAAACTAAAGAAAACACATACTTAACAAATAATTTCTGAAACAGTTATTTACTTATTTTATTGAATCACATTACCTAATAAAGGTGACTAAAATATAATAATACACAATTAAGTGAGATTAAGATTCCCTTTGGTCACATTTCTATTAATAAGCATAAAATTACTATTCATAATTTTCCATTCACCAAAATTTAAGTCGATCTAATTAGACTCTAAATTTCCTACAGAACACAACAGTAGAATACCATCTTTTGAAAATCATTTCACATTATTAAGGTTTACATAAATATTTAAATTATCATTTTTTCCAAAACATTCATCAATTATATACATACTATATTTATCTGGACATTTTAAATTCACGATCATTTCCATATGATGAAATAACAATTTTATTTATATCAAAGGATTACACAAAGAAGCTAAGGTCTCGTTACATAGCCCCTTATAATACCAGCTTAAGACCTAAGTGTAAGGTTTGCTATGGTGGCAGATTTTTGGGGTGACTCGGCCAATATTATAACGACCCATAATTTACATACATTGTTAATACTTAAAAATTGAAGCATACTTACTACAACATATAACAAAACCACGAAAGGACCGTATAGGTATAGTGTCTTTAGAAACTGGGAAACATAAACAACTGGTTCATAAAACGTCTACACGGTCTCCCATTTATTTCATCATATCAATAGTCCCTTTTGGAATATCTTACTTAATAATCTTCTTCCTTACTTGGGGGAAGAAAACATACAAAAGGGTGAGATAAAATGCTCAGTAAGGGTAAACAAAAGAAATATCAATCACATCATATACATAAGCACATAACTTTTGGAAATCTTAACCTGCAAAAGAGATCATAATTTCATAACATGGGATAAATCATAGTAGTGAAATGTAGTCCCAATAATCATAACTTAAAACATGAAACTTTGTGGCATACACACATAATCATAGAGAATTATTTCTTATTAGTCAAGACTCATTGCCAAGACTATCTTGGTGGACAAAGTCCATTTCTGAACCGAGTTACCCTCGTTTCAGTCCTGCTTCACTGAACCGGTATAACCTACCGTTCCAGCCATGTCTATCTCATGAGATATAAAATATTTACCCAATTCATTGGATGGAGATATAGGTCCCACCCATCTCATAATTATACCATTATTATGTGTGCCACAAAATCAGAAAACATACATCATAGCATAACCCATGTAATAAAAATGGGAATCTTAAACATCGTGACATCATAAAACAATTCATATAAGATAAAGGAATTCATAAAAATATAATTCCATCACAACATAATAAAATCAATGTAATAATAGGGATATAAATAGAACCCTTTATTATCTTATATGGAAAATAATTTTGATAAAACACTTGAACTCCATTCTTGAGGAAAATATCCTTTTTGCTTCAAAAACACTTTTCCTTTCATAACATGTCATACAATTCTAAAATAAAAGAAGTCGATTAAAAATAAAATTGAAAACTTGTAAAGGACGCTTCTTGAATATAATTTTCTAATAATCCATTCATTCCGTATAAGTAAAAAATAACATTCTTCTCGTACATTTGTCGGAAAAGTTAAAAAGTACCTCATACGAAAAACGACAAAAGATTACTTTCATATCTTTTACTAAAAACTAACCGAAGGGTAAAATTGGATTTATAAAAAATTTTAGGTGGATGGAAATAATATTACATATTGAGGAAACATGGATGTGGATGATAAAATACACCCCAGTAAATTTCAAAGTATAAACAATCTCGGATAAAAATGAGATTGTGATATTTCCCTTACCTTAGGTCCGATATGCTTTGTACGTGTCCGAACCTCATGTATAATGATTTAAATAATGTTATTGACTTATTCCAAAATCATAATTATTTTTATGATATCATATTTGGTCATATTCTTAGCTTCTTAGTAGTAATATTTCATTGCTACTTGTTATTCGGGTGTTTATAACTTTTTGTTCTTATGCGTGTTTTGTCGAATAAATTCTTATTCTTCTATTTAGATAATAGATAAATAATTTCCAGAATGGTATTAGTGTAATATATATCATATTAATTCATTAAATTCATTTATATAATCATTATGAAATGAAGATCATGTAGAACGAGTCGCATCACATCGTGGAGACAGTATTCCGTACGTACGCACGAGTGATGATATCGTTCCTATGATCGTGGAATTGTATTGGAGTGTATGTATACTATTTAATAATTAGTATCACTTTATAATAGTCATATAGAGTCATTATTTACACCATTATACCCATCCAAGTAAGGTGGTGGTGGAAAATAGATTACACCACGGCGTGGAGACGGTATTCCGTACGTACGCACGTGCGGTGATTTCTTTTTCCGTAGGATGGATAGATGGTGAAATAGGGTTGTTTCATACTTATAATAAAGTATCATTATATGAGTGATACTGATGTTATTACTTCATAAAGAAACAACTAAAGAAGAAGAAGTGGAAGAAGAAATAAAGATGAAAGAATCGGAAACGGACATTACCTCTTCTTTGAAGTGCTTCTTTGAGACCTTCTTTTAGGGCACTAAAATTGGTCTTTGAAGAAGACCAGGACCTCTAAGATGTCTCTAAGGAAGTGCATAGGAGAAAGTGGCAGCGGTTGGCCGAGCTTGAAGGCTCAAATTGGTGTGAGGAAGAGAGGGAGGAGGTGCCCTTTTATAAGGGAGGAGAGGGGCACCTTTGGAATAACTAAATATATTATTTTATTATAAAGTCAAGTTCGGTTTTAAATAGCTCTAAATTTCTTTCTTTTGAAGCTAAGGTGGGGATGGGTCGAAATACTCTCATCCAATAGAATTTAGACAAGTTTAGGTTCCTATTTTAACCTTATCATTTAGATTTAACATTAAGTTAAATAATTTTACTTTTACCGTGTCTTCTTGTGTTCTTATACTATAAGGTTAATAAACTTACTATAAGCAGAAAAACGAACCCCAAGTTGTTTATTATTAATATACATAACCTTATATAAGTCATTTGGCCGAACCTTATATTTTTAGGAATAATATAACAATTACTAATATAATATTTTTTTTGAAAACTATTTTATGTCAATTTTGACACTATTTAGTAATTAATTTTTGTGAAACTCATAACAGAATGATTAGTTCGTAAAAAGTTAATTAAATCAATACTAACATGTCATATGAATCTAAAAAATTAGTGGAAATCATAAAAAGTGTCAAATTACATTTATTGTGGTATTTATAACATCAATTATGTCAATATTTCATTAATAAGCTAAATACTGCATCATCTTTGTGTCATAAATAAATTAAATTATTTAATGTCTAAAAATTACAAATAAAATACCATTATGTAGGAAATCTTTTTATATTTATAATGAATATTTATAGTCTAATTTATCTTATGTATAACCCCATATTAAAAATTATTTAGTTATTAAACATATATTTTAACTATTTTAACCCTTCTTTAAATAAATTAATAATAAATGTCCTAGTCTAATCCAAGTGGGCCTAAATGGTCATATTTTATTTCTAAGTTTGTTTTTGGTCGAATTATATTTTTCCAATAGAATTAAGACATGTGTTAGGGTAATAATAATATCATTTTTACCCTTAATTACTCTATTTACTTTTAACCGTGGTAAAAAAAAGTAAAAAGTTACTATTCACCAAAAAATTATTTTCATCTCATTGATCCACATTTTACTTAATGACATCAACCGTGTCTGTCGGATTTTTTAAATTCCACTCACAAAAGCGGTAAAATTAAGTTTTATGAAAAATTCAGTTTTTTAACTACCACTTAGTGGTTTCACTATTAATCAAAAATTGAAAGTTTTCAGAAAAATACCAAAATTTCACCCTAGGCTAATTTCGATATTCCAAATCCAGAAATGAAGTCCATTTTGAAAAATAAAATTTATAAAATTTAAAAAAGTTGTTATTACTATTCATAACGGCTAGTTTTAATAATATTTTAATAACATATCGTTGTTTAGTGAAACTCGGTATTGAGTACGACGCAAGCTATCGAGGAAGGTCGTGATTTCGTGTAAAGAAAGCCAAGAAAGTGTTGTGTGTAGAAAAATATTCCTTTGATGATTTATATAATATGAAAGTTTCGGGTGTTACATTCTACCCCCCTTAAAATGAATTTCACCCTCGAAATTCATCACTTTGTAACAAACAGATGGGGATACCTCTCCCTCATCATATTCTCAAGATCCCATGTTGCTTCTTCTAATTGGTGGTTCCTCCATAAAACTTTCACAAATCGAGTGGTCTTGTTTTGTAGGACTTTTTCGCTATGATCAAGAATCTCTCTCGGTTGTTCTTCCTAAGAAAGATCTTGCTCTAGCGGTACAACTTCTGAGCTGAGTACATGTGAAGGATCAGGTATGTACTTTCTCAGGAGAGATACATGGAACACATCGTGAACATGAGAGAGATTCGGTGGAAGTTCCAATCAGTAAGCTACCTTCCCAACATGATCCAGTATTTCGAATGGACCGATATATCTAGGGCTCAACTTCCCCTTATTTCCAAATCTCATAACCCTCTTCCAGGGAGATATTCGTAAGAACACTTTATCACCCACTTCAAATTCTAGGTCTTTTCTTCAGTTGACGGCATAAATTTTCTGTCGACTCTGAGCTGCTCTTATGTGTTGTTGAATAGATCCGACCTTTTCTGCCATTTCATTAACAAGATCAGGCCCTAATAGCTTTCTTTCCCAAACTTCATCCCAGCAAGTTGGAGTCCTGCATTTCTTTCCATAGAGAGCTTCATAAGGATCCATCTGAATACTGGAGTGAAAGCTATTATTATAAGAAAATTCCACCAATGGTAGATGTTGATACCAACCACATTTGAAATCCATAGAGCAAGATATCAACATATCATCTAGGTTTTGAATTGTTCTCTCAGACTGACCGTCTGTCTGAGGATGATAAGCAGTGCTGAAACTCAACTCTGTATCCAGAGTATGCTGAAGACTTCGCCATAACATCGAGGTAAATCTCGGATCCCGACGAGATATAATATAAAGTGGTACTCCATGCAATCTTACCACTTCCTTTACATATATCCTGGCAAGCTGATCCAGAGAGAAATCCTCTCTAATAGAAATGAAGTGTGCAGACTTTGTAAGACGATCAACTATGACCCAGATAGCATTATTGCCTTTGGATGTTTTAGGAAGTCCTGTGACAAAGTCCATAGTGATGTTTTCCCATTTCCATTCGGGTATAGGTAATGGTTGTAACATCTATTTAGACTTTTGTCTCTCAGCTTTAACTTGCTGACAAACCAAGCATCGAGAGACATATTCAGCAACATCTCTTTTCATTCCATCCCACCATAAGTACTCCATCAGGTCCCTATACATCTTCATGCTTCCAGGATGAATAGAGAATGAAGAACTATGAGCCTCATCCAACAGCTCCTTCTTTAATTCGGGGATGGGAGGAACACAAACCCGATTCCTGAACTTTATTATCCCATCACAATCAAGGTTGAATTCAGGAACATTTCTCACCTTCTTTTATAACTCAACATCTTCTTTCTGTGCCTCTTTAATCTTTACATGTATAGATGGTTGAACATTCATTTGAGAAAGATAAGATTTTTCCCCTTTCATTATAATTCCAAGATCCAACCTTTGTAAATCCATAAAAATTGGATCTTTTGTGATCCTCATCATGGATAAACTAGCATGGTTTTTTCGAATTAATGCATCTGCCACCTTGTTTGTTTGCCCAGGGTGGTAATGAATTGAGTAGTCGTAATCCTTAATCAGCTCCAACCATCTTCTTTGGCGCATATTCACCTCCATTTGTGTGAAAATATACTTTAAACTTTTATGATCGGTATAAATATCACACCTTTCTCCATAAAGGTAATGCCTCCAAATCTTTAATGCAAAGATTACCGCAGCTAACTCTAAATCATGAGTTGGGTAATTTTTCTCAAGTATTTTCAACAGTCGTGATGCATAAGCTATCACCATATCATTTTTCATAAGAACACACCCCAATCCCTTCTTGGATGCATCACTATAGATCACAAACCTTTCTCCACTACAAGGTAGTGTGAGCACAGGTGCACTGGATAACCTTCTTTTCAACTCCTTGAAATTCTCTTCACATTCCTCCCTCCAAACAAACTTAACTCCTTTCCGAGTCAACTTGGTGAGTGGATTAGATAATCGTGAAAAATCATTCACAAAATGTCGATAATATCCAGCCAAACCAAGAAAACTTCGGATCTCAGTTACTGTTGTTGGTCTCGACCATCTTTCGATAACCTCTATTTTTGCTGGATCCACAGATATCCACTCTTTTGAGATTATGTGACCCAAAAATGCAACTTTTTGAAGCCAAAATTCACACTTGGTAAATTTGGCATAAAGCTTCTCCTTTCTCAGGGTCTTCAATATAATTCTCAAGTGATCTTCATGTTCTTCCTTGCTCTTTGAATAGACAAGAATATCATCTATAAAGACTACCAAAAACTGATCAAGATAGTCTCTAAAGACTCTATTCATCAGATCCATGAAGATAGAAAGGGAATTAGTAAGACCAAATGACATCACTATAAATTCATAGTGTCCATACCTTGTACGGAAAGTCGTCTTTCGTATATCCTCCCTTTTGACCCTTAATTGATGATACCCTGAATGAAGATCAATCTTGGAAAAGTATTGATCTCCTTGTAGTTGGTCAAATAGGACATCAATGCGCGGGAGAGGATATTTGTTCTTTATAGTGATCTTGTTAAGTTCTCGATAATCAATGCAGAGTCTCATTGATCCATCTTTCTTGTTAGCAAATAGAACAGGTGCTCCCCACGGTGACGCACTAGGGCATATGAATCCCTTATCAAGATTCTCTTGGAGTGACTTCTTCAATTCCTACAACTCAATTGGGGCCATTCTATAAGGTGTCTTTGAAATAGGCAAAGCACCTGGTACGAGTTCTATTGAAAAATCAACTTCACGATTCGGTGGAAGACCCGGTAATTCATCCGGAAAGACATCATCAAACTCCCGTACAATGGAAATATTCATAATTGTGAGTTTCTCACCAACCATTTGAGATAAAAAACCTTCATTTAGTGGAATCAAGACCCATAAGATGGAAGGAATTTCCACTGAAAGGTTATGTTCATCCTTGAATTGATAGACGATCATAGATTGATCTGGAATATGAAATGTGACTTCCCTTCTTTGGCAATTGATATGAGCTCCATGTAGATAAAGCCAATCCATTCCAAGAATCACATCAAATTCCACTATAGGAAGGATCACAAGATTTGCAGGAAGAACTTTCCCACAAACTTCAATCGGAGAAGAATTATAAACTTTTGATGCGACCGTTGTGCCATTAGGTGTTGTCACAGCTAACTCAACATCTAATTGTTGAGGTAATACGGTGATACCCTTAGAAAATTCTTCAGAAATAAAGGACTGGGTGGATCCAGAATCAAATAAAACATTTTCTACTTTAGAGTGGATGGTAAGGGTACCTTTCACCACATCGTTATCGTACTCTACATCGCTGATAGAAATTACATGTGACTTTCCTTTGTCTTTAGCCTTAAGAGTTTGTTGACGTCGACCATCATCATCAACCCCTGGATTAGGGCATTGATTGGCATAATTCACCATCTCCTTGCACTTGAAACATTGAAGTGTATTAGGTTCATTCTGTGCATCCTTTCCTTTTTTTGTATCATTAGACATCTTCTTCCCATCATTACGGCATTCAAATTCTCGATGAACTTTCTTTCCACATTTGAAACATTTACTTGTCCCTTTAAGACAAATACCTCCATGTTTCTTTCCACACTTTGAGCATAAGGGAAAGCTCATCTTCTTTTCAGTGTGCTCTTTAGATTTTCCTTTGAATTCCATTTTCCTCTTCTTATAAAACCCATATGACTGATGGGTTACTCCAATCTCCATCTCAACTTTGAGAGCACATCGAACAATTTCCTCGTAGCTATTGAAGTCCCTTATGGCTAACGCCTTTCGAAGACTTGGTTTTAAGCCACTGAAGAATCGATCGATCTTACTCTCAGGTTGTAGAATAATACCAGAAGCGTACCTTGCAAGTCTTGTAAAATTTTCTTCATAGGTACCAACAGATTCATCATCCTTTTTCTTCAGTTCAAGAAACTCTTTCTCCATCTTTGTTTGGAAAATACAGGGATGTACTTATTGAAAAATAAGTTCTTGAACTCGTCCCATTCCATGGACTCAATTTCATTCCTTTGCCTCGTATTCTTAATAATATTCCACCATTGATCAGCATCACCTTCCAAACGATACACTGCTAAGATGACTTTATCATATTCTGAACATTGAAGAACTGAAAATATCTTTTTAGTAGTACTAATCCATTGTTCAGAAACTAATGGATCAGTAGACCCGCTGAAAGAAGGTGGACGCTGCCTCATGAAGGATTCAACAGAATTTTTCTCCTTCCTTTGCTCGTTTGGAAGTCCTGCATGATTCATAGCTTGAGAAAGTTGTGTGATCATGGATACAAGATTTTTCATTCCATCTCCCATAACGTTTGGTTGCTCAGGGGGACAATCATTGCATTTCCCGTCGCATTCCGCATTAACATGATTATTTCTGGTTCCAGCCATTGACTAAAACCAAGAAGAATAGTGTGAGAAACAATAATTATAATAGGAAAACCACATAATCAAGAATAATATTTCACACTTAAGGTCTTATCCTAGGTTATTCATGGCCATTTCTAAAACACTAAGATTGTATTCTATGCTTAGACTTATCCTTATGGTTCTTACTAAGGCTTTCACATCCTAGTTTCTAAAGGTTGACTATACCTTTCCTCTGATACCAACTATAACGACCCATAATTTACATACATTGTCAGTAATTCAAAATTGAAGCATACTTATTACAACATATAAAAAACCACGAAATGACCGTATAGGTATAGTGTCTTTAGAAACTGGGAAACACGAACAACTGGTTTATAAAACGTCTACACTGTCTCCCATTTATTTCATCATATCTATAGTACCTTTTGGCATATCTTACTTAATAATCTTCTTCCTGGCCCGGGGAAAGAAAACATACAAAAGGGTGAGCTCAAATGCTCAGTAAGGGTAAAAAAAAAGAAATATCAATCACATCATATACATAAGCACATAACTTTTGGAAATCTTAACCTGCAAAAGAGATCATAATTTCATAACATGGGATAAATCATAGTAGTGAAATGTAGTCCCAATAATCCTAAATTATTACATGAAACTTTGTGGCATACACACATAATCATATAGAATCATTTCTTATTAGTCAAGACTCATTGCCAAGACTATCTTAGTGGACAAAGTCCATTTCTGAACCGAGTTACCCTTGTTTCAGTCCTGCTTCACTGAACCGGTATAACCTACCGTTCCATCCGTGTCTATATCATGAGATATAAAATCTTTACCCAATGCATTGTAGGGAGATATAGGTACCACCCATCTCATAATGATACCATTATTATGTGTGCCACAAAATCAGATACCATACATCATAGCATAACCCATGTAATAAAAATGGGAATCTTAAACATCGTGACATCATAAAAAAATTCATATAAGATAAAGAAATTCATAAAAATATAATTCCATCACAACATAATAAAATCAATGTAATAATAGGGATAGAAATAGAACCCTTTATTATCTTAGATGGAAAATAATTTTGATAAAACACTTGAACTCCATTCTTGAGTCAAATATCCTTTCTGCTTCAAAAACACTTTTCCATTCATAACATTTCATACAATTCTGAACTAAAAGAAGTTGATTAAAAATAAACTTGAAAACTTGTAAAGGAAGCTTTTTGAAAATAATGTTTTAAAAATCCATTCATGCCGTATAAGTTAAAAATAACATTCTTCTCGTACTTTTGTCGGAAAAGTTAAAAAGTACCTCGTATGAAAAACGACAAAAGATTCTTTTCATATCATTTACTAAAAACTCACCGAAGGGTAAAATTGGATTTAAAATTTTTTTAGGTGGATGGAAATAATATTAAATATTGAGGAAACATGGATGTGGATGATAAAATACACTCCAGTAAATTTCAACGTATAATCAATCTCGGATAAAAATGATATTTTAATATTTCCCTTACCTTAGGTTCGATATGCTTTGTACATGTCTGAACCTCATGTATAATGATTTAAATAATGTTATTGACTTATTCCAGAATCATACTTATTTTTATGATATCATATTTGGTCATATTCTTAGCTTCTTAGTAGTAATATTTCATTGCTACTTGTTATTCGGGTATTTATAACTTTTTGTTCTTATGCGTGTTTTGTCGAATAAATTCTTATTCTTCTCTTTAGGTTATAGATACCGCATTTCCAGAATGGTATTAGTGTAATATATATCATATTTATTCATTCAATTCATTTATATAATCATTATGAAATGAAGATCATGTAGAACGAGTCGCATCACATCGTGGAGACGGTATTCCGTACGTACGCACGAGTGATGATATCGTTCCTATGATCGTGGAATTGTATTGGAGTGTATGTATACTATTTCATAATTAGTATCACTTTATAATAGTAATATATAATCATTATTTACACAATTATACCCATCCAAGTAAGGTGGTGGTGGAAAATAGATTACACCACGGCGTGGAGACGGTATTCCGTACGTACGCACGCGTGGTGATTTATTTTTCCGTAGGATGGATAGATGGTGAAATAGGGTTGTTTCATACTTATAATAACATATCAGTATATGAGTGATAATGATGTTATTACTTCATAATGAAAAAACTAAAGAAGAAGAAGTGGAAGAAGAAATAAAGATGAAAGAATCGGTAATGGACATTACCTCTTCTTTGAAGTGCTTCTTTGAGACCTTCTTTTAGGGCACTAAAATTGGTCTTTGAAGAAGACCAGGACCTCTAGGATGTCTCTAATGAAGTGGAGAGGTGAAAGTGGCAGGGTTTTTCCGAGCTTGAAGGCTCAATGTGGTGTGAGGAAGAGAGGGAGGAGGTGCCCTTTTATAAGGGAGGAGAGGGGCACCTTTGGAATAACTACAAATATTATTTTATTATAAAGTCATGTTGGGTTTTAAATAGCTCCAAATTGATTTATTTAGAAGATAATGTGGGTATGGGTCGAAATAATCTCATAAAATAGAATTTAGACAAGTTTAGGTTCCTATTTTAACCTTATCATTTAGATTTATCATTAAGTTAAATAATTTTACTTTTACCGTGTCTTCTTGTGTACTTATACTATAAGGTTAATAAACTTACTATAAGCAGCCAAACGAACCCCAAGTTGTTTATTATAAATATATATATCCTTATCTAAGTAATTTGGACGAACCTTAGATTTTTAGGGATAAAATAACAATTACTAATATAATATTTGTTTTAAAAACTATTTTATGTAAATTTTGACACTATTTAGTAATAAATTTTTGTGAAAATCATAACAGAATGATTAGTTCAAAAAAAGTTAATTAAATTAATACTAACATGTCATATTAATCTATAAAATTATTTTAATTCATAAAAAGTGTCAAATTACATTTATTGTGGTGTTTATAACATCAATTATGTCAATATTTCATTAATAAGTTAATTACTCCATTATCTTTGTGTCATAAATAAATTAAATTATTTAATGTCTAAAAATTACAAATAAAATACAATTATGTAGGAAACCGTTTTAGATTTCTAATGAATATTTATAATAGAATTTATCTTATGTATAACCCCATATTAAAAATGTTTTAGTTATTAAACTTAGATTTTAACTATTTTAACCCTTCTTTAAATAAATTAATAATAAATGTTCTAATCTAATCCAAGTGGTCCTAAATGGTCATATTTTATTTCTAAGTTTTTTTTTGGTTGAATTAAACTTGTCCAATAAAATTAGGACATGTGTTAAGGTAATAATAATAACATACCCTTAATTACTCAATTTACTTTTAACTGTGGTAAAAAAAGTAAAAAGTTACTATTCAGCAAAAAATTATTTCCATCTCATTGAACCATATTTTACTTACTGACATCGACCGTGTCTGTCGGATTTTTGAAATTTCACTCACAGAAGCGGTAAAATTATGTTTTATGAAAAATTCAGTTTTTTAACTACCACTTAGTGGTTTCACTATTCATCAAAAATTGAAAGTTTTCAGAAAAATATCAAAATTTCACCCTAGGCTAATTTCGATACTCCAAATCCAAAAATGAAGTCCATTTTGAAAAATAAAATTTATAAAATTTCAAAAATTAGTTATTACTATTCATAACGACTAGTTTTAATAATATTTTAATAGCATATCGTTGTTTAGTGAAACTCGGTATTGCGTACGACGCAAGCTATCGAGGAATATCGGGATTTCGTGTAAAGAAAGCCAAGCAATTGTTGTGTGTAGAAAAAGATTCATTTGATGATTTATATAACATGAAATTCTCAGGTGTTACAAATATTGCTCGAGTAGTGACCTCTATCACCTTGAACTTCTCTCATAGGTGATTTCGTTCAAGCTTCAGATGTTGGAGTTCAGCTTGGGATTGGTCCAGAGCAAAGCCCAATGGTGCTACCTCCTTCCCATGTTCCATTAGATGGGATTCAAACAACCCGATTTTATTGGATGAGGCCATTAAATCTTCTTTCTATATTAATTATCCAAGATCACTTCTATTTATAAACAGAAATTGTAACGTTAAGAGTTTATCTTCTAATGTTCATATAACAGTCAAAACCCAACTATCTCATTTAATTTTACTCACTTTTTTAATTAATGAATATAGTTTCGTTGAGTATAAAATAAATTAACACAAAAAAATTAGGAAACAAAAAAATTATTCAAAATTTCATGTCTTTACATTCTTGGTGAACAAAATTAGGGCCACCCAAGGACAAACACTGGTCCGGATGAATCCCTTCCCCTGCAAGTCATCAGGTTATACCTGCAGCTCACAAAGCATTGTGGGAACCATCTAATATGTTGATGTAGATATTGGTGTCGTGTTGGGGTAAAAGTTAATGCAAAATTCCACCTCTATGCATGGAGGTAGACTTGAAACATCATCTTAGAAGACATCTCTGTACTAGTCCACCACTACAGGATAGCTTTGACTCTCCACATCAACCGCTCTAAGGGTATGGATTTCCCACTGATTAGTGATCAACTGCACTCTCCTTCGGGTAAGTCCATCCTTTGCTGAAAAGGATCCCTCCTCACTGGTGAAGGTAAACCTAGTCCCATTAGTGTGGACACAACACACCTTATGCCTAATAAAGTCAATCTGAGCATTGACTGTAGATAACCATTCCATACCCAAGATGACATTGTAAGGCCTCGACGTCACTACTAGGAGATCCCAACCAGACCTCTCGCCTCCAAGAGTAAGCTCACACTGTCGGTAGTAGTGTGTAAATGTCTAATCCTTTCCTGTATGAGTCTCTAGCTGTAAGGATCAAGTCAAAGGATCCACCGAAATCTCCGAGCTCCAAATGAGGGCAGTGGAAATAAAAGAATTACTGGCACCCATGTCTATATGTACTGCAGCTATGGAGGAGTAGACATATATCATACTTGGTATCATCTCTGGAGTGCCATGGTCATAGGCCTCAGCTGCCTAGATCTAAGATCACCTCTATCCACCTACTCATAGTGGTTGGGTGGACCACCTGGTGGTGGTGGAGGTAACACCTTGAATCGTCTCCCACCGCCGGCTGCACAGCCAGCTCCTCTGCCACGTCTGACTGATCCCTATAGACCTCTATGATCGAACCTCTATCTCTGCCTGTAAGTTCCTTCGATCGTATTTTGTTCATCCATAAGGTGGGTAGGGCAGTCACGAGCCCTATGACCCTGCCTTCCGCATGCATAACACTGTCTACTCCTCGCATGATTGGCTCTGTTTTCGGTGCCCTGCACAGCTTACCCTGAATCCTGTGGTCATCCTCCTATAGGTCTGGTTCTCTTTGACCTCTATGTCATCTATCTACATCCAGATATAAAAGACTCTACTACGTGATTCTTGTTGGTGGGTCACGCTGGTGGTGACTACTCATTAAGAAAACCCTCCAATAAGTGGGATGGCTCTAACACCCCTGCCTGCGTCGGGATGCCAAGAGAAATCATTGAAGCCCTGATCTCCTGCCTGAGTCCCTGAATGAAGCTCTGGGCCCCAAATATTGGGTCCTAAACCATATCAGTGGAGTATCTTGAGAGGTCAGTGAACCTTTCTGATTACCGGGCCACAGTCACGGTGCCCTACTACAGATGAAGAAGCTCTCATATGCGCACTGCACGAAGTGTTTCTTGGACAAAATCTGCCCAAAATAGGCTCTGAAAGTCTGCCCAGAGATGTGTCACCTCATCATGATCCTAGGGAAACAAGCTCCACCATCTTCTTGATGCTTCCTATAGAAGAATACTGGAAAGGAACACCATGAGATCAGCTGGTGTCCCTACCAGTCAGAAGACTCTCACCATGGCCTCCAGCCAATCCTCAGCCTCATGTGGGTCTATCTCACCCCTATGCTGGGTGTTCTCTGGCGCTGTAACTCATGCAATGTGCTCAAGTGGCATGCACCATCTATTGTTGGGGCTGGTGGCATCGGTGGTCCAATGGGTAATGGTACCCCTGATGCCTTTTCTGGTGCCTCTACTGATAAAGGGCCCTACATTGAGGCCTCATCGCTCGGTGGGATATCATCACGTAATATACCCAGAACCCAAGCTGGCTCTCTATGTAAAGGAATCCTTAAAAGAAATAGGTACGCCACCATCAATAAGTTATAAATGGTGAGATGACTCAAAAATATTACAAAGAAATTTTTTTGAAACACAAATGCAATCATTGTTTTTGTGCACTGAGTCAAAAATCAAAAGTTAGGGTCCTAGTGTATGGATATGTCAACCACCACACAAAAACGGCCTCCCTAAACTGATCAGAAAACTCACTAAACATAACATTATTTCTGTTAAAAAGATCAGAGTCCAATGATCTATGGTATAACCGACTCCCCTGATTCCAATTTGTCATGACCCATCCCCTGGGGACCGTGCCGTGACTACCCCAAGCCTGAGTTCCATAGGCCAGGGGCTGGTGACTAGCACCGAAAGGAATATTCTCTAAAACTGGGAAGGAATTTACTTTATATCCGGTGGACACACACAACCAAGAACACAACAAGATAGAAAAACATGTAAAATGTATAGTAAAAAGAGTGTGTATGTTAAGAAAAAGTGTCCAGAATACAAGTCCAACTGGAAAGTACAAGAAAAATGTAATGTAAAAGTTAACTGAAACAGCTCTTGAGAACTAATGCCAAGGATCCTACTTGAAGCGTAAGTACAGCTCTCGAACAACCGTCTCTACAGTTCGCCTGATCTAATTACCACCTCTGAGTTACCTCCAGTCCTGGTACTCTTGTCCTCAGTCAGCTTTGTCCATAGTCTGTAGTAAACACAACAAGGTGTGGGCGTAGCCCATGCAGGGGTGAGTATAAAGATACTCAGTAGGGACCCCAAGACCCTCAAATGTCTCAAAAAAACCAACAAAGGTTAAACCACAAGCATGAAAACTTCTGAAAACCCTACTTAGGTATATTCCCATACATATACCTAGGTTATCATGTATACCCGTCTCATTCATGAGGAAACACAAGGCCCAACTAATTATCCCAAAGATCCTATATTACACGAAGGTAACACCACAAAGGTAAGAACCACAAACGTAATTCCACACAGATGAATACCACCAAGATATCACTACAATGGTAAGTAATACAGAGGTACGTCACATAGAAGAATACCACAAAGGTATCACCGCGTAGGTAAGTACCAAGAAGGTACACCACACAGAAGATTACCACAAAGGTAAAGACTCAGGTCACATAGATATAACTTAGGTATGGTAGTAAAGATGATTACTTGTAGCTACTGATCATCTTACTCTATTAAGAGGCATACCCACGTAGGATCCTAAATCATCAGAACCACATAGGATCCAAAATCATCAAGCCCACATAGGATCGTAGTACAACAGACTCACGTAAAATACTAGATTAGTCCCACATGTATTTCCTAGAGCGGATCCATGTGCGACCCCCGAACACAGACCCAAGTAGTATCCCAAATCACAGACCCACATAGGATCCCTTTCTCATTTTACTGCCAGCCACAGGGTTCTCTCACTAAGCTCACTTGAATTTAGGAGGGTTCACTCCTCAATCCATAGTTTGATACTCCAACTTCCACTAAGTCCCACGAATACATATCCCAATGGACCTCCAAGTAATAGGGGTCTCAATGCAACAGATGGTGCGTAAATCGGACACCCGATCTGTATGTTATTGGGCTTTTAGTCCTGAGGGCCCGGTTGGATTCTGGTTCGATCCAACCCGGTCACACCCCAACTTTATGCAAAACTAAAGTGGGGTATACCAAAAATACCATCTCATTCCAAGGTTTATGGCACGAAATATGGTTCTTCAAACAGATTCTCATAGATCAAGTTATCTCTAAAAGAGCTAAAAGGGTCAAAGCTGGTTCGGGACTCGTCTGACCCAGGTCCGACCCGACCCGAGCTGGGTCTGACCCGGCCCGACCTGCTAGGTCTGGCCCGACCTACCAGTGCATCCCACGGCTAGCTGGATAGCCAGCCCTCCTCCATGACACGTTCACACGCCGCACCACCACCGGGCACCGACAGCGAGCCGACCGCCCTCCTTCGTCACCACAACCACGTGCCACAGCTCCTACACACCGGTTGCATAGATGCACACCGCGGCCTCCCCTTCGGGTGGCCGACTGTGCGTCGGACACCGCCTCTACTCCACCACGGCCGATGGGCCGTGACCCTCCACTGGTGGCGCAGTTTCCCCGCCCCCGTCTTTGTAGTGGGCTAGTGTATCGACCGCTGCTCCCGAGTCCTTTCGGTGCCAGTTGCTGATACCAATTGCAGTCCTCCTCTATTGCGATGAATGCATCAAAGACCGAAAAAGTTATGATGTTTCTGGTATATGTTTGTTTGGCCCACACCCTCCTCATTAGAGCAATATCAAGAAGCTCATGGGGAAATATTCAACATAAAATAAATTTACAAAGATCAATCAAATCACACCCCTACCTTTTTTTTGTTGGAGGAGTAGAGAGGTAGAAGATGAAGTCATTAAAGAACATCGACATTTGTTTCTTCTGCAGAGTGCTTCTGATCTGAGCACGTTGTCAGTTCCTCGTTCTTCGTTGGATAGGGTGTTCTTCGTTGGAGGAAGAGTTTATCCAAATTTCTCCGCTTTTGCAATGATTTCCCCAAGGAAATGAGGAGCCAACTCATGAAAATATCTTTAACAAATTAATTTACATTTTCACAATTAAAGTGGGAAAAAATAAACAACACAATCAATTAATTAGAGAGTTGATAGGGGTTTTCCCATTAAGATGGGTTCAGGTGGTCCCCACCACCATGAATTCAAAATGGGAGGTTTTCTAGATCAGGTGGTCCCCACCATTGAACATTAAAATGGGGGGTTTTAAAAATAAAATAAAATCTTTTCTTTATTTTATTTTTTTATTTCCATGAAAAACACGAAAACTAACATTCACCCTTGACAAACTATAATCGAGGTGAAGGTCTCATTTAGCAAATATCGGCACTGTGAGTTCAACGGTGCCCTTGGATTTCAATTCCGATCACCGGTTCAAAAGTAATAAAAACTCACATGCACATTTACTGAACGTACTTAAAAAAAGTTCAGAAATTTTTTCCGGGCATATCGGGCCTCAGAATTACATGCCATTAATTTTTGTGGACTCGTAATATTTCATAAAACAAAAAACTACATTGAAAAATATGAGTCATTACAGTATATGTATGTATTTATATGTATATATATATATATATTTCTATGGGTATGTGTATATATATTTATGTGTGTCACTGCTAGAATTTCTACCTATATGAATAGACTTGACTAAAAGATGTTTTTTAGGGAATTCAAAGATGAAAAAACAAAAACTAGGATCCAACTACCCTCAAGGAGGATTAAAATGACGAAGACCAAGGGAATCCCCTTGGACAATACTCTTTCACTCAATAGGGAGCGAGTCCAGAATATTTTAAATTACAAGGTCCTCTTCCAGCCTACCCATGTGAGGTAGCACATCCGATGTGAAGTTCGTCTCCCTCCAACTAGGATGGGTCATCTTCCCTTGATTGGTTTCAACAATGCATCTATGTATAAGGTAGGTCAGTTCCCAAGGAATTAAATAGCGCCCTTGAATAGCCTTAATATGAACTTCAGAATATGATTCAATCTCTGTCACTTGAAATCCCATCCTTCTATAAACCGTCAAATATAAAAGAAGAGACCAAACATCAACACCGAGTATGTTTCCAGGACCATAAAAAGAACTAAACCCAAGGATTACGGAGCCCTGAAAGTCCCTCAGAACCCATTCACCCCTCATGATTCCTTCAGTGCAAGAACCATCGACATTGAGTTAAAGACCACTAGTATATGGTTCCCTATTTAACCCATTATCCACACACCCTACACTGACAGCGGGGAGTGTTAATGAGATTGCAGATTTTGGTGGAGGTTTGGACCTCCTTCTATATTTAAACCATCTCAATAATGGGGGACCTTGAATACGTCTGCATGAATAATAGAGAACAACTGGAATTGAGCCAGACATGGCTATCGGCCTCCTTGATAGTCCAGCATATCGAGGATATGATAATGGTATGTACCTTGTGCTCCATGGTTTTGTTTCCTTATACTTGAAAACCTAAGGCCAAGAAGCCCTGAAAGTAGAAATGATCGACATACATGCATGGGAAGGGAGAGAAGAATGACAAGAGGTACGTGGCCCAGGTACTTTGAAAAAATAAATGTAGCATCATCTCTGCCTTTGGACTTGTACAACAAAAGCATCGGTAGTCCACTAATATTCCCTTCCTGTGTATGTTAACATCAGTTGGAATTACCTTTTTTATGATTCTACAAACCAAGAAATTCATTCTAGTAGGTATTTCATTGCATTATACCACTAGATGTTGTTCATCTGAAGCAACATGGGCATGAAGAAATCCCATGTAATCCCGCAAATTGAACCTGCTTGAACTCAATTTCATGAAACAAAATTAATCGGGAGTTTCGTTCATCAAAATAATTTTGAAAACGTCCATATGAGTAGGATTAAATATCATTTGAATGAGATCATAATGTTTACTAGCTTTATTGAAAGTAATTTTTGGGGATGGATAGTTTGGAAAGAACAGCTTCCCTCCCGACCAATTTGATTCCCATAAGTTGATATCCCCTTTACTGATGATCCATCGTGTATGGTCTTCAAGATGATGAAGGTGATAAAAAAAGAAGCATGACAGGTCCGAGGAAAGAGAACCGTGATCGCCTGGAGCTCGGCCATAACGAGGTCTAAATAATTTTTCCCACAGAGACTCCCCAGCCAGGATCTCCCACGCTAATCGACCTTGCATACTAAATATGCATTACCTGATATCTTGGAGGCCAACACTCCCTTGGGAAACCGATTTTTCCATGTGATTCCAAGAAGCCCAGTGGCAGTGCTCGTCTGATTAGAAACCCTTATAGAATATTTTAGAATTTTCTCCATTTTCTCCACAACACCTTTTGAGGGTTGGATAATAGAGAAAATATGCATCAGAATAGAGGTGAGTATGCTGTTGATCAATGTAAACCGTACTCCAATAGAGAGTAACTTGTTTTCCCATTTTAATATCCTACCCATGATGTAGTTAAGAATATCATGGAAGTACAATTTCTTGATGCAACCACTTTAGATCGGGTCACTGAGGGAGAGGATTGGCAACTGCCTTTGATGAAAGCCGATAATATCTTGCATTTCCCTACAGCTCTTTCAAGAGAACTTATCTGAGATAAACACATGACTCTTTGAGGAATTAATATTTTTTCCACTCGAGCACCCATATATAGAAAATATCTTCATGATGTTGAGCAAGGACCTACACCTACCATTCATGAAAATAAAAATATCATCAACGAACATCAAATGAGAAATATACTTCGTGTCCTACAAACAGTGATACAGTTCCGTCCTATCATTCTCCAAACTCATATTCAAGTAGCAGGACAATGCATCTTGAGCCAATATAATGTTACTTGGGGATAGAGGATCTCCTTGACGAACACCCAAACTGATTTTAAATAACACAATCACTTTCCCATCAAAGAAATATAAATCCATGGTGAACGGAAGCACCAGAAACAGATATCACAAAACCACTCCTGGAACCCAAAGTTCCTCATAACACAGATAATAAATCTCCATTTGATATTATCATCAGCATTGTTCATATCAACTTGGGGAATGACATTGGATCCCACCGAATTCCTATGTAGATCATTCACAAGTTCACTAGAGATGTCAACTGCTCCTTGAATGTTCCAACCCTAAATAAAACCATGTTGTTCTCTCGAGACCAACTTGGGAATAATCATAACAACCCTTCCAGCAATAACCATAGCCAAAATATTATTAGAGGAGTTTTAGTGATAGATTGGATGGTAATGGGAAATGTGAGTGGCATTATTAACCTTCGAAATGAGGACCACCCTCAAAGAAAAAAATCTTCTATTAAATGAGCTACAACTAAATAAATCCTGGACTGCCTCCACCACTTGAGGACCGACCACATCCACTGATTCCACATAAAAGGAAATAGAAAAACCATCTAGACTGGGAGCACTTTCTTGAGGCATTCTCCAGACTACATCTTTAATCTCATTTTCCATAGGGGGTGTAATAAGAAGTTAATTATCCATGTCATTCACCAGATGGGGGATACCGCCCAAGAATCCCTTGTCATCCAAATCTTCCTGATCAAAAGAAGAAGAGGTATCTCCCGTTAAGAGACTTTAAAAGTGTTGAAATGCCATTTTGCCAACAATATCCCTATCAGAGGTGTATACCCCATTTCCAAGGTTCAAGTTAAACATCATGATCCTATTCTCCTTCATGAATTCATGAAAGAATGCATTATTACAATCACCATCTCTTATTTATCTCACCCGAGAGCATTGTTTGTAACCTCTCTCGATCTCCTGAATTTTTTCATCAAGGGAAGTCTGCTTACCACAGATAGAAATGAAAGAGTTGTCATCATAATCGATTTGAATAACTTCTTTTAGCTAATCCACCTCTTTCTGAATAATGTTCAACTCAAAAACCACATTGGATCTGTTAACTAACTAGTTCTTAAGGTCTTTTTTGAGACATATGAGGTGGCTCTCAAGGCCACACTAGGACCTCCTGTCGTCCCTCTAACCCCACAACTCCTTTAGCAACTGAGTGGGGAGTTATCCCGGTTCCAGGTATTGTAAGAAAAGAAGGCTTGGTTAATAACGAGATCACTATTGATCTCAACCAGAAGTGGGGCATGATCCGAAATGAAGCTAGAAAGATGAGTAACCACTGTCTTGAAAAAAAGGTCTAACCCTTGGGTATTCGCAAGACATCTATCGAAACAGATCTAGAAGTGATTTGGCCCCTTAATATTATTACACAATGTGTACCTTTATCCTAGGAACCCTAAATCCAGAAGTCCCACAGACAACTTGAAGGCCTAAAGTTAATGCATTCCACCCTGAATCATGATCAAGCAACCTGTTTTCCCTGAAGCATCCGAGATAGAGTTGATGTCACCACCAACGAACAGCGGGAGAGAGCCAGGGATTAAATAATCGATATGTTTCCATAACTCCACAATCCCAAGAGGGTCAGTGCAGGCATAAACAAACATTAAAAGAATGTCAACTCCATCACAGGAGATATTTGTATCAATACAATGATACTCAAAACATCAACAGAAACCTTGTTGTTCCAACAGATCCAAATTTTAGTATTGTCCTGACGTCCATGCAGAAAATTGGGGAAACCCAATTTCTTTGCAATCCAAAGATGGTTGTTAGGATTTGGTTTTGGTTCCATAATAATAATAAGAGATAGATGATGTTTCCGGGATATAGAAGTGATATATGTATATTTGGATTGATCTCCCAAGCCCTGTGCATTCTAGATGATACGGGAGAGAATTAAAACAAACTTGTCTAATATTTTTGTCATTAAGGACTAGAATACAAATGGTGCACAAATAAACCTGTTTCCTTTGATCTGGATTACATAACCGGTCCTATAGAATCAGCGTCTCGAGAAACGAGTTTTGGAGATTGAATAGTATTCTTGAATGGAGAGTCAAAGTATTCCATGAGAGGCCATCTATTAGACATGGGAAACATCAAGGAGATCCCCCCATGAATTTTTTCATTAAGGATATCATAAAAAGGTATTGCAGAGAAAGGTGGGATGAGCGGAGATCTTTATCGACACCCTCAGTTAGGTTCCCTTGCTTCAACAACCCCTCTGCGGAAAGAGCCAAGCTACACACAAAGGAACTTTTGATGAACTCTGGGGAAAGATAGGACAAGATACAGAAGGTCGTGGGATTGTACGACAAAACAATGATTGGGCTCAGAAAAGAGAGAAGGATGTTGGGGTCCTGAGGAACCAAGAGGCTTCCTGAGAATTGAATCTTTTCAGAAGGAACACTCCCAGGTGGCCCCAACAAGGCGACATGAAAATCAGGTCCAAATATTATAATGCCAGAGCCGAAAAGACAACAATATTGTTAGAGGGGATTGATGCCTCTAGAACCTTGAACATGTAATGATCTTCCAAATAATTTGAATTTGAAAAATTCCCTCCAACGGAAACTCATATGACATAATCTCGGCTGATCCTAGTGGGTCCCTAGCCTGGTCATTCGAGGAACCAAGAGCACCAGCCTCTAAGAACCTTCTCTGTCAGGTGGCTTCGAAGTGTCCATGCTGTCCACAAAGAACACAAAAACTCATGATCCACTATAAGGAAAAACATTTCCACCATCTGAAACCATCACTCACACTTCGCAGAATTCGCAAGGGCCGCTTCGCCGAGAGATCCAACTCTACACAAAGGTGAGGATTTGCAGTAGCTTGAAGGAACCTAGTGCTTGGATCAGTGCAAAGGAACAAACCCACTGAATATCAAATGTCCTTTAGGATTATCATATTGTGAAAATGTAGTGGAAGACTAGGAAAACTAATCCATGTTGCATATGATGTGGATTCTCGACCATTGGTGTTGGATAGTGTACAATTCCCCATACCAAAGATTTTTTAAAAACCATTTGTATGGATTCCCTCTTATACTACCTCACACAACCTCTTTCCCTTTGAAAAATAAATTCCCCCTATGGATAGGTTTTTTTCATTGGGTGGTTACCTTCGATTCTTCTTCGATTCATCATTATTATGTCGCTTTTAGTTTAAATCATCATGGATTGTTGTTTTTGTTCACCTTTTCCCTTATTTTATCACCATATTTCTGAATTTTCATACCATATATTACAAATAACATAACCTAATAATATAATTTTAATGTTTATATATGTGTTTTTAAAATAAATCATGAATTCCATAAATAATTAGATTTAGTGGGATGTTTAAGTAAATATACTATCTTTTTTGTGTAAATGGCTCAGAACATGTTGGATAAACATTGAATGCCTCTTTACATTTAGAAGAAAATAATTAGACCAATAATTCTCATTAAAAATCATTATATCTTTCATCTAAATTTAGGCACCTATCTTTATGAGATATATTACAATACAACCCCACATTTTATTAATTCTCTCTTGATACTTTAAAGGATATTCTAGTTTTCCCTCTAACATTACTATTATGAATATGAGAATGAAAAATTATTCTCATGATTCCCATGCTGGTTGAATTGAATTGTTTTTTGAATTATTTAATTTCCAACTTGGTTAAAATACTCATGCTCTCACCAAGGTGTGTAAATGTTTTTAAACTACTAGATTGATATTTTTTTCTGAAATTAAATTAACTATATGTTGATTTTTAGAAATTCCATTATGTTATAATTCAATCTTATCCCTCATAAACAGGCCCATGTCCTTTCTCTGACCTTGGTCATGCGTGGTTGAGAAAGTGTCACCTCCCCTTGGCCAGTTTCCAAGGATGATCATGTATTTTTTCTTCCAATTGGAAGGGTGAAGTGATTTTTATAATATCATAATTTATAAATTAATTTTATGCTTTCTTAAACATTTCACTTGAGTTAGAATCATCCTTCTTATTCTCATGGTATATCAATATGAAATCAACCATGTGTTTTTGTAGTTGAGAAATCTAGAAATGGTGTTTTTGATAATAAGTGACACTATATGCCATAACCTTCATTACTTTATTTTCCATCAAACCCCCATGTTTTAAATGAATCACACTTTTTTTAGAATAATAATTTCTTTTCCTATCGCTTTATTAAAGAAGGGAAATATCTCAAATAATATTGCTTATCCACCAACCCCTTAAAATTGAATGAATGAACTACTATCTGAAAATAATTAACAAATATGTAGGAATATTCTTGTGGTTCACCACTGAATGTTTCTGACAACTACACTTTATTATGTTTTAGCATGATTCTATTACTTTTAGTGATATCAACATGCTTGATTCCCTCAGAAACAGTTTGGGTATCTTAAGATCCTTTAATCATAGTGATCTTGGATTATTAACCATACTAAATCAAACCAAATGAATGAAGATGAACATAAAAAACGAAATAAACTATATTGGAACCCAACAAACCAAAAATTGAATGAATAAAACTAATTAGAACTAAATCAATATGAATTGAACTGAAATAAATCAAACTAAATATAATAAAGAAACACATAAAATCATATGTAATTATCTTAAACCAAATTGAATCAAATCAGACCAACCTAATTTGAATGGAATAAAATCAATATGAAACAAACAAGACTAATCCATGTTAAAATTACCAAACCTTAATCAAGCCAAACTAATCCAAATTGTTCTGAATTGAATCAACATGAATAAAATATAATAAAATTGAATGTAAACAAACTAAAATTATTTGAATTAAGTTAAACAAAATTAATTCCCATTAATTTATATATGTCTATATATAACATAAATAAATTCAATATTAACAAAGATGAACTATATATAATTGAAATAGCTAAAATTTTGATGACATAATGAAGGAAAAAACATCTATATTTTGTTGTAGAAGATCGTTTTTTTTTTCATAATATGTATTAAAAATATTTATGACAATCTTGAATTATGTAATTATTGTACGCTATGTTGATATGAATATTTTATTTCAATATAATGGATTTTTTTGGAAGTATGATATTTCTTGGATCTCAACTGATTTTCAAAGGAAGTTAGATATTTTTATATTTTTCATTTAATAATGCTTCAAATAGAGGTTTTATAAGCTTCCCTTATTTTACCTATGTTAGAAGTCCTTGGTTAAGTCATGAATAATTTATATACCATATAAAAAAAATTATTTCAAAACAAACTATCATGTCTAGTATCATAATAGAGATAAAAGGAAATATTAGACTATTTATGATTGAAATAAAAGGGTAAAATAGAGAATTTAGTACTAGATCAGTTTCCATTTATCTATCATCATGAGAAAAAGGTATGATAATGTAATATGATAATGATATTATTACACATAAACACACTAATTAAAATGATAATTTTGAGGGGGTGAAAATTTGATGGATGATTATAGCAGTCTTGTATATCTGGTATGTGGTTAAATGAAAAATATAAAAAAATTAATGTGTATTTATCAAGGGAAAACCATGCATGGAATTAATAAAACTAAAATCGATTATATTATTACCAATTTGAAAGAATAACTTCCTAATAATGTAGATATTCCCTCAAATAATTATATATCATGGAAGTTAACTGAGAAGCTTGAATTTTATATAACTAAAATTCATGATTTCTTGAAAGATTATATCTTATTATGGGAGGAATCTATGATCCTAAATGATTATGAAGAATATGGTACATCTTGATGAAATAAAAATACTGTCAAAACACCATATTATGTTTCATAAAACGTAATACAAAACATTCTATTAATTACATGGAACTAAAATATTTTCTTGTATGATTAAATATAAAATATATATGATGTAATCATGTTAGTATAATTAATTATAATTCTGAGTTGGTTAATCCCATGTAAATATTAAAATGGTAGAAAATTGATGCACAATATAGTTGAAGAAGATTTGTAATGTCGGTGTTCACACATATGATGCTTCTTTTAAAGACATATTTCATATGTGTGTTATACTTTTATGATGATAAATTATTTTTATACTAATGTAATGATGTATAGATAGATTATAAATGGAAATCTATCTTTTCATATTTTTATAAATGATACATGATCTATAAGACTTAAATATCATCATAGTTTTAGTTTCATGGTACATCATTGATTCTTTCAAATGGATCATCCATATAATAAAAATCCTTGAAGGTTTGATACTACTATTTTAAAGAAAAGAAACCTCAATGTATTTCTGAAACTGATGCACTTAAATATTTTCAATATATCAATTTTTCATTTGGGAAAGGTCATATAGAATATAAAAAGATGAAGACTGTTTCTGGTAAATCCAAGAAAAATGGGAATAAGAAAAGTATACTCATTGATTTTTCTTAGTAGTCAAACAATCATTTTATATCATTGTCTAGATGTAATTCACTTTGAGAGAATAATAAATATCAAGGGGAATAATAAAGATGATATATGATTTAGACATGACTTGGTTGATTTGGGTATTAAACCAGAACTGCATCCTGTGTGTATTAGGGAAAATAAATGGAATGTTCCTTATGATTCATATATGATGAAAAATTTAGATAAAATTAAGTTGTTGGAAGTAATAGAGACTTCCAAGATTCATTAATGTTATTTAAGAAATATATAAAACTGATTCAACAAAAGAGATTTAAAACTAAAATATATGAAAAATCATGACTATTATATCCTTATGCATGAATTGATTCCAATAAAAATCTATCACTTACTGTCCAATAATGAAAAGGTGATGTTAATTCAGGTTACCTATTTGTATATATATCCATGTGAAAAAATGTTTTCAATGTATTTCTAAAAAATATAGGAAGAGGCACTTCTAATTCTGTTTGATTTAGAGAAAAAATTCCCTCCATCATTTTTCACCTGCATACTACACCCAACATTCCATCATCCAACAAAAGTAATTCTTGGGGGATTTTTTTCTTTTAATTGTATGTATCATTTTGGAAGAAATATATTCATAATTAAGTCTTATAATGAAAATAATAATTATCCTTAAGGTTCTACTGAGAATGATTATTTGGGTCAAGAATGTATGGATTTTTTTTCAATGTTTTGGGTGACTTGAGCATAAGAGGTAATCAGATAATGAGAAATAAAGAAATGAAGTATAAGAAAATTGAACCTACTTTTTTATCACTTACCAAAATTTGGGGAAATTATTGATCATATACATTGGATACATTGATCCTTGTAGAGTGGTAGATGAAACATCACTCCATCTTGTTTAACTATGATTTGTTTTTTTACTACATCAAGTAAGTAATCTGAACATGAATATGTTATATCATACAAGGTAATTTCAAATATACCCTAAACATATATTATATTTTTTAGGGAGGAAATATAATGAAATTATAAATAGATTTCATAATTTTTTACCTTTGATATGGAGATAGACTTTTCATAGAAAAGAGTCTCCAATTTGGTTGAAATCAAAGGTACAATAATTAGTTTAATAAAATAGAAAAACTAAATATTCTTGTATTTTAATATTAATTTGTATTTTAAGTATTTATTTTACTTATTAACCTTGTCTTTTAAGACATATGAACATTGGATTTGGTCTTAATTTTTTATTTTGGGAATGAAAATTACTAGTCATCAATGAGTAGAAATTTATTATCACTGATTGAGTAGGGAACATGAGAATAAAACATGATGAAATTATTTTAACTATAATGAAATATAGTTTTTACAATGTATCCGATAGTATCCCTCAAAAGGAAAATGTATCATATTATAATGTTTTTGAGAAAATATCAATATCAGAAAATTAATTCCGCGTTTGAATCACTACAATGAAATCAAAGTTTTTTGATTCACTGATGTGATATTACACATTTATTGATTAATGTGGATATAACGTTGTTGACATTAATAAATGCATAAATATTTATGAATCATACATTTTATCATAAATGGTAAAAAAAATATTTTATGTGAAAAATCATTTATGATCTTAGTTGAGTTTCATTAGGGAAGTAATCTCAAGATATATTTTTGATGACAGTGAAGATGAAGTTGACAACATTGCTACCCACAATGGTCTTGATCAATATATTTCATATGATAACTCAAATTTTCAAATTTTAATATTTTATTTTATACCCTAAGTAGTGGTGGGTAATGTATAGAAGCAACCATTTGTGTTCCCAGTTCATTTAGTTTATCTCAACTTGGGTCTTTCAGGTTGGTTCTAATCAAATTGTTTTATATTTCACTATGTATTTCATGGAGATTAAATTCACATGTGTTAATTTTTTTTAAAAAAAATTATAATTTTATATTAGAGTGTTAGGAAATATGATGTGATTTTATATAATTAAAAAAATAAGATGTTATAATGATTATATGATAAAATGTTTCAAATAATGATGAGTTTTTTTATCAATGGTGTAGTTTATATTTTTGATGAATGACGATTTAATTATAATCTTATTCTAAAATTAGTTGTATGATTTTTTTGGGTACTTGAATTTTCTTGAAAATGATCTATTTTTTATATAAAAGTGGTTGCGAGAGTTCATTTTTCTATAATTTACGCACCTAAAGGATGGATATGGATTAAATGGACCAGGTACAATGAAACCGCCCCACGTTCCATGGATAGGGTGAGACTGTCCTCTTATTTTCTTTGAGAATATTGTGACCTTTTTTAGATTGATCTGGAATTAATTGAGAATGTAGCTTGGAATTTGGGTATGAGTGTTGAATTTCATTTATTTGGTTTTAATTGGTTTTATTTTGGAAGGGTAAGTTTTATTTTATTTATTTTGGTTGAGTTTAATTAAAATTTTATATGGTCCATTCAAATAAAACCAACATTAATTAAATAGAATAGAACTAACATAAAGTGGTATTTTTATTTGATTAATCATGAAAAAAAATATTAATATATAAATATCCTAAAAAAATTTAAACTCTAATAAAACATTACTAAAATATTCAAAAAAATTCAAACGGTCTTTAAACAATATTAAACTAAATATTTTAATTTTTTCATGTAGGATATAATTTTTAAGGGTGAGTTTGATTAATTGTTTTGGTTGAATTTAATTGAATTTTTTTCTTTCTGAAATCAAATAAGTTTCTTTAAAACAAATTTTATCCATGAACTATTTAAAAAAAACTCTTAGAATTCATTAAAAACAATTTTAAATATATATATTGGTATTCCAATATTTCTTGACCTTCTAAATCCTATTTGAAATTCTTTTTATATAATACCTACACATGTATGTAACTTTTAATATCATTTAATCCACTTTTAACTTCAATATTTTCTCTAAAAAACTAGTTTTTTAAGCATTCTATGCCTTTTTTCTGGGTTTGGTTTATAATTTTATCCTCGATATAGTCCTCCGTGACCATTGTTTTTTGACCACTTGAAACACTCTCATGTTCTTTAAATATTCCTAATTTTTGAACATCATTTTCCCATTTGTTTCGTCAATTTTAGATTTTTTATACTGTAAGTCAACATCCAAGACTAAATGGAACTTTTTGATCCAGTTCAAAGACTCTTCCTATCAATTATAATTTCAGTTTTTCTATCTTTTCATGTTTCAATTTAAGGTTTCTATGCATGAATCCTTTGACCAGAATTCCAAATATTCCCATTTAATATATAATTTTTATCTTGAATGAAGTCATATTTCTCCCTTCAATATGTATTAAATTAATCATCCAAATAGGCTGTTAGTTCCCTTGATATCCAAAAATTCCATCTTGATAAAATTTAGTTCAAACCCTCAATGATATTTCAATATAATCCATATAGCGTTAAACCTATTCTTTTATTAATGTATCATCACTCAAGGGATAAATTTGTGAAAATATCAGCTTAAAAAAACTATTTGAACCAAATTAACTAACTTAAAATAAACCAAATGACCTAACCCAAATGGAAAAAATGACAAAATGACCAAACCCAAATGAAAAAATGACCAAATTTCCAAAATAGAAATGATCTGAATAACCTAATCCAAGAAAAGAACAAAATTTCCTAACCCATAATGAACCAAATAACCTAACCCAAAATGAAAAAAATAACCTAACCCAAAATAAACCAAATATAATTACACAAAATGAACCAAACGACCATATAAAAAATGAAAAAATGTCCTAAACCAAAATGAACCAAATAACCTAACCCAAAATGAACCATATAACATAATAAAAAACAAAATAACCCATCCCAGAATAAACCAAATGGCCAAACCCATAAAATAAAAAATGACCAAATAACTTAACCCAAATTAAGCCAAATAACCCAACCTAAAATGAAGAAAATTACCCAACATAAAATGAAATATTACCTAACCTAAAATTAAGTAAATGACCTAACCCAAAATTAAAATATCCTAAAAATGAACCAAATAACCAAACCCAAAATAAAACAAATGTATTAACTCAAAAATGACATAACCCAAAAATGAACCAAATGACCTAACCCAAAATGGCCTTACCCAAAATAAACCAAATGACACAACTGAAAAATTTCTTAACAAGAAAATAAACCAAATGGCCTAAACAAAATAAAACAAATCCTTAACCCAATGTTAACCAAATGTACTAAAGGAATGACCAAATGAAAAAATAGGTGATAAGAGATAACCAAAAAATTAACCATATGATATATAAGAAGAATGAAAAAAATGACTCAACCCAAAATTAAATAAATGACTTAGCCAAAAATAAACAAAACAATATACTTGATTAAAAAATTGATAAAATGAAAAAATGATCAAAAAACCAAAAACCTAACAATAAAATAAACCAAATGATTGAATAGAAAGATGAACAAAGGACCAAATAAATAAATAAATAAAACTAAACTAAATTGGACCGAATTAAAAATAAAATAAGAAAAAAATATCATAACCATGTTTATCATAATAATTAGTTTTAATTAATTATATTTTCCATTAGTACAAAAATTATAATTGAATTTGTTTTTAATTTACCATGCATGAAATAAAAAATATTGAAGAGATATGAAGGAATTGAATATTTGAAAATGATTATCTCATGAGAGAGATGGTCCATCATCCCCCAAATCCATTTTTGAGTATAATATTTCAAATATATATCAAATAAAAAACATATATGTTAATTTAATTTATATTTTTTAAATTTTAATCATGTTCCATAATCTTGGAGACAACTATTATCTGACTAGACTAGTAATAGCAGTAGAAAGCCTACCAATTCGAGGGGAAAAGTAATAATGATACTTAAAACACTCATTAGTACCTAATCACACCCCAAAACATCACTAGGTATACCATATACCATAAATTATTATCCCATGGTTCCCATGGAGGTAGTAGGGATACATAAACTTCTTATTATGTTGCTACCATTTGAGTTTGATCGTCCTCTTGAATTGCAATTTGAATATTTTTATTAAATAAAGAATAACCCCGAGGAAGTGTGAAACAAAAGAAAAAATTATTGGGGTATAAAAGGATGGATCCTAAGAGAATACCATTTAATAAAATCCTTAAAATTAGTCGGTGGATAACCCAATCTCATGTAGATAATCTGAGCCTCATCCTAGACTCCTCGGATCACCCTCCCCTTATATCATTTCCTTATTTGATGATGTATCCCACTCCCCATCCCTATTATCATTTTCTACAGTCATATATGTAGACATATCTATTTCCTAATTCTCTATTTTATTTATGATTTTATGCCCGTTCTCCTTAAATTTTTTCTGAAACTCCTTCAAATCATCCAGATCATAAATTGGAACCCCTACCACCACATATTTTACTGATTTTCATACCTTTGGATTCCATCAGTTCCCACTAATCATCCTAGCTCAGGTATATGTATACATACCTTGTAAATTTTTTAAACATAATTTAGTTTCATTGTAACATTATTAATTTAGTATTTTTCATTTATTCTTTTATAGTTGTATATACCAATATTAGGTGGCATGGTTGTAATCAAATTCATATTATGTAGAACTGCCATCCATAGGTGGTGGTTGAGTATAATGAAGATAATAAAATGATTTGTACAACTAGGGGAGAATGTAGGAGTTTTATGGTGACTCTTTCTAAAAACTGTGAAATCAATCTAATAAAACCCATTTTTTTGAGACACCTAAAAAACGAGAGAGGGTTACATGAATGATGGAATTAGGTTATCTATATAGAGTATATAATCATAAGCTATATAAGGGATGGTTTAGTAGCATTGGAAAATATTTAGAGGGTATACCAACCCTCATTGAGTGTCTAGTAATACAATACCAGGAAAAGATAGCATATATTTAAGAGTGACACCTTTAAGGAATTGTTGAAATTTAATTTCTTTATTTTAAATGATTATGATTTGTATTAATACTTAAGTTTTTATTATTGAAATTTATTTTTTAGTAATAATCATAAAGAAATAAAAAAAATCTATCGAGTGTTTCCTCACATTTGGGAAAACTACTATGCTATATCATGAGATACAATGTGTATTTTTCATTTAATGTTATTTTTAATTATGTACCAATAAAAATGAAATAATAAATATCAAACATACCACACCTAACATCAATCAACATGAATACAAAATTGAATTAATTAAATTAAACTGAAAAGTAACCAACAAAATAAAACTGGTATGAATCCACTGTATCAGGGAAGAACTAAACCATACTAAATCAAATAGATATGAATCATCCAGAATCATAATAAATTGACATGAAATGATCTAAAAATAAATAAAATGAAAAAATACTACATTAAATGGATGAAAAAGAAAAATTCTTCAGAAAAAAACATATCCTAGCATGAATTGAATAAAAAAGAACTAAACTGATCGATACCTAATATAATGAAATATAATTGATATGTAATGAATTAAATTAATATAAAATTACTTAAACTTAATCAATCTAAAAAAACAAATAATGTCCAAATATATCATAAATTGTATAATTTTTACATATAAACTATAAACAAGTTAATTTTTTTATACTGGTTACAATTTGTAAATAGATTGTAAATTGTATTCAAACTATTTATACACTACTCATATCAAGAAGTTTAAAAATCATTTACAAAACTACCAAGAAGTTACATGTGAATATGAATATTTTACAAGAATAATATATATGTATATATATAAATGATGAATTTAAATATTTAAAACTCAAAATGAATGATATTTTAAAGATTTACCAATCAAAACCTCAACAACCCTTAGAATTCCAAATAAACTCGAAAACCTCCATACCCCTAACCACAATTCTTATATCGAGAGTATTTAATAACATATCGATCATATATTCAAGTTCATATTCACTTGGTTAAATATAAAATTACAATAATTCAATCTATATTTCCATCAATCTAGTCATCCATAAAATAAACAACTTCCCCTTTTCATTTATAAACTACACATCCACCTAAATGGGATAAAATCTAAAATAACCACCCAATCCAAAATAGTCCTACCCAATTCCTTACAAGGTAAACATATAATGGTTTCATATTAATTAAACCATTTCTAACTCCATATCTCACATAACACCCAAAATCAACAATATCCTTCCACTTAACATAAAATTACCAAATTTAGTCTTCTAACCAAACAAATCCTAAAAACTCTATCCCTCATAAAATCATGAAAAAACAATACAATCATATATAAAAGAAACTATATAAACAAAAAAAATTAATTTAAAACATCCCAATAGAGAACCATAAAAACCATGTTTCTAACCACAAAAATATTAATATCTCATATAATATAAATTAAATAAACTAAACAGGTCATAACCAATAAGATAAAATAATTTTTCAAATAAGAATACTTCGAACACATTTCATTTTAATCAAAATCATGGTTTAAAGTCACAAAATCATTTAAAATTCAAAATTTAAGAAATTCACCCCTTTTAAATAAAAAATATTATATTTCAAATAATAGATAATAAATTATTTATTCAAAACTGGTCCCATAACACTAATTAATGTGTATTAACCATCAAATTATATTATAAATTTCCCATTTAATCTCATTAATATCATTAATTAAAAAAATACCAAACTTTATAAGCATTCAATTAAATGAGTTAAAGTCGTTTCAAAATATTAACTTTATTAAGGAATTATACATTCATTATACACCTTATGTGGATTATATTGAGTCACTAACTCATTTTTAAACACTTCAATCCTAAAACCAGTAATATTTGAAATCTAAATACATAGAAGATTAAAAAACTTATAAGAATATTTGAACAAGTAAATTAAATCATTAATAAAATATAATTGAATAATATTTTCTTACATTTATCATCATTTGAAACCAGAAGTATTGAACACATAATGGAGTATGCATTAAGTGAAATCATTTTTCTCGAGTAGAAATAAGAACGAAAAGACTTTTTTAAATGAATAGATGCAAGAAATTACTATATTTATTTTATTCATCTACATAAAAATTTTAATATATATATTATAACTAAATTCCTAATTTATATTATCAATAATGTTCTTTGTATTCCCTTTATTATAAAGGGTATGACAAATTTAGTCCATATGATCATTTGTTACAAACATTTAGTGATGAGGACCAAACGAGTGCTTGTTGTCAACCTGGAAATAGTGGGAGGACCACTTCATGATATACTCATCACTGAGAGGGGGTGGGGTGAATCAGTGTTGGGAACATTTATCAATTATATTGTTTTATCCATTTACCTTTTAGAACTATTAGGATATTTATTCTCCTATTATATTTTACATATCGTATGAAAGTATATTAAAGTAGGTTAATTTTGAAACATAATATTTTTACATGGTTCACTATTTAGAAAGTGTATCTAGTACTTGTAGTTCATAGTGATATCTAGTACATGGATTATCCACTATAATTATAATGAGTTACCTGCTATAATGTTCTTTTAGAAAATAAAACTTATCCTAAGTGTGGTTCTATACACATTATGAGGTGGAATGGAAATAATCATAAATCCTTAGACTGGTGATGACCTCATCCAACTTGAATCTCCTCACTTGTTATTTATACTACATATGTAGATACCCTCCAACAACTCCAAGATTTTTCATAACACCAAGAATTTCTTCCATATATTTAGGCTTCTGATAAATATTACAGTGTTTTGTTTTACTTTACTCCTTTATTCTTCACTTGTTACTTTCACAATAGAGGGAGAGAAACTTTCCTTCTTCATCCTCCTTCATATGAAACCCATCCATCCAAACCTATTTCCAATCCTATATGTTAGATGAAAGTTAGTTCGGTGACAATATCTCTAATCCCTTATTCTACATATTCTTTTGAAACCCAATCATTTTGGTTTTTCCTTTGAATTTGTGTTTATTTGGTCGGAAGTTTATCAAATACCTTTCCCTTCTTCTTCTTCTACTTAAAACACCTATTAATCTTGTAATATCTATCTAATTTTCATTTGTCTAGTGACAGTTTATCCCATCCCTTATTCTACTTCATGTTTGTCTAATAAATAATTAATAAGAAAACATTATTTCATATATGGACAATATAATCTTCGTCTGATACACTATTTAATTTTTCATTACTCTTTCTCCTTTTGGTACCCCCTAATCCATATAACACCTCTTCTCTCAAAAAATTATCACAAATGATAATTTATGACACACTTCATGGTTGAAACCATCTTATGATACTTTAATTAATTATCATATTAAAAATCCACACTACTCTAAATTTTATCACATTTCTCAATGAATCAGCACCCCTTTATATAGGAATAATTTCTCCAAATTTTCATTATGAGACATATAATTCAAATCCAATATTCCATCATAACCTTTGAGAATCTCCCTCAATTATTTCCTCATTTTACAACATTTAAACTTATTAAAATATTAGAGTCAACTAATATTTATAGGAAACATCCTTAGATCTAAACATCAACATTTTTCATCAATAATTGTGAAATATTTGTTAGAATCATGATCATGCCATCATTATTATTGAATCATTTATTGTTTAGCTCAACATTTACACAATTAGTATCTTTATGAAAAATTTTTAAAGAATTCGAGCCTTTTGTCTGGTACTGCTTCATAAAAACTCTTCTACTTGGGAAATATTTTCCATTGTTTCTTATCATCCTTATATGATTATTTTTATCTAATTATGCTCCAAACAGTTAATACTAAACATGGTAAGATCAATAATTTACCTATACTCAGATCACATTGAGTAAATATTTAAAAATAATTTTTTAATGAGATGAATCTATACAATATTCTCATTGAAATTATAATGAGCATATTTTTTTAGGGTTCTTTGTCTATTTGATGGGTTCTTAGGTGTTATGTTCCCTTTTTTGAATAATCTCTCAATTGTTTAATCTTCTCTTTCAATCTGATGACTTCATAAAAATCCACCAGATGCATTTGTAATACTCAAATCAATGTCTTTATTACCACATTGTAAAATGACATCGCATGGAGACTTGTTTTTTCTGATGAAACTATTCAAAAACCTCTTCAATCTCCATCTGATGATATTTTATAGAAACATAATTCTAATGAACATCACATAGAAACCTATGTTTTATGACTTCATATGGATTCTTCTTGATTTGAAAATCATCCCAAATTTCCTTTAACTATTATCTTATTTAGAAAACCTATGATTTATCATTTGAGAAATTCTATCTAATAGAGTCTATACAATGACATACCAAGTTCATATGATATAAATAAAATGTTCATTCATTGGATATAACCTTGTTAACACTTTCTTCTCTCTTCATTGCAACCTCTTAACATAGTATCTAAATATTTTTACAAGTTTATCTGATAATCTTTGTACAACTCTTCATTAAACATAAATCAAATCTTCAATATTTTAGAGAACCATATTTTCACTGAGTTTCGCTACAACTTCAACATCTCAAAGACTTGAACATTTCACAACTACCCTTAAATCTCCCTTTGGTCTAAAGCCAATTGAACACTATTTCATTGAATTTTCCATTCTTCAAAAGGTCACCTTAAATCACATCCACAAGGCATTTTTATATTTGATCAATAAAGGAAACATCACTTAGAAATTTATTGTAACACCCTGAGCTTCCACGATACGCCTCTCTTTCAATAATGCAATAGCTTGCATTGTACGCAAGTTCGAGTTCTAACACACCGCGACTAATCAAAGTAGCCGTTATGAATAGAAATACCTACTTTTTAAAATTATAGAAATTTTATATTTCAAAATGGACTTCATTTTTGTATTCTTAATATCGAAATTATCCAAAGTTGAATTTTTTGTAATTTTATGAGAACTTCCAATTTTTTATGAATAGTGAAAAATAACTAAAAACAACTTTTTTAATCAAAGTATTTTATTGTGCTAAATTAAACTATTGAGTTTTTTTAAAGTATAATTAGAATATATTTTTACAATTTTATCCAATGGTGGTCATTATAATTAATTTCACTTTGAAATTGGAAATAAACAATTGTCAATCTTTTGATATATATTGTTTCTTAAAAACACACTATTTGTTGTGACAGTGGGAATTAATTAAAAAATTAATTAATTCAACTTATATGTTTGGAATTTTTTAAAATAGACATCATTTTTGAATTCGGAATATCAATTATAGCTTAGGGTGAAATTTCGGCATTTTTTTGAAAAACATCAATTTTTTATGAATAGTGAAACCACTAAGTGGTAGTTAAAAAATTGATTTTTCGTTTAAATGAAACATTAAAACTTCTGTGATTTGATTTTAAAAAATCTGACATACATGTTTGTCATTACGAAGTAAAATGTGGTTCAATGGGATTAAAATAATTTTTTGGTGAATAGTAACTTTTATGTTTAATTAATCGCGATTAAAGGTAATTAGTGAAATTTAAGGTAAAAATGGTATTATAAAAATATGAAATGACCTTTACACTTTTCCTACCACTATTGTATGTGTCTTGGCCGACCAAGAAAATCCATGGGTCAAATTGGGGACCCCATGGAGCCACTTTGGTAGGAAAATGACATAAATAACTTTTTATTTAATGTTAAAATAAAAATGTCCCAAACAAGAGTTGTTTTACAAAAACAATTTCTAAATGGGGTTGTACAAGTCATATTTTTGACTATAAATATTCATTATAAGGATAAAAATATTTACTACATCATGATATTTGTTTTATAATTTTTAGACATTAAATAAATTAAATTATTTATGACACCATGATGATGCAACGATTACCTCATTAATTAAAGATTTAAATAAAATGATAAGATAATGTAACATCTAAGACTTAAACTTGTCAAAAACCTATTGGATGAGTATATTTCGAACCCTTATCACCTTATCCTCCAAATATATATATTTTTGGGACCTTTAGAATCCGAAAAATCATTTCATAATAAAGTAACATTTCAATCTTTCCATGAGTGCCCCTTCTCTCCTCTTATAAAAGGCCCTCACCACTACCACCTTACTCACACCTTCAAAGCCTTTTGGATCGTCAAACCTCTTCCCAAATACTCTCTCAACTTTCCTCCCTTACTCTTAGAAGCCTCACTTTGGGCAGAAGTCTTCCCAAGGAATCCTTTGGCTCAAATCAAAAAGAGTTACCCGATTTTAAGGTAATGTCTTCCCTAATGTTGTTTTGTTTTATTTTGCTTCTCCAACCCCCTAAACTCTTTTTATTATTTTCTTTTGTAACAACACCAGTATCTAAAATATACTAGGATTTTTTTATAAGAAGTATCGATCTACACTTACACACAACTACATATAATGGTTAAATAACATACTATTTCTGTGGATGACGAATTTCTGCCTCACGAAACAATGATTGTTCAACACACATATAACACCTACAAAGGTGGACATTAATATGTCACTATGTTTATATATGATATATAATATGATTATGTTTTACTTAATCTTCTGTATTTTTCATTTATGTCATACCTTTATTGTTTCCATTATGGGTAAACATGATATCTTCATTTTAGGAAGTGTGGACTACAGCCCCCTCAAAGTGATTTAAATCGTTAATACCATATGTGGGATGTATAAAGGATGTAGTAAATGGTATTATACATATATTATACTGGAATTATATTATACCTTTATATCATTATGTTTCATTCCATTAAAATATGAAATAGAAATGAATGTAGCGTTCATGCGTACGTACGGCTTTCCGTCTCCATGAACGGTGCATTTCATTTCTTACCTCTAAATGTTATGTAATATTATAAATGAATGTATATATTGGATATATATGTTATATATGATATCTAAATCATGAATACAATTCTGGATATAATGGATATTTCACCACATGAACAACTTGTAATAATAAGAAGTATACTTTTGACTCAAGTACCAAAGATCGACAAAACGACTGTTATTAACATAAATAATTACGTAATGTTCATAACATGGTAATAAGTGATATAAAATGAATAATGAACATGAAAAGGGTTCTTATATAAATATAAATTAACTCTAGTTTATTGTTCAGGAGGTTAAAGAATGATCGAGTCAAGTCGGAGACGAGGTATGGGAATTTCTTAACCCAATTTCCATTCTTTGGGTTAATCTCCTACTTTCAAATTATGTAATGATATTATTATGTCATATCTTGTATTTTTAATTTCTTTATGTGTACTTATAGTGAATACACATAATAGACCTTTTTTATTTTAAAAATGATCTTTGTAAGGACTTCATCTCAATCTCCTTTCATTGAGGCATATTTGGTTTTATACACAACTTTCTTTTATACGGTGTATAAACCCCTTTGAATTTTACGTTTATTCAAAAGGAATCTTTTTTATACAAAGCGTTTTACTAAATGACAAAAAGGAATGTTTTTCTTGCTGTATGTATGCGGAAACAATGACTTCTCCGCCGCTATGACCATTATTTGAGTTTCGACTTCCTCTACAAGACATAACTTTTTTTAAATGAAAATAAAATACAATGTTTTAATTTTTCTTTTTTTTGGTATTGAAAATGGTTTTCATAAAGTTTTTATTATATCAATGTTCTGTATTGATATCTTTTGATTGAAGTGTGGAAATGTTATGTTTCTTTTATACATTTTTTATGTGATACAATTATGTTATGGTTTATGATATGTTTAATCATGTTCATATGAGGAATGCATTTGACTTAATAAGTGACGGGTGGAGCCCGCTATAGCTCCTCGATGCATCGGTAGGTCTCATGATACAAACTAGTGTCTTGGAACGAGGCCTTGACAAAATCTTATTTTTGGTCTTGGCACGAGGCCTTGGCTACGGGGTTATGATAGTCTAGCATTATGCATTCCATCATTATGAAAGTGGTTATTGATATTGCATGTGATTATTCAAATAGTAGAATATCCATGTGAGTAAGTGAATGGAATTATTTCATTTTATTTTTTCCATATTATGCTGAAGTTAAAGTTTAAAAATGCTTTTGTTTTATTTATAAATTTCCTTAAATGTTAATGTTTATTTACGAAAGCTTCCGCAATATTGTTATCCTTACTGAGCATCTGAGATCACCCCTTTCAATGTTTTAATTTTTCCAGGATGTGAATAAGTATTTTAGGAATGACCTGCAGGGATAGTCTGAGGGGGATATTAGTGTGGAAAATGGATACTATGTTATTTTAGTTTTTCTCTTTATGATGTAATGTAACATTTATGAATGTATCTAGTGTTTCCAAGGCTACTAAACTAATTGGTATTTGGAAAATTGATCTTTTGTGATCATGAAAATGTTACGCAATAATGCACCAACTCTGGGAAACTATGGTTGGGGCGTTACAGTTGGTATTAGAGGCTGTTTAGTAATAACATTGGAAGCTAGATTTAGATAAACTCTGATTAGAGCACATATCGCAATGATAGACTTTGAGGATTAGTATAGAAGAACTTCCTAGAATTTTGGTATTATAGAGATTTTGTGAGTTTTCTGATAAATACATCCCTGTCTGGATACGAGCAGGTAGAGGCGGCTCTAGAACAGATGTACCTAGGGGTAAAACCTGAAAAAACCGCTTTGAGATAGACTCGAACGGGAACTGGTGCACGACAACGGGCCTTGCTTCACTCTTGGTTACGACACTGTAGGGGGATATGCTTAGGATAATTATCATTTTCCTTACAAACCACTATGAAGGGTTATGGGTATATACTTCCTCAAAGAAAACATTTTTATGATTATGGATTATATCCATAAATAGTTCAATTTATGTTAGTTATTTTAAAAGTATGGAATTATGTATTATGAATCATACACTAATCTAATTTATGATGTTGTTTAGAAATGGATCATAGTGGAAAGAATGGAAACTGTATCAATGCACGCACTTCGTGTAGGGATTTCCCTCCTTCTCAAGATAATTATTGAGGATCTGGAGATACAACTGGTTCTTATCAACTTATTACCATACTGGGACAACTCACTCTAGTTATGAATAGTAACCTTACTCGTATGGAGCACCCTGATCTGCAACGTGGAGGATCATTGTTAGACCAATTCATGAGGCAACAACCGCCAACATTTAATGGGGGTACAAATCCATTAGTAGATGAGCAATGGATAAACTCCTTAGAAAAAATATTCCATGTCTTGGGGAGTAGCGAAAGGGAGAAGGTTTTCATTACAGTTTAACGCCTCATAGGAGATGCTGATCGGTGGTGGTTGTTGATTAAAAACACAAAGGAAGATGATGAGGTATCAAATATGGAATGGAGAGAGTTCAAAGATCTTTTCTTAGAAAAAAAATTTTCACATGACCATCGAACATATATGGAAAGGCAATTTCTGAGTCTGAGGCAGAAGGAGGATGAGAATGTCGCAAAGTATGAGGTGAACTTTACAAGGTTAGTGAGGCATGCTGCAGATTATATACGTAACCCAAGAAGTAAGATCGATCATTTCATTGATGGGTTAAAACCATTTCTCCGTCGAGCATTAGTATCACAATCTTTCTCAACGTACGATGATATAGTCTCGTGTTCTATCAAGACAGAAAAGGAATTCTCTAAGTCTTATGAAAAAAAAGTAAAGAAAGAGAAGAAGAGAACGGTGGAACAAGAGACAGATAAAGGGAAAAAGGGAAAGAATGATTTTCCATTATGCGATAATTGTGGAAAGAATCACCCTGGTACGTGCCTAAAGGGAATGGGAGTTTGTTACAAATGTGGAGAAAAAGGTCACCAGGCTCGTGATTGTAAGGGAATGAAAGAGGCTATCAATGTTGAATGCTACAATTGTAGGGAAATGGGACATTATGCAAATGAATGTCCTAAGCGTCAGGGAAACTTAACTCAGAAAAGCCCAAGGGATCAAGGACAATCGTATGCTATTACTACAGTAGAAGTGGAATAATTAATGTATTTGTGCTTTTGGACTCAAGGATTATATTTTGGTTATAAGGATAATGTGATATATATATGGATTATAATACAGTACTTGATTTTTTCATTAAGGTTTTAATATGATGAAGGTAATCATATTTTTAGTATGTGACAATAAGAGAAACATTACATTGTTTGGGGAATCTGATAAATTGATTTTGGAATTAAGAGACCTTTTAGAGAAAGTTTGGACAGAGGTATTTTGGATAACTATAAAGGTTGGGATGGATTATGTTGAACATTGAATAGTATTGTTTAAGGTTAAAACATTTCTGATGATTATTTTCCGAATATTATAGTACTATAGTTTTAAGAAAAGGACAACCTGCAGGGTAGGGCATAACCCTTTGTGTCGGACAATGCTGCAGGAATTGAACCCACAACCATAGTGTGACATGCCTTTATTACCTACCACTAGCCTAAAGGAAGTCCTTGGTTATTACAAAATATTTTTCCTAATCTAAATGGTATGTGGTAATATTTATAACCTTATACAATTAGGATAAATAGAATATTTTTGAGTTCTGTTACCATTTTGAGTGAAAGATGGGTTTATGGTAAAAATTTATTAAAGAATGAAAGTCTACATGGCAAGTATGTATATTCCCTTACGTTCTTAGTAAATCTCATAAATAAATTCCTCAACTTTATAAAAGGTAACTTAAAACAAAAACGTTTCCGGTTAACTTTTCCAACTGGGGATTCAATGACCGTTTAACCAATCACAAGTTTGTGATTTTCTTATGGTTAACTTTCTCCTAATCCTGTTTTCTACAACTCTCCATCAAACCTTGATGGTTTGTTTTTCTTCCATATCCATATTTTCATAGAATCCTTGTATGAGCTATCTTGGGTGACCATTGTACTTATCTTTCTATCTTTAAAAGTTATATTTTTATTAACCGTATTTCTGATGTGGGTTTTCTACAAAGGTATTTTCTATTTTCATCCTTTTATTATCGAAGAACATTTTCAAATTGCAAGGACGCAATTTATTGAAGGAGGGGAGAATGTAACACCCCGAGCTTCCATGATACGCCTCTCTTTCAATAATGCAATAGCTTGCATTGTACGCAAGTTCAAGTACTAACACACAGCGACTAATCAAAGTAGCCGCTATGAATAGTAATATCCACTTTTTAAAATTATAGAAATTTTATATTTCAAAATGGACTTCATTTTTGTATTGGTAATATCGAAATTATCCAGAGTTGAATTTTTTGTAATTTTCTGAGAACTTCCAATTTTTTATGAACAGTGAAAAATACTTAAAAACAACTTTTTTAATAAAAGTATTTTATAGTGAAAAATTATACTATTGAGTGTTTTTAAAGTATAATTAGAATATTTTTTTACTATTTTATCCAATGGTGGTCATTAGAATTAATTTCACTTTGAAATTGGATATAAACAATTGTCAATCTTTTGATATATATTGTTTCTTAAAAACACGCTATTTATTGTGACAGCGGGAATTAATTATAAAATTAATTAATGCAAATTATATGTTTGTAATTTTGTAAAATAGACATCATTTTTGAATTTGGGATATCAATTATAGCTTAGGGTGAAATTTTGGCATTGTTCTAAAAAACATCAATTTTTGATGAATAGTGAAACCACTAAGTGGTAGTTAAAAAACTGATTTTTTGTTTAAATGAAACATTACAACATCTGTGATTTGATTTTAAAAAATCCAACATATATGGTTGTCATTAGGAAGTAAAATGTGGTTCAATGGGATTAAAATAATTTTTTGGTGAATAGTAACTTTTAAGTTATATTATTCGCGATTAAAGGTAATTAGTGAAATTTAAGGTAAAAATGGTATTATAAAAATATGAAATGACCTTTAAACTTGTCCTAACCCTATTGGATGTGTCATATCCGACCAAGAAAATCCATGGGTCAACTTGGGGACCCATGGAGCCACTTTGGTAGGAAAATGATATAAATAACTTTTTATTTAATGTTAAAATAAAAATGTCACAAACAAGAGTTGTTTTACTAAAGCAATTTTTAAATGGGGTAATACAAGTCATATTTTTGACTATAAATATTAATTAGAAATATAAAAAGATTTCCTACATTATGATATTTTTTTTATAATGTTTACACATTAAATAAATTAAAGTATTTATGACACCATGATGATGCAGCGATTACCTCATTAATTAACGATTTAAATAAAACAAAAAGATAATGTAAAATCTAAGACTTGGACTTGTGAAAAACCTATTGGATGAGTAGATTTCGAACCCTTATCACCTTATCCTCTAAATATAAAATTGTTTGACCTTTAGAATCTGAAAAATCATTTCATAATAAAGTAACATTTAAAACTTTCCAAGAGTGCCCCTTCTCTCCTCTTATAAAAGGCCCCCACCACTACCACCTTACTCACACCATCAAAGAATTTTCGCTCGGACAACCTCTGCCCAAATACTCTATCAACTTCCCCCACTTACTCTTAGAAGCCTCACTTTGGGCACAAATTTTCCCAAGGAAGCCTTTGTCTCAAATCAAAAAGAGTTACCCGATTTTAAGGTAATGTCTTCCCTAATGTTGTTTTGTTTTATTTTGCTTCTCCAAACCCTAAACTCTTTTTATTATTTTCTTTTGTAACAAAAACAGTATATTAAATATACTAGGTTGTTGTTATAAGAAGGATTCGAGCTACACTTCCACACAGCTACATCTAATGGTTAAAGAACATACTGTTTCTGTGGATGGTGAATTTCTGCCTCACGAAACGATGATTGTTCAACACTCATATAACACATTCAAAAGTGGCCATTAAGATGTCACTATATTTATATATGATATATAATATGTTTATGTTTTACTTAAACTTCTGAATTTTTCATTTATGGCATACATTTATGGTTTCCATTATGGGTAAACACGATATTTTCATTTTAGGAAGTGCGGACTACCGCCCCCTCAAAAGTGATTTGAATCGTTAATACTATATGTGGGATGTATAAAGGATGGAGTAAATGGTATTATACATTATATTATACTGGAATTATATTATACCTTTATATAATTATGTTTTATTCCATTAAAATATGAAATAGAAATGAAAGTAGCGTTCATGCCTACGTACGGCTTACCGTCTCCATGAACGGTGCATTTCATTTATTACCTCTAAATGTTATATAATATTATAAATTCATGTATATTGTTGATATATATGTTATATATGATATCTAAATCATTAATATAATTCTGGATATAATGGATATTTCACCACATGAACAACTTGTAATAATAAGAAGTATATTTTTGACTCAAGTACCAAAGATCGACAAAACGACTGTTATTGACATAAATAATTACATAATGTTCATAACATGGTAATAAGTGATATAAAAGGAATAATGAACATGAAAAAGGTTCTTAATTAAATATAAATTAACTCTAGTTTATTATTCATTAGGTTAAAGAACGATCGAGTCAAGTTGGACACGAGGTAAGGGAATTTCTTAACCGAATTTCCATTCTTTGGGTTAATCTCCTACTTTCAAATTATGTCATGATATTATTATGTCATATCTTTTATTTGTACATTCTTTATGTTTACTTATAGTGAATACACATTATAGACCTATTTTATTTTAAAAATGATCTTTGTAAGGACTTCGTCTCAATTTCCTTTCATTGAGGCATATTTGGTTTTATACACAACTTCCTTTTATACGGTGTATAAACCCCTTAGACTTTTATGTTTATTCAAAAGGATTATTTTTTAAACGAAGCATTTTACTAAACGAAAAAAAGGAATGTTTTTCTTGCGGTATGTATGCGGTGACAATGACTTCTCCACCGCCGTGACCATTATTTGAGTTTCGGCTTCCTCTACAAGCCATAACTTTTTTTAAATGAAAATTAAATACAAAGTTTTAATTTTCCTTTATTTTGGGATTGAAAATGTTTTTGATAAAGTTTTTATTATATCAATTTGTTGTATTGATATCTTGTGATTGAAGTGTGTAAATGTTATGTTTCCTTTATAGATGTTTTATGTGATACAATTATGTTATGGTTTATGATATGTTTAAACATGATCATATGAGGAATGCATTAGACTTAATAAGTGATGGGTGGAACCCGCTATAGCTCCTCGATGCATCGGTAGGTCTCATGAGACAAACTAGTGTCTTGGCACGAGGCCTTGACAAAATCTTATTTGTGGTCTTGGCACGAGGCCTTGGCTACGTGGTTCTGATAGTCTGGCATTCTGCATTCCATCGTTATGAAAGTGGTTATTGATATTGCATGTGATTATTCGACTAGTAGAATATCCATGTGATTATGTGAATGGAATTATATCATTTTATTTTTTCCATATTATGCTGAAGTTAAAGTTTAAAAAGGATTTTGTTTTAGTTATAAATTTCCTTAAATGTTAATGTTTATTTACGAAAGCTTCTGCAATTTTGTTATCCTTACTGAGCATCTGAGCTCACCCCTTTCAATGTTTTAATTTTTCCAGGATATGAAGAAGTATTTTAGGAATGACCTGCAGGGATATTATGAAGGGGATATGAGTGTGGAAAATGGATACTATGTTATTTTAGTTTTTCACTTTATGATGTAATGTAACATTTATGAATTTATCTAGTGTTTCCAAGGCTACTAAACTAATCGGTCTTTCAAGACTTGATATTTTGTGATCATGCCAATGTTATGCAATAATGCACCGACTCTGGGCAACTGGGGTCTGGGAATTACATTTATTATATAGTTTTTTGATCATAGTTTTTATAATTTATCCACGAAAATAATTGGTATAAAATTTATTTACAACTATCATCCAATCAACTTAGTCTATTTACATCAGTATGATGTCTCTGTGAATGTTATTTTAACGGTCTCTTAATCATTCCTATAACCAATAAAATTTACAACATGGTCTATTTGTTGTTCTATATTAAATGATATAATAATGATTTAAATGAAAGTTTTTGTAATAAAATATTCAAAAAAAATATATCCATTGGACACTCTGTTATATATAACAGTGTGAAAATATTTATCCAATTACCTCGGTCCCATTAAATATGTACGATCACCATGGAATATTGGGATCCATCCAATCATTATTACTATATTTTTCCATTCAAATCTCCATTCCTTTTCTTGTAACAAGATATTCAAAATATTGTTATGAAAACATCAAAAACTTCATAATGATGTTTATAAACATGCTTCTCCAATCAACAAGAACATGTTTGAGATTTTAAGAATAGATCACCAATCATCATTAATATACTCGAAGTCTTAAAATAACATTCAAATTTTAATTAGTGAATAATATTGATCTATAATAAATAAATAACATCATTTATATGTTTTTTAAGATAATAATACTTGAGCACCTTCTTTCTTCTTCATCCCAAAAATTCTTCTTTATAACTTCTTTAACATATTTACATCAAATAAATATTTCTATCTCATTGATAACCATTGAAAACAAATAACACACATTTAATCCAAATAAAACTCACATAGAATGTGGGTAGTTCAATCTACCCCTTTTTAATTTTGGAAATACCTTCATTTTACTTTCTAAATGAATATGTTAATATTTGAATCATTCTCTCTCTATTATTTCTGAAAATTTCTTTCATTTCACTTTTGTTCCCCCTTATTTAAATGAAATAAAAATTTCATGCAGAATGGGTATCAGTTCATTATTAAGTAATGAACCATATACCATTTCACTCTAAATATATATAACTTACTCATGGTGTATAAAATGAGGGGATTTTATTTAATAAATAAATATATCATTTACGTACAAATTTTGATACAACATAGAATTAGAACACATAAAATTTTCACAAATGGTTCACTTTTATTATAGTATTAAGATAATAATTGAGATTTGGAACCCCTATAAGATAGATTAATCAGAAACTCTTGAATTCACTTCATAAAATGAATTTAAAACATTCCAGAATAACTATAATGATAGGAGGCCTTGGAAATTTTTCATACTTAAACTTTTTTATGTCAATTATTGATTCAATTTATCCCCATCTATATTAAATTTTATATTTTCGTAACTATGTATGAGAGATTAAGAAATGTGTACCTTTATAATGAAATTTTATTTAGGCACTATTTCACCTCTGAGGTGGCATGTTTGGGTGATGATGAAATGGTCCGATGAAAATCATCACACGTCTCTTTTCCTAGAGATGGTTTCTTGTCAAATTCACCATTTCTTTTATTTCGACTCATTTTGCATCATTATCATTTAAAGGAAGGTTGGATTAACCTATAGGGGATAGGGTAATTTACCCGATTTATATTTTTATGGAGATTCCATAGCTAGACGGTCCTAGAAGATGATTGGATGGGGTCAAGTACTTGTTTAATCAGTCCTCTTTGGATATAACCTCCTCAGATAATCTCCCATAGGTTTATTTGTGGTGCCATAACCACCCAATAACCCTAGTATCCATGATTCATGGACCTAATTTCCAATAGATGGCACTTGTTGGAAAAGGATTTTTCCATCGACACATTATTACTCCATTGGTCGTGGGGATGGTAAGTGGGGTTCAACACACCCCTTGGGGGGGTAGTATTATTGCATATTCTGGGACTATATTATAGATTTAAGTCATGTTCATATGTTTTTGAATCCATAGTTCATTTATGAGGAGTGTGTCCATGGGATACCCCTAGTAGGAGGATCATCATAGGCATACCTGGATTTGATGCTACTGAGGTAATGCTAACTTGAGCCATACAATAAGGCACTCTAGAGTTTTTCATCATCCAGGGAGGACGGAAGGTGACTTGATGTCAAGATTGGTCCCATAAGATAGGTTTCCTGCATATCCTCTAGAGTGGAATCAAAACCCACATAGTTCGAATGAGATGGGGATTACATATGGATGCTTCCCATTTGGATGGACATTGTTAGGTGAGCCCTTATGAAGGGGCACCAATTTGAGCTTCAGCCATCGACTAGGCGTTATACGTATCTTGGTTTGATCAGGAATTAGAGTTCTCATAGTTTATAATTTCTGGGGATTACACATAGAAGTTTCTCATTTAAGAGGACATGATTGGTCAAACCCTTTTGGAAGGGTACCCTTTTGAGCTCAAGCCTTCATGTAGGCGTCCTAGGTATACTGGATTGATCAGGAATCAGAGTTCTCATAATTCAGAATTCTTAAGGCTTACCTATTGAATTTTCCCATTTAAGAGTACATGATTAGGTAAACCCTTTTAGAAGGGTACCCTTCTAAGCTCGGGCCTTCATATAGGCGTCCTATGTATCCTTTATTGATCTGGAATCAGAGTTCTTGTAGTTTAGAAGTGTTGTGGCTTACGCATTAAAACTTCCCATTTAGGAGGACATTATTTGGTAAACCCTTTTGGAAGAGTACCCTTTTGAGATTGATCCTTTAAGTTTGTATCCTATGTATCCTAGTTTGATCAGGAATCAGAGTTCTCATAGTTCAGAATAGTTGGGGATTATGCATAAAATCATCCCACCTAAGAGGACAATATTGGGTAAACCCTTTTGAGCTCGGTCCTTCAAGTAGGTATCCTGCATATCCAAGGTTGACCAGGAGTCATAGTTCTCGTAGTTCATAATTGTTGGGGATAACGCCTACAAGAAAACCATTTAAGAGGACATAATTAGGTAAACACTTTTTGAAGGGTACCCTATTGAGTTCTAGCCATCAAGTAGGCATCCTACATATCCTAGTTTTATCAGGAATCATAGTTCATAGATTTCAAATTCTTTGGGGGCTTATGCATAGAAGTAGCCCATTTAAGAGTACATGATTGAGTAAACCCTTTTGGAAGGGCACCCTTTTTAAGTTCGAGCCTTCACGTAGGTGTCCTGCATATCCTTGTTTGATCAGGAAAAAGAGTTATTGTAGTTCATAATTTCATCGATGTTGCAATAATCACAGAACTCTAGGACCACATTATCATTGATTAGGGTGAGAAATAAGAGGATGTGTGAGATCCGATAAACCACATGCTTCCTCTCATACTGGTGGGAGAGTGCGAGCCTACAGTGGAAGAGGTCATTTTGACCATGGGTGGGGGTGTGGAGCAATGAACCTTTTAATGTGAGATAACATTAATAGTCATGAAGCTCAGCCTTTGGATGATTGGGAATTTACCTTAGTGGGAGTGCCCCGAAAAATGTTCTAGGAAGGGGAGGAGTGTCGTTATTGTAAAAAGTGGAAGATAACATAATCCCTTTGACTAATAACTATTCCCCCATTGAATGGAAAAGCATGGGATCACCCTTAATCCCTAGAACATGGATGTTCATGTTAGCGTTCAGAGGCTGGAATCTAGGTTACCATGAAAATGTAGACCTACAGAAATCCTCGTATCCCAAACCGTTTTGGGGATATCCTTCGTGAATCTTCTTACCATGGTTATGTGGACTCAAAGGGGTGCACTGATGCACCCAATGGTCTGATCATACTAGTCTGGTGGCATTTTAGGTGGCCTTGTCCTGATACTGGGGGACTGGTTCACATATGTATTATGGAGGACTAGACGGTATTGAATGGGGGGATTGGAACAAGAGGAAATAATACCTAAAACACCCCATTCTATGTATTGGTTTCTTATACTGGATGGGGGGAAGTTCCGTATAACATAGTGGTATGCAGGCAGAGGAGTATTCTATATACTGAAGCAGTACAAGGGCATGGGTATGGACCGCCATGCACCATAGTGGCACATGGTTTTGGATGTGTTATATCATGCCTCTTTGGGTTCTGTCTACATAATAATGCAGTACACGACGTCCATTTGAATCTGTGTAGCCATACACTATGCAGAACACCATATAGAAGGAGGGTCCTAGGAACTATCATTTGTGGGATGTTCATCCATGGGGAATATATGGTTCAAGATTCCACCAATTAGGTTTTCAGCTCTTATATTATTATAGAATTCCTTTTCTTTATGGTTCATGGCTGTTTATACCAGAGGAAGACGTGGTTCACAATTTGGATTTCTCCAATGATTCAATAATGAATTTGGAATCTTCATTGAATTATTTATCCAAACCTATGGGGTCCCTTTAAAGCTTTCTTTGTCTATCCTTTCTCAATTAGTTATGTTCTACTTTTTAGTGTATTGGGGAAATAATATTTATGGGCGTGAAGTGACATTTGTGGGGAGCCATTAAGAGATATCTTGACAAGTAGAAGACTCGGTCAACCATAGTTTGTGGAGGCTATGATTGATGATCTTGGTTTGTGGAACCCTACCAGTTTTTATTGTTTGATAACTGCTTCGTTTGCGAGATGGTATGCAGATGGAATTTTAACCCATGAGTACTTCAGCGATTCAGTTCGTGGTCTATGAAGTTCTCTGTCCATCACTCCATGGGCTAGTGCCTCATGGTTCGTTCCACGTATCAATGGTTTTTGATCTAGGCAGTCCATGAACCCTTCCTGGTGATGGTATGTGAGCCACTTATTATACTGCCATGACCCATCCTCGGGGCCCGTTCTGTGACTACCCCAACCCCGACTTCCATAGGCCAGGGGCTAGTGACTAGCACCAAAGGCATAAATCCAGATAACTGGGAAGGGATTTCCATTATAAAACATAATCACATCCAACCAGAGTACAAGAGGAAGTAAAAAACTAAGTACAAAAGAAAGTTTTGAAAATAAAATGGGACAGTATACAAACCCAACTAAAAATTACAACTACAACTGAACAAAAGTACAATAGAAAATACAAACAGCTGGAAGATAGAAGCTACTCCTGGGTCGTACACCTCAGATCCTACCTGAAGGGTAGGTACAAATAGACTCCTCAATGATATCGCACGTCAACCTCCTCCGAGTACCATCTCGTCGTGAAGTCCACCTCCGGGTACTGATTCGTCATGAGGTCCACCTCCGGGTACCGTCCAGTCCTCGTACACTCGGTCTCTGTCAGTGCTGTCTGTCGTCTGCATCCAACACAACGAGGTACAGGCATAGCCCATGTAGGGGTGAGTATAACGATACTCAGTAGGGACTCCAAGACCCTCAATGTCTCACTAAATCCAACAAGTATAACCATAAAGAAAGATCTCAATAGATAACCCTTACTTTGGTATAAGCCCATACTTGTACCTAAGTTATCAAGTAACCCATTTCAATCATGAAGAAATACAAAGGTTATGAAACCAACGGATAACCACTACTTAGTTATATGCCCACACATATACCAAAGTTATCAAGTAACCCATCTCAATCATGAGGTAAAAACAAAGGTTAAAGACTCAACTCAAACCATAATTTTAATTATCGAAAACACAACTGCTGGAGAACTCCCCCTCTGTCAGGTATAGTGGAACTATCATGACTCTGAGGCGCTACTCACTAACCTTATACTGCTGATGTAATCCTCCTATCTAGTACCGCGGGTCTGCTGCCAACTATCGGGCACTCTGTCCGCTGAGGTACTGCCACCGAATACCGGGCTCTCTTCCTAATAGCCTATAAAGATACTCCTCCTGTCGAGTACCGCGGGTCTGCTACCAACTACCGGGCGATCCGTCCGCCATGAGTCTGCCGCCGAATACTGGGCACTCCGTCCACTGGGTTAACCGAATCACTACATGTCTAATTGGTCAAGAAGTTGTCAGGTCTACAACTACTCGGTCTCCTCACTCCGTACGCTCATCTCTGGGAGGGTCTTCTCTACAAGCTACTGGTCATTACTTCCAAGTATCACAAGTCCCATGAAGAAGTAACGACCAGTAGCTCGTGGAGAAGACCCTCCCAGAGACATGCGTATGGAGTTCAGAGACCATGTACCTCTAGACCTGATGACTACTTGACCGATTCGACTTGTAGTGATTCGGTTAGCCTAGTGGAAGGAGCGCCTAGTATTCGGTGGCAGAACCACGATGGATGGAATGCCCAGTAGTTGGCAGCTAACCCACGATACTCGACAGGAAGAGTACCTCTGATGGCTATTAGGGAGAGCGCCCGATATTCAGCGGCAGACCCTCAGCAGACGGAGCACCTGGTAGTTTACAGCAGACCAACGGTACTCGACAGGAGGAGTACTTCAGCAGTCTAAGGTTAGTGAGTAGCGCCTCGGAGTCGTGACAGTGCCATTGTACTCGAAAGCGGGGGAGTTCTCCAGTATTTTTGGTTTCAATAATTTAAATCCTGGTTTGAGCTAAGTCTTTGACCTTTGTGATTACCTCATGATTGAGATGGGTTACTTGATAAATTAGGTATATGTATGGGCATATACCTAAGTAGTGGTTATCCGTTGGATTCATAACATTTGTGTTTCTTCATGATTGAGATGGTTTACTTGATAACTTAGGTATAAGTATGGGATTATACCAAAGTAAGGGTTATCTTTTGAGATCATTCTTTGTGGTTATCCTTATTGGATTTAGTGAGACCATGAGGGTCTCAGGGTCCCTACTGAGTATCGTTATACTCACCCCTGCACGGGCTATTCCCGCACCTCGTTGTGTTGGATGCAGATGACGAACAATGCTGATAGAGACCGGGTGTACGAGGACTAGACGGTACCCGGAGGTGGACCTCAGGATGAGTCAGTACCCAGAGGTAGACTTCACGACAAGACGGTACGAGGAAGAGGTTGACGGGCAAGAGCATTGAGGAGGCTATCTGTACCTACCCTTCTGGTAGGATCCGAGGTGGATGACCTAGGAGCTACTTCTATCTTCTATCTGTTTGTCTTTTCTGTTGTACTTTCATTCAGTTTTAGCTATTCTTTTTAGTTGGGTTTGTATCCTGGCCTATTTTCTTTTCAGCACCTTCTTTTGTACTTAGTGTTTTACTTCTTCTTGTACTCTAGTTGGATTTGTTTATGTTTTATAAAGGAAATTCCTTCCCAGTTATCGGGGTTTACGCCTTTGGTGCTAGTCGCCAGCCCCTGGCCTATGGAAGGCGGGTTTGGGGTAGTAACGGAATGGGCATCGAGGATGGTCATGACAAATTGGTATCAGAGGAATCAGTTCTACTTCAATACATAGGACTCTGATCATTCTTTTTTGTGAAGCAATAGTGTTAAGGGTAACAAGTGTGGTCTTCAGTTCAGGGAGTCCAGTGTTGGTGCGGCGGCCGACATATCCATACATCAGAACCCTGACTACTGATTTCTGACTCAGTGCACAAAAACACTTATTGGGTGTGTGTTTCCAAATTTTTTATTTAAGTCAGCTCAAACTAGGTCATCCCACTAGGTTTAAATCATTTTACCTTGTCGCATCTATTCATGATGCCTCCACGTAAACAGTCAGTTGGAGTTCCGAGAGAGTACCTGATAACGGAACACTGAGAGATGAGGTCCGGTGTAGATCCCTCTTGCTATGTTGGCACCTTCGGGTGGTGTACCAGTAGCACCACCACTCGTTGGGCAGCAGATTCCACCAGCTGTACTAGCGGACGGTGCGTGAAGATAGAGTGCATTGCACGAGTTCCAGTAGCAGAGGCCTCTGAGGTTACGAGGCGAGACAGATTCCTAGGAAGAAGTGGATTGGCTGGAGGCGATTTCAAGAGTTCTACACCTTGTTTAGAAACTAGTATAGCATATAGTGATCTTCGCTACTCGTGTTTCCTAGTGAGTGACTATGAGGATGTTCGGCATAGTGATGGTACTTAGGTACGTGGAACGATGTCTGAGATAGTACCTTCGGGTAATGTGCCACTTATATCACTACCTGTTGGTCATCAGTTTCAACCAGCAGAACCGGTAGATGCCACATGTAGATTCAGTCGTGTTTCAGCATCAGATACCCCTCAGGTGCTGAGGTGAGCCTGACTCACAGGCGACTGAGGACTGGCTTGAGGAAGTGGCTGAGAGTTTGCTAGAGCTTATACATCTCCAGCAGGATGACATGTAGGTAGCTGAGTAATCATCACGGTGTACCGATCATTCCTGGTACATGATGACTACAATTTGATAAGTGATTTAGAGCTCGGACCTCTGAGCGAGGTGTGTTTAACGGATATCTGAGCCAACACTTTTCCTCTATGAATTCATACTTATGTTAGGGTGCTAGAGAGAACATTTGTGGTTGAGAATTCCTTGGCTGAGTGGATACAACCAGTGAAGGTTAGCAGTGGGAAAGCAGGAAACTGTCCCCAGTCTCGGAGACTTGGGCGTGTAAAATGTTTTAAGAAGAGAAAGTGTTAAGGATTGATGAATCTACAGAGTAGTAGACATAGAATCAGAGCTAGGAGAGCAGCATGAGGTGGTGTACTTTTCAACATGTTACAACCACCCGCCATTGTAGTCCCCGCTTGGCTTAGGAAGCTGGAGGTAAGGGGAAGAGAATAACAACATTCGTTCAGGGAGTTTGACCCAAGGGCTCAAGGAATGATTCATGGTACGGTCAGTGTCTACTACTAGCTACAATAACAATAGACATTGGTATGAATCATTCCTTCAAAAATCTTGTACCAGACCTAGAGTTTCTGGTTAAGTTGTTGACTTCGTTCTCATGTCTGGAGATACCTTTGGGAGGAGACTCGATAATCACACTTACGCCGATTGTATGATCTGACCCTTGAGGTGAGAGTTTCAGTTTGAACCTCTTGGTGGCAGCGTCGAGGCCTTACAATGTTAGTTTGAGTATGGACTAGGCAACCATAGTTCATACACGAATTGATGGTATTAGGCAAAAAGGTTGTGGATTATCTATAATGTTGGAACATGATTTTCCTTGGTTGGTTAAAAGAAAACCCATGCAGCACATAATGGAATCATGATATGTAGGTGCAGTCGATCACTCATGAGTTGGCCAGACATAGATTTGTGCCATACTTCTCTTGAGTTTCTGCACCGATTTTAGCTTTGATGAAGAAGGGAAAACTCTTCTTGTGGTCAGAGAGATGTCATCAGAGCTTTATAAGACCTGAGGCATAGATTGACTAGTGTGCCCATTTTGAGGCAACCAAAGAAGGAGTAGATCATAGAAGAGCGTATAAAGACTACACAGAGCAGACAAAATACCTATGCTGATAGGAGACAGAGACCACTGGAGTTCGAGTATGGTGATCACATTTTCTAACGGGTCTCACCTCGATGAGGTCTATGGAGTTTTGGCCATGGAGGCAAGTTATCTCCGCATTTATTCGGACCTTTCTAGGTCCACAGTAGAGTAGGCGAGGTGGAGCACCGTCTGTCCTTTCCACCTCAGTTGCACCAGGTGCACAACGTCTTCCACGTATCTCAGCTGAGGAGATACGTGCATGACCCGACCCACATCATTGATCATGGGGAGATGGACATCAATGATGGGGTGACTATCATGGGTTCCAGTAGAGGTTGAGGATCGACAGTAGTGGGTACTACGAGGATGGTTGATTCCTATTGTGTGCTTTCACTGGCAGCAAGAAAACCTCCAGGAGAGCACATGGGAGTGGGAGGCTCAAATGCATGATCGGTACCTCCTTTTGTTTTCCTATTTTGTGTTGTATCTTTACGGGGACGTAAATCCCTGAGGTGGGAGTAATGTATGGACCTGTAAATTTCAAGGAATATTTTTTTCCTAAATACTTTGGAATTTTACATGTATGTGGATCTTGATGGAACCTGATTCAGAAGCCCGGTGTGCCTGGAATCAATTTCCGAAGTTTAGCTCGGCTACATTCCGTAAACGAACGAGCGGGTCTTTCTCTCTTTTTAACAGGTGCTCGGAATTGAAATCTGAGGGCACCGATGAACTCTCAATACTGGTAATTGCTTAAGGGGACCTTTACTGCAGATGCGTTTGCACGGGGGGAGAAGTTAAAATTTTGGGATTAATTAAGAAGTGAATAAAATTGTGGAACAATTTTATTTATATCTACGGTGGTTAAATCCTACATGGGGGAGTTAGGGTTGGGACCCACAACCACCTAACTACCCAGGTGAGGATATTTGTAAGGTGGGGCCCACACGATCCCCAACCTTTCTCTTTCCAAAAAACTCCTTAAACCCCCTTCATTAATTTGTAAACTCATCTTAAATTGAGTAACCTTTCCACTTCCTCTCTCTCTCCCTCTTAAACTCTTGCCAACAGATAATGTGTTGGCAAGATTTAAGAGGGAGAGAGAGAGGAAGTGGAAAGGTTACTCAATTTAAGATGAGTTTAAAAATTAATGAAGGGGGTTTAAAGAGTTTTGGAGAATGTGAAAGGTTGGGGCTCCTGTGGGCCCCACCTAAAAAATATCCTCACATGGGTAGTTAGGTGGTTGTCGGTCCCACCCATAACTCCCCCATGTAGGATATAACCACCGTAGATATAAATATAATTTTTCCACAATTTTATTCACTTCTTAATTAATCCAAAAATTTTAACTTCTCCTCCCCTACAAACACATCTGCGGTAAAGGTACCTTAAGCAATTATCGGTGTTGCGAGTTCATCGGTGCCCTCAGATTTCAATTCGAACCACCAGTTCAAAATATAGAAAAACCCTCTCATTCATTTACTGAATGTACCCAATCTAAATGTCAAAAATTGATTCCCGGCACACGGGGCCTCAGAATCAAGTAACGTCAGAAGCCGCAGACTCATAAAATTCCAAAGTATTTAAGGAAAAAAAATTCCTTAAAATTTCTGGGCCTTTACAAATACTTTGAAAACTTGAATTCGTTCAACTGTCTTCTGACGTTTGTAGATCAATTTTAGTACATTCACCTTGTTATACTTATAGGAATAATTTCTTCCTTTTCCAAAGTGATTGTTGGAGTATTTTATTTCCTTGGTGAAATTTTTAGGATCCTACAAATTCCCCCCCATCAGAATGGGGTCTGTTTGAAACAAAAAAGGAAAAATTCTTACGTTGAAGCGATCCTGAATTGAAATGGTTAGCATTTGAATAGATAGGACCAATAAGAGGGACCACACATAAATATATAAGGTCCCATGTCATTTTTATTTTACAATTTCGCTATGCGAAAAGTGATCTCGACTCCCCAGGATTCCTCTCTATTTGCATACCGTTCCTCTTGTGAAAATTCTCTTCGCAAACCGGTTTGTATGTGTTGCGAGCTGAAATTGTAACCATTTTTCATCTCTCAAACCAAAATTTGGATTTCTTGAATGGAATTTGTTGAATATTAGAACTAAAATCTGTGTTCCACATAGGTGAATGCAACACTACTTCTATGTCCGCATACCGAGCTTGAACTTATGAATTGAACTTTAAGACTTAATAATTCAAAATTAAACTTTTAATTCCATGTCATTGAAAATGAACATAAGGAGGATTTGGTTCATGGTATCCACATTACATGGACTCTTCTATTCATTGGCCAATGCTTCTTAGGGCTATCTCTTCAAGGTTGCTTCGCAAACCATGGCTTTATACAGTGTACTGCTTTCGTATACTATAGAAGTATGTGGTGGTTTCTTCTACAAATTATGTAGTATGTGGGATATTCCTACCACATACCGTTTTCAAGAACAGTATGAAGATCCCTATGAAAACATATTTTTAGGTCCTCTAGCTATTATTTCATAGCCTTTATCCAAAAACTATTATTAGACTATCTTTTTATTCACATTTGCATATTCTTGTGTAGTCTACAATGGATCTTTCACAGGCTTTGATAAAAACTATAAAGATGAGGGAGACCATGGTGGGTGATAGTAAGGATAGTATTCGATGCTACATTATTCCCTATGAGATCTTCTAAAAAGATCTCTTGATGCCAGATATCCTAGCTTACATATTTTCTATATAGTTTCCACTTTACAGCAATGGTCTTCATGACAATGTGACTTCGCCATTAGTTGACCCCAATACCCATTTCATTCTCCTAGAAGCACCACAAGGACATGATAAATAAAATATTACCCCAGTAGGAGAAGTCATAACTACTCAAATTCAAGAAAACATCTTTATACTAGGATGATCGGTGTTGACTCAATGAAATCCCAAGTGTTGTAATGCTATCACGTAACTAGTCACCTGAGAGCACCCATCCATTATCAATATTTCCCATGAAAACCCCAACGATGGGTGGATATCCAAGTGGAATATGCATGGCAGAGAATTTTTCCCCAAAGAATGGGTTTGGGAATTTTGGGTACACCAAACCTGTTTGGAGTCCCCTGACCAGTTGAAGGTGGTGAACTTATATTAGGCTTCCTGGTTTTCTCAATTTACAGCCTTATCCTTAGGAAAATTCCTTCGTGAGCTGCTAATATGCTGGTGTTCAAGCACCAACACCTTCCATTAATCTCACAGAGATGTGGGGATCCTCTTATGGGATATCAACCAGCATGGAGGACTCCCCATACTTGGAGATATGTATGATATGTTTCTCCTGACATATGATACTTGATATGCCACTGAACATGTGTCCCCTTTGACAAGGAGTATACTGATTATGGTAGAGGGATTACTTGATCATACCCTCCAAGATCTCTCTCTTATCCCATTCTATGTGTGGATGGGGTTATTATTGTAGTCAATGAACCTAATATGAAAAATCACCACAGTCAAACTCATCCATCCCATTAGTCCCACTAGACTCTAGGGTTATATTACACTACCCTTGAAGCAGGAAATTATACCACCTATGGATATGAGCTTTTATTGGGCGTGTCACTTATTCTTAGATTAGAAGGTTTCATTGCCATGTTTTTGAGTGGATGGATTTTCCCATCTCGTGATGTATATACCGGGGTTTGGGCCTATACTTTGATGATGGCAGTCGTGCTGGTAGAGGGTCAACCCATCAATTTTTCTATTCATACTCTTTCCTGACATTATGAGTTATTGAAAAAATACAGGAAGGTAGGCCCCCACATCATCTCAGCAGACCGTTTCAATTCCTATATAGGTGGATGTTAGAACACTTTTTCTATTAAGAATATCAACACACTTCAAAGGTTCCTCATTCACACTTTACACCAACCCTTTTCAACATTTTTAATGTTCTTCCTAGGGAATTAAGCATTATTGATGCAGTTGGGTTGCTAAATGATGCTTATTTCTTCTCATTTGAACCACATCCTACCCCTCATGGGTCATTGATAGTTGAGAAAGGATGTTCTTTATAATAATTCTCATACATCATTATTCTTTGGGATGGGATGCTCACTGATCGTATAGATCGAGTATCCATTTATGAGTTATACCTCCCTTTCCAGCATGCAAGGAAATTTATGTGCCTTTAATAAGTTGTACTTATTATTGCTATTTATTTAAGGGGAGAGTATCATCCTGTAATTCATTTCCTGTTATGGCTTATGATGATACTAGAATGTGTCGCTATGAAAGTTATCATCCCCAATACGACATGATTCACTTTTCTGTCACTAGAATACGTTGAACTGTGGACAGGTTATTACACTGACAGGGTGCTGAGGAAACCAGTTTGGTAGGTGAAGAAGCCTCTAACCATTCACTTCTCTATCCATAACCTAATGACCATGACACAAATTCCTCCTTCTATGATGAGCATGAAGGATATGTTATCAATTCCCATTCCTATAACAACCATGATGGATGTGCCACTTATTCCTTCTCTTTTGTTAAGAAGACACTCAATTCACTTCCAGAAGCATCTGGAAGGTGCTTCGTCAATAAAGCCTATCTCATAGGAGAGTGATTTATTCTTCTACCCTCCTGTGGATACTTTTCATGACTCTATTGAGACGGGGCCCAAAAGAGTATCACTGGACACCCCAGAAGCCATAACTAGTCCTTCATGTCTAACTCTATAGGTTGAAACATCTATGGTAAAGGATATCCCCCCTTCTTGGGTAACTTATCTTAGGTCCCTTCCCACTCCTGTAATGACACTTCGTACTTATAGACACATTGCGGCGGGGGAGGATCAAGGTAATGGTTCCACAGGGAGGCATTATACAGTTCCAAAACAGAAATGACATCAGTTATGTTCCCTTGATGCGGAGACACATATGGCTAATTTCTCTGATGATACTAATAACTTTTGGAGGTTATTCACTAAGCTAGGGTCTATTGGCTTCGATTATCAGCAATTAAACCTCCTTATCTACCAAATCATCATATCCTGGGAAGACCTTGCTTCTTTTGAGGACAAGCTTTCCATGTTCAATTCTTCCCATCATCAGGTGATGACCTTCTGAGATTTTTTGGAGGAAATAAATCACCTAACGGCTGAGGAGGAAAAGTCTCATGATTTACAGGTCACTTAAAAGGAATATTGGTGGGAGCGTGAGGCCCAGGAATCAACGATGATGACTCAACATGCCTCTTCATGTGCCAACTGTGAAGCTATTAAAAAGAAAGGGCAGGAACTTGAAGTTTTTATAGAATAGGTGCATCCAATGGTCAAGGCTGAAGTGGACGAGAGTGCTTATTTATAGAAAATTTTTGATAGCCCACGATAATAAATTTCCATTTTTTAGGAAAGGGAGAGTTATGATTTATTGTAGCTCTCCCCAAATCATGATATGCACTCCTTTTATTTTTTATACTTTGGAGATACTCTAAACTGGGGCTGTTCTTCCATTTTTGTTGAACTCAATGAAACTGATTTTCCTTCAAATACTTCTTCTTTTCCTTTTCCATCCACGAGAATTGATCATAATCAATCATATAAACATCATTTCGACCAGTTATTAATTTTAAACCATGATTTAAAACCAGAAAATTGAATTAATCGAATCAGAATTAAATTTTTACCTGAGCTATGAGACACAAAGAGCATAGTTCGACTATTGTTTACATTTTACAGATAAAATCATGAACTTTTATGTGTTTTTCATTTTTTCCATCATTTTTACCTAATCTTTTTTGACCTAGGATTAGCAAGTATAACTATACTTTTTATTAGGCCAAGCTTTTCGGGTTTTCGACCTAACAAGTTTCATGTCTCTTTTAATATCTCAAAAAACTTGTTTTTTCTATTAATTCATGTATGGTATAAGTTAAACTAATTGATACTCAGATTTTATCCAAAGTCTCCCTTTACGGACTTTCACTCTAGAAAGTATGAAATATTTTTCACTGATAGTTCATGTTCTACCAGTCAAACTTATTACTAATGTTTTAGGTCGAACAACTTTGAAAAACTTAATAGGGTAGGGGATTTGTCAGTTGATAATGTTCTAATATCATTCAAACATGGGTTAGGGGTTTTTACCCTAAATTTGTTAATTGTGGACATGAATGAGTCCTGGGAGCCATTTTGGGTGTACATAGGTAGGATAGAACTCTCATGAGGATGAATTTTCCTTTTATTGATAGTTGTTTTTTAGGTGATATATGTAGACCCACTAGGGGATGATGTGTATAGTCAATAAAGGGGGTCAGTGGGACACTGGCCTTTCATCTCCGATGACCTGGTATGATTTGAAACATTTTGAATTTATTTTGATGTTGGGAGCCATAGTGGGTGGTCAGTATGAGTGACGATGTCTAAGATTATTAGGGACATTCATATCGGCTTTGAGCAGGAAATTATTCCCACACAGTTCTTACTTACGTAAGGGAGAGCTGGTGAATGGTTAGTTCAGTTCAAAATCACTTTTTTGTCAGGGGAATTTGGAATGAGGAAGGTATGTAAGTTATTATCCATGGGTTTTATAAATATGAGGGTGTGACATGACATGAATGTCATCTGAGTATATGGAAACTAGAAAGGACTATACTACGAACAAATTTTCCTTTGATTGAAAGCCATTTTGTAGGCGGTATATGCATAGACTCTAAGGCATGATGTGGATAGTCCGAAAAAGGTTTCAACAGGACATTGGCCTTCCATTTTAGATGGTTATGAAGAATTATAGAGATTAGGAACTTTCTGAACACGGTATATGTTCTTTGTCAAGGGTTTCACCTGAACAAAAAAAGGGAACTTTTAACTGAACTTCTCTGGGAAACTTTGAAATGAGTGAGGGAATTCTTATTTTTATATTGATCAACATCACACATATGGATGGGGTATTTATTTAAAAAAACCTCAACATAGACCAAGGAGGAATCAAGACTGAATGTTCTGATATATCCAATATGTGTGTTTGAAGTCGAATAAAAACCATGAATTTGAGGGCCCTTGAATCAAGAGGGATGTTATGAGGCTTGGAATCCATTGGGAATAATGAAATTGGAGAGGGATCATCTTGCGAAAAATTATCGTTTTATTGATATCCATTTTTAGGTGGTATATGCAGATCAATCAGGTCATGATGTGCATAGCCTAACAACGGTGTCTACAGGACACTGGAGTTCTATCTTAGATATCCATGGGAGAATATGGCGATTCAAGATAGATCAAAGGTATGAGTTTGAGGTATGTAAAGAGTGTATCTAGATATATTTGAGACATCTAAGTTGTGATTTACACATGGGATCAGTTATCCCTTTCATAGATCTGACTCATACCCATGACGAGGCTTTTATCCCATCATTGGGGTACCCTTTCATTTAATGTCATATGACCAGGATGTGGGGTTACATATAGGGAAGGTAACTGTGACATGCCTTTTATGGTCATGATTCTAGGACCTAACTCATGGACTTTATTGCCATAATGTCATGGTAGGTGTCCCGCTAATATCCTTAAGCTCACGTGAGCTATGATCCGTGTGAGAAAAAGGGATTACAAGGACTCCAGGTCACCGCCTAAGAATAGAAAAATCAACCTCAGGGAGCACTTCAGGCTTAAGACAAATACTATATAGTTTAACGTCATACAACAAGGATGATTTTGGCCTTGTAGTTTAATGTTGTGAAGCAATGACATCATAATTGTTCATTTTAGAGTCATCTAGTGATAACATTATTCCTTCATAAATATCATTAATAGTTTGAGTTAATTGCAATCGAGATATTTTTAAACTCCATGGGCATGATTTATTATAGATGGTGTAGAAAAATGTTCTTAGGGGAAATTTGAATCTGGAGGGATGGCATGGGGCTTTGAAGCTATTGGGCATACTAAGATAGGAGATGACTCTCATGGGGAAGGATTTTATTTTGATTGATGAATTTTTTTGTAGGAAACATATGCAGAGCCACAGGGGCATGATGTGCATATGCAAACAAAGGTGTCCATCAGAAACTGGCCTTCCACATTAGATAGCCTTGAATGTTTATGTGGATCTATGTTTTCCTGGAGTATGGAGTTTTTCAATAGGGAAAGTTGTTTTTGGGAACATAATAAATACCAAGACCATGATTAACTATGAACTAATGGAGCTTCTACATAGATATGACACGTATTATAGAGGGAAGTAGGATATTTTGACTACTTATGAGTGGGAGGAATGTTTGAGATCTTTTAATGTTTGAGAATCGATCCATACATGACTCTTGAAGAATATTGCAGTTTACTATCATGCGGTCAGGACCTTTCATGGACTCCTTGCAGAAGTTTATATTATGCACAAGGGAAGGGGCATTTTTATAACAATGGCCAAGCCAAGATGCTAGACCCAAGTGTCACTACATATCTTGTAAGGGTGGGAATCTAACCATACATAGTTATGAACATTCCCTGAAAATAGATGGTCCATGCATAGGGACATGCGAGGGAATTTTTTTCAATGGTTGGGCCCAGATTCCATGTCCGGATGTGACTATGTATCCTGTAAGGACAAGAATCATGCCACACATAGTTTTGAACATTCCCTATACTGATCTGGCTCTGACATAGGGGTAGAAACATTTTTGTTTCACCTAATACTGGTGTCTGGTTTACTATATTTATCTATAATTTGTTTTCATAAGAGAATCCTTACCACTGATCCTAAACTCATGTGAGTTATACTCAATGTAATAATCAAGGAGTGACAGAGGTTTCCCACACCAATTTTAGGGATAGTGGATATGATAAAATCATTTTTTTCTGGTGGGGGCTGGGAAGAGATCAAGGATCGAGGCATCTCTACGTATCCAATAGGGGCATGAATCAAGACAAATGTATTTCTCTGAGAGATCATGCAGTTTATCATCATGATATTAGGACACTTTGTGTTATGCATTTTAACATATTGTAGTGAAGACAAGGGTCACAGTTTAATTTCATGCTTCAGGGATGAGTTCCTTACAGTTTAACTTCATATGGATAAGACTATTTCTGATAGTTTTTAGGGTCATAGAGTTTGGACCATGAAATTACAGTACTAAAACTCATATTTTTGGGTTATAGAGTTTGGAACAAGACATTTCAACACTACAACTCAAAGTTTAGGGTCATAGAGTTTGCACCATGACATTACAACAATATAACTCATAGTGAGGGTCGTAGAGCTTGGACCATTAAATTACACCAGTACAACTCATAGTTTAGGGTCATGGAGTTTAAAAAACGACATTATATCACTACAAATCATAGTTTTGGGTCATAGAGTTTGGACCATGTCATTACATTACTATTATGATAAATACTTCTTCAGAAACTTTTCATTTTTGGGTTCCTCTATGATATTTCTGTCCTTCCCAATTTGGTTCACAAATTTGGGGGATTCTTCCCACTTATGATCAGGATTATGTGGACTAACAATATTTCTACATCAGGGAAAGATCGTAGGCAAACCATTTTGTTAAAGTCTTGTGCGATCCGATTTAGGTAGATTTGCAAATGGTGAAATGTGTGTAACATTTTCTAATCTAGCTTCTCTAACTCACCAAACCATCTCTAGGATTTCTTTCCCATGGACAGTTGATCACAAATGGCCACACGAGTGATGGAACTTGGATTTTGATATCCAAAACCTTCTTTAATCCTTATACTATGGAGTACTGGGTCTTTTGTGTGGCATTGCAGGTTGGGGTCTAGTAAGCCCACAAAGCATGAATAATCTTGTCTGGACACAATTTTTAATCCTTATCTACCATATTTTGATGTATATTGTAAAATTTCTTATTTAAAGCCTATATTTTCCCATTGGTCACTACATGGTTGTGGGATGAACAGTTGGATTTGATTCCATACACTTGGTATTTATTTTCCAACCCAACAGAGAAAAATTTGGTACCGTTGTTAGTCATTATTGTATGAGGGACACCAAGTCTAGTAATAATGTTTTCCTTCACAAATCTACAATTATTTTCTCCCCAAATTTTTTAAGGTGTATAGATTCATCCCATTTGGAAAATAAGTTGGTTGTTGTGAGTATGAACATGAATTGTCTGGCTGTTCTAGGGGGATATGGTCCTCAACATCCATCCCCTAGGCGGAAAATAACTAGGAGTACTTAGGTGTATGATGTCACTCTGGGGTTCGGTGTATAAAATTAGAATGAAATTGGTTGGAATTTCACATCTATGTGCAAATGAAGCAATCTTCTGTTATAGTTTTCCATCAATACCCATGCCTTCAGATTTAATGAGAGGGCTTCATTGTAGATTGATGCACTCCACAAGCTCCAACATGCACTTCTTTCTTGATGTAAGTAGTCTCTTCCCCAACAATTCACCTGGGAAGGACTCCCTCAAGGCCCCATTTATAGATAACCTTTTCTTTATTTACCCCATTGTACATGAAAACGTTTACTTCTCATCTTCATACTTATTCCCTTCCCGCCCTATCAGGTGGGAGTTCCTCCTTTTGATGGTAATTTTAAATGGGCATCATCCAGCCGGTGGTCTAACTATAAGGCTCAGAAACAAGGATAATTTCTTCAATCTAATCCATATTGTTATGGATAAATGGCCATACCATCCAACATTGGGAAATGTTAATGACTTTTTCATTTCGTTTTGGATCATCGAAGGTTGTGGATATATTTTACAAAATATCAGCTTGAGGATTTTGAGACCATGGTTCATATGTCAATATTGGTTCTGATGGTAATTCTTCTATCATCTCTCAAACATGGTTCATTAGGTTGGACAAAACATCTTTCTTAATGGCATAGTCACCAAAGACCTATTTGATAACTATCTCTAAATAACCATTTTTCTTTAGGTGTTTGAAGTTTACATGAAGCGCTAGTTCCAGGGCGGCAATGAGGGCTTCCTTTTTTTCATAATTATTTGTACACCCTTCCGAAATAAAGTAAGATTAATATAGGACAACGTTTTTAGGGAATAGGAGTATATCTCTAGACCCTACTTTATTAAAATTGGGATACTCCATTCTTTTCCTTTTCGGGATTCTAGAAGCACCATCAAAGTAAATTTTCCAAGTCTAGGGGTTCTATTTGACATAGAACACTTATTCATCCAAAAGTTCGGCATCCAAAGATGTTGTTTCTTATAAGGGGTTCTCTTCCAGGAAGTATACTAATTCCTAATCATTGATGGACTTATGGGGTACATACCATATGTTAACTGTTAGAGGATGACTTCCCATCATGATAGGAATCTAGTTATCATGGGGTGGTTAAGAATATATTTGAGTGGGTTGTAGCAGGAGTCTAGGTGGAACTCATAGTGATGTAGGTAATGCCTTTGTTTCTGAACTAAGATGATTAGGGCTAGACAGTTCCACTCAATTTTTGAATGATGAGTTTCAACATCAATCATTGTTCAGTTCAGGTAATAGAGGTTGTTCTCACTGCCGACATCATTCTTCTACTCAAGGAAGGTGCCTAATGACTGTTCCTAGGTTGTTACGTAAAAAATTAGTGGTCTCTACTCAACTGGCACCATCATCTCTAGTGGGATCAGGAGATATCTTTTTCAATTTTCGAACATTTCTTGGAAATCATTGTCCCACTCATATGTATCCCATTTCTTCATTAACCTGGTGAAACATAAACATTTACCCACAAGGTTGGCTATGAAGCACTAGATGTAAGCCATGTGCCTGTAAAGACCTCTCAATTTAGAGCGTTTGTGAGGTGGGGACATGATAAGGATGGAATTTGTCTTCTCAGGGTCGACTTTGATGCCACAATTTTGTACAATGAAGCTGAGAAATTTCTCACAGTTAACGCCAAAGTCATACTTTGGGGGATTCATATGTAAATTGTTCTGCCACAGTTTTTTAAAGACAATTTCATGATCGGCTAGGGGGTTTGATCAGTGTCGCGTTTTAACCACCAGATCATTGACATAAGACTCGACAAATCTTCTCAGTATGGGCATAAAGATGTGGTTCATGGTGCACTGATATGTGGTACAGAAATTTTTAGACCAAGGGGAATCACATAATAAAAAAAAATTCACGAGGGGCCCTAAAATAAGTAGCTTCTTCATATCTCCGGGCCATATGGATCTAGTTATGCCCAAAATAGACATCCATGAAAAGAGAGCCTCATATCTGGTGGTTGAATCGATCAACAGTTCTATGATCAATACAGGGAAATCATCTTTTGGGAAATGCCGATTGAGATCCCTAGAGTTAACATAGATTCTGCTCTTTCTGTTAGTCTTTTTGATAGGGACTACATTTTCCAGCTAGATAAAATACTAGACTTATTGTATGATGTTGGATCTAATTAACTTGTAAACTTCAGCCTCTACTTTGGCATCATGCATTGGGTGGGACCTTCTGGATGCCTTCTTATAGCCCCGATGATCTTCTGGTAAACCCAGATGCTGAGTGGTGACTTTAGGATCGAGGCTTGGCATTTCTATATAGTTTTAAGAAAAAACATTTTGATTCATTGATAATAAATAGGTCTATGTCTCTTTTTCCTGGATAGGTATAACCACACTGATGAGAGTGGGCCATGATTCCTCTTCGGTGCATAGGTTCATCGCCCTTACTTCATTGATTATGGTGGAGACACCTTCTTCGAATGCAGGCGGGGCATCTTTGAGTTCTTCTTCTTCTTCTTCTTCTTCTACCTATTCATCATCTTCCTTCTATTTTGATGGAGAGAGTATTATTGGTGTGAACTCTCCAATATTGTGAGAGAAATCATCTTTCACCTTAGTGAGCAAGAAAAGGGAAGTTTGAGTTCCTGAGGATGAGTTGGGAGTATCTCTGTTAGGGGTTTTCCTGACATCATGGGTGTCAGCCCGCTCTTCCATGTCTTTACACATAGTGGTCATAACAAATATCATGATGAAAATTGAGTCTGAATCTCTACTTTCACTTATCCATTTAACTTGGTTGATGGGTAATACATAATCTTCCCAATTTGCTATAGGGGGTTGGCGGGAGCCATTTCTAATCCATTTGGGGCAGTAATCCAATCAATGTTGTCGGCCGAAGAATGTTTTTCTTTCGATTCATAGAACCCTACGTCGATATAATGCAACTCACATGAATGAAATGGGAATTTATCAGTATACAATGTATCTTTTTCCCATTAGTTCAATATTTGATGAACTTATGGTATGATGAAAAAATTGAAGTCTGCTGATGCAGTCGAGGCCTCCCTAACAAGATGTTGAAGGCCATAGTTTTCTGTACTACTAGGAACTCAGAATTTTACATGAGGTCATCAAGACATGTTTTATGATTGATTCATCCCAATGACTTCTGTTCAATTTTTTCATATCATAAAAATGTTGTGGTGTAGGGTTTCAAGCTATCATTATCATATCCCAGCCGACGAAGCATTCTCAATGGGAGGAGATTGACTCCAGAGATGCTGTTGATGAAAATCCTCCGGACATCAATTCCACTTATCTTGCAGGACACATATAAGGATTTGATGTGCCCATGAATGATGGTTTCTTCATACCAGTCTATGATGGAGATGACAACATGAAATTCTATAGGATTGGTCTTCATCTGATAGGCTTCAGATGCTACTACATCAGCCTCAAATTCTTGGGGACTTAGTAAGGATTCAATGAGTGCATACCTAACATCTTCCTAATGACTTAACGCATCCAGGATTGATACCATTTCTGGTACTGAATAAAGATATTTTTGGATATCATACTTATTATCTAAATTTCATCACTTCCCGGCTCAGGGATTATCTTTCACATACATTTTAGGGGATTGAGCTTTGGACATAGATGGTTTGGACTCTATGCCAGGAGCTGGTGGTGCTGTAGTCCCTTTTGTGTTTTGCTGAACTGGTCTTCCCATATGATTTGGGTGATATGGTATTTATTCTTTCTCTGATGGATATTCCAAGATAAATGGGCTTGGATTTCCTCCAGTGGGGGAGGACAAGCATTCTGGTTCCCACTGTGTTTTTTGAATGGTCCTTCGGTGAGTTTCTACGAGGTTAACAGTTCGAGTTATGGCGTGGATAGGAATTTGATTGGTGCTATGATCATTCTTTCTATGAAACCTCTAACCTCTACAGCCTCTTCCTCTAGCTCTCCAGTTGTGCATGGGTAATTCAGGTTTGTGGACACAGTCTTCACCTGATAAGGGGACCATCAAGTGTATGAAATTTATGGAGTAGAAGATTTGTTCTTGATCTAACAATGTTTCTGTCTGATTGTCTCCTAATAACGGTGTCATTTGGGAGGGCGACGCTTGTTGTACCATTTGGTTGGGTAGTGCCTATTGTACCATTTGGCAGGGCGGTTCCCATTTCACCAAGTCTGTTAGTATGAAATCTAAAAGTGTCAACACTGGCTTCATCATCAGTGTCATCCCATCTTCTTACTAATGCATTTTGAACTTCTGGCTCTTAGAGGACTACATGGCTGAGTGGGATGACTATGTTATATTAGAAGATTTTGGGGGCATGGTTGGTTGTTTCAACAATTCCTGGAGGATTCCATGAACTTAGTTGAATATCTTCCAGGTCCTCCAATTATCAAATTTTGTCTTCTTCTTATTGGAAACTATTTACCTTTCCTCTTCCACTATTGAGTCTAAGGTAGAAACATACGCCACTTGTGATGGCAGCCGACCCAACATGATTTTCCTAGAATCCGCCATCTTTTGTAAGAAATCCTAGAAAATGAATAATTTTTGGATGGTGTGTCCCAGTATCCAGTGATAGGTAAAATAGTTTGGACGGTCATCAAGAACCACTTCATCAGCTCGCTTGGGATTCAGTATCCAGAGAAAGTTTCAATTCTTGGTAGATATGAAATAGTCACATAATTGGTCATATCTATACGAGTATACTTTATTTATTCATTCATTGAACTGATTTTTTTAGTACATCATCACTCATTTGCTGAGGTGGGTGTGGATGCTGGTTCCCAGGGGGTCCTGCACGGTTCAGTGGGGGCCTCACAACTGGAGATGGTGCAAGGTGGGCTTAGGTGTGATAGAAGTCACTTCATATTTTCCTTATCTTTTCCATGGGGATGATGGGGACACATGGGACTCAAGATTATTCTATTGCATGGAGTCTTCTATTCTTTGGGAAATGGAAGATAAATCTCATAACCCACTTGTGTAATTCACTAGGATGAGAAGTGTACACAATTTATCAGGAAGGTTATCGATGCACACAGTGAGTATTTCATAATGGGGGAGAGGTCAGTTCATGAAATAAGTCTGGCCTTTCCTTCTAGAAATTAAGTCTAAGACTCTTTCATTATCTCACTTCTTAAAGTTCATGAGATCACAGATTGTTTTCTTAGGAAATATTGAACTAAACTGGAAGAGAAACTATCATCGGAGGTCCTCCCATCTTTTGATTGAGTTGGCTCACAAGCCAGTATATCGTACAAATTCTGAGCTCTACAAGGTTCGTACAAAGCACATAATCTTTTCTTCTTCTTAATATTCCATATTTCCCATCATGTGGTCATAGTAAGAGGCATTGGTCATTAGATGTTGTTCCAGGTCCCCCAATCCATGGAGAACTGGGCATACGGGGTTTCCAAATTTTGGTGGTTGTGGAACGTTTGTCACCAAATTAGGGTAGGGTTTGCACTGTAGTTGTATTGGAGGGCACCAACCCTCCATGGCTTTTAGTTGAGTTTTTAGTTGCTCGATGGTGTTCAAGAGACCATGATTCATGTCTTGTTGGGCTTGAGCTTGGGCTGGGCGATAGTGTCCAAAGTAGGGTGTGCCGAGACTACTGAAGTTTGGTGTGGATACCCAGCCAGGGAAATCCTTTGGGGGTTTACATAAATATATTCTAGATGCCTTACCAGTGGGGGAATGTCTTGATGTCCTCCCCATGTTAGTATTATGTTGGTTTTTGGTCCCGATGATAGATTGGTTGGGTCTACGAGCTTGGATTCAATCTATAGAATGAGTTCTTGTGGCAAGGGAACTTCTTATAGAAATTCCTGCTGATTTTCTACATGGGGAACACTTCCAGTGAGGTAGATCCTTTTACACAACTCAACATTAGTTATCCTGAGCTCTTTAATTTCTTCTTCTTTCTTGGTAAACCTTTCCTTGATAGCGAGGGACAAATTATTTGGTGAAAAGGTGGTAGGTCATAGATAACCCTATATTTATTCTTCTATTTTTTGGGGTTTTGAGAGGGAGGTAGAGAAAAATTAGCCGAGGTTGTTCCCAAATATAGGGATTCTCTCTGGTTCTGAGTATGCACACCCTCATGCCCGGTATGGGATGAATCTATGAGGGAACCATCTTACCTTAAATACTTTCCCTCTATGTAATTTTCTGTAATATTAATGGCATTTAGTTTTACCATGTTCACTAATGCATTCCGCATTGGGGTGATGCACTCGGTGCCAAATGGTAGGAATTCTTTCTGCATCATTTGTTGGATGTTCTCCATCCATTCCACAAAATACTTCAGGTTTCTTAGTGATGATTGACAGGAATGGAGCCCTGATTTGAACTCACATTGAAACTGTGTCTCGGAGGGTGCGAACAACGAGAAGGTGTGGAACGAGTGACTCTAGTGCCCATCATTTTTCCTTGACAGAAGAAGACATATTTCTGTTGTTCGGGGACTTGAGGAAAAACTTTCCCTTGCCCTCTGGTATGGGGTTGTTTTCATTATTCCATTTATTCTTTATGGCTAGAAATTGTTGGTCTTATAAGTTAATGTTGATTTTAAAATTACCCTAGCCTTGTGGGTTGGGGTTGTTATTGCATTGTGGAAGTAGCCACTACTAATGCCATATTTTTTATTTCATTCAATCCCACGTGGGTGTGAGCTGAGAATGGAAATGGACCTACATGAAGTCTATGGTATTTTGAAGACATGAGCACTACTTGATGGTTGTATTCCCTTAGGTGGGACACTTACTTGATGTAGAGACCCGAATCTTGATGTTCATAGACATTAAATTACTTTTTCAGAATACTTAATATATGAAAAAAACAGATTCCTAAAGACCTTATTAGTTTAGTGTCTTTGGAAACTCGAAACATAATCTTCTAATCCTGGTGAATTATCTTAAACATATCCCATAAAGATCTTCCCATTTGGTTTTCTTACCTAAAACCATTCTTGAAATCCTAGGGAAAATAAAACATAAAAAGGGTGAGATCTAATGCTAATTAAGGGTAAACATGGAAACAATAATCAATCCCTAAACATTTGAACGTAATAACATGAACATAAAACACCGAAATCATGATTAATGGCATAAATAATGGTAGTTCATAAGAAATAGATCATAAAGGAATATTAGCAATGATAAAATAGCATGGGAATAAACCATGTAATTATGGAAAACATTAAGCACATGATATGATTTACATAGTAGCCAATTCATTACTGCCAAGACCATCATAGTGGACAATGTCCATTATTGAACCGGGTTTACATGCCATTCTAGCCCTATATTACTGAACCAGATTCACATGTAATTCCAGCCATGTCTATCTCAAGAGATGTAAATCTTTACCCAATGCATTGAAGGTAGATATAGCTCCCACCCATCTCATATTGAAAGCATTCTTACATGTTCCATAAAATAAACATAAATCATTCAGCATAACCCAAAGAATAAAAATGGCTTTCATAAACATAATCCCATCTTAATGTAATAAATATAAAAAAATGTATATAATTTAATATTATGAAGAATCAGACCATGTAAATAAGAGAGAAATTATACATTAAACAGAATCATACTAAATATTGTAATCTTATATGGAAAATAGTTTTGACAAAACACATGAAATGAATTCTTGAGTAATAAATCTTTTCTTCTTCAAAATCATTTTCTTTTTATAAAATAACAATAAATTTTAAAAGAAAAAGATTTTGTTGAAAATAATAATGAAATATTATAGAGGAAGCTTCATGAAAATTATTCTTTACGATACCGTAAAAATCTGTTCATGTCGTATAAGAAAGAAAAACATTCTACTTGTACTTTTTCCAAAAAAGTCAAAAAGTACCTCGTATGGTAAAACAAATAACCCTTCCATACTACATAGTAAAAGTAAAAAAGGGGTAAAAATGACATTAAAAATACATGAATTAATATTAAATACTTTATGAAAAAAATTCTCTAAATCATGGAAATGGATGATAAATATAACCCTAGTAAATACATACGTATAAGCAGTCTCAGATAAAAATGAGATTTGAAAAATTATCCCTTACCATATGTCCAATTGTTTCCATATGTGTCTGAGACTCCTGTATAGTGGGTTTAAACATATTACTATCTTTTAACAGGACCATCATAATATTTATGTTATCATATATGATTCACTTATTACATTATATTAGCCTTTCTTTTTTCAATTCCATGTTAAATCAATGTTTTGGGTAAAATCATTTCATTTATCCTACGTGTTCAGAATTGTTGTTTATTGATATTATTATTATTTATATCATAATTTAATTACTTCAATAATGTAAATCATGATTTATATATCATATATATTAAGTATATATATATAATAGATAGATAAATGAAATGAAATACATTGTTCATGGAGACGGTCGAGCGTGCGTACACATGAATGATGTTTTCCTTTCCTTATTGACTTAAATGGAAGAACGTAGATGAAGTAAATATATAAAAATAAATCCATTAGATATATTATGTCATATATTTCAAAATAATTCACTATATATACATTATAATCATTCATGAATGGTTATCATGGAGAATGAATCTCATCGCGTCGTGGAGACGGTAATCTGTGCGTAAGCATGAGCGATGATATCAATCCCATAATTATTGAATGGAATTGGAGTGGATGATATAATATCTCAGAAATTTTATAATTTTATAATTATAATATATATTTATTCTTTACACCATTATACCCATCCAAGTAAGGTGGTGGTAAAAAAACATATTACACCATAGCGTGGAGATGGTATTCCGCACGTATGCATGCGCAATGATTTTGTTTTTCGTAAGATGGATAGAAGGTGAAATAGGGTTGTTTAATATTTATAATAACATATCATTATGTAAATAATACTTATGTTATTACTTTATAATGAAACAAACAAATAAGAGGAAGTAGAAGAATAAAGAAACATGAAAGAATCTATAGAAGAGATTACCTCTTCTTCGACGTGCATCTTTTAAACTTCTTCTTAGGGAACTAGATTTGGTCTTTTGAGAAGACATGAACCTCTATGATATAAAAATATAGGTTTAGAAGAGAAATTTTTAGTGTTTGGATGAGCATGAAGGCTCAAAATTGTGTAATGAGGAGAAGGAGGAGGTACCCTTTTATAAGGGAGGAGAGGAGCGCCTTAGGAAAAACATAAAATATTATTTTATAATAAATTCATATTCTATTTATAATCTCTCCAAATTGAATTATTTATAGTATAGGGTTGGTATGGGACTAAATACACTCAACCAATAGATTTTAGACAAGTTTAGGTTACCATTTTAACCGTATCATTTTGATTTAACTCTATGTTAAATAATTTAACTTTTACCGTGTCTTCTTGTATTCTTATACTATATGGTTAATAAATTTACTATAAACTGCCAATCAAACCCCATTTGGTTCATTAATGTCATATATAATATTATATAAGTCATTTGGCCTAACCTTAAATTTTTATTACCATTATATCCAATAATAATATAATATTTTTTTTAAAACTCTTTTATGTCAATTTTGACACTATTTGGTATTTTGTTTTTTCTAAATTCATAAGAGAATTATTACTTATAAAAAAATTCATCTAACCAACACTAATATGTTATATTAACATATAAAATTATTGTAATTAATAAAAAGTCTAAAATTACATTTATTTGGGTATTTTATAATATCAATTATGTTAATATTTCATTAATAAGGTAATTAATGCATCATCATTGTGTCATAAATAAATTAAATTATTTAATGTCTAAAAAATATAAATAAAATACCATAATTTATTAAATCTCTTTATCATTCTAATTAATATTTAAAGTCCAATTTATGTTATCTATAACCCTATATTAAAAATGTTTTAGTCATTAAACATTGATTTTAACTATTTTAACTCTTCTTTAAATAAAATAATAATAAATGTCCTAATCTAATCCATGTGGACATAAAGGGTAACATTTTTTTCCTAAGGTTGTTTTTGGTCGAATTACACTTATCCAATAGAATTATAACATGTGTTAGGGTAATAATAATATCATTTTTACCCTTAATTACCCTATTTACTTTTAACCGTGGTAAATAAAAGTTAAAAGATACTAGTCAATAAAAATTATTTTCATCTCATTGAACCAAATTTTACTTACTGATATCAACTGTGTCTCTCGGATTTTTGAAATTCAACTCACATAATCGGTAAAATTATGTTTTATGTAAATTTTCAAATGCTCCTAGGAGGTGGGTAAAAGACGGTAAAAAGTTCAATAAAATTTTTATATATCTAAAATTATTATAAAATGACCCCATTAATTAAATTTAACTTATATAGGTTTTATGTATATATTATCACCTTAAATAAAATTATATAAATGATTATTTAAATAAAAAGTCGGTTTTAACCAATAACTCCATGTTGTCATTATTCATCAAAAATTGAGTGTTTTCAGAAAAATACCAAAAATTCACCCTAGGATTAATTCGATATTCTGAATCCAAAAATAAAGTCCATTTTGAAATAAAAAATCAATTAAATTTAAAAAATTGGGTATTAATATTCATAACGGCTAGTCAATATAATATTTTAATAGCATATCGTTGTTTAGTGAAACTCAGTATTGCGTACTACACAAGATATCGAGGAAAGTTGCGATTGTGTGTAATGCAATCCAAGTCAGGGATGCATGTAGTGAAAGCTCCCTTTGGTGTTGCGTATAAAATAATAAAAACATATTTCATTTATGTATTAAAAAAATATATGCTTAATGTTACTAAGAATAATTTCTACAAAACGAACTTTAAATTGTGTGTAACAAGATCCAAGAATAGTGTTTCGTATACTGCAAGCTAAAACAGTGTTGCGTATAGTACAAGATATTATTGGTGTAGCGTACAACACAATACATCAATAAAATTAAAAGAATATTTTTCATAACATTTCGGGGTGTTACACTCTACCCCCCTTAAAATGAATTTCGCCCTCCAAATTCGTCGGGTTTATAAATGGTTTAATCCTTGAATGTTTCTTTAATAGAAACCCACATCATAAAAAGGAATACCAAAACTTAACTTTAAAAACTAATTTATGAAATGTAACGGTTACCCAAATTAACTCATCACTAGGTTTCCACATAGGATAACATAGGTGAAAATAGGGATATGGAAGAGAAATCGCACCATCAAGTTATAATGGAGAGTGGTAGAGAACATGGCTATGAAAAATTCAACAATCACAAATCCATAAATTTATGATGATCTAAGGTACCATCTGATTAATCAGATATGAGGGAAATAGGACAACATTTTTGGTTTTCAATATCATTTCCCTAATGTTGAAGAATTTTTGAATTAAAAGAAATACTTACTCGATATGGGTACAATCTCACTGTTGTTCATGCCTTGAACAATTTTCATTTCATCTCTTAAAGAAATGATGTTGAATTTGTCTTCTGTGAAGTGTTAGTGGATCATGCGATAGAATGATAAGTCATTCCATCTGTCCCAAACATAAGGTTAGAAATAGTTATATACATAAGTCCATCTATGGTGAGATTAATCGTATATGGTTCCAAAAATGGACTTATACTTCATCTATCATACCACTTAAAATAATTTCTACTAAATAGGGACTTCTTGTAGGAAAGTGGTTGGCGATGAAGGCCCATCATACTTTAGTTGTGGGTTCGATTCCTGTAACCCTCTCTAACATGACGGGTTGTCACCCTTCCTTCAGGTTGTCCTTTATCTACAATATTATAACATTCCAAAAAAATATCAAAAAGGTTCTATCCATAAACAATATTATCTTATTTCCAACATAATATATTTTAAATATTTAGACTTATTCAAAATACTTCTATCTAAGCTCATAGTATACAGTAAATGATTACTAGAAATTTCATCAACCAAGCATGTGAATACCATCATTTATCCCCCTTATATCATAAGATATATCTTGTTGGTCATATTACCAAAATGTAAACACCTTCATCATGTATTCTCTTGAAACATTAATTACCATAGAATCTTTGGGAAAACATAAATTCTATTAAAATTCAACTCTTTCCACATACCAAAATCCCAAAATTTTTATATAGTCAAACTATGATTTCACTTTCTCCTTATATCAATCATGAGCTCATTAATACAATCAAACATTTCATTTTGTCCTTATCCCTTCAATATGCCCATATCATCTACTTTATAAAAATATCTGAATAACCATTCATGGTTACCGGTACCATATTCTTATGGAAAACCACAATGGACCAATACATAGATATTTTAATACACCATAAAAGTACCTCAAAATCAATATTCTTGAATTCCAATACATAAGTACTTAAATCCATCATCTTCAATGATTGGAAAAGAATTGGTCCTTCCTCAATTTAGAAGTAACCTCTTAGGTCAGGGAATTGAGTTAGGTAATGCCAATGTTCTCCACAGATAAGACATTGAACTCCATAACAATCTGTCACTCTATGCCCCTTTTCCCCACATAGAAAACATCTTCCCCACCATTTGAGGTATTCTTCAAGGTTCTTCTTCCCTTCTTCTTGATATGTAGAAAGATTAATCTTCCTTCCTCTATGTTCCTCACCATTCAAACATGAAAAAAAGTTCATCTTTATCTTATTTTGTGACTTAGGAATACAACTAAAGTTTACCTTGTTAATCATATATCACAATGACTGATTCAGCATAATCATAATATATCTCTCTAGGTATTACACAATTTTTTTGATCATAGTCTCCAATTTCTCCATTGTAATAATTGTTAATTTAATTCCTTCTCATTCCCTCCATTGACTAAATCCAGAAACCATAGTTTAAGAAATAGTTAAAATAATGAGTAACCACATAATAATAAAAAGTCACTTATGGGATGTCTAAAATATGACACATTCTTTAATACATGACAACATAGGTTCACCCTATGTTATTCATGATCATCAACATAATTCTAGGATTGTAACCAATAATTATACTAAATCTTAGGGACATCCCTAGACAAACCTTAGAAATATCTATATGGATCTCACTAATGTTTTTGTATCCTAGTTTTCAAAGATTAACTAATCTTTCGCTCTGATACCAACTGTAGAGACCTGAAGCTTGATGTACATAGAAATTACATAAATTTTTCTGAATAATTAATACATGAAAAAAAAATATTCCCAAAGACCGTAATTGTTTAGTGTCTTTGGAAACTCAGAACATAATATTTTAATCATGGTGAAATTTCTTCAACATGTCCCATAAAAATATTCCCCTTTGGATTTATTACCTAAAACATTTCTTTAATATCAGGGAAAAGAAAACATAAAAAGGGTGAACTCAAATTCTTAGTAAAGGTAAACATGGAATCATTAAACAATCCCTAATCATTTAAACGTAAGAACATGATAATAAAACATCAAAATCATGAGTAATGACATAAAATAATGGAACTGCAAAGGGAATAGATCATAAAGGAACATTAACCATGATAAAATAGCATGGGAATAACAAATGTAATTTTGGAAACCATTAAGAACATGATATGAATTCTATAGTAGCCAAGGCATTATTTCCAAGACCAGCATAGTGGATAACATCCATTACTGAACCGAGTTTACTTACCATTATGGCCCTGTATTACTGAACCAGATTCACCTGTCATTCTAGCCATGTCTATCTCAAGAGATGTAAATCTTTACCCAATACATTGGAGGTAGATATAGTTCCCACCCATCTCATATTTAAATCATTCTTACGTGTTCCACAAAATAAACATAAATCATTCATTATAACCCAGTGAATAAAAATGGGTTTCATAAACACCATTCCATCTTAATGTAATCCATATAAAAAAATGGATATCATTTCATCTTAAGAAGAATCAAACAACGTAAATAATAGAGAAATTATAATTGAAACATAATCATAATAAATAAGGTCATCTTAGATGGAAAATAGTTTTGACATAACACATGAAATTAATTCTGGGGGAAAATACCCTTTCTTTTTCAAAATCATTTTATTTTCACAAAATTCCATTCAATTTTAAAAGAAAATGATTGTTTTTAAAATAATCATGAAATCTTGTATAGGAAGCTTCCTGAAAATTAGGCATTATGAAACTGTAAGAATCCTTTCATGTCGTATAAGTAAAAAAAATAATCTACTTGTACTTTTTCCAGAAAAGTCAAAAAGTACCTCATATGGTAAAAAAAAGAAATATTCCTTCCATACTATATAGTAAAAGTAAAAAAGGGGTAAAAATGAATTTAAAAATACATGAAATAATAGTAACTACTTTATGAAAACATTTATTTAAAACATATAAATGGATGATAAATATAACCCCAGTAAATACTTATATATAAGCATTCTCAGATAAAAATGATATTTGAAAAATTATCCCTTACCTTATGTCTAATTTATTTCGTCTATGTCCGATACTCCAGTATAGTAGGTATAAACATATTATTAACTTGTAATATGATCTTAATAATATTTATTATATCATATATGATTCACTTATTACATTATATTACTAGTTCATTTCTCAATTCCATGTTAATGTAGTGTTTTGGGTAAAATCGTTTCATTTATCATACGTGTTTGGACTTGTTGTTTCTTGATATTATTATTAAATATATCATGATTTAGTTACATAAAGAATTTAAATCATGATTTATATATCATATATATTCAGTATATATATATATATAATAGATATATAAATGAAATGAAATACATCATTCATGGAGACGGTAGGTCGTACGTACGCATGAACGTTGCTTTCCATTCCATATTGACTTTAATGGAAGTAATTAGATGACATATATATATATATATACTTAAATCCAGTATATTTATTATGTCATATATTTCATTATTATTAATTATATAAACATTATAATCATTCTTGAATGGTTAACATGGAGAATGAATCTCATCGCATGTGGAGACGGTAATCCGTGCGTACAGATGACTGATGATATCGTTCCCATAATTAATGAATGGAATTGGAGTGGATGATATCATATCTCAGAACTTGTATAATATTATAATAATCATATATAGTTATTCTTTACACCACTATACACATCCAATTAAGGTGGTTATAGAAAAACATATTACACCACGGTCTAGAGACGGTATTTCGTACGTACACACGTGCGGTGATTTTGTTTTTCATAGGATGGATAGAAGGTGAAATAGGGGTTTTTAAGATTTATAATAAAATATAAGTGCATATGTAATACTTATGATATTAATTTATAATTAAACAGCTAAAAAAGAGTAAATAGAAGAATAAAGACGCTTGAAAGAATCGGTAGAAGAGATTATCTCTTCTACGACGCGCCTCTTTTAAACATCCTCTTAGAGAAGTAGAGATGTTCTTTTTAGAAGACCATAACCTCTATAATATTACTATAGTGGTTTTGAAGAGAAATTACCAGGGGTTTTCCGAGCTTTAAGGCACAAAATTGTGTAAATATGAGAGGGACGTGGTTCCCTTTTATAAGGGAGGTGAGGGGAACCTCAGGAAAAACATAAATATATTATTTTATAATAAATTCATATTCAGTTTATAATGGCTCCAAAGTGACGTATTTGGAATATAAGGTGGGTATGGGTCTAAATACTCTCAATAAATAGGTTTTAGACAAGTTTATGTTACCATTATAACCTTATCATTTAAATTTAACTCTATATTAAATAATTTAACTTTTACCGTGTCTTCTTGTATTCTTACACTATATGGTTAATAAACATACTATAAACTGAAAATAGAACCCCAATTGGATCATTAATGTCATTTATATTAGTATATATGTACGTTGTCTGAACTTTACATTTTTAGGACCACTATATCAATTCATAATATAGTATCTGTTTTAAAAACTCTTTTATGTCAATTTTGACACTATTTGGTATTTTGTTTTTTCTAAATTCCTAAAGCATTATTGCTTAGAAAAAAATTCATATAACCAACCATAATATATTTTATTTACCTAGAAAAGTATTTTAATTAATAAAAAATCTCAAATTACAGTTATTTGGGTATTTATAATATCAATTATGTTAATATTTTATTAATAAGGTAATTAAAGCATCATCGTTGTGTCATAAATAAATTTAATTATTTAATGTCTAAAAAATATTAATAAAATACCATAATGTATGAAATATTATTTTTATTTCTATTGAATATTTATAGTCAAATTTATTTTACATATTACCCATTATTAAAAATGTTTTAGTTATTAAACTTTTATTTAAACTATTTTAACTCTTCTTTAAATAAAATAATAATAAATGTCCTAATATAATCCAAGTTGACCTAAAGGGTAATATTTTATTCCTAAGGTTTTTTTGGTCTAATTACACTTGTCCAATATAATTAGGAAATGTATTGGGGTAATAATAATATCATTATTACCCTTAATTACACTATTTACTTTTAACCGTGGTAAATAAAAGTTAAAAGTTTCTATTTACAAAAAATTATTTTCATCTCATTGAACCACATTTTACTTACTAATATCAACCGTGTCTCTTGGATTTTTAAAATTCAACTCATAGAATCAGTAAAATTATGTTTTATCTAAATTTTCAAATGCTCCTAGGAGGTGGGTAAAAGATGGTAAAAAGTTCAATAACATTTTCATATATCTAAAATTTTTATAAAATGACTCTAATGAATTACATTAAAATTATATATGTATTATGTATCTATTTTGACATAAAATAATTTTAAATAAATTATTATTTAAATAAAAAGTTGATTTTAACCAATAACTCAGTGTTTTCCCTATTCATCAAAAATTGAATGTTTTCAAAAAAATACCAATAATTCACCCTAGGTGAATTTCAATATTCCGAATCCAAAAATGAAGTCCATTTTGAAAGATAAAATTTATAAAATTTCAAAAGGTGGGTGTTACTATACATAACGGCTAGTTTATATAATATTTCAATAATATATCGTTTTTAGTGAATCTCGGCATTGCGTACTACACACGCAATCGAGGAAGATCGTGATTGCGTGTAATACAAGCCATGTCAGGGCTGTGTGTAGTGAAAGATCCCTTTGGTGTTGCGTTAAACATAATCAAAACTTATTTCATTTATTCATTAAACAAAATATATTCTTAATTTTTCATAGAATAATTTCTAAAAAACAAACTTGAAATTGTGTGTAACACAAGACAAGAATAGTGTTACGTATACTGGAAGCTAATACGGTGTTGCGTATATTACAAGATAATCTTGGTGTAGCATACAACACAAGACATCAATGAAATTAAAAGAATACTTTTCATAAAATTTTAGGGTCTTACACTAGATGTTTTTGGTTTCATGACTCAAAATCTTTTTGATGGCTTGATATCTATGGTATTAATGTTTCTAAGACATACTCTAGTCTGGATATTTTTGAGTATCCCATCTTTCCTAAGAATGGGTTGAATTTGATTGCTGCCTTTGGGTAATGAAATTGTAGGATGTAATTTCGAAATTGGTTTGTTGGACAAGACGTTGGGTGAAGTACAGAGCAACATGTTCTCCCCATCCCCAAATATAATCTATTGTCAAGGTGTTTCCAATGAGGTAATAAAGATTGTATAGTTCATGAAGGCAAGACAGTTCAAGGATTTTCTTTTGCCTTTCAGATCGTGGATTCCATATAGACAAGAGGGGTTCCTGGTTGATTAGATGATAAAGCTCCCTTAATGTGTTGACATGATCTGCATACCATTCACATGGAATCAAATTTTCTTTTAGATGACAAAGAGTCATCGATATATTGATGGAAATGTCATGCATACATTCCCCTGACAACTCCTCTGGTATGTCAAAGTAAGAAGTGACCATAAGTGAATACATCAATGGTATATTATCCTTATCTAGTTTTCTTCTAACAAGAATCATATCCTGTTGTTTCTCCTCTGTTGGATCCTCTACTTGATAGGCCTATCTCATCTACTTCATAATAATTTCCTTCCATGAAACTGGGTTGTTTGGAGACTCATTTATATGATAATGATGCAGAGGTGTCTCAAAAGATGAGCATGTCCCTAGGCCATCCTCTGGTTGAGAAAGTATGTCACTCGTTATAGACGGAGTACCCAATATATCTAAATCCTTATTTTTTAGAACCTTATCTTTATAGGGATTTCTTAAATTTTTTCCGACAAGGGGACGACCATCTTGCTAGTATAAATTTTGGTTGTAGGAAGGACCATCACAATTGGTGCTGCAATGGCGAGGGATACTATTACAACTTGTTGGCTAATCGTGCGAAATGTATTTATGGCATATACCATGGGAAGGACCTTCAGGATGGGATATAGTGAGGGGAGGACCTTCTCGCTGCTTTATATCCCCAAGGGGAGGACCTTTTAGATGGTTGCTATGATAGGGATGACTACTATCAATGCTTGATAGCTGGATACAAGGAACATTTATATAGTGTACATCTTGGAGAGGGCCTTCAGGACAATCTACAATAAGGGGACGGCCTTCTCATTGCTTTATGTTACTATGAGTAGAACCTTCATAGTAACATCCATTTCAGAGGGGGATTTTCAATGACTATCATCATGGCGAGGACTACCATTATGACATGATGTATGACTACAAGAAGAAGCATATCTATAGCACATACCATGGGGAGGAACATAAGGACGGACAACAGGAAGGGGAGGACCTCCTAGATGTCTGATATTCAGGTCAGGGGGAGGTCTCCAAAATGAGAAATAGGATATAAATTCTTTTCATCGACCATTCATGGCATACTGAGTGAGCCCCTGTGGGTGATCTAGGGAGGACCTTCAGAGTTGTTGGTAGTGACATTGCTGGGAGGGTCTTCACAATTTCTATTTTCACTTCCATAATTTGTTAATGGAATAATAGGGTCTCGTGCCTTTATTGTTATATGTTTGGGGGCTTCAAGAACCCCAGCTTCCAGAAGAGTAGGAGTATGTATGGGCACTTCATTTTTAAGATTCCTTTGAAAAGTTTTATTTTTGACCTCTCTCTTGTGGGTAACCAGGGCCACCTGCTATTGGTAAGGAACTTAATATAAGGGTCCCTACCATTTTGGGTCCCAAAATATCAATGGGATATGCCAACAAACATCTTGAGTTTTGGTAGAGATATATGCCTACCCTGGAGCAGCCGCCACGTTTGACTAATGTCCCCCAGTTGGAATAGGTATTTGTTCCTGATCTAGTCATCTGTGTATCGCGGTATGTTTCCATCCACCCTCATGTACTGAAGTAGGGATGCGTTACTGCATTAGAGAGACTTACCATTTTTTGATTAAGTCATTCAATTCGAGGAAACTGGGTTGTGGGCCTGGTTTCATGCCTTTGCGGCTGATGCAATAATATCTTGGAATTTTTGGATGATATGGTCTGGGATCGACATTTGATCTTCCATCATTACTATGATGTCATGAGATACTTATTTGGATAAAATGGGTATGTAGTCCTATTTTGGAATTATAGTTGGTGTTTTTGGCTAATCTGATCCTCCATTAGTTTCTAGTACATACTGGTAGTTCTCTTGTGATGAGACATAGGAATGACTCTGCCACCGATTGTCTTCTCCAGTAGCCACCGTATTTGACTGATGGTATTCATATTCATGAGTGAGGATTTTCATCTGCTTTCTTTCCACAATATGTATCTTATGGGATTTGTATGAATTTGTAGGAATTTGACTCTTTCCATATTTTCTTGCTGCCCTATTTGGATAGTGGGATTGATATGCATTAGAAGGTATTTGTGCCTACGTGTAGCTGGTTTTCATCCTATTTGGATGATGGGATCCCTATGTATCATCAAATACTTGCATATTCCTATAGTTTTTCTCTCTTTTTACACAACAGGACCAAAGAGCCCTTGAAGGAATGTGTAGGTGCTCATATTATGCCACCCTATTTCTATGGTGGACTAGAGTAGAGGGGGAACAATTGTATGTATATTAGTTGAATGTATACATGTTTGTACGATGGAGTTTCTCCTCCAGAACCAAGGTGATTGCATGTTCCCAGTTATATATTCTCTACCCTTGGTGGGCATCCCTTGAGGCTCGAGTCTCTGAGACATCAGTAGGTTCCCTTGACATAAGGTCCTCTTTAGCATGAGTAGAACAGTTCATCTGGTGTCAGTGGTGACTCTCTCTGGAAGGGTCTCATGAGAAAGACCCATATGCAGTTGAGACAATTTTATCATCATTGAGTTCATATGCCTCCCAATGATAATGGAGGTACTTGTTGTCACGTTACAGGGATAGGCTCTCGAAAGAGATTGAGATGACCCCTGAGGCCTCCTTGTGATGAGGTTCCTACCATTACCAATGAGCTGATTGTAAAGCCTTCGTAGACTAGAGGGCTTGTCTTGAGGCCTCCACTAGGTAGAGAGTATCATTTCTGTGGTACTATTTGATTAGTATGTTGGATAACCAGTGTTGAGGATGCTTGGTAGGTGAGAGAGTCCTGCTCTTCGTTGGGGCCTCAGCCACCTATAGGATCGCTAATGCGTGTGTCTTCATTGGTTATTGGGATTTCATTTGGATATAAGGTTTCTCTACAGGTACCTTCAATACACTTATATGACATACATACCACAAAACCCCACCAAAGTAGCATTCATTGGAACATATTTATAGTTTACAATTTGGTTTGGCCTCCACCTCCCATTTTGTTTTTATTGTGAGGCTAAGAGGCTTGATTAGGGTAAAACTGCCACCTTGGTTAAGTAATAATGTTGGGTTTAACATTTTTGCTTCACCTCTAAGGTGGCACGTTTGAGAGGAGTTGTAATGGTCAGACGAGAATCATCACCCGTCTCTTTTACTAGAGTCAGTTGTTTGTCAAATTCTCATTTTCTTTTTTTTGGCCCATTCTACATTATTATTCTTTAATGTATGGATGGACTAACCATACAGGTAATACATAATTTACTTATTTTGTATTTAAAGGAGATTCAACAACCAGATGGTCCCAACGGGTGATTTGATGGGGTCAAGTACTTGTGCAATTGGTCCCATTCATATATAACTTCCTCAGATGGTCTCCAATATGTTTATTCATGGATAAAAAAATACCCAAAAGCCATAGTATCAATGATTCATGGAACTTCTTTCCAAAGGTAGGTGCTCGTTGGACAATGATTTGTCCAATGACACTTAAGGAATCCATTGGTCGAGAGGATGAGAAGTCAGGCTCAATGCACCCCTTGGGGGGGGGGGTGTTTCCTATTCCAAGACTGTCATATAGATTTATGTCATGTTAATATGTTTGGGAATCCTTGGTTCATTCCTAAAGAGTGTTTCTATGGGCTACCCCTGGTTTGTAGGATCATCATAGGCATGCATGTATTTGATGCTACAGATGTAATGCTGACTTGAGCCACACAATAAAGAACTCTAGAGTTTATTGTCATCCAGGAAGGCTGGAAGGTGACGTGATGTTAGGATTAGACCCCTAAGATGGTTTTCTTACATATCCCCAAGAGAGGAATCAGAACCCACATAGTTCAGATGAGATGTGGATTACATATGAAATCTTCCAATTTTGGGGGACATTGTTGGGTGAGCCATTTTGAGCTCGGCCCTTCGAGTAGGCATCCAATGTATCATGGTTTGATTAGGAATCAGAGTTCATGTAGTTCAGAATTAATGTTTCTTACGCTTATAAGATTCCCATTAAATAGTAATTATTGTGTAAACCCTTTTAGAAGGGTAATCTTTTGAGCTCTAACCTTCAAGTAGGCATTATATGTATCCTAGTTTGATCAGTAATAAGAGTTATCATAGTTCCAAATTGCTGGGGATTACACCTAAAAGTGTCCCATTTAAGATAACATGTTTGGGTAATCCCTTTTGAAGGGAACCTTTTTGAGATCAGGCCTTCATGTAGGTTACCTACGTATCCGGGTTTGATCCGGAATCAGAGTTATCATAGTTCAAAAATACTAAGGCTTACGCAAAAATGCTTCCCATTTAAGTGGACATGATTGGGGAAACCCTTTTGAAGGGTACCCTTTTGAGATCAGGACATACATTAGGCATCCTATGTATCTTGGTTTTATCAAAAATGAGAGATCTCATAGATCAGAATTGTTGGGACTAACACATAGAAGAATCACATTTAAGAGGACATGATTTGGTAAACCCTTTTTAAAGGGTACCCTTTTGAGCTTCAGCCTTAATGTAGGTATCCTATATATCCTGGTTTGATCCAGAATCTGAATTCTCATTGTTCAGAATTGATGGGGATTATGCATAGAATCTTCATATTTAATAGGAAATGATTGGGTAAACCCTTTTGGTAGGGTACCCTTTGAGATAGTGCCTTCAAGTAGGCATCCAACATATAATGATTTTATTAGAAAATAGAGTTATTGTAGTTCATAATTGTTTGGGCTTAAACATTGATGCTACCCATTTAAGAGGACATGATTGGGTAAAACCTTATGGAAGGGTACCCTTTTGAGCCCAGGACTTCAAGTTGGTGTCCTAAATATCCTGTTTGGATCAGGAATTAGAGTTCTCATAGTTTAGAATTATGTGTATGTTGCAATCGTCATAATCATCTAAGCCCACGTGAGTCATGCTCGGTGAGAGAAACAAGAGTATGTGAGAGATCCAACGAACCACATGGTTTCTCTCCAATTAGTGGGAGAGGGAGATCCTACAAAGGAATAGGTTGTGGTGACCATGGTTGAGGGCATGAAGTGATGTCCCTTTTATTGTGAGATGATATTAAAGGTCATGAGGTTTGGCCTTTGAAATATTGGGGACTTACCTCAATAGGAGTGACCCATAATGAATTCGAGGAAGGGGAGGAGTGTCTTCTTCATCAAAATGGGAAGCACACATAACCCCTTTGATAGATCACCATTTCTCATTGAATGGAAATGTAGGTGATCACCCTTAATCCCTAGAAAAGGGAAGTTCACATTAGTATCCTGAGGTTGGACACTGGGTTTCCATGGGAATGAAGATGGACATGCATTCCCAAAGCCTAAAACGTTGTGGGGAGAGCCTTCATGACTCCACTTACCATGGGTATGTAGACTCAAAGGGGTGTGATAATACACCCAATGGTCTAATCATTTGAGTCCAATGTCTTTGGAAGAGACTTTGTCCTGATGTCGGGGGATTGGATTGTGAAGGGACTATGGAAGACTGGATGGTAATGAAGGGGAGTGATTGGAACCAGAGGAAATAATACTTAAAAACACCCCATTCCACATACTGGTTACTTATGTGGGATATAGTAAGTTTCACATACCATAGTGGTATGCGGGCAGAGGAGTCGTCTGCGTACCAAAGCAGTACGCAAGCATGGGTATGGACCACCGCACACCATAGTGGTACACAGTCCTGGATGAGGTCGATCACGCTACATTGGGTTCCATCCACATACTGATGCAGTACACATCAATAAGATGAATCCACGTAACCATACACTACGCGGAACACCATATCAAAGTAGGGCCCTGAGAACTATTATTCACGGGAAGTTCATTCGCGATGAATATATAGTTCGTGATTCCACCTATTAGATTTTCAGTTCTCTTATTAAATGAAATTATTTAATATTAGGGTTTGTGTCTAGTTATACATGAGGAAGACATGGTTCGCAATTCAGTTTTCAATGATGATTCAAGATTGAAGCCGAAATCTTCTCTGGATTATTTCTTCCAACCTATGGGGTAACCTTCAAGATGTCTTTATCTGTCCATTATCAATAGTTTATGTGATACTTTTATAGAGTATTGGGGAAATCATATCTATGGTAATGCACACCATTTTTGGAGTCCCATGAATAGATATCTTGACTCGCTAAAGACTCGGTCAACTAAGGTTTGTAGAGTTTGTGGTTCGCGATCATAGTTTGCAGAACCCTTCTCATTTGATTTGTCCATGAACTGCTGATTTCGTGGAATAGTATGTAGATGGCCTTCGAGAACATGAGTCCATTAGCGATGCAGTTCGCGGTCCTTGGGTTTCACTGGCCATCGCTCCATGGTCCAGTGCCTCATGGTTCGTTCGTCATACCAGGGGTTTGCGATTGAGGCAGTCCACGAACCCTTCCTGGTGATGGGACACAGGCCACATGAAATATTTTGAAAACATGATTTCTTTCTAGTTTTTTTTATGTTTGTAGCTCCATTTGTGTCCATTCACCTTATTAGACTTGTAGTAATATTTTATTCCTTCTGAAAAGTGATTTTGGGAGTATTTTCTTCTCATGGATAAATTTTCAAGACCCTACAAGAACATTCGAGAATAATAATATTTGTATGATATAATGATTTTGGATTATTCTTCACCATTATTTGGATGTCTCCACATTATGGATAATTTTCTTCAGAACCTCATAATAATGAATCTCTTAAATATATATGATTTAGTAATATTATGTTGAAAAATAACCAAAATGGATCTTTCTTATATGGTTGTATAGTATTTTAACAATTTCTGCATCATCACCAAGGATGATCCTTTTCAATATATTTCATTGGAATTCAAAATTTATGATCAAATCAGTATGGGGTTGTTTTTAAATTTTCTATGATGTGTTTAAAATAACCACTTTAACTTCATAACTGATGATCCGTTTAGGGATTACTATAAACCAACATAGGATGTATTCTAGGATGAAAACATTCTTAATGAATATTTTCCAAGGTTGACAACTATTTCATTATCTTATGTTCTCCCCTTGAGATCATACCTCACCTTCAATTACATATTATAAAAATAGAATCAAAAACACAAATGTTAAGGGAATAAAGTGGAGTTATATTGATTCTTAATATGAACAAAAATATTGAGATAGTTTTCTCAACCAAATTTACCCATTCTTCCATTCTTCACGCTATTACATATGAACTTCAATTCTAATTGGGGATGTATAGACTTATCACTTCATAAATTTCTCTACGTGTTAAAATTATAATTTCCAGATCCTTTAAGACACTTTTATATTTAGGTGCATATTTCATCTTCTCTAGGATATCTTATTATGGTATAAATATTGTATAACAATATTTCAGAGTGTGTCCATCCAGGTTTCACCTCACACAAAAAACTTATTCACATTCATGTGAAATATTTTCTATTATTTTTGAAGTATCTTTTTCATATGATTATTCTATTTTCCTTATTCTCTAAAAATCTTATATCCAAATTACTAACATATCATTAGTCAAATTGGAAATTGTGTTGGATTTTTCATAATAATTATTAAGAGTTCCATCCTTTTTATTAGTCCTTTGGATACCAAACTTTTATTTGGCTTCATGGATTTGGAATCCCATGTCTTCTCAACTTTACTACTTGAATTATTCTTGGGATTTTTTTGTTTAAAATATTATTATTATGATTTCACATTATTTATTCTTCTTTCATAACCATATTTTTTTCTTTTTTTCTTAATATATTTAGTAACATGTCATGATGAGAAAGCACCATTCCAATCACCACTATATTTTAAAACATCATAGGTACTCAAATTTTTCCTACCATAGAAATGTTTCTTCTAAATCACGAAATTTATCTCCATTAACATGTTATTCCTTTTTTTTCATGTATATGATTGTACCAATAATCAAATTCATAATTCATGAATCAGTTTCATCACCAACATTGACACACATACCCTTTTCTTTTTGTATCAACTCTATGAAGTTTTTAGGTATTCATTATAACTTGTTAGGATATTAATGGGTAATTTACTTCATTACTTTTCTTATACACCATTGATAAGGTGGTGGATTTGTTCTAACTTTTATTCATCTATATTCGTATTGATTTTCTTTTCCATGATTCATTATTCATGAAAATATTATGAGAAACATCATTACAAGATGGTATGAATAGTGTCTTTTTATTCACAACTCATTGAGATAGATCATTAAATGAGGTCATGATAATATTATCACATGTTGGAGTTATTTTAATATTATATTCCTCTAATGATCATTGTATGTAAACAACAATTTATCCTTCTTTTGTGAACATAGAATATATGTCTTCTAAAGACTAACAACCTTGACTTTCAATTATACACATCTCATATTGAGGATATTTTTCTAATCTTTGATCATAATAACCATTTATTCAAATACCATATTCATTATTTCAACTTCCTCTTCATGGAACATAACATTGCTTAGTAAAAAAGATTCAAGTTTTTTGATGTTCTTGTATTTTACATCAAATTTCAAATCCTTTACATCAATGATATTTTTTTAACTTTTCTTCATATTCATGGATCTATTATTCTAGATTTTTCTTTACTCAATATTTATATTCAATTTATTTGCACAATTTTTTTTCAAACTTTTAGGATGTTATTTTAAGATCCACCCTTTCTTATTTAAGGTATTCTTATTTCTTGGAGATATTTATACAATTCCAGTTTTTTGTAAATCTTTTTATTTATTATCAGATTATTTTTCTACCTATGTGAAATATTTCTACATACTTTTAATGAATCTATAATAAAAATAGAAAACTTCTTTAGTAATACAATAATTATATCTTTCAATATACTAAATGATATATGTTGAGAAGTTTTAGATAGATTATCATCACCAATTATCCTAGGATATTCTTCTTGAGGGCCATTTGTATAATAATTTTCATATACCTCATGGTTACATGATATTGATCCACTGAAGGTATGAATGTTAGCCTTTTACTTTGTGGAAACTTGAGACACCTACTCTCCACATTCCAATATATATTTGTATTTGTTTTTAAAATAACATAGTGAAACTAATAATTTCTCTTCTTTAGTAAAGATGGATATATTATTCAAATTTCTTTTCTCTTTATTTATCATGTTCATCATGATCATGGTAGAAATAGAATTATTGTAAGAGATATCTAAATCTCGACCTATACTATAATTCATTATTAATATAGGAAAGAAACTCAAATATTCATAATAGAATAAATTAATCATAGATAATTTTATATAGGAATACCAACCCTCTGATACCAATTGACAGGACTACATTGGAATAGAGTCAACACTGGGGGGATGAGTGAGTCATTGTTGTGAACTTTTACCACTTATAACTTTTTATACCTTTACCTATTAGACATTTTTGTAATTTGATCCTCCTAGTATATTTCCCTTATAATAGGAAAGTATATAAACCTAGGTAAAATATTTCATATGATATTTTTACAAGGTTTACTACTCAATAAGAGTATCTAGTGATTTCCATGTATGGTGATGATAAATACATGAATTATATACTATAATAAGATATGTTTTAATACTGGTTTGTATAGTAAAAAATATTTATCATAATTTTGGATCCCTACACTTTAAGAGGGTATAGAAGTAGTCTTGAATCCTTGCACTAATGATGAACTCATCCAACATTTATATACATACTAGTTCTTTATATTCTCTATATAGACATTCTCTAACTTGTATCTCCTCGTTGGTTCTTTATGCTGAATTTTACTTCACTTTTTTCTTATACACTTTTTATTTTAAAAGTAGTTGTAAAAACATTTCTTATTCTTATTACTTCACTTTGAATCTATCCATTTGAGCCACTCTTCAATCATGTCCTTTCAATGAAAGATCATCCAATGATAGTTCAACCATTGATATTTCTTCCGACCCATTAATCTATTTATTCTTGAAACAACTATATGTCTAATGTTGTATATCTTATGTGTGTTTTTCTTGTTGGTAGATAATATGATCCCTCTTCTTCTTCTTTTTCTTATAATTATTCTTCTTATTAAAACACATTTTCATCAGGTGATAGGCTTCTAAATTACGTTTCATCGTGGATATTCATCTGATCCCTTTTTATTCTTATTATACATTTGATCACTAATTGATAGGAAAACTAGATACATTATCTATTCAATACCTTCTTCATTAGGTGATATATTTCTCTATTTGGTGTTTTATCTCTTTCTAGTATCCCCGACTCCATATGGTACCACTTTTTTAATGACATGATTCTAAATGAGAACTACTATCATGCTTTGTGGTCATCACTTTTTTATGACCCTTAAATTTGTTAGATTAACACGAAACCACACAACTGTCAATTTCATTACTATCATCAAGGAATCAAACACCACTTTATATATGTAGTGGTTATCTAAATTTTTAAGGTAAGGGACATAAATAAAATTCATAATTCTTGCTAAATCACTGAGAATCTCACTCAAATACTTCATTGTTTAACATCGTTAAAACCACATAAAAAATTAGATTCAAAAAATATTTATAAGAATGTTTGCTACATCTCAGTGTCAAATTTATTCTTCAATCGTTATAAAATATCATCTAAAATCCTAATTATTCCATCATTATTATTGAAACATTCATTTTCGAGATCAATATCAGCACAATTAATATCATTATGAAAACTTCATAAATAACATAAATCATTTTGTTTAGTAATACTTTGAAACAATTGTTCTACCTAGGAAACATAGATCATTGTTCATTCTCATCATTATAGGAGTATTTCCATACGATATCGATCTATCCAATTAATACTCCATATGGTAATTTTGAAATGCTCCCTTTACTGGGAGCTTATTGAATAAATACATCTGATGAATCATTTTTGCCAATGAATCTATTCGATATTACTTTCCAAAGACTATTGAGAACACATTCATAATATTCTTCCACAATCCAATGGATTATCTAGTCTTAGTTTTTATTCATTTGATGAACCCTTGTAATTTTAATCTTCACCTTATATCTAATGACTTCATAAAAATCCAATAAATGAATTCCAAATACTCATCCTGATGTCATTGTAACAAATTTTATGATGCAATTTCTCCTATAATTCTATCAAATGAAACTATTTTCAAACCTCTTGAATCTCTATCCAATTATATTGCATGGAAACTTTATTGCAATGAATATCACTCAAAAACATACTTATGATGAATTCATGCATATACTTATTTGTTCAATGATATATACACATTTCCTATAACTATTATCTTAATTAGAAAAACTATGCTTGATCATTTAAGAACTTATATCTAATATATCCTATATGACAACTCATTAAATTTATTTGCTAGAATTTATACACTATTTTATTAGATAAAACCTCATTAACAATTTTATTACTTGTTCTTTTCAACTTCTTTACATAGCATCTCAATATTTATAAAATTACATATGATGGAATTCAAACAACTTCAATAATCACTTCATAATGTTTGAGAACCAAATTTCCACTAAGTTCTACGAAAATATTAACATCGTTATAAGTTTAGCATTGAACAAATAATCATTAATCTTCCCTTTGAACTAAACTTTATTGAAAAAACATTTTTTTATGTTTACATCCTTTTCAATTTCCCCTTGAATCCCAACCACAAATAATTGTGATGTTTGATCAATGAAGAAAACATAACTAAGAAATTTCTAATATAGTTTTTCTGATCATAATTTGACTAATGTTACCAAGAATGTAAATGATCAACAGTTTATTTCCACCTGTCATCTAATCAGCTCAATCGATTCACATTTGTATGATTTCACTATGAACATTCAATAAGTGGTCTCTAAATATTTCCACTAACAAATAAAATTACCACCATCGTCCATCTGATGAACTATATTAAATTATGTAGGATATATTCATATGATATAATTTTTAATGAAAACATCAAAAAATTTCATAGATATGACACTCCGTACGATGGAACAATGTTGAAACCCTCATGCAATTACCCCAGTCTGACCGACATCATCAAATCACCTCAGTACACTGGCCTCCATCTAATCATTATCTATATCTTCATTTATTTGGATCCACATTCTCTCTCTGATAAAAAACTATGCAAAAAATATTTAAGAAAACTCTTTAAGGATACCTTATAAACATTATAATGTTGTTAAGAAACATGTTTCTCCAATCATAAATCACATGTTTGAGACCTTAATAATGTATCACCAATCATTAGAATAAAATTTAAATTATTTAAATATGTTTAATTTTTTTTTTGTAATTTATAATCTCGATCTCCACTATGGAAATAACACCATTTACATAGTTCTTAAGATAATAAGACCCAAGCACTTCCTTTCTTCATCAACCAATGAATTTTTATTTATAACTTATTTTAAATATTGAAATAAATTAAATATTTAAATATCATTAATATCCATTGAAAAATAATAACATCCATTGACAAAAAATATAAACAAAACACAAATTGGGAACATAAAATTTTATCATCCCGACTAGGCATCGGTTCACTTCAAGTGCCTCTAATGTATTTTGTAATATTGAGTCACAAGTGGCCTATGTATAGGTGTCATAGGTCTGTACAGAGGTATCTAAGGCCAAAAAATTATCCTTATAGAAAAATTAAATTAGTAAAAGGTTAACGAGTGGTTTTTGAAGTCTATAAATACATTATTTCCATCACTCACACTAGATACCACTTTAGTTTTTGACACATGCATGTTAATGATGTTCTCCTTGTATGATACACATGATGATGGTGATGATGGTCCTCATGGTGGGTGGGGTGATTAATTTTCTAGTGGTGATGGAAATAATGATCTGGGACATGACGATGCTAGTGAAGATGCTCTTGATTATGATGATTATGATGCTGTTAGGGATGTCCATGATGGTAGTGGTGGTCATGGGGTAGATATTGATCCCCATCAATTTTGACTTTATATTGATGACACAACCATGTGTATGGTGTTTGATTATTAGAAATAATTTAATGTATGTGTTATGATTTTTTATGAAGTTTTAAACTGATAAAATGTGAAATATATAATATATATTCTATTTTGAATGTGTATTATTACTGGAAAGTTCTAGGGAGTGATTTGGTGTGCTATTAACTACTGATGGAGGGGTGATATGCCCATTGTTTTAAACAATTTGTATATCTAGGCTATACCAATGGTTTCTGGAACCATTAGTATCATACACCTTTGAACTACCTATACCAATGACAATAAGAAAACTATTTGTATAAGGATATTGTATTTCTTCTACACCCAATGGTTATGGGAACCATTGTTATACCCTATACCAATGGTTCCAGACCCTATTACCATGCTATGAAACCATTGGTACAGGGTAGTTTTATTGTAGCGTATGCATGTGTATGTATATATATATATATGTATGTATGTATTTGTGTGTGTATGTACGTGTATATTTTTATGGGTTTGTATGTGTGTGTATATATTTATGTTTATGCCTCTGTATGTGTATGTGTATGTATGTGTTTGTATATATGTATATATATGTGTATGTGCTATTAGAGTTGGTTCCTTTGAAAAAACTACTTCATCCTTTAATTATTTGTTATATTCAAAGACACGGATATTAATAAAATTTTCATCACATAATGATTAATTCTTATCATGAAATTAATGTGATAATATCCATGAAGTATTAGTTTCATAAAAATGTCAAATTAGTTCCCAAATCTAATGAGAATGTTTAAGTGATTCAAAATATTCATAGACATGTAAGTCCTATGGTTAGGAAAACATTTTCTGATGGAACATAGAGTATGTTTGATTGTTAGTTGTTTGATTCTTGAATGAACACTATTATTTTTCTCTTGAATTTCACAATTGATAATATATAAGAAAGGATATTATGAGGATAAAAAATAAAGTAACAATTCCAAAGTTTACATGTCATTGGATTTTCCAATATAAAAACATGTGTATTGCTACTTAGACTTCAGATTATTATTAATGAGTATCATGAGTCGCATACTCTGACGTGTTGTAAAAAATCAAGACGTCATATTTTTATGGTTAAGTAGGATACATTGGGTGCATCATAAGTGATATGGGATTTTGGAATAAGTGAAGAAATTATTTTTCATTTACAAGACTATAGGATGATATCTTTGGCCTTTTGATTAAAATAATTTTGTCAGAAAAAATACATGGCCATGGTGATTGATGAGTTTATTTTAGAAATATATAACTAGTATATAAGTTTATGAAATTAGTATGAAACATTCTTGATGAAATATTAATATAAAGGGAACATATTACATAGTGAGTGTTCATATATGATTTTTTTCATTGTGAAATTAACTTATTTATCTATGGGTCCATTCTCATATTGCTATATATTGATCTTTGAATTTGGGAAAGCCCACCTAATGGAATTAATAAAGAGGCATGTAGGCCCACACATTATGTGTATCCAAAAATATCAGTTAAATTCTATTTGAATGTAATAGTTAAAATAAATTTTATTCTAAATATTGAGATATAATATTTATGTAGTATTTTGTTAACATAAATATTAAGTCACCATATATATGTGAGTATAATATTAAAATTAATATTTATTAAAAAGTCTTAGAATAAAATATTTATTTATTCATCAGATACATAATATATGTTTAGTAAAATATTTATTACTCTAGGTTTGATAAATGTAGAGGAAATGTAGATTAGTCTAGTTAAGCGCTTGGTCATAAAAATGAAATAGGTTTTAAACATCATTTCAATAATTATGTATTTATTTATTTAATTAAAAATATGATATTTGGATGTGTAAGTTAGTGTGTTCCCTGATACAATAATAATAATAATATTATTATTATTTTATATATGGAATATATTTTATTTTTTATTTAATTAAGGTCCAACATAATGTTTATCAATAATAAACCCCAGGTATAGATTCTCATGATACATCATTTTAATATGTATGGATTTTTTTAGCACAACGCATATATTTATCTCAATAAGGGAGAACACAACTAGATATTATCTGAATATTGGGAGATGGTTCGAATTCCTTCCTCACTCTCAATATTGAAATAATAAGAAAGTCAATCCTTCAAGAATAAATTATTATGTTGTGATTAATGTGAATAATGTAATGTCATAGGGTTTTTTGTGTTATCATCCTATGTTCCATAGATATTATTCAGTAATCATAGAACATGTGTGAATACTCATATAGAGATTATAAATTTGATCCTCCTGAAACAATTATTGTACAAATAGAATGGGGTTTGATCAATCAATATCCACATTAAATAAATATCTCAATATCAATATATTTTCTTATTATAAAATAAATTCTAAATATAATATGAAAGATCCTTAATTCTTGTTTTTGATTTTTTTTATCAAGTCAATTTAAATACATTCATTAGACATGATTAATCATCATCATGTTATTTGATATTATTCATAGTATCAGAAGAAAGACTTATTGGGATTGTGTAATAGTCTTTGCCTTTTTGACCAATTACTTTTCTTGTTTTGGGGTTAGAGGTATTTTGAAGAAGGATTGAGGAGGTTTAGTAGAGTTGGGGATACATTTGTGTATGAGAAAGTGTTTCATGACGTGGAAGGGTAATTCATGACACGAGTTAGTGTTTTGTGGCTTGAGAAGCCAAAAGTTCATTATTTTCATGTGGTAGAGGAGTAACGTGAGAAATAGATTCTTGATGTGAAACATGAATTCATGATGTGAGTTTAAATAGGATGATGTACCATTAATTTCATATAAAAATTGAAACTTTAGAATTTATGCCTTAAGAACATTTCTCATGTTGTATTTCATGAACTCCATCGAATTCATAACATGAATATAGAATTAAAACTATGAATGCGATGACTTATATCCTGTATATAATTTTTCTTCATCCATTTCCCTCTTATTTTTCCTTTTCTTCTCTTGTTTTATGGATGAACCCTTATTTTTTTGGGAGATATTCCAACCCAAATTGCATTTCCTTGATAAATGGGGTTTAGTGGTTGAGTTTTAGTGATCTAATGCGAGTTCTTTTTTCCTTCATCATTGTTTCCTTTTAGTTATTATTTCAATTTTTATTACAACATTGATTGTTTTGGTTTGGGGTGCGTTGGGATGAGTTTTAACAACCCTTTGGTGCAGTTCAGTGTGACCCAGGGTTTTCTAGTGTAGTTTTAGTTTATGGGCTATTTTTTCTTTACGATGTGGTGCACAAAGAGATCATAAAATCTTCCTTGTGGTAGGGGATCCCCATTATCACATTTTTATTTTCTATGTATGGGGGAGGAATTATTTTTATTTCCTTTGGGTGGTTAGTAAGGGTTAAAATAATAAATATAATAAATTTACATAAAATGAAATTGATGGGAATGGGAAAAATCACGTATTTTTTATTTCTATGATGATATTATTTATGAGGTTATGAATTCTTGTTACTAAAACTGAAAATTAAAGTTATTGGGAACTCATTCGGAAAATATATGACATGTTGTGAGAACTTTTTTTTATATTATTTCATAAAAAATAAAAGTCTAAATAATGTATATATAGATAATAATTTTTTTCCCATGGAAATATATTTTGTGTAGTAATACCTATGATAAATAAATATTTAATGTGAAGAAATACATTAAATAAATCATGGAAGACGGGAGGTGTTATTGTCGTGTGTGGTTATTTTTTGTGTTTTCTTTTATGTTGTGGGATTTCATATAGTAATGCTAGTGAATTGATGGGTTGTGTAGTATGTGGCGGGGTTTTGGAATTAATGAAATGTGGTCAGTACAAGGGTGATTATGGTGTAAAATGGTGGAGATGCATGATGGTGATAATGTTTGGTTATGGTATGTGATGTGGGCAGTAGTGTGGTGGTTATGGCACAGAATGGTGGTGATGTGTGATGGAGATGATGTGTGGTTGTGGTATATGATGTGGTTGTTGTTAGGTCGTAGTTGTGATGTGTGGTATTGGTGGTATGAATTTGTTTAGGTGTGTGGTTGTTATGGTGAGATGGTTTGGTTAATGTGTCATTGCAATGAATGTCGATGTATGTTGGGCGAGTTATTATGTGTTGTGGTTTTGTTAGTTTCCTGATTATCCATGAAATAATTTATATATAATACGGTAAATGAATATGAATGGGTCGAAAATTAGTGTGTGGTGTTTTCTTAAATGAATTGAATAAATGAATGAATTATTTAGTGCGAAATGCAATGGATTGATGAATAAAAGTGGCGGAATGTGTAATTGAATGTTTCGATGTGTGGTGGTTATTTGGTGTGGTGTATATAGTGGTAGTAGTGGTTGTTATGGTAAATGTGTGGTTTAGTGGTGGAGATGTGGTGTTCTCTAGTTAATTTTATTTGAATGCATAGGTTGGGTATTTTGTACTATCAAAATATCATGTATTTTTATGTTATTTATATACGCACCCAACATGAGGTGGGTAACCTTACCAATGCCCAAATGTTATTGGTTTCAGGTGTTTTCCCTGACATCTAGGATGGTTGTGATAAGGATGGATAGCTACCACTTTTTCCTCGATATTCATTCTGTAGTGATACCCTGGGTTTCTTTGGGTGAAATGTGATGTGATGGTCTAGTTGCCTACGAGTAGGATGTGATATGGTAGGATGGAAAATAGATGTGATATGATGACCCATGTGTCTTTGGGTGAGATTATATGTGGTGATTCATGATGCGAACATCAAATTCTATACCTTGTGAGGGTGGGGTAGGTAGGTATGTTTCCCAACCCACAACATAGATGGCTTGTCATGTGATGTGAAGTGTATGTAATGTATGAGAGTATAGTATGTTCATCAGTGGGATGTGAGAGAGGAAAATTAGTGGGGAAGTGGAATCAAGGAGCCTTAGTTATTATTATCTTGATATAATTTTTCTATTTGAGATTTATGATTTTGTGAGAGAGCCCTGTTGAGGTTGGGTTTGGTTATTTGACCTGCTTAGATGGTTGCTGGATTCTGTTGTTTTTTCACTGGTGCATTTGCACCATCTTTTCAAAAGTGAATTTGAGACCTTATGTATGATCATATTGAATATACATATTATACTCACTATATGTATATAAACTATTTTCAGGTATTTATGAGGACATTAGGGACAAACTTGGGCATTTATATCTTGGGACATAACTGTTGTTTATCTATTCTTGTTGGACTTATCTTATTGGTATTTATATAGTGAATTTTCTCTATTTACATTTTCACGAATATTGGTGTGGTCTAAGGTTTCTACCTATATTATAAACTGTATTTGTTTTGTGGGTTTTATTCCTATCTCACGATATTTTTTTATTAAATGTAAATCCCCACATTTGTTATATTTTTGTACCCTTGGTTCTTGTCACCAACCCATGACCTACTAGAGGCAAGATTCAGAGGTTATTATCTCTAATGATTTATTTTGGTATATTTGGGGGGGTGTGGTCATGATAGAGTTACATCTGAGGCCTTAGTTTAGAGAAAATAAATATCTTGGAAATATAATCAATTAAGATTTCATTTGTTGGTGAGGAAACTATTCCCACTGATCTTGGTGGATGACATAGGCAAGGGATACCAATTTGGACATGGTATTTTAAGGCCCCCTATGATCTAGTGTACAAGATCTAATCTTATTGAATTAAAAAGTGAGGTGGAAAAAATTGAATAGTAGAGGTCTAGGAGAGGTACATGCATCATGGTTGATTGTTTTCATGTCTAAACTTTGTATTTGTTGGGAATTTAAATGAATTAATTAAATATACATGTGATAAAATTCCATGATATCAGGCTTAGGTTTCCTCTTTTATTTTAAATAATGTATCTTGGTCATCATTCGTTAGTGGTTCAGGAATTTGAGTTTCAATAAGATGACCTAGTTGATTGTCATAAGATCAACCTGATAGAGGAAGTTGAGGCTTGTTTGAGGGATTTGTGTTCTTTTTAGTGGAAGTGTTTTGGGAATTAAGAGCAGAGTATCTTTGATATGAAGACATAACATTGACTGGAGGAGGTCAATATCACTTTTAGTCTGATCTAAGAATGGGTGAAATCTTGGGCTCTATTGATAGTTATTCAGTTATTGTGATTTGAGCATTAGTGGTGGATATTGTACCTTTGTGACTAAAATGAGGCATATGTGTTGTGTCATGACATTCATAAGGATTTCCAATAAAAATTCCTATCATCAATGATGAGTTAAGATAAGAGGTTAAAGATGATCTCCCTTTATCAAGGGATCCTATGTGTGTGGGATTTGGTAATCAGGTTCAAGGACATTTTATACTCTAATCAAGATTTTTTCCTGATAATGAGTTTAGAGAATGATGTATGGAGGAGGCTTTACACTCAATTATTAGGTATGTCATTACCATTTTTATGATTTCTATGTATCAAGTGGTGTAATAAAGGTGGAGTTTATCAAGATGGTTCTTTAATTGGGTGTTTATATTTAAGAGAGTGGCTAGTAGGGAATCTCAAGGAGTAGAGTTTCATGTAGTGGGTTGCAGGGGTATTCATGAAGTCAGGGTTTTGACTAGTGGGGAGAAGACCACAACATATCTCTTCCCATCCTTCTAAGGTAGGTAGAATATAATAAACCATCGAGGGATTCCCATTTTAATGATATTTCTATAGGGGATATTTTCAATTCCAATATTAGTGCGTGAACCCTTATGAAATGAAGTATCAAATGGTTATTTAATCCATTTTTTGGCAGTAACAGTAGTTTCCTCGGAGGTAGATTTAGCAGTAGAGACTGCCCGTGATTGTTCAGAGTCGAGGAACAGTGATGTTGGCTATGGGAAACCTCATGATGGTACCTATGCATAGATACTTATTCTAGAGAGTGATTGTATAGTCCAATAATAGTGTTTATAGGACTTTGGCATGGTCAGATACCCGTGTTGGAGGTAGCAGTGCCGACAGAGCTAAATGATGTTAGATGTATGACTAGTTTTTCATATATTCTTATTTTTTGATTTGTTAGATTCATAATCCCCAAAATCGTTTTTTCTGTATTGGTTCATATGTTGGGACTGTATGTGGAGAGACTTTTAGTTTTCCTACTATTATCTATGCTGATTAGTGGTTATTCTATTTTGTATGATGTGTGCTGGGGATGTAGGTTGGTGATAGGGAATCACCAGATGGTGGGAGACTTTTTCTAATTATAGATATATAAATATGATCTTATCATTAGCATGGATTTGATATATTATGTGTATGGAGTCATTGATGATTCAAGGGGAGAGTTTTGTTTTCTGATGTAGAGGGTCTATGAGTGGGTTTTTTGGTGATCAAGGTTATCAGATGTGTTATATAAAACTGGAGCCTCTTTTTTCTCAGATGGTGGATCTGTTAGTGAAAGATCAGGTAGAGGGTGTCCCCAAGGTTGTGGAAGAGCTCTTGGATATTTTCTTATGTAAGGATATGGCATTACCCCATGAATCACTGTCGAGTTTGGGATAGAGTTTCAACAAGTTGTATCACCCATTTTGGTGACTCCCTATCAAATGGTGCCAATGAAGCAACAAAGGATGAGTCTATAGGTTGATGATATGATGTATGGGGGTTTCATTTGTCCTTATGTTTCTCGTTAGGGTTCTCTAATGTTGTTCTCCAAGAAAAAGGATGGTTTATGAGGTTGTGTGTGGGATATTAGAGTCTGAAATTGGTAACAGTAATGAACTTTTACCCACTTACAAGGACTGAGGATATGTTCAACCAGTTGAGACGTGCTAGTTGGTTATTTGGGATCAATCTACGGTTTAGGCACCACCTGTTAAGGTTAAAAAAGGATGACATTATGAGTACTAAATTCAGGTGTTTGTGTGGAACTTTGAATTTATAGTCATGTAGTTCCGTGTCACAAATGCACCAGCCTTGTTCATGGTGCTCATTAACTCCTTCTTTGATGAGTTTCTAGACCAATTTATCAACATGTTCATTTATAATATATGGAAATAATCGAATTCATAGGAGAATAATTTTGAGTACCTTAGAGCTATTTTATAGGTCCTTTGACACCCCCTAACTTTATGGAAAGTTGTTTAAGTTCATGTTTTGGGCATGGGTGTAGTGACCCAAATCTTGAAGTGCATGGACATTACTTTACTTTAGTGGAATACTTAATACATAACAAAAACAGACACACAAGGACCGTAATAGTTTATTGACTTTGGAAACATGGAACGTAATCTTCTAATCATGGTGAAAGATCTTCAACATCTCCCATAAAGATCTTTCCTTTTTTTTCTTACCTAGAACCTTTTTTTATATCCTTGGGAAAAGAAAACATAAAAAGGGTGAGCTCAAATTCTCATTAAGGGTAAGCGTGGATAAAATAAAACATACCATATACATTTGAACTTAAAAACATGAACTTAATGTTTAAACATCAAAAGCTTGAGAAATGACACAAAACATGGAAGTACGTAAGGCATAGATCATAAATAAACATTAAGAATGATAAAATAGCATGGGAATAAAACATGTAATTGTGGAAACCATTAAGCACATGATATGATTTCCATAGTAGCCAAGGCATTGCTGCCAAGACCATCTTAGTGGACAAAGTCCCTTTCTGAATCGAGTTCACTCCTCGTTCCATTCCTGTATTACTGAACCTGTTTAACTTGCTATTCTAGCCAGGTCTATCTCATGAGATATAAATCTTTACCCAATTCATTGGAGGGAGATATAGGTCCCACCCATCTCATTATGAAATCATTCTTACTTGTGCCACAAAATAAACATACATCATTCATAGTAACCTAATAAATAAAATGGGTTTCATAAACATCATCCCATAATCAAATAATCCATATAAACAAAATGGATATCATTTCATGATAAAAAAAGTGAAACCATGTAAATCATAGAAACTTTATACTTGAAACATACACATATGAAATAATGTCATCTTAGATGGAAAAAGGTTTTGATAAAACACTTGAAATGATTTCTTGAGGAAAATATCCTTTCTTCTTCAAAATCAATATCTTTTCACAAAACGTCATGCTATTTTAAAAGAAAGATATTTTTTTGAAAATAGTCATTAAATATTTTTAGGAAGCATCATGCAAATAAGTATTTATAAAACTGTAAAAATCTGTTCGTGCCGTATAAGTTAAAAAAACATTCTTCTTGTACTTTTGTCAGAAAAGTTAGAAAAGTACCTCATAGGGTAAACAAAAGAATGATTCCTTCCATACCATGGGGTAAAAATCAAAATGGGTATAAAAGGACATTAAAAATACATGAATACACTTTTATAAAATATGGACATGGTTGATAGCAGTAACCCTAGTAAATACTTACGAATAAGTAATCTCGGATAAAAATGAGATTTACACAATTATCCCATACCTTAGGTCCGATTTTCTTCATAAGTTTCAGAACCTCCTATATAATGATTTAAATAATCTCATTGACTTATTACAGAATCATACTTATTGTTATGATATCATATATTGTTCACTTATGACTTTATATTACCCGTTATTTTGTAAATTCCATGTTAAAGAGCGTTTTGGGTAAAATCGTTTCAGTTGTCGTCCGTGTTTTGACTTGTAATTATTCATATGATTACTTAGATCATGATTACATAATTATAGAATATAAAACATGATTTATATATAATATATATTCAGAATATACATATATATAATAGATCAGTAAATGGAAAGAAATACACCTTTCATGGAGACGGTAGGTCGTACGTATGCATGAACGCTGTTTTCGTTTCCTTATTGAGTTGAATGAAATTAAGTAGACGAAAAACATATATATACACATAAATCCAATATCATTATTATGTCATATATTTCATGATTACTTATTATATATACTTTATAATCATTCATGAATGGTTAATGTGGAGAATGAATCTCATCGCGTCGTGGAGACGGTAGTCCGTACGTACGCACGAGCGATGATATCGTTCTCATGATCGTGGAATTGTATTAGAGTGTATGTATACTATTTCAGAATCAATATCACTTTACAATAATCATATATAGTTATTATTTACACCATTATACCCATCCATGTAAGGTGGTGGTGGAAAATAGATTACACCACGGCGTGGAGACGGTCTTCCGTACGTACACATGCACGGTGATTTCATTTTCTGTAGGATGGATAGATGATGAAATAGGGGTTTTTCATACTTATAATAAAATATAAGTATATTAGTGATAATGATGTTATTACTTCATAACTAAACAACCTATGAAGAAGAAGTGGAAGACGAAATAATGTTGAAAGAATTGGTAACGGACATTACCTCTTCTTTGAAGCGCCTCTTTGAGTCCTCCACTTAGGTCACTAAAATTTGTCTTTGAAGAAGACCAGGACCTATAGGATGTTTCTAGGGAAGTGCAGAAGAGAATTTTTCAGGGGTTGGCTGAGCTTTAAAGCTCAAAGTGGTGTGAGGAAGAGAGGGAGGAGGTGCCCTTTTATAAGGGAGGAGAGGGGAACCTTTGGAATAACTAAAAATATTATTTTATTATAAATCCAAATTCTGTTTTAAATAGCTCCAAATTGATTTATTTCAAAGTTAAGGTGGCGATGGGTCAAAATCATCTCATACAATATAATTTATACATGTTTAGGTTCCTATTTTAACCTTATCATTTATATTTAACATTAAGTTAGATAATTTTACTTTTACCGTGTCTTTTTGTGTTCTTAAACTATAATTTTATTAAACATACTATAAGAAGCCAAACGAACCCCAAGTTGTTTATTATTAATTTATATAACCTTATATAAGTCATTTGGCCGAATCGTATATTTTTAGGAATAAAATAACAATTAATAATATAATATTTGTTTTAAAACCTATTTTATGTCAATTTTGACACTATTTAGTAATTGATTTTTTTGAAAATCATAAAAGACTGATCAGTTCTAAAAAAGTTAATTATATAAATACTAACATGTTATATTAACCTAGAAAACTAGTGGAATTCATAAAAAGTCTCAAATTACATTTATTTTGGTATTTATAACATCAATTATGTCAATATTTCATTCATAAGATAATTACTGCATCATCTTTGTGTCATAAATAAATTAAATTATCTAATGTCTAAAAATTGAAAATAAACTACCATTATGTAGGAAATATTTTTATCTTTCTAATAAATATTTATAGTCGAATTTATCTTATGTATAACACTATATTAAAAATGATATACTTATTAAACGTTGATTTTAACTATTTTAACCCTTCTTTAAATAAATTAATAATAAATGTCCTAATCTAATACAAGTGGGCCTAAATGGTAATATTTTATTCCTAAGGTTGTTTTTTGTCGAATTATATTTATCCAATAGAACAAGGACATGTGTTAGGGTAATAATAATATCATTTTTACCCTTAATTACCCTATTTACTTTTAACCGTGGTAAAAAAAGTAAAATGTTACTATTCACCAAAAATTATTTTCATCTCATTAAACCACATTTTACTTAATGACATCATCCATGTCTCTCGGATTTTTGAAATTCCACTCACAGAAGCAGTAAAATTATGTTTTATGAAAAATTCAATTTTTTAACTACCACTTAGTGGTTTCACTATTCATCAAAAAAAGAAAGTTTCCAGAAAAATACCAGAAATTAGGCCTAAGCTATATTTGATATTATGAACTGAAAAATGATGTCTATTATACCAAATTCTAAACATATTAGTTGCATGAATTAATTTAAAAATTAATTCTCGTCGTCAAAACAAATAGTGTGTTCTTAAGAGATAATAACTATCAAAAGATTAACACTTGTTTATGTCTGGTTTATATGTGAAATTACATCCAATGACCAACATTGTATTAAATTGTAAAAATATATTCTAAATACACTTTAAAACCACTCAAATTAATAATTTATCACTATTAATTATTTCGATTAAAAAGGTTGTTTTTAATTAAAATTTAGTAATTTTCACTATTCATCAGAAAATGAAAGTTATCCGAAAAGTACCAAAATTTCACCCTAAGCTAATTTCGACATTCAGAATCCAAAAATGAAGTCCATTTTGAAAAATAAAATTTAAAAAATGTCAAAAACTGGTTATTACTATTCATAACGGCTAGTTTTAATAATATTTTAATAGCATATTGTTGTTTAGTGAAACTTGTTATTGCGTACTACACACACTATAGAGGAAGGTTGCGATTGCGTATAATGCAAGGCAAGTCAAGGATGTGTGTTGTGCAAGATCCTTTTGGTGTATCATACAACACAAGACATTAATGAAATTAAAAAGAATATTTTTCATAAAATCTAGGGGTGTTACATTCTACCCCCCTTAAAATGAATTTCGCCCTCGAAATTCATCGGGGTTATAAATGGTTTACTCCTCAAAAGTATCTTTTATAGAAACCCACATCGTTAAAAGGAATACTGAAACCAATATTTAAAAATAAAAGTTTGAAACGTAACGGTTACCCAAATAAAATAATCACTGGGTTTCAACATAGATGAAAATATGGATATGGAAGAGAAATCTATCCATCATGTTCTGATGGATAGTGGTAGAGAACATGGCTATGGAAAAGCCAACAATGACAAATCCATAGATTTGTGATGATCTATGGTACCATCTGATTCATCGGATATAAGGGCACTAGGACAAAATTTTGGGTTTCAAGATCATTTCCATAAAGTTGATGAATTAAAAGAAATACTTACATGATTTTGGTACAATCTCACTGTTGTTCGTTAATTGAACAATTTCCACTTCATCCCATAATGAAATGAAGTTGAATTTTTTATTCGTGATGTGTTAGCAGATCATGTGATAGAATTATGGGTCATTCCATCTGTCTCAAACAAAAGGTTATAAAAGTTATCAAAAATACATAAGTCCATCTATAGTGAGATTAATCATATATGGTTCCTAAAATGGACTTATAATTCATATATCATACTACTTAATATAATAAAACTAGTTTTTACTAAACAGGGACTTCCTGTAGGCCAGTGGTCAGTGATAAAGGCCAGTCGCACTTCAGTTGTGGGTTCGATTCCCACAGCCTTGTCCGACGCGATGGGTTGTCGCCCGTACTGCAGGTTTTCCTTTTTCTAAAACTACATTACTATAAAATCCCATAAATAATATCAAAAAAAGTTCTATCCTTAAACAATACTAACTTATGTCCAACATAATCCATTCTAATCTTTAGGCCTTTCTAAAATACTTTAGTCCAAGCTCATAGTATAAAGAAAACGATTACTTGAAATGTCATCAACGAAGCATGTGAATACCATCATTTATCCCCCATATATCTTGTTGGTCACATTCCAATCATGTGAATATGTTAATCATGTATTCTCTTGAAAAATGAATACCCATTAAACCTTAGTGAAAACATGAATGCTGTCAAAAGTTAACTCTTTCCACATACCAAAATCCAAAAATTCTATATACTCAAACCATGATATAACCTTCTCCTTATATCAGTCATGAACTCATGAATACAATCAAACATTTAATTTTCTCCTTATCCCTTCATTATGTGCATATCATATACATTCCAAAAATATCTGAATAACCTTTCATGGATACTGGTACCATTAATCATACACTTTCAAAACTCAAGGAAAGACAACAGTGTAACAATCCTTAGATGTCTCTTTATTCCATAGTACAATGAGATTACTTATACAACATTACACATGATAAACATGTAATCATTCCACTAAATTCTTAAACCGTTGACCGGGCTTCAACAATTCTCTCATCTCACATATCATTTGTAGTCTCTTCATCATCATCAACATAAATACTACCCATACGAGCAAACTGATTATCTTCACGAGACATTCCCTTAGGGAATTGGTTTGCATAATGCACGTACATTCCACATTTAAAACATTTAACTATTGTTGATGTCGTAGAAATACCATTATCCTCATCCCTGGTGTTAACTGAACCTTTTCCTTTGCACTTACTGGATTTGTGTCCTTCTTTTCCACACCCAAAGCATCTTCCAGTTCCTTTGAAACATTCTACTTGATTCCTCTTCCCACATGATTTACATAGGGGAAATTGAACATTCTTTCCTCTATGATCATCATGAAACTCCATCTTTCTCTTATTAGCCGAGTCAGGAAACTTACCAAATTTTACTTTATTGATCATATTATTAGATTTATGATTCGACATAATAATGATGTTTGGACTTCCAAATCACATTTCATTTGGTTGCTCATGAAGAATATCATTCCATTGTCTATCACATCCTCTATTATCTTGAATCGTCTTGTTTCCAGCCATTTTCTAAAACCCAAAAAGAATAGTTTGAGAGGAAAAAATAATAATAAAGGGGGAGTAACTTCAATATCTAACATCTTTGGTTTAATCTAATATTGTTACCATAGTTCTAGGACTATATCCTATACATATACTTATCCTTAGGTACATACCTAGTCATACCTTAGAAATATCTCTTGGGATCTCACTAACGTTTTCACATCCTAGTTTCCAAAGGTTGAATAAAATTTTCCACTGATACCAACTATAGAGACCCAAAGCTTGACGTACATGGACATTACATTACTTCAGTGGAATACTTAATACATAACAAAAACAGACACACAAGGACCGTAATGGTTTAGTGTCTTTGGAAACTTGGAATGTAATCTTCTAATCGCGGTGAAAGATCTTCAACATCTCCCATAAAGATCATCCATTTTTTCTTACCTAAAACCTTTCATTATATCCTGGGGAAAAGAAAACATAAAAAGGGTGAGCTCAAATGCTCAGTAAGGGTACGCATGGATAAAATAAAACATACCATATACATTTGAACTTAAAAACATGAACATAATGTTTAAACCTAAAAAGCTTGAGAAATGACACAAAACATGGAAGTACGTAAGGCATAGATCATAACGAAACCTTAAGAATGATAAAATAGCATGGGAATAAAACATGTAATTGTGGAAACCATTAATCACATGATATGATTTCTATAGTAGCCAAGGCATTGCGGCCAAGACCATCTTAGTGGACAAAGTCCCTTTCTGAATCGAGTTCACTCCTCGTTCCAGTCTTGTATTACTGAACCGGTTTAACCATCCGTTCCACCCATGTCTATCTCATGAGATATAAATATTTACCCAATGCATTGGAGGTAGATATAGGTCCCACCCATCTCATAATGAAATCATTCTAACTTGTGCCACAAAATAAACATACATCATTCATAGTAACCCAATAAATAAAATGGGTTTCAAAAACATCATCCCATAATCACATAATCCATATAAAAGAAATGGATATCATTTCATAATCAGGAAAATGAAAAAATGCAAATCATGGATACTTCATACTTGAAACATACACATATGAAATAATGTCATCTTAGATGGAAAAAGGTTTTGATAAAACACTTGAAATGAATTCTTGAGGAAAATATCCTTTATTCTTCAAAATCAATTTCTTTTCACAAAACGTCATGATACTTTAAAAGAAAGATATTTTTTTTGAAAATAGTCATGAAATATTTTTAGGAAGCATCATGAATATAAGTCTTTATAAAACTGTAAAAATCCGTTCGTGCTGTATAAGTTAAAAAACATTCTTCTTGTACTTTTGTCGGAAAAGTTAAAAAAGTACCTCGTAGGTTAAACAAAAGAATGATTCCTTCCATACCATGGGGTAAAAGTCAAAATGGTTATAAAAGGACTTTAAACATACAAGAATACACTTTTATAAAACATGGACATGGATGATAGCAGTAACCCCAGTAAATACTTACGAATAAGTAATCTCAGATAAAAATGAGATTTCCACAATTATCCCTTACCTTAGGTCCGATTTGCATTGTAAGTGTCCGAACCAACTGTATAATGATTTAAATAATGTCATTGACTTATTATAGAATAATACTCATTGTTATGGTATCATATATGGTTCACTTATGACTATATATTACCCGTTCTTTTGTAAATTCCATGTTAAAGAGCATTTTGGGTCAAATCGTTTCATTTGTCATCCGTGTTTTGACTTGTAATTATTCATATGATTAATTAGATCATGATTAGTTAATTACAGAATATAAAACATGATTTTCTATATAATATATATTCAGAATATACATATATATAATAGATTAGTAAATGGAAAGAAATACACCGTTTATGGAGACGGTAGGCCGTACGTACGCATGAACGCCGTTTTCGTTTCCTTATTGAGTTGAATGGAATTAAGTAGATGAAATACATATATATAGACATAAATACAGAATCATTATTATTTCATATATTTCATTATTACTTATTATATATACTTTATAATCATTCATGAATGGTTAATGTGGAGAATGAATCTCATCACGTCGTGGAGACGGTAGTCTGTACGTACGCACGAGCAATGATATCGTTATCATGATCATTGAATTGTTATGGAGTGTTTGTATACTATTTAAGAATCAATATCACTTTAAAATAATCATATGTAGTTATTCTGTACTCCATTATACCCATCCAAGTAAGGTGGTGGTGGAAAATAGATTACACCACGGCGTGGAGACGGTATTCCGTACGTACGCACGCGCGGTGATTTCGTTTTCCATTGGATGGATAGATGGTGAAATAGGGTTGTTTCATACATATAATAACATATCAGTATATGAGTGATACTGATGTTATTTCTTCATAATGAAAAAACCTAAGAAGAAGAAGTGGAAGAAGAAATAAAGTTGAAAGAATCGGTAACGAACATTACCTCTTCTTTGAAGCGCCTCTTTGAGTCCTCCCTTTAGGGCACTAAAATTTGCCTTTGAAGAAGACCAGGACCTCTAGGATGTTTCTAGGGAAGTGGTGAAGAGAATTTGGCAGGGGGTGTCTGAGCTTGAAGGCTCAAAGTGGTGTGAGGAAGAGAGGGAGAAGGTGCCCTTTTATAAGGGAGGAGAGGGGCACCTTTGGAATAACTAAAAATATTATTTTATTATAAAGCCAAATTCGGTTTTAAATAGCTCCAAATTGATTTATTTAGAAGCTAATGTGGGGATGGGTATAACTACTCTCATAAAATAGAATTTAGACATGTTTTGGTTCCTATTTAACCTTATCATTTAGATTTAACATTAAGTTAGATAATTTTACTTTTACCATGTCTTTTTGTGTTCTTACAATATATGGTTAATAAACTTACTATAAGAAGCCAAAAGAACCCCAAGTTGTTTATTATTAATATATATAACCTTATCTATGTCATTTGGCCGAACCATATATTTTTAGGAATAAAATAACAATTAATAATATAATATTTTTTTAAAAAACTATTTTATGTCAATTTTGACACTATTTAGTAATTGATTTTTGTGAAAATTATAACAGACTGATTAGTTCAAAAAAAGTTAATTATATCAATACTAATATGTCATATTAACCTAGAAAATTAGTTTAATTCATAAAAAGTCTCAAAATACATTTATTTTGGTATTTATTACATCAATTATGTCAATATTTCATTAATAAGATAATTACTGCATCATCTTTGTGTCATAAATAAATTAAATTATTTAACGTCTAAAAATTACAAATAAACTACCATTATGTAGTAAATCTTTTTATCTTTCTAATGAATATTTATAGTCGAACTTATCTTATGTGTAACACTATATTAAAAATGATATACTTATTAAACTTTGATTTTAACTATTTTAACCCTTCTTTAAATAAATTAATAATAAATGTCCTAATCTAATACAAGTGGGCCTAAATTGTAGCGGTCTGGAATTACATCCAGTTGACTATAATTGATACCTATAAGGGCACTCCATGGGCGGCTACACCCCCTAGGCGAGACACACCACCATCCCCAGTGGCAGCCATTTCCTCATGAAGCCCTTGGGCGGAGAGCCATGCTTCGTCCAACGCTCACATGTGAGAGTTCCCAAGGATCGGATACATTCATACCTCCTTTGCCTCTGATACCAACTGTAGAGACCCGAATCTTGACGTACATGGACATTACATTACTTTTTCGGAATACTTAGTACATAAAAAAAACACACACACAAGGATCGTAATAGTTTAGTGTCTTTGGAAACTCGGAATCTAATCTTCTAATCGTAGTGAAAGATCTTGAACATCTCCCATAAAGATCTTCCCCTTTTTTTACCTAAAAACTTTATTTATATCCTGGGTAAAAGAAAACATAAAAGGGTGAGCTCAAATGCTCAGTAAGGGTAAACAAAAGAAATATCAATCACATCATATTCATAAGAACATAACATTTTGGAAATCCTAACCTGCAAAAGAGAGCATAATTTCATAACATGGGATAAATCATAGTAGTGAAATGTAATCCCAATAATCATAACTTAAAACATGAAACTTTGTGTCATACACACATAATCATAGAGAATCATATCTTATTAGTCAAGACTTTTTGCCAAGACTATCTTAGTGGACAAAGTCCATTTCTGAACCGAGTCACCCTCGTTTCAGTCATGTTTCACTGAACCGGTATAACCTACCATTCCAGCCATGTCTATCTAATGAGATATAAAATCATTACCCAATGCATTGGAGGGAGATATAGGTCCCATCCATCTCATAATGATTCCATTATTATGTGTGCCACAAAATCATGAACCATACATCATTGCATAACCCATGTAATAAAAATGAGAATCTTAAACATCATGACATCATAAAACAATTCATATATGATAAAGGAATTCATAAAAATAATTCCATCACAACATAATCAAATCAATTTAATAATAGGGATAAAAACATAACCCTTTATTATCTTAGATGGAAAATAATTTTGATAAAACACTTGAACTTCATTCTTGAAGAAAATATCATTTCTACTTCAAAAAAACTTTTCCTTTCTTAACATGTTATACAATTTTAAACTACAATAAGTTGATTAAAAATAAACTTTAAAACTTGTAAAGGAAGATTTTTGGAAATTATGTTTTAAAAATCCATTCATGCCGTATAAGTTAAAAAAACATTCTTCCTACTTTTGTCGGAAAAGTCAAAAAGTACCTCGTATGAAAAACAACAAAAGATTCCTTTCATATGCTTTACTAAAAACTCACCGAAGGGTAAAATAGGATTTAAAAATTGTAGGTGAATCGAAATAATATTACATATTGAGGAAACATTGATGTGGATGATAAAATGCACCCCATTAAATACTAAAGTATAAACAATCTCGGATAAAAATGACATTGTGATATTTCCCTTACCTTAGGTCCGATTTGCTTTGTAAGTGTCCTAACCTCCTGTATAATGATTTAAATAATTTCATTAACTTATTAATGAATCATATTCATTGTTATTATATCATATATGGTTCACTTATGACTTTATATTACCCGTTCTTTTGTAAATTCATGTTAAAGTAGCGTTTTGGGTAAAATCGTCTCATTTGTCGTTCATGTTTTAACTTGTAATTATTCATATGATTACATAGATCATGATTACTTAATTACAGAATATAAAACATTATTTATATATAATATATATTCAGAATATACATATATATAATGGAACGATAAATGGAATGAAATACACCGTTCATGGAGACGGTAGGCCGTACGTACGCATGAACACTGTTTTTGTTTCCTTATTGAATTGAGTGGAAATAAGTAGATGACATAAATATATATATACATAAATACAGTAGTATTATTATGTCATATATTTCATGAATACTTAATATATATACTTTATAATCATTCATGAATGGTTAAAGTGGATAATGAATCTCATCGCGTCGTGGAGACGGTAGTCCGTACGTACGCACGAGCGATGATATCGTTCTCATGATCATGGGACTGTATTGGAGTGTATGTATACTATTTCAAAATCAATATCACTTTAAAATAATCATATATAGTTATTATTTAAACCATTATAACCATCCTAGTAAGGTGGTGGTGGAAAATAGATTTCACCACGGTGTGGAGACGGTATTTCGTACGTACGCACGCGCGGTGATTTCATTTTCCGTAGGATGGATAGATGGTGAAATAGGGTTGTTTCATACTTATAATAACATATCAGTATATGAGTTATACTGATGTTATTACTTCATAACTAAAAAACTAAAGAAGAAGAAGTGGAATAATAAATAAAGATGAAAGAATCGGTAATGGACATTACCTCTTCTTTGAAGTGCTTCTTTGAGACCTCCTTTTAGGGAACTAAAATTGGTCTTTGAGGAAGACCAGAACCTCTAGGATGTTTCTAGGGAAGTGGAGAAGAGAATTTTTCAGGGGTGGGCCGAGCTTGAAGGATCAAAGTGGTGTGAGGAAGAGAGGGAGGAGGTTCCCTTTTATAATGGAGGAGAGGGGCACCTTTGGAATAACTAAAAATATTATTTTATTATAAAGTCAATTTCGGTTTTAAATAGATCCAAATTGATTTATTTCGTTTCTAAGGTGGGGATGGGTCGAAATAATCATATCCTATAGAATTTAGACAAGTTTAGGTTCCTATTTTAACCTTATCATTTAGATTTAACATTAAGTTAAATAATTTTACTTTTACCGTGTCTTCTTGTGTTCTTATAGTGAAGGTTAATAAACTTACTATATCAAACCAAACTAACCCCAAGTTGTTTATTATTAATATATATAACCTTATATAAGTCATTTGGACGAACCTTAGATTTTTAGGAATAAAATAACAATTAATAATATAATATTTGTTTTAAAAACTATTTTATGTCAATTTTGACACTATTTAGTAATTGATTTTTGTGAAAATCATAACAGAATGATTAGTTCTAAAAAAGTTAATTTAAACTATAATAACATGTAATATTAACCTAGAAAATTATTGGAATTCATAAAAAGTCTCAAATTATATTTATTTGGGTATTTATAACATCAATTATGTCAATATTTCATTAATAAGATAATTACTGCATCGTCGTTGTGTCATAAATAAATTAAATTATTTAATGTCTGAAAATTACAAATAAAATACCATTATGTATGAAATCTTTTTATCTTTCTAATGAATATTTATTGTCTAATTTATCTTATGTATAACCCCATATTAAAAATTATTTACTTATTAAACTTTGATTTAAACTATTTTAACCCTTCTTTAAATAAATTAATAATAAATGTCCTAATCTAATCCAAGTGGGCCTTAATGGTCATATTTTATTCCTAAGGCTGTTTGTGGTCGAATTACACTTGTCCAATAGAATTAGGAAATGTGTTAGGGTAATAATAAAATCATTTTTACCCTTAATTACCCTATTTACTTTTAACCGTGGTAAAAAAGTAAAAAGTTACTATTCACCAAAAAATTATTTTCATCACATTAAACCACATTTTTCTTACTAACATCAACCGTGTCTCTCGGATTTTCAAAATTCCACTCACAGAAGCGGTAAAATTAAGTTTTATGAAAAAATAAGTATTTTAACTACCACTTAGTGGTTTCACTATTCATCAAAAAATGAAAGTTTCCCGAAAAATACCAAAAATTAGATCTAAGCTATATTTGATATTATGAATTCAAAAATGATGTCTATTTTATCAAATTAAAAACATATCAGTTGCATTAATTAATATAAAAATTAATTCCCGTCGTCAAAACAAATAGTGTGTTATTAAGAGATAATAACTATCAAAAGATTGACACTTGTTTATGACTGGTTTAAATGTGAAATTACATCAAATTACAAACATTGTATTAAATTGTAAAAATATATTCTAAATATACTTTAAAACCACTCAAATTAATAATTTATCACTATTAATTATTTTGATTAAAAAAATTGTTTTTAATTATAATTTAGTAATTTTCACTATTCATCAGAATACGAAAGTTATCCAAAAAGTACCAAAATTTCACCTTAGGCTAAATTCGATACTCCGAATCCAAAAATGAAGTCCATTTTGAGAGCTAAAATTTCTAAAATTTTAAAAGGTGGTTATTACTATTCATAAGGGCTAGTTGTAATAATATTTTAATAGCATATCGTTGTTTAGTGAAACTCGGTATTGCGTACTACACACGCTATCGAGGAAGGTCGTGATTGCGTGTAATACAAGGCAAGTCAAGGATGTGTGTTGAGCAAGCTCGTTTTGGTGTAGCGTACAACACAAGACATTAATGAAATTAAAAAGAATATTTTTTATAAAATCTCGGGGTGTTACATAAATGGTAATATTTTATTCCTAAGGTTGTTTTTGGTAGAATTACACTTATTCAATAGAATTAGGACATGTGTTAGGGTAATAATAATATTATTTTTACCCTCAATTACCCTATTAGTTTTAACCGTGGTAAAAAAAGTAAAAAGTTACTATTCACAAAAAATTATTTTCATCTCATTGAACCACATTTTACTTACTAACATCAACCGTGTCTCTCGGATTTTTGAAATTCCACTCACAGAAGCGGTAAAATTAAGTTTTATGAAAAATTCATTTTTTTAACTACCACTTATTGGTTTCACTATTCATCAAAAAATGAAAGTTTCTAGAAAAATACCAAAAATTAGGCCTAAGCTATATTTGATATGATGAACTGAAAAATGATGTCTATTTTACCAAATTCAAAACATACCTGTTGCATTACATAATTTAAAAATTAATTCTCGTCGTCAAAACAAATAGCGTGTTCTTAAGAGATAATAACTATCAAAAGATTGACACTTGTTTATGTCTGGTTTAAATGTGAAATTACATCCAATGACCAACATTATATTAAATTGTAAAAATATATTCTAGATATACTTTAAAACCACTCAAATTAATAATTTATCACTATTAATTATTTCGATTAAAAAAGTTGTTTTTAATTAAAATTTAGTAATTTTCACTATTCATCAGAAAATGAAATTTTTCCGAAAAGTACCAAAATTTGACCCTAAGCTAATTTCGATATTCTGAATCCAAAAATAAAGTCCACTTTAAAAAATAAAATTTACAAAATTTCAAAAACTAGTTATTACTATTCATAATGGCTAGTTTTAATAATATTTTAATAGCATATTGTTGTTTAGTGAAACTCGTTATTGCGTACTACACACACTATCGAGAAAGGTCGCGATTGCGTATAATGTAAGGCAGGTCAAGGATGCGTGTTGTGTAAGATCTTTTTGGTGTAGCGTACAACACAAGACATTAATGAAATTAAAAAGAATATTTTTCATAAAATCCCGGGGTGTTACAATGGGAGTTGTTCTTCCTTAGACATATAGTGTGAAAACAATGTCTGTACATGGAACCATCAATTGTTGAGGTTGTTTTTTCTTGGATAACACCTAATAATGTGGAAAATGTTTTCAATATCCTCATTATTACAAGGAATAATTGATGATTTTTACTTTATTTCTCTTAAATTATTTACCTATTAACATAATTAACTATAATATACTTTTATTTTTTTATCATGACCCGTGCTTGTAAGTTTGTATTTATCTGAAAGAGAATTTTGTTAGTGTTATAGTGCTTCAGTTTCCCAAGGAGGGTATGTTGTTTAATGTTTTTTGTGATGTTTCACATCTTTTTTTTGGGATTTATGTTGAATAAATAGAGGTATTTGGTCTTTTATTGGTCTAGTAAGTTACATCTCCATGATTATAACTACGCTACCCCTGATCTGGAGCTAGCGACACTTGTGTTTGTTTGAAGTTGTTGTGTTATTACATCATTGAAGATCACATTTTGTTTTTCAAGTCCCATAAGATCCTTAGATTTGTTTTCTATCATAGGGATATAAATATATTATAGTGTAGGTGGATGGATTTTATTCAGGATTATTAATTTGAGATCTCTTACACTATGAGTATGGGTAATGTTTTTTCCAATGGGTTGAGTTTAATTTCTCAAGGATATGTGGTTCAAGAGTCTTCTGATGTTTGTAAAGGGATAAAGGTTCTTGTGATGATGTATCTTGACATTAAAGAGAGCATTGGTCATAGTTTTCTTTATTAGATGACTTTGGAGTCATCCTCGATGAAGAAAGTGGAGGATTATTAGTGGGGAGTTTCTGAGGTAGAGGTGATGTGTGGCCATGTTGTCCATGGCGATACTATGTAGGGTTGGTTGAAGGATAGAAATAACCATATGTTATTTCAATGGATGTTGTTTGTTTTATTGGTAGTTAATGAAATATTTTTACATGAATTTCCTATACCAACATTATAGGTACATCCTAGATTGTCTAATATGTATCATGGATTGAGGAGGATGTTTTGCAGGTCTTGGATGAGATGGTTAGTGATAAAGTTTATAGATAAGTGTTTGGTTTATGTGTAGGTGAAAGTGGGGAACCATGATCCTAGATTTTTTCTACAGTTCACGGAAATTCATGAGTTGAAATGGGAATAAATTTCAATGGACTTTATCACCATGTTACCCCACGATCAGAAACTTTGTGATGTTTTTTGTGTGATAATGGAAATATTGACAGTGTCAGATCATTTTCTAGCGATACATGAGTTGTGTATGGATGTCTTGGAGTGGTGGTATGTTAAGGTATTAGGGAGATGGTATGTAAATGATGTGGTTAGGCTTCATAGGGTACCAATGACCATCATTTCAGATCAAGATCCTTATTGAACCGCATTTTTATGAAGAGTATTACAACATACATTTGGCTTCTAGCTATTCCATAGTACATATTTCCACACTCAGAAAGATGTGAAGGTGGAGTGGACCATCTAAATACTTGATGATATGTTGTGATCTTGTATCTTGAACTTTGGAGGACCATGGGTAAGGAAACTACCTCTGTTTGGGTTTTCATAAAAAAATAAGTATCTATCATTCATTAGAATGGCTCTTTTTAAGGAATTGTATGGATGATAATGTCATTTTATATTGTGTTATAAGGAAGCTGGGGAATCAGAAGTTATTTATCATTATTTGGTGAAGTGAACAATCAATAAGGTCTAATTGTTCTGAGAGAGGATGAGGGAGGTATATGGTTTCTAGAAGGCCAATACTGATCTAGGCAGAGACCCTTTTATATTGAAGTTAGAGTCTATGTATTCTTTAAAGTGTCCCCTCAGTGAGGGAAATAGTGGTTTGGTAGGGGGGTTATGCTTTATCACTTTTTATTTGGTCCCTTTAAGGTATTTGGGTGTCTTGTAATGGTGGTGTATCAGTTTTAACTTCAATCATGGTTAGAAAATATCCATGAAATATTCCACATCTATGAGATCTGTTATTATATACATGATGATTTCCATGTCATTAATTGGGGAGAGTTGGATACCATGAATGATTCAATATTCTTGGATTGGCTAGTTGCGATCTATTATTGTTGAGAGAAGGTGATGCATGGGTGAAAAATTCCCTTTGTTTGTGTGTTTTATAGGCATGTAAGCCTATGGGAGAGTGCTTTTGATAAAGAGATATATATTCAGGCCCAATACTCATAGTTGTTTTGTGATTTTCTTTGGTGATGTGATTTTGGGATCTTGCTATTTTAAGTGATGTCCTATTTCCTTGATGTGGTGATTTGTGATAAATATTTTTGCATAAACATAAATGAAAATCTGATTTATAATTGATACATTTTATAATATGACACAATTAAAACCTTGTAGGTGAGTCAGTGCTACCCAAAGTAGAAAATATCATGATATGAAATATATGATTCCGTGATTTGTGTTCTTGAGACAATACTATTTTTTATTTGTGATAGATGTTTTCATGGGATATATAGAGGTTAAGATAATTTTTATGGAATGTTACATGGAAAGGAGTTATCCTATGGCTGGTTACAGATGACGTTGAGATGTTCTCGAAGAGTTGTGGTGGCGTGGTTGTGCGAGGTATTTTTGGGTGTTCAGTTTGGTGTTCATGTATAGATGTAGTGTTGAAGGCGTTACTAGATCCTCGATAGGTATCTAGAGAGGGGATTATTTGGCCTCTCTTCTTTCTTTTAGGATTGGTTTTTATTATTGAGGATGGTAATCATTTGAGAGGTACATAATGTAATGGTATGTGCCTTCCCAACCCATTACATTGATAGTTCTGGTGGTTGGAGGTGTTTCATAGGAGGCTTGAGGAGGTTCAGTAGAGTTGGGGTTGCAATTTTATAGCAGAAAATGTTTCATAATGTGAATGGGTAATTCACACTGTGAGTAGGTGTTTCATGTATTATAATTCCAGTAGTTCATGGATTTTAGGTCGTAGTGGTATAATTCATGAAATGAATACATGATGGGAAACCTAAATAAACCATGTGATTTTAAATATGATGAGGCACCTTGAATTTTCATGGAAAACTGAAACATTGAGAATTTATATCTTAAAACTAGTTCACAACATGTATTTCAGGAACCTCATGGAATTCATGATGTGAGTATGGAATTCACACTATAAATGGGACAACTTCCATCCTATTTATATTTTTATATGTGATTTTTACTCTAATATGACCTTTACATATCTTATTTTTTGGATAAACCCTAGTAGTTTAGAGAAAAATTCCTACCCGTATTCACTTTTTTTGATCATTGGATTCTAGTGGTTGAATTTTTTCTATTTGAGGTGAGTTATTATCCCTTACCTATTGTTTTCTTCTCATTCTTATTCATAATTTCACTTCAACATTGTTGGTTTTTGTTTGGGGTGTGTTCAGATTCATTTTTAGAAACCCTTTGGTGTGTTTCAAGGTAATCCTATAATTTCATGTGTGGTTTTGGTTTTAAGACTATTTATTCTTTACCATAGGGTGTACATTGTGATCATAAAATCATCCTTAGTATATGGTATCACCTTTCTCACATGTTTACATACTATGTGTGGGGATTTCATGAATTTTATTTCCTTTGGGTGGATAGAAGGATCTGAAATAATAATGATAATAAATTTCCTTAAATTAAAATTGAATGGGATGATAAAAATTTCATGATTTTTACTCTTTTTATAATATTGTTAATAAGTATATGCATTATTTTTTACAAAACTAAGATTCATGCCTTTTTTATCCCTATTTATTCAATAAATGATATGTTGTGAGACCCTTCTTGTGATTTTGTTTGATTAAAAATTGAATAAATGGATAATGAATGTATATATGGATAATAAATTGGGTTTCCATTTACATATGGTTTTTGAGATAACACCCATGGTAAATAAATAATTAATGTGATGAAATACCTTACATAAATTATGGAAGTTGTTTTGTATTGGTATTCCGTGTGGTTGTTTTTTTTTTGTTTCTTTGTGTGTCCTGGTCTATCTTCTACTGATGGTGGTGAGCATATGGGGTGTGTAGTGTGTGGGGTTTGGATGTGGTGGCTGGTTGTCATGGATGTGATATGGGTAATAATGCAGTGTTTATGGTGCACACTGATGGAGATGTGCGATGGTGAAGATGTATTGTTGTGATATGTGATATGGGTAGTAGTGCATTGGTTATGGTGCAAAGAGGTAGAGACTCATGATGGTGATGATGTGTGGTTGTGGTGTGTGATGTAGTTGTGCTTGTGTGTTATTTTTGATGTGTGATAGCTATGTTATGAAGTATATGATACATGTGGTTTTTATGGTGAGATGGATTGGTTATTGTGGAATTACAACAACAGTTGATGTGAGACAGGAGAGTTTTCGTGTGGTGTAGTCATGTTACTTTCCCAATTTCCCATGTAATAATTTATAATGCTATAGATGAATATTAATGGGTTATAAATTTGTGTGTGTTGTTGAATTAAGTGAATTGAATAAATTAATGGGTTATGTAGTGTGAAATAGAATATATTAATGAATAAAAGTGATGGAGTGTGTACTTGAAAGAGGTAATGTGTGGTTGTTGTGTGGTGGGGTGCGTATAGTGGAGGTAGTTGTTGTGATGGAAGATGTGTGATGTTGTGGTGGCGATGTGGTGTGCACTGTTGCAGTTGATGCAAACCCATTGGTTGAGTATTTTGTTCTATCTATATATCATGTATTTTTATGTTATTATATATGTTCCCACCTGAGTTGGGTACCATTACCAAATATTAGAGGTTATGGGTTTTGGGTATTTTCCCCAACACCCCGGATGGTGGTGATATGGATGCCTAGAAACCCCCACTTCTCTGATATTCCTTTAGCATTTATGGACTATATTTATTTTATTGAGATGTGATATGATGGACCGAGTGTTTGTGGTAAAGATATGATGTTTTGATATAGTGACACGATGTGTTGTAATTGATCATGTGTCAAAAAAGTGAGAAGTTATGTCTTGATGCTTGATGCTTTCACCAGATGGTAGACATTGAAAAGTTGGGATTGATAGGGATTCATCCCAACCCTTATCATATATGGTTGGTTATGTCATGTGATATATAAGGAAGGGATGGGAGCACAAGACACTTTAATTTTTTGTGTGAGAGAGGAAAATTAGTGGGGAAGTAGAAGCGGAGTACCTTTTTAATTATTTTATAGATATTATGATACTATTTTGGTTCTGTGATTTTGTTAGTGATCCGTGGTGAGGTTGGGTTTGGTTAGTTGACCTATTTAGGTTCTTGTTGGATTCTTCTGTTTTTTCACTGTCACATTATCATTCTCTTTTCACATGTGCACTGTATACCATAAATATGATCTTACACAGTGTACATGTTATGCTAACCCTACATATATAAACTATTTTTTCAGGTTTCCATGAGGACATAGGGGACCACATTGGACTTTTCTTGCTTGGGATAGAGCTTCCATTACGATGATATTGTAGTACTTGTCTTTCTGTTATTTATTTATAGAGTTTTATTGTATAAGTTTACATTGTTCATGAATTGTGGGGTGGTATTTGGTTTAATTTAATATTATATGTTCGAGTATTTTAGTAGATGTTTATCCTATATTTGGATCTTTTTTAATTTATAGAGGGAAGTGTATCCCATATGTGAGAGAGTTTTACCTTCTTTGCACGTCTCGAACTCAGGGCCTACTAGAGGACGGACTTTGGGGGTTATTATCTCTCTTCCTTAATTGTGCTATATTTGGATAGACATTCTCATGATAGAATGTACCTAAAAAACACTTAAAATATTCTTGAAAACTTTAATTGGTTTAATAGATGTCATTTTTGAATTTATAATTATTTATTTTGTTTATCAATATTATAATTTTTTGTTAGTTTTTCAGTTTAATTTCCATTATTAATCTATTAATCCAATATAATGAGTTTTTTATATATAATATAACCAATAAATTTCCATGAACATATGAAAAACACATGAATATTCCATCTATAGTGGATGAATATTATTTCTATCTAACACCCCATTATTTCATAGTATGTTATCTTTTCAAAGAAATTCAATAACTTACGTTACACACAACACTGAGTTCGAGTGCACCATGACTTACCAAACTAGCCATACAAAAAGAGCTTATGAATAGTATTAACTGAATTTTGAATTTTAAATACTCCATAAAATTTTATAATCCATATTATGTGTTTCTTAGACATAATATAAGAAAAAATTCATTTTTACAGATAAAAGAAGTATTTTTCAAAAAATGCAATTTTACCACCATTTAATGGAAACATTTTTTAAAACCAATATTTGAGACATTAATATATTAAATTTAATGAAATTAAATTATTATTTATAATTAGGACATAGAAATTTAGTTTGGATAATCTTTTGGTACTTTTATGATAACATTCATATTTTGATGAATAGTGAAAATATTAAATTTTAATGAATTTTTTTTAATCGAAATAATTTATACTATTAAATTATACATTTGAATGGTTTTAAAGTATAATTAGATTATATTTTTATCATTTAATATAATTTAGGTCATTGGTTGTAATTTCACATTTAAAATGGACATAAAAAACTGTCAATATTTTGATAGTTATTTTTTCTTAAAGACATGCTTGTTGTTTTGACAATGTGAATTAATTTTAAATTCATTTCTTCCACTTCTATGTTTTGAATTTGGACAAATGGATTCCATATTTTTAATCATTAGGTCCAAATTTTGTAAATAGGTAACTTTTATTTTTATACATTACGAATATTTACTTCAGTAAATATTTTATTTACAATGGTTAAAGAGAAAATATGGTAAATAGAGGTAAAAAATATTATTATAATAATATTAAATTATCCTAACATGTGTCCTATTACTATTAGTTTGTACATGTTACATCATGGGAATCTTTGGGTCGATTTTGGGACCCCATGGAGCCACTTGAGAGTGATAATGACACTTTATATTAATAAATTTAATGTCAAGACAAAAATGACATAGACATATATATTTTAGAAAGATAATTTTTACATGGGCTTATATAAGTCATATTTTAGACTATAAAAATTCATTTTAAATTTAAAAATATTTCCTAAATCAAGGTATTTTTTTATAATTTTTAGACATCAAATAAATAAAATTATTTTTGACACAATAATGATGTATTGTTTTCCTCATTAAATAATGTTTTAAATAAATGAGATTATAAAAATTAAAACAATAGACAAAACATGTCCAATTTTTATTGGATGATCTAATTTATAACATGAGTAATATTATATTCAAATTTAATGAGTTTTGTAACTTTAGAAACCGAACATAATTATAGAATAAATTAATATTTTCAAACATTCCAAAAGAGCCCCTCCTCCCTTATAAAAAGCCCTCACCTCTAACCCATTTCTCACACCTCTCAAGCCCCTTGGCTCGTCCAAACTCTACCCAATTGAGCTCCCTACTTCTCACTATGCATTATATAATCCTTAACATAGGTAGAAGTCACTTCAAGGAAGTCTTTTTTGTTAAAACCAAAGGGAGTTAAAGGATTTAAAGGCAGCATATCCTCTTAAGTTATTTTCTTTTATTTTACTTCTCCAACCCCCTAAAATATATTTATTCTTTTTTTTTATAAAACCACCAGTGTCCTGAATATACTAGGTTGTTTTTATGAGATGTATTTGAACTACACTTACACACACCTCCATCTGATGGGTATAGAATATAATGTTTCTGTGGACAACAAACTACAACCTCATGAAACGATGATTGTTCAATCTCCTACTCTCACATCTTATAGTGGCCATAATGATGGAAATATAACTATATATGATGTTTATTATATTTATTTTACCTAGAATATTTTTAATTCTCTTTTATATAATACCTTTATTATTTTCATGTTGAATATATATGATAATTTTATTTGAGGAAGTGCAGACTACTGCCCCCTCAAAGTGATATGACTTGTTCATACAATACATGGAACATATAAAGTATGGTTTTAATGAACATACATAATTTATATAAAATATTATACTGGAATAATAATATACCTATGTATCATTAGGTCTTATTTTTTTTAAAATAAAAAAATTAAATGGAAGTAGTGTTCGTGAAAATGTACAGATTACCCTCTCCATGAACACGATGAGATTCATTCTCCATCATATCCATTCAAGAATAATTTTCCTTTAATTATTAAAGATAATTTTTAATAACATACTATCATTCTGGATATGAATCAAATAGATCAAATCCATAACAAACATGGCTTATGTAACAAAATATATAATGGAAAACGAATCAGTTAACACCCGAAACAATGGTACTACTAAAATATTATTAACAAAGAAATATTAGAAGATCATATATGATATCATATTTATGTATGTGGTTCTTGTATAATTTAATAACAATTATTTGACTATTATATATGAGGTTAACATACTCTCAACCAAGGAAAAGTATAAGTTCTGGGTTAATTTCACAATCTCTTTATTATCCACGGTTCTTTTTATGTAGGTATCTTTTGGGACCTCTTTATCATCCACATCCATGTTTCTTAAAAATATATTCCAAAATATTTTACTATTTACATTACTATGGATTAACTCCATTTATACCCTTATTTTAATTTTTATTAAATGTTTTGAAGTTAATATTTCTGTCGTTTTCCAAAAAAGGTTCTTTATGTCCTTTTCAACAGGTTAAGGTAAGAATATATTTTTTAACTTATACGGCAGGTGAAATTATTATCCACCATTGTATAACCTTTTATGCTTCCCTTAAATGCTTATAGGAATATTTTCAAAATAAATGTTTTATTTTATAATTACATAACTTTTAAATGATTTCAGAAAATAAATAGATATTCCTCTCAAATAATTTTGATATCATCTCTGTCAACATCCTTAAATGGATTTTGTACTTGTTTGAAGTTGATTTATTACGATAAAAATCTACCATATTTTATTGAATATTTTTTGATATGTTAGATTGTGGATGTTTTATTTCTATACCATTCATGGATTTGGGATAACGTGTTAACATTTCATATGCTAGTTTTAATACAAATGTTTATGTTATGTTCCAAACTTTTCAAACGAGGAATGCTTTGGACTTAGTAAATGATAGGTGGAGGCTGCAAAAGCTCCTTGATGCATCAGAAGGTCTCATGAGACAAACTAGTATCTTGCCACAAGGCCTTGACAAAATCTTATTTGTAGTATTGGAACAAGGCCTTGACTTTGTGGTTATGATCTCTGGCATTATGCATTCCATCATTATGAAATTAGATATTGATATTACATGTGATTATTCGACTAGTATAATATCCTTGTGAATAATTAAATGGAATTATTGGATTTATCTTTTACATATTATGCTGAAGTTTACGTTTAAAAGGCTTATGTTTTAGTTTTATACATTTCCATAAATTTTTATGATTATTTATGAATGTTTCCACTATATTGTTATATTTACTGAGCATCAGTGCTCACCCCTTTCTATGTTTAATTTTTCCCAATATGCGAAAATTTATATCATGACTAACCTGTGGGGATATTCTAAGGGATATGAATTTGGTCAATAGAGATAATGTTTTTGTTGTTTTTTTATTTTATAATGTAATGTAACATTCATAAACATAATCTTTTTTCCACGACTGCTAAACTGACCGGTCTTTTGCGACATGATTCCTTGTAATCATGCCTTTTTATTAAGATAATGCACCAACTCTAGTTAAATGGGGTCAGGGTGTTACAGTTGGTATTAGAGGAAGTTTAGCAATAACCTTGTAAACAATATTTAGATAAACTCTAATTAGATCACATTTACCTATTATTGACTTTGAGTACTAGTATAGAAAAACATCCTAGAATTTTTTTTAATGTAGAGATTTTGTGTATTTTACAAGAAATACATCCCTGTTTGAAAACGAGCAGGAAGAGGTGGATTTGGAAAAAATGTACCAATGATTGAATACTCTGATAAAGATTTTTATTGACAAGGGGTATCCTAGTACACGACAATGGGCCTTGCTGCACTATTGGTTACGACACTCCCAGTGGATAAGCTTATGAGAATTCACATTTTCTTTACCAACCATTATGAAGGATTTACGAGTATATACCTCCTCAGAGAAAACACTTTTAGGAATATGGATTATATCCATAAACTGTTCAATTTATGTTATGTGTTTTACATGTTTGTAATTATGTATTGTGATTCATAAACTAACATAGTGTATGCCATTGTATAGAAATGGTTCCCAGTAGATAAAATGAGAACTCTATAAATACGCATGAAACAAATTGTAATAAGGATCATATATTACATGGTATTAAGACAACATTTAAAAAGGAAATAGTCTCCCACATATTATCATCATATGAAGAAATAATATCATTTGTTAATAAGATATGTAATGAATTATCTAAGTCCTATGTCTTTGAAGGGAATCCAGAGAAGAAAATGATGGTAGAGAAAAAGATGGATAAAGAGAATGAGAGAAAAAAAGGATTTTCCAATATGTGATAACAGTGGAAAGAATCACCATGGTAAATTCATGAAGTGAATGAGAGTTTATTATTAGTTTGGAGAAAAGTACACCAAGTACGTGATTGCGAGGGTAAGAAAAAATGTCTCAAATGTACAATGCATCATCTGCAAGGAGATGGGACACTATGCGAATCAATGTTCTAATCATCAAAGTGTACCAAAAATGATGATGTTGGATAATAATCAAGTAATGATATTACTATATATGAAGAGTAATGACTAGTGTTCTTATGTTGATATTAAATAATTATGTCGTTTGAGTGTTGTATCAATGATGTATTGGTTATAAGAATTATGGAGAATATAAGGATTGTACTGCAGTACAATTTCATTAAGGATTTTAGATTTTGTGTTACCATGAAAAGTGACGCAATAGAAAGTTAAACATTTTGGAAGATACATTGTTGAAGGAAAGAAAATATTTAATATGGTCTTGATACTATGATATTGAATTTGGAATATGATATTATTTATTTGGATAAATTATATTGAATATTATTAACTACATTGGAACTAATTAATTTTTGTTATTCCATCATTGTAGGTGACTACAACATTTTTGGATTTTAGGAATATATCCATTATTCTATTATTTATAGAAGGAATAAGGAAGTACATACCTATTCAAATTTTTTTTTTCTGGAAATTCATTTTATTACCACATTTTAAGAGAACACACGATGAAGGTATTCACATGTATATTGTGTGACCTTACTTATAAATTTTTGACTGTGAGTTTAGACAGAAGTATTGTAGACAAGTTTAAACATTGGAATAGATTACGTTTGACACTGTATACTATTTCGGTGGTTAAATCATTTCTTGATATTATTTTTAAAATCTTATAAAAAGGACAACCCAGAGGTCGGGCGACAACCCGTCGGGTCTGGCAAGGCCGCGAGACTTGAACCCCAAACCAAAGGGCGACAAGGGTAAACACCTACCACTAGCTTACATGATGTCCTAGTTTTTATAATGACATTTTTTAAAAATTCTATAAAATTAATTATAAATTCATTATTTTTGGAACTCTATATGATTAGGAAAAATTGAATATTTTTTAAATCTATTATCTTTTGGAGTGAAAGATGAGTTTGTGGTAGGAATTAGTTGAAGGATGAAACTCAAATTATCAAGAATATTTTTTCATCTTATTCTATGAATAAATTAATTCTTAAACATTAGGGTAAGGATATTAAATCCAAAATGTGTTATCCTAATACCTTATGTTTTTTTGAACCGATGATATTTTAAATCATCATAGATTGATGGTTTAAGGCCCTCAATTTTACACTTATTTGTGGTTGATCACCTCAATACCTCCCTATAAATATTTACATTTTCATACAATTATGTGTCTAATTTCCACCAATGTTCTCTTAATCGAGATCATAATTTGGTGGTGACCTTTTCATTTATCTTTCCCTCTTATTAAGACTAAATTTCAATAACCAAATTTTTTATATGGGTTTTCCACAAAGGTATTTTTTTATTTTTATCCTTTTATTTTCAAATTGTGATGACATATTTTATTGAAGGATGGGAGAGTATAACACCCCAAGATTTCACAGTACATTATATTTTCAAAGAAATTCAATAACTACCATTACACACAACACTGAGTTGGTGCGCACCACGACTTAGCAAAATGTCGTTCAAAAAGCAGTTAAGAATAGTATTAACTGAATTTTGAATTTTATATAGTCCATATAATTTTGTAATCCATATTATGTGTTTTTTATACATTATATGGGAACAAATTAATTTTTTTCAGATAAAAGAACTATTTTTCAAAAAATACAATTTTACCGCCATTTAATGGAGAACATTTTTTAAATCCAATATTTGACACTTTTAAATATTCAATTTTATGAAATTAAATTATCCTTTAGTATCATGATATAAAAATTTAGTTTGAATAATTTTTTTTACTTTTCTGATAACTTTAATGTTTTGATGAATAGTGAAAAATAATATATTTTAATTAAAAAAACTTTTTTAATCGAAATAATTTACAGTGATAAATTATATAGTTGAGTGGTTTTAAGGTATAATTATATTATAATTTTATCATTTAAAATAATTTGGGTCAGTGGATTTAATTTCACATTTAAAATTGATATAAACAAGTGTCTATCTTTTGTAAGTTATTATTCATTAAAACACGCATTTTTGTTTTGACAACAAAAATTAATTTTAAATTAATTTTTGTAACATCAGTATTTTTAATTTGGAAAAATGGATTCCATATTTGTAATAAATAGGTACAAATTGGGTAAATAGGTAACTTTTATTTTTAGATATTATGAATACTTCATTAAATATCCTTTTTACCATTATTAAAAGGTAAATCTGGTAAATAAGGGTAAATAAATGTTATTATAATAATATAAAATTACCCTAACATGCTTCCTATTCATATTTTTTAATATATTTACTACCATGGTCATCCTTGGGTCGATTGTGGGACCTCATGGAGAAACTTCAGAGTGATAATGACACTTTATATTAATTAATTTATTGTAAAGACAAAAATTTCATAAACAAATATCTTTTAGTGAAATAATTTTTACAAGGTGTTATATAAGTTATATTTTTGAATATAAATATTCATTCGAAATATAAATATATTTCATACCTCATGGTTTTTTTATAAATTTTATATATCATATAAATAAAATTATTTATGACACAATAATGATGGAGTGTTTACCCCATTAAAGAATGATTTAAATAAATGAGATTATAAAAATTAAAACAATATCCAAAACTTATCCAATTATTAATGGTTGATTTTATTTCAATCTTGAGTCATCTTATCTTCTCCTTCAATTAGTTTTTGACCTTTAGAAACTAAAAATAATTATATAATAATATAATATTTTCAAACATTCTTAAAAAGCCCCCCTTATAAAAATCCCTCACCTCTAACCCATTTCTCACACCTCTCAAGCCCCTTGGATCACTCAAAATCTGCCCAATTAAGCTCTTTATGTTCCTATATTCATCTTATAAGCCTTACCTTAGGTATAAGAAACTTCAAGGAAGTATTTTGGTTCAAACTAAAGTGAGTTACCAACTTTAAAGGTAACATCTCCTCTTAAGTTCATTTCTTTTATTTTATTTCACCAACCCCCTAAATTCAGTTTATTACTTATTTTGTAACAAAACCAGTATCATAAATTTACTTGGTTGTTTTTATGAGAATTATTTGAACTACACTTACACACACCTTCATCTAATGGGTATAAAACATAATGTTTCTGTGAGCGGTGAACTACTGCCTCACAAAATGATGATTGTTCAATATTCTACTACCACCTCTTATGGTGGACATTATGATGTAACTATAATTATATATGATATATATGATATTTATTTTATCTATAATATTTTTTAGTTATCTTTTATAGCACACGTTTATTATTATCATGTTGTATATATACGATAATTTCATTTGAGGAAGTGCGGACTACCGCCCCCTCAAAGTGATATGACTCATTCATACCATACATGGAACGTATAAAGGATGGTGTTAATGAACTTAAGTAATTTATATAAAAACTTATACTTGAATAATAATATTCATATGTATCATTTGGTCTTCTTTCCTTTTAAAATAAAAAAATTAAATGAATTTAGCGTTCGTGCATACGTACAAATTACCGTCTCCACGAACGCGATGATATTTATTCCCTATCATAACCATTCAAGAATAAAATTCATTTTATTATTAAAAATAATGTTTAAGAACATAATATCATTATGGATATGAATCAAATACATCATATCCATAACAAACAAGCCTTACTTAACAAAATATATAAAGGAAAACGAATCTGTTAACACCTGAAACAATGACACTACAAAAATATTATTAAAAAATCAATATTAGAAGATCATATATGATATATTATTTATGTAATAATTTAAAAACAATTATTTAACTATTATACAAGAGTTTAACATACCCTTGACCAAGGAAAAGTACAAGGTAATGGTTAATTTCACAATCTCTTTATTATCCCAGGTTTTTTTACGTAAGTATCTACTTGGACCTCTTTATCATACACATCTGTTTCTCTTAAAAATGTATTTCAAAAAAAAAATTACTATTTAATAGACTATAGGTTAATGTTACTTACACCCTTTTTTGAAATTTTATTAAATGGTTTGAAATAAATCTTTCCATCGTTTTCCAAACAAGGTACTACTTGACCTTTTTGACAAATTAAAGTAATAATGTTTTTTAACTTATACGGAGGGTGCGGTTATTTTCCACGATTATAACACATTTGAAGCTTTCCTTATAATATTATAAAAATATTTTCAAAATAAATGATTTCATTAAAAATTACATGACTTTTATATTATTTCATAATAGAAAGAGATATTCCTCTCAAATAATTTTGATTTCATCTATGTCAACACCATTTAATGGATTTTATACTTGTTTGAAGATGATTAATTATTATAAAAATCTTCCATATTATATTGAAGGTTTTGTGATATATATGATTGTGGATGTGTTATTTTAAATCAATTAATGGTTTATGGTTAACGTATTAAAATTTTATATGTGTGTTTTAATACAAATGTTTATGTTATGTTTCAACCTTTTCATATGAGGAATGCATTGGACTTAGTATGTGACGGTTGGATCCCACTATAGCTCCTTGATGCATCGATAGGTATTATGAGACAAACATGTGTCTTGGAATAAGGTCTTAAAAAAATCATATTAGTATTTATGTAACAATGCCTCGACTATGTGTTTATGATGTTCTAAATTATCCATTCTATCATTATGAAATTAGCTATTGATATTACATGTGATTATTAGACCAGTAGAATATCCATGTGAATAAGTAAATGGAATTATTTGATTTATTTTTTCCATATTATGTTCAATTTTAAGTTTAAATGTATTTTTTTTAGTTTGATACATTTTTTCAATGTTTATGCTTATTTATGAAATTTTCTGATATATTTGTATCCTTACTGAGCATCTGAGCTCACCCCTTTCTATGTTTTATTTTTACCATAATGTGAAGAATTATATTTTTTCTGGCCTTCAGGGATAGTCTAAGGGATATGAATGTGGTCAATGGAGACAATTTTGTTATTGTTTTTTTATTTTATAATGTAATTTAATGTTCATGTATGTAATCTATTTTTCAAGAATGTTAAACTGATCGGTCCTTCAGGACTTGATTCCATCTAATAATTCCATTGTAATAAAATAATGCACTGACTCTGGGTAACTGGGTTTAGAGTTTTATAGGATACACTAATAGATTGCACAACATGAAACCTAATTACACATTGTGTAATCTTGGTCAACTAAATGAATATGATATTTTAATAATTACGGTAATGTGTGTGGGATATCACTGCATAGAGTGTAATTATATAGTAATTAGATTACATATTAACTTATACGGTGGAATATATCTTGCAGTATTATACATTGTGTTGTTGGCCTACACACCATGTAGCCCTAGACAATGTGGTGTTTTTGTGGTCAATGTACATAGTTTATAGTTAATACACATGCTACATGTTGACTGATGATAATAAAACACTGGACTAGTTGAGATTAAATGATGTGTAGATTGAATACATACCTTAAAACAAATAATTAACCCATGTTAATTACATTCTTACTTCCAAGGCGTACAGTGACAGATGAAAACAATGAGTTACATAATGTGTAACCAGGGTTCATGCCATATAATTTTTTCTAGATCATGTATAGAACATGGTTGGAAACCATTTAATGTGAGTCAATACACAAGAAAATAATTTATTTTTGAGAAAAACCAAAATACACAACATGTAGCAAGATATATACAACGTGGGACATTATCTTTCCACACATTAAGTTTTTTTCAAGTTCCCATGTGTAATAAATTATTAGTTTAATATTTATCTATGTTTTATAATGTTACACATGACATATATTTATCATACACACCATGTACTCAATACACTCAAATCCAGTAGTACTCACTATGTGTATTGATGTGTCCCATTTGGTTTAACATGTCATGTTAGATATGAAACATGGCCCATGGAACTACATGAAATGTAATAAAATATCATAACCTTTATTTTGATATGTTTTGTGAGTACCAAATACATGATTATAACTATACCGCACTCAATTGAAGCAGAATGGAACACATTGTGTTTCCTCCAATACATATTGTGTACTTGAGTAGTTTTAAATAAAAATAACTAATTTAATTTATTTAAAATTAAATAGGATGGATGTTTTATATATCACCATGATAGCATGAATTAATAATTAAGATAAATAGCTAATTAATTAATAATACCATTAATTATTAATTCAATATAAATCAATCTTAATTAAAAGAGTGATTTGAAATTAAAGATAATATTTATTAATGCGATATCTTTGAATATATGAGACTGACCATGTACTTGACCAACTAATGTATGAATTTGGGGGTTTTTTATTTAATATTATTGTATGAACATCTATATGTGATAATGTTCTATTAAATTAAATATGATGGCCCTTGTTTCATTCCTTCCTCCTTTACTATGTAGGTCAAGAATATCCATGTTTTATTTTATGTATACCACATCCTTGGTCCCCATCACATTCATGTGAGTAAAATAATGTAAAGGATGGATATCTAAGGAGAGGATTTAGTTTATAATCCGATATAGGGATAAAAATACCAAGAATAAATAAAGGTCAATAGTGGAATGATGTAACTTGATCCAAGCACGGGTCAAGGAGATTTTTCATCTAGGTTCTCAGGTTATTCTATCATCATCTTAATAAATAAACCACTATAAATATCATGATCAAGTCAGTATTTATTTTTAAATTTCATGGTTTTTTATTTATTTATGTAGATTAATGTGTATATGATGATTAAACAAGTCCATAATTTAATAAGATAACAATCATGCAATATGTAATGAAGTCAAGTGATTATATATAAATTATTTTTTTAATACATGAATTATTATTTATGTAAAATTGATATAATATTAAAAATACATGTAAAGTATAACATAAAGAAACTTACAAATAGGTAACTAAAATCCCATAAGTGATTATTAAGTCATAAAATACTTCAATTATAAGATTTAATATGGTCCCATAGTTAAAGTGTCAATCAAACCATTGGCGAGGAATCATTAATTACTGAGGTGTCTAAAAAATGATAATGGGTTGAACTATTAAAACTTTTATTGAATTTAATATCCCTATTATATTATATACAAATTTTAAGGCATGTGTAAAGGAAACTATAGTCATCATTTTAGGATTGGGGATTCCACTCAACAGATCAAAGATTTGTGAGCTAGCCATTGGAAAGAGAGCCTACCTAAACACCTTTTTATAATTTTCATTAACATATTCTAGGTTATTATAATGAAAATATAGATCCTTTACACTATAATATTCATGAAATAGAAAATTTTGAGTCTAATGGTGAGAGATATTAGGGATTGATAAAATTACGGGAGAATAATATTATAATAAAAATTATTATATCTCGTCTTTTTTTGGTAATGAAGATAAATTAATAAAATATGATTTAATATTTTATAGAAAATGATAAGTTCATCAACCATAATGAACTTGTGATCCATACTAGAGAAATAAAACCTTCTGACTATTAGTAACTTCCACAGGTGTCTACACATTGAATGATGCAAAAAGAAGTGTCACATTGTGTAGTCCACAATTCCCAATCCTCATTCTATATAGGTGTGAGAGGAAGAGATATTTATATACTTCAAATACTTGGATAATACAATAGATGTACAATTTCTAATATTATCATATATTTCCATTGGACCCCAAAAGTTTCATAAAAATAGGGATACATATTTCATGCTCACCCATCTCCATAATGTTTCTTAGGAGAGAGAAAATTAGGATTAGTGTGAGATATATAAATCACTATTTATATGCAATCTTAGAGACGGTTCACTAAAAATTCCTCATATTTTCTTACTTATTAGGAATATAGATCATTTAGATATCCTAGGGTTTAATATACCTGATGAATTATGTATAGATATCATACATCACTCAATCCATCATATATTATCAAGTATTACTATAAATCTTAAAATAAAAAACATTGAGAGTTAAATCCTAGATATCTTCAATTTTATTCACTAAGTAGATAAGAACCTGAAACATGATAAGCCTTTTGTACTTATGGCGTATAATAGGAATGGAAATGTGAAAGGACCAAAGACTAGATCCATGTCTAAGGAATATTCAGAATTCATATCTAAGATAAGGAAGATAAATGAGTATACAAGGGTATAAGATAAATTTTTTATATAGAAATAAGACACACTATAATAATAACTACACCACTATAAATAAGAAAGGTGAATCATGGGTTGTATTAATTATCGAGTATATTCTTTTTGTTTCTAAAAATTAGGTTTTAAAAATATCATGTGGTGATTACATTTGTATCCAAATATAGGATCCACTTAAATTTAGCTGTGTTTAACAAAGTGAGGTGGATCTACATTCTACCAATGGAATAAGACATCCTCCACTGGATATTGGATACTACCATCTCATATAATTGATGGTATTAAATTTAGTTTCAAAGGATTGTTATTATTGGAAATGTGTAACAAAAAACACTACTTACAAGTCTATTATAGATATAGAAGGATTTATTTTAATGTTTAGAAATATATTTTTTATCTTTCATAAACATATCATATTTTATAGAGTGACACATTTAAACAATGATATTTGTGTACAATAATTTGACAATCATGTATTGTAAATTGATAAATAATCTAGTTCTCATGATTAATATCACACCAAAAAATGAAATCACCTCCTTGTTAATGTAAAAGATAATATCTTAATTGAGTTATATAAAGATGGTTATTTAGATTCTTCTTTACAAAAACCACTTGGTATATGTCAATTTTGATACAATGTAAAATGACCAAAGATCTATTTATTGGAAATGGTGAAAAGGAAAAGTATTATTTAATTAGTTTATAAATTTGTCTGTGAATATTTTTTAAATAGAGTAAAGGGGCATAATTCCTCACTTCATTACATCCATATATGAATTTAATAAATATGGATATGTGTACTTATTGTGGCATAAGTTGAATTAATTTGTGGATTTCAAGGAATAAAAGTACTAATATGAGAATTATCTTAGTAAGAAGATAATGAATCATTCTAAAATCATGGTAGAGATCATATTAACCAACACGATTTTTAGAGCATACATGAACACACTTTTCCATGTACAGTACTTTAGAATGATTTAAGTGAAATAAAGAATTTTAACTTTTTGGAAATGGTGAGATAGATGAAGAGTCATGAAAAATATTCCATTAACCTTTTGGGAAGACACATTACATATATAAATTCACATAATAAATTGTGTACAAAATAAAGTATAAAATGACATCCACATGAGTTTTGGTATAGAAGTATACTTTTATTGTTATATATAAAAGTTTGGGGTTGGGAAATGTTTCTTAAGGATGTATCTAAAATAAATTCACCTCAAGTAACTAAGTGTATATTTATAGGGTATCCTAATTAAATTAAAGGATTTCTTATATATGACCCCTGAAATAAAAGAATCATGGTTAACAAACATACCACATTTATTGAAAGGGTAAAAATATCTAAAAGAGAAATTGGAAAAAAGATAGACTTTTATGAAATCAAAGATCAAGATATATTAGAGTTGGAATATGAATAGATTCCTTAAATCCCCATGTAATAGGATATTTTAAAGAAAAAAGTACCACATATCAGCACCAAAGAGGTTAGATAACTATAGATGTATGCTTTTCTAGCCCCCTATTTTAGTGACTCATTGTTAATTAATAATAATAAACTTTTTTCCTATAAGGAAGTAGTAAGTTTATCAGAAAATAACAGACTAAAAGTGTTTTCTTGTAAAATAAAGGTAGGAAATAAATAAGAGGGGTGAATTTTTGTAAAAATATGAAATAAAATTTCAATCTACCACATGGTGTAATTTTATTGAAAATTCAATCATATGATCAAACAAAAATTTATTAGAGTCTAAAATTAAATGTAGTGGAAATTAATGGAATCAAAAAATAACATTATCTTACTCTATTATTAAGAATAATATAAATTAATATATATTATCATAAATTAAAAAAAATAAAAAGTATTAGATCATAAAAAAAATTCAAAATATAAAATAGTCAAAAAAATAATTCATGAAGAAAGGATTGCAATATTCAAACTCTAAAATGTTATTATAACCAAACCACACCTTTAATTAAAAGTTTAAAGAGGATTTATAAAACTAATACAAGGTATTGTATCTTTTTTTCCTCATAATTACTTGAATATAAACCCATTGAAAGCTGTATTTGTATTTCAATCCTCATAATCCATTGACTAGGCAGATTGAAACAAGCTCAATCTTCCTCTCCTTAGAATCCCATTATCAATGTAATTAGATTAATCCTTATCTTTATATCCAAATAAGTCCTTGATCACATAAGATTAAATAAAAAAGCATCTTAATATACAAAAAATCCCTCAATCTCAAGGATTGGAATCATATTGAAAATAATAAAAAAATTATAAGATATTTATTTTGAAAACCTCATAAAATCGTAGCTATTAAAAAAACATAGAAATAAAATATTATACTGATCAAAATCACTCTTAAAAATATGTATCTGTAAAAATTCAAAAATACAAGACAATTTTAGAGTATTCAATTTCATCTTCTATTACTCAAATATGCATCACTATTTATAAATAAAATTGTTACTAACTTCAGTGATCATATTATTTATTATTTGATATCTTTTTTAATGAAACCAAAAGATTTAAATAAATATTATAATAGACTTAATATAAATTTTCATCTTACAATGAAATTACTTTTCACTTCTATAGTGATTATCATCCATTGAATGTAATGTGAAATGAATTCTCAGTTATCTAGAATTTTGTGATTTTTAGATCAGCTTAAAGCTCTAGAATCTAAGTTACCAAATTTTCATTCAACACACCAAAAACAACAAAAAAAATTTTAATTTACATGAATTTATTATTAGTTTTATTGTTATTTTGAAAAAAAAGTAATCAAATGATCCATCAAATCAATAAAATCCCATTGCTGAAAAGAATAATACAAAACGTAAAATAGAAATAATAGATAATTTTCTAAAAAAAGATCCCTATAATTTCTGATAAATTAAATTTATCCCCCTTTATAAAAAAAATAAAAAATAATCATTACTCATAAACAAGGTAATTATAATAAGCCTACCTCTTTAATAAATGGAGAAAAAATCATCAAAATTTACAATTTTATCTTTGTTTATGAATAACTAAATGTTTGTAAATTTTATTCTCAAATTTATACCCAAAAACTTTCTCAAATTTAATCCCTAAAATAAAATAAAACATTGTTGAAATTTATCCCTAAATAATATTTTTTAAATATAATAAAAAAATACAATACTTAAACTAGAGTAAAAAATAAAAAATATATATTATTTTATTAAACTTGTACACCCTTCAATACACATATCTCTCTCTTTAATATTCAAAAAATCAAAGGGATAATCATAGTAAAAGTCAAGAATAAAATATAAGTCTATATTATTAAACATATTGAACAATCCTAAAGTTACCTGTTATTTCCTACATATGATCTTCATTTTCTCTCGAAAAAGATCAAATTGTAATTTCATATATTCTATTAATTTGAAGATTGTATCCAATTAAAAAATAATGAAAATATGCTTTGATATAATTATTGATTATGTTTAACATAACATTTATCTTCAATTTAATATTATTCCAATGATATGAAACTTTTTTATTAAACCTCTATAAAATAACAAAATATGAACAAAATTTTAGAATAAATAACAAAATAGCTTCCCCATTTTAAGGAGTTTTTTAATGTTAGGATATAGGTTAAACAAGAAGTGAATTTAATATCATATTAAATTGATTATTTCCATTCTCTATTTAATATATTTGAATATATCAAAAATTTAATGGTTTATTAAAAATATCATCAAATTGATTTTTATTTATAATAAAGTTATGATCAATATCTTGTTTTTGTGTGTGGTCAAATTAAAAATGGTTTGTTATGTTTGTTAACTTTACACTTGAGGAATGTATTGGGTTTTAAGGAAAATAAATAGCACTAGTTCTATCCTTAATATTTAGAGTTTAAGTAAAACTAAATCCAAATTCCATGAGCATGTTCTATATCTACAACACTTGAGTACAAAAACATTTAGCTTCCTAATATTAAAATTTAGTAATATAGAGTAAAACCGAGTGTTTGTTATTATTGGACCATGAAACTAAATCGTATCCTTGAAAATGAAAATTTTCAAAAATAATTTTTATATCCAACCTATAACATTAAATGTTATAAAATGAGTAACTATTAAGTATTAATTAATTTCTATAAGAATAAAATAATTGAGGTTCCAAATTACTTTTAACATAATGAAAAACATGAATAATATTTTTTAAATGTGATTCCATTATTTTTTGGAATCTCACACACAAAAACACACAAAAAAATGTTTAGTTAATTATCTATTATGTATAGTAAACTTCCAATGAACCCTCTATAATTTTTTTAATCCATACGTTTACTATATTCACTAGTATCATGTTTAATGGAAGTTTATACAAAATTAATTATATGTGATGCATTTTAAAAAACAAAACGTTTTAGTAAATCTATAATGTATTTATGTTAAGTTAAAATTTACCATTTACATTTTTGAGTAATTTTAAAACCATATAAAAATTCAAGCTCACCCATAATTCACATTTCATACTCACTTTTCATATGTTTAGAGAAACCATTAGAAAGAGATTTTTGATTTGCCTAATAATTATGTCCTAGATATAAATACAGATTATGACTGAATCTTTAAAATATTTATTAATAAAAAGAGTTTGATCATTCATTCCCTTAACAAAATTATTTTGATGTAAAAATATATTTAATTTATTATCCTAAACTCATTGATATTGTTTAAGGCTGTAGGGTTCTTTGGTAAATTTATATAAATATTTCAAAAAATTAAGCATCTTAAAAAATATGTGTTTGCTAAATGAAAAATTCCTCATGAACATATCAATTAAGAAAATTGTTATTATTATCCATTTGGAATAAATGGAAATTTAGATTATCTTTAACAATGAAAATTCTAGTATCTAAGTCCTTGTTGATCTATGGTGTATACATCCTCATAACTATCAACAAACAGAATGAATTTACCTTACAAATATTGAATTATACACTTTTCATTATTGAAGATTAGATTATAACCCTCATAACATATATGGATAATGCTAATAAGGTTAATCTTAAGTCCTAAAATATATATAAAATTTGAAATTAAGGTTTTTTGATTAAAGGATACATTTATGATTCCAATTATTTCACCATGTTCATCAACTCTAAAAGTCTCTCTTCAGCAAAATTTTAATGTTTCAGAATATATACTTATCTCAGGACATTTTTTGAGAATTACCATTATCCATGCCCCTCATTTTATTATTTTTGGTGTGATGATCAAAACATTTATAAATTAAATTACATTTTTGATTTATTTAAATAACTTATCATGTAATATAAATATAGAAAGAAAATGCAATAACTTGGTCATATTGGACTGTTATAAGTTATGACCTAATAGTTTAAAAGGAACATTACGCTTCATGACAAATGATAGTATATATGTTTAATAGTGATCATATGATTGATATATATTAAAGGTTTTGATGAATTTAATTGATAAAGAATAAAGAAGAAACAACCTTACCTAGTTGGATCATATCCTATAAAACCCATTTATAGGGAGATACTGAGGGAGATATAATCATTGGGATTTTCCATTAACCAAGACCAATTAGATATTAAATTACTAAAGAATGAGTGAAACCATTTATGGTATATGTTCAAGATCATTTATATCACAACCCAAACTATATTCTATGAACCACCCCAAGAAAATCTCACCATTGCACACCTTACCCTTAGAGAGTTTACTAGTTTAGTAAAGGGATACCCTAATAGTATGAATATGTGTAATTTATTTTCAATAAAATAATTATTATATTTATTCTTTATAATTATCACTTCATAAATGATTAAATAATGAGGTTTATAAAAATTATATCTTAACACAGCAAAACTTGAATTATATTTTTTGGTAATATGAAATTTCAATTAATATATTACTTTTGATGAATTCATGAATTTGTGAAAAAAATATATTTTTAAAAAATATTATTATGATATATTACATATTAAATATAAATGATAATATAATATTATAAAGTGAAAATTTATTTTTAACAAGGGTTATAAAAATTTTATTGTCAAAATAACCAGTATTTTTCAATAAACAAATATTTCCATTAAAAAATGTAATTTTTAATATTGAGTGAATTATTTTCCTAAAATAAATATTATTTTTGGAATAATCACATCAAAATTATCCAATGGTTAATTTTTCATAATTTTATGACGTAGTCGAAGTTTTGGGTAAAAATAAAATACGACATATACGGTGTGTATTATGACATCATAATGAACCATATGTGATGTAATATGTTTCATAGAATATATCTATGAGAAAATATATTTTTATCATTTAAAATAATTCCTTTTTTAGATTATTTTATCAATTTTTTAAACTGTTTATGAATCTTCCAAAACCTATATCATATTTCAAGGTTTTAAAATGAATTCATTGTAAACATGATTCACTTCCACATCACCAAGGTTATTATTCTAATATGATCAATTTATGGCCTTATAAAACGATTAAAATTTATCCTTTCTGATAAAACATTGGAAAAAACCATGGAATGGATTGTGGAATTGATTATTGTATGGATCCTAAATCCAATGTTTTGGATATAATAAACAAATCCCCTCTATTTTCTGATAAAAACCAACACAAGACCCCATTTATCTTCAAAAAAAAATACTTAAGTAATGACTATGATATTATATTTCATCTTTAGAGCCCTCCCAAGTATCCCCCATGTTACCAATAATCTCCTCCCATGATTTATTAATAACCCTACCAATGTAAGGTATCTTCCTCTCTTCCATTTTATTCTAGATACTTATTTTCAATTAGGATTTGAAATATTAATGGGTTTTGTTGTAATAAATTTATAAAAATCCCTTTACTATCAAATTAATGTTCTAATAATTATATATCATTTATCACGTGTCTTTATTAACTTTCCATATGTTGTTACGATGCTGAATGTGAGGAATCCTCTCTTTATCCTCTTTATTCAAGCACTTTATTTAATGGCTTTTGTCTTTCAACTCCTATTGACGTCAAATGATTTTACACATCCATCCTACAAAAATTATGTTTAAAAGGTGTAAATATACCCATTTCACTGTTATTAATTCTTACCATGATTCATTATATACCCCTATTATGCTGCTTAAATTATCCTATTATTTTTCTATTCTGAAACATTGTATTGTGAATAAAATTTCTAGTTTCAATCAAGGGTTTTAATATATTCATACATATACATATATGATTGGAAAATAATATGTATTTATTATTTAATCGTTAATTTGGGGATTCAATTTGTTGAAATATGATCCTATTTTGAATGATCTATATGGAACACTTATGTATTTTCCTGATATGAAAATGATGAGTACACGCAGAATTATATAGCTTTCCAATGCATTGGGTAATGTTTTAGTATAATGAGACATCATGTATGGAATTAGGGAGTAAAAATAATCCATTACGGTACTTTTCCACCATGATATGATTTCTAGTAATCTATTATTTTCTTATGTTTATGAATTCATGTTTAATGTTATTTTGACATTCCCCGATTGCCTTTATGCTATCATGTTGTATCATGCCTTATTATTTAGGATTATGATTATATCCATTTTTATGTTCCATTTAAATTACTATTGACTAACATGTTATAAGTTCATCATGTTATTCTTTTTTATTCCCTTACTGGGATTTATATCCCACCACTTTCTTATGTATTTCCCCAGGTTATCCAATGCAGTTTTTAATGCCATGTAATTTTAGAAGAATGTTAAGAAAGTTTTCAATAATGTTTTTATATCCATGTATCATGTTGATGTTATATATACCTAATTTCCAAAATACACTATCCTTATAAATATTTTGGGTTGTACTAAGTGATATTCTATGTAATAAATTATGAAATAAATCATATTAAAGACAAGGGTTTCCATATATGATATCAATAGAATGTCTAGTTATTTTTGGGAGTATGTTTAGAAAACACTAGATAAATATTTAAAGGTATCACTTAAAATAAGAAGAAACTCTTTAATTTTGGTAAATTATAGAGTAAGTGGTTTCCATGAAAATACATCCCTATCTAAAAACTACTAGTGGATGTGGATCTAGCACATATGTACCTAGGGGTAACAATCCCAAAATAGAATATTGAGTTAGACATGATCATGAACTGGTGTAAAATACGGGTCCTTGATTCATATCTAGTATGAATTCCCTAGGGTATATTTTGCTTAAATACACAATCTACTTATTAAACATTATTTAGGAAACCAAAAATCCCATAAGATATTATATATGGAAATAGATCATGGATAACTTAGATTGAAGACTAGTAATTCATTGGTTAAAGAATATATGTTATTTATGAGTTATGCCTTATATGTTCATAGTTACCCCCTTACATGTTCAATAGTTTTAAAATTATCATCCATAAATCTAGTTTGGATGAAGTAAATTATTAGAAGGAAAATAAATTATTTAATGGTAGGCTCATCATCTATGGATCTACACATTATTTCATATCTTGCATGTTTAGTATAACTATTAAAACACCACCGAAAATCATGGAAGCAGAGATATTAGTGAGAATGGGAAATGTATAAATTATTTCATCCCATGTATATAACTCATCCCCTATCAAAATTTGTGTGCTGAAAATCCCAAAAAACCATATGATCCCACCATTAACATAATTTGATGCAATTGTAGGTATGTATTGCCTTTTCTTATATAGAGATAACCTATATTTAAAATAGAATGAATTTACCCTCTATATCATTAATATCCCTATGATTCTATACAAGTACAATGATTCTAATAATTTTTATTTAGTAACAAAATATCAATCATGGATATTATTTCCTTACAAGAAAAAATATCTAACTCAAATGATTGATGGTAAGAAAAATATCATCCATAAAGACAATCCCATTTTGAGGGAATATGTTGATGTGTTTATCGAAGAGTTTTTTTGTCTTATACCAATATGATAGGTTTAATTTTAAATAGATATTATATCTAGGGATTTAATAATATCCAAGTTTCTATATAAAATGGATATTGTTAAACTTGAAGAACTAAAGAAGAAACTGCAGAAGAATGTGAATAAGGGGTTTATATTCCAAAGTGCTTCACAGTGGGGTGCAATATCCATCTTCACTAATAAAAATTATTGGTGAATGCACCTATACATTGATTATGATGATCTTAAAATAAACATGATAAATAACTAGTATCTTATACCATGGATTTATGAATTGTATGATATTCTATGTATAACCTAGTATTTATCTTACAAATATCTTTTTTAGTGATATTATAAAGTCGATGTGAAGAAAGAGTGTATCCCCTTGAATGATTTTCATATAATGTATGTGATCTTTGATTTAGTAGTTATTCCATTTGTAATTATTAATGATCTAGAAATATTCATGAATTTTATGATTATAGTCTTTTGGAAATACATAAAAAACTATGTGGTTGTCTTTTTTGATGATATTTTTATCTTCTCAAAATGGAAGAAGGAACATTGGGAGCACCTCAATACTATACTTAGGACCTTTTTATGTAAATTATGCATGCAATATATAGTAAATATGAGTTCTTATTATACCATGTAACATTCCTAAGACATTACATCACCAATAATTGGATATCCATGGACTTCATCTTCCTTATTGGAATCAATAAAACATTCATCATTCCTAAATTTCTTAGAAATATTTTATTATTAGAGTTTTCATGATTTATGAGAACTTCAAGATTGGAAAAGCATCATTTGACATAAGGTAATAATATTTAATAACTTTCTAACTATTGACATCCCAATATTCATTCATCAAATTCAGAATCATTCAAACTTTCATTCTCAGAAACTTTTTAAAATATAAACGACACAAAATCCAATAAATAATGAAATTCATGTCTATTAATCAAATATCAATGATGAATCCAATCAATAACATCATATTTATGATAAATTTTGTGTCTGGTTTTACTCAACCTGATACTTTATATCCATGATGAATCTTTTTTAAAAAACAAAACGTTTCCCCCTTTTTGTTTGAGTTAAAAAATTTTAGAAACTCTCACCTATTTTTTTAAAAAAATTATTTTACAATAGATTAATTGTCAGAAAATACAAAATATTGTTAAAAAACACAAAGGCTCTTCATATCCTTCAACTAAATACATGATGAGGATTACAAGGGATCCAATCTTCTTGGACATGAAATAAGATGGAAATAGGAATAATAAGATGATTTTCATACAACCTTGATCAAATAACTACCCAATAATCTATTAGTGATAGAATCAAGGAATTCCATAAATATGATGAGAAGCTATAGAAGAAGGCAGTGAATATTCAGAAGTTCAACATTGCTAATGATGAAGTTATATTGTTTGGGACCCAGATATATTTATCATAAAAACCAAAACTAAAGAGGGAACATATGGATTATGTGTATATCGCATATTTATAAATTAATTCATTAATAATTATCATGTATAGATATTTTATGTAAATTTTTTGGTTTAATAATATGAAGTGATATATTTCACATTTTATTTCTTGATGCTTGGTATACCTATAGGTCAAGGCAGAATGACATAAGTCTCAGGGTATTATGTATCTATTTCCTATACAGGTATGTAAATTGGAAAACATAACCATGGATTTCATTTTAGGAATTCCTAGGAAACATGAAGGAAATAACTTCATATGGGTGGTAGTTAATCACCTTACCAAGTCAGTTCATCTCACTTCTATCAAGGAATATTTATCTCTTAACTAACTTGATAAAATATACACAAGGGAGATTGTTAGATTGTATGGAGTGCCACACTCTATTGTATCTAATCATGATCCAAGGTTTAACTTTATGTTTTAGATAATCCTTTGGTAATAATTGAATTCAAAACTAAGATTCAACATTTCTTATCACCCACAGATGTATGGTTAGTCTGAAAGGATTTTTCAAACCCTATAATATGTACTCAGACCACATATAATGGATTTACAAGGTTTTTTGGATCAAACCTTCCCTTAGTAGTGTTCTAATATATCAAAAGGTGCCATTATATAATTTAAATGGTTTATTATAAGGATCTATACGGGAAGAGAGGTTGAAATCCAAAATGTTTGGATGATATTGGAGAGTGGAAGCTGATTGGAATTGGTCTTATCCAAGAGATTAGAGAATCTTTTCACACCATTCAGTGTCATATGAAATCCACACAAAGTCAATAGAATATCTATATAGACAATCATTTATAAGGACTATAGTTTGAGGTTAGTGATAATGTGTTACTTCATATACCTCTATTGAAGAAATTCATGAGGTTTGTGAATTAGGGATAGGTTATTCTAAGATACATTGACCACTTTGAAATCCTAGATCGCATCGAAGCTGTGGCCTATTGACTATCCTGCCACCCATCCTATCACATGTAATAGATGTATTCCATGTATCCATGTTTAGATCATAAATAATTGATCCCTCACATGTACTGAATCCAACGGTGGTACCATTGGATAATAATATTTCATATGTGGAGAAATTAATTATGATATTAGATCATAGAGACGATGATTTATGGAACAAGACAAATCACCTGATCAATGTTTTTGGCATAAAAAAAAGTTTAAGGAAGTGATATATAAACATGAAGAGGTGTGAAAATAGATTCACCCATTGTTGTTTTACTGTGTTATATAAAACTTTTAGGGTGAAATTTCTAAAGGGGGTTATAATGTAATGACATGAACTTTTATAAATGAAATCCCCTTTATGATTGGACTAAATGCCCTATTATGTAATATAAATATAAGAAACACATGAACTAATTTTGTTATATCATACCATTATATGTTATATCCTGTTATATTCAAAATTACTCTATGAATTATAACCATTTAAAATATAGCCACTGAAATGTGATTATATTATTATTATATATTATGTGTTATGGTAAATCTAATTGACATAGATGAAAGAAGATATGGAATCATATTGTAGGATCATACACTATGAATTGAATTTATTAGTGCTTATGAGGGATATAACATCTATGGGATTTTCCTTTGACTAATACAAAGCTGATATTAAACAACTAAATCATAAAATACACATTCTATGGGAGAAGTTTAGTCACATCTAGATCATGACCCAAACTGTGCTGGATGAACCACCTTAAGAAAATATCATCATCGCATATCTAACCCTTAGAGTGTTTATTGGTGTAATAACGTGATATTTAAATTTTCTCTGATAGTTTGAATATTTATTGATTGTTTTAATAAAATAATTATTATAATTATGTGATTTAATTTTTATTTTCTAAATAATTATGTAATGAGTTTGATAAAAAATTATATTTTAATACAACAAAGTTCGGTTTGTTTTTTAGTAATATGCAATTTTAATGAAAACATTCCTTTGGTTGAATTAATAAATTTTTGAAATAAATTATATTTTAATATAATTATATTATTAAATAAAAATTATAATTTAATTTTATGCACTGAAAATGTAGATTATCTAAGGGTCAGAAAATATTTATTATAAAAATCATTATTTTTCAATAAATGGGGATTTTAATTTAAACATTCAATTTATTATATTTAGTTAATTAATTTTATAAAATAAATATATTTTTTAAATTAGTATATAGAAATTATCCAATGTATATTTTTTCATAATTTTATGAGATAATAATATTTTTAGGTAAAATTTAAACATGTTATAAATATATGGCATGTATTATGATATCATAATGACATAAAAGTGATGAAATTTATGAAATTTATGAAAATAAAGTTATAAATTAAAAAATAAATATTTCTCTTTTAGAATAATGTTTTTTGTGGATATTTTATTATTTTTCTACACAATTTTTTATTCCTGCAAAACCAAAATTGTAAAGTTTTAAAATAAATTCTTTGTAAACATGATACACTTCCACATCACCATGTTTATTATTTTAATATTATAAGTTCATAAAGCTATAAAATAATGAAAAAACTCCACTTTTAAAAAAACCATATTAAAAAACCATGGTATGTTTTTTGGTTTTGTTTACTTTTTTATGGAGTCCAAAACCTATGTTTGGAAAATAATAAAGAACTATCATATGTTTTCCTATATAAAACCTAAAAATATCACATTTATCTTCAATAAAATATTCTGAGCATGAATATACTCTAACCATTCCTATGTATATACCTCCTATGGAACCACCAAGCTCTCAATAATCTCTTCCCATGTTTTTAGAAACACCATTTCAATGAAACAAATTTTTCCTTTCTTCTTTTCCATTCATGCACCTTATTTATAATTATCCTTTTGAATCTTAATTATTTATGTTTTAATTCCATTATAAACATCCATTTACTTTTAATCTTATTTTATAGTAATGATAAATCATTTATCCCCTCTCTTGATGACCTTTAACTAAGAAGTTACCATGCTGAATGTAAGGGATTCTCTCCTTATCCTGTTTATTCAAGCACATTTTCATGTAATTATTTTTTTTATTTAAATTTATATTTATGGGATATGATTTTAAACTTACCTTTTAACAACCTTATAATTTACAAGTGATTATAGACCACGTTCACTCACATTAATCACCCCCATGATTCATTATGTACCCCTATTATGCTACAAAAATTATCCTAATATTTGTTTATGCCAAACCTTTGTATTGTGAATACCATCACCATTTTCACTCAAGGGTGTTTTACTATAGAAATTTATACTTATTTTATTGGTTAATTCCATATATGTATTCTAAAATCCTTAATCATGTGATTAAATGTGATGAAATATTATCCTTTTTTGAATGATCTATGTGGCACACTTATGCATGTTCATGATATGAAAGCAACTAGTGAACCTAAAATTATATATCACTTCGATAAATTGGGTAATGTTTTTGTATCATGAGAATTCACGTATGGGATTGGGAGGTAAAAATAATCTATCATGGAAATTTTTACACCTTTTTATAATGTTTTGGTATTTATCGTGGACATAGTTTTCTGACATCATGTTTAATGTTGTATCCCTAATCCCAGATTTCCTTTATGTTGTCATGTTATTTCATGCCTCTTTTTTAAAGATAATTATTATCACCCATTTTATGTTCCATTGAAATTAATATTTATTAAAATTTAATAATTTCATCATTTTATAATTGTTTATTCCCTTAATGGTCTTTATATATCACCCCATTCTTATGTATGTCCCCAGGTAATCCGATGTAGTTTTAAAATCAATGTAATTTTAGAAGCATGTTGAGAATGTTTTGAATAATGTTTTTGTATAAATGTATCATGTTGATGTGATATGTACCTAATTTTTCAAATACACTATGATTGATTGTATTCATTTTTTTCTATGTGATATTTTATGTAATAAATCATGAAATAAAGTGTATTAAAGAAAAGGGTTGTTAGAGTTGGTACATAAATTATTTTCCTAAAATTAAGAAAGCTAAGTTCTTGGTACCCAAACAGGAAAGGGTCTAGAAATATTTGGAAATAAAACTATTGGAACCTAAATTAAACCAAACCATTTATATTAAATAATTGACAATACTTCAAAAATAAAATCATTATAAAAACCTAAATATTAAAAATTATTTAAAGAAAAATTATTTTCCCAATAACCTCCCCTTTGACATTTTGAATAAAAGGGTTCACTTATAGGGTCAAATTATTTTTATTGAAACAGTTATTTTCTAGAATTATAACATATTCCACCATATTTTATGGATCATTTTCACAATTTATACATATTATGAAAGTTTTCCCTAATTGATATAAAATTAGACAGTATTTTATTCACACTAATAACATAATATTTCATTTCAGCAATTAATTTATTAGAAAATAAAAGTAAATATATAACAATATCTTTACTCTAAATCAAAGGAATGGTTATATATTTTGTAAACAATTCATGAAATTTGAGGATCCTCTTTAGAAAATTCTATATTTTCAAAAACATTGATATTTTTCAGTTTTTTATTTTCTTTAACAATAAGATTCAAAAATGACACAATTTCATCTCAAGTAGGAAAATATACCTCATATTTTGATGACTAATATTTTTTATAATTTGATGAATTTGAATTATAATCCTCAAAATTATAATAAAAATTATAATTCAGAGATAAATTTGAGATATATTTAATAATTACCTCAGTCATATGACATTTTTCATAATTAGAAATATATTCATAAGTAGTAACAATATTATGACTCCAATAACTATCTTTTAATGAACTATAAAAGTGGTATATTATTCACCTATTATCCAAGTTTCCAATTAATTAAAAATTTTATTTCACTTTATTTCTAACGTTATATTTGATTTTTTCCTTTTCTCTTCAATATAGGACAACCCAATTTTATATTACCAACCTTTTGACCTTCATTACATGTAATACATGAATAGTATTTATCATCATGTATTTTCATTCTATATATTTTATGATAATAATAAATATTATTAATTTTTTATAATTTTATCCATTCGCATCACAATTTGAGTAAATTCATTCTCATTATCTAAATCTCTATGACCTGAATGATGCTTACATTTCTTCTTATAAATATTTGAAACATTAGATCCAATAATAGCTGCATTGAAATTAATAATATTAAAAGTGTACATAAAAGAATCTCTATTCTCCCTCTTCTGTTTATTAACATCTCATTTAAATCTACTCTCATATTTCATAAGAGTATAAATTAACTTATCCAAACTCAAATTAGTTAAATGATTAATATCGTCAATTGTCTTTTGTTTAGGCTCATAATCCTTCAAAAGTATATCAATGGTTTTTTGAAATAACTAATCCTACAGTAATTCCTTGTCACCATGGGATGATTAACTATTTAATATAGTTATAAACCTATTGTATTGGAGAAATAGACTCTCCATGAATAAAATAATATTCTTTATAGTCTACTCGTAGCATAGCTCCCTCAGTTTCAATAACTTTGGAAGTTCTAAAATGTGTAATCTATAACGTCTAATAAATTCTGTTTTCTATTTCATAAGAAGTATAAAGTCCCATACTTTACCAACAATGTTATTACTTCATAATTGAAGCATACTTATTACAAAATATAACAAAACCATGATAGGACTGTATAGGTATAGTGTCTTTAGAAATTGGGAAATATAAACAACTGGTTCATAAAGCATCTACATTGTCTCCTTTTTATTTCATAATATCTAGAGTCCCTTTTGGCATATCCTACTTAATACCCTTCTTCCTGACCTGGGGAAAAGAAAACATACAAAAGGGTGAGTTCAAATGCTCAGTAAGGGTAAACAAAGGAAATATCAATCTTATCATATTCATAAGAACATAAAATTTTGAAAATCTTGACCTGCAAAAGAGATCATAATATCATAACGTGGGATAAATAATTGTAGTGAAATGTAATCCCAATAATAATAACATAAAAAATGACGCTTTGTGTCATACAAACATAATCATAGAAAATAAATTCATATTAGTGAAGACTCATTTCCAAGACTATCATAGTGGACAAAGTCCTTTTCTGAACCGAGTTCACTCCTCATTCTCGTCCTGTATCACTGAACCAAATTAACTTTACATTCCATCCATGTTTATCTCATGAGATATAAATCTTTACCCAATTTATTGGAGGGATATATAGGTCCCAGCCATCTCATAATGAAACCATTCTTATTTGTGCCACAAAATCATAAATCATATATCATAGCATAACCCATGTAATAAAAATGGGATTCTTAAACATCATGCCATCATAACATAATCCATATAAGATAAAAGGACTTTATAAAAATAATTCCATCATAATATAATCAAATCAATGTAAAAATAGGGATAGAAGTAGAAACATATATTATTTTATATGGAAAATAATTTTGATAAAACACTTGAATTTTATTTTTGAGGAATATATCCTTTCTACTTCAAAAACATTTTTCCTTTCATAACATGTCATAAAATTTTAAAATATAAGATGTTAATTTAAAATAAACTTGAAAACATGTAAAGTAAGCTTCTTGGAAATAATTTTCTATGAAATCCTAACAATAAATTCATGCTATATACGTTAAAAAACATTCTTCACGTACTTTGGATGGAAAAGTCAAAAAGTATATCTTACTGAAAATGACAAAATATTCCTTTAATATCTTTTACTAAAAATTATCCAATAGGTAAAATTGTATTTAAACAATTGTAGGTGGATATATATAATATTACATATTTAGGAAACGTGGATGTGGATGATAAATATTCCCTAGTAAATTCTTAAGTATAAAAAATCTCAGAAAAAAATGAGATTGTGAGATTTTCCCATACCATAGGTCTGATCCACTGCGTACATATCCAAACCTCTTGTATAATGATTTAAATAAAGTCATAAACTTATTAAAAAATCATATTCATTGTTATGATATCATATATGGTCAAATTCTTATCTTCTTATTAGAAATATTTTGTTACTCCTTGTTATTCGGGTGTTCATTCCGTTATGTTATTATGCATATTTTGTCGAATAGATTCTTATTCCTCTTTTTAGGTTATAGATACCTCACTTGCAGAATGGTATTAGTGTGATATATATATATATCATATTTATTCATTCAATTCATTTATAAAATCATTATTCAATGAAGATCATGTAGAATGAGTCGCATCACATCGTGGAGACGGTAGGCTGTACGTACGCACGAGCGAGATAACATTCCCATAATTATATTAATGGAATTGGAGTTGATGATATAATATTTTAAAATCGGTATCATGTTATAATAATCATATATAGTTATTTCTTTACACCATTATACCCATCCAAGTAAGGTGGTGGTGGAAAACAGATTATACCATGGCGTGAAGACGATATTCTGTATGTAGGCATGCACTGTGATTTTTTTTCTATAGGATGGATAGAATGTGAAATTGGGTTGTTTAATATTTATAATAACATATCAGTATATGAGTGACACTGATTTTATTACTTCATAATGAAACTGATAATGAAGAGGAAGTAGAAGAAGAAATAAATTTGAATGAATCGATAGAAGAGATTACCTCTTCCTTGACGTGTCTCTTTTAAACTTAATCTTAGGGAACTAGAGATGGTATTTTGAGAATACCAGAACCTCTATTATATAACCATATATATTGATAAGAGAAATTGGTAGGTATTGTCTGAGCATGAAATCTCAAAATTGTATGATGAGGAGAGGGAGGAGGTTCTCTTTTATAAGGGAGGAGAGGGACATCTTTGGAAACCTAAAAATATTAATTTATAATAAATTCATATTTAGTTTGTTGTGGCTCCAAAGTGACTTATTTAGAGTCTAGGGAGGGGATGGGTCGAAATCCTCTCAACCAATAGGTTTTATACAAGTTTAGGGTACCATTTTAACATTATCATTTAGATTTAACTATAAGTTAAATAATTTAACTTTTATCGTGTCTTCTTGTATTCTTACACTATATGGTTCATAAACTTACTATAAACTGACAATCAAAATAAAATTGATTCATTAATGTCATATATATTATTATATAATCCTTTTGGCCAAACCTTATTTTTTTAGGGATATAATATCAATTAATAATTTAATATTTTTTTTAAAAACTCTTTTATGTCAATTTTTACTCTATTTGGTATTTTGTTTTTTCGAAATTCATGACAGCGTTATTACTTCAAAAAAAAATCATCTAACCAACTCTAATATGTTATAGTAAATTATAAAATTAGTTAAATTCATAGAAAGTCTCAAATTACATTTATTGGGGTATTTATAATATCAATTATTTTCATAATTCATTAAAAAGGTAATTACTACATCATCATTGTGTCACAAATAAAATAATTATTTAATGTCTAAAAATTATAAATATACTACCACTATGTAGTAAATATTTTCATCTTTATAATTAATATTTATAGTGTAATTTATAACCCTATATTAATTTTTTTACTTATTAAACTTTTATTTTAACTCTTTTAACTCTTCTTTGAATTAAATAATAATAAATGTCATAATCTAATACAAGTAGAAATAAAGGGTAATATTTTATTACTAATGTTTTTTTATATAATTAAATTTATCCAACAGAATTAGGACATGTGTTAGGGTAATAATAATATCATTTTTACCCCTACTTAACCTATTTACTTTAAACCAAGGTAAATAAAAGTAAAAAGTTACTTTTCACCAAAAATTATTTTTATCATATTGGTTCACATTTTACATACTGATATTAACCATTTCTCTCGGATTTTTGAAATTACACTCATAGAAGTAGTAAAATTATGTTTTATGTAAATTTGAAAAATTCTCCTAGGAGGTGGCTAAAAGACGGTCAAAAGTTCAATAAAATTTCTATATATCTAAAATTATTATAAAATTACTAAAATGAATTAAATTGAACTTATATAGGTATTATGTATCTATTTTTACCAAAAATAAATTTAAATAAAATAAATGGATATTTAAATAAAAAGTCAGTTTTAACCAATAACTTAGTGTTTTCACTATTCATCAATAATTGAAAGTTTTCATAAAAATACCAAAAATTCTTCTTAGGCTAATTTGGATTTTCCAAATCCAAATATTAAGTCCATTTTGAAAGATAAAATTTATAAAATTTCAAAAAGTGGGTATTAATATTCATAATGGCTAGTTTATATAATATTTTAATAACATATTGTTGTTTAGTGAAACTCGTTATTGCGTAAAACGCCAGCTATCAAGGAAGGTTTCTCTTATGTTTAACACAATCCAAGATAGTGTGGTGTGTAGTGAAAGATTCATTTGGTGTTGCGTATAACATAATACATAAAACAAGAGATTTCTTATAAAGTCTCAGGGTGTTACATTATACCCCCCTTAAAAAGAATTTCTCCCACGAAATTCATCACTTCATAACCAACAGATGAGGATACCTCTCCCTCATCATATCCTCAAGTTCCCATGTAGCTTCTTCTAATTGGTGGTTCGTCTATAAAACTTTAACTAAGCGAGTGGTCTTGTTTCGTAGAACATTTTCGCTACAATCCAGATTCTCTATTTGTTGTTCTTCATAAGAAAGTTTTTTTCTCCAGCGGTACAACTTCTGAGCTTAGTACATGTGAAAGATCGGGTATGTAATTTATCAGGAGATATACATGGAACAAATCATGTACCTGAGAGAGATTTGGTAGAAGAAACAATTGGTAAGCTACCTTCCCAACACGATCCAATATTTCGAAAGGACCAATATACCTATGGCTCAACTTTCCTTTCTTTCTAAATCTCATTACTCTCTTCTAAGGAGATATTTGTAAGAACACTTTATCACCAACTTCATACTCTGGGCCTTTTAGTCGGTTGTCGGCATAACTTTTTTCTCAACTCTGAGCTTCTCATATGTGTTGCTGAATAGATCTTACCTTTTCTGCCATCTCATCAACAAGATCAGGTCTTAATAGATTTTTTTCCCCAACTTCATTCCAGAAAGTTGGATTTATGCATTTCTTTCCATAGAGAGCTTCATAAAGATCCATCTGAATACTGGAGTGAAATCTATTATTATATGAAAATTCCACCAAAGTCTGGTGTTGATCCCAACCACCTTTGAAATCCATATATCAAGCTCTTAACATGCCTTCTAGAGTTTGTATTGTCTTCTCAGACTGACCGTCTATCTGAGGATGATAAGCAGTGCTGAAACTCATCTCTGTATCTAGAATATGCTGAATACAAAACCAAATCTTTGAGGTAAACCTCAGAACCCGATTAGATATAATGGAAAGTGGTACTCCATGAAATCTTACCACTTCCTTCACATATATCATGGAAAGAAGATCAAGAGAGAAATCTTCTCTAATAGTAATGAAGTGTGTCGACTTCATAAGACGATCAAATATAACCCAAATAGAATTATTTCCATTGGATGTTTTGGGAAGTCCGATAAAAAAGTCCAAAGTGATGTTTTACCATTTCAATTATGGTATGGGTAACGGTTGTAACATACCCTTATACTTCTGTCTCTCAGCTTTAACTTGCTGAAAAACCAAGCATCGAGAGACATATTCAGCAACATCTTTTTTTATGCCATCCCACCAGAAGTACTCCTTCAGGTCCCTATACATCTCCATGCTTCCAGGGTGAATAGAAAATGATGAACTATGAGCTTCATCCAAGATTTACTTCTTTAATTCGGGGATGGAAGGAACTCAAACCTGATTCTTGAACCTTATTATTTCATCATAATCATTGTGGAATTCAGGAACATTTCTCACCTTCTTTTGTAACTCTAAGTCTTCTTTCTGTGCCTCTTTAATCTTCACATGTATAGATGGTTGAACATTCATTTAAAAAAGTTAAGATTTTTCCACTTCCATTATAATTCCAAGATCTTTTTAAATCCATAAATATTTGATATTTTGTGATTCTCATCATAGATAAACTAGCATGGTCTTATCGACTTAATGCATCTTCCACCTTGTTTTCTTTCCCGGTGTGGTAATGAATTGAGCAGTCGTAATCCTTAATCAGCTCCAACCATATTATTTAGTGCAGATTCAGCTCCATTTGTGTGAAAAATATACTTTAAACTTTTATGATCAATATAAATATCACACCTTTCACCATTATGATAATGCCTCCAAATCATTAATGCAAAGATTACCGCAGATAATTCCAAATCATGAGTTGGGTAATTTTGCTCATGGATTTTCAAATGTCATGAGGCATAAGCTATCACCATATCATTTTTCATGAGAACACACCCCAATACCTTTTTTATGCATCAGTGTAGATCATAAACCTTTCTCCACTACAAGGTAGTGTGAGCACAGGTGCACTGAATAACCTTCTTTTTAACTCCTTGAAATTATATTCACACTCCTCTGTCCAAATGAACTTAACGCCTTTTCGAGTCATCCTGGAGAGTGGATTAGATAATCGTGAAAAATCATTCACCAAACTTCGTTAATATCCATCAAAATCAAGAAAACATTGGATCTCATTTATTGTTGTTGGTCTCAACCATTTTTCGATAAACTCTGTTTTTGCTGGATCCACCGATATCCCCTCTTTTGAGATTATGTGACCCAAAATTGAAAATTTTCGAAGCCAAAATTCACAATTGGTAAATTTTGCATAATTATTCTCCTTTATTAGGGTCCTCAATGCATTTCTCAAGTGATCTTTAAGTTCTCCCCTGCTCTTTTAATAGACAAGAATATCATCTATAAAGACTACCACAAACTGATCAAGATAGTCTCTAAAGACTCAATTCATTAGATCCATGAAGATAGTTGGGTCATTAGTAAGACCAAATGGAAGCACTATAAATTCATAGTGTCCATACCTTGTACGGAAAGCTGTATTTGGTATATCCTCCCTTTTAACCCTTAATTGATGATACAATGAATGAAGATCGTTCTTTGAAAAGTATTGAGCTCCACGTAGTTGGTCAAATAATTCATCAATGCATGGGAGATATATTTTTTCTTGATAGTGATCTTATGAAGTTCTCAATAATAAATGTAGAGTCTCATTGATCCATCATTATTTTTAACAAACAGAATAGGTGATCCCTAAGGTGATGCACTGGGGTGTATGAATCCCTAATCACAATTCTCTTGGAGTTTTTCTTCAATTCCTGCAACTCAATTGGGGCCATTCTATAAGGTGTCATTGAAATAGGAATAGCACCCGGTATGAGTTCTATTGAAAACTAAACTTCATGATTATGTGGAAGACCTAGAAATTCCTCTGGAAAGACATCATCAAACTCCTGTTCAATGGGTGTATTCTTAATATTGATTCTCTCTCCAAACATTTGAGATAATTAACCTTAGTTTATTTGAGTCAAGACCCAGAAGATGGAAGAAATTCCCACTGGAATATTATATTCATCCTTGCATCGATAGATGATCGTTGACTTATCTGGAATATGAAATGTGACTTCCCTTCTTTGGAAACTGATATGAGTTCCATATAATGAAATCCAATACATGCCAAGAATCACATCAAATTACACTATAGGAAGGATCACAAGATTTGCAGGAATCACATTCCCACAAACTTCAATCGGAGAAGAATTGTAAACTTTTGATGCGACTGTTGTGCCATTAAGGGTTTTCACAGCTAACTCAACATCTAATTGTTGAGGGAATATGGTGATACCCTTAGAAAATTCTTCGGAAATAAATTAGTGGGTGGATCCAGAATCAAATAAAACATTTTGTACTTTAGAGTGGATGGTAAGTATACCTTTCACCACTTCATTATCGTAATCCACATCGCCGATAGAAATTCCATGTGACTTTCCTTTATCTTTAGCCTTTAGAGTTTGTTGACGTTGATCATCATCAACAACCCTTTTATTAGGGCATTGATTAGCATAATTCCTCATTTCCTAACACTTGTAACATTGAAGTGGAGGAGGTGCATTATTTGTGTCCTTTTCATTGTTCACATCACTAGACATATTTTTTCCATAATTGCGGCGTTCAAATGCCTAATGACCATCTTTTCCACATTTGTAACATTTAATTGTCACATTAAGAAAATTCCCTCCTTGTTTCTTTCCACACATTAAGAATAAGGGAAAACTCATCTTCTTTTCAGTGTGGTCTTTAGATTTCCCTTTGAAGTCCATTTTCCTCTTCTTATCAAATCCATATGACTGATTGGTTACTCCAATCTCCATATCAACCTTGAGATAACATTGAGAAATTTCCTCGTAACTATTGAAGTCCCTTATGGCTAACTCTCTTCGAAGACTTGGTTTTAAGGCACTAAAGAATCGATCAATCATACTCCCCAGTTGGATAATAATTCCAAAATCATAGCTTGAAAGTCTTGTAAAATTTTATTCATAGGTACCAATAGATTCATCATCCTTTTTCTTTAGACCAAGAAACTATTTCCCTATATTTGTTTGAATAATACAAGGGAAGTACTTATTGAAAAATAAGTTCTTGAACTCGTACCATTCCATGGACTCAATTTCATCTCTTTGTCTCATATTCTTGATAAGATTCCACCATTGATCAACTTCACCTTCCAAACGATATACTACTAAGATGAATTTATCATGTTCAGAATATTGAAGAACTAAAAATATCTTTTCAGTGGTATTGATCCATTATTCATCCACTAATGGATCAGTAGACCCACTAAATGAGGGTGGACGCTTCCTCATGAATGATTCAATAGAATGTGTCTCCTTCCTTTGCTCATTTGGAATTCTTACATGATTCATATCTTGGGAATGTTTTTTGAGCATGGATATAAGATTTTTCATTCTGGCTCCCATAACGTTTGGTTGCTCAGGGGGACAATCATTGCATTTCCCGTCACATTCAGCATTAACACGGTTCCTTCGGGTTCCAGCCATTGACTAAAACCAATACGCATTGTGTGAGAAACCCAAATCATAATAGGAAAACCTGATAATCAAGAATAAAATTTTACACTTTAGGTCTTATCATAGGTCTTTCATGGCCAGTTCTAAAACACTAATATTGTGTTCTATGCTTAGACATATCCTTAGGGTTCTAACTAAGGCTTTCACATCCTAGTTTCCAAAGTTTGACTAAAAAGTTTCTCTGATACAATCTATAAAGACCCTTAATTTACATACATTGTTATTACTTTAGAATTGAAGCATACTTATTACAACATTTAACAGAACCATGATAGGACCGTATTTGTATAGTGTCTTTAGAAACTGGGAAATATAAACAACTAGTTCATAAAGCATCTACATTATCTCCCATTTATTTCATCATATATAGAGTCCCTTTTGGAATATCCTACATAATACACTTATTCCTAACGAGGGAAAAATAAAACATACAAAAGGGTGATCTCAAATGCTCAGTAAGGGTAAATAAAGGAAATATCAATCATATCATATTCATAAGAACATAACATTGTGAAAATATTAGCCTGAAAAAGAGATAGTAATATCATAACAAGAGATAAATAATATTAGTGTAATGAAATCCCAATAATCAAAACATAAACCATGAAACTTTGTGGTATACACACATAATCTTTGAAAATCATTTCATATTAGTCAAGACTCATTTCCAAGACTATCATAGTGGACAAAGTCCATTTCTGAACCGAATTCACTCCTCATTCCAGTCCTGTATCACTTAACCAGATTAACTTTTCATTCCATCCATGTCTATATCATGAGATATAAATCTTTTCCCAATGCATTGGAGGGAGATATAGGTTCCACCCATCTCATAATGAAACCATTATTATGTGTGCCACAAAATCATAAATCATATATCATAGCATAACCCATGTAATAAAAATGGGATTATTAAACATCATGCCATCATGAAATAATCCATATAACATAAAAGGACTAAATAAAAATAATTCCATCCTATCATAATCAAATAAATGTAAAAATAGGTATAGAAACAGAACCCTATATTATCTTATATGGAAAATAATTTTGATAAAACACTTGAACTCCATTCTTGAGGAATATATCCTTTCTACTTCAAAAACATTTTTCCTTGCATAACATGTCATGAAATTTTAAACTAAAAGATGTTAATTATGAAAACATGAAAAATATTAAATGATGCTTCATGGAAATAATTTTCTGTTAAATCACAACAATCCATTCATTCCATATACGTTAAAAAACATTCTTCTCGTACTTTGGCCAGAAAAGTCAAAAAGTATCTCGTACTGAAAATGACAAAATAATCCTTTAATATCATTTACTAAAAATTCACCAATAGGTTAAATTGGATTTAAAAAATTTTAGGAGGATATATATAATATTACAAATTGAGGAAACAATTATGTGGATGATAAATATTCCCCAGTAAATTCTGAAGTATAAACAATCTCGGATAAAAATGCGATTGTGATATTCTCCCTTACCATAGGTCCCATATGCTTCGTACGTATCCGAAACTCCTGTATAAATATTTAAGTATTGTCATTTACTTATTAAAGAATCATATTCATTGTTATGATATCATATATGGTCATATTCTTATCTTATTATAAGTAATATTTCATTACTAATTTTTATTCAGGTGTTCATTGATTTATGTTCTTATGCGTGTTTTGTCGAATAGATTCTTATTCCTATTTTTAGGTTATAGAAACCTCATATAAAAAATGGGATTAGTTTAATATATATATCATATTTATTCATTAAATTCATTTATATAATCATTATTCAATGAATATCATGTAAAACAAGTCGCATCACATCGTGGATACGGTAGGTCGTACATACGCAGGAGAGATGATATCGTTCCCATAATTATATGAATGGAATTGGAGTTGATGATATAATTTTTAAGAATAATTATCATGTTATAATAATCATATATAGTAATTTTTTTACACCATTATACCCATCCATGTAAGGTGGTGGTGGAAAACAGATTACCCCACGTTGTGGAGACGGTATTTCGTATGTACGCACGCACCGTGATTTCGTTTTCCATAGGATGGATAGAAGGTTAAATAGGTTTGTTTCATATTTTTAATAAAATATCAGTATATGAGTGATACTGATGTAATTAATTTATAATGAAACAAATAAATAAGAGGAAGTAAAAGAAGAAAGAAACTTGAAAGAATCCGTAGAAGAGATTACCTCTTCCTTGACGTGTCTCTTTTGAACATCCTCTTAGGGAACTAGAGTTGGTCTTTTGAGAAGACCAGAAACTCTATGATATAAGTAGAGATGTTTAGTAGAGAATTGTTCAGGGGTTTTTCGAGATTGAAGTATCAAAATTGTGCGAAGAGGAGAGGGAGGAGGTTCTCTTTTATAAGGGAGGAGAGGGGAACCTTTGGAAACCAAAAAATATTAATTTCTAATAAATTCATATTCGATTTATAATGGCTCCAAATAGAATTATATAAAGGATATGGTGGGTATGGGTCTAAATCCTCTCAACCAATAAGTTTTAGACAAGTTTAGGTTACCATTTTAACCTTATCATTTAGATTTAACTCTAAGTTAAATAATTTAACTTTTACCGTGTCTTCTTTTCTTCTTACACTATATGGTTAATAAACCTACTATAAATTGCCAATAGAACCCAAATTGGTTCATTAATGTAATATATATTATTATATAAGTCTTTGTTCCGAACCATAGATATTTAGGAATAGAATATCAATTAATAATTTAATATTTTATTTAAAAACTCTTTTATGTGAATTTTGACACTATTTGGAATTTTGTTTTTTCTAAATTCATTACAGAATTATTACATAAAAAAATTCATCTAACCAACCCTAATATGTTATAGTATCATAATAAATTAGTTTAATTCATAAAAAGTCTCAAATTAGAATTATTTTGGTATTTATAATATCAATTATGTTAATATTTCATTAATAAGGTAATTACTACATCATCATTGTGTCATAAATAAATTAAATTATTTAATGTCTAAAAATTATAAATAAAAAACCATTATGTAGGAAATTGTTTTAAATTTATAATTAATATTTATAGTCGAATTTATATTATGTATAACCCTATATTAAAAATGTTATACTTATTGAACTTTTATTTCAACTCTTTTAACTCTTCTTTGAATTAAATAAGAATAAATGTCCTAATCTAATCCATGTGGATCTAAAGGGTAATATTTTATTCCAAATGTTGTTTTTGGTCGAATTAAACTTATCCAATAGAATCATCACATGTGTTAGGGTAATAATAATATTATTTTTATCCTTAATTACCCTTTTTTACTTCTAACCGTGGTAAATAAAAGTAAAAAGTTATTATTTACCAAAAATTATTTTTATCTTATTGAAACACATTTAACTTACTAATATAAACTATTTCTCTTAGATTTTTGAAATTCCACTCAAAAAAGTTGTAAAATTAAGTTTTAAGTAAATTTCCAAATTCTCCTAAGAGGTGGGTAAAAGACGGTCAAAAGTTCAATAAAATTTTTATATATCTAAATTTATTATAAAATGACTCCAATGAATTACATTGAACTTATATAGGTATTATGTATCTATTTTGACCTAAATTAAATTTAAATTAAATAAATGATTATTTAAATAAAAAGTTAGTTTTAACCAATAACTCAGTGTTTTCAATATTCATCAAAAATTGAATGTTTTCAAAAAAATACCAAAAATTACCCTAAGGCTAATTTCGATATTTTGAATCTAAAAATGAATTCAATTTTGAAAGATAAAATTTAGAAAATTTCAAAAAGTGGGTATTACTATTCATAATGGATAGTTTATATATTATTTTAATAACACATTGTTGTTTAGTGAAACTCAGTATTGCGTACAATGCAACCTATTGAGGAAGGTTTCTCTTGCGTGTAAAGCAATCCAAGACAGTGTGTTGTGTAGTGAAAGAATCCTTTGGTGTTGCGTATAACATAATACATAAAAACAAAATATTTCTCACAAAACCTCAAGGTGTTACAAGATGTTATCTGAATATATATATTTCAAATTATAGAATTTAATAATGGATTTCAATCATTTAAATTATCCTATAAATCAGGATTCACAACTCCTAAAAGGTTAGAAACATCATTTTCGAAAAAAAAATCAATTTCCAGTAATTATCAAATAATTCTACACACTAGTATTAATAATAAAAATCTACTTTCAATAATGCTAATAAACACTCTTTCTTCAATAAAAAAATAATATAAATTATATTTATATTATCAATATATCCAATAAGTATTATTACCATCATAATAAATATCCTCCTTACCTGATAGTTAGTGTAAGGAAACTGAGGTATTATTGATAAACAGAAGAAAGTTTTTAAAAAATCACAATATCAGTCACAAATATAAAGACAAGCTCTCATAAAATTTATTATCCTAGTAAAATAAATCCAACCAAGATATAGGATGGGGGTGGGGTGGGGTGGGGTGAATTATAGTCAAATGATAAACTTAACATTTCCATCCAACCTAAGATATAATTTGATTATAAATTCAATCTTCTGATCAAATAAAAATTTATCAATGTATAATAGTAAATTAATATTAAATTATAAATTTTAGAAGATAATACTACTTGAATAAATCTTTATGAACAATAAAAATTAATCTTATCAAATATTGACAATATCAAACAAATATAAGAGCCTAATAAAAATTCCAAAGACAACATAGTTTGAAAGATAATTCTTGGAGTAAGGATTATAATTCTTAAACTTCAAAAAATATATTATAACAAAACAACACTTTTAATCTAATGTTTAATGAGGATAGATAAATCAAATATAAGGTATTATTTATTCCTATCCTCAGAAGTCCTCATCTATAAATTTTTTAGAATATGTGTCTATATTTATATTCTTTAATGATCTCAATCCATCTAACCAAAATAAATTTTTTATTCCAATTCCCATAATCCCTCAATCAAATGAATTACATGCAGCTCTATCTTTCAATCTTTGGTAGCCCTTGATCATACATGATTAAATAACCCTATGATTTCCTATTCATAGAAACCCAAAATCTAAATGATCAGAATTAGAATGACTACACAAATAATAATAACATGATATTTACAAATAAAACCACACCCAATTGTATATCTTGATAGAACACTCATAAAGAAAATATTACACCGATCAAAACTTCTCCCAATAATAAGCAGTTTCAAAACATTAAAAAGACTAAGAGATTTATAAGTATCCAAATTAATATTCCTTTTCTAAAAACCATGGTCTTATTCATAGATGAATTTGAAAATAACCAAATTATCATTTTAAGGATTCATGATAATTAGTTGTAACAAAATCAAAAGATTCAAATACACCTTTCAATGGAATCAAAATTATTTTCAATATTCTAATGAAATTAATATGTACCGCTATATTGATTTACATTTAATTAATGTAATCTAACATGAAATCCTTGTTCTTTGAATATTATCATTTTTAGACTAGCTTAATGATTTTTATTATATGATTCCAAATTTTCATTCTACACACCAAAATTCAACTACAAAAAATTTCAACTTACATCAAGTTCTTATTAAGGGTCTTGTAATTTTCAAAAAAAGGAAGAAAATGATTAATTGAATTAAAAAAGAGCTTTTGAATTTTTATACAGATTCTATAAACCAAAACAAATTCTATATATTGATAGATCATACAATAGATGTAAATCTCAATTTTTGAAAATGGGTCTTCAAGATAAAACTGGACATAGAAGGTTATGTTATTACCAATAAATATAGGATGGTTGAAAAAGGTTTTAAACAATGTATAGGTATTTAATATTATGAAACTATTTCACCCGTATCTATGATAAAATACATTATATTAAATTTTCCTTAATAACATAATATGATTATGAGATTTAACAACTGGATTTTAAAATAACCTTCCTTAATGAGAACTATGTGGAAGATGTCTATATGACACAATCAGAAGGTTTTGTGACTCTAATTGACTCTAATAAAGTATAGAAGTTACATAGGTCCATTTTTATATTAATTTAAGATTTTAGATCATGGAAATTTTAGTTTTATGATGTTGTAAGGGTATTTGGTTTTATTAATAATTAATGTGATCTATGTGTCTATAAATGGTTCAAAGAGAGTGAAATAAATTTATTAATAGTATATTTTGATAATATATTAATAATTGGAAATGATATAACAATCATAGAGTCTGATAAGATGTGGTTGATCACATGATTCTCTATACAATAATTATGTAGAGCAATATACTTTCATGGGATCAAGATCCATTATTATAGAACAATAAGTATACTTGGACTAAGTCAATGTACATCTATTAAAATGGTAAAAAAGCAATCTATTAAAGAATAATATAAAAAGGCATTATTTCCATTTTCCAATGGAATACATCCCTCCATGAAAATGTGCCCTCAAACACAATAAGAGAGGAAATTTATGATCGGGATTCCACATGTGTCATTGGTTTTACTGTTTTTGTATTCCATGCTATGTATTGGGATTGATGCTACCTACACCTTGAACAGGGTTAGAAAATAACAAGTTCTCTTGGCAGAAAACCATTGGATGGTATTCAAGATTATCCCAAAGTATATGAGGTATATTAAGTATATTTTATTAGTTTATAGAGGAGTTGAAGAGCTAGTCATCGAGGGATATATAGATTCTAGTTTCCGTATAGATCAAGATGATCTGAAATTGCATACAATATATATATTTTTCATAAATGAGGGGACTATAAGCTGGAAGACCTCAAATAATATATTGATCACATATTTTATATAAGACTGTGTAATACCCTAATATTTTATAATATATTTCTCTTTAAATAACTTTATTTCTTTGATATCTTACATTATCCACAACAATAAGTTTAAACGAACCATGAAATGCTATTAAAATACTATTATGTCATAGTTATCACCTAGATTTTTGATTTTAGGGTACGAATAAGATTAAATAAATAATGAAAATATATATTTTTAACCTGTATAAAATTAATTCATTGGAAATCAATTACTTATAAATGAAAATAAGAATCATTTGAAAGTAAAATAAATGTTTTCGGAAAAACAATTTTTATGACCGTAATCTGTTTTCATATAAATAAATTAAATTAATCTCTATTTGTGAATGTTTTTAATGAAATGTATATATTATATTTTAAATAAATGTTTTAATATTTATATAAATTTTTAGGCACTACGCTTAAAAATGCATTTCTCTAAAAAATGGGTTTCATCAAATTTTGTGTACTTATATTAAAATGAATCTCTACCACTTATATAAGTTGAATATTGAAAAATTGATTCCATATTTGGAATCACGAGTTCCAAATTTGGTAAATAGTTTTCTTTTATTTACCTATATAAATCACAAAGAAAATAAAGTGAAAAAGTGTGACACTATAAGTTTTAAATATCTCTTATGTGTCCACATATGGACAAAAATAAGTTATGAATGAATATAAATATGTATTTAAAAAATAATGTATTTATTTTCTTAATATAAATTTTTTCTATTATTTAGTAATTATATAATTTCCTTAAATTCTAATGCAGTGAAGAAACAAAATTTATTCAATTAGATAAAAATATATAATTAAATATTTTTAAAAATATAAAAAGTGATATAATTTTAATGAGTTATAGTGTTATATGAATTTTATAGATAAGTGTGGAATTTTATTATTATTTTAAAGATTTATATTCAAATTGAAACTTTTAATTAATGTATTTTAAGTTAAAATAAATGAATAGTGTCAAAATTTATATTAATGATATTTTAACAAAATAATATTTTACTAATTTAATTTAAAAAATAATTAAAATTTTGAAAGAAGACAGGGGTAAGATACAGAAAAAAATATCATCCATTTTATATTATTAGATAATTTTCACTTTATAAGTAAAATTATAGCCCCTTAAGTGTGAAAAATATGTTATCACGGTTGAGGTTAAAATATGATAAATGAGGGGTTAAGTCAAAAGATAAGTTTTAAAATAAAACATAAACCTATCCAAATTTTAATGGTTAATAATATTTAATCCATATAATAAATTATCTTTGAGTAAACTTACATTTGAATGAATTTTTATTGATAATGACTTAGTTATATTTTAATCATTTCTATAATTCCACGTGTTCCCTTTCACTCCCTTATAAATGGTCAGTTCTTCCTTCACTTCCTTACACTAATTTAAGGAACCTATATTAAGCAAGACCCAAAAAATAATCCTATAAATACCATTATTAAATTTATGAAGGTGACGGTCTCCTAAAAATACCATCCCTAGGTATCGAAATAAAAAATCTAAAGGAGGTCTCTCAAATAAGATTTAATTTTCTTACTCAACCTCTTGCAATTTATTTCTCTGTGTACCTCCCATATGTCTATGGTATTTATACTAAAATAACAAATTAAATTTACTGAATACACTAAAATGTTATTATAATGAATATATATGGTATTTATATCATGATTAGCATTATAAAGATGATGGAACCATGATTAAAGTACCATCCATGAAACTAACAAACCAATCATACATGAAAAACAATGTTGTTATTACCTGGAAGAATGATTTTACAAATAATTTTTAATTAAAGGGAGATAAAATATTACAATTAAATCATATATGGTATGATATATATGATTATTATTATGTAATTATGAAATAAATTTATATTTATTAAATATATGGGTTGGACACATACAAAGGAAGTCGAACCACAGGTAAGAGTTTATTTCCCTATCTCATTATTATTCTGGATTGTTTATGTTTAGGTCTCCATTGAGAGAATTATTTGATATTATTATATTGAAAACAATTCATATTATTTTAATATGTTTATTTATATAAATTAAATGTTTTCCTTTCATTTTATTTTCTTTAAGTACTCTAGGGACTCTAAATGGGGTTTTAAGGAAAATAGATTTCATTTCTCTATTTGGTCAAAAAACCTTTTTATTATATAACGATGTTCTATAAAAATGTTTAAAATAATGTTTTTAAAATTATCCTACAAATTTTTAAATTATTTTTTACCCATGATTTAATTTTTATAAAATTGTTTAAAATTATTCTTCTTGTCATTTTTAAATGACGTACTTTTTGACCTTTTCTACATAATTGTGAAGGGAATTTTTTTTAACTTATACAACATGATCAAAATTTCCCATCATCATCACTGCCCAATCCAATGAAACTGACTTTATAATTTTGTGAGGTTATTTTCAAATAAATTTTTTACCTCAATAATTTTAAAATTTATATAAAACGTATTTCAAAGTGAAAAATGTTTTTTCCTAATGAAACTTTCTAGTGACATTTTGATAGTATTTTCATCAATGAAATCATGCATTGTTGAATATTATGATTTAATAAGGATATATTATAATGATACCATACACAATATATTTATGGATTGTTTATGATCTGTTTGACTAGAGAAATTATTGATATTCTCTATATTAGTTCTTCTAATACATACAATTATTTATTTTTATGGAATGTTGAATATGTGGTGTTTTTTGTTAATATGAGTAATGAATTGGAATTATTAAGTGATGCGTGGGTACCATAATTTTATTTTAAATTGATGAATTGGTATGTTTCATGAGAAAAAATTGATTGGTTTGTTGGTTGAGGCCTTACCCATTTATGTATGATTTCTTATACTGAGGCATTAATGGTATATTTAATATGTCATGGAATGAGGCCTCAAAAGTATGTTTTAGATGTTTAAAATTAATAATTAAATCATTATAAAATAAAATTTTTATATCCATATGATTATTTGAATATTTTTTATATCCATAGACATGTTTTTATCTCATGTGATTATTTTATGATACATTATTTGAATATTATTTATTTCCTACTATATTATTCTTGCATTATTAGATTACACTTTATGCATAACCTCACCAAGGATATTAGATCGCCACTTTTATTATGTTTCCATAGGATACTAGGAAGTGTTTCATGATTGGAATTCAAGGATACTGTCAAGGGAATAATGGTGTTCTCCAAAAAAATAATACTATGTTTTATTTTATGTTTTCAAATGTAATGTGAAATTAATTCATCTAACTATTTTTACAATAATATTAAAATTTTCCTTCCTTCATGATATGATTCATCATGTCTAGTGATAATTTAATAAAGTAACCACAAACTATAGGTTACTAGGGTCTTATTATTTATAGTTTTTATTAGATTAAGTTTAGTAAAACCCATGAGAAATAGATTTTAGAAATCATTAATTAAATAACATAAACCTGTCAATGAATTTGGGGATAAGTATAAGTATAGAATAGAATAAAAACATTTTTTATGTTAGATATTGTGTTTATTTTCTATGAATACTTTTCTTTATTAATACTACAAATAGATGTGGCTCTAGAATAGTTTTACCATCGGGTAATATTTCTAAAAAGGTTATATTTGGGTTTAACTCGATCTTAGCCTTGTGAATGATAATGGTTTTTACTACACACCTATTTTGACACTCCTAAGCGATATTATTGGGTGAATTCATGTTTTGGTTATTTTTTTTTAATAATTTCAGATTATTTTTATGATTTGAAAAAATTTCCGAATGAAATAATGTTTATGAATTTAATATTTTATATACATATTTTTTCAATTTATGTTAAGTGTTTCACTAGTTTCAAAATTATACATTATTATTCATAATGTTATGATCTAATCTATTGTTTTCAATTTTTACTATATGGAACCTTGTAGAAGTAATTGAAATTATATCAACGCACATAATATATGTAGTGATTTACATCTTGGGAAAGATAATGAAGCTGGAGTTGGAGATAAAGAATTATAACTTTCTTGGGGAAGATAACTCTAATAATAAATAATAACCTTTCCCTTAATATGAAACATTTTGATACAAAATGTGGTGTAATAATTTTAGACCACTTTATGCATTATAACATGACATTACTGATTAGGACTAAAAATCCATTTATAGATGAGTAATGGAAAAGTTCCTTAGAGAAGCTGTTTATTTATTTGGGCAGTAATGAAATAGAGAATATTTTCATAGAAGTTTATCATCTCTTAGTTGATTTATATTAATGGTGGTATTTTATTAAAAACTCTAAGTATGAGGAGTCAATATTGATCATGGAATTAAAGGATTATAATGAACTTCTCATTGAAAAAAATTTCACCACCACAAACTAGGCGATATAGAAGTGAAATTCTTGATTATCAGACAAAAGTAAGTGGAAAATGTTTCTAATTATGAATCTATCTTTATAAGGATATTAAGGAATGATATAGAATACATACATTATCCAAATAAAATAATTTACAATTTTTTTTGATGGTATTAATCCAACCCTTTAAAGGGAACTAGTCTCCCAAAAGTTCTCATATTATGATGATATATTATCATGTGCTATTAATATTGAGAAAGAATTATTAATGTATTATAGATTCATGGGAAGGTTATAGAAGAAGATGATTATAGAGAAAAAATGGATAATGGGAAGATGATAAATAATATTTTTCCAAAATGGGATACTTGTGAAAAGAAACACCTTGGTACATACTTAAAAGGAAAAGAAGTTTTCATAAATTGTGTGAAAAAGGCCATCCTGATTAAAAATTCATGGTTAATGGAGTATCCAATAATTTATATTTCTTTAAATGTAAGGAGATAGATAAATATTCCAAAAAATACCCAAACATCAAGGGAAATTACCACAGAATTATCCAACGGAATTATTTTAGCTTTTGCATTCACTACACCCGACATAGATGTTCCTAGTGATGTGGTGAATGGTACACTTATTATAATCTCTAGGATAAAAAGTGATTTATTTTATTATGGTTTAACCACTGTTTTATATCTAATGAATCTTATAAATGTATAAAATCACCACCTCAATGATTATATATTATTTTGGAAGTGAAAAATCAAAATGGTGAGATGATCACATCTCAATCCAATAACTCTGATTTGATAGATGTTTGTGGGAATATACTTCAGGGGAATATTTTTATATTTTATTTAGTTGAATTTGATGTACTTTTGGGTATATATTAACTCAATAAGTACAAAGCCCATATAAAATTTATTGGAATGGAATTTATATTTTATATTCCTAAAAACTCGTCAATCATATATCAGTGTGAGGATGAACCTGAACACCCAATGAAAATTAATTCCACTAAATGAACTTTTCAACCTATTCATGAGGAATGTTTATATAAAATTGTTTTCGATAAAATAAATATTGAATTATATTCTATTTCTTATAATATACTTATTTATTTCCAAAAAATTTTACTAGTCTCCCCCATAATAATGAAGTTGAGTTTTCAATATAGATCATACATGTTATACAACTATTTAAAAATATTCATAGAGAATGAAACATATTGAGTTGTATGAATTTAAGAAGTAACTTGTGGAGAGTCAAGATAACGAGGTTCAATCAGAATAGTGCTTCACAATGGAGCACATCTATTCTTTTTTAAAGAAGAATGATGTGTCAATTCATCTTTTCATTTATTTTCAAGAATATAACAAGATCACTATTAATTAAAATTATCCTCTAACATATATTGATGATCATATTGATCAATTACAAGGAGCTATATATTCTCCCAAGATTGATCTTTTATATAGTCATCATCATTAAATGATCGATAAGGAAGATATACCCAATTCAGCCTTTCATATGAGTTATGGTCATTATGAATTTATCATAATGAAATTTATTCTCACCATTGCCCCTTATGTCTTTATGGATTTAATGAATTGAGTACTCAGATATTATATTGATCATATTGTGGTAGTATTAATATATTATCTTAATATAAATTAATAAATAAATAAAGAACGTGACAAAATTTTGAGAATTCTGATGAAGACCCTGAGGAAGGAGAATTTGTATGTAAAATTTTTAAAGTGCAAATTTTATAATAAAAATGTTATATTATTTGTTAATATAATCTAATTTTAGGGATTATTAGTATATAATTGAAAGGATAATGTTATTAAGGATTGGTATAAACCAAATATAGTTACTAAAATCAGTAGTTTTTTTGGGTTGGATGGATACTATCGACACTTTGTGAGAAATTATCATGACTATATAATCCATTTACCATGTAGAGTGCGAAGGGGGTTAATTTATTATGTATATATGAATGTGACGATATTTCCAAAGAATTAAAGAGAAGGTTGGTTAGTGTGCCTATTCATACACTACCATATAATGGGGAAGGGTTAGTAATATTTATTGATTCATCAAAGAAGTGGTTGGGATGCGTTCTCATGTAAAATGAAAAGGTCATATAATATGCCTCTCAACAATTAAAAATTCATGAAAAAATTACCTGAATCATTATTTGTAGTTTCAATCATTAATTTTTTTATTGATGATATAGAGGCATTATCTGTATGGTGAAAGGGGAAATATATATATTGATCATAAAATCTTAAAGTTTATATTTACACAGAATGAGGTAAATATGTTCTAGATCATATGGTTGGAGATGATTAAATATTTTTAATTCTCAATACATTACTATCCTAGTAATGAGAACATGGTGTAAAGTGGTCTGTGTCTAAAGGATTATGCGATCTTATCTATGATTAGGATAAAAATGATCTAAAATTTATGGATTTGAAAAGGATGGATATAGAAATATTCAAGGATATGGGGAAATATTATCTTTCTTAAGTGAGTGTTCAACCATATATCCATGTGATAATTAAAGATAAAAAAATGAAGATGTATATCTATAAAATAAAGATATATTTTTTCTATAATTTAACCACAATTATTATAGAATGATATGTTTTAGTAACCATGTATATGTCCTCTACATACAGGACTTGAAGAAGTTGTTGAATGAAGCTCATAGTTCTTCATTATCTATACAAACTAAAAGTAATTTTCTTTATAGAGATTTGAAAGAGTATTTCTAGTAGTATGGTATACAGAGAAATACTATAGAGTTTGTATCACAATGATTGGTATATCTGCTAGTAAAGGTGGATAGGTAGAAATCTAAGATGATGTTACAACTATTATCCATACCATAATGAAAATTTGAAAACATCAAAAAGTATTTTTTTCATTGTACTCCCAAAAACATATAAAGCGAATAATTCCATATGTGATATAGTTGATCATCTTACAAAGTCATAAAACATAATTTATATTAGAGAAGACTTCGGTCTTGATCATCTTTTCAAAATTTATATTAAGGGAGTGTTAAGGTTTCATGGAGTACCACATCCTATTTTATAAAATTGGGATCTAAGGTTCACCTCAATGTTTTAGAGAATTCTTTAGCAGACTCAAGATATATAGTTATGTTTCATTAATTACTACCATGATCAGGCATAATTTTTGTATGATAAGACTATTCAAACTCTATAATTCATGTTTGGAGATTTATATATAGATTTTAAATGTAGTTGGAATCAATAAATTATTTTGGAGAAATTTTCCACTAAAAATAAATTTCAATTAAAAATTAAGATGGTTCCTTATGAAGCCCTCTGTAGAAGTATGTACAAAACTCCAATGTTCTGGAATGAAGTTGGAGAAATAAAAATATTGAGAACTTATTTAGATAATTAAATGGAATAGAAGATAAGGTCTATTAAACAACACATAATGTAAACTCAGTGTGGAAAAAATGTTATGCTAACATTATTCAGAAGGATATAGAGTTTGAAGTTGGTGAAATGGTATTACTAAGAATATATCCTTGTAAGAGGGTGATGAGACTTGAAAATAAGGACAATATAATACCAAGGAAAATTTTTCCCTTCATAATTATTTATCGTATTGGGATGGTATCTTATTGATTGGTGCATCCACCGAATCTCTCCCAAGTTCATGATGTGTTCCATGTATCTCTCCTAAGAAAGTACATACCTGATCCTTTACATGTAATTAATTCAGAGGTTATATATCAAGATCAATATTGTTTTTCATAAGAATAACTGATGGAGATTCTGGATTATAGATTGAATTTTTTATGGAACAATATGACTCATGTGGTACATGTTTTATCATGAAACCCACAATTTGAGGAAGCCATGTAGGAACCTGATGATGTGATGAGGTACAAGTATTATCATTTATTTATATTAGAGTGAAAAAAATTAAGGGTGAAATTTTTTACGGGGCGTATATTGTAACTCATAAACATTTTATAATATACTTTTCATTAAGTAATTGTCTTTCTTTGATATCTAGTGTTACAAACAACAACATGTTTAAATGAACCACGATATACTATTAAAATATTATCATGGTACAATTATCACCTAGAAATTAGATTGGAGGGTACAAATATGATTTAATAATTAAGAAACTTTATGCTTTACAAAGGTATAAAATTAATTTATTGGTAACCAATTAATTATAAATTAAAATAAATATCATTTTAAAGTAAAAAGATGTTTTTTGAAAAACAATTTTTGTACATGAAATGTATTTTTTTAATAAATTAAACTAACCAATGATTTTTAATTATTGTAATGGAATTTTTATATTATATATTCAATAAATGTTTTAACATTCATATTATGTTTTTTAGTCGTAAGATAATTATAAATCCATTATCATGCTTATAAAGTATCTTTCTAAGAAATGGGTTTTATCGTGTTTTGTGAAATGATTTTAAAATGTATTTATAACACTAAGAAAAAATTAATATTGACAAATATATTTCTTAATTGGAATTATGAGTTCCAAATTGGGTAAATAGGTCCCTTTTATTTGTGGATGATATGAATAGTAATAATGGTAAATTCTATAACACCGGTAAAGGGTAAATCGGGTTAATCTAAGTTAAAATTAAGCGATAAGGCCATAATATTTCATCATAATTATTATTAGATGAATGTAATTCGGTTATTAATACCTTAGTACTAATATTTTTTTGTGTAATAAACACTTTTCCATGAAAATGACCCATATAATATTTAAAGAAAAGAAAATTACAAAATCTCACTCTCTAAGTTTTGAATATCTATTATATAGGGGAAAATGTAATTTATGAATAAATATAAATATAAATATTATAATAATGAAATTATTTATATTATGGAAGTTATTTATAATTTCAGGTAATTATAAAATTACTTAAATTGTTTACGCATCATTGGCATGATATTTATTCAATTAATGAGAAAATAAAATAAATGATTTTAAAAATATTAAAAGATATATAATTTGAATGATTTTTAGTGTTCCATGAATTTTATAGATAATCATGACATATTATTGTTTTTTAAATTATTATATTTGAATTATATCTTTTTTTCATGTCTTTTAATTCAACTAAAATGAATTGTTTCAGAATTGACATTAATGATATTTTAACAAAATAATATTTAATTAAATTGTTTCAAAATAATTAAAAAATTTGAAGAGTAAAATATGGATAATATATGGTTAAAATTTATTCCATTGTGAATTTAAGATCTATTTTTTACCCTATAAGTTAAATTATAACCCCTTACATGCAAAAAAAGATTCTACCATAGTTGAGCGTAAAATATGATAACTAAGGGATTAAACCAAAAGATATGGTTTAAAATATCAATTAAACCTATCCAAATTTTATATTTTGACTATATTTTAACCAAAAACTACCTTATCTTCTAATATATTTCCATTCAGAGTCATTTTTATTGATAAGTATAAAATTAAATTTTATCATTTTTAGTAATTCCAAGTGTATCATTTCCCTCCCTTATAAAAGGGGAACCCTTCCTTCACTTATTTACAACACTTTGAGAACCCTATAAAAACCAATACCTACCCATTATTCATATAACCATATTTTTATATGTTCTATAGGTGTTGTTATCCCAAAAATAACAACCCTTTGTTTCTTATATAATTTCCTAAATGAGGTCCCTCAGAGAAGAGGTAATTGTCTTTCCCAACCTCTTTCAATTTATTTATTCTTATACCTCCTCTAAATCTAAAGAATTTAGCATAAAATAATTATATATATATATATACTAAAATGTTGTTATAATGAATATATATGATATTTATATCAATATTAACATTCTGGAGATGATGGATCCATTACAACGACATGTGTTGTAAATAGGATGAAAATCCAAGGAACAATTTTTTTTCATTTACTTAACTGAACATTATAACATAATTAAGATAGTTGGAACACATAAATGTGTTATTTTTGGACTTTTTAGGGTTCGATATGTTTCTCAAAAGTCTCATTTAGTCTCAGGAGTGATAGACCCTAGAAATCTTGTTTTGGAGGGTCTAACAATGTTGCACAGTTTGTCTAAAACTATGCGGACCTCAGAAGAAAATTGTGCAGATTGTTTTAGAGGAGTAGAACTCCTTTCATGGGATATTCTTGAATTACACAAAACAAGTTCCTATCCCACATTGTAAGATTCAATTATTCAGTATCTAAGCAATATTCACCGTATGGTTTGTGCATAATTAGGCTAACCGTGTAGGAGTAACCATGAAAGATGGATTCCGAAGAAGAGGGTGTTGCATGGTTGGTTCAAGGTTTGGATAACCGTGCAACCCAAAATATGCAGTACATTTTTTATGAAATTAATTAAATAAATTAAATTATAAACTAATAATAATAATCATATCTCCCCTCCTCCCTTTATATCACCAGATGCATGCCCTAAGGATCCCCTTGTCCGCATGTGACACCTCATATGTGACCTCCTCTCTACACCTCAATCCACCTAGTTTTCCTCTAATTTCATGCATGATCCATCAAAGTAAAGTCTCTAACTCCTTTATATTACCTTTTACAGTGGTTTTTCCTCTCTCCCATAACCCTTATTATGTTTTTGACCATATGTTTAGGGATAATCCTAATTTTTTATTCTTCTTCTGACTTTAGGGTGTGAGAAGGTTCCCTTGGTTCAACCTTGTTCGTATTCTGACATCCACAACTGAAGGTAAAGCGATTCAGAGCATTTCAGTCTTCCATTATCAATTCTAGTTATATTCTCCCGTTCTTCTTTATTTCTCAATTTTAATTTAATGATTACATAGTTTTTTAAGCTTTTGGTATTTTTCCTCATGTGCGTTGAACCTTTCAATGTTGATTTTGAGTTCCTAATAATTTTGTAGTGTGTTTTGGTCATTCATGAGGTGGGTCCAAGTCAATAGAGTCAAAGGCGGCTTACTGCACATGCATAGGTAGGAAAATATATATGTAGGTTCCTCCTTTATATGTTTATTCACCCACGATAGTGAATAAATATATATATGGAGATAGGTGTGCTCATGTTCATATATGAAAAATGCATACGGGTGTAAGTGGAAACATGTGTATGCATGTATAAGAATGTATGTAAGGATCCCCTTGTTTATATTCATGGCCATGAGAATAATTACATTTGGTCTATGTGACCTTATATATATGTGAAGGTTTATACACTCGGAGGTGGGAAAGTGCAGACTTGAGTGGTCTTCGATGAAATTGTTGAGTGCCAAAGTGTCCTTCTTGGTTCTCTTCCCTTTGATATAGAATACCTATTTATTCCATTTTATATAAATTTATTTTATATATTTATTATATCATGTTCGATAAACCAATTGAATTTGTAAAATTCATTACCATGTACCACCTTGCACTCTCAGTTTATGCCATATGATATCTACTTTATGCCTTGAGATAAACTAATATATTTAAATTATATGAAATGAATTGTTGAAATATAAAGTCATGTTTTTATAATAAAACCCACCTATTGAGGAGCACTATCTTCAATTGGAAAAGGATATATATATATATATATATATATATATATATCTGTGTGCGTATGTGTTATTCCTTGCATGGCCTTATATAATTGGGGATTCATTTTTTCTATCATGGTTTAGCATTTGAGTATACATTTTTGATTATGTTTACTATGATGACCCATTTTATTATTTTTGATGATGTGATAAGGAATGCTTTCTAGGATGGAACCTTCAATTTATAAATATAATTAAATTAATTTATAATATTTTGAGTGATACTTGGGTTCTACATTAATGGAATGACAACGAATAACTCATCATGCCTGGGATTGGGTCTATTGTTTGGATAGTGTATACACTGGGGGAGATACTAGTATTCAAGGATGTGGTCACCGTGTAATCTTATACCTATGTAAGAGTGATACATATTCTCTAGGGGAGACACCTTTGAGGGGATTGATGAATAGAAGGTTTTACCAGGCCACGAGTGAGACTTATTCCCCTACGTGAGTTTCCTAAGACGGGCTCAGCGGTTATTGGATCACATTAGGCTCGGAGTGATCTTTGGGAGGCCTTCCATGGGTTTCATTAGATGGCTTCGATGATGGTGAGAATTATGGTGTGTCATGACCCATCCCCCAGGGTCTGTGCCATGACTACCCCAATCACGCCTTCCATAGGCCAGGGGATGGCGACTAGCACTGGAATGGCATATCCCTAAAACCTGGAAGACATTTCCTTTATAACCTATAAACTCACACAACCAATCTCAAAAAAAGATATGTAGAGAAATTAAAATGTATATTAAAAATAGTATGTACAGTAAGTAAAGGGGCCAGAATACAAGGAGAATAGGAAAGTACAATTAAAAATGAAACAAGCTCCTATGAACACTCACTAAGGATCCTACCTGAATGGTAGGTACAACTCTCTAATGGTCGTCTTTGGGGATTGTATCATCTAATTCCCACCTCCGAGAAGCCTCCGGTCCTGGTACCCTTGACCTCAATCAACGTTGTTCATCATCTCCACAAGACACAAATTGGTGCAAGTGTAGCCCGTGCAGGGGTGAGTATAACGATACTCAGTAGTGACCCTGAGACCTGTTAAGGTCTCTCATAATCCACAAAGGATAAACCAAAAATCTGAACAAATAGTCAACCATTTTAGTTATATGCCCATAAATATACCTAAGTTATCAATTATACACATCACTTTCATGAAGGAAAAAAGGTCCAATTCTTTACCAAAAAGCACAATTTTTTAACAAAGGTTTTAATACCAAGAAGTTGAAACCACAAAGGTAAGTACCACAATGGTAATGCCAAACAGAATAATACCACACAAGTATCACCACGAAGGTAAGTACCAAAAAGGTAACACCACATAGAATATTTACACAATGGTATCACCCCATAGAATATTACCACAATGTTATCACCACACAGAAGCATACAACGAAGTTAAAGACTCTACTCACATAAGTTATACCATAAATACGGTAGTATAGTTGATTAGCTGTATTGCTATATCATCTTACTTCGTCGAGAATCTTTGATGTTGATGCACACAAGATCGAAGATGAGCCACACGAGATCTAAAGATGACCCACATAGGATCTTGAGATAACCCACATAGGATCTGAAGATGACCCAGATAGGATCTGGAGATGCTAACCCACAAATGATCTGATGATGACCACATCGGATTTGATGTCTCCTCAAGTACTCCTAGCCACAGGGTTTCCGCAATGAGCACGCTTGATTCTAGGAGGTTCTCCCCCTCAATCAATTGATTGATACATCAACTACCATGATGTCCCATGAAGAAGTATGATGAAGGTCTGTCGCGTCATAAGGGACCCAACGCAACAGACGACGTGTCAATCGGACGCCCGATCTATAAGTTATTAAAATTTTAGTCCCGAGGGCCCGATTGGATTCACATTAGATCCAACCTGACCATAATCTAACATTATCCAAAACTCATGTGGAGTATACCAAAAGGACTGTCTCGATCAAAGGATTCTAGCAGCACAAACAGTTCATCAAACAGATGCATGATTCTCAAGATATGGTAAAAAAGGTGTATCTGGGACTTGTTGGGCCCGTGTCCGGTCCGACCCGACCCGACCGATCATTAGCTGACCTGACCCGGCTCAGGTCAACCCATCCAAGTCAAGGTCTAGCCTAGTTTTCCTGGGTCATAGTGGTCCCGGCCCCCTAGGTTGTGGTCTGGTCCAACCCGTAAAGGGGGGGACCCAGCCCATGAAGGGTGTGGCTCACTAGGCGGGGAGGTCCCTTGTGGTGGGGTCCACCCGAGCATCCACCCGTGAGAGAAGGTGCTCCCCCAGCTCACCAGAACTGCCCATTGGCCATTCAGTTTTGGCCAACCAGGTTGCGCCACGTGGCGCCGCCAGCTGGCATTAAGGACTCTCCAAAGGGGTCCATCTCGGCGTAACGCGGTCAGTAAAAATGGTCGTCCCTCCTTCCAGCGGTGTGGATGCGCATTGATTCTCCACCACGGCTGGATGGATTTCAGCTTCCCTATAAGGTTCATCGCGGCCATGCAGCCACGGTCTCCAACTCGGGTGGCGCAGACACACACTGCCGCTTCTCCACGCAGCTATCCGGAGTGTCAACCTCCTCCCTACTCCTCCGCGATCGACGGGCCGCATCCTCCTACTCAAATAGAGGTAAAAATTCACACATCCCTACCTCCATGAAACTGGATGTCATGTCGACTGTTAACATCTCACCGTCATGGCTGACGGCCCACGACTATTCTTATTACCGGCGGTGCGGACACGCTACCCTGGTTTCATACAGCCAGCTGAGTTCCGACCACCACCATTCTCCACTGTGGCGGGTGGGCCATGGTCTCCTTCGGTGGTACGGTTTGGTCCCCATTATCATCACGGCCCATGATGAACACGTCAACATTAAAGATTTGGAGGGATCAGGCCATGTTTTTTGGGTCTGCACTCTCCACATAGACCAATATCATGCGACATTGAGGAGAAAGTTTCAATATAAAACCACAAAGAACAACATAAACACATCCCTACCCTGATCATCTGTTGGATGTGTATTGAGGAGGAAGATGACGATGATGACATTAGCGTTTCCTTGAACATGAATTCATTCATCGTTGGAGGTGTTCTTCGTTAGAGGAGGTTCTCCCAACAAGTTCTCCTCTTCACCAAAAGTTATCCTTTACCAACATTTCCCCCAACCTCAAGAAATGTAAGGAGCCAACATATTCAATTATTAAATTAATTCATAGTTGGCTCATAAATAGGGATAATTCCAAGGGTTCCTCACATTAAAGTGGAGTTCAGTTGGTCCCCACAGAAAAATATTCAGAATGGTAGTTTCAAAAAAAATAAAATAAATGTTATTTTTTGTCAATTCTCCCACGAAAATCCAAAAAACATACTTCCACCCACGACCTTCTATGGTCGAGGTGAAGGTATCATTAAGTGAATATTGGAACTGCGAGTTAAACGGTGTCCTAATATTTCAATTCCGAGCACCTGTTCAAACGTATCAAAACACCACTCACGCATTAAATGAATGTACCCGAAAAAAAGATCACAAATTAATTTCTGGAACACTGGGCCTTGGAATCATGCTCCGTAAATTTTCATGAACTCGTAATAATTCCATATAAAAAAATTACATGAAACAATATGGGTCTTTACATTCTCCCCACCTCAGGGCTTTTCATCTCTGAAAGCCACCCCACAAACTTGGGAAACAAGTGGGGGTACTATGAAAGAATCTGAGACTCCTCCCAAGTGCTCTCCTGGAGGTCCTCATACTACCAACTAACGCACACTAGAGGTATCCACTTCCCAAAAAGGTCCCACTTTTTTCAACCCTCAATATCCACTTGAACATCTGAAAACATCGCCCCATATTCGATGTCCATCTCACCCCATTCAATGATGTGCAAAGGACTATGTACGTATCTCCTCAGCTGGGATACGTGGAAAACATCATGAACCTAGTGTAACTGAGGAACAATATTTAAGCGGTGTGTAACCTCACCAACTATGTTGAGGTCTTGAAAGGGTCCAATGAACCTTGGAGATAACTTACCGCCACGACCGAAACTCCGCAAACCTCGTTGAGGTGAGACCCGTAGAAAGACATGGTCACCATCCCTGAACTCAAGAGGTCTTTGACTCTTATCAGCATAAGACGTATGCTTGATATTTGTAATCTTCATCTGCTCCCGGATGATCTGTAGCTACTTGGTAATATCTGTACCATCTCTAGTCCCATGAGTGCTGACACCCTTGGGTCAGTCCAACATAGAGTTGATCTGCAAGGTCAAACATACAAATCCTCAAATAGTGCCATACCGATGGTGGAGTGATAGTTGTTGTTGTACGCAAACTGCACCAAAGGAAAGTGATCCTCCCATTTGCAGCTGAAATCTAGGAAATAAGCACACAACATGTCTTCAAGGGTCTAAATGGTTCACTCTGTCTGACCATATGTATGAGGATAGAAGGCAGTGCTCAGTCGAAGCTATGTTTCAAACACCTCCTACAACCCCTTACATAGTAAGGAAGTAAAACATGCATCATGATCGTAGACAATCATAGATGTAACCCCATGAAGATGTATAATCTCTTGTATGTAGAGGCATCCCAAGACCTATACTGATCCCTACTCTCTGATAGGTATGAAGTGGGATGACTTGGTGAGTCGGTCAACAATCACCTAGATGGAATCATGCCCCATGGACGTGCATGGAATCCATATCATGAATTCCATGAAAATTCTATCCCAAATCCACTCTGGAACCTCTAGTGGATGAACTAAACCCACTAGAACTTGATGATCTTCCTTTATTTTCTAAAAAGTGAGGCACCGAGAGACAAACTCTGCTACAACTTTCATCATTCCCAAGCACTAGTTCTCATGTCGAATGTCCTAGTACATCTTCACATGTTCTGGATATACCACTTGAGGGGATTCATGGATCTCCTTCAACACTATTTCCATAAGCACCACTGGTACCATAGTATGTCCTATGAAGAGGATGACGTGATCCCCACCTTTAGAAAATTGATTAGGTTCCTATCTTGTGGATATCTAAGAACATGAATCCTCGCAATCAGGGTCCCCAATATATGCCTCCTTGAATTGCTGAAGAAGTGGGGGAGTGACTCTTAGAGACTAAAGATAAGCTGCTCCATATCAATGCATATAGGATATCCTCAAAGCAGCTAGCTACTCCGTCACCTCACTCAGCAACTATATACCAAATATCTTGCTGAGTGCATCTACTACTACGTTCCCCTTCCCAATATTATAGACTATCTCGTAGTTGTAATCCTGAAGGAACTCAATACAATACCGTTGTCTCATGTTCAGGTCCTTCTGATAGAAGATATACCTAAGACTCTTGTGATCAGATTAGACTGTAAAACATTTTCCCATCAAGTAATGTAGCCACATCTTCAATGATGAGACCACGACTACCAAATCCAAGTCTTGGGTATAGTATTTCTTCTCAATCTATGTTATCTGTCTAGAAGCATACGCAATCACTGCTCACTCCTCCATCAGGAAACATCTATACTTGGTCCTTGATGCATTGCAGTAAACTACGTACCCAATTCCCTCCTCCAGTATCCCCAAGATGGGGGCACTTGTAATTCTCTTCCTCGGCACTGGGAAAATCCATTGGAATCTCTCTGACCACATGAAGGGTTTCCCCTTCTTTTTCAACAACGATAAGGGTGCCATATCTTTGTAAAATTCAAGCACAAACCTCTTATAGTAACTAGAGAACCCCAAGAAACTCAACACTTCTGTCACACTCTTGGGTGGCTCCAAATAAAGAACAACCTCAATATTCAATGGATCCACCGCAACTCAAACCTCCAAGATAACATTTCCTAGGATGTGAAACTCTCATATCCAGAATTGGAACATAAATAGTTTACCATAAAATTGGTGCTCTCGGAGTGTGTCTAGAACTATCTGTAATTGATAGGAATGATCCTCCTCTCTAGCTAAGTATATCAGAATGTGATCGATGAATACTACCACAAAGCGATCAATCTATGGATAGAATATCATTTTCATGATTACCATGAACAATGTTGGGGTGTTGGTTATGCCTAATGGCATAACTCAGAACTCATAATGGCCATACTGATATTTGAAGGTCGTCTTCTGCACATCTTTGTCTTGTACCCTGAGCTGGTGATAGCATGATCTGAGGTTTATCTTCGAAAACCACCATGCTTCCTTCAGCTAATCAAGGAGATCATCAATACTCGAGAGTGGTTCCTTATTCTTCACAGTCACCTGGTTCGGGTCCTGATAGTCCACACAGAGTCTCAAACTCCCATCCACCTTCTTGGCGAACAAAATCAGGGCTTTCCAAGGAGAAAAATGGGGCCTAATGAACCCCTTGCTCTGAAAGTCCTACATTTGAAATCATAGCTCTTGAATCTCTATAGGAGACATATGGTATGATGGTGTATATATCAGTGTTGTCTCGGGGTACAAGTCGATATAAAAGTCCACCTCTCTCCAAGGAGTTAGACCTAGAATATCATCAGGGAAAACATCAATGTACTGGTCCACCACTACAGGATATCTTGGACTCTTAACATAAAAATCTTCGAGGGTAAGGCTAGCCAACATATGTGTGATCGACTGCACCCTCCTCCGGTTAAGTCCATCATATGCTGGAAAGGTTCCCTTCTCACTGGTAATGGAAAACCTTGTCCCATCCGTGTGGACACACCGCACTTTGCGCTTACTACATTCGATCTGAGCATGAACTATAGATAACCAGTCTATACCCAAGATGATTTCATAAGGCCTCGACGCCGCTACTAGAAGATCCCAGCCGAATCACTCACAACCATGAGTAGGGTCACATTACTGGAACCAGTGTGTAACAATTGAATATGCTCCTATAAGAGTCTCTAGCCGTAAGGATCGAGCTAATGGCTCCACTGAAATCTTCGAGCTCTGAACGAGGGCCATGGAAATGAAAGAGTGACTGACACCTGTGTCTATATGTACTATATCTATGTTAGAGTAGAAACATATTGTATCTCGTATCATCTCTAGAGGACTGTGGTCATAAGTCTCAGCTACCAGAAGATGAGATCGTCCCTATCCACCTGCTCCCTATGGTCGGGGTGGACCACTTGGAGGTGGTGGTGGTAGGACCTCGTATCGCCACCCACCACCTACTGCATGACAATATCTTCTTCCACGTCCACCACCTACCTACAGACCTCCTAGATAAAATCTTCACCTCTACCCAGGTGGTCCTTCGATGGTCTGTTGTCGTTCTTCTAGTGGGTTGGGAAGTCACGATCCATGTGACCCTACCCGCCACATGAGTAACATTGTCTGATCCTCACATGTCCTGCTCTATCTCGAGAGCCTCACACAACCAACCCTATATCCTGTGGTCGTCCACCTATAGGTCTAGTCCTCTTGGACCTCTGTGTCATCTGTCTGCTGTCAACATCAGATGACTCTTTTACATGACGTTTGGTGGTGGGTCTCGCTGTCAGTGACTGGTTAACAAGGAAACTCTCCACTGAGATTGCTCTCTCTAACACCCCTGCCTGTATCGAGATGCTAAGGGAAAAAATCAAAGCTTTAATCTCCCGTATGAGCCCCTACACAAAGGTCTTGTCCCTATAGAAAGGGTACCACACCATGTTATTGGAGTAGCGTGAGAGGCCAGTGAACCTCACTGAATGCTGAACCACAGTCATGATGCCCTACTACAAGTGGATAAGATCATATATACACACTGAGCATAAGGTCATAGGGAAAAACTCTGTCTTGAAAAGGCTCTCGAAGTCTGCCTAGATGAGAGTGACCTAATCGTGAACCAGAAGCATCACACCCCACCAACTACCCACTACTTCCTGATGAAGTTTGGCGGAAAGTATTGCCATGAGATCATCGGGTGTCCCTACCAGTCGAAAACCTCTAACCACGACCTCCATCCAATCGTCAGACACATGTGGATCCATCTCACCCTGGGGTTTCGGTGGCCTCTGGCACTGAATCTCGTGCAACGTGCTCAAGAAGCATGCTCCCTCTACGGCTGGGGCTGGTGGCATCAACTGCCCAATTGGTAGTGGTGCTACTAGTACATCAACCAATGGTACAACTACTAAAATGGGGACCTATACCGAAGCCTCATCGCTCGATGGGCTGACATCATGTTCTCTACCTAGAACCCTGGATGGCTGTCTACATGGAGTCATCCTGAAAAAAAAACCGGTGCACCACGATTATTAAGTTATACCTGGTGAGCTTACTCAAAGTGATCACAAAGAAAACATTTCAAAAACACACACAATTAGTGCTTTCATGTACTGAGTCAGAAATCAGATGTTAGGGTCCTGGTGTGTGGATACATTAGCCGCCACACCAACACTAGATTCCAAAAACGTCTAACCAAAGTCATAACACTTAACACCATTACTGATTAAAATATCAGAGTCCAAGTTCTTCTGTAGAACTGAATACTCTGATACCAATATGTCACGACCAATCCCCCAGGTCCCATTCCATGACTACCCCAAACCCGCCTTCCAAAGGCCAGGGGTTGGGGACTAGAACTGGAGAGGCATATCCCTAAAACTGGGAACACATTGCCTTTATAACCTATAAACTCACACAACCAAGAACACAATAATATATGAGAAAAAAGTAAAATATATTGTAAAAATAGTGTCAAAAAAATTAAAGGGTCTATAATACAAGCCCATCTGAAAATTACAAGTAAAAATTAAGACAGCTTCTATGAACACCCGCCAAGCATCAAACCTAAAGGGTATATACAACTCTTTAATGGTCATCTCTATGGATCGTCTCGTATAATTCCCACCTTTGAGTTGTATCCAGTCCTGGTACCCTCAACCTCGATTAGCGTTGTTTATCATCTGCACAATAAACAACAAGGTGTTGGAGTGGCCCATTAAGGGGTGAGTATAATGAAACTCATTGGGGACCCTGAGACCCCCTAAGGTCTCTCAGAATCCAAAATGGATATAACAAAATGCAAGAAAACAATAGTGAACCCTACATAGGTATATTCCCATACATATACCTATGTTTTCAAGTAAACCTATCACAATCACGAGGAAAAAAAGGCCCAATTCATTATCCAAAGCTCAATTGTTCCATGAAGGAATGAATACCACAAAGGTAGCCCCACAAAGGTAAGTACCACAAAGGTAATAGCACACAAGAAAATACCACATAGTTTTCACCAAGAAGGTAAGTACCACAAAGGTAACACCACAAAGAAGATTTCCACAAAGGTATCACCACACAGACGATTACCACAAAGGTATCACCACACAGAAGCGTACCACATGGGTAAAGACTTAGATCACCCTAGGTATAACTTTATTATGAGAGTATAAATGAACAGATGTATTTCTTGATCATCTTAATTTATCAAGAACCGCTGCGGTTGACCCACATAGGATCAAAGATAACCCACACATGATCTGAAGATGACCCACACAGGATCTAGAGATGAACCATCCAGGATATGAATATGACCCGCATAGGATCTGGAGATACTGACCCACACTGTATCTAGAGATGACCCACACAGTATCTGAAGTCTCCTCAAGTACAGCCAGCCATAGGGTTTCTGCAATGATCACACATGATTCCAGGAGGTTTTTTTTCCTCAAGCCATCATTCAATACTTAAAATTCCACTAATTTCCATGAAGAAGAATCATTAAGGTCTATCAGGTCATAAGGGACCCAACACAAAAAATGGAACATCAATCAGACGCCTGGTCTGTAAGTTATAAGCCTTTTAGTCCAAAGGGCCCAGTAGGATTTGGGATCAATCCTACCCAAAATTAATCCATCTTTATCCACAAATCATGTGGAGTATACAAAAAGGAATGTCTCGACCCAAGGATTCCGTAACTATAGATGGTTCGTCAAACGGACTCTCGGTTCTCATGATATGGCCAAAAAGGCATATCTAGGTCTAGTTGGGCCTGAGTCCAGTCCGACCTGGTCTGGGCCGACCTAACCTAGTTCATGTTGACACAACCCGGTCTAGGTCCGGCCTAGCCTAGCCTACTAGGCAGCCCATAGTGTAGCCCTCTATTGGGGTGGCCCCTTATGGTAGGGTCCACACTAGTCACCAGCTGAGAGGGAAGACGCTCCCCCTGGGTCACCCCAATGACCCATTGGTTGTTCGGTCTTGGCCAACGAAGCGGCTCCACGTGCCACCACCAGCTGGCCTGTGGGACCCATCGGAGGGGTCCCACTTAGCATGATGCGGATGACTGAAATGGCCGACCCTCCTTCCAGTGGTCTAAACACTCGCCGCTACTACACCACGGCTGACCGGATGTCGGACACCCTACGACCTCCGCCACGACCAAATAGTTACAGTCTCCAGCTCCGGCAGTGCGGACACGTGCCACCGCTTCGCCAAGTGGTCGGCCAGCATGTCAATTTCTAGCCTGTTATGCCGCAGCCGATGGGTCGCGACCTCCTTCTCCACCAGTGGCGCAGAAGCGTGCCACCCTACCTCCATGCAGTAGGCTAGCGTATCAGCTACAGACTTTCTACCGCCATGACTGATGGTGCACGACCTCCCTCATTACCGACAGTGCGGACACGCCACCCCAGTTCCTCACATCCAGCTAGGTGTTGACCGCAACCTTTCTCTTCCACGACTGACGGGCCGCGGTTTCCATCGGCGGCACAGTTTTTCCACCTCCCTCATCGTGTCATGCGAAGAACATGTCAACTTAAAAAAAGTGGAGGGATCGGGTCATGTTTGTTTGGTGTGCACCCTCCACGTTAGACCGACAGCATGCGACTTCGAGGAGAAAGTTTCAACATAAAACCACAAAGAACAACATTAACACACCCCTACCTCGATCGTCCGGTGGAGGTGTCATGAGGAAGAAGATGATGATGGTGACGTCAGTGTTTCTTCAAACATTAGTTCATTAGTCATTAGAGATGTTCTTCTTTAGAGGAGGTTCTCCCACCAACTTCTCCTCTCCACCAAATTTTATCCTTTTCCAACATTTCCTCCAACCTCAAGAAATTCGAGGAGACAATAAATTTAATTACTAGATCAATGAATTTTTGGCTCATTAATTGGGAGAATTCTAAGTCTTCCCTCTCATTAAATGGGATTGCAGGTTGTCCCCACTACCAAATATTCAAAATGGTGGTTTCATGAAAAATTAAATAAAAGTTATTAATTTTTTTTCAATTCTCCCACAAAAATCCAAAAAACTAACTTCCACCCTTGAACAACTGTGGTCGAGGTGATGGGCTCCTTATGTGTATATTGGTACTGCGAGTTCAATGGTGTACTCAGATTTCAATTCTGAGCACTGGTTCAAAAGTTACAAAACGCCGCTCATGCGTTTACTGAATATATGCAAAAAATGTTCATAAATTCATTTCTGGGACACCAAGCCTCATAATCACGTGTCGTCAATTTTCACAGACTCATAATAATTCCAAATATAAAATTTACATGGTAAAATATGGGTATTTACATAGTGCTCCTGGTGTGATACATGGGTTCCTTGTTGAAGTTTCTCCTAGGAAGGGCCCGAGAAGCTACCTGTTTAAATTTAGTAGTTACTTTTACAGAAAAAGTTAATCATATATAATTTTTATCCAAGGGACACATCCACAAAGACGAATCACAAACTTGGGGTCAGTACATATCATAACACTTGATTCATGTTTTTTATGATATCTATACATGTTTCTTATAGTTCATATATTACCATCTTAGGATGAAGTAGGTAATTATATGGGTTTCCAATTAGAACCAATTTAAATGCTTTTAATCAATTATTTATTTCCACCATGAATTCTTGCCTTACTGCTGGAATACCTGGACACTGATTATTTTATATTGCATGAAATGGATTAGGATAGACACCATGGGTGTTGACCTAAATATATTGAGTTTCACACCCTACTCGGGCACCATTTATACTAGAGTAGACTTCATGTATGCAAGAATTCATTTAGGAAAGAAACCATCATCCAATGGGTTTTTTTCTTTACTAGGATGGAGTTGGGGTAGAGGACCAAGCTAGTCCTCGAGATTCTTATGAATCTATTCATTAGGTAGTTATTATTTTATTATATTTTATTTCTTATTGTAATTATTATTGCTTATACTTGTATAATCATCTGTCATACATGTATAGTTTTAAACTGGTTTTGACCACTTTTATTCAGTTATTTTATTATTCTTATATTATTTTGTCCTTTATGATTATTTCCTTATTGTTTTCTATTGATCTACACTAGTTATACCACTTTAAGACTCTGACAATGAGGGTATAATCTCCTCACCGTACCACCATCTGACCATTGTTGCTAGTTGGATGCCTTCAGAGTATGGGTAGGTGAACTTAAGTCTATATGGAAATTGGTCTGGAAACCAGTTTAGTGGTCAGTCAGGATGAGAAGTTACAAAGGGGCATCAAAGTATTATTTTTCCTTTGTCCTACTATTTTGGGTTGGTCGACATGAGTCTAGGAATGTATTGGTTCTTAGAAAATAGTTGTTTTTGGGACTGATCACCCCAACCATGGGGAAATGACTAAGTGGCCAGGGATGATATTGTTGTTTATGTTCCTAGATACTATAGTTGAATTTGATTTCACCTAGAGTTATTAGTGTATTTTCCACTGCTTATTAGTTTAGGATGTTTATGGTAATTCGACTCTTGCAGTTCTTTGGCAAGGATGATGCATTGCATGCATCATTTTATGCACATAGAAATTAACATTTCATTCATATAGCATTCCATTTAGTTTTATTTTGTAGGTTGCTGGATATTTGGATTGTGTGACTTGAGTGTATACCATCCCTTGGTAGGTAGCACCCTTAGAACATAAATACCTAGATAATGCTATGAGTTTTTTTTAAAGATTTTGGTGTCGTTCGGCTGCCGTTGTCCCTAATAAGACTCTTATCTCCTAATAAACCCTTGTTTGGATGTGTGGTCATGTTATTTTTGACTCTTATTATGGGCATGAGCATCGGGTAATGATCGGTTGAAACAAGTTATACATGCCTATGACACGTTTGGATACATTTTTAGGTCCATGAACATTTCTTATTCCTCGGTGATGGACATCTTCATATGTCAGGATCCATGTTAATAGTCATATGTGTAAATACGAATCTAGGTTATGTATTTTGAACAGACCATCAGATCCTTGAATATATAGAGTAGATAGCCTATGGGTGGCATCCAAGATGTTTTGTTTTGATTCTAAACCTTAGGGTAGTATTTTTTCATGTATGCGATTCCTGTTGAGTGCTAAATGATGTAATGAAATGATTGAGTATGGTGTAATCATTGAGATTTGAGCTTTTGTGTATGACCTCAGGATATCTTTATGGTAGATTGATGTGCGAGTTAAGGAAAACAAATTCATATCAATGTTCAGGATAACTTCTAGAGGATAGGTAGTTTTGAAATTTCAGTCATGTTGGTTTTCTTTTTCAGGCCAAATTATTTGATGTTGTGATGTGGTGATCGTGACATGGAGAAGCGTCACACTTCTGTTAAATGTTTTTTTATCTAGTGTTGTTTTGGAGAAACTAGTTTATTTTTTCTTTTACCAAATAGGACCCCGCATAATTTGGTGAGAATATTTTCAATTTTGGTAAAACGTTTTCTTCGAATTAGAAATAACACAACCAAAAAAGACCACTGGAAATGATCAGGATTTCTAGAATGCATTTTAGGCTTCCAAGTATTAAATCGGGTTAGTGCTTGTTTGGTCACACGATCTTGAATTGGTTGATTGGGTATGAAATCTCTAAGAAACACTATTGGTCTTGGATGGACTATGGTGGTCAAAGATTAGATAATCACATAAAAAATCAGGTGGTAAAAGCATTTTGATCAGCTAAATGGTGAATCATCGATAGGTGAATTTGATATCCTATCAAGAATTCAATTGGGAGTTGTTCAATTATTCTCTCTTCTTTTGGATTTTTTGGTTTCTCCCTTGGAGTACTCTTCTTAAGAGATGATTATTCCCCTTACATTGACTTCATCTTTGATGCACTAAGACAATGTATGTCTTACACTGCGATAATGTTTTCATGTCATTAATCTTGAGATGTGATCTCTATCTGGTTACACATTGATGTGTGGTTTCCTTGTCATGGTTTGGATAGTCCTGAGTGAAATAGAGATTCCCATATAGCAATTCCTGTAATGGACTCTTGGTCAAAAACTATTTCTTGTGACCCAGTCACTATGGGGATTCAATTATGGGATCACTAAATGATCATATATCGACATTCTGGCTTGTACCAACATATTTCTTAAGAATTTGGAGTATATACATCCTACGGTTAGTTCCATGGAATGTATTTTAAGTAATTAGAGGTTTTCTCATTATTATTTTCATGCTCATAGTTAATGCTTAAAAAAGGGTAGAGACCCTTATGGTTTGGATATGAGTAACTCCCATGCTCAAGGTATGAAATGATAGTTTAATGACTAGGTGATGGTTTGACCAGGTCACATCACCAGAAGCTAGGTATAGGCTTCAGTGAATTTTCTCATTATTAAATCAAGGTTTCTTGGAGGAAGGTTTTGTGGTTTAGTTTTAATGCACTGAACTTCTATGATTAGATTCTTTGAGAATGGTCAGCTAGAGGTGTCTTGACTCAATATTCCTCTCATTATGAGTGTACAAACGGATGAAACTTTTTGGATTATGTCACCATTTTATGGTGGGTGTGGGTTGGAGGGTCAACTATGTCTTTCATGGAAGGTATAAATGAACAGTTTGGATAATTCAATTGAGATTCGACTATTTATCTTAGTGAGGTCTCTTCTATGACCTCATATGTAATCAGGTTCACCTAGAAAAATAAATCACACTAGTAACATCAATATAATTCTTATTTTCATGATTTGTAAGAAACTTTTGATAGTGGGAAGTTCATTTGATTATAATTGTCCCTACATAATATTAAAGCCTAAGGTGGGATGTGCGTTTAGCTAGATGTTTAGAAAGATGACACTGTGACAATATCTCTAATTAAACAGGATTAGGTAAGCATTGTTTTGGTGTTTATTTAGAAAATGATAATTGTATCATATTTTACAGCTTAAGTTTTGTGTTATTAAATGAATGCTCAGAGGTACGATGGGTATTTGGAAACACAACGCTTCCATTTGAATGAAACTTCAGGACCATTTTAGGTTGGTAGATGATTTAGTAATTCCCAAAGGCTTCTAAGGGATGAGAATTTCTACGGTGGAAATGTTTTAATGAACCATTTTTTGAACTAGAATAAAATTCTATGCAATTGGAATTTTTTCATTTCTGGATGGGTTGTTTTCAAAACTGAGCTTCGGAATGTAATTCCTAGAGTTGGAACTCTTTAGTGTGTTATTTTTGGACTTCCGTGAAGGCCTTTGAGTTTTCCCAAAAATCATGTTGATTATTGAGAGCTCCATAAATCAATTTTTTGATGGTCTGATATAGGTTTAGGATTTTTTTAAAACCATGTATCCCTCAATAGTAAACCAAGAGACTCATTTTAGAGCCGTAGAATTCCCTTAATGGGTTGTGTATGACATACCAAAACCATGAACCTATCTCACACAGTTATTTCTAATTTGGAAGTACCAAAGCACTATTAAATCCATGGTTTTCACATGGTTAGGAAAACTGTGTGGGAAAAACCGTGCGAGGTGGGTTCCTAAACAGAGGGTTCTGTAGAGTTGGGTCACGGTTTGGATAAACAAGCGTCCAAAATGGCGGTGTATGAGTTTTTATGAAATTAATGAATTAATGTAGATTTAAATAAAAAAAGAAAATAAAACCTATCTTCCCTACCCCCTGCACATTGCATGAAGCACTCCCTAGGGATCCCATTGACCACGCATGACACCTCCTCCATAGACTGTTCTCCGCATGTTAACCCACTAAGTTTTCATCCAATTTCTCACATGAACCTTCAAGGTAAATTATCTATCTCCCTTAGCTTCCCTTTTTCAGTGGGTTTTCATTTCTACACTTTCCCCTCTTGTTTGAAATAACCCATGGGTTAGGGATAATCCTAATTTTTTATTCATATTCTAGTGTTAGGGTGTGTAGAGGCTCTCTGGGGTCAGCCTTGTTTGTATTCCAACATCAACCCCCAAAGGCGAAGTAGTTCAGATCATTTCAGTCCTATATATTCAATTTTGTGTAGTTTTCCCAGGATCTTCTTTATTTATAAATTTATATTTTGGGATTTAAAATTTTTTAGATTATGGTATATCTCAATAAGTGAAATGAACCTTTATATAGTGATTTTGAGTTCCTAATAATTTCGTAGTGCGTTTTGATCAACCTTGAGGTAAGTTTGAGTCTCCAGAGTCAAAGTAAACTTACCTCATATGCATAAGTTGGCATACATACATACATATATATATATATATACATGTTCCCCCTTTATATTTATATTCACCAATAGATGTGGATATATATATGGGGCATGGTGTAATTACATGTAAATAGGAAAAATGCATACGGGTGTAAGTTGAAATGAGTACATGGATGTATAAGAATATATGTAAGGATCTCCTTGTAAACATTCATGACCATGTGAATATATACATAGGTTCTAGGTTTCCTTATGTATATGAAAAAGTGTATTTTCTTGTAGGTGGCAAATTACATCTTTGAGTTGTCATCGATGAAAACATCGAGTGACAAAGTGTTCGACTTGGTTCTTTACCCTTTAAGTTAGGATACCTATTTTTCCCTTTATGTTAATTTATTTTAAATATACTTTATATCATGTTCGATATACCATTTGTATGTTGTTAGAGTTTTATGTGTGTGCCACCTAACACTCTCACTTTGTGGAATATGATATATACATTACACCTTAAGATTATATGAACTCTTTAAATTAAATGAAATGAATTATTGTAATACAATGTCATGTTTTTATAATAAAACCCCTCAGTTGAGGTGAACTTTTTTCAATTGAAAAATGATATGTGTGTGTGTTATGTCTTTTATGGCCTTATGGTATGAGTGATTCATTTTGGCCCTCACAGTTTAGCATTTCAGTATGCCTTTTTGATTATGTTTGAATGTGATGGCCATTCTTATTAATTATAAGAGATGTGATATGTCATGATTACTAGAATGGACCCTTCGTATTTTATATATAATTAAATTAATTAATAATGCCTTGAGTGATACTTGGGTTTTCCTTTCACAGAATTCCAAAGATTTACTCATCGTTCTTAGGATCAATTTCATTGTTTGATAGTGTATACACTAGGGATGATATTGGTATTCCAGAATGGGATCACTGTGCATTCTACTACCTCACAATGAGTGATACTAGTTATCTAGGGGAGACACCTTGGATGGGATCGATGGTTATAATAGGACATGAGGGAGACTTGGTCCCCAATGTGAGATACCTGGGATGTGTTCATAGGTTGTTGGCTCGCATTAAGCTGAGAGTGATACTTGAGAGGCCTTCCATGGGCCTCATTGGATAGAATCCAATGATAGTGAGCATTATGGTGCTTTAGGTGTGATAGAGGGGTTCCTTGTTGAAGGTTCTCCTTAGATGATCCTAGGAAGCTACATATTTAACTTATCTAGTTACTTTTATAGAAAAGGCTAATGATATATAATTTTTACCCAAGGGATGTGTTTGCCAAGACGAATGAGATGCTTGGGGTCGGTCCATCTAATGAAACATGTTTCATTATACTTTGTTATCATATATTTATAGGTTGATTATGGCTCAAAATTTATTTTCATAGGTTCAAGTTTTCAATTATATTGGTTTCTATGTGGAACCCAGTCCAATGATTTTAATCAATTATTTATTTCTGCCTTTCATTGTTTCCTTACTTTTGATACTAAATATATTATATTAAATGAAATGGATTGATCTAGAAATTGTGGGTAACAACCTCTTAATATTTATTATCACACCCCTCTCAGGTACTATTGGTTCCCAAGTAGTCTTTAGGTATACATATATTTATTGAGGGAAGCATCCATATTTGAAGGGATGTTTTACTTTTCTAGGATGGAGTTGGGGTAGAGGACCGAACTGATGTTCGAGATTCTCATAGATCTAGTCTTTGGGTAGTTATTATTTTATTAAATTGTATTGCTTATTATAATTCTTACTACTTATACATATAGCATCATTTTTCATACATGCATTGTTGTAAATTGGAATTGACCGCTTTTATTCAGTTATTATATTGTTCTACCATTTTTTTATCCTTTATTATTATTTCCTAGCCGTTTTTTATTGACCTACACTAGTTATACCACTATGGGACACTTATCATGAGGTTATAGTCTCCCCATCATACCACAATTGGGCCTCACTGCTTGTCGGCAGCCTCTGGAATACATGGAAGAATACTTGAGGCCATGTGGTGACCGGTCTAGCCACCATTTTAGTGGTCAGTTGGGCTGGGACATTACACCGTGATCAAAGAATAAAGATTGAATCTAACGAACCAAATTGTATATAAAAAAGGAAGCAGTTATTATTTGAAATAGTGATTTTAGCAAATAATTTTATATAAATGGGTGATAAAATATTAAACATAAATCATATATGGTATTCTATATATCAGTATGGTTTTTAAATATATGTCTAATAAATATATATTTATTATTCATGAGGTTTGGACTCATATAAAATAAGTCGAACCGTTGGTAAGGGTTTATTTAAAAATCTTATCATTATTCATGATTATTTATTATTAATTACTCATTCATAAAATTATTTAATATTTACATATTTAACCACATTTATTTTATTATCCTTTTATTATTTATTTAAATTAATGATTTTACTTTTCTTTTACTCATTTAATTATTCATGAGACCAGAAATATATTTTTAAGGAAAATTGAATTTATTTATCTCTTTGGTCAATTTTATCCTTCCATACACATGATTTATAATTTTCTTCAAGAATGTTTTTAATATTATACAATTATTGATTAAATTTATCGTTACCAATGTTTTAGTTTTTTAAATTTTTTTTAAAAAGAATCTTCATATAATTTTATAAATGTGGTGCTTTTGGACTTCTTATACAAAATTAAGAAAGGATTGTTTTTTATCTTTTAAGACATGAAAAGTTTTTCCCACATTTATGACCGATAAATATTTTATAAATTTATTTACAATTTTACATGGTTATTTTCAAGGAAAATGATTTCCTCAATATTTTTGAATTTTTAGATAACTGATTTTAATGTTAAAAATGTTATTTTCTGCAAGACAATTTATAGTGATATTTGAAAGGTAATTTCATCAATGTTAACATCCTTTGTCGAATCTTATTATTTATTGAGGATACACTATAATAATACCAGAAACCATATTTCTTATTATGGATTGTGATTAGTTTTATTAGGGAAATTATTAATATTTCGTATGATATTTCTTCTAATAAATAGAGTTTTTGATTTTTAAGGAATGTTGATTAAGTTGTTTCTTAAGTTATATAAGTGGATTAGAATTATATAGCCCCTAAATTCTTCAGCAGGTATCATGATAAAATCTAGATTGATTTTTTTTCCATGTCCATACCCATTTATGTAATATTTCTTGGCATGAGGCCTTTATGACATGTTTAATAGGTCTTAAAATGAGGCCTCTATGGTAAATCTCAGATATCAAACATTATTCCTCCCAATATTATGAAATTAATTATTTATATCTATGTGATTAAATGAATAATTTTTATTTCCATGGATAATATTTTATATCATGTGAATATTTTATATTTCATTTGTGGAATACCATTTATTTCCTACCATATTATTTATTCATTCTTTGCTTCCGATGTATGCATACCACTAATGAGCATCTGATCTCTCCCATTTTCATTTGATTCATTTAACTTGGATACTAGGAAGTGTTTTATTATTGAAATTTAGAGATAATCTAAAGGGAATAATGGTGTTCTCAAAGAAAATATTGTTTTGTATTTTATATTTTCAAATATAATGTGAAATTAAAGTATGTCTCTAGTTTTACAAAACTACTAAACTATTTTGTCCTTCAGAATGTGATTTCTTGTATGTAGTGACAATTTAATGAAGTAACCAAAAACTCTACTATACTGGGATCAAGGTATTTGTAGTCTGAGTATATTAGCACTTAGGATGTTTCTAAGAAAGCTATTTGGGTACAAATGTTTTTTCAGGATATTAATGTGGTGACTAATAGTGAAGATCCTATCACAATGTACTATCATAAACTATAGAGTTGACTCTTTATAAGATCCAAGGTCACAGAATCCTAAAAAAAAACTTCTTTGGGAGTATCATCTCTTAAAGAATTTTTCTCACAGAGGTGAGGTTACAGTAAATTGAGTTTCTATGGAGGAAAACATAAAAAACCCATTAACTAAAACATATATTTTTATAATCATAAAAATCACGTGATAACTATTTTACTAAGATTTATTAATTTTTGGATCTAATTAAAGTGAGAGTTTATTGGAGATGACACTCTAGAACCAAATACATTGTACTTTACATTATAAATATATATATTTGAATACATAAATATTAATAATTGTTTTACCTCATAATGATTATTATTCTATGTAAAATTAATGTGAAAATGACATTTTTATATTTTTCACATCAAATGGTTGAAGTAGTTCCATTGATATGATAGGGACCTTAACGTTCCAGGATAATATTATGAAAATTATAAGTCTTATGTCTAAGAATACATTCTCTAATGGGATGAACATTATATATAATTGTTTGGTGTTGGATTATCATAAGTATAGAAGGCTTCATCTCATGAAGTTCTATCTCAGTAATATATAAGATTAGATATTATTGGGATATAACCCCCACATGTTTAAATAACATGTGTCTTGGTTTCATTGTATATTCTTATATGTGAATGCATATTGGTCCATTAACTTGAGATTATTATTAATACATACCATGATTCATATAATTTTTTGTATTATCGAAAATTATAATGTAATATGTTTGCGAAAAATTAGCATATGTTGGGTGCATCATGGGTGATATGAAATTAATGAAGAAGTTAATAAAATATTGTTCACATTAAAGACTAGAAGATTATATCTTCGGGCCCTTTATTTAAATGAAAATATCATATAAAATCTATTTACATGTTGATTGATGAGTTCACTTTACATATTTTAAGAAATCTATATCAAGCATATAGGTTGATGAAATAAGTATTCAACCTAAATGATTAGATATTGAGACAAATATATTATATTAAACAATAAGTTTTCGTTTGTGGTTGTAATAGTAATGAAATTAACTTCTTTTTATATAAATTAATTGACATATTTTTAGACACTGAACTTGAAATTTATGTAAGATCATCTAATTCCACTGAGAATTAGGCGTAGAGGGCCACACACTAAGTATATCTATAGTTATCAATTACATTTTATTTGAATTTAATAGTTAGAATAAATGTTATTCTTAACACTGAGAAATAATTTTTATTTTGTATTTTTGGATTGTAAATATTTAGCCACCAAATATATGTGAGTTGATTATTTAAATAAATATTTATTCCGAATATTAATACTATAATTTTTTTATCCAAATTATACTGATTTAGTAAAATAATTATTATTTAATGTTTGATACTTATCGAGGAAAGGCAGACGATTCAAGTTTAGGGCCTAGTGATAAAAATAATCTAAGTTCTAAATATCATTTAAATAAATACATATTAATTTATTTTATTAATAAATAATATTTAGATTATGTGAAAGTTAGATCAATCCATGATATAATAATAGTATTATTATTTTTACTTGATATAGGGAATATATTATATTTTTTATTTGATGGTTGGACTTTGTGGAAATTGTAAATAATAAGAACTATGTATATATTTTGATGTCGTATAATTTTTATGTGCGTGTAAAATAATTTATATTGTGAAAAACACATATCTTCCCTATATTTTTTTTCTCAAGAATGAATAATACCAATATGGATTCTATCAAGACTAAGAGAAGTTTCTACTTCCTTACTCCCTATTGATATTGATAGAATAAGAGATAAAATCCTTAAATCATAAATTATTATATTGTTATAAAGGAGAACAATGTAAGATGATTGAATTGTCTATAATATCATCCATAGATTCATCAGCGTTGTTTAGAGTTAGTGGAACATGCATGGATACTGATAAAGGGATTACAATTTGGATAATCTTGGAAAAATTATAGTGAAACAAAAACATGGTTTGATTGATCAACATCCACATTGAAGAAATATAGCAAGACTATAGTATTTTCTTGTTATTAAATTAATTTTTAATTTAATTTGAAATATCACATCTTCTTGGTTTTTGTATTCTTTATCTAGTTTATTTTGTTATATTTTTTTTACATGGATGATTTTTTTCAATATCTTGTGTATTATTTTTAGTATACATCAAAATACTTATTGGGCATTAGCTTGTCCAATGATTTTCCAACACCTAAAACCTTTATTTTCATATGTGTGTATGTGTGTATATGTGTGTGTATGTGTGTGTATATGTATGCATGTGTATATGTATTTGTATGTATATAGTATGTTTTTATGTATGTATGTTTTTGTATATATGTGTACGTATTTTCATTTATGTGTATGTGTATTTGTATGTATTTGTATAAATGTTTATGTGTGTGTGTGTGTGTGTATGATTGTATGTGTATGCTCGTGTACGTGTATGTATGTATATGTTTGTGTATATGTTTATGTATTATGTGTATGTGCGTGTATGTGTATTTGTGTGTACATATGTGTATGCATGTATGTGTGCGTGTGTATATGTATGTCTGTGCATGTTTGTGTATGTGTATGTATGTGTATGTATGTGTATGTATGTGTATATATGTGCGGACATGTGTTTGTATGTGAATGTATGTACATGTTTTTGTGTGTGTATATGTATGTATGTGTATGTCCATATATATTTATGTATGTGTATTCATATCTATATATGTGTATGTGTATTTGTATATATGTGTATGTAGTGTATGTATATAAATATATCATTATATAATAGGAAGTCATTCTGTTTTTCAATTTCACATATCTCATTATATTTTCTATGTGTGTGTATATATATGTGTGTGTATTTATCATTCCATAATTTATGGGTACTATATGAATTTTCCTAAGATACCCCAGGAAAAGAAGCCCTTTTGTTCATAAAACAAGCTGCATTAAGTATTTGAGAATCATAACAATCAGTCATCCTTGTATCCATCAATAAAAATAAACATCAACCATATAATGAACAAGAAATCATAGTTCTTAACTCATCGTCACCACCCCCGTTTCATTACCGACACCATTTCATGTAAAAAATTAAATTCTACCATCATCGAAATGAACCACCCATAATACTTATTAATTTTCTAAAAACAAAATGTTATTAATAAATCAAAACAAGCCTCTAATATCACAGTGCAAAAACACATGAAAAAAGCATTTATAACACCCATGTAAACATGTTTCCATCCCAATTTCTATATTTTATCAATTTCAATGAGGAATAATAATAAATTTACATGTCTCTTTTAATTAACATTACATAAATCTGGATTTATATTTTTTATCTAATTTCAAATATATTAATCAAGATAAACAACAAAAACGTCAAAATAATAGATTTTACACAATCTAAATAATCAAGATAAAAGCTTTGTGAGTATGAAATATTATGGAGATGAGTAAATGATTAGGGATGATTAATATCGACATTTGATAGGGATTTGTTCAATTATTTTTAATAACTCCCTTATGAAACCATTGTTTGATATGGGTGTATCACATTATTTTATTTATTCTCGTTCTATTGATCTTCTTGGTTTTAACGTTGAGATGATGCCTTCTATTTTGATACTTTAATCTTCTCTTGGAAAAATAGAATGTCGATCCTTTTTATGAAAATTATGTTCTATAACTATCAATGGGACTGAATTTATTTTGGATTTCTCTGTGATTTAAATGAATTCACATGACATAATCCTATGTATGGATATGTTACCAAAATTTATAGCTCACATCGACTATTATACTTGAAGGGTTAGTTATACAACTGATGATGGTGTCAATAATATATTAAGAGGATAATATAATGTAAAAGTACATGAATTGGGATTGTTAGAACTAGCAGTTAGAACTATATAATACTAATTTGTATCATTGACATTGGAATCACTAGATGTGATCAAATATAGTGGGTTTCCTACAATTTTTGAATAGTTTATTGACATTTTTCTTGATAATTTCCCAGGGTTACCACCCACAAATGAATTGGATTTTACAAATAATCCATTACCGTGGACAATTCCTATCAATATTTCATCTTATTAGATGGAACCAATATCATTAAGGAAATTGAAGGTACAATTGGAAAATTTTAAAATCAAATGGTTCATTTGGCCACATACATCTCCATGGAAAGAACCAATTTTGATTTTCAAAAAGGTTGATGAAACACTAAGGATTCATGGGGATTATCATAATCTTAACAATGTTATGATAAAGAATTGGTATCATCTTCCATGAATTGATGATCTGATTGATCAATTAAGGGGACCCCATTGGTTCTCTAAAATTTAATTACGACCAGTATATCAAAAATTGTGGTTTTAGAAAGAAGGATATTCCAAAGAAATCATTCAAAAGTAGATATGGAAATTATGAGTATGTGGTTATGAATTTCAGTCAATATATTGACCAAACATGTTTATAGAATTTATTATTCATATAATTTAAAGGTATTTTGACTATTTTGTGGTGGTATTTGGGGATGAAATACTGGTGTATTCTAGTAAAAAAGATGATCATGATAAATACATGTTGATAGTATTGGTATTTTCTGAGATCATTGTCTGTATGCCAAAATTTCAATGATTGTTTTTTTGATAGAAGGGGTACATTTCCTTGGAAATGTTATATTTGAGAAATGTGTTTTTGTTGATCTAGAAATGATAGAGGTCATTATCTATTAACAAACTTCAAGTAATTTATTTGAGATATGAAGTTTCCTTGGCTTGGCTGGTTATTACCTTACATTTGTTTAATGAATTTTCATGACTAGCTTCACAAATGAAAAATTTCATATAGAAAATTGTTCCATTCTAATGGAACATGTAATGTCAGAAGTATATTAAATATCTTAAATGTTTTGATAGTATTATAACTGATCATTATATATATATAATCAATATAAGGTTATGAGGTGTATTATGATGATTTGGGATCCGGGTTGGGGTATGTTCTCATGTCGGGAGGTCATATTGTTACTTATGGATATTGGAAGTCATGGTTAAATGATAAAAACCACCCATAAATATGACTTATAATTATCTATAATAGCCCATTCTTTGATGACTGAAATCATTACATCTTTGGTGAAAACTTTATAGTCTTTTTTGATCAGATGATATTGAAAGACATGTTTTCACAAAGTGATTTAAATCTGAGACAAAGGAGATGGGAAGAGTGTCTTAAAATGTTCAACATTGACTTAATGTATACATTGGGTAAATGAAATTTGTTTGATGATTCAGTATGTATAAATTAATATAATTAGTTTGAGAAAGTGGATTCAGATAAATGGTATTTTATTTTAGTGATGGAAAAAATTCACTTTAATTTTGAAGAACGAGGTAGTGTCGAACATTTCTTCCCAGTTTCTTTTGTACCCAATTTCGTTAATAAGTTTAAAGAGGCACAAAAATATTATTTTCAATGTGTTTATATTTGGTCAAAACACAATTGTGGGGTGACCATTAAATGATGGAAGCTTGGTAGAGGATCAGTGTGTGTTTTTGAGATCATATGGACATACATATGGCTTGTCATGAACTGCTTATTAATGCTTACCACTATTTGAGATGGGATGTTCATCCTAGAATAAAAAATATGTATAATTCACTGAAAGAACAATTTTGGTGGGTTTCCATGAAAACAAATGTGGCTAAGTTTGTTATGAGATTACTTACTGGATAGAATGTTAAGGAAGAGCCCTAGTGCCAGTAAGTATGTGTAGTATTGATTGATTTATATGTCGAAATTGGAGAAGTTAGTTATGGATTATGAACTAGTATACCAAGGATGGTTCAGAAACAATATTCTTTATGGGTGACAGTGGATCGAATCACAAAGTTACACATTTAATTCATATTCAAGAATCTAATATAGTAGAATAATATTAAAAATATATATCTAAGAATTTGTAATAAGGTATGTTATACCAGTCCTGATAGTATCAAATAAAGACCCCAGGTTTACATATCATTCATGGAAATAATTACATAAATCGTTTGGGATTTAGTTAACTATGATCATTATGAATCATCCTAAAATAGACAGAAAATCCAAAAGGATGATAAAATAATCTAAATATATGATTCTATATTATGCAATAGATTTTGGTGGCTCATACGTGAAGCGCATACCATTAGTGTTTTAATCAGACAACTATATTTATCAGGACTTGATACATATGGATCCTTTCGAATAATTGTATGGACGTCATTGTTTTAATCCACTTTTCTTGGTTGAAATAGGTGACACTTCACTAGTTTGACCAATACTAGTACAATATAAAAAATAGAAGATAATTTTAATTAGAAATAGAATTGAGATGGCTATGAGTCTTCAGAAATCAAATGAGAATCATCATTAATGGCCATTGTCATTTGAGGTGAGTGATCATGTTTTCTTGAGAATCTATCCAAGGCTTGAAAATCGTCATTTTCAAAAGCAATGAATGTTATCTCCTTAACACAAATTCCCTTTTTAGATACTTGAATGGGTTGGTGAGGCATAATATCAGTTGGAATTTACACCAAGGTATAGTTTAGTGCATAATTCTCTTCATGTTTCTCAATTGAATAAGTATAAACCTCATCCAAACCATGTGATTCGATGGAATCACATTGACATAAAGATGGATGTTACATTGGTTTATATTGTAGTATAGATTGTGCATAGGTTATAGAAATTATTTTATGGGAAAAGAATCAATCTAGGGAGGGTTTTATGGTAACATGGTTAGATTTAAGAAGAAACATGGGAGTGTGAGAATGAAATGGTTGAGAAATAAAGTATATAGTAAAATAGTTGTTTTCATCTTTCTAGAAATGAAAAGACCAATTTTGGGGAGAATTTATCAAACATGGTTTCAAGTATTTGACCCTTTATTTATGTATTTTTATTTTTTAAATTATTTGTTTATGGTTGAAGATATTTGGAGAATATCTGACATCTTTCTGGGGTTTTTTTTGGTGGTTCAATGTTTGAGAATGGTTAATAAAAACCATGAAACACCTTCCAGAAAATCGTGCACTAAAATAGTGGGCATTGGGTAGGCATATAGTTTTTCCAAATTGTGAATATAACTAAAAGAAACTATTTAATTTTGGATAGAGGGGAAAAGCATGGTTGGCACACTATTTTTGTAACCCATTGAGACAACCATGTGAGGTGTGTTTGGAGGTAGTGGCTAGTGCATAGTTAGCACATGCTTTTATTAACCATGCATCATTAAAAAATAGATCCAGAGTTTTTATATGTAATATGATTTACACCCTAAAATATTATTTTCCCCTAATCAGGTCATTTTATGATTTCCTCTCCCACTCTAGGATGTAGACACCATTTCACTTGATCTGGGAGTGATTTTGAGGTGAATCTAGGTGTGATGGAGGCTAAAATTCTTGTTAAGTGATCATTCATCATCTTTCTCCTTAGTTTTCTTCTTCTTCCCTCCCTAGGATTCATGGATCTAATCTTTTGAGGATATATAAATGTTTTTTTATATTAATCATGATGGGATACGATTTTTTTTTGTTACGTAAGAGTATATAAGGATATTTCTATGATTTTCAAGATGAGTTTTTAATATTTCATGTCATTCTTCATTTTCAGTAAATTTTGAGAGGCAGGTGGCTTCACTATCAACACCTCTGGATTATAAATTTTTGGATTTATTTAAAAATGATTTATTTTCTTGAATAGCACTGTGAAATTGATGTGTGATTTTATGAAAAACCACTTTAGTGATGGTTTTTTGAAATGATGTAAATTGGATGGTTTGTTTGAAAACTCTCATAGTTATAATTTTAAAATTATGATTTTAAAATTATGGTTTTATTTTTTTACATTGATTTTTTTGGAAATGTTTTAATGAAATAATTGTTTATATAATTTGTTTCATTAAAAGGTATGTTTTATTGAAATATATTGGCATGATTCTCTTGGGGTTTGTCATACAATGTTGTCATGAGGTCATTTTCATTATCGTGGCCATGTTGAAGGGGCATGTGGTAGTGGAGAACTTGGTTTATGGTTACCTTATGAAGACATGGTATAAATATGAGATAACTCTAAATATTATGGAACATTCACCTGGTAAAGCATGTGTGTATGTGTGGAATTGGTATTCCAAATGGATTTGATAAATAATATTGTCAAATTTTTGAAATACAAATTTGATCATTTTACATATAATCTATTTTTTCGGAAGAATATTTTTTTGATATAAACTAAGTTATGTTTTTTAAATGTTGTATATAAATTTTCTAACATGTTCAATAATAGTGTCATTAGTAGGGAAGTCATTGGGTAAAATCTTATTGAGTTTTATACTCACCCCCTTCCTGGGCACTTTGGTGCATTTGTAGATGTTGTATATAAAACCATAGGTAAAGGAAAGGTATATCATTTCATTAGTGAATCACTATGATACCATGGGCATGAAATGTATAGTTGGAGCGTGGAGTACGTTGGGAATTGTTACGTTTATATCTTCAATGTCTTTAATTTTTATTTGTTTTTGTTTGCCCGCCATAGTTCAATATTGTAGTTGGTTTGATTTAAGTTTTATTTCTGAACTCATAGATTATATACAGTATTTTTTATTTCATCGTTTGGATTGGTTGTTTTATTTTCAAAGGGAAAATTTTTTTCCCCAATTTTTTATGAATACCTTTGCATTTATTTATTGCTTTGGTGTCCTAGGGATGTCAATTAAGCACAATAACACACCCACCGCTTCTTCATAGGATAGTGGGTGAGGGGAGGGATGTTACATGTATCTTTATAAGCTAATATTTTGTAAAAAATTCATTTTAATGTAGATTCACATAATAAAATATCCTAGTTTGGTAAATACTAGAACTCTGACTGTAGGACTACTTGTTAGAGAAGAATATTGTAGTTGAGTGGGATAAATTAAATCAGTCACAAGTTTTCAAGAATATCTGGGAATTATAAGGAAACAAAAAAAACCTTTCATGACTCTATTATTAAAAATATGACCTTTATGGTAGGATAAATATTATTTAATTTTAGCTAAAGAATTATGTTTTATCTGTAAAAATTGAAGAAGAAATGGTTTGGAACATTAACTATTCTGAGTGTTATTATTAATTGATTTGTAAAATGAATTATATAAGATAATTTACCATTTTTCGATTAAGGTAAGATGATTAAAAAATAATTTGATTGAATTGAAAATGGATTAAATTCTGTCTCTATATAATAAATATGATTTTCCACTGAGTCTTATAATGTAAATAAACTCAGTGATTCATTGGAGTCAACCCATAACCTTTATTTCTATGTTTATTTTCAGTTATATAAAAATTAATTTTCTTGTATATCATTCTTGATTATTAAATTTTTATTTCAATGAATTTTTCTTAGTTTTAATTGAGTGGTGTTAGGTCACTTTATTTCTATTACCCCTTATGGTCACTTTTTCATTGCATAATCACTTATTCTCTTACATCTAGTCATCTATTTTTCATACACAACATCTTATTATTATCACCTATTACACATGTGGTGTATGAAGAATAGACAAAATTATTTAGTGTTGTCAGTTAGTTCTTTGTGTGTTCAAACCAATTATTTTTATATTTTCAATATTGTTTTTTGTAGTCAATTATGCCTTTATTCCTATAGTTAATTTACCTCTTGCAGTCATCATATTTCAATCATGTGATAGTTTTTATTTTAAGTCTATTTGTTTTTTATGGTTAGTTATCTATTTGTGTCATTTATTTCCCCTTTATTTAGATTGAGTTTTCTTGTATTTGATTAAATCCATGGTCAATTTGGTGTTTTTATAGTCACGTGTATCTTCTTATTAAAGTTACTTGATGTGGTTTATTGGTCTCATTTGTGTTTGAACCATTATTTTATTAAATTTTATTTCTGTGGTTAGTTATTTTTATGGTCAATTGAAACTCATTATTTCGGTCGATCTAATTGATTTTTAGATGTCACTTGTAAACTCACAATTTATTATCTATATGATTAGTTGAGAACATTCACAACTAATTGATTCTTGTTGCTATACTGGTTATTTGGAGAATAATATCATTTCATTTTCAATATATAATAGTATTTTAATCCTTGATCACTATGCATTACACTCCATATAAATAATACATTGGTTGTGTTTTTATTTTTACATTAGATGTTGAATTTTATTGTGAATATGTTATACTTGTTTAGAGATTATAAATAATATACCATAGATATTTCTCAATGTAAAAGGGATGATAAATTTTAATGAAATAAAATAGATGATGATTCCACACTAAAGGGAGTTTTGTTCAAATTAAATTCTTCTTTTTATGAATTAATAATCTTTAACTACAATTTTTAAATATAAATAGTTAAATTTTTTATAGAAAATGATTTGGTATATGACGGAACCAATTTTTAATCTTGATAGATACTTCTTACTTATTTTTTTACTACTTAATTATATTATATTCTAATTCTTTTAAATTATTAAAAAATATTTTTGTACTTCTAAAGAGAATAAATTTCCCTTCTAAATTCTATCTTTTGAATTGAAAATAAAAGAATGTATCTAGATAGAAATTTTTTATGTATGATGTGATTTTCTAAATTACTGTGATTTGTGCCAAAATGTTTTCAAACCTTCTAATAACCCTTTTATTTTTTTGTAAATAACTGAATTACAAGTCTATTTTAAACTCAAATTTATTAAATTCTTTCCCAATTTATGATTTAACATTTAGGAACATGTTTATTTTGAAGTGTGGGGGAGGGTTATTTAATATTATTAAATTTACTTAATTTATTTCGTGTTATATTTCCATTTTCATTAAATTTTACTATTTTAATGCTTCAATTTTCTTACTTCATGGATTGAATTTTTTCTATAGTGTGAAGTCTTTTATTCCAATGTGATGAGGTTAATATTTTTTATTTTTTCATGTATTTAATTGGATGCATCATTTTAATTTATCCCTTGAAATAATTATATTTTATTAAATAATTTGATGTATGATTTTCATGAATTATTGGTTTTAAAAAAATTTATTAGGTTTTAATCTTTCAATCTTTTTATTTAAATGCACTATAAAATTTAATCCTAGTCCAAATTAACTCTTTTATAATTAAACTAAAATTTATTGGTGGGTTAATTATAAATTATTTTTTTATTAAACATTATCATCAACTAATTGTGTATATTGTTTTTTGATATTTATTTTAGATTGTTTAGTTGGATAAAAGGAGACGTTTTGATGTTTTAGTTAAATTAAAAGTGAATAATTTTTAATCATTTTTAATATCAATCATTTTTTAGAGATAGAAAAAAAATTTGGCCAAATAAATAATTTTAAGAAGATAAATCACATTTTATACTTGATATATTTCATAAGGAAAATATATTTGAATATGAAATCTTAGTGGTACATCAGTTTTTCATTCTTAAGATTTATTTTCTTCTAAAAATTGAATAGAACTTTCATCTTGAGGAAAAGAAATATATAATGTTTTCGGAATTTGATATATCCCATTTGAATAATTTGTTCTATATTTAAAGCATGTATTAAATTTTATATTAAATGAAATTTTTTTCCTTAAATGATGTATCACTAAATTATGGGTTTTCTAAGATTTAAATTTTATTCTTTTAATTCCTCAATGTAAATGGATGTTTTTTAGATTTAATTGTTTAATGGTTCTTTGAATTAATTCTATATACTTTATGAATATAATATTTTGATATTTTTTTGATCTTTAATTGAAATGATATTTTTAACTGCTCATTGATAAATAATTTAAATATTTTTAAATTACATACTTATATAAATTAAATACAATTTATTGGAATGTGTTTTAATTAAATTTTGGATTATATGATTTTATATTTAAGGTAAATTTCCCATGGACCTCTAACTTATAAATGGGAAGTTTTAGATTATGAAGAACAGATTTTATACTTGATGTGTGATTGGGAATTGAAGATATGTTTATATAAGAGTTCATGTAAGCCTCAAGAGATTCCTAATTAAAGATGAGGGATGGATAAAGATAGATTTATATCATGGTACAAAGTATAGTTGAATGTAAAAAATGTAAATAGGTGTCATGGAATAAGTGGAGGACCATATCTTAAGCCACATGAGGAAGGAAAGAAAAAATGATAGGTTCACCATGTGGAAGCTGGGGGATATGAGTCTAAGGTTGTTGTCTATGATTTCATGTTGAGAATCTAAGAATGAATTGATTTTAAGGATAGAACCTAGTCATGTGAAAAACGGGACACAAATTCTACACTTTGGATGAAGGATGAGTGATTAATGAAAGAACTTATACCCTGAATTAATAGTATGATTGATAAATAATAAGGAAAAAGTGATGCTACCAGAGTTACAAGTGATGCTCCTCACAGAGAATATTCCCCTTCCTTTTCTTCAAGATTTATGTTTTTAATTTTAATAGAAAATTTTCTTTTTCCAATTAAAAAATGGTCATTGGATAAACTTATTTAGGGTATGGTATTTTATTGGTTAAACCTTTTACTTCATTAATTCGTTTATTTTTTATATATTAATATCTTATTAACTCAAGTGTAGTACTTTTAAAAATATCAATATTTAATGATCATTTTATTTGACAAAATTAATTTTAAGCTTCTTATTAATCTGATAATCAATATAAAAAGTTATTCTATCTTGAGAGTAACACACGAGGATCAATTAATAATTTGATTCTTTTGAAAATTATTTCATCAAAATTTGATATATTGAGTTCATATGTTGAAAAAACTATAGGGATTATTCCCAAATGAAGGAATTTTTTTCATAATCTATCCAATTTAGTTCCCATAATTAATTATCTATTTCTTCCTTATTACTTTGTAATTTTATTTCATTCTAAAATTGTTATCCTATTTATAATATAGCTCATAAATTGAACCTATCGCTTTTTTACACTGGTTGTATGCTATCATTTTTGTTGATTATTTTCTTGAGTTGTTTTATTTTATTTGTTGGTAACCACACGCACTTTCCCTTGCTAAAAGATTGAACTCACTCACTACTTACTAGTTGTTAGTTGTAAATAAATATTTGTTTTTTTGAGTCTAATGACAACTCCCATGATGAGGCGACACCTTCAAAACTACATTTCCCCCAACATAATATTCTAGAGGCCACATATAATTACCAATATATAAATGTTTATAATCTCATACTTTATTTATGTATGGATCGCATATACCTTTCTATTAAACTATAAACCAATTTCAACTCGTGAGTTACTAACTATCTGACCTCAGTCCGAAAAAATATAGATCATAAATTTTAGTTTTATAGTGCATTTAATAGAGACATAATATTATTATAGTGATAACTATTATTATAAGAAAATTCGACCAATGGTAGTTTCCTCACCCCTAAACCGCCAAAATCTAGAATTCATTCGTGAAACATATTTTTTAGTGTCTGGATAGTCCCCTCTATCTGATTATCCATATGTATATGAAAAGTAGTGCTAATAAATAACTATGATCCAAAAGAACACCAGTGAACTCTATAAAACCTATAGATAAAATGAGGGTCATTATTAGAGATGGTCTTATTTGGAATCCCATGCAGCCACACTACCTCCATAAAATACTTCCTTAGAAAAAACCTCCCCTGATCATGATTCCTTAATTTCTAAGGAGTGAGATAAATTTATTAATCATTCCATTATCACTCATATTATATCAAAAAATAATAATATTGAGGAAAAATAGTGAATAATTAAATTTATATGTACCTCAACATCCATCGAGGTGCATCATGGGGATGACGCAACCCAGCAAAAATAGGTTCAAATCCTCCACCCTCAAGAAAACTAATCAAAAAAAATAAACTCTAGAACCAGCCTCTATTATATTAAGAATCAATACAAGTGAAGAAATAAAGTTACACAATATGACTTGAATTAAATAATTTCCATTGAAAAATTAATAAATCCTTTACCCTCTGTAACACAAAACATCAAGAGATGATTTATGTAACTAACATCTAGTGTACTATGACACAACCTTGTTTAACATATGAATCATCATAATGAATATAAAATTATATACCCTCCTCCAGAAAATAAAGAACCAAAGTGTTGGATATTCTCACTTTAAAATACTTGAATGCAGAATGGAACTGGTCAATCTACATGAAAAAGTGATTCTCTGAAATAAAAAATGTCATAGAATTTCTCGTATGATGAGTTTGTAACGAACATCCTAAAGTAACTAACAAGACCACAAAAACTATGTACCTTTTTAATATTCTAATGGGAATCTCATGAAACAAACACCTCTATATTCAAAGGATTTATGGATACTCCATGTTGAGAGACAACATACCAACATAAATGGGCCTCACTGGACTATAACTCACACTTAGTTAACCACATGAAGATCTTCTGGAAATGAGGAACTCAAAAAATAGTTTGTAGATGATCTAGGTGACCCTCATCCAACTCAATGAACCCAAGGATTTCATTGTTAATACCACCACAAAATGAACCAAAAACTCATTGAACAAAACATTCATTGTTTCTATAAATAAGACAATATCACCCCCACACCAAAAACATATCAAGATGAACTTATAAAGTTTATATGAAATATGAAAACATGCTTTAATATTTCCTCATCCATCAATCATAAATGATGAAATTAATGCCAAAAATTGATATTTGAGAAGTATTTAGATCCCTTTAATTGATTTAATAAATCATCAATACAGAGAAGAGGGTAGCAACTTTTCTTTTTCTATTGATTTAAATAGTGATAATTGATACGCAATCATAAACTACCAACATTATTTTTTGAAAACAGAATTAGAGAACTCTATGGTGACACATTAAGATGAATGATTCCTAACCATATAGTATAATCAATATGAAATTGAACCACATGTATCTTATAAGTCCCCATTCTATACAGTGACATCAATATAGGTTCTTTATATGGTAAAAAATATATCCCAAACTCAATCCCACTTAAAGGGTGTTTCACCACAAAATATTTGTGAAAGAAATCAGGGTACTATTATAAGTCTCTAGGAAACACTTCTAGATGATCCACTAATGATCTTGAAAACAGACCAACCATTATGGAAGATAAGGACTCAACACGTCCTCCACCCATCTGAGAGTCTAACTAACTAACAAAAAATGGCTGGTTTATATAGGCATGATAGAATATAATACACCTCCTAAATAAATCCAAAATATCTTTCACCAAATATGACCAATCATCATCAAATATAATGACATACGACATTATCCCTAAATATAGTTTTTCTACCCATGAATGGTGAAACCTTATAATCAGCTCACAATCTCTACACGCATCATAGAATCTATATGAACAACCAATCTATAATAAAAATGTAACTGGAAGCCTATACACATTAAGCCATGAATAATAGACTATGTAAAGTATAATGAGAGACTACATAGATCTGTAATCTTACAAGTGATAATTACAAATAGAAAATAGGTTGTTAGTACCTTACACAATATTTGAATTTCCTAGAAATAGAAACTATAAGTCATTCTTCACCCCACAATCTTCTCTAAGACCTCTCTAGACAGGATGGAGACAACATTAAACTATATATAAACCATTAATTATTAGTTTGTAGGGGTTTAAAAATTTCTATCCCTAGTGAAATGGTTTGAAAAAGGATGAATCCCACTCTTTTTTGACTAAAGTCTATTCTTTTAACCTGAAAATTGAGAAATCCTGGTAACAACTCTAATCTATGTAAAATCATGATGACTCCCATAATATGATTACATGGTTTTATCTAACATTCTCTCAATAACCGCTGCCTTAGAAAGAACCTCATGATATGAGTTAAACATAAGCAAGGTGACTTGGCATTATATTTTTGGATGAAAATAGTCATAGAATCTCCTCATCAGAGCCTCCTCATATGATGTTCTAAATCATAACACAAGAGGTTATTATAGTGAATAAAGATATCCAAAACACTAGAAATACCCTGAATATGTGTAAGAATATATTATTGACAAGATATTTTCCAAGTAAATGAAAAAAAAATCATCCCGAAACTAATCTCAAAACTGCTCCCACAAAACATTTGAATCCTCATGATCCATGAGGAATAATAACCACCACTACAAAAATTCCTTAGGAAGTATTATCGCAACCAATAAAACCCAATGATCCCTATGATCATGAGTCAAACAAAAGGTAATTTACCCAGACTCTATTAAATCCTTGGTCTCTTGATTCAAGATTAATCTCTCATATTTATGTAGATTTTGTCACTAAAACTATTGGAGTGTCCTCAATGTAAGATCATGTAACTGAGAAAAGATACATCCAGAATTGAATTTTTGGTTTATAGAATTTTTATGAGGAGTGGAATAAGACAGTTAGTGTTATGGATGTTAGTTCATGGAAAGTTGGAAAGGGGGAAAATCTATGTAGGGATCACAGTTGGCTCAAGGTTAGTAGTAATTGTGTGCCCTAAACATGAACCCTGTAGAATGAGCGAGTGTTGTTAGGGAACCCATTTAGGGTGTCTTAAGAGATAGGGAAGTTTGATATCCCATCAAATAGTGGTGAATTCATGGCCACCACATGGTTAGTCAAGTTTTATGTGTGGAAGGTAAACTGTGAGGCTCATTTTCCACTTAGATAGAGGGAACCACATGTTTGGCACACTGTTTAGAAAATCATGCATCCAAACTACGATCCTAATTAAAATTGGTATTTTTACCATTTACATCCCAATAATATTTATTAATCCCAAAACTTTATCCCCATTTTACCCCTAAAACTAAGGTGATGAACCAGTAGCCTCATCCTCCTCTGCGGGTGTTTCTTCTTTTTTTGATTAGGCATTTGGAGGGATTTTTAGTGTGATTAAAAGATCTGATATGTCATTGACACTATTTCCTTCCATTTTCTAGAATATAATTTTTTGGTTGTTTCCTCTCCTTAATATGCTCTAAATCATTATTCTTACAGGGAGTTATTCATCTTTGTGCTTATGGATGGTAGATTTTTGAAAAAATGGTCATGTTTAGGAAAGTAATCATCTTTGTACATGAGGTAGGTGGTGTACATGATTTTTTCCATAGTCTTGATTTTTAAATATGTGTATTTAGTTGTTCTATGTTTTTAACTTGTTTTGTTCTTATGTATTTGTATAAGGAGAGTAATTAGGTCATTCAAATGTGTTTCAAGACACTTCATAGACCACTTTGGGTCTATTGTTGACTCGATACTAGACCAAAGACTACCAATGGGGTATGTTAAGACCTTAAAAATGATGAAATTAGTTTTCAAAAAGCTAATATAGTTAATTATGATATTAATTGTTAATTATTTATATGATCATGGTTTAAAAAGTGAAAATAAAAATTTCAATGTGCTAGCTTTGAGAAATTCCCAATGGTAATTTGAAATTTATTTAAATTATATTTTTTGGACTTTGATCCAGTTATAATTTTTAATTAAGCAAAATGATGTTTTATATTTGGGTATTATTTTGTTAAGTAGGTGTTGACCTCATAGTGTTTAAATATGGGTTTTTATTTAAATTTTAAATTGTGGTTGAATTGCCTGTGTTTGGTTTATAGTTTTGGAAATGATATGGTGGTTTATTTAAATGAATTAAATAGAATTATTGGCCTTTGGATGTGTTTTTATGTTTAAATAGAAATACAATTATTGAAGGGTATTTTTCTAATTTTTTAATTAATTGAATTTTTTTGTTATCTTCCTCAAAATGTTTAAGTGGTTTTACAAAATGATTTTAAAGGGGTCAGGTCCTTTTGTGATGTATTTGGTTTTATGGGTCTATTGGGTCCATGATAAATTAATAATGATTAATGATATTGAAATTTTATAAACTATTTGATAAAAATAAAATGATTGATCATTAAATGGTTGGGGATGGTCATCCAGGACATGCCAAATCTCAATTTGACTCATGGAGTGATGCATCATGCTTTCCATCCTATTAATAACTGGTTGGGATATTAGACTGATGGTCCACTCCCTAGTTTTGGTAGGCTTGAATGATGCTATAGGTGACCTGATACACTGTATTTTTTTGCAGAAGGGATGACGCTTCTGAACCCAAGGGAATGGACATGGAATTTCATATCATGTTTGGGATGGTTGGACATGGCATTATGAGTCCCAACGGAATTCCTAGAATGATTATACATGTTTTTTTACTAGGGACCTAGTTGTTGGGATGAATGGACATGGTGTTCTGGATCCTAGTTGGATACTTGGATTGGAGTTTCTTTTTTTCCAACCAGTGACCCCATTGATAGATGGTGTGTGTTCCTAGAAAAAACTCCAGGGTATATGATATTAAAGTTATAATAAATTAATTCTCTTTTGAAGTAATATAGTTAAACCCAATGGTTTATTGTTTAGGCTCTCAGAATCGATGGAGCATGTTTCGTGGATAGATATTATAATGAAACTTAAATATTTATGTAGCTAATTAATTAAATGTTTAAATGTAAAACATGTTTCCCTTTCCACATAATTATTTACTTAACATATTATTATCAGCATAAACTATTATATAGACTGCAAACCCTAAGTGGTGGACTACTGATTTGTACTCTCGCCCTTATAAGGCCTCCATGACACTTGGGTACCCAAGTAGATGCTACTTATTTTCATGTATAGGATTGGGATATGAACCTTATTGTTAGATTATTCTTTAGATAGTAGGTTGAAGTATGGGATGTCGGACTGGTTTGGGACTTAAGATTGTGTTTTTGTTGTTTATGGTTTTGGTATTGGAGATTTATTTGTATTAAATCCTAATGTGTTGTGTATTATTTAAGTTTTTATAGCATGTGTGACTTGGTTACTTGTTAGTTATTATAGTATTCTTTCCATTTATCATTTCTTCTATTTATTACATCTTTTGATATTATTTCTGTTATTTTTTTACAATGATAAGAAGTCATATTATCCCTAATGTATCTCTATAAATATGCATTTCATGTATTAAGCCTCTATCATAAGGGGTGGTGTGCCTGATGTCATATGGTGATCCAGCACGAGGCACAAGTTTAGTGTCTACTAGGCCAGGGAATTAAAAAGTTATATCAGTGGTGGTGTCTTTTTTATTAATTTTAGGGTACGATAGATAAGAAACTAGTATCTTGTCGAGGCATGGTAATGAGCTCATACCTAGATGCCTATAGTCCGGCACACGGGGGAAATACCAAGTTTCCATGGGTGATAATTTATGTTCTGTTTCATTCTTTAATAGTTGATTAAGACTCTTGCCTAAATTGGATCACTTCGATGTGATGTTATTGATTTATGAGATTTTATATTTTGGGATTCTATGGAATGATAAGGTGTGTGTGTTCATGAGTCATTCTAGGAACATAGTATTTATAGGTCGTCTTTATGTTTCATGTGATTGATAGTTCGTTGGGATTTAAATACTAGTATTGTGATTTTATGTCTGTGGATTATTCCTACTGATATTTCTTTGAAATGATTGTTAATGAAAATATTTTGAAAAATGAATTTGATTAAAGCTATTAGTTTCGAAATGTTGGGTAATAAAAAGTATTTCCAATATTAATATTTAGGTTTAAAATGGTAAAGTTAAAATTATAATGGGTAATGGGTAAAGATGGTACTTGTAAGTATGCTATAAATGGGTACCCTAGTGTTGTGATTAGAACCTGGGTATGGATGTTTTAGGTTATTAGAGTGACTTATTTTTGAGACCTTGGGTTATTGGATATGAGGCCTTGATGGGTTTTGTTGTGATGGATAGTGGGATGTTTGTTATTGTTCCTTTGGATAGGTTGTAAATTTGAGGTTTTGAAAGGACATCAGTTAATATAGATGTGGTAATCCTTATGGGTTGAGACCTTATGAGAGGTTTTTTGGACCCTAGAGTGGGTGTTTATATCATGTCTTTGATGTGTGTGTGCGAGTATCTCTGGTGTGGGACTCAGAGTAAATGACCACTTGGCGTGTTAGATACAGTGTTTTTCATAATGGGGGATGTATTGTCATCTGTGAGTAATGACTTGTTTTAGGTTTGATGTGTATGGATTAAGTTAATATCCAGTGGAATTTTTTAGACATGGCTCCAATTTTTGATTTGGTGTCTATTGATCTTTGAGTATAATCTATGATAGTGGTCGGTTGGGTTTTTAGTTATTTTAGGTGCATAAATCATAAGTGGAGGTCTTGAGATTTTTTTAGTGATTCGTAGATATTGTCTTCTTATACGGGTTTCTCCTAGATTTCTATGTGAAAAGGATAATGGTTTTGGATATTCGATTTTAGTTTTGGGAATATGTTGTTGGTTATATTAATTGAGTGTAACCTCAAGGGAGGTTAGTCCAGTGTTGCAAGAACCTTGGAATGTGAAACACAAGTGGGTTCTTTCGAAGTGTAATTGATGCACAATGGGTGTCATAACATTATGGTAATGTTAATGTTTATGACTTATTTTTTTCAAGGGGCACATGTGTTCTTTTCAATGGTTATGAGGTCAATTTTATATTTTTAATGATTATTGGGCATATGACCTATATTTTTCTATGATGTTTGATGCAGGGATTGGTGTTGAATTTGGACAAATGAGGTAAGGGAGACCAAAGCATGGATGTAATCTTTGTTATGTACGTGACACTCGGGGTGAGGGAAGTCACAAAATTGAGTTGTTTTGTGCAAAGGGTTGGATTATTAGATAAGAATCATCATGGATACTTTGATTTGGATGAGTCTAATAGACCATGAGGCATGGTTAGTTGTGTATGTCGTCGTTTGGGGCTAACTCTGGTGATGTATGACTTGTGGAGTCTTGAATTTTTTTGAGTGAGTTTTCATAGTAAGTTTCATGAAAATAAGGGTTTTGATGAGGACCTGGTGTTGGACACATGCTAGAGATTAATGATTCCATTTGGGTTTTGTTGTCTTGGGATAAAGCACTTTTTTCCCATGTAAAAAAAGTCAGTAGCCCTGATCACATGGAAGTCCATTTAGATCAGTAGTGGTTGTATCCTCAATCACATCTTGGTGTACTTCAATACTCGATATATTCATGCTCAATATATTGACATCATTCGAGGTACACTGAAGGAGCATTGGATATACACCAACCTATTTCAGGTTTTATTCTGGTGGGTTAAAGGGACTTCTTGAAGGTTTTTCACTTGTAGCAAGTTAAAATGGAAGTTGTGTTGTGGGAGGTGCATCACTTTTCACCTTTAAATGGGATACGTGTGGTGATTTTCACATAAGAAAATTATAATGGTTCCATTCTCAAAAGCTAGGGATAAGAGATTGTTATTGTTTGTTTTATAACTCAAGTGGGTGTGAGATAGCCACACCCACTTTTGGGGTTCTATAGTTATGGTAGAATGATACATGGTGGTTGAAATTTTTAGGCGAGGTAGTGAAAATGACACTGCTACAGTGGGGAGAGAAGTTTCACCCATTGATATGTGAGTTACAAACCAAAGATTGTTTGGGGTGGAATCAAGATTCCATGAGAAACATGTGAATTAAATTATTAGGATCCATGGTAAATGCTAGGTGGCTGTGGATATGGTGTTCGATAAATCCAACTGTTGTATTTTAGATCATCATTATTCTAAATGTGGTTTGAGGTGCACGTATTAGAGGTGCTGGTATTGGAATGAGACACAATGACTATTTATGGGTAATAGAGGTTTGGTTCTAGAACCTCATTGGGAGTTGTAATAGACTCTAGTAGGTGTGTTTAGATGATCATGGAACTTTTTAATGTTTTAAGGAATCTAGGCCATGTAAATTGGTGACATTCCAATAGTGAATGTTGGGAATTTTTGGAAAGAGTGGGCAAGATATGCTTCAACTCGGTTGGGTAGGAGGAGCAGATTTGGTGAGTTTAATCCACCTCTAGTTGATGTTTTTGAATTTAAAGTGTGCTTTTTGAATGAAAGTGAACTTTGAGGAAATCCATGTTGTCTTTATATCGTATATGGATGATAGAGGTGTGTCCCTTCTAGGTGGTTTGGATGGAAAGGTTAGACACCAATGTTGGATGGTGTTCTCATGAATGTTTGGGCACGATGTGTTGGGAAATGTGTAACGTATGCTATGGAATCTGGATTTTGGTGTTTTAGTGGTATTTTAAAAGGTGGAGGTTCAAACCACATGAATTTAGTGGTTATGAACCCAAGAGTATGGTGGGGATAACTATAGTGGGAAAGGTGTTAGTGGATTATGTGACTGGTGTTTTGGGTTGTATAAAATGTTTAGAAGCCATATTGGTGGTTGTTTTGGAAATAGGGATCGACTTTAGTTATAAATGGTTAAATTATTGAGATGTTTTTTTCATTTGGGTTGTGTTATAGATTACCAGATATCGAATGAGTCCAATAAGCCATTGGTTATTGAATGATGTAGGTCGTGGGATGTGGTTGTCTAATAGCATCTTTCTTCAGGTGATTCCTAGTGTACTAAAATACTGGTATGGTTAGTTTTGATGATTTTGGGTTGAGGTTGATACATCCTTTGAGGATAATCAAGTTCACATTTTGAATCAACAGGAACATTCTTTTGGTTTGGACTATTTCCTTGTTTAGATCATTGTGACTGCATGACCTTTTTTAGGTAGAAGATTTGGAGATGAAAGTTGAAAAGTGGGCCCAGTGGTCTAAATATTTGTTTTGGAGGATTGGAGATGCCAGGGAATGCTGATTGAGGAAGAGATTTTTTATGGTGGGGGAGGTTCATATATCCCATACCAAGGATAAGATAATTCATGGATTTAATTATTTGTTTAGGGAAGTTTTCATGGAGTGGGATAGGACTTGGGGTGCTTTGGGGGATCATGGCATAGAAATGTTGAAAAAGAGTCGAATATATGATGGGATCACGGTTGGAATATGGTTAGTAGTGACAATGAATCATAACCCTGAGGCCTATATAAGGGGTTTTGGTGGTTAGGGAAACCAAGTAGGGTGGCCTAAGAGATCATACAACTCGAGCTCCCCTAAGATATTGGTGAATGCATAACCACCACAGTGTTTTTTAAACCATGATCATGGACATATAATTCATGTGTATCTGTTTTCTCCTAGATATAGATAATTGCACAGTTGGTGCATGGTTTGGAAAATGATGAGGCCAAACTATACACCTCATTAAAATTGTGGTTGTTACTATTTCCCACCCAATCTTATTTCATTATCCCCAAATATTCTCCGTCAATAAACCCCTACAACTTGGGTGACAAACCAGCAACTACGTCCTCCTCTATGGGTGTTTCTCATTCATTTCTCAGGTGATCAGAGTGTCTCATAGTGTGAATAAAACTCTAGGTAAGTCTTCGACCCCATTTCCTTCCATTTTATAGAAGATTAATTTTTGGGTTTTTCTTATGTTTTCAAAGATCTAAAACATTATTTTTCTAGGGAGTCCTTTTTATGAGTTTTTGAGGCTAGTATATATTAAATCATGGGTTTCATTTGGGAATGTAATCATCTTCTAGTATGAGGTAGGTTTTCTATAAGATTCTTCCCATAGTCTTTATGGTTACGTATGTATATGTAATTGTTCTATGTTTTGACCTGGTTGTGGTATTATATATTTTTTCTAGGAGATTAATTTGGGAATTAATGTGAGGTGAGATTCCCTTCATGGACCCCGTTGGTTATATCATTGATTTGACACTAGACCTAGGGATATCCATGTGGTATTCCAAACCCTTCAAAATGAGGAAATGAAATTTTAAAATATGAGATGGTAATTATGATAGAAATTGTTAATTCGGTATGTGGGCATGGTTATAATGTGATAATCTAAATGTCTATGCACATGAATTGATAAATTCCTAGTAATATTTTGAAAATTGTTTAAATGATATTTTTTTGGATTTTCAACCAGTTATGGGTTTCAATGAAGTAAAATGATGTTATGAATTTGGATAATGTTTAGTAAGGGGGTGTTGACATAAAGTGAATAAATAGTGGTTATTATTTACATTTGAAAATGTTGTTGAATTATATGTGTGTGGTTTATACTTTTGGAGATTATATGGTGGTTTCTTTTAATGAATTGAAGGGAATGGTTGGACTTTAGACGTGTTTTTATGTTTAAAGAGAAATAAAGTTGATGAATGGTAGTTTTGGAATTTTTTAATGAAGTGAATTGTTTTGAATGGTCTGTACTGTAGTGTATGAATATAATAAAAGGTGTGGTAAGAAAATAATCCTACCAATAGTGTCTTAAATACCCTTGTTTTAGTCATTCTCCCCTATTTATGTCTTAGACTATGTCAAAATAACACTATTTCCCTACCAACCCATGAATCTTTACCAGTGCCTATCTCTAAAATACACCCAATATCTAAAATATTATCTTTTATATCACAATATAATGACCACCACCACCAATAACCTTCCAAGGATGAAAATGAATAGAAGGAGATAACCTCTGAAGCCCACCTCCAATTTTCAACAGGTCAGTGACTAGAACTGAGAGTATATAATCAAAGATGGGATGAATTTCCCTCTATAATTAATCATAATGAATACATGATAATATGAAATAATATAATCAAATAAAAAACATAAATAAATAAGATACCCTAATAAATGAATGCAATTTCATACATAAGCTAGTACAACTAAAAGTAAATACGAAATCGAGCCTATGTAGTGGCCACAAACTCTAGAAACTTCGTGATAACTCTATAATCTAGTAATGCCTAGTTAAATCACTAATCAACTCTTGTGGCTATAAAATAGTTTATATATGTATCCTATGAGTATAAAATGTATACTAAGTAAAACACTCCATAAAATTCTTGTTAATAATATGAATGAAGCATACTAAATCCCAGTAAATTAATAAACAAAACCAACTTATCACCTAAGAAATGAAAACTATTTTGACCATTATAACTATGAATTTCTCTCCAAGTAACGAAAAAAATTATGAAAACACATTTAAAATCATAAACATAAATTAATCTACCCCACATAAACATCCTCACTAGTTATCATGCCCCAAAAACCAACATCTTATACTCATCCCTTTCATGAATCATCCTACCAAATTTTAGAAAAATTTAACAATATCACATCCTTCATCCTATGCATCACGTCATAAACATTATGCATCCCATATACCCAAACAAACCTCATAATCATCATATCCAAGTAGTAAGTACAAGATCTACTATAGACATTGTGTCATGCATTATACCTCAATCTATCACAACTCATACATGTACACCCATGGTAAGCTATGATTTTCATGTTCAGATACAAGAATGTGATATAAACTCAAGACACTACATCCATCACATAAATTAATAGAAATAATCAGAGCCTTCATAGATCAAGTGTGAAAATACCATATACCTTAATTCATGAACCCTTATATATTCCCACAAAATATACTATAATCAGTGGGAGAGTGGAGGAGAGAGAGAAGTAATCCATCTATTTCCTTTTTAAACTTAGATGTCGATGAAAAAATAACCCAAAACTATTGAGTGGAAATTTTCCATTATTACATTGAGAGTGAAGAATACAAAATCAAAAAATATAAAGAATATAAATTTCACAAAACCATATAATAGAAAATTACCTAAACTAATACTCAATTACAACAATATTCTCTCAAGACAACCAACTTCCACTACTATGTCCTAGGAGAATAAAGTTCATAGAATCACACAAGCATGGATTTTTAATTATAATTAATCAGTTAAATTTATAAATTAAAAAATTATTAATACTTAATTATCCCATTAAAATTTTTAGATTAACTATTTCATTTCATTTACAAGACAACATGACTCTATAATTGTTATTCTATTTATAGATTAAACCTCGTCCCCTAAAATAATTTATTTTAACCATTATATAGTTCTAATTAATGTAAAAACCATTTATCATCAATTCCATCTACAATAACATATCCCATGAGGTCATTTATTTATCTATTTATCATTCCATAATGATTAGTTACTATAGGATTCATCCTAAACTCATTAATGTGAAGAAGAAATTGTCTTGCACAGAACCAACTGAAACTAGAAGTTGAGTGTCATAAAAACAAATCCTTGGATGATCCTATCCTTAAATTCAATATTAATTTTGTAATCAAGGTGAAATCCTGACACAAAACTTTTTCTGACTACCATATTGTCATTCTTGACAACATTTCACATAGTAATTTTTATCTCACCATCACAAATATCAACCATCACTAGAACCTTTGTCAAAACAAAACATTATTCATCAATTATCCAACGAATATATGTTATTAATAAATCAAAACATGTCAATAATATCGTAGATCATTCACACATGGAAATTGTTTTTTTCATCACACAAACCAAGGACTGACCAAGGCCTTAATTCTAAGGCATTCAAGCCTTTATCAAGAAATATCAAGCTCTCACATCGCCAAACAATTATATTTAGAAAAAAATTATTTGGTAAAAATATTTAATTATATGATTCATTATAAATCAGTTCCCTTCAGTGAATGATCATAATTACATTGTATAACGACATTTATAAAACCCAATGAAATATGCTTCTATTAAAATATCAAGATTTCAAAAATTTCAAGGATAAAAAATAATAAAATTGCATTCCTCTTTTAATTATCTTTAAATAAATCTGTATTTAAGTTTTTTATCAAATATAAAACATATTAATCCGGCTAAACTATAAAAAAACAATTAAATACATTTCACACTATCTAGAAAAGGCAATGTCAACAAAATGTAAATCACATGTGATAACAAGATGCACTTCCATTTTCATTTCTTTCATTTCAATATTATGAAATAATAATTAAACTACATGTGATAGTATTAATCTATCTTAGAATAATTTTTAGATGATGAAATATTAATTCTGCATGCGATTACTAGATTTTAAAATAGTAATATTAATCTATTTTATAAATGTGGTATTATCATATTCATATTTCCTTAATATTTCCAAATTTTTTCATGTTATGTTGAATTTCACTATATACCCAAAAAAACTAAAGTAGGATAATTACACACATACAATGTAAATAAAAAATGGATAATCAAATCCAAAATGATAATAAATATTCTCACACACAACACCAAAAATAAACGGAGAGAAGATAATAATAAAGACCTAATAATCATAGGAAAAAATTGGCCAATTTGAAAATGGATTTTTGAATTCAATATGAATGTATTTTGACATCTTGAATCAACGGAATAAAAGATAATATTATAAGGGAAAGAAATTTCAATTTTCAAAATACAAATTTCGATTTATATAAATAATTTCAAAAGACTTGGCCTTAGTTTTCTTATTTAGTTTACATTAAAATGGTTTTTTATTTAATTACCACATGTATCCCATTAAAACTTCTTAAATTTTATTAATTAAAACACTAGATTTATTTTCATCATTACAAATATTAATTTCTAGATTTTAGGTATTTAATTTTATTTATTACATTAAATAAGTGTTATAGAAGCAATTTGGAATGAGTTTTTTATACCAAAATTCATTACCTTTACACTAGATAGATTACCTTACACTGCTATACCCTCATGTAGACCGACCTTGATGTGAATTATACCCTTATTCATGATTGGGTTCACCATTACACAACCTTTGGAACCATACAAGTACCCTAATGAGAGCTCAGTCAAGTGGGTTACCTATACGTGAGGTGAGAATTAACCTTACATGATATTTAGAAATCCATAGTTACCTTTACATAGGCTCTTAAAAATCCATCTTATCTTTATATAGCTCAAATCAAAAGCTTTATCGTTATGCAATAAAGGAACTATATTCACGTAAGAGGGGGTTCTGCATAAGGGTAAGAATATAATTAAAAATGACTAACATCCAATTAAATCAATTTATAGTTAATAAAGAATGCGATTTATTATTATTTCTAAAATCTAAAATTTACATCCAAAATTATTTAACAGTGTTTAAATTAAATTCATAAATTTTTAAAATCTGTTAAAAAACTTTTAAAAAATAAAACACTTCTATGATTATGAACACACAAAAATAAAAATGGAAAGGTTTAGGATATCTCTGGTCATTTAAAGTGATATTAATTTAGAAATTTCTAATATAATAAATGAAATTTATTGATATTTTAGGAAGAACGTCAATAATTCATTTTGGACAATTATGAATTCATTGCATGTCAATATGATACACAGTGTGGCATATATACCTGGAAATGTGTTTTTCCATTTTCAAGTGACATTTTTATTCAAAAGACACATCACTTACTCAAAGAAGATAAAAAAAATTCTTTCATTATTATCTCATAAAAATATCGTCTATTAATTCTTTATATATAGTAGTCAACCTCATGTCAATCTAATACAAAATGAATGCCTTCATGACTAAAAGTGTATGTTTTAATTTATAGTGACATTTTAGTTCAAAGAACATTTCACATACTCAAAATCAATAAAATATTATCTAATTTTATTGATAGTTTATAAAAATGACCCATAATTCATTTTTGATATGTATGAAATAATATCACATTAATCCAATACATGATGTGAACAATATGTATGAAAGTGAATGTTTTTAGTTTAAAGTGACATTTTAGTTCAAAATAGGTGTCATGTTCAATTTTAGGATAAATATTTATTTTTAAATTATAATGTATTAGCCTCATGCAATTTAGACACATAATGTGACCAATATGACTAAATGTGCATGTTTACATTTAAAAGTGACATTTTAGTTTAAAACATACAAGAAAAACTAAAAAACTAAGAAATTATACATTTATTGTCCTGATATTTTAGGAAAATGATTGATATATCATTTTTGAGATGAAGAAATTATCCGTACATGGATCTAAAATGTGGTGTGGTTGGTATGTCTAAAACTACATGTTTTCATTTTAAAGTGATATTTTAGTTCAAAACACATGAACATAATAATAAAACACACTTATATTTTCTTATTAATTTATTAAAATGTTCCATAATTTATTTGTGATGTGTATGAATTAATATCACATAAATCCAATACACAGTGTGATCAATATGAGTGTTAGTGCATTTTTTTCGTTGGAAAGGTAAATTTTAGTTCAAAATGATATCACATACTCAAAACTTAGAAAAAACACTCATATATTCTTGTTATCATTGGATAAATATTGGTAATTCATTTGTGACCTAAAGGAACTAATTTCACATTAACCTAGTACATGGTTTATCTAGTATAACCAAGAGTAAATGTTATTTTATTTAAAGTGACATTTTAGTTCAAAACATGTGTTAAATACTCAAAAACTATAAAAAGCACTCGTATTGTCTTGATAATTTTTCTAAAATATCTATAATTCATTTATGACATATAGGAATTAACCTCATGTAACTCCAACACATGTTTTAATTAGTATGAGTAAAAGTTCTTATTTTCATTTAAAAGTGGAATTTTAGTTAAAAATATTCATCACATACTCAAAAATGAATAAATAAACTTAAATATTCGTTATATTTGAGGAAACATATCAATAATTCAATTTTTATGAGTTGGAAAAATATATGTGGGAACCATGATATGTTTCTAGACACTGATCTTGGACTTTTGGTAAGCTCGACTAATGCCACTGAGAAATACGCATAGAGTGCCACACAAAATGTTTATATAAAACCTCTATTAAATTTTATTTGAATTTATTATGAAGAATAAATATTATTATTAGATTTTGGAATAGTAATTATTAATGTTAAGTTAATCACAAAAATTCAATCACTAGATATTCAAGTTTAGAACCTGTGAGTTAAATATTATATAAATATTTATATGTGAGTCTAGTGAATATAATATTGATTTATCTCTTATCTATTATTCACAAGGTTATAAGTAAATATATATTTTTTTATTTGATTAGTCAATAGATTAATATGAATATTTATTTAGTTACATGAATATTAAAAACTAATATTTATCCAGATTTTAAGTAAATATAAAATATATTTAAATATATATTATATTATTCTAGGTTAGATAATTACCGATGAAGATATGATGTCTATGTTTAGGGATCGATGGGTATTATTTACTAATCCATGATTTTAGCACATATCATGAGAATATAATAATAATAATAATAATAATAATATCCTTATTATTTGACATGGGGATTACATAGAAAAAATAATTAGACGAAGGAACCTTGTGTATTTATCAATTATTTGATCATAATTATTTATTCATAGTGAAATCATTTTTAGGTTTAGAGTTTCTATGAACTACATTGAGACTTTAATATTCTTTCAAGACTAAAATAGAAAATACTCCAACCCTCCATTCAGGAACAAGAGATAATAAGATAGATTTCTTATTAATATCAATGGTGAATGATTCATGGTACTTGGTTCCTCTATTATAGGACCTTAAATACCAAGTGTGATGTTCAAATATTCACAGAGAACATGTGAATACCTCTAAAGGGATTTGAGTTTGGATTGTCCCCTATAATGATGAAAACCCAGAGCGATATCTTAATTGACCAATTATAAATAATTATTACATTTGCGGTAATTACCCACATAATATAATTTTAAATTCAATGTGAATGATATTATCGTAAGAAATTTTGGGGTTACCATCATCAATATATTTAGATATTGTGCATTAAAACTTATGAAAAACAAGATTGACCATTAAAAGAATTGCTTCTGGTATGCTCCAAAACCATAATGTGGTTTCAGAGTAGTCACATTGTAATTTATACTTGTCTGTTAATTTTTTAGTGAAAACTAATTTTTTATTGTATTTATTTGTAGTTTTAACTTTTTAATCCAAAATTAAATATAAGATGTTTTTTAAAATTCATATGACCAAGAACATACGAAGAACATATGAAAAAAAATTAAAAAACCCATCTGAAGGTGTGGAATATTCTATATGAATGACACAGATAAAAATGTGTAATAGAAAATAAAACATTCTGTACATTTGGTCAACCACAAAACGTAAGATGATGAAAATCCTGAAATATTGTGTGGGGGTTGGTATAAGAAATCATTAAATGCTTCATATTGACCAACAACCAACACACAACTGGATAGGTAGTACACAATGTGTAATTGGTGTATATGCAATGTGACTTCGCTTTGTTTTAACCCTTCCTAAATAAAAAAATCCTTTTTATCAAAGAATACAGTTTAATTACATACTACATATTGACTTCCAGTCAAGAGACATGGTAACTTGTAAAGATTACATCGTATACCTTAGTGTACATTTCATGTAACAAATGATAACCCATGAATGAAACATGGCGAGTTTCAATACATGTTGTATGGGAGGCCGAAAACATATAATATTGTGTGTAGTTATTTGTATATGTCATGTAACACATTCCAACTCATGCATGGTACACACCATGATAGGCATTTTGTGTGAGTAAAATAGGTATACAATTAAATGTGTGAACAAACTACATACTGTTTTATTGAAAGTACTTACCATGTAATAGTTATTAATTCTCACCAAGTACATTCTATGTAATTTTTATAGGACATGTAGAATTAAATTCCTTCAAAATTATTATTCACACAATTTGAGTAATACACAATGTATATGTTCATCGTCCAAGTTATGTACTTTAGAAGCATCACAAAAGGTACACACTATATATATTCATAGAATATTATATGGTCATAAACACCACATAGAATGCATGGACTAACCCAAAAAAAACAACATGCCATGTTTCTCATAACATGCCACATAGGCATTTACTTCATGTAAAAACATAGTACATGATGAAAATTATACATAATATAAGTCACATGTAGTATTGAGTGACACAACGCACTTTCTAAATATTAAACTATAAAAATACTTTCAATTAGATGTATAGGGGAACAATCCATGTCACCTTTAGTACAGACAATACATATATTAATTTATCGTTTTGAATTTAATTTGACCAGAAGGCTACATGTGGTGTAACCCCATCATTACACTACTTGTACTTAATAATTTTAAATTTAAAATAATTTTATTTAAAAATTATATAGGATGATATTCTCAAAGACTATTTAGACAGATTATTATTATAATGTATTTATTTGTTAATATTAAATTATTAATTTGAATAAAATTTATCTTAATAAATAATGGATTAAAATGAATTATATAATGTTTTAAATTCTTAGTCGTTTCATGTTGTGGATGATCATTAACTTGAATGAAATGTATATGTGTTGAGTTTTATTTAATTTAATTATATATTACCTAGGTTTTATGATAAATTTATTTTTAAATTAAATGTGAATATATTCCTATCATCCCCTAATAATTTATTATGTGTGGGCCTACATGCCTAAGGTTAATTTTATATAACCACAAGCCCCTAATAACCCTAACTTTTGAGTGAGGATGAAATTGACTATGATAGTGTTCATCCCAATTAGATAAGATGATTTAGGACCCAAGATGAGGTGAAACCAACCAAGGGGATACGTAGGTTAATAGTGGAATGATACATATCAAGCTAGACATCTACTAAAGGAGTTAGTTCAGTTAGGTTTTAGGTTGTTTTATTGTTCGCTAGATAAATCAACCAGCAGTTAAAAGCTCATTATCATATAATATATAATTTTTATTTATTTGATTCATGTATATTTATTTATTCATGTGATGAATGAATTATTTGTTTTATTAAACAGGATCACATAAGTAAATAATGTCACAACCGCGCTAGGAATAGATAAAAAATTAAATAATCATTAATTATTTTGTCATACATGTTTAATTAATTAAGAAAAATACAATTAATATTAAAAATCATCTGAATTATAAAATAAATAATATCTACGTATAATTTATTCAAAATACCACAAATATAATATTATTTTTGTTATAACCTTCCATATTTTGAATCAAGATAAATCCATAGTTAATGTGTAAGTAAATCCATAGTTGAGAACACTTTTAATTATTAGGGAGTATTATCAATGATAATGGGATAAAATTTTAAATTAGTATTAATAGAAACAACCATAGTATACTAAACATAATTTTGGAGTAAATAATTGAAGCAATACAGGTTTATAATTCTATGATAAAGAATTCCATTCAATAAATCATAGAACTATGAGTCAATTTGGTTGGAAATATATGCCATTCTAACTAACATTGAGTAATTTTGTAATCCTTAGTCTGGTTTATGGGAAAATAAACATTGGTCCTTATCTCTATAATATCCATGTATAAGATATTCTAAATCCAATATTGAGAAATATTGGGATTTTGATAAAATATTAAGGGAATAATAAAATTAATTTATTATTTGACAATAGGTAATCAAGATAAAGCACTAAAATCCTTATTAACGTATTATATAAAAATGATATGTAACCTTAGGAACACTATGATCATTCACATAAAAAGAACATGTGTAATAGATTCTGATATTATGATTTTTTTTCAAATAAGTTAAATTTATTTTGATATCTTCTGTTACATGAAATACCATGTTTAGCTTGCATTACACACAACACTGAGTTTAGATATCGTTACATGAAATACTAAGTTTAAGAGAAACATGACATAATATTAAAATAATATTATTTAATATAATAATTATCACCTAGACATTGGAATTGTGGGTATGAACAAAATTAACTAAATTACAAAAATATATGGTTTAAAACTATATATTAAATTAATAATTTTGTTACCAATTAATTATAAAATAAAATAAAATCCATATTAAAATAATGAAAATAAATTTTTGAAAAACTATTTTTATACAAAAAAACATGTTTTATGTCAATAAATTAAATTAATATATTATAGGGAATTAGTTTCATCCAATTTATATATTACATTGTCAATAGAAATTCTAAAATTCATCTAATGTGGTTTCTATTCATTGGATCATAATAAATCTAAATTTTTCCTTAAAATAATATTTTTCAAAAAAGAACTTTTAACTTATTTTACCAAAAAAAATTAATTTAATTTTTTTTTACAATTTTACGAAATTAATTTTATAAAATGAAAAAAATCTATATCCTCGTGTGAAAATTTTCTTAGGGTGAATTCATGATAATTTTTGAAGAAGATAAATTTTTTAATAAACAATGAAAATGCTGGTTTTTATTACGAATTTTCATTTCATTTAAAAAATAAAATTTTTCTAAGGTGGTTATAAAAGTAAACATAGTTCAATTATATATTTTTAAATCCAATTTTTGTCATTTTAATCAATTTAATATTAAATTTTCATATAAACACTCTTTAAATAAAGAATATTTATTTATAAAATAATTTTTTCATCGCCTCTCGATTATAATTTTAAATTAACGTTTTCTAGTTATGTGAATGTAATTTAAAAAAAATGGATTTCATATTTTTAATCTTAATAATTAAAATTATAAATTTATTTAAGCTTAATTATTTTCCCCAATGAATAGTATAAATAGTAAATATTAATTATGATGGTTATGGTTAAAATGATTGTACCGGGGGTTAAACTAAAAAAATAAAATGTAAAATAACCTATAAATTTATAAAAAATCTATTTTATAGACATATTTAGACCATATAACCCATGAGGTGAAATAATTAACCATTTTTAATCCTTTTTTCATGTGAAAAATGTGGGTACACTTTGTTCTTTTCAAAAATATGAAGTTTGTCATCTCCCCCACATATAAAAGGCCACCCCTCTCCTCCCCTATCCACAATTCCAAGACGCTTTTTTGAGAAAATATGTAAATAAATTTATTATACAAATCCCTTTGACATCATATAATCTTTCGTGAGAACACAAATCTAATCTAAAAAGGATTCAGGTCAACCCAAAAGAGGTTTTTTAAGAAGGGGTATAGTTTTTAACTATATGTACTTGTTTTTCTTCTTCTTATAATGACTCAAAAAAATTTAAAATTATGATAATTTAATAAAAAATTATATTATATATTCTAATAGTTTATTGATTTAATGTTATAAATAATATAAATATTCACTTCAATCAAATGCGAAAAGAAACCATTGATCATGTGTATGGCAGACTACTGCCTCACAAGACGATGTTATTCTCTTTCCACCACCAACTCTCATGGATAGATAAAATGATGGATTTAATTTTTATATACTATATTTATGATATTATTATACCTATTTAATTATAATAATTCATATAAATTTTTATCTCCCAACCCATTGGAATATAATAACATCACTCATGTGTGTGGGGGACCACAACCTCGCTAATGAATGCGATCTGTTTTTCATTTTGACTTTACATGGATGGAAATAATGATATTTTAAATGAATATATGTGATATTATTTGAATAATTATACCTTTTTAAATATTATTTCATATATACCATCTTACATTCCATTTCATGGGGGATACAATAATGTAGTTTATGTGTATGTAGTATTACCGCATCGCAAAGCGATGTTATTTATGTTTCACTAATGCATTGTATAGAAGGTAATTATGGTAAATTTAAAGAATATAAGTGATATATATGAAAAATAAATGATTCTATTAATTTAACATATAATGTAACTTTCTTTCTTATCATCCTTTGAGAAAATGGAGACAACATTAATGTGTATGTACTACCAAAAGTTTCCATGAACATTGCATTTTATTTTCTATCATTAAATTTAATAGATTACTCTAAATATATATAAACAATATTTATATGATATATTTATAATGGATAAAATAACGGATATAATATAAAAATGATCAAAAATAAAAAATCAAAACATACATGAATAACAAAGAAACTATTTCCCAAAATGTGACATTAACTTGAAATTGTTAATAAATAGTTTCTAAGAGGTAAAAAGTAAATAATATATGTAATTATATATATATATTTATGGTTCTGTAATATATTTATAATAAACTTATATTTACTATATAGAAGTTTCAAACATTTATGAAGTAATTTGAGACTTATGTTAAGGGATTTATGTCACACATTTATTCTCTATGAGACACATGCCATTTTCAAAACCTTTTTCATTTATGTATTTTATATATGTCACGAACCGTCTCCCGGGGCCCATGCCGTGACTACCCCAAGTCTGCCTACAATAGGTCAGAGGCAGGAGATTCGCACCAATGGCGTAATTCGCTAAAACTAGGAAGGAATTTCCTCTATAACATGTAAACACACACAACAAGTTACGAACACGAGTAAACTGTATAACCAAAAAAGAGTGATGAAAATTAAAAGGAGCCAAAATACAAGCCCAATAGTAAAGGTACATGTACAACTGACAACAATACAACTGAAGAAAAATAAAGAAAAGAAGCTACTGAGTCGTCCTCTGGGATTCCTAACTGAAGGGTAGTTACATATAGCCTCCTCAGCACTCCCCGTCCATCCGCCTCCTCCATGTACCAACACACTGTATGGTACACCTCTGGGCAGCGTCCAGTCCTGGTACTCTCAGCCTCAGTTAGTGATAATTGTCATCTGCAACCAATATAACATGGTAAAGGCATAACCCATGTAGGGGTGTGTATAACAATACTCAATTGCAACCCCGAGACCATCAAGGTCTCAAAACATCCAACAAGGATAAACCACAAAGCATGAAATACACAGATAACCTTACATAGGTATATTCCCATACATAAACCTAAGTTTTCAAGTGATCCATCTCAATCATTAGGAAAAAACATAAAAATTGACTCATCTCAAACAATGATTTTATTCTAGGGGTAGTATCAAGTAATATCCCTAGTCATATTGTCAAAACCTTGACTACTGGAGAACTCATCCTCTATCGAGTATAGTGGTCTTACCACGACACCATGCTCACATCCCACTAACCTTCGACTACTAGGGTACTCCTCCTATCGAGTATTGTGGATCTGCCGTGTCACCAAGCACACTCACTACCTTGGCTCTGCCGCATCAAAAAGCATTCTCCCCATCATAGCCTGCTGAGGTACTTCTATTATTGAGTATTTTGGGTCTATAATGATGCCAAGGAACTCCCCACTGGTCTAGTAGAGTCACTCCTAGTCAAAACGGTCAGTAGTCTTTAGGTCTCAGCCAGCTATTAGGTCTCCACACTACGCTCGCTCATCTCAGGGAGGATCCACTCCATGAGCTACTGGTCAATACTACAAATTTCAAGAAGTCCCATGATCAAGTATCTCATATTTCCTCCATATCATAGAGGTCTCAACGCAATAGACGACGCATCAATCAGATGCCCGGTCTGTGAGTTATTAGCTTTTTAGTCCTGGGGGCCTGGTTGGATTCATGCATGATCCAACCTAACCGTATTACAAATATACCCCAAACATCAGTGGGGTATACTCAAAGGGACCATCATGCTCCAAAATTTCCAGCACCACTGACAGTCCGTCAAATGGATGTCTGGTGCCAAAGATATGGCTGAAGGAGCGTAAATGGGTCATAGTGGGCCTGAGTCTGGTCCGACCCAGTCGAACTGACCTGGACCGGCCTGTTGGGTGGGCCAGGTCGTTAGTTTTGGCCCGACTTGGTGGGCCCAACCTAATATGCCGTGAGGGGCTATGAAGAGTCGTGAGGGTGCGGATCGGCCGCGAGTTCGCTGACCGGTCGTGGGTCGGCGTCGACCAGTCGCGGGTAAGCGCACGAGCGGTTCATCTTAGAGGGCGCTGCGTGGGTGGCTAGGCTCGGGGTCTAGGCTTGTTTGGCTTAGAGAGCCGCGGAGGCGCGGCCCGGGGGCTGAGGTGGTGCAGTCAGGGATGGTTCGTCCAGAGGGTGGCACGATCGGGGCTGATTTTTCGGGGAGTTCGGAGCGGCCGGGGTGGCTCGACCGGTGGATGGTGCGGCCAGGGCAGATCAGCCGTGAGGCTGGGATGGATGGGGGTCGGTTTGACAGGGAGGCCGGGGAGGCCAGGGGCCGATTTGGCTTGATCGTCAGGGTGGCCGGGGTCCAGCACCTGCGCGAGGCTGAGTTGGCCAAGACACGACGCGACCATGGTGCGACGCGGCTTGGGATGTAGCATGGCATGGGGCGGGTTCGGCTGGCGGCAGTGCGGGACCAGTTTGGCTGGGTGGCCGGAGCTCCGCAAGGGTGGTGTGGGTTGCGGAGGATGCGGGGGGGGGGGGGGGGGGGGGGGGGTCGTCGTTGCCTTCGTCGCCTTCATCCATTTCTAAGAACACCTCAAAACAAACACAATGGTTACGGAGAGGACAAGTCATGTTAGTTTGGACTGCACTATCTGCAATAGTGTGGTAGCAAGAGGTCCACAAGAATGAATCACATCAAACCCTCCCACAAAGATTCTTCCCAACCCGGAAAAGGAAAAGAAGGGGGTGTACTTTTGAAGTGATAATCATATAGCATTAAACCCCTACATGGTCATTGTTGGTTGATGTAGGTACGATAAGGAAGACATTGATTCGTTGTAAACAAGCACGTCCTATGTCAAAAGAGGTTCTGAGGAAGAAAATCGAAGTCGAGGTCATTCTTCGTAGTCGAAGGCGTTCCTCATCGGCGTTCGTCGCTGGTGGAGCATTCTTCATTGGGAGATTACTCCCAATATCCTCCTCTCCCCAAATTCCACCCAAATAGAAATGGCAGCCCACGATAATAGATTATAATATCAATTAAGTTGTTGTCATAATATTCAAAAAGGTGTAATTTATTATGGGAGAGTTGGCACAATTAAATTGTGAAGCATTGGCACAATTAAATTATGGAGGTGTTGAACTGGCTCCCCCATATTTATTAGGGAGTTGAGGGTTTCTCCCAATTAAAGGAGGGTTTCAAGGGGGTTTAATCCTAGGTGGTCCCCACCACCATAACCTCTCATGGGAGGTTATGGTTTGGGTGGTCCCCACCCCCACAACATCTCAAGGTATGTTAAGGTTTGGTGGTCCCCACTTCCAACATCCACATGGAGGTTTAGTTCTTATGGACCCCACCTCCCAACACCCACATGGGTGTTGCGAATAAAATTAAAAATGTCACACACTTTTATATTTATTTTATTCTCACATGAAAAAACCAAAAACTAACTTTCACCCATGACCAACTGTCATTGAGGTGAGATAATCCTTAAGAGAATATAGGCACTGTGAGTTCAATGGTGCCCTTAGATTTCAATTCCAAGAACCAGTTCAAAATTTAGAAAAATCCACTCTCATGTTTACTAAACGTACCTGGAAAAAAAGTTTTGAAAACCATTCCGGGCACTCTAGGCCTCAGAATCACGTGCCATCAATTTTTTCAGACTCGTAAATTTCCCATTTATTTTATAAAAAAATACACGTAAATTACAGGTCTTTACATTCTCCTCAACTCAGGCTTTATGTCCCTGTAATCCACAACTCAAACTAGGTACATAAGTGGGGATAATAAGCAAGCATCTTATCCTCCTTCTCCCCAGAGCTCTCCTGGAGGTTCCCGTTCTGGAAGTGAACGTGCACCAGAGGTATCAACCATCCGCGAAGGACCCACTCCTATAGATCCTCAATCTCTTTTGGAACTTTCGTAAAATTATCCCCACCTTCGATGTCCATCTCACCATGGTCGATGATGTGAGAAGGGTTGTGCACGTATCACCTCAGCTGGGATACGTGAAAGAAGTCGTGAAACCGATGCAATTGAGGTGGAAGAGCTAAGAGGTATGCCACCTCGCCAACATCAACCAACAACGAAAATGCAGGGGTTTAATGTTGTATGATTATCACATCACAACTACACCCTCATACTTTTTCTTTTGCAGGTTGGGAAGAACCTTTTCGGTATGGTTTGATGTGATTTATTCTTGTAAATCTATTGCTTCCTCTATAAGAAAGAGAGTGTGGTCCAAACTAAATTGGCTCTTACTCTCCATAAACCTTCTGTTATTTTGCAGTGTTCTTCAAAATGGAGGTAGGAGACAAAGGCAATGGTGCCACCACCCACAGCCTCTGTGACCTGTGCCGCCCCCGCAGTGCTACTGCCTCCCGACCAAACTGGTCCCGCACCGTTGTCGGCCGAACCGGTCCCGAGCGATGTCGTGTCCCTACCAACCCGGCCTCGCACAACGCCATCCCCCTGCCACCCCAGCCCACAGGCCAAACCGACCCCCGACCACCCCATCCCTCTGTGCGAACTGGCCCCTGGCCACCCCGACATCCCGCCAAACGTGCCCTCGGCCACCACAACCTCCCGGTCGGGCCGCCTGGGCCTCACCATCCATCGGCTGAGCCGCCCCGGCAGCTCCGACATACCAGACGTACCGACCCGGGCTTGCCACTTGCTGGCCGAACCAGTCTCAATCGCGCCACCCCAGCCCTCGGGTTGAGCTTCCCCGAGCAGTGCCGCCACGATCATCTGAGCCGAACTGGCCCGTACCCCAGGCCGAGCCGCCCACACAGAGCCCTCCGGGCCCAACTTCCCTCGTGAAGACCCATGGTGGGTCAGTGCCCTCATGGCCTGTTCTTACCCTCACGGTTCTCTGCGGCCCCAGACAACCTACTGGGTCGGACTAGTCCCTGGCCCACTATGACCCATTTACACTCTTTCGGCCATATCTTTGGCACCAGACATTCGTTTGACGAACCGTCAGTGATGCTGTAAATTTTGGAGCATGAAGGTCTCTTTGAGTATACCCCATTGTGTTTTGGGGTATATTTGAGATACAGTCAGGTTGGATCGTGCATGAATCCAACCGGGCCACCGGCACAAAAAGGATAATAACTCACAGACCGGGTGACTGATTGACACGTTGTCTGTCTTGTTGAAACCCCTATGACATGGAGGATGATTGAGATTATTCTTTGTGGGACATCATAATAGTTTGAGTATCGAATAGTAGCTCATGGAGCGGATCCTCCTTGAGAAGAGCGAGCATAGTATGGAGACCTAGTAGCTAGATGAGACCTGACGACTGCTGACCGTTTGACACGGAGTGACTTTACTAGCCTAGTGTGGAGTGCCTTGGTGTCATGGAAGAGCCACAATTGGGAGTACCTTGGTGTTGCGGCAGACCCATATTACTCGACACGAGGAGTACCTCAGCAGGCTATGAGGGGGATCCCGCTTGGTGATGTGGCAGACCCACGGTGGGGAGCATGCTTGGTGACACGACAGTTCCATGGTACTCGACAGGACCGGTACCTCAGTAGTCCATGGTTAGTGGGAAGCGTGCTTGGTGTCACAGATGGCCAAATATACTCGATACAGGAGGAGTTCTCCAGCAGCCACGGTTTTAACAATGTGATTGGGGATGTTACTTGATACTACCCCCTAGAATAAAATCCTGGTTTGAGCTAAGTCATTTTTTCTATGTTTTCTTCATGATTGAGATGGATCACTTGATAACATAGGTATATGTATGGTCATACACCTATGTAAGGATATCATTTGATTTCATACATTGTGGTTTATTATTGTTGGATTTTTTTTAGATCTTCAGGGTCTCAGGGTTCCTACTGAGTATTGTTATACTCACCCCTATACGGGCTATGACCGCACCTTGTTATGTTGGTTGCAGACGACGATCAGCGCTGACTGAGGCTGAGAGTACCAGGACTGGACGATGCCTGGAGGTGGACCATATGGTGTGTCGGTACATGGAGGAGACAGGTATATGAGGAGTGCTGAGGAGGTTATCTGTACATATCATTTAGGTATGAATCCAAGAGGATGACCCAGTATCTTCTTTTTGTTCCTTTTCTTCAATTGTATTGTTTTCAATTGTACTTGTACCTTTACTGTTCAGCTTGTGTTATAGCCCCCTTTACATTTAAACACTCTTTTTGGTTATATAGTTTACTCATTATCGTATCTTTCTGTGCGTGTTTACTGGTTATAAAGGCAATTCATTCCCATTTTTAGAGAATTAGGCCTTTGGTGCTAGTCGTCAGCCCTTGGCCTACAGAAGCAAGGCTTGGGGTAGTCATGACACGGGCCCCGGGGGACAGGTCGTGACAATATACTTCCCATGATTGTAATTTATGATGATTCTAATGAAAATTATTTAGATTTAAATATAAATTTTAATATTACTACTTCATTGGATTTACAATCCAAAACTTATCAAAATTGTTTTGGATATCTATTGAAATTTTCCTTCTTTAAGAAATATGTTTTGTTATGCACCTATATTTTATTATGAGGTATTTATAATACTAATTTGTCAAGTTAAATTATGAATCAAATAATATTAATGAGGTTTAATTTTTATTTTTTTGTTATTCTTTATTGGGTATTATGATTGAAAAGTTACCAAAGTGGAAATGGTTTGATGTTACAATATCATTGTTTATCAGGATTGTTTATGATTACAATTTTAATGATAAAATATTATAACATATTTCTAAATAAATTAAAAAAATTTCTTATAATCATGTTATTTATTTAGAATAAATGTTTTACCTTTATTTTCCTCTATTTATTTACTAAAGATTCAAAATTAATGTTTTTAAAGAAAACTTATTTTATCTTCCTCTTCAATTGAAAATCGTTTTTCTTATATATCCTTATTTTCTAAAAAATTTCAAAACTAAATTTACATTATATAAAGGATTTATTAAATAATGTTGTATGCGTGTTTTTTTAATTTCTCTAAAATTAATATTAATGTCATTTTCAAACAGAATTCCAATTTGGATTTTACAATAAAATATGAACTAAATTTTTTTTAACATGCACAACATGAATACAATTTCATTATTTGATGACTGCCCAATTATTTAAATATTACAGTATAGTTATTGAAGTTTATTTTCAATGAAAAGTATTTAAAAAATAATTTATGTTTCAGATAGTGTATTTCATAGTGAAAATTTCATTTTCCTCATGAAATGATTCAAATTACATTTGAATATTCATTTATAAATACCAATTTTTATTTTAAAAAAATGATTTTGAAAATGTTTTATGTTTTATAATGTATTTTTCAAAGTGAAATGGTTATTTTTCAAAAGAAAATTTTTTATTTTATCTTTAAATATTCCTTTATAAATCACTACGTTTATTTTCAAAGAAAATGATTTTGCAAATATTTTTTTTATTAAAATAGCATTTATAAAGTGGAAATAAAATTTTCATCAAGAAAAGTTCCAAGTGATTGTAATTTCAAATAATTTTTCTATTTGAGATTGTATCGTTTTAGGTTACTTATTCTTTACTATGGTATGATTTGAGGATACCATTATCATCCTTTCCCTGAATGGTTTTTTCTTATTATGACATGATTTTTATATAACCAATATATTTTCCATAGGTAATGTTATGTTTAATTGTTGAAATGATTAGGAAACCCATTTATTTTCCCAAGTTTATGCTATAATAAAGTAATTTATGATACCCATTTCATTTCATAGGTTTTGATATGATAAATGTTTTTATTATATTGTGGAACAACAATGTATGAAGTATGATATGGGTGGGACCTATATACCCCTCCAATGGATTAGGTAAGGATTAATATTATATAAGATCAAAGTTTACATGATAGGTTATCATATACCCAAAAGAGGGTACATGAGTTGTTAGCGTAAGCCTAAAAGAGGGTACATGGGAGGTTTCCCCTAATACCAATGTTGGTACATGAGTGTTTATTCTATGCCTAACATGTTATAAATATCACTGTGTACATCCTTGATGTAATATTTTCTATGCTTATGTGTACTATGAAAATCAATATATTATTCCAATTTTATTATATCATGGATCCTATTCTTTGATTCTATTATGATTCATGACTTATGAACAACTAGGATTTATTCCATGACTCAAATTTGTGATCTATGATATTAGAGGTTTGATTTTAAAATATTATTCTCATATTATAATTCTCTTATGTTCATTATATGTTAACATCTACCTTGTCTACCCTTACTAAGAATCTAATCTCACTATTTCTTATGTTTATTTTACATAGGGTATGATGAAAGGTATTATGTATGATATTTCTAAGAAGGGTTCTAGTTACGAGTAACTTAGTGGGAGATGACTTATCTCACTTATAGACCATTTGTTTACATATCCAATTCTCTAAAGGCACTAAGCCTAAATGATTCTGGAATATATCCTTATGATATATACTGAATATTAATATATTAATATGTAAAATTTATGTTTGAAAAGTATTGATCATTACTTCATATCTCAATTAGAAAAAATTCATAGAGTGGTACAGTTAATTGTATACTAAAATACTATAATAAGATTTGTATTATTTGTCAAATGACATATTTATGTTCATCCAACCCAGAAAGTGAGTGAAGGGGAAAATGATTACTATAAGAGATACACGGAGGACGATTCAAATATATATATTTAATCATTTCATTTGAAATTTTAAGAGAGTGTAATATGAAAAATAATTACATGGATATATACACCATGATAACACATTCCATAGAACATGAAAAGTAGAAATAGAGGCTAAATAAAATTTAAATTGTTGTAACAATATACAAGTGTAAACAGGAAGATAAGTGCCTGTATGTTGATCCTTTAATCAAGATGTCAAAGTATATTGATCAGTTAGAAAATTTGGCATTCGATATAAAATAAATATTATTCATTAATGTTTTACAATCATCCTTACATCCTAGATTCTCTTTCTTCCATAAGAATTACATGATGGAATGTATAGAAAATCCACTTTGGAATCATTTGACTATGATTCGCCAAGTTTATAAGGATTGATGGGGGGATGGTTCCTCACCCATTATGGTTAATATAGTCAGGAAAAATAATAAAAATATTATTATGAGTTTAATATCAATCTAGATTTTACAATATAAATTAAAGAAACAAATGATTTAGAGGAATAGAAAAGAACTAGAGTATATGTTATTTATATATGATAAGAAAGGTAACTCAAATAAATGAAAAAATGAGTTGTAGAAGAAGAAATAGTAAGCCTAAATTTTAAGTGTATTTATCATTACATGAAATATTTTTGTTTTAATTATTTGATATTAAATATAATATGTAATTCACATATATTAATTTAAATATAGGAACCTAAGAAGTCAAAAAATTACATTAAGTAAGGTGGTCATTTATAAATAGATAAAAAGTATTATTCCTAAGTCAACTAGAAAAAGATTACAAATTCTCATTTCTATGTGTATTAATTAATTAAAAACTATTTTTTAGTATTGAGTGATACAAAAACATTTACCTAGGCATCCAGTTATAGACACAACCAGAAATTATTTAATATATGAATTTAATTTTATTATGGTATATCATACTTAATTAATAGTTTAATGATTATTGAATCATAGATATCTAATATTAGTGTTAATGATGAATATAAAATATAAATATCATGTAATAATCAATTGTGGAAATGAAATTCATTTTATAGTAACACTAAAAGTAATCTAATACTATATAAACAAAAGACTGTGTTAAATATTTGGATATAAGACATATAGGTATTTTAATTACATATTAATTATTAAGATAAATTATCTTTTAGGTAACAAACGTCAAAAAAATGATTATAGAGTTCTTTTAAAAATACATATGTGAACTATTATAAGGATAAACTTGAGGCATGTTTATATAGTCTATGATATTTTTTTAAGTGATTTAAGAATATAAAGTGGATTTACTAAATATATTTAGAAAATGATATAATATCATTTGAGTAGGCTAGTATGAAAATATAATTACCAATTATTCGACAATAATATAAAACCAATTGGATTTACTCCTAAACTCAAATTTTATTATACACATAAAATAGTTGATGGTAGTAAATAGTGGATTTATATAGAGTCAAATATGTATTGTAAGTATTAAATAATTCCTTACAATTCATTTTATTCAAATAGTGGAAAAAATAACATATTCCATCAATATTTAAAAATATATATCATATAATTTTTAAAATTATGTAAATACATTACATCATAGATTTTTGTGTTTGATGAGAAATGTTTTCTAATGATCATATTTGAAAACAAACATACGTTAAAGAAAACCCTAAGAAAAACATAATTAATTATACTAAAGTTAATATGCATTTTACTATCTATAAGACATAAATTTATTAGTCACATGATAGAATATGTTTCTCAAATAGGTATGCACTTCCCTTATGAGATAGTGGGAACAATTTTCAACTTAATAATGTAAAGGATTTGGATGCACATGTGTTTTCATAGGAACTGTAAAATCCCCAAGGCTAAGTCTGGGGGGTATTTTTTCTAGATAAACCTTCTATGTGGTAAATTTAAATGTAAATAATTGGTTTTATATTCAATGACTTAGGTGATAAATTATTCATTAAGATTAGTGAATCCTATGAGGAATAAATAAAATAAAAATAGATATGATGATAATGTTTATATGAAATCAGAGATAGATTCTATATAGTAAATTCTAGTTTCATTTTCTATGGTTTCACTTTTTGATGTCAACCTGTTCATGGTAATTCAATAAGAGACTATTCATAGTTGGTAAACTTTGTACCAATAAGTTATAATTGGTTATTAAAGTTTTATAGTGTTTTCTAAACATAATATACGATGAAATAATTTTCACCAATATTTATACCATATATATTAGAATTATATTTTTCATAAAAAATTTATACGATCATTATATTGAGAAATTAGATTCCAATACCACCATTATTTACATGACCAAAATGGATAGTGATAGTAGGAATTCAATTAAGCTATGTGAGTCATGGAGATCTCTATAAGGATTATCACAATAATATTGATCAAAGAATATTTATTTGATGAATCCATAAGAGACAATAATTTTATTATAAATGAAAGTAATCCATATTTTTAAGAGAGATTAGTATGAGTGTTATAGTTTTTCAAGTCAAATATATTGACAACATATAGAAACAAATTTTAAAGTCTTATAGTCAGTTAATATAAGATAAAATTTATTTCTCAAATAATGAATTAGAGTAAAGAACTAGGTTCTAGGGAATAAGACATTATGAAATATATTTATTGGGATTAATATATTATGTTATTTTTTATAATTTGATATGTAATTAAAAAATAAAATATTGAGAAGTTAAAGTATAAATTGTTTCTTATGTCACATATGTAGAATTACTCCAAAATGATGTGTTAAGAAAAAAACGATATTTTTTTCATATAATTCCATAATGATAAATTATTTAGATCTACAAAATCATACATGATATTTATTGTATTTTTATGTTACATAATTTTAATTCATAAATGATAGAGTCAAATAGTACTAGGAAAATTGCACATGGCTGTAGCAAGAACTGTCCGACAATACTAGAGAAAGTATTATTGACAAGTAGATAGAAGTTTAAGAAATGAGAATACAAGTTTTCAAGGAGACAAAAAATTATTTTTAATTTACATAAATTATATATAGTATCACATATAGGCTTAATTAAATATTTAATATAATCTTATTAAAGCTGGTGGTATGCATATTAATATAGACTAAATTCGTTGTAATTCTTGATGCAACATAAGAATCCGTTTTGTAATGGTTTTTCCTATATGTTTGTAATTGAACTATGATAATAAATTATTATCATATTAAAAATATGTTGAATTTTTTTTTTGACTCTGGTATTATAAAAGATGTTTGTATAATGATAGAGGACCAAAAAGTAAGTACTCTGTTATATAACCTCTTTAAGATTTTTATTGAAAGGGTGAAGTCATATTAAATAGAGTAGCCATATGATATTGTGTGAGACCCAATAAGTATATCCATGTCTCAATAGAGGAATGATTATCATTTGAAATATACCACATTATTAGTAAGTAGTTTCCTCTAGTGAAAGTGGGTGACTATTAAAGTTGGTTCCCTAGAACCAACTAATTTTCTGATTTTAATTATCGAAACATTTTATTACCATAATATTCAATCAAATAACTTATCACATGAAGTTTATTTATTTTGTTTAACACTAATGTGATATTTTACGTAGATTATTTACTTCATCATAAATTAAAAGGAATCCCCCACTATGATGATAACCTAAAGATTCTATGAAATATATCATAAAGATATGCCATATGGTCTAGATGGCATTAGTATAATAGGTTGCAAATTATGTTTTACTATCAGGTTTTGGAGGATCATAATCCAATGAGTTTTCTCCTCATGAATTTCAAACATGGTAATCTCTAATAAGGGAGGTTATGAGTATATACTAAACAATAAGAATTATATATGTTATACATGTCACTGGATAATCAAATTTTTTAGATGTCTGTATTGGTGCTTAGATGTGGGATTATTATTAATATATATCACGAATAAACTAATTTGATGTTTGGATGAAAGTTGTGATGATATATTCTTACAGTGATATAACATATGTTGGGTGCATCAGATGTGATAAACCATTAATTGAATAAATCAAGAAAGGATTGGCCCCCTATAAGTTGATTAAAGAAAATATCATTGGAACTTTTATTGAAATGGAACTATCTAATTGAATCCTTTGACATGGTAGTTCATCAGGGATTTCATTTCATAGAGTCAAAGAAATATAAATTAATAATATATTTTGATGAAATAACAATGGAAAATTCTTAGTGAAATATATTGACAAAGACATTATATTACTTAGAAGTGTTTCTGAAAGGTGTTGTCATTATGACCATATATTCTTTCTCTATGGGTTACTTAATGTGTTTCTAGAAAGTGATATTCATTTAGACAATTTCACATAATTCCAATGAGAATGAGGCCATGAGGGTCACACACTTAGTGTATCTACGATCTTAGTTAAATTCAATGCATATTTAATATTTATAGTAAATAGTATTCTAATGTTGTAGAATAATTATTTTCCAAGTAATTTGGATCACATAAATGCAATGATCAGATTTATAAGTTTAAAATATGGCTATTAAATATTAAATAAATATTTATACACAATCCCAATGAACATAATATATATTTACTACTTTTTTATTATACAAAAGGCAATAAATTAATAAATATATTTTCACAAGTTTTGTTAATAAATTAATATTAAAATTTTTTTAATTAAATTACTATTAAAAATAAATATTTATTTTCATTTTTAGTAAATATAATAATTTTTTAGTTATAAAATAAATTATTATTATTATTATTTTATTATTCAAGGTTTGATAAATGTCGTTGAGGATTTATGAGATCAGTTAAGTGATTGATGAAAACTATTTATTAATACATGATTTTAACACATTTTATGGGAATTTAATAATAATTAAAAATTTATTATTTGTCTTGGGGTTTACATAGAAAATGCAATTAAATAAATAGACCATTCATAATTATTAATTTTTTAACAAAAAGTATTTAAGCTCAACTATATCATTTTTTATTTAGAGTTGTTTTGATCAAGGGTAAGACTCTAATATTATATCAAGACTAAGAATAAAAATCATAATCCCTCCCTCTTATTAATAGGATAGAATAAGAGATATTTCTTATTTTCTTTAATGGGAATTAACATAAGGTACTTGGTTCTTCCATGCTAGCATCCAGAATACCCAGAGAAACATATAGATATTCACAAAGCATATATAGACACTACTATAGAAATTATTGTTTGTATAATTCACCATAATTAAGATATTGAAAGAGTGACAACTGAATTGATGAATAAATAATAATTGTCACATTTGAGGTAATTCACGTTTTAATTTAATTATAATTTTAATACAAAAGATCCTCTCATAGGCAATTTTGATATTTATATCATCAATTTCATCAAATATTATCCATTGTAATAGATAAAAACATGTTTTATTTAGACCAAACACTTCTTCTATGTCCTATAATTATTTGATGTCATGTATTTTATTTATTTTTTAATTTTCTATAAATTTAAGGGTTTTAATAAAGAGAGGTAGAATTGATGTTATACGTTTTTTCATGGTTCTTGGAATACTCCAAAAGTTTCTCTAAAACTATAATTGGCTAAGATGTTTTTGAGTTCATTCTATGAGATATAATACAATATAGTACAAAACCCAAAAATTATTGATTGAAGGATTAATGAACCATACCGAGAGATTATTTATTTTTGGTGTTACTATTTTGTTTGTTTTTTACATTCATTTATGATAGTGGTTGATGCTAGATTATTGTTTTTGTGCTATTTTATTAATTTGAAATAATAATACTCCATTGATTATTTTATGGAAAATATTTAGTATTTATTTTTATTATTCTTTATTATTTAATTTAATTAAATATATTATTATATTTAATTTTATGATTTTAACACATTAATAAATGATGAACAATTAAAAATATTTTTTTAGGCACATAAATGGGAGAAACATCAATTTAATATAATGATTAAGTAATTAGTTTTTTCTAAATTCACATTTTAAGAAATTTAAATAACAGTATCATATTAAAATTCATTAGTTTAATTCATTTTTCATTAGACTAGTTCAAGAACATAAATTTTATATAATTTTTGATGTTTTAACATCAGTTATGTGGTGATTTATTTGTAATAATAAAATAAATATATTTTTATCATATTTTATACAAAAATATATAAAAAATATTTACATTTTAGTTATTACTAAAATTATTTTTTTTATATTTTCCTTCATTACTTTTTTAAAAAATACAACTTGAAAAATGATCATTCCTATCATTTATTTAAAAAATTGATGTAAAAAACAAAAACATTTTTTTATAAATTTATATATCATTTAAAAAAAGATCTAATTAATTACCATTCAAATGTGATATTTAAATTACTAATATAAAAAATTATGCTTCATATTGTTTTTTTAAATTACCAACATGAAACATCAATTTTCGCATATGTTTTTAAAAAATAAACATCAAAAGTATATTTATAATCATTAAAATAACAAAATATCATACAACCCTACATTGTTATTTTTTAATGTTAATGATAGTAATAATAATTTTATATGATAAAATAATTATTTTACAATTATTGAACTATAAAAAATAGTGATAAGAATCAACAATTATTTGTTACAATGTTTAAAAAATGTAGATGTAAATAACATGAGTCATTCCAAGTATTTTAACTCTATTAATTTATATTCGATAAATAATAATGTTGAAATACATTAATTCTTCATTTTAGTAATCATTTCAACCATTTATGTATACGAAACTACCCTATACATCAATATAAAAGATATTCAATCACAATTTTAAATCAATGAATGAATAATGGAGGCAGAATAAAAAATCCGGGAGAAAATCTCAAGGATATAATAGATTTTATGATTTAATGTGAAACATAATTTTGATTTTGATATGGAATGAAAGGTATGTTGTTGGTTATAATTATATGATAGAATAAAAATCCTATGATCACAATATAAATAAATTAAATTTATGAGTGGGATGGGACAATTTTTTAGTCTATAAAGTTAAATTTAATTAGAGCGATGTGAAAAAATGGATGCTCCATGGTTTGTATTTATCTTTATCATCATTTATATAATACCTCAGAAATTTTATTAATAACCAAGTAAATTTTTTTAAAAAAATATGTACTTAATATGAAAGGTACAAATTTACTATTACCACTATAAATAATAAGGGAAAATAGAAATTAAATAAATAATTTATGTACAAAATAGATGTCTTATATCTCATATTATTCAATTAAGATCACAAATTAAATAATAATAGAAGAAAAAAAGAATAATAGTTTTCATTAAATTGATATATTAAAATAATTTAAAATGAGAAGAATTATATAAGGGATTTGTTTGAATAAACATGAAGAAAGAAAATGTGGACATGACATGACCATTGGGAATTATTACAATTGGAAATTATTATCCTTATGAAATATAAATATTGGTAAAATATCCACTACGAATTGACTATTAAAATAAGTGTATATCAATGGAAATTAAAAGTGCTAATTGATATAGATGGTAGAAATGGCGGCTTAAACTAGTATGAACTATTAAAGTGGCTTGTTATACAATATTATATGTGTTTTAATAAATAAAAGTACCCCATAATTTCATATTTATTTCATTATTATTTATCACAATATTGTTAAATATATTATTTATTACCTCTAATATAATATTTTGAAAAAATGACGCTGAATTAATTATCCATTCATTGAATTGATGATGTTTCATTTATTGTTTATTATTTATCATTTTTTAATTTCTCTTTACTTAATATTTGTATTCATTGATTCTTGGTTATATTATGTCTTTCCCAAATTTAAATTTTCTTAAGTATATATGTCATATCTTCTAGAATGAATTAAAAATTACTAAAATACTTGTAATTAATGAAAAATATTATTAGAAAAAAATTTGTGACTCAATAAGAGTCAACAAGATAAAAATTAGGTTCTCACATTGATCCTGAAAATTGTAAAAATATCTTTCTATTATTTTAATTGTATTATTTTTATTACATTAATTTAAATTAGTGTTACTGATTTATAAATATTCACAAATCCTAATAAATTGGGTTTTACCTAATTTACCCCTGTCTCAGGGTGGCTGCATGATCCCCAGTTAATTTAAATTAGAATAAAATGGTGGGTTTGATTTATTGGATGTAAATTTTGATCCCTAAATGTGTTGTCACTGATTTCTAGGAAGTGATGATTTTTAGAAGTTGATGAAATTATATGTTCACAATATAAGGAAGTTAAGATTGAGCTGAAAGAAATGGATGTTTTCTCTAGTTTTGGTAACAAGGAGGTTTCAGACAAGGGATTGAAAATTTTGAAAAATAAATAATCTTAGAAGCATTATATTTTAATCTCCCAAATTTTTTGAAAGTATAATAAATCACTACCAACATTAAAGTGAGTGGTATGATTATTGAAAAATATATTATAATATATCCTTATAAAGAAGAATCTCACACATGGTATGGTGATTAAAAATCTATGGAAATTATTAATGATTTTTACTCAAAAAATAAAGATCATCAGAAAGAAGTAACTGTTAGGTTTTTCAGATATATGTTTTAACTTATCAAATAATTTCTTTAATAAAAATTATATGTTGAGGAGAAAGGTGATTCAATGAAGGAATCATTGGTTAAGTATGTAAGTGAGTGTAAAAAACTCAATAAAATTGATGAAGGTAAGGTAGAAAAGGTATAAAACTCTCAACACATTCTAAACCTTATAGAATAAGAATTATATATAAGTTTTTATGATAATGTTATTATAAAATAATTTTCTAAAAAAAGATTCCATACACAGAAAAATACTGAAGATTTCAAGAACTCTCAATTTTAATTACAAGCAAGATGGATAAAAGAGGTGGAAAAATAAACATTGGAAGAGTGTGAGGTGCATGATGAAATTTTTTGAATGGAAAAAGAGATTAATATGAATAAAAGATAATATTACTTGAAAACTAGATGAATAATTGAATTTTAAAGTGTATTTAGTTGAATATAAGAAAGAAAAACTGAGAATCCACTCAATTTGAATCTTCACTTAAAGTTGAAAAGTGAAATGTACTGAATATTTAAATAAGAAAATTATTATTCATGATAGTGGTAGGAATAATATAATATCATTAAAATATTAATCTTCTAATAAGTTGAAGGTAAAGGTAACCCCATGTTCTGATGAATCGATATGCACTAATTCCACTATTTTGAATAATACAGGTCATAGTTCTAGTAAAATATGGGTGAATAAATTTGAAGATAAACCCACGAATTCCATAAATGTTGGGGAATGAAGTTTAATAAAAATTTCCCATCTATAGTTTTAAAATAACGAAGTTAACTCTCAAGAATTTGATGATATATCCAATATCTAGACTAATTTATAGAAGAAGAGAAGAATTTTTTTTATTGGTGTTTTGAAATATTTGGACATAGGCTATTGGATTTTTGGAATAACATGTCAAATGATGCTAAATCTAGAAGGAATATATATAGGGGGAGTGAGAGGAATGAATAGAATAATATAGATAAGATCAATATGTGTACTTAAAGGAAAGAAAAACTTTTAGCATCCGTTAGATATAAATATCTGGAAAAGATATATGGAAATTATAAAACCTTTGTCATCATGATTGTGAGTGTGGGTTTATAACAAAAAAGAACAACTTAGTTATATCCAATGGAATAAGGTCACAAAATCTTAATAAACTGAATGGAAGATAGATGAAAATCGCTCCTTAGGGTGCAATGAAAAGGATGTTTTAACGATAATTACACTCGAGATGAATGAAAAGGAAGTAGTCAAAATGATGTGGATATGAGTCTACTATAGAATGAAGGATTATTTATGGAAAGATTTAACTGGGACTTGTACATTCAAGTTAAAGGAAACAATATTGATAAAATAAAAACAACCCAATGAAAAGGTAAGGGGTTCCAAATGATGAATAGATATTCTAAAGAAAATGTTGAGAATCATTAGAAGTTACCACATAAGGGTAACTTAACAAAACAAAATAATATGTGTGGAAGGAGTAACATAGATGAAAACACTTATGAAAAATGAAATAAAATATCAATAGGGTAGGATAATTTGGTAATTTAAATTAATCAACCATATAAAGTAACCAAAACTATAAATTTTGTAATGAAACATTGGTATAAGAAGAAATATAAACATATTTTGATGGATTTCATGATTTTATGACAAGAATAATTGAAATATATATGGAAGAGATAAGAAGAATAAAATAATAATTGAAGAACCTTGTTAGTATAAGTAAAGAATAAATAATCACACAAAGAAAAAAAATAAAAGCATTGAAAAGTGGTCCATGTAGTCCCTGGAAATTGGTATATGGAAAAATAAGGGTGGAATTTTAATGAAAAATGGAGATATCTATTTAAGAAAACATTATGATCCTAATTTATTTAACTAGTAAGAAAATAAAATTACACCTTATTATATTATCATTAATGGAAATCTTACATTTAGAAGGTAATTGAAGGTGATGCAATCTAGGGGAGTTCCCCCATTAAAAGGGAGTTGTTAATTCCATTAGCCAAATGAATTTGAATTAAAGTGACATATTTTAGACATCAAAAGTCTATAAAAAAATTATGTTTCATAAAGTGTACATTTAGGTACCTAGAGAGAAGAATATTTGATGATATCGATGAAGTTATCTATATTGAATATCTAAAAAAAATAAGGAATATGTCATCTAAAAGATTATTCATATCTTTTGATACTCTCTATAAATATATGTGAAATTAAAAAGGGGGGATATTTTTAATTTTTGATGAAAATTTTAAAAAACATTATAGTTGGAAAGATAATTTCTATTTTATATTTGAATGTATTGATAAGTTTATAGAAATATATGTAGGAAAATATGTTGAATGAAAATCTGATGAACATTCCCTTAAAAGAAGATTTTATAAATTATTAAACTACTTCGTAAATTTTATGGAAAAATTCTATGTACAAGTTAGTAACTCTTATTTTTTATACCAAGAGTGGATCATGTAAACATATAGTTGGTTGATTTTTTTGATTATTTATTTAAGAAAAGATATTTTATCCTTCTATCTATAAATTAAAATCATTTATTAATTTCAACTAAATAAAAATGTTGTGAAGTAAAGTGTTTAAAAATTTCCTACCTCACCCCATGATGTAAATTATGAGGATTAAAATTTATATCATCAAGTGGTGTTTAAAATAAATGAAGAACATTACATATTGAAGAAAATTTGAATTTATTTTCAATAAGGGGTAGATAAACTCAATGAATTTTAGTAGAATTTTGTAATTGAAACAAACCCAATGGTATAATTTTAAGAACCCATTAGATCATGATGATAAATTATTTATTATTTATCAATAAATTGTTGAAAAATTAAATGATTAATTTTTAGTAAAATTATGTTTCTTTTAGGTTTTGGATATAATATCAGTTGAAGTATATACTGTTGGTGGAGGAAAATAATTGGAAGAAGTAACACTACTATATAAAATAAATTTGATGTAACTGTTAAAAATGGTTGAATAAGTAAGCTATAAAATAATTCTTTCTATAAGACTTTATAAAAATATGATGATTGGTTGATTTTAAATTCATTATATTTATAAAAAGTAATAAAAATTCCAAATGTACTATCTATTCCATTTTTAGTTTTTATGATAACTTCTAAAAATTAATGATTTATAATATATTTCATTTCAAGTTAATAAATAAGATACCTAGATGTTCATGGTCAAGATGTAGTTTATTGGAAAGATAAAAGTAAGTTAACTCGAAGGATAGAATTAATTTGATAGAAATAAGAAAAGTAATATTACCTAGATGATGATAAAGTAAGTAATACACATTTCATGAGTTATGTTAATGGAAGAATCTGGTAAAAAAAAGATGGTAAAAGGATTTAATTATTCAATGAAAAAACCCACAATATTGATGAAATTATTGAAAGGATTATGATGTTATGTGTAGTGTATATTTGAAGCACCAAAATAGTATTCTCTAAAAATTAAAGGATGAGTGGTTCGATAATTAAAAATGTCATAGGAGGGATAATAAGAGTCACTATAAGCTATTTCATAGAGCTAAGATAAGTTCTTAAAATACATATATTGGTGATTATATTAGTGGATAAAGAATCTATAAAATGGTATATTAACTACTTGGAGAATTATCCATAAGTTAGATATAGTGAATAATTTAATGGAATGAGATATCATAAGGTAATCGATTTGTTCGATTTAATTAATAAAATTTTATTGATTTGATCGTAAGTAAATTATCGAAACATATGGATAATGTAATATTTAGAGAGATGATGGATGAGTCAACTGAAAAAAATATTGGTTGTGCATATAAATACGATTGAAGCACTTATAGCTAATGTAGGTGAAAGGGATTTGGTATAAGTCCTAAAATCAAAGCCTCTATGGTCGTAATGAAAACATTTAAGAATAATATATAATATTGGAAAAAGGATTCCATGATCTATTGTTGTACATAAATTTTTATGTGAAGGGTAATATTTTACTACGTATCACTTGATTTCAATAATTGATCACATGAATATAATGTTTCCTCATTAATTATTATCATGAAAAATTGCAATGAGGAGCATGCTGAAATACGAGGCATCATATTATCATATGAATATTTATTGAAAAAAATATTATACATAGAATCATTCAAGTATATAATTAGTTACATTATCATAAGTTACGGTGGACAATTAATTTATGTTCTAGAAGTATAAAGGTAAGTACAGTTGAAGAAAATGTACTATGGGAGTTCAAGTTCCTTGATAAAAATCAATAGTGGGTTTCTGGATGATAAAAAAGATATCTATAAAGAGATATGAATGCATAAAATGTTTTTTTATATGATATAATGAAGTTTTTATAGAAATAATAAAGACAACCAAAACAAGAACACTAGATATTAATATATGTAGGAAGGTTATGTTTGATGTAATAATGATGAATAATATCCATGTATAGAATTATTTAAGTCTTTATAAAGAATTTCAACTAAAATTATTCGAGAAAAATAAAATTTATGTGAATTAAAAATAAATTATGATGATTCCAAGTTATATGATCATGTTCAATATTCATGATATGAAGCTCATGATTACAAATATTTTATGAGGAAATTGATGATTCCTATATTTTTATGAGATCGATCAAATACTATTGACTCCTAATTTTTTTTGAAATTTTCCAAGGCATTGTAGGAAATATTACGAATTGTGAAAAAATCAATGATAAAATATTTTGAACCACCAAACTTATTACAGAGATTTGAGTTTATAAAATATTCTAAAATCATTTATATAACATTTATAACTCTGATAAGAAACATTTGAGAGAAGAAGTTTCATGTGAGAACATTCAAGAAATATTTAGCTGATTTGAATAAAATTTATATGCCTAGATCATCAGGTTACTATAAAAGTTGAGAAGTCCAAAACATCAGGTTTTTAGAAAAATTCATAATTCATGAACCTTAGGTTTAGGGGAAATTTTAGAACTAGAACATTATGTTTTTAAAAATTGATTTCTATGGAATTAATTTCACCAGACCTAGAATAAGGTAAGAGTGGAAGTACTCCAATAGAAGAAGAAGTTACCATAAAATATAGTTTCAGGTTTTTGGAATCTTAATGAGTGATTAGGGAAAATATAATTTGATTTTGGGAGACATATTCTATGGTATAAACACTGTGGGTTAAAAAAATTTCCCACAAAACATTTAATTTATAAAAATATTATAATTGAAAAATATGTGAATCAGTATGAGTCAAATCAATAAGGACTATTTTCTCACATTGAGGTTGAACCTTATCAAAATATCTATATTCTATTTACTTTACATTTTATTTATAACACTAAAGAAAAGTGCGGGGGGAGATTTATAAATATCAATACATCCAAAATTTTTTCATCAATTTGATTAACATAAAGTAAGAAATAAAATTAAATTGAGAACATAACCTGTAAAATTTGGTAACCTCTAATTCACCCCTTTTAGGGTGAATTCATGATCCCAAGGGAATATTAATTATTCCAAATAAAACATATTTAAACCCAATTTAAATTTAATTTTTTGTATTTTGATTGATTAAATTAAGAGGAGTTTTATTTTCCCATGAAAAAGAGTAAATTGGTTTTAGGATATTAAAAGGATGGAGAACATTTATTTTAACTATGTTCATCAAGGGATATAATTTTTCCATGAAAATTTTTTTATATAAAATATGTTCTCATATAATTGACCAATTCAAAAAATTTGGAGAAAAATTTAAATTGACATTATGTTTTTTAATTAGCAAATAGGGATTAATTTTTAACGTGGCTTCTTAAACAACTTTTGAAATTTATATTTTGATTGTTATAAATACCTCATTATTTTAAATATTGGGAATTATAATTCCTCACAACATTTTTAAATATATTATTTTTTCCCTATAACTAGATATTTACAAATTTTATGTTTAAATAATTTTTCATTCATTCATTAAATGATATTGAATATAGGAATTATTATTAATTTTGTTTTTAATTGATTATTAATTATTATTTTTGTTATCAAATTCTTGGTTATGTTCTATATTTCCAAAATATGAAAATTCTATAAGCCTAGTAGTTATACCTTTGGAATGAAATTCATATGGAATGGATTTTAAAAGTATTTTTGAGTCTTGATGTGCTAAGGAAATTGAAAATTCATAGTAACTATATTTAAAGTCATGCATTTTCTATTTTGAAGTCATAAAAAATTATGGAAGTCATAGGAATGTAGTGTTGAAGTTACACAAAAATGATTGAAGTCATTCAAAACATAATGAAGCCATAAAAAAATTATTTATGAAGTGATATGAAATTCTAAAGTCAATTGCTGGGTGCGATCACACCAGAATTAATGCACCAGATCTTATTAAAACTCTCCAGTTAAGCGTGTTTTTAGTTGGGGTTTGTCTTTGTGGTAAGCACCCCATAATTCTACATGAAAAATGGGGGTTCAAAACCCATGGGGCGCAGGTTACTGAAGCAGTACTGTAGAGAACTGTTGTAGTGGCGGGTACTGTAGCAACGACGAGCACTGTAGTGGCGGCAGGGTACTGTAGTGGTGGCGGGTACTATGCAGTACTATAGCAGTGCGGGTACTGTAGTGGTACTATTCACAGAATGGGCTTTGGGCCATAAATTTGGGCCTACGGGTCATGTAATGGGCTAAATTCCCACAGGGCCTTCGGGCTATGTAATGGGTCTCCCTCCACCCAATTAAAAGAGGTCTTTGCTTTGATTTGATAATAAATGAGGCTTTGACCCCAACCATTTAAATAAAATACTTGAGAAATTTTAAAGATAAAATATGTTATTTTTATCTATTTTTATATTTTTATTTATCACACATTCATCATAATTATATTTATTGATTTATTCATTTTATAATTTATCGTATATGACTAATATTGTTAGACATTCACTCCACAATTTACCATTTTATTTTGGATTTTCATCCTACTTGTGTAATAAAAACATTATAAAAAATCATTTAAAGGTAGTATAGATGACAGTGAATGTCTAGATATGCCATAGTTGATCATACATCATGAGCTTGACTATGACAACTATCAGAATTTTTGGACACCACATTATAGCATTGATAATTCTCAAATTATGATTTCATTATATATATCTGGTTTCCCAAAATTATAATATTAGAAATCCAAAACTTATTGAAGATGATTTCAACACATTAAATTTTTTTAACACGTATCACAAGTGAATTTTGGGAGTACCACAAGAACAATTTTACCATTTTGTAATCCATGGTCTTGGGCAGTAAATTATATTGAGGAGGTATATAAAATAACTTATTAAAACAACTATAACTGAAGGAAGAGGGTTTTTTGAATTGTATATCATGATTTTGAAACTAATGGGGCCTAATAGAAACAGCCCCCACGAAGCTCATATATTAGATCTTGGGATGGAGGTAGCATAACTAGGGTTCCCCTTTGACCAAGCCTTGGAATAATTTCAACAATTACAGGTCAAGTCGAATTGTACATGCGAGAAGTTTAATTTAATAGAAATCACTACCAGGTAAATGTTAAACGAAAAACCTCAAAAAGGAACCTAAATTTTACAACATACTTTTAGGGACAATGATAGTGTGATATGGGGTAATGTATCTAGGGGTTAAGTTACATTAAATTATAAATTATTTAAGAAATTAAATGGTCTTTACTTTGAAACCATATTTTTATCAAACGTATAACCCTTATATAAATGGTAAAATGTAGATAATTAGAGTATAAATTTTACATAATGGATTTCATATTTGGAATTAGAAATTCAAAATTATCCCAAGTGTGAAACATGGTATTTGTGGGTAAAAATAGAAAAATACATAAAAAATGGTTAAACATAGAAAACATGACATCATATATATGTATTACTTAATCAAACCAAACAAGGTAGTAAAATTTTACAAATTTTGACACTAACCATTATAGTGGGGCACTAAGGTAGGTAATGAGGCACTATAGGGGGTAGTAGAGTACTTAAAATAATGTAATAATAAAATATTCATCACTTTATTCCATGAATTTCTATTATCCACTCGCACAAATACCCAATCCTCTTCTCATTTATCCCACATAAAATTAAAATTCCCCTCTTCATATCTTTCTGAAGGGGTCTCTCTCATATCTCCTAATTCAATATTTAAGATTTTTGTTGGTTCATAGGGTCTTCTCTATGTTAAGAATCTCCAGAGAGATAATAATTTTTTCATGTCATTTCATATTCCTAATGCAGTGATTTTATAATAAACTCCTTTAAATATATTTTTTAGTTATTATATAAATTTATTTCTACTATAATATCATTCATTTTATATTATATCTATAATAGATTATGCAATCCCTCACTATTACCATTTTCACATGTCGTTACCACACAGATGAAAGTATTTATAATTCACCTTCTTTATTTCCTATTTGAATTTACTTTTTTATTATATAATTTAAAATTCATTTTTATATAATAAATGTTTTTAATTACAAGGTATTGTCAACCATTTGATACTAAAAACGGATCATCCATGGGTTTAGGAACCCAAACCCATGGCCCCAAAATTTTATTAAAAAATCATATAAGTAAAATATACCTGGAGGAAATGTTCTCATGTGAAACAACAAACCCAGATAATAAACGAAAAATAAACATCAGATACCCAAGTAATACCTTTTTTTGGGTCGGCCTTGACACCTAAATCCTCCCTGATAAGCTGGATGAAACCCTCTTCCACTTTGTGTCATTGGTTCATCATCCGTCTCCAGGACCTCCATAATGTTTAAATCAGTTTCTTCATGAGATGCATCCTTGTACAACATTGAATGCACATCCTCAATAGGGGAATTATCATCCTGGTTAGCATTAGAGTGAGGAGATTATTCATGCAGATCTTAAGGATCCTCCTGTACATTCTTGGATCCATGAATCGCCATGCAAGAGTGTGAATCCTTCTAAACAAGTTGTTCCAACTCTTTTAAAGTATACAAACCAACAAAAATTAGGTGTCAATGAGAATCTCATTTGGTTGCTACATCTTACATTCTTCAAGCCTTCAAGATTAAGAAAATCAAATTAAGGAGTATTATTAGTTTCTAACATTGAAAATAAAATAATGGTTGGCTTCCCATGTCCTTGAAACGCCACATTACTTAAGACATCCATTGAAACAACATCTATATGATACCCCCTTGATACTTAACCATATGAGGAGTCTGTATGGGGTCCTCTAAAAAAGCATGGAAAAAATCTGTAGTAGCTTACTCTAAGTTAACAAGGGGGAATCCAACCATAGTAGCACCCTACTATGTTGCAGCAGATCTAAGCATACCCTCCCCCCTGGAACGCCTTACTGATCACTAAAATGCTCAAAATAAGCATATTCAGTCACCTAAAAACTATCATGAATACCTTATTATATATCAACATCTCTTACAGCATCATTTTCCACCATTAGAGATACTATTTCTATCCAAACATCCACCTTGGAAAACTTCTCACCATCGGGACGATCACAAGATATTGTGGGATATTCCCTCAGCTTTGTAGGAATCACCAACTTGAATCTATAATCATTCGAAACATTTTCCTTAACCTTCCTACATGTATAAGCTTATGCATCATAGTCTAACTCTTGATTGACTTCATTCTAGATAACAACCTCAGACTCTGATTGATTCTATTCCTCCTCTTTAACCACATCAGCCCATGACAAGTTATCCATATCCCCAGTGACTCTAATGGCAGCCTGCTCCAATGATCCACTATTGACCAGCAGAGAAGTAGCCTTTGTAAGTTGCTGGTATAATAAAGCAGGATTTGATAGAAAATTTTTGACAGCCTCAACAAATGGGGAAGTACCAAAATTATGAGGATCATTCCTCCTGAAAACATTATTGATACTATTAAGGTCAAATCGTTTCTTCTTACACTGATCTAGGTCTTATCCCAATGATTTACAAATATAGCATTTCTTGTTCCTGTGACATTTCTTAATAGCATGGCCAATTCATAGACAAGAATTTTAGAAATTATGTAACCACTCATATTATATAGCTAGCTCTAACTTAATATCACCCACAGCAAAGAAAACTGTGTCAATCAAGACATGATCTAAATCTATCTGTACCAAAACATGAGCAAAGTGACCATACATAGGTCATTCTGTTTCCTTGTCAACCTTAATTGGCCAACCAACTACAGAAGAAACCTCCCACAAAACTGACAGATGCTTGAAAACCCATTTCATACCCCTAATTCATTTCCAAGATTGGGTGGAGGAGTTCCTAATTAAGAAAGGATTTGATAACGGATACCACTGTTAAACCGTGATATAAACTGGTTTTAGTCAAACTGACCTAAATCTCCAAGCAGCATTTTGACGTTCCATCGAAGGAAAAACAATATGGAAAGTACCTCTCCGAAATGAGATTAAGAACCAATCAGTGAAGCCCCAAATTTGAGATAATCAAGCCTAAACATCATCCAACCTCAAATGGGAATCACTCCAAACACCCGATAACCTAGAAAAGAGGGAAAACTGACATTCTTCAAGACTAGTTTCCAAAATTTTCAGACTCACTTACATGAATGCAGGTGTATGTTGGTTCTGGCTGAGATTCCATTAAGGGTAAAAACCCTATAAAATGATGGCTAGTTTTTAACATCATATTCACTTGGTAAATAATAATGGTCCAAACTGTACACTTTGTTTGAAAACCCCTGGGATATAATTTAGATGATTCACAATCTATTTATTAACTATAACAATTTAATTGAATATATTATTAATGTTTTTATATAAAAGTTTAATTTATATATCTAAATTATATATGTATTGAAATAGATCCTTAAGTTTGGGTTTGGGGGAAACTTTTCTGTCATTGATTAGGTCACTTACCAATGAAAATACATGTATTCAATTGACTAAACACCTTGATAACATTAATCAATATAGGTACCCAATAACTGAAATCATATATTATTTAGATGAGGGGGTACTTATTTGAACAATCTAAATCCATAATTATGCATAATAAAATTCAAGGGAATTCATCTATAAATCCTTATTAATTTATTGACTGGGGAAAACTTTTGAAATGAACATATAATCATTTTTTCCTATAATAAATAATTATATAATATAATCTTTATTAAGTAATTATTCAAAGTAATTATTAGTTAATAGTTATAGAACATTATTACATTTACTACATATGCACTTTATTTTTACGATAGAACACATTTTACATTTATGTGATAGGTGAGGCCCCAAACTAAATATCCTCTTATTATATTGGAAGGTCTCATGAGACAAATATAATAGTGTAATAGGATTTTCAAAACCCTTTATGTATGATATCACGTCACAAGGTCTCCATGGTATTTATTTATATTAAAGATTTTTTGTTCCCATGATGTCAATCATTATAAGATATTTAATTTTAATCATGTGATTATTTCATTCTCCCATTGATCTTTTTATGTTTGTTCATCCAATGATACCGAAACATTTGTTCATAAACTCTCACTATATTACTTATGTTGTTATTATCCCATATTTTATTCGGTTATACAATATCCCTTATTGTGTGTCTGAGCTCACCCTTTACTTTATTTTCCTAATTTACCAAGTAATGAAGTGGAACACTATGTGGTGTTAGATTTTTGGATAACATAAAATAAAAAACTATTTTCACTCAACTGAAGTAAAATGTATTGTGATGTTTATATATATAGTTTCTTAAGGATGGAAAAACCTTTATATTGGGAATGTAGTCTCATGTAATTTAATTTTCATGAATTTAAATACCAACTATCTTTGGGTGACAATTGTCAGGGGTTTTATAGTTTTTATTAGATAAAGTATTGGTAGAAAACATACGAATTAAAAGAACATATGTATAGATTTTATAGTTACAAAATTATATAGTTTATTTTGTAATTTCATTGGTATGTATCCTATGTGTGGAAAAAAAATTTATGAAAACATGATATATAAGCCATGTTTTATACATTATTATATAATAATAATAATAATAATAAATTTATTCTATTTTTTGTTAATGGATCCTTCTATAAAGAAAGGTCAAGACCCCCAAGTATTACTAAAATACACAGTTTCCTTGGATTTGTTGGATACTAAAATTGGTTTGTTGAAAATGTAACTTGATTGGATAATCCGTTAACAAGTTAAAACTAAAGGGTTTGAAAGACACATGGAAAAAAGGAATATAGAGATGTATTTGTGGAAATAAATATTATTTTAGTAAATTAATCTATATTTAATCTTTCATATTGTAAATAAGGGTCTGATATTTATAGAGACACATAAAATAAAGGTCGAGGATTTGATCCAATGAAAAATTATATGTTGGTTTCTTATGAATCCTTACAGTTGAATCCCAATGATGTTAACTATCCCACTAATTATTTAGAGTCAGTAGTGCTGATGAATTTGTTAAATAAATAGAGAAATTATCTCTATGGGGATAAATGTGATATATATATACTGAACATAAGATTTTAATATTTTTTTTTACAAAAGATATTAATATGAAGAAAGGGAGATGGATCAAACTACTCAAGGATTATGATTGTGTTATACATTATCATCCTATAAAATCATATAATGTGTAAAATACATTTATTATAAAATAATATGGTATCTTATCCATGATTAGAGTATATAATGATCCAATTGTGAAGGATTTAGTATGGTTGTAATTGGGTATTTTAATGGAAGGGTAAAATAATTTTATTTCGTGTGGTTACCCAACCTTTGTTATTAGTGATGATTAATATATCATAAAAAGATGATAAGGACCAGAAAAAGAAGATTCAATTTGTGAATAATGAGAAATTTCTAGAGTTTAACATTGGTTATGATGGAGTTCTACGGTTTGTTAAGAGGTTATGTGTTCAATTAAAAATAAATGTTTATAATGATCTATTGTATGGGGCTTAAATCTCAAACTTATGTAAAAGTATTAAAATCACCATGATGTATAGTGATATTAGGTTGAATTCATGGTTGTAAAATATGATAAAATAGATTACATATTATGTTGAAATATTATTAATGTGTCAATTAGTACATGATAAAAGATATATTACCAATGGATTAATGTATTATTTTCCAATACCAGAGTGGAAGTGATATAATATATCCATGTATTTCATCATTGGGATTCATAATTCATCCGAGTGGTAAAATAAAATATGGGTAATTTTATATCATCTCAAAAATCTATCTAATTTCCTTAGAATTATAGAATATTTCCTTCAAAATAATATTTATAGGTTATATATTAATTAATTAGTTAGAATTCATTTTAAAAACTTATAAAAAAGTTTCTGATTGTGACCCATGGTTTATATAAACATTTCAGAGGATCCACCTGAAAGTGTTAACTATATAACTTAATCTTAGAACAAATTATCTCCCTCAAACATATGGGTAGTTTCGAAGGACTATAATAATAATAGAGGACATGGTATGTTCATGTTCTCTTGATTCTAAGGATATTGGGATCAATATTTACCTCAAGTAGAGTTTTCATACAACAACAGTTTCCACTCTAGTAAAAAATAAGAGCATATAAATTCTTGTATGGAAGATATTTTTGGACATTTACATGTTGGAATGAAGTCGGTGAAATGATTTTGTTGATTTTATAACTTATAAAAGAAACATTATAGAAGATAATATATATCCATAATTTATCTAGTAGTCTCAATGTAGATATAAAATCTATGTTGACAATAGGAGGGATCCTAAATTCCGTGTAGGGGACCATGCGTTTCTAATGATATATCTATAGAAAGGTGTTATAATCATTTAAAATAAAGGTAATATAATTATATGGTAAATTTTTACTTTTTAAATATTTCGTCAAATTAGAGCTATGTCATATCATTTAGTTATTCCCCCAAAATTGTTTCAGGTTCAGTAATCCGACTATACATCAAATAAAAAGTACATTACATAACTTTAAAATGTTCTAAAGGTGTATAATGTTCAGTTTGATCTAGATTTATCATATAATGAAGAGTTAATTTAAATTCATGATATGGGATAACATGTGCTATGAAATTAGACAACACAACCGTTGAATGCTCCTTAAAGTAATCACCAACCAAAGGAGGAAACATGGGATCTTGAAAATGCAATGATAAATCCATACCTTCATTTTTTTCATGGAATGATTTATAATTTATAGGACAAAATTTCGATTTGGGGATAATGTAATACTTGATAAATTCTTGTGATAAATAAAAATATCATTAATAAAATATATGCACTGTATATCAATGGTCTAAATTTACTAATACCTATATAACTAATAAAGGACAATAGAAAAAAAATGTATGTATAAGGTTTATATATTATGGATTAAATTATATAATGAACATACCAACAATAATAAGAAAAATACAACATAAAAATAATACATGATATAAAATCAATATATTAAAATAACTGAAAAGAGAATTATAATTTAAGATATTGGTTTGAATGAATCTATAGAAAGTAAATATTCTCATTACATGACTATTTGAAATCATTAATATTAGGGATTATAAATTTTTTTAATTATGAACATTTTGAATTATAGACATTAGTAATATAGATTTTATAAAGTGACAGTTATTATTAGTGTATATCAAGGGTAATTATGGAACATAATTGATATAGAAAGAACAGCCCATTGATTAAATAACTTCGGGCATCCTCTATAAAGATCATTTATCAAATATTGGGGTAAGGTAGCATCAGTAGGGTTTAACCTTAGGTGACACCTTGCAAAAATATGATAATTGAGGTTCAAATGGAATCAAATACTAGGGAAGACTATGTTAGTGGAAATTAGTACCAGATAAATATTAGATGAACCACCCCAATAAATTTTATCTATTTCACACCGTACCCTTAGAGATTGTGTTAGTGTGATAAAGGGTTATGTTTCTTGGGTTTAATTAGTATTAATGTGTAAATTGTTTAATAAATCAAATTATTTTTACTATAATATAATATATTTTTTCTCAAATTTATCACCCATATATAAAAGTTAAAATTTATATTCTTTTTTGATTTATTTGATAAGATTGATTTCATATATGGAATTAGGATGTTAAAGTTGTCCAAGGGGTGATATTTGGATGTCATTGGTAAAAATAGTAAAATGTTGTAAAAGATAGTGAAGTATGGTTAAATAAAATAAATATGATGTCATATATAAGTAAAAATGACTCAACTCATCCGAGGTAGTGATATTTACATAATTCTGTTACAAAAATATTCATTACATTATTCTATGAATTTCTCCTAACCAAAACTCTAAATACCCACCCCCTCTTCTCATTTCTCCCAAACAAAATTCAATGTTCCCTTATTATAATTTTATCATGTAGTCTCTGTAATAACTTAATATTCAATCTTCAATAGTTTGGTTTGTTTAAAGGGTCATATTTAGGCTAAGAATCACAATAGAGATAAGAGTTTATATTGCTATCATTTTACATTCTTGTCACAATAATTTCTAATAAACACTTTTAGAAATAATTTTCAATTAGTTATATACATATTTATCTAGTATATTATCATCCCTTTTCTGTATCCATAATATATTATGTAATACCTATCTAATTAACCTTGTTATGTACAATTATTATGCTGAAGTAAGGGTTCATATTTCACCATATTCATTTCCTATTTGAATTTTTTTTGTTATAATATCATTTATTATTTAAAAATACTTATATGAATGTAATTACATGGTATTATTATCCATTTTATATATTTTTAGTGATCTACTACCTATTATCCCCCATTGTAGTATTTTCTTAAACAATTTCTATGCCGATGTATGGGTGGGTAATTCCTTTTTTATCATTTTTTTATAATCCACTCAACTTCATTTCAAATTCAATAAAAAATTTATTAGAATTAATTGTTATAAATTACTCATCATATTATCAATAAGATATCATCATTCCCTTTCATTACAATACCTTCCTAATCTATTATAATACTAGGACATTAGTTGAATCCATTTGGGAAAAATCTAAATTTTGTAAAGCATACTAAAATATTGGAAAAACAATGAGTGGTTTCCTAAAAATAAAATACCCATTAGGATACTGTAGGTGGATGTATGATCTATCTCAGATTCACCTAGGGGAAATAGTTCTGAAAAGTTTGGTTGGGTATAAACTCAATATTCACTCTATGTAAAACAAATATGCCTAATTGTATACTTAGTTAAACACTCCCATGGGACATGATTTATATGATAAAAAATATATTTATGAACCAAAGTGATGTGTTTTAATATATTTTGTTATTCTTAAAATAAATTATTAATTAACACATATAATGTATTTAGTTTTAGCACCATATCTAGAAGTGTCAGTTTTTTTGAAATCTTTGGATCATATCTTTCATCTGCTACCATGTAAAAAACATTTATTTGATTGATTGAAAACCTTTATAATATTTATTTATATAATTCATTTTATAAATATAATTCCATATTATTCACCACATATAGGTACATATTTAAACATTTTCCATACTAAATTTTAAGGTAATTCACCCAGACCAGATTATCAATTCATTAACCGGGGAAAACTATTGAAATACTTTAATAATACTTTATTTTTTATGGAAAATAATATATGATTAGATTCATTGAGAAATTATACAAATTAATTATAAGTTTTTCATTCCTAATGATTATTCAAGGTATTTTTTATTTACATTTAGTATTTAATGGGATGAAATGTACTTTTATATGAAGAGTAGGAATCAAGATTATTTATCCCATTAGTGCACAAGTCAATCTCAAGAGGGAACTCGGATAGGGTAATAAGATCATCCTTATCCTTTATATATAATTTATTGAAAAGAATCCTTGATGGTATGTTTATGATGTATGATATTATGTGTTCCCATCATTTCCAACATCATGATATCATTTAATTTTTTCGAGGTGATTATTTGTTTCTTTGGGATCCATGAATTATTTTATGATCATTAATTTATTAATATGCAATCATTTTTTTATCTACTCCTATTATATTATTTATTCCATTATTATTACATATTATCATTTACTCTAAGTTATCCCTTGCCAAGTGTCTGAGCTCACCCTTTATTTTTCCCCAATTTTTATTGTTATAATGTAGAACAAAATGTTTGATCATCTCTATGGATAACATTTAGGAATAAATATTTTTACATGGAGGATGTAATATTTCATATATTGTTTAAGTATCAATCTATTAAGGACTACTAAACCTTGATATTGGGAATGTAATATTATATAATATTATTACCATGTAATAAATAACATTCCAGCTCTCGGTGACCAGTTTTTGGAGTGTTATAGGTTATATCAATAAATAATATTAAAAATATTATCCACAATATTTTTAACATCAATTATTAAAATATTTTATGTTATAAATACCATTTTTTAGCTTTTTAACATAAATTATTGACATAACCATCATTAAAAATACCTATATAGTTTATTTTTATAACTGTTATTTGATAAATGATATAATTATTTTAATGTTATTAAATAATATATGTTAAAGAATTTATTTTATAATTATATTTTTAACTAGTGTTAATACATTAATCATAAATGTTTAATACAATAGAATATTCAGTTTGGTAATGGGAAATAATTTGTAAACATTGAATTTTATTTTTAATTTTCATTAAAAATTCAATCTTAATGAAATTTATCTTTTTTTAATTCATTTAATGATAATAATTTTAGTTAGTTAAATGATTTTTCTTAATATTTAAACTTAAAAATATACATTACATTAATAATTATACAAAAATTAAATTTAATTAATTTTAATATTTTTGGGAACTATTATCTTTAAATAACAATATTCCTTGGATTCTAATTCCTATAATTTCACTATATTTAATTTAATACAATAATTTGTGGTAAAAAATCCAATTTTTGAATTTTTTTGATGATTCAAAAACTAGTTTAAACATATTTTCATGGATTCCTTATTCATCTGGACACTTACCTCATAATTTAGTTATACTATGCATTAATATTTTACTGTTGTAATGAGTTAATAAATTTATAAACTTTGAATTATTCCATCATAGATCATAATGTGTGTGGATATGTCATTTATAAATATTAAAACTACACAAATCATGTTTTTGATGTATTAGAAGTTATTCTATACTTGGATATAATATATTTATATGTAATTTTTTATGTGACTTAAGCCAAAAAAACATAAAACATAAATTATAATGAAAACACATGATAAAATATATTATTTAAAATTCATAGAACTATTGTATTTTCGAATATATAAGAGTTTATAAAAAACTTATATGATACAAAGAACATTTTTAAAAGAAAAATGTTTTACTATAAATCATTATCATAAAAAATAGGTTTCAAAACTATGATTCCAAATAATAAATAGGTTTTCACAAAATAATTCCAAGAGCAAAACAATAGAATTTTTTTAGAACATTTACTAATTTCAATAGACATAAAAAAAATATTTTTAATTATAATGTATAATAAAAAAACAATTTAATAAATTTTAAGTAATTTTTAATGAGAAAAACACATATTGTATGTTTTACTATTTCTAAATAAAATATATGTTATTTATGTAATTACAAATAATTTTAAGGCATAAGTCACAACACATAAATTTGATAAGAAAAAACACAAAGTTATTTGTCTATATAATATGTTCTAAAACTATTTATATCCCCAAATATAGAACGTATGAAAATAAATAACATAAAACATGAATAATATAGTAAAATAAATGAAAATATGAACCACATATAATGAAATTAAAAACCAATTATAATATATCCTAGAAATTTAAAATTTATAGAAAATATTATATAAATAACATAACATATTCTATTATATCATATAAAATAATTATTATAAAGGATTTTATAGGGGAAAAAATATCTAAAGGTAGGAAAAAAATAAAATAAAGGTGTTTATTCCACAAGATCATTCCATTCATTTGATATGAATGAAATAAATAAAGAATGTGTAAATTATTCCTTACTATACCTACTTTGTCCAATATCCTCCACACAATATTGATAAGAATTATTGAAAATATACCAATATCATCCTTCCTCCTAAATCAATCATGGTTGTATTAATCTCCCAATTCTTGGAAAGTGTCCAATAATCCTCATAATTTACTAGATCTTTTATTAAAGATATAGAGAGAGAAAATATTTCTCTTTGATGGGATTTAGAAAACTATAATACAATATTAAAATATAACACATTGCACTTGGATAAAAATTCTTTGTATAAGAATCTTATAATTATATTTGTAAATTACACATTTTACCATATTTGATACATTTCAAATGAAAAAACTAATTATTACTAATGGTTAAATTATTATAATGATTTATTAACATTGAAAAAATTAATATAGATGTTTAAACTCCTCAAATCATTACAAAAATATTATAAAACAATATTTTTTAGCTTAGGTGGAAGATAAAAAAGTTATTGAGTGTTATCTAATAACATATTCATTTCCATACAATAAACCATGAAATAGTGATTCAAAATACGAATTGGATTAAACCACAAAAAATAATGACACTACCAAAACAACCACATTTTGGTTTGATCATTAGTGTATATTTTTATCAGTCTTCCAATTCCACTAAATGTTCATATACTTAGCGCATATTCACCTTATGTCACATTATATAAAATAAATATGTGAAACAATATCTAAAATAATTTTTTGATATCTTCTAAAACTAATTTTGTAAAATCTATCTATTATTTTCACCACATTTTACATCATATATGATAATTTGTGAAAATCCATCAAAATTTCATGCCCTGAGTTTCTACCTATGTGGGATTTAAATTATTCTTCAACTTTAGATTCATAAAATTAAAAAAACATTAAAATAAAACATTCAATGAAGTAAATTATATATAATTATTTTGTTCATCATGTTGATCTCAGTATATTATATTAACCCATGTTTGAATTTTAATTATTTTTCATTGAAGATGAGTCTTAAGAGAAATTTAATATCTATTTCTAAATAGATATTTATCCTAATAATAATAATTCAAATATTTTTTAAAATAGACCATAAATTGATATTTCGACACCATAGTTTTATACAATATGCTAGGGATTCTTAAAATAAGTGTAGTTTTATTATTAGGTTTCAGAACCTAGACTAGGTTTTTTCTAGTATTTTATTAAATTTAATGGTTAATAAATATTTTTGATATAAATTTCATACTTAATTATTCTAATTAGGGTTAACCACCCTGATTTTATGAACCCTAGAGATCATTTAGATAATAAAAGTATTTAATAATTGGGGATCATTATTGAATGTGGAGTAGATATGACATTATAGAGTATAAGAGTATTCGAGAGACAACTATGAAAAATAATGTATTGATGGTGAATTAATATCAATGCTTTGATAGTACCACATAGAGTCGTGGATTTTGATATTTTTATTACCCAATTCATCATTATTTATTAACTTTAATTTTTTTTTTTGATTTATATTAGAAAATCTTTTTGATGAATTATATAACATCTCTTGGAATTTTATGATTAAATTATTTAATAAATCCTAGATATAAAAATTTTGATATAAACTGATCGTCTTTTTTATGAAAAAATATTCTAACTTTTAACAATTTGATAATTATAAATATGTCACATTTATTTAATTTATTTTCATATTATTATGCATTATAGAATAACGTGTCATGTATTCTTATTTGGTTAGTTAGAACATCACCAATCAAACATTATTCTATTACCCATATTATTTACCATTATCATTAATATAATAAATTTTGAACCTTGGTAATAAAAATCATTTTGATGAAGGTAACCTCATGTGGGAAAATAGATGTAATAAGTAACTACTATCCTTTGAGGTGTATTCGAGTGAGTTCAAAGGGTGACATTGGCATGGTAAAATCATATTTATGAGAATATGTAAAAACATTTGAGGTTGGATTCAGGAATAACTAAAATAGTACAACATATTATCAGGTGATACTTTTAAAAAAAGATTAAACATAAGTTTATGTAGTTTCAAATATCACACGGATGATGAAATGTGATTAATAATAGAGAATCATTGGAGTATGGTGATAATAGAAGTCATGGTTGATATGGATGGGATGGCCGATGAAATTAGGGGTATAAAAAGTTGTAAAAAATTTTTATTTGTGAAAAAACATTACTATATGGTGTGTAATCTCTAAAACACACACCTAGTATGAGTTTTGTTATAATTATAGTTTTTTCATGGGTGATTAAGCCTAATTTAACATGTCAGTCCTTCACATACATTATAATGAGCCAATTTTTTCAGGTGGAGCTATAAATTATAATATGAAGCTTATATTTCATTGCGGAGGGTATAGATACGACGTAGTCAGAAAATCATGGTGTAATAGTTGAATTTTATAGTGCTAGATATTTTTTAATAGTTATGAAAAATATAATGGGATATGAAATATAATCCCAAAGGTGGAGTTTAAGGGTTCCCTTAATTTTTGGGTCATTATATATTTGATTAGTTGATGCAATTTAGTGTCATTGTGAGGGATTTTAGGCTTTGTATTAGTTATAGAAATTATACCATAGTCCTTTTTTCAGGTTTATATGGTTTATCTATTAACCATGGTGAGGATTTCAGATGCAATTTTGACCAAGGCACCACTACGGCATGGACGAATCCTTTACACTATAACCATTACTATTTTGGAATGCATTATTGTGTAACACTATGAGCCCATCATGATGTATACTTATCGAGACTATTTATAAATTCTTGAGGCCCCGCTAATGTTGTATTTTCTTAGAGTTTCAAATCAATCCTTATGAGGCTATAGGAAACCTTCAAGATATCTTCCGTCCCCTGAGCTCTTATATTTGTTCATAGAACTTTAGAATCAACTCATGATGTTTGGAGATGATTTTACCTCCCATTTTTCTTAATTTTCCTTAATGAATATTTTTTTCAAACATCTTCAATGATGTTTTGGTGTTGGTTCTAAGAATCCTTGGAATGCGAGTTTAATCAAATTAGAGATTGAGTGTGACTAAGGTATCTATCCTTTGAGTTTCTCATAGATTTTCATCATCATTATAACTGTAAGAGGTTTGTTACCATTTATGTCCATTTTATACTCTTATCACATTGATATGACTTTTTGGAATTTATTGTTTAACCATACTAGATGACAATCACATGTGTATGCACGTATAACCCATGATACCCATATATAATGATTTATTCCATGAGTATGATTAAAAATCATCTTACCATGTTTTATGTTGATCACATGTATTTTTATGTCACAAATAATTCTCATGATGAAATTATTTATTCTATCTATATATGATCTACCCTATTTCATGATTGGAATACCCTAGGGCGTATTGCTATTGGTTCTCAAAATTGGTGTACTATTGTTTTATGGTTATCCCTTAGAGTGGGAGTGCGCATGACATGTATAAATGAAGAAGATGGCCTAAACATTGAGAAGAGACATGATAGTCTTGAGTAGTGACCCATGGTAGTGAAATTAGTGATATGATGAACTTTTGGCTTGACCCAAGGCATATTAAGGATACACAAACCTTGAGTCTCGACCTATGATTAGTGACATGGTCTTATAAACTGAAATATTTAACCATGATGGAGGTGGGATGTGATGACCATGTGAAAAAATCTGACTTGATTCCTTGAGACAACTAAGAGACATATTCACTAGTGTTATGTTTCTCTGTTTTTCACTTATTATATCCTTTAGTACTATCCTTCTAACATAGGGAGAAAATACGAATGGATGGGGACCATGGTTTCTTGATTAGAACATGAGTACTCAACACATGATTGTATATGCCTTCTTCAGAAATTATTGTATTCATGGAATACACCTCTTATACATGTGAACTCATATTATGTATGTTTTGGTGGTATCCTAATGAATTTTATTACCCAAACCCTACATCGGAATATTTATGTGCATGAAGACTTCATGAATATGGATCTTGGTAAGGGAATGAGTCCCATGATAGATAGCTGAGTTGTGGAGCATAAAGTTGGTCAGGATAGACTGTAGATGATTCCACATTTCTTTTAATTTACTTAACCTCTTATACTTTATATACTCTATTTTGGGCAAACACATTGTGATCATGAATTATTTATGTTCCTTGTAAAGAATTTTGTATCACATAATTCTTGATTAATATTTTTCTTAATACACTATTTTATTTTATCTTATTAATGTTTATGGTGTATTTATATGATTATCCCAGGTATATTATCTCTTATATACCTTTATACAAACACTTCTAGTCGATAGAATCTTTCATAGAGAGAGGTACACATGACATCTTGTGGTATCACTACTAGGGTAATATTTTTTAAAATAAAAGTTGGGGAGTTACAAAATGTTAATAGGTCCTAAATTTATTTAATTTTATTATTGGTTATCCTAGGACAAGCTAGATATGAAATAGGTGTTTTGGAAAAAATGTAGGTTAATTTCCATTTGTCTAGATAACTCATGTGTAACAGACCTCCAGGTTATTGGTGATGATATGTCTATCATAGTTTTTTTTTATTTGGGTGTGTTTATGAATCATGAGTAGGTATATATAATAACATGTCATATACATACCTGTTTTTTTGATACATATTAGTTCTTTAATTAAATTCCTTAATTTCTCTATCTATTCAGGATAGACTTGTATTCTCTATTGAGTGATATATCCATGTTTATTCTAATGTTATTTTTTTGTGGCACTGGTTATTTTAAATTTAACATATTGTTCTTTTTTGTATATATGAGATTGTGACTAATGTAAAGGTAAAAAGTTCCTTAGGTAATACTATGTAGGTTTTTCATTATTATTGTGCGCACCCTCCTAGCCTATGTTTTTGTAGATATCCATTAAGCGTTCATTAACTATTTTTTTTTGTTGTAAAAAATTAATTGTTTGAACTCAAAACATTTATCATTATTTCAGTAAAATACCACTATGGAGATTCCTAAATAATCCTACAAGAGAGGACACACCCGTTCCACCAAATGATATATAGGATGATGCACATAAGAATGCTAATATACTTGTTATAGTGGTTTAGGTGTTAGAGACACTCCAGTATTAGGGTCTTTCAAATTACACTAGCCCATGGAGGATAGTACACATGAAAATGGTTGAATATTCCCAGGACATCAAGCTTTGGCATCTACTAGCCTTCTAAGGAATTAGGGTATTATTGGATGTTGAGGATTGGATAAACATCATTAAGGGAATAATTGACCTAGTCGACAAACTATAGGATCGATGAGTCAAGAAAATATATTTCACGATTTAAGGACCAACTAAGATATTGTGGGTTGTTCTGGGAAAATAAGGAAGATGGGGAATCTTTCTTGGGAGGCCTTCACTTATCTATTCTTCAGGAAATTCTTTCCTAACACACTAAAGTTCAATTGGGCCCATAATTTCTTAGAGATTTAGAATGGATACTTTATTGTGTCTATGTACTTCTATTATTTGACCTAACTACTTCATTTTCCTCCCCTAATAGCTGTAAACTAAAGAAAAAATGGTATAATGTTTGAGGTTGGTCTTCATATTGATATCATAAGGTACGTTAGGACATTGAACCTAATTACATACATAGTAGTTCTATGTATGTTCCTGACTACTGAGAATATAATGAAGGGGGGTCATGTAATTCATCTCCATCCCTGCTCTTGTACTCAAGCAGGTGGACCTCTGAATAATATAGCTAGTATCTCATGTGCCTATAATATGATAATAATCAATGGTGTACATTAGAGCAGTAGTAAGACAACTGAGCAGAGTGTGGAATATTCCAACCCCATAGGTGGAGTTAAGTATTGCATCAATTATGGGAGGGTTAGACATTGCCATGAGTTATAGACAACAGCTTAGAGAATGTTTTGACAATGCGGAAATATGAGTAATCTGTAGTCATTCAACTCTAGATATTTAATGTCAGGTTTATACATGGTTGCTTAAAATATGTGATATATGACCTAGGAGTATAGTTAGAATTCTCAAAAATAGTTAAAAACTCCTCAATCAACATTTACATAGGCAATTCATGCACCTCATAATTATGGAAATAGTGTTGAGGTATTCAAAGTGTATGAGGTTAACCATGTTACATATATTTGTGTAGTGGTGCCATCAATTCTTCATGGTATATTCTTGATCATCACATATCTTTCTAGAAATATTTTCGATACTGGTATATCTCATTCCTTTATATCTAATGAAGTTGTTTCTAGTACCAACTTACCAGTTATGTTTACTTACAAAGTTACTCAACCTTGGGGAAGAAATTTTATAATCACTAGAGATGTCTTAAGTGTTATTTAGTAGTTTTGGTATATGAAAATTTGTGGGATTTCATGATCATTGAGATGAATAGATTTTATGTGATCATTAAAATGGACTCGATGGCCAACCTTCATGCTCACATTGACTATTATTATATGTGGGTATCCTTTATTTCACCTAAGGTATATAAGTTTGCCATGAAAAATTAGTGGGATGCCAAGGACTGTAGAGTGAGACCATATTTGAGGTATATTGGAATCATCTTATATTATATAGAAGGTTTAACTATTGTAGTGGAACCAAATATTGGGTTATCTTATTTTCCTCCTATTATCGATCTCTACTAGGATTTCTACCCAAATTGACTCTTTGGTATTCATCCTAACAGATGAGTATAGTTTGTGATAAAAATAATGAAAAGAGAACATCCGATTTCGATTCCAATCTATCGTATAGTTTCAAATTAGTTGAGATAGACTAATATTCAGCTTTAGGATGAGGAGGTGAAAGGCTTCATCAAATAGATAACATATTTGTGGGGGTCCTATTTTATTCCGTATGAAGGATTTTGGTATTCTATGGATCATTGTGGACTACAGAAAAATAAATTAGGTCTTATGAAATAAAAAGTATCCTCTACCCAACATAGATTATCTCTTTGATCAGTTATGGGGATCCCAATGGTTCTCTAAAATTTATCTTCATTCGGGCTAGCATCAGTTATATATGGAAGAGTAGTATATTCCATGGATGGAATTTAGAAGTAGATATCAAGTATACCGCGTCATGCATTTCATATTGAAAATACCCCAGTAGTGTTCATGGATCTCCAGAAAATGATCTTCCACCTATATCATCACTCATTCATCATGGTCTTCATTAATGATATCCTTATATATTCATAGAATTATGAGTTATATAACTAAAACCTTGAGATCATTTTGAGTATAATACTAGTGAATCAAATATATTCTATTAACTCAAAGTGTAAATTCTATATCCAATAGGTATGTTTATTTAGTTATGTGATATATGAGAAAAGAATTCATGTAGACCTGGGGAATGGGGAATCAATGATTTCTTAGTAATGAACTTGGAATATTTTTTATATACATTTTTCTTTGGGTTAACTGGATACTATCGATAGTTTATTAAATAATTCTCATACATTTTTTATTCTTCATGATTTAGGGATTAGATACGTAGTGTACTATGATTCCATAAGTGTTGGTCTAGGATATGTGATGAGTTATATTGATAATAACATTTCTTAGGGCTTCTATTATCTATGATCACATGAGAATAACTACCCAAAAAATTATTTTCGGTTGTATATTTTGGGCCACACATTGAAATATTGGTGGCATTTTATCTTTGACTAGTGGTTTTTTGTTTGCATAGACCATAACAGCATTTCATATATCTTCTATCATTAGGATCCCAATTGAAGGTAAATATTTTGGGGAGATTATTTCAATATATTAAACTTTGAGATAAAATATACTCTAGAAAAAGGTAATTTATATGCATATACTCTAAGAAAAATAACACAAAATATATAAGATATTGATGAGAATCAATCACCAGAAGAATAATGAATTTTGATTCTAATGATATAATTTCTTTTAGATACATGTAAAGAACATAGAGTCATTACCTTTACTCCCTTTGTTATCAAATCTTTATTTGTGGACTGTGTTAATACTAGGGAAGATTCATATATCAAGTGTGTGGTAATGAAATAATTACCAGTAGATGGTGACCAAATTGTTGGATGGTTTGTAGATAATTAAGAAATGATTAATGTACATTGGAAAATTTTTGTTTTAGAATCCTTAAGAAATGTGATGATAAAAGGCTCCTAGAATTTAAAATCAGTAGTTATCTAGGATCTCTAATGATGTACTATGATATTCAATGTTAGTTCTGGTGTCTTGGAATAAAGAGGGACATCCCTAGTACTATTTCATAATATCTCACCTTCTAGAGAGAAAAGGATGAGAATTTGAATATTGGTGGTTTTCATCAGCCTCTTCTAATATGTATTTTGAAGTGGGATGATGGGATACCGTACATTATGATAGGGTTACCTAGGACCTAGAGGATTCATTATTTCATTTGGGTAGCAATCAAGTTGATAATGAAAGAGGATCTTTTATTGATAGTTCATGTGACTCATTTCATGGATGATATTAGAAAGTTGTATATACATGGTACTGTATACTAATATGGAGTTTTTTAATCATTTTATGCGATTAATATTCATGTTTTATATCACGTTTTTAGAAGTTCTTGCATATGTATTTAGGTATTCTTCTAAAATTTATTACATCATATCATGCGTAGATCGTTGGTTAGTCTAGAAGGACAATTAAAATTCCTTAGGTTATTCTTTTGGAATGATACCTAGACTTTTGTGGAGGTTGTTATAATAATATATCCCTATTCAATTACATTTAAAATAATAGATTATAAAATTCTACTCACATGACACCTTTGAGGGTATATCTATATCCAACACTTAAATTCACATCTATGTTAGAAAATGTAAGGTGGTGCATCTATTATGGGTTCAAATAAGGTATAATACACATCTGAGAGAGTTTTATTTATCATTAATTGGTTGAAAATCACATAGAGTTGGAAAAACCATATAATTACTTAAGTAGATGACCATGAAGTTCACTTTTGGTGAAATAGTTTTCTAATGAATGACTTCTAGGTTGGGGAATTTATGTTTATAGAATAAGAGAATGTTGGTTCAATATTTTTTGGGACTAGTTGAGGTCAATGAATATATCAAAGAAATGGCATACAAATTTTACCCTCCTCCATAAAATCGTGGTATACAAGATGTGTTCTATTTTTCATAGCTTCAGAGATATGTGCCTGATCCTATGCATGTGATAGACTATGTGGACATTTAGTTAGAAAAAATATTCACATTTCATGGAATTCCAATTCTAGATTTTAGACTAGATAAATATGGTATCATGGGAGAAGATAATTCCACTTTTCTGAATCCTATGGCTATATGGATGAATCAAGGGGAGATCTTGGGACCCGGAATCCAATGTTCAGACTCTGTTGTTTCCTTTTATGAAAACAAAATTCATAGAGATGCCTATCGAGGATGAATGATACATAGGGGGATATTATAAGATCTTGATGTTTTTAGGTGGAACTTAAAGGTATGTTGTAGAGAGTATTTAGCATCATGGTGTGTATGAGTATGGTGTAATCCAGAAATTATAGAGAAAAGATCAGCATCGAGGAATACATCTAGTCTTGGGACATGTTGGGTTTCCATTTTGAAGATTTTATAATGGAGGAACTAGACACCCAGGGAATCAACATCTCTTGGAAATTGTTTAGGGATATTAATTCTGGTAGGATTAATATTTCATTCAATGATTTCATTATTTCCTTTTATGGTTCAACTCATGCTTTCTCACTTTTTCCTTTAAAGTGTTGGATAAATTAAAATTTAATTTTTAAATTAATAAATTATAGCGTAATAATTAGTTTTTATGGTTCTAGATATTTTAACATATATTCATAATAGAGAATGGTCTACGACATCTATAACTAAAGGTAGAGATCAATGGTTCTTTTATTTTTTGGGTCACTACATCATGGAGAAGTGGTAGCAGTATGGTTTCATTATAAGGGATTTGAGGTTTTAGTGTAGTGATGGAAATTTCCAAATAGTCAAATTTCATGGTTTATAGGACCTCCTTATTAACTATATCTTGGATTCTAGAAATGATTTTCTACATGGAACTACTATGGAGTGTGAAACTACTTTTTCATCATATTTATTTACATTTTGGAAATCATTGAGGCATAGTACTTTGTATTTCATCATCATTAATTTTTTCCTTAAATGTCTATAAATTCCCAAGGCACTTTTTACTCAATATTCTCATAGAATTTAATCTCAAACCTCGGGCGGCTCCAAAGAATCCTTAAGATATATTGCATCAATTGAGCTCTTTTATTTGTTCTTGGAATCATATTTTCAACTCTTAATATTTCTAGGTGATTTTAATTCTTTTTATTGTTGATTTTTTCTTTTAGGATATTATTTTTGTACCTCCTTGATTATTTTTTGGGGTTGGTTTTATATATTCTTGGCATACAAAATAAATCTAGTCAGGGATGATGTGGAAATTAGGTTTCATTCATTGATGGGTATTAGTGATTATATTTATCAATATAATGTTATGAAGTTCCTTACCATTTAGGGCCCTTGTATGTTCTTGTTTCATGGATATGATTTTTTTGTTAGCATATCTTATTTCACCATGATTGATAGTAATTGAATGTGTGTGCTTGAGTACCCCGTAGGACCAAAATATGATGATTGATTCCATGAAACTTATTTTTTCTCTTGTTATTTTGTTTGATGTTGGTAACATGTATTTAAATGTTTCTACTGATTCTCATAATGACATGTTATGTGATTCCTATATACTATCTACCCAATTGTGTGATTTTCACACCATTGGTGGTATTGTTACTGTTAAATTGAATAGCTACAACATCATTTTATGTTTATAATTTAGAGGGGGAGTGAAAACAACATGCGATGATGGACATAAACATAGGGCAGGGAAATGGTGATCTGGAGGATAGACTCATGGTAGCGACATTGGGGGTATGATATCCTTATGGCCCGACCAAAGGAAGAGGAATGATATAATGGATTTGAAGCCAAACCTATGACTAGTGATGGGGGTTGACAGTCTTGAGGTATGAAATATTATAGATAAGGGATGTGATGACCTTGTGTATTGATATTTCTAGATGACTTAGTACTATTGAGAGACATGTTTTCCATCCCTGTGGAAATCTCTTAGTCAATTCTGACATTCTCTATGACTATCAGTTTAGCACCGAGATGAAGGGGGTGCGAATGGGGCCCTTGGAGGTTTGGCTAGAACACGAGTACTTGATATATTATTGTTTTTTAATTCTTTTTCAATTTTTTAATTCATTCAATACCACTGTTATACTTGTACACTAATGTTATGAGAATATTGGTGGTATTGTATTGGGTTTTATAGTCACACCGCACATGGGAATCCTGATGGATATTCATACTTCTTGAGTAGGGATACAGATAAGGGAAAGGGGCCTATGGTAGATAGCTAATCTATAGAGAATGAAGTTGGTAGCAGTATTGGGATGGAATATAGAGGATTCCATACATTTTTATTTCTTCATCTTCATATAATTTATATACTCTAGTTTGGATTTCCACATTGGGAACCTTGATTATTTATGAGTTTGGGATGGATGAAATTTTTTAATACATCAACTTCATACTCTAGGTTTTTTTATCTTATTAATGTTTATGGTTAATGGTTATGATTATCAAGATTATAGTCTCCCCAATGCAACATTATACCCTTACGTCTAATTGATAACCCATTGCATTTGGGGTGGCACAAATGAGGTCATATGGCATATCCACTCAGGATCATTTTGGGAAACTTTATATTGGGGTATTACAAAAAATATGTTATATCTTTGTTTATTTTAAAGGGGTTTTTATAGGGATAAAATTTACATGGAGTATTATCATAACACACACACTATATTACCCTTTAATACACAACTTGAATGTACACTAGTACATTACATTATTTACTCTCTTGTCTTAAACACTATATAAGCTTCGTAGACATATCGTGTGTGTCATGAGGACATGAATTGACCATGTTAGTACACCCGTGAATATTTAGTGGGAATTCATGGTATTTAGTTTGGGATTAAGCAACATTTCTAGTGGGGGATAAGGCTCGTGTCCATCTTAAGTATACACTAACCAATCCATGAGTCTCATATGCCATCAATAAGGGTAAACACACCGGTCATTATGAATTCACATTACATAGTCTATGAGGTACATTCCAGGGTGAATATTTAGATAAACATTTCATGTGATAATAATGAAAAACTATGTATATTTTTTGTGTGTGTGACTAGATAGTGACAAAAAATGATGGAATTCTTATAAAGGATCACATTTCATGTCTATCATAAGTATATGTCATGTAATTCAAATTTCTTGGTGTTTTTACAAATCCTATAACCTGGATGTCAGAATCAAATACACAAATATTATATTTTGGGTGTCTTTATACAAATAACATTATGGTGTACAACACTTTTTTTCATTGAATTATTTCAATCGAATTTTAGGATTTTTAGTTTCTTAGCTTCATAGAGATGGTGACTAGTTGTGATCGAGATGTTTAGAGTGAGTTCAAAGTCAAAAACACCTTGGATTGTGTACTAATTATAGGGATTGGGACCTTCTCACACTTCGTTCATGGTTTTGGTACAACCATATCTAAAATTTTTTTGGGTTATTTATAGTATTTGGAAAACTCCCCATTTGTTATTACTTGACGAGGTGAGGTTCAACTATATAACTGATAAAGTATGAATATATCCATTGTAATGGGGAATGATTCGTCTATATATGGGGTCAGTAACCCATATCAACCATAAAAAATATATCAAATGGTCATGGGTCCCCTAAAATTGTCTTATATAAGTGATGTGGTAGTCATGATATTCTTGTTAATTTAGGAACAATAAATTCTATGAATTCCCCAGTTTCTCTTCGATATGTGAATTGTGTTGTGCTAGGGTATGGTCATTTTTTTTATTATTCCTGGAAAATAGATTTCTTTTGAGACTAACAAAAAAACTGAGTGGTTGAATTTAAAAATTTTAGGTCTTATATTATTCTTAGGATCTATATTTAATTATGGGATGTTATCCTTATTAGAGATTAGTTTTAATGACATGTACTTTCCTATGATACTTTGTTTCCTAGTTTTAAATTAATATCTAGTTATATAAATTGGGTTGATATGACTTATCATTATATCTATTATTTTTGGATATAGGGTTTCCTTCTAGGAATGTTTATATTGAACCCTAAATAATCATTATCACATACATGTTTCCTCTATGGTGAAAATGTACAATTTGATGGTGCCCTTAGTGGATGAGGAGAAGGCATAATTGGTTCAATTAATTCTTAGTGGTCTAAAATGGTATATGATAGTGGATACTACTATTAGTGTTCATTATAGGAATCCTAGTAGTGGGGGGAAATTTTCTCTGGATTTATATATATCTTACTTAGTGATTTTATCTCTTGTCTTTATTTCCATTGTCTATTTCCTATGTTTCTTTTAATATGTATAATTGATGTTATATAAATGATTTTTATACAATCATTATTGTATATATATCATAGGTTATTGATGGATACCTACAAAATTATATTTCCAAATCCATTTTTGGTTAATATATAACAAGTCTTCCCTGGTATGGTATGCCTTCTTATTGTTAGTTTCCATACCCTATCCAATTGGATGATGGATTTGTGTGGAGAACTCCGCATACCTATGGCCTATGTGGGATCCTAATGGGTCAAGTCATGTTATGATAATATATGATTAATTAATTAAAAGCAATAGGGTTTAAATTTATCGATATTGGGATGATTTGTTCAGGATTTTGCGAAATGATATTGAGGTGCCTTGAATTGAATTCTCAGACAAGGGAACTCAATGTCGCAGTAACAATCAATGTATCGATTCATAAGAACACAAATAATCTATTTTTTGACCGAAAAAATTAATTCACTAATTTTGGAGTATATTTAGGATAATACATATATAATAAAATAGTTATTTGTGATATTTTATATCTTTCATATCTCATATCATCAAGAATGCTTTAATAATTTTGGGTCTATCCTATTTAATAGAGAAAATCACCCATATTCAGCTAGTTCAAGTTAAGAGGTATGGTATGAATGTTCTAAGGCATAGTTAAAGTGGTTGGGACCTGGAAAAATAATGGATTTTCAATAATTTATTTAGATAAATCCCAGGAACATTATGAAAAAAACCCTAAAGAATCATGATAGGATATTTTGACATATAATTTTAATTGATTTGTAATAATAGGAATCACTTTTTCTATCAATTGTTTCTTTATTATAAAATTTATTGACCATTCCAATCACACCATAATTAGGTTGAAGAATTTAAGTGTTGAATACTCTTATAAGTATACACACGTGCTTCATGAACCTTAAAATCGCTACATTGGAACTAGAGGATCCAGTGTAGAAGAACCAAATCACTCTCATTGTTTTCCATTGATCACAATAATAATATATTCTAAACATGGAGGATTATATAAAGTTATATTAGTCATGAGAGTTAGATATATTATTATCACTCTATATTCGTGGAAGCGTTCTTGAGATTATCTCTCCTGGCCTTGAGATAATTTTTAGGAGAACCCACTGTGAACATGACTCTCTATATGTTACAAAATGATATAATAGGGTTATGTATCTTGTCCATAAAAATAATTATTATAAAATACCCCTTAACTAATTTCTTAATACTAAATAATCCCCATGTATAATAATAATTATAATTTCCTTGATGTATGAAAAAGTACAAGATATTTAAATATCATCTCCTAAATAAATAAATTAATATTTATTTAAATGATATAAAATAAAATATATTATTTTATTATGGAAACATAACATGGTCTATCAATATTATTTGGAATTTATCAAAACTCAAATAATAACTCTTTATTTAAATAGATAAATATTATTGTAGTATTCATTTGATAAAAAAATAAATATTATATTAATTAACTAACAAATTACCATTTATTTATTCGTCAAATCACATATATATTCTTTTCAATAACTAGTGATTGAATATATGTGATTAACATAACACAATAAATTATTCTTATTAAAAATGAGATAGTAATATTTATTCTAATATTTAATATAACTTAGCAATTATTTTGGATACCCTTAGTTCATAACCCTATAAGACACTTTCTTAGTGACATTAGGTGAATTTTACTAAAATAAAAGACCATCATATAATAACACATCAAGACGCCCATAGAGAAAGTCGTTAATGTCCCAATGCCAAAACCTTATATGAATACCCATTCTGTAGTATAATCTATTTGTCTAAAGATCTCATCAAGTATATTAAATTACTTATTTCACGGGCCTATGTTATGGATATTTCATTCTTTAACTTTCTTAAATGATCTAATCATTAACCACCATGTCCATGGAATTAATCAGCAAGTTCTATTTCAATAAAAGGCTTTGAGATATATAATTCTATTAAAATATAAGGTAAATATAATTTATTTATATATTAATTAGTTTCATATCATATATGATGCACACAACATATCCTAACTCACCGTTAGAATATATTGTCATAGTTTTTGTTAATACAACAATGTATGTGACGAATGATTTAGATTAAAAATAATATCAAATCTATGGACCAATAGACATTTCCAATGATAAAAATATCTAATTACACATATAGTATATGGAATTATAATGGGTGATTTTGTTCACATATACCCTTATTATGGAAATTACCAAGGGAAAGATTCATGAAAATATGTTTCAATGTATTATAATCCTCCGACAATTGACAGACTAACATCATATATATTTCATTTGAAGGATTTAATCCAACTATATAAAACATATAGAAGGATATATTCATAAGAATTTTAGGTGAAATTCATTGAGGGTAACTATTGTAACATTCTAATGAAACAAATACTCAAAGAAAATTAGCAGATTTATGTTATATATATTAATACTCCTCCGGTAAATACCTGAACTATTATGAATGAAATTCAATTTATGACTGAATTAAATTCCCTATTACGTAATATGGTTATAGAAAACACATAAAATATTCTGATTATATCCTGTTGGATTAAAAATATCATTAAAAATAATGACCATCAATAATATATCCATTTAATGGTGTTCATAGGATTAATACGTATTAAGGGTTCTTATAAAGTCCTGTTAACATAGATAGAAGAAGCGATGACCTCGATCAATAAGATCGTACACTATGAATCCTATTAATAAGAGCTTCTGAGGGAGATAAAATATATGTTATTTTTCCTTTAACAATGATCAATCCTATATTCATTAACTAAAGAATTTGTGAAATCGTTTATCGGAGAAGTTCAAGCTCAATGAGATCATGACCCAAACAATGTTCAACAAAGCACCCCATGAGAATCTCATTACCGCACCCCATACCCTTAAGGAATTTAATGGTGTAATAAAGGGATATGTATCAAGAAACAATAGTGTGAAATTTTTAAATAATGATTATATTTACTCATTATTTTTATATTACAAATTATTAAGTGATGAGTTCAATAAAAAATGGATTTTAATACAATAATACTAAAATTATATTTTTGGCTAATATGAAAATTAAATTTAGAGATTACTTTTAACGTGTTCAAGAATTTTTATAATAAATTATATTTTCATAAAATATTTTTATTAAATATTATAAATTAAATATAAATAAGAATATAATTTTTTTAAGGGAAAATGTAATTTTTATAAGTTATAGAAATATGTTATTATAAAAATACACTAATTTCCAATAAATAAGGATTTTAATTTAAAATATTAATTTATAATATTTTTATAATTATTTTTATAAAATAAATATTATTTTTTGAATCATCATGGTAAAATTATAAAATGGTGAATTTTTCATAACTTTTGGAGAATGTTCTATTTTTTTGTTATAATTAAATATGATATAAATATACTGTATTTATTAAGTCATCAAAATGACCTAAAAGTGATGTAATATTTTCAATAAAAGGTATCCGCAAATATATATATAAATATATAATTTAAAATAATTTTTTTAGGTTCTTTAATTAATTTTATAAACCCTTTATGTACCCTCTAAAGCTTATATTATATTTTGATGTTTTAAAATAATTGTTTTTATAAACATGACTCACTTCCACATTACCAAGTGTATTATTTTAATGTGATAAGTCATGGAATTATAAAATAATTAACACCAATACTCTTTGTTTTAAGTAATGGGTAAAAAATATGGCGTGATTTATTGTTTTTATTACTTATTATATAGAGTCCAAAATATAAGCTCAGAAAATAATAAAGAACACCCCTCTGGTATCCTTTATAAAACCAAAAAATCTCTCTTAATATTCACTAAAAAACCATTGGATCATGAATATACTAATAAATTTCATATCTATATCCCTCCCAAGGTTACCCCAATCTCTTAAGAAGCTCCTCCAAATCTTTTGGAAACACCCTCCCAAGGTAAGGTATCCTCTCCTCTTCTTTATTCCAGAACAATCTTTATGTAATTCATTTTTTCTTCCAATTTATATTGATGAGATATGATTTTTAACATAAATATTTGTTAAATTATTATATAAAAATTATGATATATCCATTTCCCTATCATTAATACCTCCCATGATTCATTATATACGATCATTGTGCTGCTGGAATTACCTTGTGATTTCTTAAATCCAAACTATTATTCAAGCAACATTTTTTTATTATTCCATTTAATTCCCAATTATTTATTTTTTATTTTGTTCTTACATATCCCAGATAATAAAATTACTTTTTTCAAGTTATTAGACACCCCTTTACTTCTCATTTATCCCTCCCAAGTTTCATTAGTTACTCTCATTATGCCGCCAAAATTTATCATGTGTCTTCTCTATGACAAACTATTGTATTGGTAATGCCATAATCATTTCCACCCGATGGTATTCACCTAGACATAGCCATCATTAATATATTCTTTGAATACATTTATTTATTCCAAAATTATTAGTAATGTAATTAAATTTAATGAAATATGATCCTATTTTTATTGAACTATGTGGAATACTTATACATGAACATGATATGAAAGTTAAAGATATACCAGATATTATATAAAGCTCCAAAGCATCGGGTAATGTTTTATTATCATGAGACATAATATGTGGGATTAAGGAGTAAAAAATATCCATTATGTATCTTTTTACACCATTATGTGATGTCTTGGTAGTTATCCTTGACATATGTTTATCATGTCATGTTTAATGTTGTTTCCACACTCCCATATTGGATTTGTGTTATCATTGTATGTCATGCTTCGGGGTTCTTGTTTATGATTATCACCCCTTTTATATTCCATTAAAATTATAATTAAATACAATGACATACTTTAATCACGTTTTAATTTTTTTATTCCTTCATTAAGATTTATTTTTCACCTCTTTCATACTTATGTCTTCTCAATATCTCATGCAGTTTAAGAAGAACAATATATTTTTTAATAGAATGTTAAGAATGTTTTCAATAATATTATTGTATACATGTAACAAGCTTATATGATATTTACCTTTTTCCTAAACACTCTATGATTATCGATCATCTTGGTTTTAATAAGTGATATTTTATTTAATAAATCATGAAATAAAGTTTATTAAAGACATAGGTTGTCATAGTTACTATCAAAAGAATTTCTAGTTATTTCTATGATTAAGATTAGAAAACTATAATGAAATAATTAGGGATAATACTATACATCTGAATGTATACCTAAATTATCGTAAACTATAGTGGAAGTGGTTTCTAAGAAAATAAATCCCTATCTGAATACTTTAAGTGGATGTGGCTCTAGAATAGAGGTACTAAGGGGTAATTACCCTAAAAAGGGGGAATTTAGTTGTACTTGATTGTTACTTGGTGCCTGATAATGGGACCTACTACATAACTAGTTTAAACCTCCATGAGGATATACTTTGGTAAATACACATTCTCTATAAAAATCATTGTTATTGGAATAGGAATTCCTACAAGATTTTATATTAGGAAAAAGATAATGGATAGCCTTGATTGAAGCCTAGAAATTCATAGGTTAAAGAATATATGATACTAATGAATTAGTTTATGGTTTCCTATTAATGAATTTTTTAAGAACCTAGATCTTATTTTTTAGGTATGTTTTTCTTTTTTGGTTGTTTTTTAGAAAAATAAGAGTTATGGAAATTTAATAAGTACACGATGTGTACTCATTTGCCACGGGTTACCGTGTACAGGATGGGTAGCGGCTGAGTACATGGATATATGTGGTGACTTAGAGACCGAATAAATCAGATATTGGAAAATTAAAGTACACATCGTGTAATTTTAAATAACATACCATGTATTTTATTTTTTCATTAAATAGACTGGGGTCACATCTAATTGACAGAACAATCTTCTTCTTTTCCCACCTCTTTTGAGAGTTTCATTAAAACTGCATATCTTCTATAATCCCCAGACTCACCATCTGTTCTCCAAATCAACCATCGTCGATTGTGTTGGAATCACATAGGTGAGTTCTCATTTCTTCTTGAACATAATCTCTTGATTTATCATCTCTCACGAGCTATCCACGGTTGAATGTGTTTAATGTTTTTGTAGATATACAGTGTTCTAGGTTCATTCAAGGCCTGAGCTTCACGTATATCAATCTCACGACGCTAAGGTAGGTGGTTTGTTCCTTTCCATAGATAGTCTTCGAATTTTATGCAAAAAAGTACACAATACACAAGAACAGGGTATTGCGTGTTTATGGTTTCACCCATTTTATTACCTTCTATGTCTTGTTTTTTTTGGATAGAAGTTAATTGTTGTGAATAGTGTTAAATTTTCCATGCTATTGATGTTTTTCCTATGTTATCTTCTTTTTGACTATTTTGTCTAGCTTTTCCTATTAGGCTGTTGCATTTCTTCCCATTCATAGTATTAATAGGATGGAGTGATTATTATATGAAATGTTATGATATGCTTTAGAATGTCTTTCCAAGTAGTTTTTGAGGTTTAATTTGGCTGGCACATATCGTTTGTGCATGAATGACTTACATAGGGATGTGGGAACCTGTTGTAGTAGAGAATAGGGAGAATTGATGTTGAGGGCCTCTCTAGAGTGTGTGTTTACTTTTACGTTGTGAGACCATATGGGGGATGGACGTAAGTTCTCCCTCAGAGTGTTTTTAGTTTCCTCGATATGGGCCACATGGGCAATTAGACGTTTATTACTTCCTCAGAGTACCTATTAGTTACTGATACAATACCATAGGGGGAATTGAGGGTGAGTTCTTCCTTAGAGTGTCTTTGCAAAAGCTGAACCAAAGGGGTTAGACTACGTGTACTTCCCAGAGGGTTCCTTTTATTTGTTTGGTTGAACCAGAGGGGTTAGGCTCTGAGTACTTCCCAGAGGGTTACCTATTTTTGATTATCCGCATCCTTGACATATGAAAATGAATGTAATTGAATTTTTAGGATTTTTACTACCTATACTTCCTTGTTTACTGCTTCATTTTTTTATTTCCTACCATATATATTCACTGACTATTAGGCATAGATCTTTGGGTGGTTTCCTACTAGTATTAGTCTCACCCCCTATTTGGGACATTCTTTTGGACCCAAACAGACTATATTACATGAGGTATAGATAAAGGAAAAACACCCTTCTATATTAGGTATTTAATTTTTGTGCAGCTGGACAACATGGGACCATGATAAGGCATGAAATGATGTGGAGCTATTTACTAACATTTCTTTTGTACTTTGGATTAGTACGGTATTATAGCATTGTGATTTTTTGGCTACTTTCCTAGAAATATGTATCATGAATCACTATATATATGTGCTCTAACTATTTATTTCCTCACTCTTCCACTGTTTACTTGTTGCGTGCTCTTACTAATTCAACCATTGTATGTATGTTTTACTTCCACAGTGTTACTCTGACAATGAGGGCATAGTTTCCCCACTATCACACCCAAGGCCCTATCTACAAGTCGGCAGCCTCAGATATCTGGGGAAATGAGCATGGGGCCATGTGACTTACCAGGTACGGGGAACCTGTATGCGGCTTCCGGATCTAGAAAGTTACAAAGTGGTATCAGGGTGATTATTTTATTTTTGAATTATTGTTTAGAGCCTATATCCAGGGATAAGAAGGAAATAGGAACTTGGTAATAAGTTATTCTTTGGTGTAGCTTACCCGTGTACTGGGAAAATCCAATTTACCTCGTTATTGACAATTTTATAGTTTATCAATATTACAGTTGATTTGATTTCAAAATTGGGTGATTCAATTGTTTTGTTCTATTCTTCATGATATTATATAGGTTCTATTTATTTTTCAACCCGATGAGATGAGGGTATTCCATCCATTGCATTATATAGGCACTTACAAGACATCACATGTCATGCATTATTTCCATGCCATTTAGGGTGCATTAGTGATTGCATGTTGTTGTGATAGATGTTTTGCTAGATATGCATAATGTTGTGATAAATAACTTGATAAAATACCGTCTATTTGATAAGGTATTTTATTTTGTAAATATTTAGTTTGAATGAACACCAAACTTTGGTTCTTGAGGTGTTATAGGATCTCATGGACTAGAATTTGGTGGATCATTACTCTGTTATGTTTATATATGATATTTATAAGATATGAAGCATTGATTCGTGGGGAGTATAGGCCCTCAAAGATATGAATTATGTACTCTAATGTTCTTTTTAGTGTTTTTCTAGGTTACAAAGTATTTTCTAATGCTTAAGGTCCATAAAAACCCAGAATACATGGTGTGTAATGATGAATACACACCATGTGTCCTTTTTTGGTAAGGAACTATTTTTCTTAATTACATGTTGTGTATTGTATTTGCACGCCATGTAGTCTGTAACTGTGTCACTAGCTGTGTGGGAAAAGACGTGGGGTTGGGAAATCTTTGGTGGGACATACCGTGTACTGGATGTACATGTTGTGTGGTATAAACCATTTTTTCCACCTGTGTGACTAACAACGCGGATGGATAAAAAAATAAGTTGTACTTGCTGTGTCATGATTGAACATGTCGTGTAGTGTAACCCATGTATCTGACCGTGTAACGAACAACACGGGATGCTGGAACCCTTCTTTTTACATGATGTGTCTGGGATAAACATACCGTGTATAGTCAGCCATGTGTTTACCCCTGTGACTAACAACATAGGAAGTTGAAACCTAAGAAGTACACACCATGTCTATTTGGAACACATTGTGTAGAGTGAGATGTGTAACTGGCCCTGTGACTAACAAAAAAGGTCAGTGAAGTTCATCTAGTACACATCTTGAATGGAACTAACACGTTGTGTAGTCCTATTCTAGGGAACCTGTGTGGCCTAGCTGTGTAGAAGAACTCGAGTAGGGTAAGAGGATTCAAGTACACGTCATGTGTTAGGACAACATGTCGTGTTTATGGAGTGTTGCACGACCTGGGTTGGCAGAAGTACAAAGCCATGTGAAGTCTTAAGGTTACACAATATGTAGGCATTATACACACCATATAACCATGTTTTGAAAAACTTGAATGCTTTCATTCTCTTGTTCCATTCTTACACCTTTATGCTTCTGTACCTATTAATCTTGATCTGTGGTGTACGCTTGACCCTGAAGATTCATGCCACCGAGACATCCTCTAGTTGTCTTCGAATTATAATGTAGTGATCAGACACCAGATATGGCTGATCAGGGACTACCAATAGATCCTCCAGTTGTGTCTGTCTTGGAACCAGTCATCATTACAGGCATAGGTGCTGACACACATTTCTGAGAGGGCTTTATGATATTTATGTAGACCTTCTGAGGAGTACTGCATTCTACCCCATCTATGGTAGAGTTGACACGGGTTTTCCAGCAATAACATCCTCCCACTTTCTTAGGGGAAGGAGGCCCGCAGGCTGCAGAGTCATGTTTGGAAGCCATGTTATCTATATTTGAGTATCTAGAGATGCCTCCAAAGAGAAGGGTGAATCTTGATATATATATATATTCTATGGGAATCTTCAAAGAAATGGTGGTATGTGACCTTAGAGATTGGACGCCATCTAGTTATGGCGTTGGATGAGTTCCAGAATGCATTCTACGACTACTTCTACCTGGAGACCATGAGGGGCGATCGAGCCCAATAGTTAATTAGACTAGAGTAGGTTACTCGTCATGTTATGGAGTATTCTTCTCTATTCACAGAGCTTCAACACTTCACGCCTATTCTAGGAGGAGATGAGTTATTTATGGAAAGGAAGTTTGAGGATTGTATCAGGCAAGAAATCCGATCTCAGTGAAAAATATTATATCTGACAGCTATCAAATCTATAATCAACAAGGCTCTAATCATGAAGCACAGTTTGAGGGATTCTAGAGTGGTGATCTAGGGTGGTTTGACATCCAGATTTGGTATCCCTCCCACTGATAGTAGGAAGTGCTATAGGGAGTCTACGCATGGAGATACGAGGAGACGAGAGACATCTTTTGGTGGCCGGGTGGTGTGCTACCAGAACAGGAAGAGTGGTCATATGATCCCACAATGCCCAAGAGACCCAATTGAGTGTTGATATTTTGGAAAGAAGTTTAATCTTCAGCATTTATGTAAGTTTTTTCTTACGAGAAGCTGGTGGCAGGGGTTCTTCTATGAGTCCTTGTTCATGAGTATCACCACAAGTTTCTCATCTGTCAGGTAACTAGAGCTCTTCTACCCATTTAGGACGAGTAGACTTCATGGTCATGGTATCCAGTCTCCAGGAATTCAATGACAACAGGGTGGATCAGTTCATGGTGGTTAGGCAGGGTTGAAGGGCTACAGTGCTAGTCAGAATTTAGTAGTGGAGCAGACCCAGCACGAACAGGATCCCAAACCCTCTACAGTTCGAGGAATGATCCGAATTGCCTCAATTTTAGATTCTTATATTTTTGAAACAAGGGATTCCCATAGCTTTATATTTGTTTCTATTGCGGAGGGACCTGGGGTTTCTATCATTTCTTCTGCTGATATCTTGATGCTAGACAGACCGTTGGGGACAAGAACAACTAGTGTACATCAGTTCAAGTAGTTACCTCTAGAGGTTGGTGGGTGTCACTTCTTATGGGACCTTTATGTCCCGGGGATGACATGCTATGACGTCATTCTTAGTATGGACTGGTTAGTTCCCTTCCAGGTTGTTTTTGATTTCTATCGTCGTAGGGTGAGTTTCACATCACCAAAGGGTGGATAATTTTTTTCATATGGTAGAATGGGATGTACGAGCGAGCAGAGCGGGACCAGAGCCTCATGGGTTGGGAGGAGCTATAGCCCATATTTCTAGTCTATATCTGGATGACCAGGGGAATTCATAGATATAATTTCTTCCAGTGGTGGATCATTTTAGGGATGTATTTCCATAAGACTTTTCAGGTCTTCCTCTGGAGAAAGAGGTGTAATTTTCTATTGAGCATGTTCCAGGAGTGGCACCGGTGTCTATTACTCCTTATAGGATGGCTACACTAGAGGTTCAGGAGCTCAATAAGTAGTTGGAGGAGTTGCATGAAAAGGGTTTCATCTGACCTAGTATTTCTCCTTGGGGTTCGTCTGTCCTATTTTCAATGTAGGTGGACAATACCCTTAGACATTGGTGGATTATTCAAAGTTGAACTAGTTGGTGGTAAATAACTGATATCCCTTACTGATGGTCGATGATTCCTTGATCAGCATCAAGGATCCCAGGTGTTCTTGAAGATTGAATTAAGATTCAGTTATCTTCAGTTGTGTGTTAGACCATCAAATGTACCACTTACGGCCTTTCAGAGAAGGAATGGTCTATATGAGTATGTGGTTATATCGTTTGGTCACATGAACGCGCCTACAATTTCCATGGAACTGATGAACTATTTTTTCCATCCATATTTGGATTATTTCATGGGGGTCTTCGTGGATGATATCATGGTTTATCCTCACACTCGACAAGACCATGACACACATCTTGAAATCATTTTGAATACACTAAGAGAGCATCAATTATATGCTAAGCTCCTAAAATTAAACTTTGGGATGGACTATATTCACATCGTGGGCCATCATATCTCAAAGATAAGAGAATCAGTAGACACAGATAAATTGAGAGTAGTAGATTCTTGGGATCATATGAATAATGTATTTGAGGTACGGAGTTTTATAGGGTTGGTTGGTTACTACAGATGTTTCATATAGGACTTTTCACACTTAGAAGTGCCATTGATGGGCCTAAATAAGAAGGGTGTGAAGTACTTTTGGTCAAAATATTGATATTTAGTATTCCAGGAGATGAAAGGGAGGTTGACTTCAGCACCAATACTAGTTTTTTTAGAGAAAGGAAAGAGATATTCTATTTACTGTGATGCATCAGGTATCAGTCTAAGAGCAGTACTTATGCAGGGAGAAGGGGTTGTTGCGTACGTGTCAGTAGTTGAGGCCACGTGAGAGGAACTACACGACACACAATATCGAATTGGATGTTTTTGTTCATGCATTACGTTGTTGGAGACACTACCTGTTGGGAGAGAATTTTGTTGTTTTCACCGACCACAAGAGTCTCAAGTATATCTTCACTTAGCGTGACCTGAATTTGAGACAACGAAGGTGGGTTGAGTACCATCGGTCCATTGAATTATAGCATGCCTATATTCCTAGTAATGGAAACATTGTGGATGATGCATTGAGAAGGAGGACTCAGATACAGGCAGTTCAAAAGTCCGACAGTGAGTGGAAGCTAATGGATCTATTCTCTGAGATGCATTTGGAGGTGCACGACAGTTAGGTGTAGACATTTCTTTCTTTTGTGTTTGTTACCTATACTCTACTTGACTGAGTGAAAATGTGGAATGTATTTGATTCTAAAGGCCTAGTCCTACAAGAGTGTATTTCATGAGAGGAACTTATTCCTAGATGGACAGTGGGCAAGGATGGGATCTTTCATTTTCATGGACGTGTGGGGGTTCCAGTAGACATATGAGAGGAGATAATGCAAGACTCTCATTCCTCAGTTTTGGTAGTTCATCCTGGTGTCACCAAGATGTATCAACATCTTTACCATTAGTATTGGTGTCTAGATATGAAGGGAGATGTTGCTGATTTTTTCATGAGGTTTCCCATAGGTCATCAGGTGAAGGTAATGCATCAATGACCAGTAGGGCTTTTACAACAGTTACCCATTCTTGAGTGGAGGTGGAATGATGTCTCGATGGATTTTGTGATGTGTTTACTGAGGTCGCCTCGAGGGAATGATGCAGTTTGGGTTGTCATTGAATGACTCACGATGGTTTCCCACTTCTTACCGATCAAGGAGTTTTTCAGTTTTGAAGAGTTTGGAAGGTTGTAAATCTAAGTGACTATGCATTTACATGGATTTCTCCACTCCATTGATTCTGACCGAGACACCCATTTTACTTTTTGGGTTTGGCAGGGACTTCGGAGGGCTTTGGATACATAGGTACTTCTGAGAACAACATACAACCCCCGATGGATGGTCAGTCTGAGTGTACAATTCAAGTTTATGAGGATATGCTTCGATCATGCATCCTGGATTTTGGAGGTCCGTGGGAGAAGCACATACTTCTTGAAGAATTTACCTCAAATAATAGTTTTCAAGAAACTTTTCAGATGTAACCTTATGAGGCCTTGTACAGTAGGCCATTCTGATCACCCTTATGTTTGCTAGAGGTAGTAGAGGCAACTATGCTAGAACCTCAACTTTTCTTAGAGACCACATAGTAAATAGAGCTAATTCGGAAGAGGATGACTACTGTAGAGTCACAACAGAAGTTTTATGATGATTGACGGAGATGACCTCTGGAGTTTGAGGATGGAGATCAGGTTTTCCTCCGTGTCACACAATGGTTGGGACACAATAGTATTAGGAGGCAAGGTAAGATTTCGCCAAGTTATATCAAACCATTTGAGGTGTTAGAGAGGTTTGGGCATGTTTCCTATAGGTTGTAGTTACTCAGAGGTACACAACTATGCATGGGGTCTTCCACGTTTCTCATCTTTGGAATTACTTCTTAGACCTGTCTCATGTTTTACAACCTAATGAGGTTGAGCTTGAGGTGGACGCATCTTTCAAAGAGTATCCTATCCGAATTTTTGATCAACGTTTGAAGGTTCTCCATGGTCGGTCTCTTCCATTGGTACGAGTGCTATGGTAGCATGGGTGAGTATAAGATGAGACCTGGGATAGGGAGGCTAATGTATAATCAGAGTGGATGGAGTTGTTTGAGTTTTCTTCTTCTACGCTACCTCACTATGGAAATTCAAGGAAGAATTTCTGTAAGGGGGATATTTAGAAGAACTCGGAGATTTTTTTGGTATGTATTTTTTCTGGTTGTTTTTTAGAAAAGATGAGTTCTAGAAATTTCAGGAGTACACACTGTGTACTCTAAGTACCCGCTGTGTACTCAGTTTCCATGGGTGACCATGTTTTGGCTGGGTAGCGGCCGAGTACATGGCTGTGTGTGTTGCCCGAGAGAATACATAAATCGAAGGCCAAAAAAGTCAAGTAAACGATGTGTTATTTTAAAAAACATGATGTATACTTTCGTTTTATTCATCAAATGGATCGGGGTCGCATCTATTTAATAGATCATTCTTCTTCTCCACCAGTATCATCTGAGAGCATCCGTACAGCTTTAGATATTCTCCGAGCCACTAACTTTCCCTATGTTCTCCGAATCGACCACTGTTTATTGTGTTGGAATCACATCAATGAGTTCTTTTTTCTTCTTGAAAATCATCTCCTGATTTCCCCTCTTTCACATGTTATCCTCAATTAAATGTTTTTATTGTTTATGTAGATCTAAGGTGTTCTAGGTCAATTCAAGGTATAAGGTTCACATATATCCATCTAACAACACAAAGGTATGTGGTTTGTTCCTTTCTTTAGATAGTCTTTTAATTTTATGTGAAAAAGTGTACAATACCCAAGAACGGGGTATTGCGTATTTATGGTTTTATCCATATTATTACCATATATGCCTTGTTTGTTTGGATAGAGGTTAATCATTGTGAATAGAGTTAACTTTTCCATTCTACATATTTTTTTCCCATGTTTTCTTGTTTTTGACCATTTTGTCTAGCTTTGCATGTTAGGATACTGCTTTGCTTCCCATACCAAGTATTTTTTAGATGGATTTATTATTATATAAAATGATATGACATGCTATAAATTGTTTAGCCTAGTATTTCTTGATGTTTAATTCGGATTCCACTTATAGTTTGTGCACAACTGACTTACATAGGGCTATGAGAACCTGGTGTAGTAGATAATAGGGAGAATTGAAATTGAGGGCTTCTCCAGAGTGTTTGTTGACACTTACGTTGTAAGACTATAGGGGGATGGACGTAAGTGCTCCCTCAGAGTGTATGTAGTATCCATGATATAGGACATAGACGGAATTGTAAATTGAGTGATTCCCCCGAGTGCCTATTAGTAACCGATACAAGACCACTGGGGGAATTGATGGTGTGTGCTTCCTCCGAGTGTCTTTGCTAAAGCTAAACTAGAGGGGTTAGAAATTTTGTACTTCCCAGAGGGGTTCTTTTGTTTGTTTGGTTGAACCAGAGGGGTTAGGTTCTATGTAATTCCCATTGGGTTACCTATATTTTATTAGCTACATCTCTGATACATGAAAATGAATGAAATTGAATTTTTAGGATTGTTACGATGTGTACATCCTTGTTTACTACTTCATTTTATTTATTGCCTACCATATATATTCACTGCCTGTTAGGCACAAATATTTTGGTGGTTACCTATTGGGATTAGTCTCATACCCTGTTTGGGTCATCCTTTTGGGCCCAAACAGATTATATTGCTGCAGGTATAGGGAAGGGAAAATTATCTTCTACATCAGGTACCTTATTTCTGGGGAGCTCGGGAGTATAGAACCAATCTAAGGCTTCTGATATTGTGGAGGTTTTTATTTTCTTTAATTTTGTACTTTGGTTTAGTACTTTATTCTATCATTGTGATTTTTTGGACTCTTTCCTAGGAATATGTATCATGCATCACTCTATATATGTGCTCCAGTTTGTTTATTTCTTCAGTCTACTACTGTTTACTTTTTTCATGCTCTTAATTCTTCCGCTATTGTATGTCTATTATACTTCCTCTGTGTTACTCTGCCAATGAGGGCCTAGTTTCCCCACTATCACAGTCGAGGCCCTTTCTACTAGTTGGAAGCTTCTGACATTCGAGGAAATGTGCTTGAGGTCATCTGACCAACCATATATGGGGCACCATTGGGTGGCATCTGGAACTGGGACGTTAAATATTTAATAGTTTGAAAATTTCTATCCCTAATCCTATTTTGGATGAAGTAAATGATTAAAACCATAATTAAATAGTGAATTATGGACTTATCATCCATGGTTCTATGAATTCTTTCATATCTCATATGTTTATTATAACTATTCAAGTTACACTATAAATCATAGAGCTATATATGTTGGTGAAAATTGAAAATCGTGGAATTTTTACATTCTAAATATATAACTCCTCCCAAATCAAAATTTTTGGGATGAAATTTAATGTAATCCTTATGAAACTAACATTAATTTAATTTTAGTAAATTATGGTTATGGAATAAAATTCCTTATATAGATCCTACATAAATTGTTCAGAGATGAAAATCACCCCTCTGTATAGATAATTTTTCTCCAATTATATACCATTGAATGGGGGAGGGTGAATCTTATTTGGTATCATCATCTCGTGCATGTATATTTTTTATCTCTGATTAAAAATATCTTTCTCAAATGATTGAGTCTAAGGAAACAATCATCCTTGAAGACATTTCCATTATGTGGGAATACATATATGTGTTTCCTGAATAACTTCTTAATCATCCTCCTTCATGAGATGTTGAATTTTCAATAAATATTATACCTAGGGATTTTCCAATATCCAAGATTCTGTATAGAATGACCATTTCTGACCATGTGTAACTGAAGAAACAACCACATGATAATCTGAATAAAGGGTTTATACACTTAATTCATTCAATTTGAGGTGCACTAGTTTATTTTATCAAGAAGAAAGATTGGTTAATCCACCTCTATATTGGTTTTCAAGAGACAAACAAGTTCATGACAAAGAATAGATATCCTCTTCCATGGGTATGTGACTTTTCTGATCAGATAAGTGGAGACTAGTATTTCTATAAGATAGATCATTGATCTGGATATTAACAGTTAAAGGAGAAGAAGGAGGATATCCCTAAGACTGCTTTTTTGTATAATGTACAAGAACTATTAATTCATAGTAAATCCTTTTGCAATCATTGATGATCCAATAATCTTTATATATTTGATGAAAAGAGTTTCTAGGGATTATATCAGCAAATTTGTGGTATTATTTATTAATAGTATTCTTATATACTCAAAAAGAAAGTAGGAACATGAGGAGAATTTGGATAATATATTAAAAAAATTGAGTAAAGAAAATTTGTATGAATATTATAGAAAATTCATGTTCTGGTTGGATCAAGTGACATTCCTAGGTCATGTCATCACAAGCAAAGAGATATCTACAGATCATTTTAAGAACATGGATGACTTAATGTTACATAGTCCAAAATCAATAATAGATATCCATATATTCCATGAATTATTTGGCTACTATCACCGATTTTTGAGGAAATTATCATGATTATCAAGTCCACTGAAAAATAAAACTCAAAAGGGAGTCAATTGTGTTTGGAATGATGACCATGATAAACGGTTTAAAGAATCAATGAATAGGATAATCCCTACAACCTATAATCACATAACCCACTAGTGGGGAAGGATATGTGTTATATAGTGATGCATCAAAAATGGGTTTGGGTTTTTTACTCATGAAAAATGAAAAATTTATAGCCAATGACTTCTTCAAACTACAAATACATGAGAAGAACTACCCAATTCATGATGTATAATTGTCCATAGTGATCTTCACATTAAAAATTTGGAAGCATTTTCCCTATATGGAGAAGTAATATATATATATATATAACATAAAAGGATCAAGTATATATTAAATAAAGAAGATTATTATGTGCGAATGAGGTGGTTAGAGATGATCATGGATTACGATTGTTCAATCCATTTCCATCTTGGGAAGATGAACTATGTGGATGATTATTTGAGTAGAAATCATACCACAACATTATCCGTGCTGATGATTATATGGGACCTAATCTTCTTAAACATGAAAATAATGAATATGGTAATAATAAAAGGATATTCATACCAACTTTATCAATCAACATCCAAACCATATATTATTGAGAGAATCATGGATGAATAAAAAGATGACCAGTCACTAAAAAAGAAGGTAGGGAATATTCAATAGAATTTTCTAAAGATGGAGTTATATGGTTTGAAACCTGGATATATGTTCCATGTAATCTAGAACTAAATAAGGAACTTTTGGATTATTTGAATAGATCCTACTTCACTATTAATCCACAAAGAACTAAAATGTATAGATATTTGAAGTAAAATTTAGTGGGATAACATAAATATAGATATTGTAGAGTTTGAATCTCAATTCCGGGTATGCCAATAAGTAAAGAAGTAATGAAAAATTTCGAAGGGTATTATGAAACTATTACCCACACTATTATGGTAATAGGAGAAAATACACATGGATTTTTTCATCAGACTCCAAAGGAAACCTAAATGAAATAAATCCATTTGGGTGTTATTTGATCACCATACCACATTAGTGCATTTCATTGATATTAAGGAATTGTTTTCTCTCGAACAACTCATCAAGATATACACATGATAAATGGTAATAGTATATGGAGTGCCACTCCCTATTGTATCTGATCATGATCTAATTTTTACCTCAATGTTTTTGAGAATCCATTAGTAAGAACTAAATATAGAACTAATATTTAAAACTTCTTGTCACCCTCATACAAATGGTTAGTCTAAAAAGATTATTCAAAACCTGGAAGATATCCTGAGGTAAATTTTAGTGGATTTCAAACAATGTTGGGATTATTCACATTATGTAGTTATCATATAATAATAGTTTCTATCGTATAATTTAAATAGAACCCTATGATGTTTTATATTGGAATTAGTGTAATATATTAAATACTAGGATGATTTTAGAGATCCAAATCTGATGGTTCCCAATAATATCCAATAGATGAAAAAAATACTCAAATAATTTAGTGTCACATGAAATATGTACAAATTCAATAGAAATTATATGCATTAAATCTTAAAAAAGTCAGGGAGTTGAGGTTAGTGATAATGTTTTACTTCATATATCGTTATGGAAGAAAGTCACGAGATTTAGAAATAAGTGAAATATTAGTCCTAGATACACCCACACCATTGAGATCCTTGATCACATCAGAGCAGTGGCCTATCGACCAGAACTCCCACCTAACATGTCTCGGCTACATGAAATTTTCCATGAGTCTCTATTGAATATGTACATAATAAAATATTCACAGGTACTAAATTATGATATTTCACTATTGGAGAATAATCTTTCACATAAGGAGAATTCACTGAGGATCTTAGATCTTAAAGAAAATGTTTTATGAAACAAGACAACCCACCTAACCAAAGTGTTGTGGAGTAATCACATGTCTGAGAAAGAGACATGGAAATTGGAATAGGTGATAAAACATAAGTACCCTCATCTTCATTAATATATAAAATGAAAATTTCATGGGTTAATTTTGGGAATGGGGAATAATATAATTACATGAACTTTAATAAATGAAATCCCCTTGATGAATGAATTAAATTTACTATTATGTAATGTGGTTATATAAAACACATCCAATTTTTTGGTTATTTCCTATCAAATTTAAAATACCGGTAACAATAAAACTATTGATAATATATACATTGAATAATTATCTTAGGGCTATTATGTAATAAGGGAAATAATAAAGTCATGTTGACATAGATAGATAAAGTGACGGCCTTAACTAGTAGGATCATACACTATAACGTCCATTTATCATAAATTATGAGGGAGGTAAAATCTATATGGTTTTACTGTGACCAAGACCATGTTGATATTAGACAAATAAATCATTTCTAAATCCTTTGGTGGGAGAAGTTATAACTCATCTAGATCATGGATCAAATCATGTTCGTTGAACTACCCCATGAGAATCTCATCATTGTGCACCTTACCCTTATAGAATTTACTAGTGTAATAATAGGATATGTGTCAAGAACATAATCATATTAATTTTTAAAATAAGGATAATATATATTCATATTTTTTTTAATTTAAAAATGATTAATTAATGAGTTTTATAAAAATAAGATTTTAATACAACAGAACTCAAATTGTATTTTTGGGTAACCTATTATTTCAATTAATGCACAAATTTAAATGAATTCATGAATTTTTATAATAATTTACATTTTAATAAATTATTATTATTAAATATTATAAATTAAATATATATTATTATATAATTTTATGAATTTAAAATGTATTTTTTAAGGGTCAAAAAATTGTTATTGAAAAAAACTCGACATTTTTCAAAAAACCTGGAATTTAATGTTAAAGAGTAATTTATAAAATTTAGATTGTCTTTTTGATAAAATAAATATTATTTTTGGAATAATCAAATATAAATGATTAATTTGCGTTTTTTTATAATTTATTGATAATGTAAAATTTTTAGGTAAAAAATAAATACTGTATAAATATATGGTATGTATTAGGACATCATAATGACAAAAAAGTGATGTAATATGTTCCATAAAAGGTATCCATGAAAAAAATACAAAATAAAATAATTTTTTAATGTTATTATATTAATTTTCTAATCCCTTTCTTAATCTTGAAAAAACCTATATTATAATTTAAGGTACTAAAAACAATTTATTATAAACATTACTCACTTATACATCAACAAGGGTATTTTTATAATTAGATTAGTTTATGGACTTATGACATAATTAAAAAAATACTCTTTTTCAAAAACCATGGTTAAAAAATATTATATGTTTCTTGGTTTTTATTACTTTATTATATAGAGTTCAAAATATAATTCTGACAAATAATAAAGAACTATCATCTATTTTCCTATATAATCACAGAAAAGATCCCATTACTATTGACGAAAAACTATTGGATAATGAATATAATCTTTATTTTCATCTCTATTGACCTCAAAACGTTCCACAATCCTTAAATAAGCTCTTCCCAATCTTTTTAAACTCTATCTCAAGGTATGGGGTCATCATCTTCTCTTTATTGAAGCGCTTCCATAATATAACGACTTTTTCCCTCCTATTAGTATTGATGTTATATTATTTTAAACAAACCTATTACTACACTTATGAAATAAAAGTGATTATAGACACCTTTAAATCTATTTAACCCCTCCCATGATTCATTATATATCCCTGTTATTCTGCTGAAATTATCATTTAATTTTTCCTTTCCAAACATCTATTCAAGAACTATTTTTGTCTTATACATTGTAATTCCAAATTTATCATGTTGTATTATGTTCTTCCATATCTATATTACTTACCTTATGGTTTTAAATGGATTACATACCCCTTATAATGTTATTAATCCATCCCATGAATCATTATATACCCCTCTTATACTGTAAAAATTTTATACAATGACTCTTCTAGGACAAAACTGTGTATTGTGAATACCATTTCCATTTACACTCAAGGGAATTTAATTAAAAATAAATATCATTATTTTATTTTGTAACTATATGTATGTATTTCACAATACTTAATCATTAAATTAAATGTGATGAAATATAATCTTATGTTGAATGATATGTAGAAACCCGGTTTTTGTCCTAATAAGACTTTGAAATATTTCTAAGAATATTTCCAAAGCTGGGAGCTGAGACTGCGTACAATTCCAAGGTCCGGTGTGCCCATAATTAATTTTATTAAAATGTTAAGTGTTTTTATATTAAGAATGTGCAGTGGTTAACTAATGAAAACAATATATATCTTAAACAGTTGATCGGATCAAAAATCCGAGACAACGGTTGGGTCTGGAATGCAGTGTTTCCCCAAGGCACTATATAAAATAAGTCGACACAGGATGTTCGGACCCCTCTCTCATTGGTGATGTCTTAAATGGATAAATTAAATTATTTATTTATTCATTTAATATCTCAAACATAAATATCTATAGAACATGGAATCAGATGAAAAATCGGAGGCCACTAATGAGCTTGGAACGTAGGTTTTACCCTAAGAAGGAATAACCTTTGTCCACATCAGTTGTTTGGCATATGCGCCATCACGGGAGAATAATTAAATAATAAAATAATTTTTTATTTAGTTATTTAAATTTTTTTAACCTACTGAGAGGTTATAAATTATTTGTTTAGAGGGGGTTGGCCTCATAATTCATTTTGTCCAATGACGGTAAACCCTCCCTGCCTCTCCTATCCTACTATCCTTGTTGATGAATGACGAATGAAGAACAATGAAGCCTTGGATCCAGGTGAATCAAAGAGCGATGAACGCAACATCTTCTTCTCATCCTTGGGAAAGTTCTATCCTCATCAACACCGAACAGGTTTTGATGAATGCGATCTTCACCAACGATCGATCCAAACCTAAGGTAGGATTTATCTTTGTGGATTCCTTACCCTACTTTAAATTTCTCATGATGAATGAGAAATAAATAAATAAATTCGCAGATCGATAAACAATTGATTGAATTAATTTTATTCTTGTTTATCTTGAATTTGAGATTCTTGAAGAATCATAAATATTTAATTTTCAATCCCCCATGTTCTTGATTCTCAAGAGTGATGGCCAAACTAACATGGCTATCGATCTGCACTTAAACAAAGATCCTTTCTTATTCATAGTCCGTGAATTCTACGCGCGTTCCTTGGAACACCAAATAATTAAGCGTGATGGAAACTCAATGCTTCATTGAGCGTGGCATACAGGTGTGGAGATCTCGACCTGAGGATCACAAAACCACATTTGTATTTTTTTCGATTTAAATCGAAGCTGGTATAACGCACGGAAGGATTCCATGGCACAGGTGCGATGAGGGTTTTAGTGGTTCAAGACTGTAGTGCGAGTAGGCGGGGTGATGGAAGCAGGCTGTGTGTGATGTGGAGTTGCAGCGGTTCCTCATTTGTGAGGGCTACAAGAAATTTAGAAGAGAAGGAAATGTGAAATTGGGGAAGGATAATGAAGATTGGAGAGAGAAGAAAAATATATTAATGATGATATAAAATAAAAGATAAGATTAAATGAAAAAAGAAGAGAAGGAATACAAGGGGGCGTGTTGGTCATCCATGAATAAGGGAGTGAGGCGCACCAAAATTAGAGAGATGGTGGTGCGTGACATGGGATAATTCAAATAACTCAATTAAAAATAATAATATAATAATCATATTATTATTTTTGTTGATAATACACTTTTTCGACCATAACTTATTCGTGCGACCTCAGTTTCATGAACCGTCTGTGGTAGTGCAACCCGGATTCTGAGATAGACATTCTGAGCCTAATATTTAATGTCTTTTTTGGGTTTTTGGATTGAGTACCCAAAGTTCTAGAAAAATAATAGATTTAATCTTATTATTAAATCTTCGAAACACCATAACTCATGTGTGCGTCGTCTGAATGACTTGTCGTTAGTGGCGATGTAATTCTGTCATTAATATGGTCGATTCATGTCTAATGTTGGATAATAAATTCTAGTTCGTGGATCGGGCCCACAAAACACAGAATAATAATAATATTATTATTATTACTGGGTCTTGTATCTGACATATCTCTCTCATACGATGTCGGAATGACAACCCATCTGTGAAATTGTGACCTTGAAATTAAGACGAATTTTTCAAGAAAAGTTTTGGATATTTAAGTTGAGGTTGATGTGTGGGCCCCACAAGTCCTGGTTCGCGCGTGTTACGGTGAAATGAAACGTTTTTACCGGCTATCTGTTTTGGAACAATTGGTAGTCCATCTCATGTGTTTTTCCATATGGATCACAATGGTGTGACCGGTTTGGTTAACCAGTGTCGTTTGAAGTATGGTCGGGTTAGATCAAACACGAATCCAACCGGGGCCTCAGTACTAAAACGCATATAACTTACAGACTCGGCGTCATATTGATGCACCATCTATCGTTTTGGAACCCTTATGACATGGCGGCCCTCCGGGTTGCTCCCTTGTGGAACTTCATGGTGGTTGAGGTATGACCGATGACCTGAGGAGAAGAAATAGGGCGTCTCATAGATGGCTACTCCCTTGATGACTCAAGGTGCATGTATTTCTTACTCCTCTGCTCTGGTAGAGAGGGGACTCCCCAACTCATGAGTGTGGGTTTTTTTTCCTATGAGATTATTTTTCTATCGTTAGATTCGATACTCCACCACATGGCCATACCAGACCGGTTGCATGGGTCACCATGCGTTCTGATTAAACGGGTTGACATACACAGGTCGAGACCGTGTACGGGCACATGGCCTGCATACACAGGGCGGACCCCATATATATTGACACGATTGGTGATCCTTTCTACATGCTATGTACTTAAATTTTATATGAAAAGACTGGAGACACGGTCCATTTACATGGGAAGTACCCAGAGTCAAGGAATATGACGTGTGATCTTACTACACACTGTGTAACTTGTTTTACGTGGCTTGAGACAATTTTCTTCTGTGACATGGTGTATATTTCTTGGGGTTCATACCCTTGGTATTTCCCCTGAAGTTTTCCAGTATCATTTCCGATGTACAAGAGTATGATCCCTTCAGAATGACTTCCCAAATAGAGTTGTTGGAATACCCTCTATGAGACTTGGAGTTAGATCCTCTATTCCTTCCTGGTACCCAAGGTAGATTTCTTGGTATCAACGTGACCAACTTTACCCGGGCGCTGATCCTATTCTTAGAGGATTAGTTCAGACTGAGTTATTGGAATCAACTCATAGCTATAGGTTGTGATCCTCATCTGAACATCATATTCTTAAGTACATGTGGAGTGAGTTCTCCCAGAATGAGTGATTTTTGTTTCTCTCTTCAAACCAAGGAGTGTGTTCTCCCGGAATGAGTACTCCGTGGAAATGTTCGAACTAGATCCCTAGTTTGGGTATGTGGTTGTGTAACTTGTCTCTAGACTATAAGTCTGAGTTATGAGTATATCTGGTTACCCTGGGTATATATATGGGCATATACCTAGTGTGAGCTGTGAGATAAATATCCCCTTACTCTCTCGTTTGGGTTTCCTTGAGCGATCATATCTATTATTGGGTGGAGCAATAATATTTTTGTTCACTCTGGTTGTACCTTGTTCTCTCTTAATTCTCTCCTCTTCCGTACATCTATTGTTTCTCCCTTGAGCCTTTGGGGAATCCTACTGAGTATTTTTATAGTCAACGCTACTTGGGCTTTTCCTGCATTTTGCATGCCCTTGCAGACAACAAACATGTTGATTGTGACATCAAAGGAACTTTGGGATACTCGTTTCTTGGACTTCGTGTTGTGGTCGTAGCTTGGGATTCAAGAGTGGGACTCTTCCTGCTGTTTTACTTTTTCACCAGTTACCAGGTTGTGGCACATTTCTAGTTGGGTGTGTATTTTTTCCAATTTCCCTTTCAGCTTTACTTTTCATGTACTTGTACTATTAGAGTTCGATGCATATTTTTGTTTGGTTCCCTTTTTATAGTAGTGTGGAACCTTACTTTCTTCTTTTTCTCTTCACTTTTTCATTGAGTTGGCTGCGTGTGTGTGTATAGGTTCTTAGGAAAATTCCTCCATGAGTTTTTGTTCCTTCTGCTCTAGTCACTAGCCCCTGGCCTATGGAGGTGGGCTTGGGGTAGTTGCGGTTCTAGCCCAGGTATAGGTCAGGTCATGACAGAGTGGTATGATAGGCATGGTTTGACCCTTGGGACATTGTTTGGACGTTTTCCTAAAATGGTCTTTGTTGGGTTTAGGGAAATAGTGTCGATGTGTCTCAAGAGCGGCTCTTAGGCCAGGGAGTCCAGTGATGGTGCGAGCGGCCAACGTATCCATTCACTATGACCCTGATTACACGCTTGTCAACTCGTCACCCTGAGACACCTGTTGTAGGGAACAATGGTATATGAATCATATAGGATTGAGTCTTTGACTGTCCTTATCAATTCAACTCCCCATAATTGTTGATATATATAGATATTCTCATCCAATTGTGGTACTCCTTAATAACATTCAGGATGTCTCTGCAATGATAGAAATCCAAGACACTAGCTATGGTTTGTGGAGATGATTCAGTGAGCAAAGAGAGATTAGTTCAGGACCCATCATGAGATCCCCTTTCTCCAGGTGGGCAGGTAGCAGTACCCCTACCTGTTGAGAAGAAGACTTCCCCATCAGAGTGGGATGAGGACGTGCAAATATTTGGTGCACTTCACGAGTTCCTGCCTCAGAGACGGCTGAGGTTCCGTAATAAGTTATTCCCTCGGACAGTAGAAGATTGGCTAGTGTCAGTGGTCCATTGGTCTATAATGGTAGTTTCTGAGATCAGACATTCTAGTAGGACTCTTTAAAGATATCTATGCTATCATAGTTCCCTTGTGAATCCCCGCCTATGTCGAGGTGAGATAGTAGTCACTGGTGTTAGAAATCTTCCCGCCACGCCATATAGCTGGTTCTGTTAGTGAGCCCAATAGAGCTGATATGTCTACTACAGCTAGCAGACGCCAGATGATGAGATTTCAACATAAGAGATCTTCTCAATATCTACTGCATGAACATGATCATTTGAGTCCCATATAGCACAACAGAAGCATGGTGGAAGAATAACTCGGACTTGTGCAATCAAGGTTCAGTTATGTAGCAGGTTCCCATAGAAAGAAGTAACGGAAGTCCCCGAGTCACTTAGTGCAGGAAGGTCCAGAGTAGTTAACTTCCTTGCAGCTGACCCATGTGGAACATGAGGGTTTAACTTTTCTCCAGTCAACAGTGTGGAATCCTTCACTTCTCGAGCGTGTAAGAGAGTCTTGGTTACGATTCATCGACTTGGAAATCCTATGTGACCAGATATCCTTAGGTGTTTCAACATATGAATATTCTGAAGGAGAGAATCATGATACTCTGTCCTAGTGACAAATAGTGATTCCAATTGTGACATGTGATATAGAGGTTCGGCAGGGGAGGCATACTTTTCCCCGAGTCCTATCAGGTCATTTGTGACTGTGTAAGGAGATGGAAAGGTTTCATATCTCCTTGCCTTATCCCAAATAGTTGGAGTGGGTATACGACGCCTTACACATGTCACAATTTAGGAGATACATGTGTGTTCCTACACACATCATCAAATCAAAAAGCCTTATGATGGTGGAACAAACCTTTGGTCCACATTCATTATAAGAATAGAAATGTACAGGATTCCCTAGGAGCGGGAGAGCTAAGTGTGGCCTCGGTATCCCGAGTTCTTTCCCTGGTTTTGCTTTTCGAGGACAAAAATCTTGAAGGAGGTAATAATGTAGAAACCCGATTTTTGGCCTAATAGGACACTGAAAAATTTCTAAGAATATTTCAAAAGCTTTTCACTGAGACGGCGTGAAATTCCGAGGCCCGGTGTGCCCGGAATTAATTTTATAAAAATGTTAAGTTTTTTAATATTACACACGCGCGGTTATCTAAAGAAAACAAGATATCTCTTAAATGGTTGATCATATCAGAAATACGAGACCATGGTTGGGTCTAGAATGCAGTGTTCCCTCTAGGCACGATATAAAACAAGTCGGCGCGAGATGTTCGGACCCCTTGCTCATTGCCGATGTATTAAATGGATAAATTAAATTATTGATTTATTCATTTAATATCTCAAACCTGAATAACTCTAGAACAGGGACTCGGATGAAAAATTTGAGGCCTCCAATGAGCTCAAAACTTAGGTTTTACCCTAAGAAAGGTATAAAATTTGTCTACATCTATAACACCCCATGCTTCCATGGTACTCTTCTCTTTGAATAATACAGTATCGTGTGTTATACGTAACTTCGAGTTCTAACACACACCGCAACAAATCAAACTTGCCATTATGAATAGTAATACCCGATTTTTGAAATTTTATACATTTTATCTTTCAAAATGGACTTCATTTTTGGATTTTGAATATCAAAATTATCTTAGGGTGATTTTTGGTACTTTTCTGATAACTTTCGTATTTTGATGAATAGTGAAAATTACTAAATTTTAATAAAAAACAAATTTTTTATCAAAATAATTAATATTGATAAATTATGAATTTTGGTGGTTTTAAGGTATATTTAGAATATAGTTTTACCATTTAATCCAATTTTTGTCATTTTACATAATTTAACATTTAAACTAGACATAAACAGCTGTTAATCTTTTGATAGTTATTGTTTCTTAAAAACAAGCTTCTTGTTTTGACAGCGGGAATTAATTTTAAATTAATTTCTTCTACTTCTATGTTTTAAATTTGTAAAAATGGATTCCATATTTGGAATCAGGATTCCCAAATTTTATAAATAGGTAACTCATATTTTTAGACATTTAAAATAATTTCTTCGGTAAATATTTTATTTACCCTGGTTTATGGGTAAATTCTGTAAATGAGGGTAAATAAATAATATTATGATAATATTAAATTACCTTAAAATGTGTCCTAACCCTATTTTTTGTTATATTTCCGACAATGGGAATCTTTGGGTCTATTTTGGGACTCCATGGATCCCATTTGTAAGTTATAATGACACTTTAAATTAATTAAGTTGAAGTAATCAAAAAATGACATAAGCATATATCTTTTAGAAAAACAATTTTTACATAGGGTTATATATTTTATATTTTCAACTATAAATATTAATTAAAATTATAAAAATATTTCCTACATAATTTTATTTTATATATAATTTTTAGAAATTGAATAATTAAATATATTTATAACACAATAATGATACAGTATTTTCCATATTAATGAATGAATCAAATAATTGGTATTATAAATGTTAAAATAAATATAATTTGAAAGTTTTGATGACATCCACAAATTTTATTTATTAATATGACATGTTAGGATTGATTAAATTAATTTTTTTAGAATTAATAAATAATTTAAAACTTTAAAAAAATCAATTATTAAATAGTGTAAAAATTGACATTAATGCGTTTTTAAAACAAATATTATATTATTAATCTATATTTTATTCCTAAAAATATAAGGTTCGGAAAAACGACTTATATAATGATATGTGTATTATTAGTGGACCACTTGGGGGTCTCTTGTAAGTATATAGTATGTTTATTAACCATATAATATAAAAATACAAAGTGACATGGAAAATGTCAAACTAATTAACTAAGAGTTAGAACTAAAGGATAAGGTTAATATAGTTACCCAAACCTATCTAAAATATATTGTATGAAAGGATTTAGACCCATAACCACCTTATAATTTTAATAATTCACTTTATAACCATTATAAACTGAATATGAATTTATTATAAATTAATACTTTATGTTTTTCCTAAAGATCCCTTCCACATACTTATAAAAGGACACCACTTCTATCCAATTCTTCATACCTTCAAAGCCTTTTGAATTGGCCAACCCCTGAACAATTTTCCTCTCAACTTCGCTCACTTAAACCTAGAGGCCTTCCTTTAGTCAGAAAGCTCACCTAAGGAGCCCTTTTGATCAAATCAAAAGGAATAACCCTAAGAAGAGGTAATGTTTTCACCACCCTCTCTCAAGTTCCTCTCTTCTTAAAATTCTTCATTATTTGTTATTTCCATTCTAAAATAATAACTACAATATCTTATATATAATTTTATGTTGTTATAAATATTTTTCAACCATATTTAATATTATATCCATCCTTTTAATGACATGTTACCATACGTGCGTACGTACGGGTTACCGTTTCCACATCGTGGTGTAATTATTATGCACAAAATTATTATTTGGATGGGTATGATAATGATGTTTAATTGAATTAAATTATAAATATAACATTATAATTATTCTTTATATATGATATAACATCCAATTATATATTATTTTAATATCAAAATAATGATATTGTTTCTCGTCCGTACGTACAGACTACCATCTCCACAAACGCGATGAGATTCATTCCCCATTGTATCCATTCAAGACTAATTTTTATTTGATGATTAAAAATAATTTTTAAGGACTTGATATCATTCTGGATATGAATAAGATACAACCTATAGATAACAAACATGGCTTATGTAACAAAACATATAAAAGAAAACGAGTAAGTGAACACCCGAAACGACGATAATAATAAAATATTATTAACAAAGAAATATTAAAAAATAATATATGATATCATATTTTTGTATATGATTCTTGTATAATTTAGTAAAAATTATTTAACTATTATAAAGGAGGTTAACCTACCCTCGACCTAGGAAAAGTACAAGGTAAGGGTTTATTTCACAATCTCTTCATTATCCGAGGTTCTTTATACATATTTATCTACTGGGACTTCTTTATCATCCATATCCATGTTTCTTACAAATGTATTTCAAATAATTTGTACTATTTTAAAGACTGTGGCTTAAAGTCATTTATTCCCTTGTTTTACATTTTATAATATGTTTATAAAGAAATATTTCGGTCTTTTCCAAACAAGGTCCTTTTTAACCTTTTCGACAAAATTAAGGTAAGAATATCTTTTTTTAGCATATACGGCGAGTGCGGTTATTTTATACCGTTATAAAATCCTCTGATATTCTCCTAAAAGCTTATAAAAATATTTTCAATGTAACTTTTTTCTTTTATAATTATGTGACTCTAAAATGATATCCAAAAAGTGAAATTTCTCTCAAATAGTTTTTATTTCATCTATGTCAACATCATTATAAATGATTTAAAGATTTATTCTTCTAAACCATTCTCATTAATGTCCATATATGCAAAATGGTTTTAAGGATTTATTTAAATGAAAATAAATGTTTTAAAATTTTAATTACTTTAAAAAATTTCAAAGTGGTATGGGACACTTTGGTTAAAAAAATGTCTTCAAATGTCTTCCTTTCTAAATTGTGTGACTTTTAATTGTTTTCATGAAAAGGGATATTTCAATCAAAGATTTTTTACAAATCATTTCCATCTATGTCAAATCCTTTAAGTATTTTAAACTTTTTTTGAAGTTGATTTATTAAGATACAAAACTTCGATATTGTATTGAAGGTTTTGTGATATGTTTGACTGTGGATGTATTATTTTTATATCATTCATGGTTTTTGGTTAAAGAATTGACATTTTATATCCTAGTTCTTATAAAAATGTTTATGTTATGTTTCAACCTTTTCATATGAGGAATGTATTAGACATAGTAAGTGATGGATGAAGCCCGCTATAGCTCCTCGATGCATCGGTAGGTCTCATGAAACAACAAGACATGGAATTGGCCAAGGCCTTTTGTAGAGACCCGTATCTTGACGTACATTGACATTACATTACTTTTGCGGAATACTTAGTACATTACAAAAACACACACACAAGGACCGTAATAGTTTAGTGTCTTTGGAAACTCGGACTATAATCTTCTAATCGTGGTGAAATATCTTCAAAATCTCCCATAAAGATCTTCCTTTTTTTTACCTAAAACCTTTCTTTATATCCTGGGGAAAAGAAAACATAAAAGGGTGAGCTCAAATGCTCAGTAAGGGTAAACAAAATAAATATCAATCACATCATATTCATAAGAACATAACATTTTGGAAATCATAACCTGCAAAAGAGAGCATAATTTCATAATCATGGGATAAATCATGGCAGTGAAAAAGTAATCCCAATAATCATAACAAAAAACATGAAACTTTTTGGCATACACACATAATCATAGAGAATCATTTCTTGTTAGTCAAGACTAATTGCCAAGACTATCTTAGTGGACAAAGTCCCTTTCTGAATCGAGTAACCCTCGTTTCAGTCCTGTTTCACTGAACCGGTATAACCTACCGTTCCAGCCCTGTCTATCTCATGAGATATAAAATCATTACCCAATTCATTGGAGGGAGATATAGGTCCCACCCATCTCATAATGATACCATTCTTATGTGTGCCACAAAATCATAAATCATACATCATTTCATAACACATGTAACAAAAATGGGATTCTTAAACAACATGACATCATAAAACCATTCATATAAGATAAAGGAATTCATAAACATAATTCCATCACAACATAGTCAAATCAATGTAAGAATATGGATAGAAACATAACCCTTTGTTATCTTAGATGGAAAATAATTTTGATAAAACACTTGAAATGAATTCTTGAGGAAAATATCCTTTCTTCTTCAAAATCAATTCCTTTTCACAAAACATCATGCAATTTTAAAAGAAAGAGATTTTATTGAAAATAGTCATGAAATATTTTGGAGGAAGGTTCATGAAAATAATTCTTTATAAAACCGTAAAAATCCGTTCGTGCCGTATAAGTTAAAAAAAACATTCTTCTCGTACTTTTGTCAGAAAAGTCAAAAAAGTACCTCGTACGAAAAACGACAAAAGATTCCTTTCATATATTTTACTAAAAACTCACCAACGGGTAAAATTGGATTTAAACAATTGTAGGTGGATGGAAATAATATTACATATTGAAGAAACATGGATGTGGATGATAAAATACACCCCAGTAAATACCAATGTATAAACAATCTCGGATAAAAATGAGATTGTGAAATTTCCCTTACCTTAGGTCCGACTTGCTTTGTAAGTGTCCGAACCTCCTGTATAATGATTTAAATCATGTTATTGACTTATTACATAATCATATTCATTGTTATGATATCATATATGGTTCACTTATGACATTATATTACCCGTTCTTTTTGTAAATTCCATGTTAAAGAAGCGTTTTGGGTAAAATCGTTTCATTTATCATAGGTGTTTTGACTTGTTGTTCTTGACATCATTATTACTTATATCATGATTTACTTACTTCCAGAATATAAAATATGATTTATATATCATATACAATCAGTATATATATATATATAATAGGTAGATAAATAAAATGAAAAACACCGTTCATGGAGACGGTAGTCCGTACGTACGCATGAACGCTGTTTTCCTTTCCTTATTGTCTTGAAATGGAAGTAAGTAGATGACATACATATGTATATATATACATAAATCCAGTAGCTTTATAATGTCATATATTTCATTATTATTTCTTATATATACATTATAATCATTCTTAAATGGTTAACATGGAGAATGAATCTCATCGCGTCGTGGAGACGGTATTCCGTACGTACGCACGAGCGATGATATCATTTCTATAAATATTGAATTGAATTGGAGTGGATTATACAATATATCAGAATCAATATGATGTTGTAATAACTATGTATAGTTATTCTTTACACCATTATACCCATCCATGTAAGGTGGTGGTGGAAAATAGATTACACCACGGCGTGGAGACGGTATTCCGTACGTACGCACGCGCGGTGATTTCTTTTTCCGTAGGATGGATAGATGGTGAAATAGGGTTGTTTCATACTTATAATAACATATCAGTATATGAGTGATACTGATGTTATTACTTCATAATGAAACAACCTAAGAAGAATAAGTGGAAGAAGAAATAAAGATGAAAGAATTGGTAACGGTAATTACCTTTTCTTTGAAGTGCCTCTTTGAGACCTCCTCTTAGGGCACTAAAATTGGTCTTTGAGGAAGACCAGAACCTCTAGGATGTTTATAGGGAAGTGGAGAGGAGAAATTGGCAGGGGTTGGCCGAGCTTGAGTGCTCAAATTGGTGTGAGGAGGAGGGGGAGGAGGTGTTCTTTTATAGGGGAGGAGAGGGGCACCTTAGGAATATCTCAAAATATTATTTTATATTAAAGTCAAAATCGGTTTATAATGGTTCCAAAGGGTCTTACTTCGAAGCTAAAGTGGGGATGGGTCGAAATCCTATCAACCAATAGAATTTAGACAAGTTTAGGATATTATTTTAACCTTATCAATTAGATTTAACTCTAAGTTAAATAATTTAACTTTTACCGTGTCTTTTTGTTTTCTTTCACTATATGGTTAATACACTTACTATAACATGCCAAACGAACCCCAAATTGTTTATTATTAATATATATATCCTTATCTAAGTCATTTGGCCGAACCTTAGATTTTTAGGAATACAATAACAATTAATAATATAATATTTGATTTAAAAACTATTTTGTGTCAATTTTGACACTATTTGATATATGATTTTTGTGAAAGTCATAACAGAATTAAATGTGTGAACCAAGTTGATTAAATCAACATTAATATATCATAGTAACCTATAAAATTAGTGTAATTCATAAAAATTCTCAAATTACATTTATTTTGGTGTTTATAACATCAATTATGTCAATATTTCATAAATAAGATAATTACTGCATAATCATTGTGTCATAAGTTAATTAAATTATTTGATGTCTAAAAATTACAAATAAAATACCATTATGTAGGAAATCTTTTTATCTTTCTAATTAATATTTATAGTCGAATTTATCTTATGTATATCCCCATATTAAAAATGATTTACTTATTAAACTTTGATTTTAACTATTTTAACCCTTCTTTAAATAAATTAATAATAAATGTCCTAATCTAATCCAAGTGGGCCTAAATGGTCATATTGTATTCCTAAGTTTGTTTTTGATCGAATTACACTTGTCCAATAGAATTAGGACATGTGTTAGGGTAATATTAATATCATATTTACCCTTAGTTACCCTATTTACTATTAACCGCGGTAAAAAAGTAAAAAGTTACTATTCACCAAAAAATTATTTTTATCTCATTGAACCACATTTTACTTACTGATATCAACCGTGTCTGTCGGATTTTCGAAATTCCATTCACAGAAGCGGTAAAATTAAGTTTTATGCAAAATTCAATTTTTTAACTACCACTTAGTAGTTTCACTATTCATCAAAAAATGAAGGTTTTCAGAAAAATGCCAAAATTTCATCCTAAGCTATATTTCATATTCCGAATTCAAAAATGAAGTCTATTTTACCAAATTCATAACATAGAAGTTGAATTAATTAATTTTATAATTAAATCCCGCTGTTAAGACAAATAGCGTGTTTTTAAGAAACAATTTCTATCAAAAGATTGACACTTGATTATGTCTGGTTTAAATGTGAAATTACAACCAATGACCAACATTGAATTAAATTGTAAAAATATATTCTAAATATACTTTAAAACCACTCAAATTAATAATTTATCACTATTAATTATTTCGATTAAAAAAGTTGTTTTTTAATTATAATTAATAATTTTCACTATTCATCAGAATATGAAAGTTATCCGAAAAGTACCAAAATTTCACCTTAGGCTAAATTCGATACTCCGAATCCAAAAATGAAGTTCATTTTGAAATATAAGATTTACAGAATTTTAAAAAGTGGTTATTACTATTCATAACGGCTAGTTTTAATAATATTTTAATAGCATATCGTTGTTTAGTGAAACTCGTTATTGCGTACTACACACGCTATCGAGGAAGGTCGCGATTGCGTGTATGCAAGGCAAGTCAAGGATGCGTGTTGTGCAAGCTCCTTTTGGTGTAGCGTACAACATAAGACATTAGTGAAATAAAAAGAATATTTTTCATAAAATCTCGGGCTGTTACATTCTACCCCCCTTAAAATGAATTTCGCCCTCGAAATTCGTCGGGGTTATAAATGGTTTACTATTTGAAAGATTCTTTAATTGAATCCCACATCGTAAAAAGGAATACAAAAACTTGGCTTTAAAAACTAAAGTATGAAATGTAACGATTACCCAAATAAACTAATCGCTGGGTTTCCACATAGGTAAAAATATGGATATGGAAGAGAAATCTAACCATCATGTTCTGATGGAGAGTGGTAGAGAACATGGCTATGGAAAAGCCAGTAATCACAAATCCATAGATTTGTGATGATATAAGGTACCATCTGATTCATCAGGTATAAGATCACTAGGACAACATTTTTGGTTTTCAAGATCATTTCCCTAAAGTTGAAAATTTGAATTAGAATAAATACTTTATTTTGGTACAATCTCACTATTGTTCGTGCCTTGAACAATTTCCACTTCATCTCTTAAATAAATGAAGTTGAATTTGTTATTCGTGAAGTGTTAGCAGATCATGTGATAGAATGACGAGTCATTCCATCTGTCTCAAACAAAAGGTTAGCAAAAATTATATGCATAAATCGATCTATAATGAGATTAATCATATATGGTTCCTAAAATGGACTTATACTTCATATATCATACTGCTTAATATAATAAAACTAGTTTCTACTAAACAGGGACTTCCTGTAGGTCAGTGGTAGGTGATAAAGGCCAGTCGCACTTCGGTTGTGGGTTCGATTCCTACAGCCTTGTCCGAAGCGATGGGCTGTCGCCCGTCCTGCAGGTTGTCCTTTTTCCAAAACTATATTACTATAACATCCTATCAATAATATCGAAAAAAATTTCTATCCTTAAACAATACTATCTTACGTCCAACACAATCCATTCCAATCTTTAGGCTTATCCATAATACTGCAGTCCACTCTCATAACATAGTGAAAACAATTACCAGAGATTTAATATCATCGTTGATCCCCATATATCATAAGATATGTTTTGTTGGTCACATTCTAAACATTCAAAGTCCTTAATCATGTATTCTCTTGAATACCTTAGTGAAAACATGAATGCAGTTAAAAGTTAACACTTTCCACATACCAAAATCCTCAAAATTCTATATACTCAATCCATGATATCACTTAGTCCTTATATCAATCATGAGCTCATGAATACTATTAAACATTTCATTTTCTCGTCTTCATTATGCGCATATCATCTTATTTCCAAAAAAAATATCTCAATCACTTTGAATACCACATCAATAAATATTGCAATACTCAATGATACAACATTATTTTGGAATCCCATTACATAAACGCTTAATCATTCCACCACATCGTTATCATATTCAACATCGCCAATAGTGATCGCATGTGACTTCCCTTTGTCCTTTGCCTTCAGTGGTTGCTCATGTTGATCATCACTAACCCTTGGATTAGGGCAATTATTAGCATAATGCCCCATTTCCTTGCACTTGAAGCATTGAAGTGTTGGTGGTGCGTTCTCTGCAGTGTTTGCTTTATTCACATCATTAGAAACCCTTTTTCCATTACTTCGACACTCAGCTACTCGATGACCTTCTTTTCCACACTTAAAGCATATTCTAGTCCCTTTAAGACAATCTCCACCATGCTTCTTTCCACACTTTGTGCATAAGGAAACATTCATCTTCTTTTCACCATTATTCTGAGATTTCTCCTTGAATTCCATCTTTCGTTTCTTGTCAAAACCATGACATGGATATGTAACACCAACTTCCATTTCTACCTTGACAGTACAATGCACAATTTCTTCATAGCTACTGAAGTCTCTTATAGCTAATGCCCTTCGAAGACTTGGTTTTAAGCCACTGAAAAATCGATCAACTTTACTTTCAGGTTGGATAATAATGCCAGATGCATACCTTGCAAGTCTTGTAAAATTTGCTTCGTATATACCAACAGATTCATCATCCTTCTGCTTCAGCTCAAGAAACTCCTTTTCCATCTTTGTTCGAAGAATACGAGGGAAGTACTTACTGAAAAACAAGTTCTTGAACTCGTCCCATTCCATGGACTCAATTTCATCTCTTTGCCTCGTATTCTTGATAAGATTCCACCATTGATCAGCTTCACCTTCCAAACGATATACTGCTAAGATGACTTTATCATGTTCATAACATTGAAGAACTGAAAATATCTTTTCAGTGGTACTGATCCATTGTTCAGCAACAAGTGGATCGGTAGTCCCACTGAAAGAAGGTGGACGTTGCCTCATGAAGGACTCAATAGAATATTGTTCCCTTCTCTCCTCATTTGGAAGTCCAGAATGATTCATAGCTTGTGTAAGTATAGCAATAATATTTTGTACTCCATCTCCCATAACATTTGTTTGTTCAGGAGGGCAATCATTGCATTGTCCATTGCAATGATCAACACGGTTCCTTCGGGTTCCAGCCATCGTCTAAAACCCAAAAAGAATAGTGTGAGAGGCAAAAATCATGCTAGGGAAAACAACATAATAAAGGGGGAGTACCTTCAATATCTAACATCTTAGGTTTAATTCTATGATCTTTAGAGTAATTCTAGTACTATAACCTATACGTATACTTAACCTTAGGGACATCCCTAGACATACCTTAGAAATATCTCTAGGGATCTCACTAAAGTTCTCGCATCCTAGTTTCCAAAGGTTGACTAAACCTTTCCTCTGATACCAACTGTAGAGACCCGTATCTTGACGTACATTGACATTACATTACTTTTGCGGAATACTTAGTACATTACAAAAACACACACACAAGGACCGTAATAGTTTAGTGTCTTTGGAAACTCGGACTATAATCTTCTAATCGTGGTGAAATATCTTCAAAATCTCCCATAAAGATCTTCCTTTTTTTTACCTAAAACCTTTCTTTATATCCTGGGGAAAAGAAAACATAAAAGGGTGAGCTCAAATGCTCAGTAAGGGTAAACAAAATAAATATCAATCACATCATATTCATAAGAACATAACATTTTGGAAATCATAACCTGCAAAAGAGAGCATAATTTCATAATCATGGGATAAATCATGGCAGTGAAAAAGTAATCCCAATAATCATAACTTAAAACATGAAACTTTTTGGCATATACACATAATCATAGAGAATCATTTCTTGTTAGTCAAGACTAATTGCCAAGACTATCTTAGTGGACAAAGTCCCTTTCTGAATCGAGTAACCCTCGTTTCAGTCCTGTTTCACTGAACCGGTATAACCTACCGTTCCAGCCCTGTCTATCTCATGAGATATAAAATCTTTACCCAATTCATTAGAGGGAGATATAGGTCCCACCCATCTCATAATGATACCATTCTTATGTGTGCCACAAAATCATAAATCATACATCATTTCATAACACATGTAACAAAAATGGGATTCTTAAACAACATGACATCATAAAACCATTCATATAAGATAAAGGAATTCATAAACATAATTCCATCACAACATAGTCAAATCAATGTAAGAATATGGATAGAAACATAACCCTTTATTATCTTAGATGGAAAATAATTTTGATAAAACACTTGAAATGAATTCTTGAGGAAAATATCCTTTCTTCTTCAAAATCAATTCCTTTTCACAAAACATCATGCAATTTTAAAAGAAAGAGATTTTATTGAAAATAGTCATGAAATATTTTGGAGGAAGGTTCATGAAAATAATGCTTTATAAAACCGTAAAAATCCGTTCGTGCCGTATAAGTTAAAAAAAACATTCTTCTCGTACTTTTGTCAGAAAAGTCAAAAAAGCACCTCGTACGAAAAACGACAAAAGATTCCTTTCATATATTTTACTAAAAACTCACCGACGGGTAAAATTGGATTTAAACAATTGTAGGTGGATGGAAATAATATTACATATTGAAGAAACATGGATGTGGATGATAAAATACACCCCAGTAAATACCAATGTATAAACAATCTCGGATAAAAATGAGATTGTGAAATTTCCCTTACCTTAGGTCCGACTTGCTTTGTAAGTGTCCGAACCTCCTGTATAATGATTTAAATCATGTTATTTACTTATTAAATAATCATATTCATTGTTATGATATCATATATGGTTCACTTATGACATTATATTACCCGTTCTTTTTGTAAATTCCATGTTAAAGAAGCGTTTTGGGTAAAATCGTTTCATTTATCGTAGGTGTTTTGACTTGTTGTTCTTGACATCATTATTACTTATATCATGATTTACTTACTTCCAGAATATAAAATATGATTTATATATCATATACATTCAGTATATATATATATATAATAGGTAGATAAATAAAATGAAAAACACCGTTCATGGAGACGGTAGTCCGTACGTACGCATGAACGCTGTTTTCCTTTCCTTATTGTCTTGAAATGGAAGTAAGTAGATGACATACATATGTATATATATACATAAATCCATTAGATTTATAATGTCATATATTTCATTATTATTTCTTATATATACATTATAATCATTCTTAAATGGTTAACATGAAGAATGAATCTCATTGCGTCGTGGAGACGGTATTCCGTACGTACGCACGAGCGATGATATCATTTCTATAAATATTGAATTGAATTGGAGTGGATTATACAATATATCAGAATCAATATGATGTTGTAATAACTATGTATAGTTATTCTTTACACCATTATACCCATCCATGTAAGGTGGTGGTGGAAAATAGATTACACCACGGCGTGGAGACGGTATTCCGTACGTACGCACGCGCGGTGATTTCTTTTTCCGTAGGATGGATAGATGGTGAAATAGGGTTGTTTCATACTTATAATAACATATCAGTATATGAGTGATACTGATGTTATTACTTCATAATGAAACAACCTAAGAAGAAGAAGTGGAAGAAGAAATAAAGATGAAAGAATTGGTAATGGTAATTACCTCTTCTTTGAAGTGCCTCTTTGAGACCTCCTCTTAGGGCACTAAAATTGGTCTTTGAGGAAGACCAGAACCTCTAGGATGTTGATAGGGAAGTGGAGAGGAGAAATTGGCAGGGGTTGGCCGAGCTTGAGTGCTCAAATTGGTGTGAGGAGGAGGGGGAGGAGGTGTTCTTTTATAGGGGAGGAGAGGGGCACCTTAGGAATATCTCAAAATATTATTTTATATTAAAGTCAAAATCGGTTTATAATGGTTCCAAAGGGTCTTACTTCGAAGCTAAAGTGGGGATGGGTCGAAATCCTATCAACCAATAGAATTTAGACAAGTTTAGGATATTATTTTAACCTTATCAATTAGATTTAACTCTAAGTTAAATAATTTAACTTTTACCGTGTCTTTTTGTTTTCTTTCACTATATGGTTAATACACTTACTATAACATGCCAAACGAACCCCAAATTGTTTATTATTAATATATATATCCTTATCTAAGTCATTTGGCCGAACCTTAGATTTTTAGGAATAAAATAACAATTAATAATATAATATATGATTTAAAAACTATTTTGTGTCAATTTTGACACTATTTGATATATGATTTTTGTGAAAGTCATAACAGAATTAAATGTGTGAACCAAGTTGATTAAATCAACATTAATATATCATAGTAACCTAGAAAATTAGTGTAATTCATAAAAATTCTCAAATTACATTTATTTTGGTGTTTATAACATCAATTATGTCAATATTTCATAAATAAGATAATTACTGCATAATCATTGTGTCATAAATTAATTAAATTATTTGATGTCTAAAAATTACAAATAAAATACCATTATGTAGGAAATCTTTTTATCTTTCTAATGAATATTTATAGTCGAATTTATCTTATGTATATCCCCATATTAAAAATGATTTACTTATTAAACTTTGATTTTAACTATTTTAACCCTTCTTTAAATAAATTAATAATAAATGTCCTAATCTAATCCAAGTGGGCCTAAATGGTCATATTGTATTCCGAAGTTTGTTTTTGGTCGAATTACACTTGTCCAATAGAATCAAGACATGTGTTAGGGTAATATTAATATCATATTTACCCTTAGTTACCCTATTTACTATTAACCGCGGTAAAAAAGTAAAAAGTTACTATTCACCAAAAAATTATTTTTATCTCATTGAACCAAATTTTACTTACTGATATCAACCGTGTCTGTCGGATTTTCGAAATTCCATTCACAGAAGCGGTAAAATTAAGTTTTATGCAAAATTCAATTTTTTAACTACCACTTAGTAGTTTCACTATTCATCAAAAAATGAAGGTTTTCAGAAAAATGCCAAAATTTCATCCTAAGCTATATTTCATATTCCGAATTCAAAAATGAAGTCTATTTTACCAAATTCATAACATAGAAGTTGAATTATTTAATTTTATAATTAAATCCCGCTGTTAAGACAAATAACGTGTTTTTAAGAAATAATTTCTATCAAAAGATTGACACTTGATTATGTCTGGTTTAAATGTGAAATTACAACCAATGACCAACATTGAATTAAATTGTAAAAATATATTCTAAATATAATTTAAAACCACTCAAATTAATAATTTATCACTATTAATTATTTCTATTAAAAAATTTGTTTTTTAATTATAATTAATAATTTTCACTATTCATCAGAATATGAAAGTTATCCGAAAAGTACCAAAATTTCACCTTAGGCTAAATTCGATACTCCGAATCCAAAAATGAAGTTCATTTTGAAATATAAGATTTACAGAATTTTAAAAAGTGGTTATTACTATTCATAACGGCTAGCTTTAATAATATTTTAATAGCATATCGTTGTTTAGTGAAACTCGTTATTGCGTACTACACACGCTATCGAGGAAGGTCGCGATTGCGTGTATGCAAGGCAAGTCAAGGATGCGTGTTGTGCAAGCTCCTTTTGGTGTAGCGTACAACATAAGACATTAGTGAAATAAAAAGAATATTTTTCATAAAATCTCGGGCTGTTACACCTTTTCCCAATTTGAAATATGGTTTTGGCCGAGGCCTTAATCATATTTAGACATCTTGTCCGAGGCCATGAAAAACATTTAGAATGTTTCTCATTATACATTCCCTCATTATGGAAATAATATTGATGGTTCATGTGGTCATTCGACTAGTAGAATACCCATGACTATATTTTATTATGGAATTATTTACTCAGCTCATATCCTTTCCCTAAAAGTATTCATGTTTATTATTGGTAAATGCATGCAGTTTCAATTATTCATCATGCTTAATATTTATGTTATTTTCTGTTGTATTGTTTACCCTTACTGAGCGATTGAGCTCACCCCTTTCTATGTTTTATTTTATCCAGGATTCCAAGAAGAGTATTGTGATTGATATATAGGGTTAAGCTCAGGGAATAATGGCGTTCATAGAGGATTATTTATGTCATGTTGTATGTTATAAAATTTAATGTAACATTCATGTATGTAATCTATTTTCCGAGACTGCTAAACTGATCTGTCCTTCCGGAATTAATTCCTTGTAATCATACCAATGTATTAAAATAATGGATTGACTCTGGATAAGTGGGGTCGGGGCTTTACAGTTGCTACCAGAGGAAGTTTAGTAATAACCTTAGAAACTATATTTAGATAAACTCTGATTAGAGCACATTACCCAAAGATATACTTTGAGGACCAGTATATAAGATCTTCCTAGAATTTTGTTAATGTAGAGATTTTGTACGTTTTCCAAGAAAATATATCCCTGTCTGGATACGAGCAGGTAGAGGTAGCACTGGAACAGATTTACCTAGGGGTAAAACCCGAAAACACCGCTTTGATCTAGACTCGAACAGGAGCTAGTGCATGAAAACAGGCCTTGCTACACTCTTGGTAATGACACTCGTGGGGATACGCTTAGGATAATTCTAGTTTTCTTTACAAACCACTATGAAGGGTTTATGAGTATATACCTCCTCTAGGAAAACATTTTTATGATTATGGATTATATCAATAAACTGTTCAATTTACATTTGGTATTTTACATGTTTGGAATTATGAATTGCAATTCATAAACTGACCTAGTGCATGCCATTGTTTATAAATGGCGCCCAAAATAAGGAATGTGAACTCCAGAAATACATATGATTCATAGAGTAAGAAGGGTCAAATCATTTATGGTATTAAGCCAACATTTAGAAGGGAAATAGTCTCCCATGTATTCTCAATATATGAATAAATAATATTATGTGTTAGTAAGATAAGTAGATAATTCTCCGAGTCCTATGGCTTTGAAGGGAAGAATGTGAAAAAAAAGGATGTTAGAGAGAAATACGGATAATGGGAATAGGGGAAAGAAGGATTTTCCCATATGTGATAAATGTTGAAATAATCACCTTGGTAAATGCTTGAAGGAAATGGGAGTTTTTTATAAGTGTGGAGAAAAAGGACACCATGTATATGATTGAAACGGTAAGATTTTTTTTTCAAATGTACAATGCTTCATCTGCAAGGTGTTGGGACACTACGTGAATTAATGTCTCAGTCATCAGAGTATACCTTAAATGATGCTATTGGATAATAATCAAGTTATGATACAACCTCATGTGAAGAAAAATGAATACTTTTCTTATGTTGTTAATATATATTTATTTCGTTTATGAATTGTATCAACAATATACTAGTTATATGAATTATGTAGATAAATAAAGATTGTACTGTAGTACTATTTTATTGAGGATTTGAGATTATATGGTTCTAAGAAAAGTGACTTAATAGTAAGCTAAACTTTTTGGAAAACATAAGGTTGAAGGAAAGGTAATCCTTAATATGGTCCTGATAACGAGGTAGTGATTTTGGAATATGGATGGTTGATTTGGATAAATTATATTGGATATTCTTGACTTCCTCGAAACTGATTAATGATTTGTATATTACATCATTGTTGGATTTTACAACATTTTTGGATAGAAGGAGTATATCTAGTATTCTATAAGGAATAATGGAGCATGAATGATATTAATAAGGTTTTATGGTAATTCAGGATGTTGAAGTGTTTTAAAAGAATACATTATGAAGGAGTTCACATGTTATTACCTGGAAAAAATGATCTTCATTGTGTTTAACTTCCTTATAAATTTTTGACTGAGAGTTTGGATATAAATATTCTGGATAAGTATAATGGTTGGAATGGTTTAATTTTGAAATTTGATACTATTGTTAAGGTTATTTTTGGATTTTTAAAAAAGGACAACATGTTGACCGTGTGAAAACTCGTTGCATTGGACAAAGCTGCGGGAATCGAACCCACAACCATAGTGTGATTGGGGTTTATCACCTACCACTGGACTATGTGAAGTACCTGGATGGTATAATGTAGTTTCATTTTTTGAGGGGTCTGATATGTGATTTATAAATTCATTATATTTGTAACTCTATACAATTTGGATAAATATAGTATTTTTTAGTTGTATTATGTTTTGGGGTGAAAGATGTGTTTGTGGTAGAAATTTATTAATGGATAAAACTCTAATTATAAATTAAGTATATCTCCATATGATCTTATCCAATCTCATAAATAAATTCCTCAGCATTATGAAAAGGATCTTAGAACAAAAACGTTGTCCGAGATGTTACCTTAGATCATCACAAATTTATAGCTTTGTGATTGTTGGCCTTTTCATAGACATGTTCTCTACCACTCTCCATCAGATATTGATGGTTATATTTCTCTTCCAAATCCATGTTTTCCTACATGGAACCCTAGTATGTTTTATTTTCGGTAACCTTCATACTTACCACTCTTTATTTTAAATAGAGGCCTCATTGATCCATTTTTCGATGTGGGATTTTAACTTCGATATTTTGAAATGCCAACCCCAAGTTTCCAATACCGAGCATAAATTGCGAGGATTCAATTTATTGAATGATGGGAGAATGTAACACCCCAAGCTTCCATGGTACTTTTCTCTTTGAATAACACAGTAGCGTGTGTTGTACGCAACATCGAGTTCTAACACACACCACAACCAATCGAACTAGCTATTATGAATAGTAATACCAACTTTTTGAAATTTAATACATTTTATCTTTCAAATTGGACTTCATATTTGGATTTGGAATATCGAAATTATCTTAGGGTGAATTTTTTGTACTTTTCTGATAACTTTAATATTTTGATGAATAGTGAAAATTACTAAATATTAATTAAAAACAACTTTTTTAATAGAAATAATTAATAGTGATAAATTATGAATTTGGGTGGTTTTAAAGTATATTTGGAATATATTTTTACCATGTAATCCAATGATGATCATTTTAAATTATATAACTCTTAAACCAGACATAAACAAGTGTCAATCTTTTGATAGTTATTGTTTCTTAAAAACACGCTTTTATTTTTGACAATGGGAATTAATTTTAAATTAATCTCTACCACTTCTATGTTTTGAATTTGTAAAAATGGATTCCATATTTGGAATTTGGATGCCCAGATTGTGTAAATAGGTAACTCTTATTTTTAGACATTTTAAATAATTATTTCGGTAAATATTTTATTTACCATGGTTAAAGGGGAAATCCGGTAAATAAGGGTAAATAAATAATATTATACTAATATTAAATTACCCTAAAACATGTCCTAACACTATTGGTTTATACATTTCCGACCATTGGCATCTTTGGGTCGATTTTGGGACCCCATGGAGCCACTTGTAAGTGATAATGACACTTTATATTAGTTAAGTTAAATAAATACAAAAATGACATAAGCATATATCTTATAGAAAAACAATTATTACATAGGGTTATATATGTTATATTTTTGACTATAAAAATTCATATGAAATATAAAACTATTTACTACATAATGGTAATTTATTTATAATTTTTAGACATTGAATAATTAAATATATTTTTGACATAATAATGATGCAGTATTTTCCTTATTAATGAAATAATCAAATAGTTGGTATTATAAATATTAAAATAAATATAATTTGAATGTTTTGATGACATCCAATAACTTTATTAGTTAATAGGAAATTTTAGTATTTCTTTAATGAGTTTTATAAGAATTAATAAAGATGTTAAAACTTTAACAAAAATCAATTATTCAATAGTGTCAAAATTGACATAAATGGGTTTTTTTAAAAAAAATATTATATTATTAATTCATATTCTATTCCTAAAAATCGAAGGTTTGGATAAGGACTTATATAATTATAGTTTTATTATTAATGGACCACTTTGGTGTTGCTTGGAATTATATAGTAATTTTATTAACCCTATAATATAAAAATACAAAGTGACATGGTAAATGTCAAACTAATTTACTATGTGTTAAAACTAAAAGATAAGGTTAATATAGTGACATAAACCTGTCTAAAATCTATTGGATGAAAGGGTTAAGACCCATATCTACCTTATACTTTTAATAATCCAGTTTTGATCCATTTTAAACTGAATATGAATTTATTATAAATTAATAATTTATGATTTTCATAAAAAGCCCCCCCCCTATAAAAGGACACCTCTTCTAACAAATTCTTCATACCATAAAATCCTTTTGGTTTGTCTAACCCCTTCCCAATTATCCTCTAAACTTCCCTCACATAAACCTTGAGGGATTCCTTTAGTCATAAATCCTACCTAAGAAGCCCTTTTGATCAAATCAAAAGGAAGAATCCCAAGATGAGGCAATGTTTTCACCACCCTCTTTCAAGTTCCTTTCTTCTTCAACTTCTTCTTTATTTGTTATTTCCATTCTAAAATAATAACTCCAGTATCTTATATATACTGTGATGTAATTATATATATGTTACAACCATATTCAGTATTTTATCCATCCTTTGAATGACATGTCGTCATACGTGCATACGTACGTCATACCGTCTCCACGTCGTGGTGTAATTGTTATTCAAAACATTATTATTTGGATGGGTATGATAATGATGTGTAATATAATTAAATAAAAAATATAACATTATAATGATTCTTTATATATGATATACCATCCAATTATATATTATTTTAATATCAAAATAATGATATTGTTGCTCATGCGTATGTACGGACTACCGTCTCCGCGAATGCGATGAGATTCATTCCCCATCATATCCATTCAAGACTAATTTTCATTTGATGATTAAAAATATTTTTTAAGGACTTGATATAATTTTAGATATGAATAATATACAAACTATGGATAAAAAACATGGCTTATGTACCAAAACATATAAAATAAAATGAGTAAGTGAACACCCGAAACGACGATAATATTAAAATATTATTAAGAAAGAAATATTAAAAGATCATATATGATATCATATTTTATTATAAGATTAATCTATAATTTAATTACAATTATTTAACTATTATACAGGAGGTTAATCAACCCTTGACCAAGGAAAAGTACAAGTTTAGGGTTTATTTCACAATCTCTTCATTATCCGATATTTCTATACGTAATTATCTACTGTTACCTCTTTATCATCAACATCCATGTTTCTTAAAAATTTATTTCAAATCAATTTTACTATTTTACAGACTATGGGTTATAGTCTTTTATACACTTGTTTGACTTTTTATAAGAAGTTTATAAAGGAATCATTTCGTCGTTTTCCAAACAAGGTCCTTTTTAACCTTTTCGACAAAATTAAGGTATGAATGTCTTTTTTTAACTTATACGGCGGGTGCGGCTATTTTATACCATTATAAAATTGTCTAAGATTCCCTTACAAGATAATAATAATATTTTCAGAGTAAATGTTTTCGTTTATAATTATGTGACTCTTAAATGATTTCAAAAAATAGATATTTATCTCAAATAGTTTTGATTTCTTCTATGTCAACATCATTTTAAATGATTTAAAGATTTATTCTTATAAACCATTATCACTAGTGTCTATGTTTGCAAAATGGTTTTAAGTATTTATTAAAATGTACATGAATGTTTTAAAATGTAAATTACTTTCAAACGTTTCAAAGTGGTATAGGACACTTTGATTCAAAAATGTCTTTAAATGTCTTCCTTTCTAAAATGTGTGACTTTAAAATGTTTTCATGAAAAGGGATATTTCAATCAAAGAGTTTTTAAAAATCATTTCCACATATTCCAAATCCTTTAATAGATTTTTAAACTTTTTTTGAAGTTTATTTATTATGATACAAAAATTAAATATTGTATTGAAGTTTTTGTGATTTCTTTGACTATGGATGTGTTATTTTTATACCATTCATGGTTTATGGTTAATGTATGGACATTTTGTATCCTAGTTATTTTATGAATGGTTATGTTATGTTTTATCATTTTCATATGAGGAATGTATTGGACATAGTAAGTGATGGGTGGAGCCTGCTATAGCTCCTCGATGGATCGGTACGTCTCATGAGACAACTAGACGTGGAATTGGCTGAAGCCTTTTCCTAATTTGATTTATGTTGTTGGCTGAGTCCTTAATAATTTTTAGACGTCTTGGCAGAGGCCTTGAAAAAATGTTTTATAATATCTGGAATTATACATTCCCTCGTTATAGAAATAATATTGATGGTTCATGTGGTCATTCGACTAGAAGAATACCCATGATTATGTTTTATTATTACATTTTTTACTCAGCTCATATCCTTGCCATAAAAGTATTCATGTTTATTATTATTAAAGGCATGCAGTTTCAATTATTCACCATACTTAATGTTTATGTTATGTTCCGGTGTATTTTTTACCCTTACAAAGAGTTTGAGATCACCCCTTTCTATGTTTTATTTTTTCTAGGATTCCAAGAAGGTTATTGTGATTGATATACAGGGTTAAGCTTAAGGAATGATGGCGTTCATAAAGGATTATTTATGTCATGTTGTATGTTATAATGTGTAATGTTACATTCATGTATGTAATCTATTTTCCCAGACTGCTAAACTGATCGGTCCATCGAGACTTAATTCCATGTAATCATGCCAATGTATTAAAATAATGCACTGACTCTGGGTAATTGGGGTCCGGGAGATACATCATCAGGTGTTTGGTATATGCGCCATCATGGGAAAATAAATAAATAATAAAAAAATTGTTTATTTATTTATTTAATTTATTCATTTTAACGTAGTGAGAGGTTATAAATTCTTTTTTTAGAGGGGGTTGGCCACATAATTTATTTTCACCAATGACGGTAAAACCCCTTCCTCTCCTCTTCTTCTCTCCCCGTTGATGAATGATGAAGGGAGAACAATGAAGCTGTGGATCCAGGACAATCGAAGAGTGACAACCGCAACATCTTCTTCTCATCCTTGTGCATGTTCTATCCTCGTCAACACTGAACAGATTTTGATGAATTCGATCTTCACCAACGATCGATCCAAACCTAAGGCATGATTTAAATTTGTGGATTCCTTACCGTGGTTTAAATTTCTCATGATGAACGTGAATTAAATAAATTAATTCACGGATTGATAAACAATTTATTTAATTAATTTTATTCTTTCTTATCTTGAATTTGGGATTCTTGAGGCATGATAAATATTTAATTGTCAATCCCCCATGTTCTTGATTCTCAAGAACGATGGCCAAACTAACACAGCTATCGATCTGCACTTAAACTGAGATCCTTTCTTATTGATGGTCCGTGAATTCTACCTGTGTTCTTTGGCACGCCAAATAATTAAGTGCACTGGAATCTCAATGCTTCGTTGAGTGTAGCATACCATCATGGAGATCTCGACCTGAGGATCACAAAACCACATTCGTCTTTTTTTCTATTTAAATAGAAGTTGGTATGACACGCAGAAGGATGCCATGGACCGGGTCCGATGAGGGTTCTAACAGTTCAAGGTGGCAGTGTGAGTAGGCGGGGCGACAGAAGTAGGCTATGTGCATGCCGGAGGCGCAGCGGTTCCCAGTTCGTGAGGGATTAGTGAAATTTGGAGGAGAAGGAAACGTGAAATTGTGGAAGGAGAATGAACATTGGATAATGAAGAAAAATATATTAATGATGATATAAAATAAAAGATAAGATTAAATAAAAATAAAGGGGAGAAGGAATCCAAGGGGGCGTGTTGGCCCTTCCTGAAAAAGGGAGTGAGGTGCACCAAAATTAGAGAGATGGTGGTGCGTGACATGGGATACTTCAAATAAATCAATTAAAAATAATCATATAATAATCATATTATTATTTTTGTTGATAAAACACTTTTTTGACCATAACTTATTCGTGCGACCTCAGTTTCACAAAACCTCTATGGCAGTGTGACCCAGATTCCGAGACTGACAATCCGAGTCCAATATTGAATTTCTTTTTCTGGTTTTTGGATCGAGGAACCGATGTGCTCAGAAAATAATAGATTTAATCATGTTATTAAATCTTCGACCCACCATAACTCATGTGTGTGACGTCCGATTGGCTTTCCGTTAGTGGAGATGTAATCCTGTCATTAATATGGTCGATTCAAGTCTAATGTTGGATATTAAATTCTGGTTCGTGGCTTGGGCCAACGAAACACCGAATATTATTATTATTTTTATTATTATTACGGGATCTTGTATCTGACATATCTCTCTCATACAGTGTCAGAATGACAAACCGTCTACGACGTTGTGACCCTGAAATTAAGAAGAATGTTTCAAGAAAAGTTTTGGATATTTATGTCATGGTTGAGACATGGGCCCCACAAGGCCCGGTTCGCGCGTGTTGCGGTGAAATGAAACTTTTTCACCGACTATCCATTTTGGACCAATGGGTAGTCCATCTCGTGTGTTTTTTCATATGGATCTCAATGGTGTGACCAGTCTGGTTATGCAGTGTCATTTGAAGTATGGTCGGGATGGATCGAACACGAATCCAACTGGTCCCTCGATACTAAAATGCCTATAACTTACAGACTGTGTGTTAGATTGATGCACCGTCTGTCGTGTTGGAACCCTTATGACATAGAGGTCATATGGGTTGCTCCCTTGTGGATCTTCATGGTGGTTGAGGTATGATCGATGACCTGAGGAGCAGAGCTAGGGAATCTCATGTATGGCTACTCCCTTGACGACTCAAGGCACATGTATTTCTTACTCCTCTACTCTGGTAGAGATGGGACTCCCCACCTCATGAGTGCGGGTCCATTTTCCTCTGAGATTTTTTTCCTATCTTTATAGTTGATACTACACCACACGGCCAGACAAAGTCCGTTGCATGGTATACCTTATGTTCTGATTACACAGTTTGACATACACAGGTTGAGACCATGTACAGGCACAGGGCCAGCATACATGGGGCATACCCCATAAATATTAACACGACTGGTAATCTTTTCTACATGTTGTGTAGTTACTTTTTATACGACATGACTGGAGACACGAGACATTTACACGGGCAGTAACTGGAGTCAAGGAACACAGCGTGTGATCCTACTACTCGTCTTGTAGCATGTTTTACATGGCTTGAGCCAATTGTCTTATGTGAAATGGAGTAGCTTTCTTAGGGTTCGTACCCTTGGTATTTACATTGAAGGTTTCTGGTATCATTTCATATGTATAAGAGTATGATCCCTTTAGTAGGACATCACAAATAGATTTTTTATAATCCCCTATGCGAGACTTGGAGCCGGATCCTCTATTCCTTCCTGGTATGCTAGGTAGAGTTCTTGGTATCGACGTGGCCAACATTACTCGGGTGTCGATCCTCTTCTTAGAGGATTAGTTCATACTGAGTTATTGGAATCACCCCGTAGCTATTGGTTGTGATCCTCATCTGAACATCGTATTCTTAAGCACTTGTATAATGAGTTCTCCCGGAATTAGTGCTTCGTGTCTCTCTCTTCAGACCTAGAATTGTGTTCTCCCAGAATGAGTACTTCATGGAAATCTTCATACTAGATCCCTAGCCTGTGTATGTTGTTGTTAAACTTTTATCTAGACTACAAGTCTGGGTTATGAGTATATCTGGTTTCCCTGGGTATATGTATGGCCATATACCTAGTGTGAGATTTGAGATGAAGATACCCTTACTCTCACGTTTGGGTTTTTTGAGCAATCATATCTATTATTGGGTAGAGATGTACTCTTTTTGTTCAATATTGTTATACCTTGTTCTCTCTTACTGCTATCCTCTTCAGTACATCTATTGCTGCTACCTCGAGCCTTCGGGGAATCCTACTGAGTATTCTTATAATAACCCCTTCTTGGGCTTTGCCCGCATTTGGTGTGCCCTTGCAGATAGAAGACAGGTTTTTCATGACATTAGAGGAGCTTTAAGATACAGGTTGCTTGGACTGTGTGTGGTGGTCATAGCTTTGGATTCAGGAGTGGAACTCTTCCAGCTGTTTTACTTCTTTACCTGTTTCCAGGTTGTGGAACTTTTCTAGTTGGGTGTATATTTTTCCCCATTTCCCTTTTATATTTACTTTTCTTCTACTTGTACTGTTAGATGCTGATTCATTTTTTTGTTTGGGTCCCTTTTTATAGTAGTTTGGAACCTTGATTTCTTCTTTTTATCTGCACTTTTTCATTGAGTTAGCTGTGTGTGTGTGTACAGGTTCTTAGTAAAATGCATCCCTGATTTTTTTGTGCCTTTAGCACTAGTCGCTAGCCCCTGGCCTATGGAGGAGGGTTTGGGGTAATTTCAGTTTGAGCCCTGGTATGGTTTGGGTCATTACATGATCAATGTGGAAAAATTGTGCATGTACATGATATGAAAGCGACTGGTGTTCCTGGAAATATATAGTACTCCATTGAATTGAATATTTTTTTAGTATCATGATACATCATGTATGAGATTAATGGGTAAAACTAATCTTTTATGATATTTTCCACTATTTTATGACATCTTGGAAATTATTCTTCCCCTAATTTTATCATTTTATGTTTAATGTTGTTGCCACATTCCCATGTCTCCTTTTTTATACTATCATATATCATTCTTTGATGTTCAATTTTTTTATTATCACACCTTTTATATTACATTGAAATTACTATTGAATATAATGTAATACATCCATCATGTTATTATTTTTTTCCCTTATTGGTCTTTATTACTCACCCATTTCATATATATGTCCCTAGGTTATCCCATATAGTTCTAGAAGAATAATATATTTTTAGAGCATTTTAAGAAAGTATTCCATAAAATTGTTATATACACGTAGCAATTTGATATGCTATGTACCCCATTCAAAAAGATACTAGGTTGATCAATCTTCAAGCTTGTACTAAGTTATATATAATATAATAAATCATGATGTAAACTATATTATATATATGAGTTTTCATACATCAAGTGATAAGATATCTAATAATATTCAAGACATTCAATTTTTAGATTATCAAAAGTATAAATTAGTTGGTTTTAGGAAATTAACTCCAAAAAGATACCACTTTTAATATATACAATAACTAATGAATTTTAGTTCCCTATCACTAACATGGTATTCATGATTCTACTTAGATTATGATTTATTCGATGTGTCTACCACATTCTACATCATGTAACCTTTTCTTACTATAACATAACCCATATGAGAAAATTTCTTCAAGAGGTGATGTTTATAAGTATAATCCTCATCTGTTGGTATTCCATTGAATCATTGGAAAGTACCACCACACAAGTGTTATCATAGTATAATATTATGGGGTATTTAGTGATAATAACCGCATAAATATATTTGATAAAATTTCATATTCAGATTTATTATTTAGTTACATTATAATATATAATATACTCATAATTTACTATATAATTTGATACCATTATATTTTTTGACCTCCTCCAGCCCAAAACTCATCTATTAAGATAAAATATATATCAGGACTACGATTTAAAATCATTATATTATATATCAAAACTATAATATAAATATTACCAAATGACTAGCTCCTCGTCTCCTCTATAATCGAGAAACATATTTTGAGTTTGACTTGAATAATTTAGGATAATATCAATGTAGTTCAATACCATTCTCTTGGGTAAACTTGATATATACCAACCACGGTCAGGCATAGGAAGCACCATGTCTAGTACATAGTATAAAATACAAGATAAAAACAATATCATATGTGTATAATATTTTTCTAATTATCAATATCTATATCTATATTTATCTCTATATCTCTCATAATTTCTTTGGGGAAACATCTTCTTATAGATATTTATTTCATGAAACACAAGAAATAATCCCCTCCTGGATTGTTTCACATTGAATCACTTTAATAACTTTTGAATTTATATATCCTGACTTAGTCATAGAATCCTATTTGATTTGTCATGAATGATCTTGATCCTTTGAATTTAGGCTAATTCACTTAATTATTTTATTAAGAATAACTATTTCAACCACTTATTATATACATAAAGAAAAAAAATACACTCTTAATAAACCTATTATAGACACAAGGGCTCACATTCATTGTTCATAAAACTAAATTAACTTTTGGATTCATAAAATAAAATATTCCATGATCTCGATTATTTCATTATTCCATAAATAAATCTCTAGAACTTTCATACCTCATTTTATCCTTAATTTTTATAAACCCCTTTGGTTATTTGAGATATAATTCTTTTATAAGGTTCCCATTAAGGAAATCTATTTTGACATCCATTTTCCAAATCTAATAATCATGATAAGTTTCTATGGTATGTAAAATTATAATGGATTTTAGCGTAGTGAATGATAAAAAGGTTTTTTTCATAGCCTATTCTTTAACATTACATAAACCCTTTTAAACCCATTTGTTCTTCACAAACATTAACTTTACCTTCCATGCCTATTTTATTTCTAAATACCCATTTACACCTAATATAATTTAACTCTATTATATGATCTACCAAAACAAAAACATGGTTCCATTATATGGAATCCATCTTATAATTCACCTATTCTTTCCATATCCTGAATTTCTGAGATTCTTATAGATTCTTTATATGATATAGTGTTATCATTATCAACTAATAATGAGTTACCACACTTAGTTTCTAGAAATAAATATATCTATTATTCTCTAACCACATTGGTTATCCAACATAATACTATTGTCTATAGAATAAAATCTCCTATGTGAACTGGTGGAATTTTTTCATATTCCAAATATTTGGTATCTTGTTCATAAAATTCAAAAAAGTGGGTCTTTCCCCCACTATCATTTTTTGATATGTTCCCCCTCTCAAGGAATATTTTATATCTTTACACAATTAAATTTTTTAGAAAAAATATATTATATCCCCTTCTTTACATGGGATACCATATAAAGATAAAATTCATGCCACATGGTACAATTTTGTTGTTAGAGTCACCTTAAAATCACTTTTCATCCCCATACATGTGTATGAGACAAAGAATATTTCTTCCCTTCCATTAAATCATATAAAAACACAGTTTCTTCTATATTTGGAAATCATTTTAGTGTTTGCATGACAACCTATAATTCATTTCCCCAAAAATAAAATGTAAGGTCTTTATGACTAATTATTAACCTCATCATGTCCAACAAGGTAAAATTTCTCCATTCACTAAAAAAAATCCATTTTCATGTATAATGAGTAATGAGTTGAGATAATATTCTAGACACCATTATAAAGTTGATGAAATCTTGGTTAATATATTCTATACCATTATTTGATTAATTTTTTATGTCATCTTATCAAGATGATTATCTACATCATTCTTTAACTCCTAATAAAAATATTAAATTTTAAAATTAATTAAGAAAGAACATCTAGGTCTATTATGTTTTTGGTAAAATTTATGATATTATAGTATCCCCCTCTATCTTTAACTAGAATAGTTCGGAAGAAAAATGTGTAAATTAGTTCAAAAATATTTATGTACCATTCACCCTTTCTAAAAAATAGTCAGTTGGAAACTTTACATTGAAAACAAGAATGAAACACACCAGGTTGTTTTTAAAAAGAATATAAATATCCATCTTGATATATATTTTTCATTAAATTCTTTTTTACATGTCCTTGTTCACAATGCTAAAACTGGGTGTTATATGAGTCATGAGAAATTTCTTATTTTTTTAATAATAAAACATGGTTTTAGTACTAATGTATATAAATACCATTATTAATATATTTCATACTATATAATATTATATCAGTATAAAATTAATTTATTTTACTAAACATAAATAAATAACCATCCATGTCGAAACTAGACAAAAATTTAATGTTTTTAGTAACATAAAGAACATAGTAACTATTATTTTAGACATGAATCGTTATTGGTGGGAAATAAATATGGAAGTATCCTATAGTTAATATAGACAATATTTTCCTATTGGTATAAAAATATCTACCTTACCTCTTGAAACCATCCAAAATATACATGGTCCCTGTATCTGGATAACATTTCCCAATATAAAAGTTTTATATAATACCTAAATGGTAAAAATTTAGAGGTTACATTTGATAAAAACATACTTGGAGCTTCACCATGATTATTTTTTGTAGTGTAATTCATCTCATGTGGGATTTCTTACCACATGAAAAAAAAAGTTTTCATCTTTTTCCTGAGCCAACCTTTCGCTCTTCCATTTCTTTATAGGGTTCCATATAGAATCATAATACTTGTAAGTAGTCTTTGGACCCTTTAAATTTATATTATTCATATTTACCATAAGTATTAATGGGTTTTCATGCTTTGTATCATTATCTGTCTGGAGAATCTGATTGAGGAGTTCAAAAAATGACTTCTTAATATTATTTATATTATAATTCACAATAAAATTGGAGAATCTATTAGTTATCTAGAAAAGCATGAGGTTGGTTCACAAATCACCTAGTAGCTTAAAACTCAAGATGATTGAATGATAAATAAGTCCAATAATATTAATTATTTGAGGTCTAAATGAAACATTTTTATAAGCTTGTATGTGAAGATTGACATGGAGATCATATACCCCACTCATATAGCTTTATCCTAATAAAGATCATAGTGATTGGAATATATCATAATTCCATCTATGTTTTTAGAAATATTTTGATCCTCAATAAACATGGATGATAACATGAGGTACTAGACATCCAATGTATCATCCATATATTTTGGGAAGAAAACTCTTTACTCCTCAATAGCCTCCTTAGAAGAATATTTATCAAGAACGGGTGTCTTTATCACATAGAATTTTTAATATTGGAATATTATGATATGAAAAATTTGTAATACTGAAATTGAATCTATCATAAAATTCACCACAAAAAATTTGAACCCCACTAAAATATAGCGAAATATTGGACATAAGTTGTCTTTATAGAGGATAGAGTTGTTAATATGTTTATGTTTTTGTTGCATGGGTTCAGTTTGTCTAATTGAGAATTAAAATAAAAGGGTAATGGAAATAATTTTTAAAATAGTGGTATCACCTCATACATTCCCCTAAAATCGCCTATTAAATAATGATTAAATTTAACTATCATACTCTATATCTATCTAATAATAAGAAATATCAACTGATCTCCCCCACCTAGTAATTATAGATTATATAAATAAGTGAAATAATTATTGTACCACATATTTTTTTCTAGTATAGTTATCAATGTTCTTTAATCACTCATGGATTAATTCCCACTAACCTCCATAGAAAGATAAATGAAGAAGGTTAATGTTTCTTGTGTATGAAAACTAAGAAAATAGATGAATGTTAAAATGTAAAGATCAATAGTCAATACATATTCTTTATAAAATAAAATACTACAAAAAAATAAAAAAAGATTGAATAGAAAATTAATTATAGAATTTATTAATTGTATTGGGGAGAATCTACTTTGCGTAACCACTATGGGTCTATTGTTCCATAATTGGAGATGGATAAAAAAATGAAAGAAATAAATCCCTATTAACAACTCAGGATCAATCGAATGGCCAATAGAATCACCCATTCATGGTGAGACTCCTCTCATTTTATTATAGATGATAAAAATCAAAATTATATTCCCTCTGATAGACTGAAAATTAATTTTTTATTAAAAAGGTTATCATAAAGCCATACAATCCAAAAAAGAGAACCAACTCAAGGGAGTGAATGTGGTGGATGATAAGGGACTATCGTTGAATGATGTTCTTCTAGTCAATAGGTAGGTATCCTATGTTGATTTATACAATAAGATTCTCATTTGGACTTTCACCACTAGCTAGGGAATCCGCATCAAAGTGCCCTTCCCTCCAATAGTTCCCAACATAGCTGCCTAATTTAATTGTTTATAGCTTCTGATGAGATAATTCAAGTCCCAAGTTGGATTTCTGTACCTTTGATAAGTTGGACTAAAACTGATGAATCAGATTCAACCTTCATAATATTCATATTATAACGATTTCAAAGCATGAGGTCAGTATGCAAGGCTCTTGCATCTTCACCATGGATTTTCTTAGTCTGTAGAAAGTGTTGAACACTCAAAACACTAACCTACTATCATCTTCAACAAGACCTCCCATATCAGACTCCTAGTAAAGCACAAACCATCAATATTCAAATTTAATATAATCATTGTTGGATTTCATTTGATCAACATACCCTGCATATTCTCACTTGTTATCACATCCGTAAAGTACCTCCGTAAGAGACTATGACATATGGAAGAGTTCATCACTCCTTTAAAAAGCATCCCCAACTTTTATAGAAAAACCCTAACCTAAACCTAAAGAGAAATATAGGAGACTATTCTACCCCCTATATCCTTATTCCTAGCCTCCCATAGATTACAACAAATAGAGATCAAAGCCACACATCATACCTTACCTGTAACGCCTTATTTATATGATCCCAGAAACCATACATGGAAGAACTGTTCCCTTGAAATCCCTCCACTATATATGTTTAAGATCTGTCACATGTAATCCTAGACCCTTTTTTCTCAATATCTTTGAAAGAACAGATGCCATGATTCTTCCACATGAGGATGTGCAAAACAATAACAACAGGATTCCAGGGAAATCCCTTTTGTATAAATATTTTCTTCCTTTGGGAGAGCCTGATTCCTTATCGGCCACACTAAAATATTCTTCTTGGTAGGTTTCTTTTTGAACCAAAGAAAGAGTTCCAAGTCATCTAATTCATCATCAATGTTAAAGAAATTCTTGAAAAATAGATTTTTTAAACTACTAGATATTGACCTCATAAAAACAAACATGTCTGGATCGTCCACCTGATAATCCTCACATGAGTTGGTAGATTCATCCCCTAGGTGGGTGTAATGTTCTTTCCTCCCCATCATTGATCGAGACTAGTTTTATCTTGATTGATTTTGGATCCTCCTATGTTTTGGTTCTAATATCCTTTCTTCTTCAATGGATTCCATGTGACTTGGATAAGGGATGAGATTCTCTAAATGTGATCATCTAAAATCATCAAAATTCATAATCCCTTACCACGTAATTTTCCATATTCTTTTTTTTATAATGACGATGTCAATTAATTGGGGAGAATTTTTCCAATTTGGGAATACCAATGAAATGAATTTTTTATTTTAGGTGATTCCCTATTTATTTTGGAAATTTAAATAGTTAAAAATTAAAAATTAAAAATTATATCATAGTGGAGAAAGTAAGATGAATTTTTTCACAAGTCTTATGAATTTACTAGGATAATGTTTTGATAATTAATCAGCTCTAATGTATTATAAAATATTTGAAAACATGTGATGTGTTTAAAGAACTATGTGAAAATTATAACGTACTAATACCAAAGTCTTAAGTGCTCATTGAAGTCTAATATGGTTGATCAACACAGTATGATTTCATGAATTCTTATGAATTCATGGGAGATTCTTATGAAGTGTTTGAATTGTTTTATGAAATGGATGGTGAAAAGTCTTTTGATATCACAAGGAGGTCTTACAAACAATCCCTTTGAAATTTTTTTCCAAATTAAGGACTTTATTAATATATATATTTCCTTAAAACATTCATCATATTATTTTAAGATGGATGAAATTTCTTATGAAATCCTCATATTTTTGCCAATATTTAGACTCAAACCTAAAATACATGAAAAAACATGCACTTAGTGCCATATTTTCCAAGTTAATACATAATTGAATTAAAAAAATTAACATTAGAATTAAAACAGTTTTAACAATTTAAACACAGAATCTAAAAATTAAATATATATCATCTTAATTAATTACAGATATTAATAAAAATACAATAATTTAATATTTAAATACATTTTTCATTTGGATTTCATATTTTTATTATCCAAATATTTTACCTAATTATTATATTTTCATGAATAATAGATGTGAAAATCATATAAAATACTAAAAATATATTTTAAAATCTATGCCTTGATCACTCCCCACACATAAAAAACATGTCATAAAGATCAAATGTGTTCTTCTTTCTTTTAAGTAATAGTTCTTATTCTATAATTTTAAATATAATATAGTTAATTGGAATTAATATTTTAGCAAGTGGAACCTTCATAAAACCCTCTCCCCTAAGACCCATATTCCAATATTCCTTTCTGTATTTCATTGATACTTATTATATGACATTGTGATATATCATCTACACCTTATTTATTTAATTTCAAAATTCAACAAATATTCTTATCCCCATTTTAAATTATCACATAATATATTTTTCAATGACATGTTTCTATAGATAAATGATTAGATAATTGTAGTTAAATCAATAAAAAAATATTGCAATATAGTATGTATCTCCCAAAACTAATTATAATATTTAGGGAATTTAAGTTATGCTTGGAAAGAAATATCTAATGTCTCAATAACTTTTATTTTATAGAAAACTAACACACACATGTGATTTAACAACATAATAATACATTTATATTAGTTCCAATTTACTTATATTAATCAAGTTCATATAGTATATCCAAATGTCATTTATGGTGGCTCCCATAGGTTTCAATCAATTACCATGGGTAGGTTACCTTAGTTCAAGTTTAAAATTTTAGTTTCCTTATGTTATCATTTTTTTTCAACTTTGTTTCTCTATCAATACTCTTTACCAAGTTATAAGTGAAAAATTTCCATTGTGCATACCATAAAATGGTTATTTATTCCTTTTTATGGAATGAAAGAACATCAAAAATAGTTTTTCATTTTTATTCTTTCCAGCACACTGAATCAAAAAAATAAAATAATGAAATGTTTATTTATATCCTAATTACTTTTCCAATTACCCCAATAATCATTGAAAAAAAAATCAAATTAATTCAAAATTAAATTCCCCAAAGAATATTAGTTTTAAAATTTAGTACTTGGATTAGTGGAGAGAAAATAGGAAACCAGATAACACTTATTCATATTTATTAGGGAGGAGTTTGGTTTCATTCATTGGTTCCTTTTTAAAATCATCATGAAACTACTTTAGCTACTATCTATTCACATGAAATTATTTCTTTACTCTAAAATAATGATATCAACTACACCAAATTGATATATATTAGACATTGAAAATGTTCTAAACCATTTAGAATGAATATTACTAGGAATTATTTTCATAAGGGAGGAGAACTATAAAAATTTATCACTAAATAAAAAACAGTATCTGAATGAATATATCATAGATCAAATTAGTAATTTATTAATACAAAAATTAGTTCTTATAAGATTACCTTTTTATATCCTCTAGTTTTATCATCTTAAGAATTATTTCCTCACCAGTATTGCTAAATTCTGAATAAAGTTTCTTTATAGCCTTGTAGGATTTGTTCTTTAGTTCAATAAGAAAATGAAAATATTTTTCATAAACTATTTTGTAATGGAAAAGGGAGTTACATATTCCTGAAGTGAATCTTATTATTTATGGATCTAGTACATATTTTTGGGCCAGACAATTATTAAAAAAATCAAATTCATTTCCCTATTTTATATCGTGGATTATTCTTTTTTATGGGTGAATAGAAGTATTGGCCATGTATTGTACTCTATATCTCCTCATTATTAAATCAATGATCTGATTACAAAAAAAGTTATCTGAATAATTTGAGATTTTATTCGGTATTCCCAACCTAAAAAATAGAAGTTATCTTAGAAATTAAATAAACACTCTTTAATTATCAATTCTAGTTTCTTGGTATTAAATTTATATGAAAACATAATCTAATTTTAAAATAAAATTGGTAAATAAAATAGAAGTTGGAAATAGGAACATTAAATATATACTTATAACATCAAATATTTCATATAAAATTTATTTTTTAAGGGAAATTCTTACCTTTTGTAAATTCTTCCAAAAAATTGGAAGATTTTATATTCTCTTCAAAAAAATCTATTTGGAAAACAATTTGCTTACAAATTATTTTTAGCTATTACATAAGGTCTAAAATTTCAACCACATGCAAGGGTATAATTTTTTTTTCAAAATAATTTCCCTCGTCCTCAGGTAAGCATCTCTCAATCACATGATCAACATAAATTTTATACTAATAAGGAACATACGAAGCAATGATTATTTATTAAAATTTCAAATTAAAAGTTTTATTCTTAGATAATAATAATGGTACTTTTTATTTGAGAAAATGATACACCATGTTATAATACTTGGTTAATTTTGTGAGTTTATACAGCTACTCACTCGAGATAGAATCATTCAGGGCTATCTCTATTGGTGTTTCAACCTTAGTAATGTGGGGAAAAGCTGGTTGTGTGGTCTGAAACTAAAGTCCCACATCCCTTAATTTCCTTAATCACCATATTTAATTCTAATAGTTGTAATATCTATGACACCAATTCTATTTTTTATCATATTTCACTATTAAATACTTTAAGTCTATATAATCAATTTTAATGGTTACTATTCTTCATAAAAATTTTGAAAAATACTTTTTAATGGAAAAAATTGATAATAACTCCTTTTTCATTTGTGTATAGTTTATTTTAGTTATTTACATAATATTTAGAGAATCATATATCACATGTCTGTTTCTATTGATCTATTTGAATAATGATAGTACTAATTTTCAGTTGGAGAATCCCCCAACACAGGAAAGGGAGGATCACAGGCCTATTGACTAATTACAATGTCTGTTTTCAAGATCTCCATAACTCTATTAAAACATACCCTTCATGATTTACTCAAACATAAATTTATCATATATCTTGAGAACGTTAATTAAAATAAGAATTGTATTGGTAATATATGTAATAACCCTATTATAAAATCCATCATAAGATAGAAATTAATTGATATTTTTCACATTAGTGGGGAAAGGTGGAGTTGAAATGATGCCAACCTTGGCCTAATCCACTTCACTTATATTTTTAAAAATTATTTTTCCAAAGAAAATTCATTTTTCAAAATGGCATAAATTTTTTTAAATTTTAAAACTATGTTATTTTCAATACATATCTTTAAAATGTTGTCTATATTTTAAAGATAAATTTTGAAAGATACCCCATATACTATAAAATTATCATGAAATACCTCCAGGAATACTTAAAATAGATATAAAATTATCCTTTACATACAATGTTGGAAGGAACAATTGGTAATTTATAATATAAAATGAATCATTCATTATGAAACAATGCTAATTGATTAGGTCAATTTATGTTTTTCTTAGTCTTTAGGTACTATGGTGACCTTAAAATTATTATAAAACCTTTTAAGAAAACAATAGTGAAAATTACCTACTAATTTCTCTAATATTTTATCTATAAAAGTGGTGGGGAATTGGTCGTTTTGGGTCACATTGATCAATTTTATATAGTCAATGAAGTCCCTCAAGTTATTTTCAATTCTATTTGATGAAAGTTTATTTTTCTTATTTTTCATAGTGGTGATTATAGTTTTTTAAGTTACAATCTAAATCAGATACAACCACTAGGAGTCTCAAATAGGTTATATGATTATTGATCCTTTCAGTATTTCTATTTCATTTTTTCAAAACATCCATTAAAGTTGTATTGAGACTTATTTGGAGATATATCATTAGTTTTGAATCATTTTAAAAAATGATACAATATAAACAAGTGGTGAGACTAATCCTAATGATGTATCCTAATGACCATCATATAGCACTAGTATTTTATTTCTAGATGATCAATTGTTATTACACTTTATTATGTACCAATTTTTTTGATATTATCACATATGTTTTCCCATATCATTACAAAATGAATATTTTTAATTAGATGGAAGCTGCTAAAATTCTAGGTCATGTGGGTGTTCTAATGATGGTTTTAACATACCGTTTCAATTGATAGAAACCCGAGTGTTCCAAGTAGAAGTATCAGTAATAGTATTTAGAATTCATAAAACTTTTCTTCTTTTAGATCCTCAAATTGATCAATAAATAGATTCTATTACATATAGACTTTATCTTCAAAAAATAGAATTATCATAAAGATTTGACAATTCCATGGATTCTCCTAGTTTGATTTTTTCATTCAATAATTGAATTTATTCTTCAGAATAGAATTTAATTTTAGAATTTGATAGTATAAAAACATATTATTCATCATGACGGTATTTAATTGAATATAAATATGGAAATAAATAGTTTCTTCTCAAAAATACATTGAAATTGTTCCATCATAAGAATTTATTACAATTTTATCTATTTTTAAAAATGGACTACCTAAGATGATAGGGGATTAAGATGCACCATTTTTTCCTCTATGCTTTGGATATTAATATTTACATAGAATAATAATCTTTTTACTCTTACCATAAAATCCTCAAATATTTATACTAGGTATGAAATGACTTTATTGGACAATTATACAATTAAACTAGTTGGCTTTATTTATCCAATTTATATGGGATAATAAACTAAATAAGAAATAAAATTAAGTGAAGTTCCCATGTCATTTATTTCATTAGTAAAATTAAGCTCTCTTATGGAGCATTGGATAGAAAAAGTATACATGCATTGATATTTTCTATATATTTTTGGGGTTATTAGATACACATTTATTCCTAGTCATACCTTTTAAATAAATTGAGGTTTTATTTTCATGGTACACATATCCTTTATAAACATTTCATATTATGGAATTTTTTTGATGACATCTAGTAATGGGATGTTGACTTCCACTATCTAGAATGTGTCAACATTTTATTATTATATACCTTCTTCACTATTATTATGAAGTGGGTTCATTTTTTATAGGAAAATTAGTTAGGGTTTTATGAAATACAATATCTTATATTCTTATTTATCTTTTTTCACAAGTAGTATCTACAATGTCACATCCACTTTTTTTTAAACAAGGACTGGTTCTTATTCCATAAGAAGACATTTCATTACTGCTCATGACTTACTTACAACATATTAAAGAGATATATCTTATATTCTACTTTTAATTATGAATCTATTGGGAGATGAGCTTCACCGAATCTTAATTTATAAATTTATTTATAGTAGAAATAATATGGCCAATATGGCATTTCAACTTCTATATTCAGATCCATGAATTGTGATAGTGGACTGTTGGTTACTTTGGGTCTCCACTGGCTATCCCAAAATTTATTTTTTTGTGTGTTCTTGGTTATGTCTTAGATTTGGTATCTTTTATAGGGTTTAGAGTTGTACCTTTATAATTATGGGAGAAGTTAAGACTATTGAAAAGTCTTCTGGAAGGGTGGACTTTGAGGTTATAGGTTTCTAGATCCATATTTAATCATAAGATATTACTTTAACCCTTGATTGAGTAGTGGTTGTTGTTAGTATTGTATATAATACATGTAATAATAGATCTTTGTATCCTTAACTTGATGACAGTCATCCATATAATACTCTAAAAAATATAAAAAATGGTAGATTCAAAGGGGGTTTAGGTGGAAATTCTTCTCAAACCTTGTTCAATTCTAATTAATTCACAAGAGAAGTCAGTTATTCAATCTTACATTCAAGTAATGGAGATTTATAAATCATTACCTCATTTACTCCTATAGTAGTGGACCTATTGTTGAATTATTGAGAGTTCCTTGAAATCCTTTATATTAGTTCTTCGTATTCATCTGGTGATTTTTCTATAAATTCTACCATATAAGAAACAACTAATAAGTTCCCATTTGAGGAAGGCTAGACCTCAATTACTATGTATGGTGCTAAAAAAATTATTTATAACTTTTTTTATTCAAGGTGAGATTTCACAAACTAATCATATATATATTTCAATAATTTAAACATTACATCTCACAATAATGACACCATCCGATGAACATAAGGATTAGTTTTATTGAGTATTAGCTATATTTGAAACTTATTTTATGATAATTATGAAAATTTATCCATAATAAAACCATACTAGAATATTTTCTAGACTCTTTATAAGTTGTACTCATATTCAAAACCTAGTTAAATGAAAAAATAAGAAAGGGGTGATCTCTGATACAAAATAAGGAAACCATAAAAGATAACAAATGATGACCATAAGTGATAATAAGATACGAATGTGGGTGTGAGAACATAATAAATATCTAAGTATATAGGATTAGGAGATATTTCCCAAATTAAAATGGATTATAAGGAAAAATAATTGATGTCTATATCATAATATGAGACATAATAAAACATAAAAATATTAAGATGAAAAATTTAGGAATGTGTCATAAATATAAAATAGAAATCACTAAATAGTGGATTAGGAATCACTATATGTTTCCTATAACATGGGGGAGAATTCATCACTAACATATTCCTATAACATAGTGGGGAAGGAACCACTTCCTAATTCTATTAACAAATTGAAGTAATCATCACTACCTAATTCCTATGACAATTTAGATAAAGAATAAATACCTTATTATCATAATATAGTTGATAAAGAAACACTATATGATTCCAATAAAATTGTTAAACATGAATAACAACATTATTCACGTAGTGGAGTGAGCATCAATAACCAATTACCATAATTATCTCATGATAATTAAAAATTACCCAATGAATTAGAGATATATATATGACCCAACCATCACATTAAGATAAACAATACACAGGAGTTCTATGAGAACATGAAACCATTCATATTTCAAAAATCACTTAATTAACCCGTGGAAAATAGATGGGTTTCATGAAAAAATCAATTGAACATTTCATTAGCCAAATTGAGAGATAATTTTGGTAATATTATAAGAAAAATCCTGCTGTAACATAAGGAATATCAAAGGATGTTGACATAAATGTGAAACACTCATTTTAAGAATATTGGACAGTTTAATTTGAAAAACAATAAGTAATATACCCTTTTTTAAATGACTGAAAACTACATAAAAATGTATTATTTTACTACAATGGTCTTTGAAAATAATTTTCTTAAAATAAATACTGTATAATAAAGAATTGGTTTTTAGAACATTATTACAATTTTTTTTTCAAAAACATTATTTATGAATATATAAGATACACTTTAATCTTATTTATTAAAATAATAATCCCTTATAATATATTTTTTTAATAAATAATTTCTTTTAAAACCAGCATGTTTCTTTTATTTTTTAAAAAATATTTTTTCTTTTAAAAATTAGTACGAATAAAAATTATTTGGAGAACCATTTTGAAACATTAAAATAAAGCATCAAATAAAGAATTATATTGACAGTGAAGGAATAAATTCATATTGAAAACGTTAATAATGGATGATTTTGTCAAAAAAATACATGTATAAAAAGTTGAAAATTTATTTTCAAATAATTATAATGAAATTAAAATTTTATAAAATGTCCATAATTATTTATCAAAGCATGGATAAGGTTATCCATATAATGAATTACAACAAAGTGTTAAGAGATTCTCCTCCATAAAGAAGAGTTGGGATCTATTTTACTTACAAGCACCGCCATGGGTAAATTATTCATTAAGGGGAAATGAAAACAAGATATGACATGTAATAATTAAATTATAAAAAGGGAATTAAAATACGATGGTATTTCTATAGAGAAATGTCATATGAAGTCCAAATATGTATTATCACCCACAATAAATATTTATTTCAGAATGTGATTAGAAATTATAACATTTAAACTTCAATTACCTTTGAAAAAAATATTTGAATGATAGAAGATTATATGGATATATAAATACAATATATTTCATGAAATTTATGATTGAAATACATCCACGGGATGTATATACAACACAAAAAATTAAACAAGTGGTGGATATGACATTTGTCTAAAATAAATACAATTTGACAAGGATCCCAGTATGGTTTTTATAATATTTGATTAAAAATATATAGGATGATAAAAGATGATATGAAAATTTCAATACAATGAATAAAGTGAGAATCTTTATGTAATACTTTTAAGGGAAAACATATAAATCATATAAACTAATATTGGAAAATAATATAAAACATGAATAAAAAAGGATATTTGAGAAAAAACCTTTACCTTATATTAACGTTTATTTGAACACACTCTAAATTCTTGCATAAAAAATCCATCAAAAATGATATAAATTTATATCATTCTTCATATAAGTTGCGAAACTAACCGAAACAAGATCATGTTACAATCTATCAGTAGTATGGTTCAAAAATATATTATTTTGGCATAATATCATTATTTAAAGATGAATAGTTTTACTATCTACATGTTTTTAAACTTGAGGATCATATTTTAGTAGAATTTGGTAAATACAAAAATGAAATATGTATGAAAGATTAAATTTTCCGTTTTTAGTGGAGGTATATCACATGCATATACAAGTGAAATTTATATTTCCTATTGAATGAATGATGGGAAAGAAATTGTTTATATTTTTAGGAATCTTACTCTTGATATAAAAATCATATTAATCTATTAATTTTTTTAGAGAAATCAATTTATGGTGGTTAGGAAAAAGATATCATTTCTCTCCATGGAAGGAGTAGTTCATAAGTCCTAAAGTTGTCATTTTTATTTTTCTATGAAACAATTATGAAAGGTAGGAAATGTTAATTCCACAAAAATAAAAAAAAATTATTATATAAATAATATAGATTTAAACATTATATAAAGGATCATATATCCTTTGAGGAGAAAATTTCAAAAACGAAAATTTTAGTGATATGTTTGTAATTATGTTTAGAATTTGAAGTTTCTATTTAGGAACTTCTTGTAAATGGAGGACCTATAGAAACTTCTTGTGATTAGAGGATATGGGATTTGGAATATCATTAAATGGGAATTAAAAAGATTTTATTTTAAAGGGAACTTATAATTTCATGAGTTTCTTTTAAAGGGTGGTAAAAATCAACTTTTATAAGTAGAGGGAATGATTTTTTAAATATAAACTCTAAATATAAAAGGAACTACATTTTCTAATAGAAAGCATACATAAATGTGGGAAAAATGGAATGGAGATAAGGTTTGGTTGATACACACATAAAAAATTAATCTGATGTCATATTTTAACATGTTTCTGGTCTTTTATACATAGTTAAACACATTTTACATTAATTTACCTATACTATGGTCACTATAATTTTAACCTCAATAATTAATTTTTATGAATAAAAATGAAAATAAACATATTAAATAAATTCAAAAAATTATAATTTAGAAATGGAAACCAGTTTATGAATGAATATTTCTAATGGTGATATAAATTAATTTGAATATTAGCGCACTCAATGCATAAAAACCTGCTTTAAAAAAAGATTATTTTTAGGCATAAAATCATGTTTATGATAAAATTTCCATGTTTTTTCCTTTAAATTAAATTAGTTATTTTATTATTTAAAAAATAAAATATATATAAATTAAAAATAATTCTAAAATATAATTATACCTTGTTAAATGAAAATGAAAATTAAAATATGAAATCTGTCCTTTTTAGAATAAAAGATTACTTTAGTTTCAAAATGGTTAACATGGGTTTTATAAAGAAAATGATGTATTCTAAAATGATCCATTTAATTCCTTAAATACTTTATTATTCATGAAAAATATTTATAAAATTTTTATGTCACGATTGGATCATTATAAAATCTAAAACACTATGGTATTAATAAAAAATGTATTTTTCACTATTCACTTAAAAATCAGATATTTCAAAAAAAATAAAAACAACAAATCCTATGATAATATTGATTTTATAAATATAAAAATTATATTAATTTGGTTAAAGTAAAAATCTAAAATTTGAGAATTTAACTTTTAAATGAAATTATAAAAAATATAATAAAAAATTCTTTAATTGGAAAATAATATTTTAAAATATTAATAGTTCTCATTATTATTTCTTAAATATTAACAATTAGATTGGTGTTAATATGTAAAAAATATATTTTATTTATAAAATAATTATTTTCTTAAAATACAGTGTATAAAATCTAATTTTAGAACAACAATTTTATTTTTAGCATAAGATGTTCTTATTAGTTTTTAGCAACATTAATTAAATATTTTTAGTGAATTATTCTTTAAAATGAAATTTATTTTTTATTACAATTTAATGTATATGATGTATATAATTCATATGGTGTATAAATAATTTATTACTATAATAATTGAAAGTTTATATAATTGTTCTTTCTTCTTACATAACCCCTCAAGATCTCTCTCTAAGTCGTAAGAATAATATATTCTCTCATGGTTTTCATGGTTGGTGGTTCATCTAGCATTGATCTCATTGAATTACCATTGATATTGAAACAATCCAATATATAATTTCTATCAAATAATAACTATTGGAGTTTGGATTGTTATTTGTCTAGGGAAAACCCTTGTGTAGAACCCGTATTTACATGATAAAAAAATGAATCTGATATGGAATATTTCTAATACACGATTCAATTTATTTACATTTCTAAATAAATTTCATAATTTGGTAACTTCTATTTATACTTACCAATTCAATGGTTATATTATAATGGTCAAAATTGATAATTTTATTTTTATGTATCATGATCTCATTTTTTGGTGTTGTGTGTGAAATAATCTATTCATGCTTGTATTTCATTAAAGAAAATATACACTAGAATCTCATGGTGTTACATTATCACCCCTTAAATTATATCCTCTGAAATTAATTGTTGTCTATGAATAAAATAAGCTATGGGATTCATAATAAACTCATGATATATTTTATACTGAGTTATCAACCTTTCAATCTTAGATACTTGGATATTTATAAATTCCATAATAATATGAATTCATTTTAATTTTTATTTATCACAAAAATTTGTCCCAAATATGAATCCTCAGTGGCCTATAAGATTTTCTGGGGACAAAACATTCACAAATTTATTTCCATGATCCTATTTTAAAAAACATACAAAAAAATGTTTATGATAATATAAAAAAAATATAAAATGATTGTATGAATATTAAAACTCAATCCTAGGATGTATTTTTTAATGAAACCTTCGTTTTAGCCTATGATACTTTCAGTTCAACTAACATATAATTGGATCAACCTATTACACCTCAAGTTTATCTTAAGAATACTTTTATCATTTTATTATTAGGTTTTCTACACTAACTAGGTATATATTATATAAAAAATCCATTCAAATCCTCTATAAGGGTTTATAATGAACATGTTAATTACCAATCATATACCCAAAGAGTTTCAAACTCTATGTAAAGTTAGTTTTATTGGTCATGCATCATGTTAATACCGAATTAATGCTCGACTCTCTTTTTTAGGGTTCTTACCCCTAGGTACATTTGTGTTATAACCTTTATCCACATTTTTGTATCCAGAATGGTATGTCATTGCTTGGAAACAACAAACTCTATACTTTAAAAAAATTTGGATGTTATCATTTTCATACATTTATACCTAACATTTTCACTATAACCCACTTAATAAAATCTCCAATGATAAATAAATAAATCCCCCAAAATAATTAAACTATCCTTGGATACTAATTAAGACACTTCATACCCACACTCTTGAGTCCTATAATAAAATAATAATTTAAAATTAGGATTGATACAATATAATATGTCCCAAACTAACCTCGTATATATTTCAATAATTTAAACATTACATATCACTATAATCATATGATCTCTAAAAATGAAGGTGTAATGTATTTTAGGATATTTTATATAATAAAATTCTTTTACAATACTTATAAAATTATCCATAATAAAATAACACTAGAAAACTTTCTAGAATCCTCTTATGTAATACATATCTTTATAAATTTGGGAATGGAAACTTATCAAAGGGGGTGATATTTATTTTTTCTTAGGGAAAATAGAAGAGATAAAAATTGATGATCATAAGTGTGTCTATGATAAGAATGTGTTAATGAGAACATAATCAATGTATAAGAACATAACATCCAGATATCGCACTAAAATAAAAATAGATCATTATACATATATTAAGGATATGATCATAACAACATATAACATAATACAACATAGCATTAGTTTGGTGAAAACATATTAATATTTTAGTAATATATGAATAGAAATAATTAAATAAAAGTTCAATAATTGCTACATTTTTTCCATAACATGGTGGAGCGCACATCACTACATAATTCCTATATCACAGTGGAGTGGGAATCACTTTCAAATTTCATTAATACAGTGGAGAAATAATAAATACCTAATTAACATAACATAGTAGAGAAGAAATCACTAACTAATTCCTATAACATAATAGAGCATGAATCACTAACTCATATCAATAACATTGTAGAGTATACATCGCTGAATGATTCTGATGTCAAAGTAGAGCATGAATCGCTACTCATTTATCATATCATAGTGGAATAGGCATTACTTCTTGATTCCCATAGTAGAGTGAGAATTAATACTAAATCCCCATAATTATCTATGTAGATATAAAAATATACCAAATGCATTAGAGGGATATAACGGACACACATGTCACATAATACAACCAATACATGGGTGTTTTAAAATAATTTGACTTACTTTATAATTCAAACACCACTTATTTATCTCAGGGAAATAAGATGGGTTTCCGGAAAACATCAAAAGAATATTTGATCATCCACCCCAAGATATAAAGTGGATGGTATCATAAATATATATCAAATTATAACAAAAAGAATGGTAAAGGATATTGAGATAGATGCAAAACATCTTTTAAATAATTTTTTTATGTTAAATTTGATGAAATAAAAGTAATATACCATTTTGAAATACTTGAGAAATACTATTTTTTATATTTTTGAATGAAAATTATTTAATCATAATAAATGATTTTAAAAATTACATTTTAAAACCAAACAGGGTTTTGAGAAAAAAATTTAGAAACCAAATAAACATTCAAAAAATTAATTTGAGATGATATAAAGAACAACAAAGACTTATTTTATATGAAAAATAGATTCCTTTAAAATACCATTTTAAAATCTAGAATTTATTTTTAAATCTTTTTGTAGATATTTTTAAAAATATATATTTATATTTTAAAAATTATTATGAATACAAATTATTTAGGAAATTATTTTGAAAACATAAAAATATTGCATCAAAAAGAGAATTCCCATAATAAATAAGAATACTTTCCTAGAGAAAATGTTAAAATAAGATTATTTTTTAAAAATGATACATGTGTAAAATGATAAAAAAAAATAAAACCTTTTCTATAACTTGAAATAGTATTAAATGATCCTAGTCTTTCATTTAATCAAGGATAAGGACACTTATAAAATGAATTTCAACATAGAGGATGAATATTACCAATTATAAAGAAGAGGTGGGGTTGATTTTACATTAACAAACCACCTTGGGTAAATTATGAATTAAGGGGAAATAAAAATATTATAAGATATGTAATACTTCAATAATAACTACATAAGGAGATTATGGTTGTGTTTTCTAAGACAAAGATCATATAAATTCTATAGATGTGTTATCGATGATAAGAAATATTGATATTATAATGAGATTTAAAATAGTACCATTTTGTCTTTGGTAACCCATAAATCAAAATGAAGAAAGATAGAACATGGTATATATATATAACCCTTACATATCATTAAAATCATGATAAAAAGATATATATTCGTAGTATATAGATCACAGAAAATTTAAAAAGTGGTGGATATGACACAAAGTCTCAATGAACGAATATTGACACAATGATCCACTTTTATATTTTATAAAATTTTATTCAAAATTTATTTTTAGTGAAAATGTGAATTGAAACATTAAAAAAATTAATAAATATAGAATATTTTGATAATACATCAAAGATGAAACATATAGACTCTGTAAACAGAAAGAAATGTATGATACAAAACATGTCTTCAAAAATAAATTTACGACAAATCTGTTACCTTTTATTCCTACTTAGTTGAACATTCTATAAATTCTTATAAAATTATAAAAGAATTATTGAAATTTATATCATTATTTATATATGTCTTTAAATTGACCAAAACAAGAACATTCAATAATATATGGCTGAGTATGGTTTAGATTGTGATTATTTTGGAATAATATCATTATTTAAGAACCATAAATATATGAGTTAAATTATATTAAAGTGTTTATTCAAATTTTAAGATAGTTTTCAAAATAATAAAATACCGGATAAATTGAAAATGAAATATGTCCCTTTATAGAGGTAAACGTCTACATTTAAAAATGAATGGTGTTTTTACTTTATATATAATGGAATAAGGGTGATAAGAGGCTTATCTTTTCTAGAATAATAATCATGATATCAATGCCATATTAATATATTAAATAAATTTTATAATAATTAATGTTTGGTTGTAATGATAAAAGAAATATGTCACTCCATGGAGGCAGTATTCCACACATAATCATGTGGATGTTTTTATTTTCTTAAGGAAAAGGGTGAAAGGTATGTAATGTGTATTAAAAAAATATAATAATATATGAATATATATGATATTTATTCCATCATTTTGTATGGGTAATATAGGTTTATAGGATGAAAACTGGTAAATAAAAATATTATAGAGTGATTAGTACTTATATTGAGAATTTAAAATTTCTCTTGAAGTACTTATTAGAAATGGGAGACCTAGGAAAACATATTAGAACCAAAATATTAGGGTTTTGGAATAGATTTATAGGGTATGTAAAATGGGATGATTTTAAATGGGTTTTTAATTTTTGGAGTGGATTTGATGTGATGATTGAAATCCCCTTTAATAAGTGGAGGTAATGACATTTTTTATAAATAATACATCTTAATATAAAAGGAACACATGTTTTACAAGGAATCTGGAAACAAATGTGGCCAATAAGGGATAGGAGTAGAGGTTTGGTTGCGCCACAACTCAAAATATCATTTGATGTTATGTTTCAACATATTTTTGGCCTTTTACCCTTATTTAAAACTTTTACTTTAATTTATTTATACCATGGTTACTAAATTTTTATGCTTGGTAATTAATTTTTATGAATAAACATGAATCAAACCATATTACATAATTTTAAAATTATAATTTAATATAAAAAACTATTTTATTAAATAAAATTCTAAAGGGTGACAAAAATTGATATTAATATTAGCACACAGAATGTATAAAAACTTGTTTTTTTTCAAAATTGTATTTTTATGCATAACAATTATGTTAATGAAATTGTTATCACGTTTTCTAATTTAAATGAAATTTATTTTATTTATTGATTAAAAAAAATTATATGTTTTGAAAAAAATCAAATATTGAATTCTACCTTGTGAAATCATATTTAATATGAAAAGTTGGAAAATAGTTTTTTTATTAGAACAAAAGATTACATATGTTTCAAAATGATAATTATCAGCTTTATTAATTAAAAATAGTATTATAAAATGGAAAATTTTATTCCAAAAATAAATTATTGTTCATGAAAAATATTTTATAAGTGTTTTTTGGTATTCTTAGATCTTTATAAGTTCAAAAAATATACGGTATTAATAAAAAAATTAATTACACCATTCACCTAAATATTAAATATCTCAAAATGTCCCTTAAATTCGTCCTAAGATAGTAATTCTTTTCCAAATAAACAAATAATGTTAATTTTTTCAATTTAAAATAATTCTTGTAGAATTTAACTTTTAAATAGTATAAAAAATGTAATAAAAAATGTCTTCATAGAAAAATATATATTTAAAATATTAACTCTTCTTATTGTTATTTCGTATAAATTACTAATTATATTGGTGTTAATATATTAATATATTTATAATTAAAAAATATATTTTTTCTATATTAAATTTAGTTTCATAAATTATAGTTAGTGAAATAAAATTTTAGAAAAAAATTTACATTTTAAACATAAAATGGTCTTATTAGTTTTTTAACTATAATAATTGATTTTTATCAATTTATTAGTATTAAAAATGAACATTGTTTTATAAAAATTCAAAATATTAAATTTAAAAAATAAATATGATACATAAATAATTTATTAAATTAATAATTTCATATTTATATTATATTAATTTCTACTTTAAAACCCCATCAATATCACCATGAAAGACCTAGGTGTAAGATATTCTCTGGTGGTAATTGTAGGTGGAAAATTAGCTATCATAAATACCATAGAATATTCCATGAGACTAAACTTCTCTCGTATATGATATATAAAAATTAATAGTTATTAGAGTTCATATTGGGATTAATCTTGGTAAAACCCTTGTGGAGTTACCTCATTTCAAAGCTTAGAAAAATGAGCCTCATAAGGATGCCTTCTCAAAATTGATTCTATTTATTCCCATTTTCTACCAAAATTTCATAATTTTGTTACATATATTTATAAATAACAAATGAATTATTATTTTATAAATATAAAATTTAATAATTCTATTTTATTATATCATGATTTTTTTCAATTAGGATTTGTGTGTGAAACAATCTATTCAAAATTATATTTTATTAATGGAAAATATATACTAAAATACTATAGTGTTACATTCTGACCCCTTAGATACATTTCCACCTGGAAATTTATTTACTATCCACTAATAAAAAAGGCTTAGGTATCCATAAGAAACTCAATCTTTGTTTTCTTCTGACAGATCAACCACAAAATCTTATATATATAGATATTCATTATTTTTAGAATAATAAGAATGTATTGATATTTTATTCATTGAAACAATTTATACCAAATATACTTCCTTCGCTGGTTATAGTAATTTCTATGTACAAACCATTTATAAGTTCATTTAATGTAACTATTTCAAACCACATACTAAAACCAAAATGGTTTTGTTAATATCAAAAAAATTAGACTAAATGATCATATGAATATGAAAAACTCAATCCTAATATAGACTATCTAATAAAACATTCATCTCTACCTATGATAATTTTGGTTAAACTATGGTATAATTGGATCAACCTTTCTATCCATCAGTTTAACCAAGATAATTTATGTTCATTTTCCTATTAGGTTTTATAACCCATCTAGTTATATGTTACATCAGTAAATTACATTAAAATACTTTATAAGGGTTCATAATGAGAATGTGAATCACTAAATAATATCCCCTGAAAGTATAAATCTAGGTGTATAGGTAGGTATATTTTTCTTGAATCGTGTTAAGACCAAGAAAATATTGAGCCATCATTTTTATAGTTATTACCCCTAGGTACATTTGTACTAGATCCTATATTCACTTGTTTTTATCTAAACAAGAATTTTGTTGATTGAAAACCAAAAATTCTATACTTCAATAAAATATTAGAATGTTATTCTGTATATAGACTTATACTTGATGCTTTTACTATATTTACCTTATAATAGTCCCTCAAAACAAATAAATTAATCCAAAAATATAATTTAACCCTTATCTGATACTACTTGAGGCACCTGAGACCCACACTCTGATGTTCAGTGCTAAAAAATAATAATTTTCAACCAAATTCCATTCCAAGTGAAATTTTTAAAAAAACATACATATATCTAACTCATTTAAGAATTACATATCACAAAAATTACACATTCCCAATAATGAAATTTTTAGTGTCTCTGGGGATGAGGTATATAAACAACTTATTTTACACTAATTACTAACATTTTTTTATAATAGAACCACTCTATAAAACTTTCTAAAATTGTATTAAGTTATAATATTCTTTATAACATGGAGAATTAAAACATATTAAATGGGTGATATCAAATTCTTATTACAAATAAGAGGTTAAAATTGATTATCATAAGTGAAATAATATAAATATTTTCCTATGAGAACTTAATAAATGTATATGAACATAAAATCATGATATCAAGCTCAAATAAATATAGACCATAATACATAAATCATGGATTTTATCATAACATTACAAATAATGCAATATAATATGATTATGATGAAAAAATATTAATGAGTCATAAACATAAGTGTAGAAGTCATAAATTACTAAAGTATGAATAACCACCTATTTCTAATGAAATGATCAAGAAGACATCACTACCTAGTTCCCATAATATAGTGAAGAAGTTTTCACTTTCTAATTTACATAAAATAGTAGAGACTACATCTTTACCAAATTCCCATAACATAGTTTTTTAGGCATCACTACCCAATTCCCATAATATAGTGGAGCATGAATCACTACCTAATTCACATTATGAATAAAACATCCATAATTTATTAATATAATTACCTCCTGAGATATAAAACGTTTTCTAATTAATGTAAGGGATATATAAGACCAAAACATAATAAAAATATAAACTATATGTTCCTATAGAACACGACAACACTCATATTTCAAATATCCCTTAATTAACTCAGGGAAAAGAGATAGGTTTCATGAAAACGTCAATAGAAAATTTCATCATGCATATTGAGAAATAAGGTGGATGGTATTATAAGAACATATCCAAGTACAATATAAAAATTTATAATTATATTAAAATAGTTGTAAAACTCCATTTTAAATATAATTGTATAGTTCACTTTAAATAAATAGAAAACATATCCACATTATTAAATGACTGAAAACACTTAAAAAGTGTTTTCATTTAAAATAATAAATAATTATTCTAACACCAAAAATTGATTTTAGAGAACTTATTTAATAAAATATATATTCTTTCAAAATATTTATTTTTTAAGAAATTAAAATACTAAAGGATTATTTCTTGAAAAACCTCATGATTTGAAAGTAGGTTTTTAAATTTATGAATTCGTTTTTAAAATCCAAAGTATAATTTTGATTTTTTTATAAATATTTAATATTAAATTAAAAATCATTAGGACTAAAAATAATTTGGAAAACCATATTAATTCTTGAAATGTAATATTCATAAAGATGAATTCCCCTGACAGTGAAAGAATGTGTTCATAAAAAAACATTATAAATGGTTTATTTTGTAAAAATGATACATGTGTAAAATTTTGTAAACTTATTTTTAAACTGTTATAAATAAATTATTTTAATATAAACTTAACTAAAAAATTATTGAATCATGGATTAAGATATCTATTATATGAATGTGAACATCGAGGAGGAATATTGTCGACCGTAAATAAAAGATGGGTTGGTTTTACTTAAAAACCCTACCATGGGTTAATTATGTAATAAGGTGAAGTAAAAAAACATGGTAGTACATGAAATACATACATAAAAACTATATAAGAATAAAATAATTTTTTTAGAATGAAACATCATACAAATTTCCTTGATGGATTATCACTCCTAATTAATCTCGATTTCTGAATGAAATTGAAAATATGAACCTTTTTCTATGCAACCCTTTGAATAAAAAATCATAAAATATAAAACATGATATAGATCTTTAATTACATTTAATTTCAATATAAAACTGTTCAAATAAATATATGTTCAGAATATACAACACATATATTTAAAGAAGTGATGTATATGACATAAGTCTCAACGAACAAAATTTTTGACAAGGATCCCCTAATGGATTTTATAACATTTGATTCAAAATATTTTAGTAGATAACACATGAAATAAAACGTTAAAATACAATTAATAAAAAGATAATAATGATATAAATATTAAAATAGGTTGTATATACACCATATAAAAAAATAGGTCCACAATACAAAACATGTCTCAATAGAGGAAATTTGAGACAAAACTCTTACCTTATATTTTTTCTTAGTCAAACATGATATAAATTCTTTTATAATAAAAGAATATCATGATAAATTATTTTATAAACTTATTAATATATATTAACTTTTATAATAATAAATTTTAATTATTTATTATACTTTTACTAGTTATTTATAATTTATTTTCATCATTGAGTGTCTATAATATTAACTGTTTTTCACAAACATTGTAATATTGATGTTTATCCCCATTATTTGATAACAAGTTAAAAATTTCTATCTTATTTAAGGTACTTTTATATTTTTTTATATTTATTTAAAATGATTCAATTTTATTCCATGATAGTCTTAGTTATGGTTTTTAGAGATGAAATCGATGGCATGCATGTTTATGTATTTTTTAACAAACAAAGGGCGGTATATCAATAATAATTTAAATATTAATATAACCTTAAAAACATAATATTAACTTTATTTTTTCATTTATTTATAATTTTAACATTAATTATGTTTTCAGAATCATTAATGACATAAGGTTTTATCATTGTTCGTGTATGCGATTGAACTGACCAAAACAAGAACATGCTATTATCAATGGATTATTATGGTTTTGAAAGTGATTATTTTGGAATAATATAATTATTATAGAAACAGAATGATTTTATTTATAGTTTTGTAAGCTTTTTAATAACAGTTTAATTAGTTTATATTGAGATAATATACTACATATATGGAAAATAACATACACTACTTCACAGAGGTGGTAGTTCACACATACACACGAATGATGTTTCCATTTTCCATAGAATGGGAGAATGGTCAGAAATGATTTACTATTTATATAATATTAATAAGGATATAAATATCTTATTAATTCAATAAATAATTTTTTTAAACCCTTTATGCAAGGTGGTTGTGAAAAATGGAACATGTTGTCGCATAGAGGTAGTAGTTTGTATGTACGTATGATAACATTTTCATTTTTATAGATGAAATGGTATAAGGTATGTAATTATTATTCCATAAACATAAGAACATATAATTATATAAATATTATTCTTTTATAATACTTCAATAGGTAAATTTTTTGGATAACAAGGATTTATAAAAATATATATTATAGAGTGATTAGTACTTATATTGTGTATTTTAACTTTATCTTCAAGTAATTCTTAAACATAAAAGGCATAGTATAAATTATTATGATAAGAGGCTTAGGTATTTCAAATATATTTCAATAGAAAGTAAAAAAGGTATATTTTGAATATAATTTTAAATTTTTATATGGGGTTTTATGTGTAGGTGTAATACCCCCTTTATTAATGATTGGACTGAGTTTTTTTGTATATATAACCTCTTAATATAAAAACCACACATTATTCACATGGAAAATGTACATTAAGGTAAAAATATATTAAATACTAAAATTAAATTATAAAATATATTTATTAATCAATTAATACTATAAATTATTGTCACTAAGGATATTTTATTTCTATAATATCAATCTCAAAGATAATGTCAAGGTCATTTTGCTTTCCATTTTATATAATAAAATAAAAACAAGTTTTAATTATTTATCTTGATTACTAGAACTGTGACATAAAAATTTTCATTTTATTAGTATCCTATAATTTTATCATATCCCAATATAATTGACTTTTGAATTAAAAATATATTGTCACATTTATATTCTTGAGACAAAGATCTATATTTTCCTTCCCATAACCCAGATAGGGGCTTGGAAAGTTAATCAAAGGTATTCAGGTAGTCGGTATTTCAAACTATATTAACTCATAGTTCCATGATATTTTGAGTAGAATCCCAAATCTTTAAATCCTATAATCAGATTTACTCACCACTTACCTCCTAGTTTCACCAAGTCTTGTGGAGTCAATCAGCCCTTGATTCCAACTAGGTTAATCCAACCGAATTTGTTTTGTTAGAAATCTATAATAATTAAAAGTATCCTAGAAGAGTCCAGATAAGAACATTGAACTATGGTAGTATTTTATCTCATGTAATGGAAGGAATTGTTTGAATTAATATTTTATTTTAGGAATTTTTTATCTTTATGCATGAATATTCTTTTTATTTTATCCTTTTATAATCTTATTATTATTTTTTAGATTCCACATAATTATAGTACCATTTATTGATAAAATATTTTATGCATAATTCATTTATTTAATTACCTCATTAATGTTCAATAAATTATTTATTGCATTTTATTGAAATTTACATATAATAAAATTTCATCTTGTTGTACCCTAACACATAACAATATTTTCATTTTTGAATATATTTAATATTTTTTCATGCTTTATTGTTATAAAAAACCCTGATATTCTTACTCTAGACATAACAATGACTTGTCTTGCGTTACATGTAAGACCCAGTTTTACCAAACAACTATATGTTAATAAAATATTCTTATTTAATATATTATATAACGTAACCATTAAATTAGTTATTATTAATAGTATAAGCCAAATTTTTAATTTTATATATTCAATATAATTTTAACATTCAATTTATGTATTTTATAAAAAAGATATAAGAAGAAATTCAATTTTTCTGAAAAAAGAATTATTTTTCAAAAAATGTGGGTTTGTTTCCGTTTAATAGAGAACCATTTATAAATCCAATATTTTACACATTTATATATTAGATTTGAAAAAATAAACTTCATATTTTAAAGTGTAATATCATAGTTTACTTTGGTATAATTTTTGGTATTATGCTAATATGTTTCATTTTTTGATAAATAGTAAAAAATACTAAATTTTAATTGAAAGTAACTTGTCATCAAAATAATTTATAGAGTTAAATTATAAATATTATTTGTTTTAAAGTAATAATATATTATATCTTTATCATTTAATATATTTTTGGTCATTTGAATTAATTGTTCCTTGAATTTTGATGTAAAAACATTTCAATCTTTGGCAATGTTTTATCTTTTAAAAACCTGTAGTTTCATTTCGTCAACACGATTAATTTTATATTAATTACTGAAACTTATTTACTTTGAATTTTGAAATTTTTTTTCAATATTTGGAATCAATTAGTCCAAATTATGTAAATATTTTCTTTTTATTTTTTTTGTATTATGAACACTAACTTTAGTAATTGTTTTATTACCGTGGTTATGGGAAAATTCAGTAATTAATGGTAAAAATAATACTATAATTACCCTAAAATTTGTTATAATTTAATTAGATAAGTGCTTTTATACAAAACACTTCCTTGGGTCTATTTTGGAACCATTGGAATCCACTTTGATGACTTTAATATATTAAAATAAAATCCAATTTTGTTATATTTTTGTTTTTTACAGGTAAAATATTTTTAATACGAGGTTATATGAGAGATATGGTTGACTATAAATTTTAATTAAAAACATTATTTTTTATATAAATTATATTAAAATATTTATAATTTTAGAAAATAAATAATTAAATTAAATGGTGACATAATGATGATGTAGTAATTATTTAATTAAGGTATGAAACTATTAAATGATATTAATAAAATTAATGTAAATATAATTTGAAACATTTTGTGCCATAAATGAATTTTTGGGTGACATTAAAATATTATGGATGAGTTAATGTTGTTTTTTTAAGCAATCAATTTGTTATGAATTCATAGAAAGTAAAATAATAAATTGAGTGAAAATTGACAGAAATGATATTTTAAAATAAACAATAATTAATTAAATGATTTAAAATTTATAGAAATCTAAAAATAAGATTAAATACTTTTATAATGTTAATGATCTCATAATTATCAATTTTTTATTATTTAATTTACCCTTGTACTTTAATATGACAATAATATTATTTAAATTAAGGAATGTGACGAAATGTAACACTCTCATTTAATAGAAGTAAAATAATTTTAATATAGAGATCACCAAGAGATAAAATTGATTATAAATTGTCTTGGGAAATATAAAATAATTAACTACATCATATAAATTTATTTTTAATTTGTATACATTAAATAATTACCATTAATGAGGACACAATAGTGATGCATAAATTATTTTATTAATAGAAATATCAAATAAATGATATTAAAATTTTCAAAATAAATATAACATGACATAATTAATGAAATAATATGATTTTAAAGACAACATAGACATGTTAATGAAATATTTTAATTATTTTTTCAATGTTAAAATGATTTTTTGATGTTTTCAAAAATATAAATATTGAATAGTATTAAAATTGACATAAATGATATTTTAATATAAGTACAATTTTATTGAATTATATAAAAGTCATAGAAAATCTATTTTTGGCCAAATAACTTTTATAATATCAAATATTTTATAGGTGATCTATTTGGTGTTAGTTTTTAATTTTATTGTTAATATATTAACCCTATACTATAAAAATACAAGAAAACACTATAAGAGTTAAAATGTTTCACTAATGGTTAAATCCAAAAGATAAGGTTAATTTAATGACCTAAAAATGTATAAAATTAATTTGTCCATAATAATATTATAATCAACATAAATCACTTTGGATCAATTTGAAACTGAAAACCAAAATATAATGAATTAATATTTTAAGATCTTCCAAATGTGCCCATCACCTCTATTATAAAAGAAAACATATCATTCTCTTTAATTCACACATAAAAAACATTGGGCTACACCAAAACATACCCAATTATCCTCCAAAATTCCCTTAATTTATCCTAGATGCCATAATTTGGGCAAAAAATCATTTTATAGAGTCCTTTTGTGAAATCCAAAAGGAGATTCACGATAAAGAGGTAATTGTTTTATCACCTATTTAAATGTTCTTTTCTTCTTCTACAACATATTTATATTATTCTGTCCATATAAAAATAATAACTAAAGTATAATCCATATAATGAGATTTTATTATAATAATGGTACAACCATATTCCTCATTTTATCCATCATAAGAATAACAATATCACCGTGTGTCTATATGTACAACTTACCATCTCGATGCTATGGTGTAATTTTTATTAAATAATACATTAATTGTATGGATATAATGACACCTATAATGGATATAAATAATTAATATAACATTATAATTATTCTTTATAATTAATATACCATCTGATTCCATACCATTTAATCATTAAGGGAATGATATCGTCGCTCGTGTGTACGTATGACATATCGTCTCCAGGATGTGGTGGGATTAATTCTCCATGTTAACCATTAAATAATGAATACAAAATTTATATGATGAGTAAAAATAAATAATATAATGTTAATTTCATTATTTATATGAATAGAAAACATCCTATATATAACAAACATGACTTACATGAAAAAACAGGAATGAGAAAATGAAGCAGTTATCACCCGGAACAATGATAATACTAAAATATTAATACCAAATCGATATAAGAGTATAATATATGAACTCATAAATATTAATATGGATCTATTATAATTTAATAACATTCTTTAACCTATATACATGAGGTTAACGCACCCTTGACTAAGGAAAAGTACAATGTAAGGGTTAATTTCACAATCATATTATTATCCAAGGTTGTTTATATATAAGTATCTATTAGGACATCATTATCATCCATGTCCATGTTTCATAAAACATTATTTCAAACTATTATTAATATTAATTATAGTCATTTTTATCAATGTTTGAATTTTTATAAAAAAATTTGGAAGGAATCTTTATATCGTTTTCCAAATTAGGTATTTTTTGACATTTTCGACAATCTAAGGAAATAATGATTTTTTAACTTATACGTCATGAGTAATGATTTCCACCATCATGGAAAAATATCATTTTAAATATTCCATTGCCATATAAAAAGGTTATTTAAAAAAAATTCTAAATACGTTACTTTTAAATGATTTCAATGTAAAAAATGAAAATTTCTCTCAAACAGAATTAATGATTTTGTTAGATTATTTTCATCTATGTCAATATCCATTGTTATATTTAATTTTTAATTGAGATATATTTATTATGATACAATCTCCTATATTGTATTAACATTTTTATGATATGTTTGACTATGGATATGATATTTTTATTCCATTAAAGGAAAATTATTAATGTATCAATATTTCGTATACTAGTATCAATACAAATTTTTATTTGGTTATTTTTTACCCCTTTTAGAAGAAGAATGTATTAAACTCAGTAAGTGACATGTGGGGACTTCTATAGCCCTTTAATTCATCAATAGTTCTGATAAGAAAAACATGATATGGACTTGGCTGAGGCTTTTCCTATTTATTTATATAGATTTGGCTAATACCTTAACCATTTATTTTCTGATTTCTTTAATGAGGCCTCGATGATATGTTTTAGATTTCTTTAATTATGAATTCCCTCATTCTAGGATTAATTAATGATATTACCAGTTATTATTATACTAGTAAAATATCAATGTTAATGATTACATGGCATTATTTTCTTTATTCTAGCCGTATTATGTTCAACTTTTTGATTAAAAATGCTTGTGTTTTAGTATAATACTTACCTTAATGTTTGTGGTTATCTATAAAAGTTTTTTCTATATTATTTAAACGTAATGAGAATATTAGATCACCCATTTATTATTTTTTATTTCCCCAAGATGTCAAGAAGTGTATTATGATTGATATGCTAGCTTAATCTAGGAGAATAATGGAATTCTCAAAGAATTGTGTATGTTTCATATTATTTTTTAAGTTGAAATGGAAATTTCATGTATGTAATCTATTTTCCAGGACTGCTAAACAAATCATTCCTTTATGATTTGATAACTTGTAATCATTCCAACGTATTAAAATAATACATCGAATCTGGGCTTCTGGGGTCACTATGTTACAGTTGGTATCATTAGAAGACTAATAACAACCTTAGAAATTATATTTAGAAATAAAAGATTATAAAACATAACTCTATGAATGAATTTGAGGAAATGACTAAGTATAAGATATCACCCCTTATATTTGGAAATGGATAACAAAGGTTAATCCAATGGGAAAATGGATTGAGAAAAGTTTTCTATCATATAGAAATTCTATAAATTATTATTCATGACTATATAACAATGATTATTGTTATTGACATTGTTCTTTGAGTTTTTGATAATAGGTAGAATCAGAAAATTTATACATGCAATGGTTATACTGCTGGTAATGAAGTGGAAAAAAAAGAAAAATGAGATGAAGAAGCTATTAAGGAATAATATGTTGAATCATAATTAATGGTTTAAGAATGAAGTGAAATGATTAAGGTTATTTTGTATTTGTATTGAATAATTATTATATCAATGGTTCTATGGTTATAAGATTTTCTATATATATAAGGATTGTATATCAGTACTTTTTTCTTTAAGAATTTAGAGGCATATGAGTTATCATTAAGGATTTAAATGTGATCAAATATATGGTATGTGAAAAAATTAGATACATTACATTGATTGGGGAATTTAATGTTAAAATTTCTTTTAGAAATTTAGAGACCTTTTTGGATAGTGAATTTGGATGGATGTATTTTGGTCGATTCTTAAGGTTGGAATGAAATATATTTAATAATTGATATTATTCATTGACATTAAAGTATGATTTATTGGTTACATTTATATAACCTTTTTAGTTTTAGTAAACATTTATATGATGATGTGAAAATTGATCGAATCACAAAGAATAACATTGATGGAATAAAGTATGTTTTCATGAGTACTTATCAGTATAGTAAACTAATCCTTAAACTCAAGGAAAAAGTATAAAAAAATATGTTTTACTAAATACATATCTTAGATGATGAATCCATTGAACCTATAGTATTTTAAATCATCATAGATTTATGGTTTTGAGGCCATAAATTTTCAATTGATTATTCACTTGTTTGTTATTTATGACCTCAATCACTCTCTATAAATATTAACATTTTCCACCAAGTATATATCAATACATTACACAAATGTTTTTCTATTCGAAAGCCTAATTTGGTGGTGACCTTTTCATTTCCCTTTCACTATTATTAGGATTTTATTTTTTTACCGTATTTCTTATGTGGGTTCTCCACAATAGTATTTTTTTAGTATTAACCTTTTATTTTATAAGTGTAATTTCAAATTGCAAGGAAATAATTTATTAAAGGATAAGAGAATGTATCACCCCGATACATTAAAATATTTTCATTTTTGAATAAATTTAATTTTGACTTTTGATTTCATTTTATGAAAAATTATCTTATGCTTACACTACACACAAGAATGATTTGACTTTCATTACATGCAAGGCCCAGTTTCACCAAACAATAATATATTAATATAATATTATTATTTAATATAATATATAACCTCGCAAATAAATTAGCAGTTATGAATAATAAAAAATTAAATTGGAATATTATATATTTGATATAATTTTAAAATTCATATTATGTATTTTCTATACATTATATAAGAAATAATTCAAATTTTCAGATAAATTAAGTATTTTAAAAAAAATACATTTTGACAACCTTTTAATGAGGAACCCATTTTAAATAAATATTTTACACATTTATATTTCCAATTTGAAAAATAAACTTCTTCTTTGATAACATAATATAAAAATTTACTTTGGTTGATTTTTTGGGTAATTTTTTTATAAGTTTCATGTTTTTATGAATAATAAAAACACTAAATTTAAATTCAAAACTACTTTTTTGATCGAAATAATTTAAAATGTTAAATTATACCTTTTATTGGTTTTAAATTCTTAATAGATTATGTAAGGACCCAACCCTAGTAACCCAAAACCGGTCCCTTATTGGTTACATTGGCATACAAAAAAGGAATAAGCATCCCAAAGGACAGAGTTGTTTAGTATTATTGGAAACAAGATACAAATGTAAATTAATCATTACAACTTGAAATGAAAAACAATATAGAAACTCCTTAGACAAATTCCATAACCTCTAGGTTATTTTAGAATGTCATTCAAAATATAATTCTTATTTCCCTGTGTAAATGAAACATAATAAAGGGGTGATCTCAAATGCTCAGTATGGGTAAGCAATACAGCGGAAGATAACATTAACATTAGTAATATTGAATAATTGAAAACACATGCCTTTAGAAATAAACTTGAACATAATATGGTTGAAATATGTGATGAGTAAATATATCCATAACATAACATAATCAAAGGTATTATACTATTCAAATAACCACATGAACCATAAATACTATATTCATAATGTTGTAATGCATAATGTGGGACAATATAACCATACCGTCAAGGCCTCGTTCCATGACCATAAATAATCGTTTTGTCATGGCCTTGCGGAAAGACCATAGTTTGTCTCATGAGACCTAACAATAAATCAAGGGGCTATATCAGGCCCCACATGACACTTAATATGTCTAATTCATTCCTCATATGAATGGGGATAAACATAATCAACATACACATTCATATTGAAACTAATATATGAAATATCAATAGCTTTCCTCGAACATTAAGAAAAACACTAACCATTCAAAGTAAACTGATGAATGGTTTTAAGATAGAACATAAATAGAAAAAATAATAATAAACCATTAAATAAAATATGGTAGACAATAAAAAGGAATAGTAATCCAAATAATACATAAGGCTCAACAAGATTGTTGAAATAGAGGAAGATACTCTTATAAAATCTTCGAGTAATTCTTGAAATAAATACTCTTATACTTTGAAAAGAAGATTTATTTTGTAAACATATTTGTAATAAAATATATATGAATTAAGATATTATTTTAATAATAAAATGAGGGATTTAAAAATGATATTTGTTTCCAAAAACAGATTATAGAGTGCCCTTGAAAAAAGGTAAAATTAGAGAAATTCCCTTAGATCGGGCTCATATTTCAAAAATAAATTCGAAAGAGTCTTTTAAAACATGTAACCATCCTTAAAATAAAGAATTATTCTGGTTGGTGTACATATACATAAAACTCACACATAATTTATGAGTAGTATATAATATAACATAATAATTTTATTGAGGTAATAAGACAATGAGAATAACCCAAAAAGAAATGGATGTTCGGGTGGAAAAACCCTTACATTAAGTCTGAATGTGTTCTCATATTGAACTTAATGTCCTAGATTATGAAATTATAAATATAAATAACTTATTTTAGAACCTAATATAAATGTATTTAGTTTATTATAATTCTGTTTAGTTCATTTATGTTATTTTTTATAAGTTATTATATTGAATTCTGTCATTTCAGAGTGTTTGTTTTCTTGATATTCAAAATTAGTTCACTTGTTGTTATGTAATGAAGTTCAGGTGGAATGGTCATAAATCTCCAGATTTATTACATATTATTTATTAACATCCAAAATTTTCAATGGTCATTTTCATCATTTTGATGCATGGAGTGATGAAGAATCATTAAATGACAACAACGTCGATTATTTGGCGGTATTTGGATTATTATGAACTAGTTTTGTCATATGATTTAATAATATGTACATATAATGGTTCATGAATATTAATTAGGTTATGATAAATGTATTATAGTCTGGTTAAACCGTTAAAATGTTTTCATTACCAGTAATGAAGGAGAAATTGAAGAACGAAACTTCGTCATCCATGAAGGTTATAAATTAGAACCTCATGGATGTTGATTTTGTTTATAAAAATAAAAGGGTGTGAGTAAGAATATTGATGATGATTTTTCTATTCACATGATAAAATTACATTATATTTATGATATTGGATTTTATCATGGTCATTTGGAAGAGGATGCGAGGAGATAAAAAGAAAAGAGATGACCTTGAAAATAAGAGAAAAGGTGAGAGATCACTTATGAAAATTCGGCAGTCTGACGACGTCGCTTAAAATTTCATAAAATGAAATGATGAGAGAAAAAGGGTACTTAATAATATTTAAATCAAAAGGAAAGTAATAACAATACATAAAATCAAACCCCAACATATTATAATGGGAATTAAAAGAGATAACATAAAATAAGTGTCGACTAAAGGAGGAGGGTGAAGGATTCCCTTACCTTGTAGAGTAACTCCTAGAAGATGAAGGTTGGGACCTTAGGGGATTAAGGAAACCTTGGAGGACTCCTAGAGAGGTAAAAACACCAGATATTCTTGGATGAAGTATTTTTAATGAATGAAAATGAATGGATGAGTGGGTATTTTTAGAAAAAATAGAGGGTGTTTTTTAATCTTTTCAAAGGGACACCACACTAGTGGTTTTTTCCAAACCGTGGGCTTTCCCACTATATTGTCCAACCTTTTTCACCAGCCAGGAAACCTCATGTCATATGTTACTATACAAAATTCAACCATCCTTTTATTTTAATTATTATGTCATTATGATGTCATTGAACTGTAGAAAACTCAAAACTGTATTTTTTACTATTCACAAAAAATTCAGGTATTTTAGAAAAATCCCATAAATTAACCCCTACAATTTTTCGACGTGTAGAATAAAAAAATGAAATCCATTTTTAAAAAATAATTTTCTAAATATTATTAATTTAATTTTTATATAAAATCATAGTTAATTCAAAAAATGACAATTTTAAGGTATAATTAGTTCTATATCACATTGAAAAATAAATTAAGATCTCATTATCTTAAGAAAATAAAGTAATAAAATTATTTACTATTCATAAGGTTCATATTACTATTTATATTACTATTCATAAGGGTGTGTTACTATTCTCCAAAATTTATGTTTGTTCTAACAGACTCCAAATGACTTACTGGTCACGACTATAGATGACAGTTATTGAAAACTCTAAACACAGGAGAAGAAAAGTTGTGTTTAATGGCTAGATTATAAAATGAATTCAATATTTATTTAAAAAAATATTTGGGTGTTACATTTTCCCCACCTTACAAAAATTTCATCCTCGAAATTTCATTTTACAATCTAGTCAAAAATAGGTTGTGGTACTTTTCCTTCATTAGTTCCTATAGTTCCCATGTTGCCTCTTCGTACTTATGGTTTATCTATAGTAACATGACTAGATGAGTAGTCTTGTTGAGTAGTACATTGTATCTACTATCCAAGAATCCCACAGGCTGCTTTGTATAGGAAATATCATCCTCCAACTATACCACCTCTGAAGAGAGTACATGTGAAGGGTCTGGTATGTACTTCCTTAAAAGGGATACCTAAAAGACATCATGTAATTTTGACATGGTAGTTGGATGTGCCAGTTGATAGGCCACAACTCTATCTCGATCAAGGATCTCAATGGGGCCAATATACTTGGTAATTAGCTATCCATTCTTCCCAAAACTCATAAACTTCATCGATAGATATATGCATAGAAAAACCAGGACTCTAACTTTGAATTCATGGTCTTGTTGACGGTTATCCACATAACTCTTTTGTCGACTACATGATGCCTTAATATGCTGCTGAATTGTTTTCACCTTCTCTACCATTTCTTCAACCATTTCAGGTCCTAATAGCTTATGCTCACCGACTTCATCCCAACACGCCGGTGTTCTGCACCTTTTCCCATAAAAGGCTTCATATAGTGCCATTCGGATTCTCGAGTGGAAAATGTTGTTGTATGTGAATTAAACTAGTGGAATATGTTGGTTCCATCCCCCTTTTAATTCTATAGAACATGCTCTCAACATGTCATCCAGTGTCTAAATAATCCACCCAGATTGGCCATCAGTTTGAGGATGATAGGCCGTACTGAAGATCAGTTAAGTGCATAGAGCATGTTACAGACTTTTCTAGAACATTGAGGTGATTCTAGGATCACAGTTGGATACAATTTATAGTGGTACTCAATGCATCCTCACCACTTCTTTGATGTAAATCCTTGAATGTTGATCCAATGATAAGTACTGTTGAATCACAATGAGGTGAGATGTCTTTGTAAGATGATCCATAATGACCCATATAGCATTGTTTTCTCTGGATGTCCTTAGAAGTATAGTGACAAAGTCTATGGTAATGTTCTCCCACTTCCATGTTGGTATGGGTAGTGGTTTCATCATCCCCTTTGACCTTTTCCTCCCAGTCTTCACTTATTGACATTCCATGCACTTTGTTGTATATTCATCATTCTCCATTTTCATATTGTCCCCCCAAATGTTTTCACGGAGATCATGATACATCATTGTGCTACTAGGGTGTATAAAGAAATTAGATCTATTTTCATCATCAAATAATTCCCTCTTTAGCTCAGGAATAGAGGGAACACAAAGCCTCTACCTGAATTTCAAAATACAACCTTAAAATATGATGTCAGTCAACTTCCCATCATTTACATCATTAGTTTTTTTTAAAATTCCTCATCATTAGCCTAAGAACATTGTGTCATATCCAGTAAATAAGGTTTGGAAACTATCTGAAAAAGTTGTTATGTGTTACATTCCTTGATAATTCCCTTATCCATATTTTCTAGATCCATGATCAAAGGATCCCTTTCAACTCTCATCTTGTTTAGAACTCCATGATCCATTCTACTCAAAGTATCTTCTACCTTATTTTCCTTCCCTGGGTGGGTGTGTATTGTGAATTCATTGTCTTTGAGTATCTCAATCCATATCCTTTGTCTCATGTTGAGTTCTTTCTGTGAGAATATATATTTAAAACTCTTATGATTTGTATATTTCTCACATTTTCACCATAGAGGTAAGGTATCCAAATATTCAGAGCTAAGATTACCATTTCTAACTCAAGATCATGAGTTGGATAGTATTTTTCATAACTTTTTAGCTGTATTTATGCATAGGCAATCATTTGATCATTCTGTATAAGGACACAACCAAGTGCTTTCTTTGATGCATCACTATAGATAACAAACCCATCATTCCCCGATGGTAGGGATAAGATCGGAGTGTTCACTAAACTAATCTTAAATTATTCCAAACATTCTTCAAATTCCTTTGTCCATATGAACTTAACCCCTTTTATTGTGAGCTTGGTCATTGGGTTGGCTAAATGAGCGATGTTCTGAACAAAACATTGATAATAACCCACTAAACCAATAATAATACGTACCTCAATTTTGTTCATTAAAGTAGGACATTCTTCCACAGCCTCTATCATTGCAGGATCTATAGATATTCCATTCTTAGAGACATTGTTTCCCAGAAAGGAAACTTATTGGAGCCAAAAATTACACTTTCTAAACATCCCATATAATTTATTTCTTCTAAGTGTCTTCTGAATAGTGTGTAAGTGATTTTCATGATCTTTATAGATTTTAGAGTATATCGGGATATCATCAATAAACACAAAGACAAAATCATCAAGATAATATTTGAACACTCTGTTCATTAGATCCATGAAGATAGATGGTTCATTAGTTAGTCCAAAAGGTATTACTATAAACTCATAATGCTCGTACCTAGTTTGAAATGCTATTTTTTTGGAATTTCTTCCTTCCTCACAAGCAACTGATGATATCCATATCTGTAACACCCCAAGTAAATAAAGAATTTGACATATTTATATTTATCCCTATTTGTGGAAAAATGTCAATGTTAATTTAAATGGAACGCTATGCTCGATGGCTTACCCAATATGCAACAAAGAGTTCCTTTGAAATCATATGTTGCACTCTAATAATAAAATAATATTATTTTAAATGGTAGTTAACAGATAGTCGTTGTATTGACAGGAATGAATATAAATAACTAAATTACGATTAAATATGTTTGTTAAATTTTTTTACTTTTATCCAATAAATTTTAGAGGCTTAAAATACAAATTAATCCAATCTTAAGCATTGAATACACTCATATTTTTAAAAGATTGTTTTACTACCTTTTGATGGAAAACCATTTTTAAATAAAAATTTTGACAATTATATAAGCTCTATTTTTCAGAATAAACATATTATTTATGATTGGGACATTGAAATTTTCATTGGGTTAATTTTTGGTATTTTTTTGACAATGTTAATTTTTCAATGAATTGTGAAAAATACTGCATTTTACATCAAAACTGCTTTTTCATATAATTTAATTATATGGTTATATTACCTTTTTAATTTTTTTTAAAGTATAATTAGAATATATTTTTACCATGTAATTCAATTATGGTCATTGTGATTAATTTCACTTTTTAATTTGGCATAAACAAGTGGAAAACTTTTCATAAATATTGTTTCTAAAAACCCGCTATTTGTTTTGACAACGGGAATTATTTTTAAATTTTTTTTTTCAATTTATGTGTTTGTAATTTGGTAAAATGGATTACATATTTGGAATCAGAGGGTCCAAATTATGTAATTAGGACTCCTTTATTTTTTTACATTATTAATAGTAACGACGGTAATTATCTTTAATTATCTTGATTAATGAGTAATCAGGTAGTTAAAGATAATAAAATAATATCATAATAATACAAAATGACCACAAAATGTGTCCTAAGGCTACTGGTTGTCTCAGGGCCGACCATGGGATTCCTTGTGCCAAACTTGGGGGTCCCATGGAATCACTTTTGTGAGAAAGTGACTTTTTATCTTTTTATTTTTAAAGAATGTTAAATGTAACAAAGAATGTATCACCTATGTAAAATATTTTTAATTTTGTCTACATAAATGATCATTTAGACTATAAATATTCATTATAAATCTAAAAAGAGTTACTACATCATAGTATTTTTTTATTATTTTTAGACATTAAATAAATTAAATTATTTATGACATCATGATGCAGCAATGACCTCATTATTTAACGATATAAATAAAATTGAAATATAATGTAATATCTAAGACCTACACATGTCCAAAACCTATTTTAGGGGTGGATTTAGAACCCTTATCACCTTATCCTCGAAACAAATCAATTTGGGACCATTAAAATCCAAAACTCATTCTAAAATAAATTAACATTTCTTTACTTTCCAAGAGTGCCCCTCCTCTCCTCTTATAAAAGGCCCCCATCTCTACCACCTTACCCACAATTCCAAAGCCTTTGGCTCAGAAAACCCCTGCCCATTTTATCTCTCCACATCCCTCTCTAACTCATTGAAGCTTCACATTGTCCAGACGTCTTCCCAAGGAAGCCTTTGAGCTCAAACCAAAGGGAGTTACCTGATTTTAAGGTAACGTCTTCACTTGTGTCCTTTTGATTTATTTTGCTTCTCCAACCCCGTAAACTCTTTTTATTCATTTATTTTGTAAAAAAACTAGTATCTTAAATATACAAGGATTTTTTTATAATAATTATTCGATATACACTTACACACACCTACATCTAATGGTTAAAGGACATACTGTTTCTGTGGATGGCGAATTTCGGCCTCCCGAAACGATGATTGTTCAACATTCTTTTAACAAATTCCAAGGTGTCCATTAAGATGTCAATATATTTATATATGATATATAATATGTTTAAGTTTTCCTTAAGCTTCTGTATTTTTCATTTATCTCATACCTTTATGGCTTCAATTATGGGTATACGCGATATCTTCATTTAAGGAAGTGCGGACTACCGCCCCCTCAAAGTGATTTGATTCGTTAATACCCTTTGTGGTACGTATAAAGGATATATTTAATGAAATTATATATGATGACATACTGGAATTAAAATAGTGTTATGTATCATTATGTTTTAATTCCATTAAATATGAAATAGAAATGGAAGTTGCATTCATGCGTACGTACGACTTACCGTCTCCATGAATGGTACATTTCATTTCTTATCTCAAAATGTTACGTACTATTATAAGTACACATATATAATGGATATATATGTTATATATTACATCTAAATAATAGATATAATTATGTAATTATAACATGTATATATATATATATATCATTTTGTTTTAATTCCATTAATATGACAAAAAATGAAAGTAGCGTTCATGCGTGCGTACGGCCTACCGTCTCTATGAACGGTGCTTTTAATTTTTATCTCCAAATGCTATGGAATAGTATAAAATAAATATATACTGGATATATATGATACTTAAAACATCAATACTATTCTGGATATGATGTACCTATAACTACATGGAAAATTATTTTCCAACAAGTTCAATTTTTGACTCAAGAACCAATGAATGTTTAAACGACTGTTATTAACTAAAATAATTACATAGTGTCCATGACATGGTAATAAGTGATATAAAAGGAATAATGAAAATGAAAAAGGTTCTTAAGGAAGTATAAATTAACTCATGTTTATTATTCAGGAGATTAAAGAACGATCTAGTCAAGTCAGACCCGAGGTAAAGGATCCTACTCCTCCATTTCTTTTTTTAAGTACACTTTTTTATGTCATTCCTTTTAAGCACACATTTCTTGTGATTGGGATTTTATTTTATATTACTCATACTGTAATTTTTATGTTCATATGATAATAGACCATATTCTCTCTCATAAATCCATTTTGGAAGTTTTGAGTGGCGCCGTTAGGCTGCCGAATTTTCGTAAGAGATCTAACCTCTCTCTTTATTTTTAAGTACTCTCTTTTATGTCATTTAATTTAAGCTCATCTTTTTTATGTTTGGGTATATTATTTTATATTCCTAATACTTTAATTCTTATGGTCATATTATGAGTGACCCTATTTGATCTCGTAAATCCATTTTTGGAAGTCTTAAGTGGCGTCGTTAGGCTGGTGAGTTTTCGTAAGGGATTTTTCATCTCACTTTTATTCCAGTGAGATTTATGCTACATTTTCCAGAATTTCCTTTGATTGGTGTATGTAATGCCCATTATTTTACTCATTTTTTAATATACTTTCATTTATGAGTATTCACATCAATGCTGTATTATCCTTCTTTCACGGGGTGCATGTCTTGAAAGATACCCATGTCGGTAAGGGAACCTTTCACTCTCGTCTTTTTAAAAGACTTATTTTGTTATGTCTTTTAATTCACATACTATTTTGTTGGGATATGTTCTTCTATATCCTTATTGATTTAAATTTTATGTCTATGTGATGAAATACCCTTTTTGCCTCTCATCAACTCTTTTTCAGAATTTTTAAGTGACGTTGTTAGGCTGTCGAATTTTTGCAAGGGAACTTCATAACCCAATTTTGATTCTTTGGGATAAACTTGTACACCTTGAATATTTCGTTCTATGATTATGTGTGAATGTCCTCTGATTTTTTTACACTTAATACCCACTTATATTTCGTGTATTAATTTGTCACACATAATTATGTAACTGATTTATCCTTAATCCAAAGATACCGTCTTTGTATGGGATTTCGCCTCAATCTCCTTTCATTGAGGCATATTTTGTTTTATACACAACTTTCCTTTATACGGTGTATAAACCCCTTTAAATTTTACATTTATTCAAAAGGAATATTTTTTATACGAAGCGTTTACTAAACGACAAAAGGGAGTGTTTTTGTCATACATATGTGGCGACAACGACTTCTCCGCCGCTGTGACCATTATTTGAGTTTCATCTTCCTCTACAAGCCATACCTTCTTTTTAAAAGAAAAATAAATACCATGTTTTACTTTTATTTTATTTTGGTATTGAAAAATGGTTTTCATAAGGTTTTTTATATCAATGTGTTTTATTGATATCTTGTGATTGAAATTTGGAAATGTTATGTTTCTTTTATGCATGTATTATGTGGTATGATTATGTTATGGTTCATGGGAATTGTTATGAAGATGGGTGGTTCCGTGATAAACTAAGGGCAGGTGAGCCCGATATAGCTCTCCAATGCATTGGGTAACACGAAGTAGTGAAACGTTAAGGTTTCTCCGAAGAGATTTAGGGAATATACTGTGGTGGGTATTCCAAACGTAACCAAGAGGGTTACTCCCTACGTAAGAATGTTATGAATGCCTCAAGTTACCTTTATTTCTTATGATTTCTTTGATTTATTCATGATTTCAATTAGATATGTTAAAGTGCCTATGTTTTATGGGTAATTTATGGTTTCATTCTTATGTATATATGAACTCATGTTTCCTTTCCATGTTTTTATAACCCTTTCTGTGCTTTTTATGCTCATCCCAAGTTTTTTTGAAATGTTTTTCATAGGTCAAGGTAATGGTACATGATATGATGATAGTTTCAAGGAAGTGTCAAGAAAGAATCCATGTTTTATTTTAAATATGTTTCTGTTGATGGGAAAAAAAATTATACTATCTTAATGTAACCACTTTGTTTAAATGTGGAATGTAATGCAAGTTTTATGATCTAATTTTCTAAAACCATAAACCTAATAAGATCCTCAATATGTAATCTTGTGAAAACTCAAGATTAAGTACGGTTTAAGGCTGGGGCCTTATAGTTGGTATCAGAGGTCAGTTTAGATAACTGTAGAGGTTAGGTTATTCTTTAAGCATAAGTGACATTACCATAATGGTTAGGATTTCAGAAAGAGTCCTAGTTTTAGATAAAGTTAATTAGTAAGTATATCTTAGTGTTTATCTTACTCATTAGTACATGATGGTTATGTTGATATACTCACACTGACCTTTTTGGTTTTAGTAAATGGCTAGATCTAGCAGGCACCAAAGTAACAGTGGATGTGAAGGAAACTGTGACAGTTTTTTGAGCAAGAAACTAAAATATATGGGAGATGCAATGAGAACTCTTGTGATTATCCTCAACCAACTATCTGGAGTCATGATTGACCACCTAAAACTTGGTGATTTATCTAAGGCATCATATATGCGAGAAAAAAATCCCTACGGAAGTACAGGTAATAATCATAAAAGTAAGTGTGTTCAAAAAACTATGTGTCAAAGATGTGGAAAGAAACACGTAGAAAAATGTTTCAAAGGGACAGAAATATGCTATAGATGTGGAAATGAAGGTCATAAAGAATGAACCTGCCATGGAAAAAGGAAGCATCCAGTTGACTCGAGGAAAGGGAAAAAAGTTCTTTCTGAGGGATCAATTGAATTTTTTAAATGTGGTGTGCATGGTCATTATTCAAACACATGTCCTGTGAAGAAGTTTCATGAATGGTATCACCAAGATCATACAAATGTTCATTTACCAATACCTAATGCCATTCCAATTGAGGATGAAGAAACTGACAATGACCAATCAAAGGTATGGATTATTTCATAACTATTATTTTCCTATTTTGGAATCTTAGGATATGATTCATGATTTTGTTTGTAGGAAAGAAGTATTTCAGAATAAGTTGGAAAGGAATGGTTAATGTATCATGAATAATTTTGAACGAGTAATAAGTCAACATATAAGGGCTTCAAGAGTTATGGTGAAATTCTTAAGAGTATTAAGTCTCTTTTGATTATGGGGTTACATTAGAAGACTTTTTATAGTATGTGTAACCCTGATGTTTAATATATGAAAATTTTATTCAGGGAATAGTTATCTATTCTTTTGTGGACATAGTTATAAAGAACCATTTGGGTTTATATGATCCTTACATTTGAGGTAATTATGGGTTACTATATGTTATGATTGAAGTGAAAGGCATGAGATAAAATTGAGGTTAAATTATGTTATGGTTATTTTTGATTATTTTATCTCTTTTTGGGGATTGATTTGAGAATTATATAGTTTTGGAAAAAGGAAAACACGCTGACGGTGTGACAACCCTTCGCGTCGGACAAAGCTATGGGAATCGAACCCACAACCAAAGTGAAACTGGTATTTATCACCTACCACTGGACTATGTGAAGTCCCTAGTTAGTTTGACTAATTATTTTTAGTTATATGATTTTATTAATTAAGAGTAATTTGATTTTGGGTTATCTATGGAAATATATTAACCTATCATGGAGGATATGTGATTAGGTTAATTACTTTTCAATACGAGACATTAAGAGAAACTGATGTTGTTTGGAGATAAATGTTACGATTTAACTTGGAAGACAATGTGACTAAAACCTTCAAATATTTGGGTTTCAATCTTAGTTTGGTTTACTTTGAAGGATTTTATGGAAACATTGTTTATAGAATGGTCCTCATTGATCTTTGGGTTTTGTTGGACAAATTTTGGAGATTAAGAATATATTTTCATTTTATAAAGGGTTATCCTTTTCTAGATTATCTAATCTTATACTAACCTTTTTTGTTTTATTTTTGGTTAAAGTCTAAAGACATGGGAAGTATATAGTTCTCTTTTTTGGATTAGGTGATTCTCTATAAGTTGATTATAGTACTCTTAATGTGAACAAGTCTTCCTAAATACTCTTCTTTTGGGGAAAGTTTGAGTTTGTGTAATAAATATAATAAAAGTTTAAAGTCAACATGATAAGTAATTGTGTTCCCTTATGAATAAATTCCACAATAAAAAGCAACTTAAAACAAAAATTTTGTCTATTAACTTTTCCTACTGGGGAATCGAATACCGTTTAACCCATCACAAGTTTGTGATTTTCTTGTGGTTAACTTTCTCCTAAACATGTTTTCTATCACTCTACATCAGAACATGACCCTATGTTTTCTCCTCCATGTCCATGTTTTCCTACATGGAATCCTAGTATGGGTTAACTCGGGTGACCTCTATACTTCTCTTTCTTTATTTTAAAGTGACTGTTTTACCGACTCTTGTTCCGATGTGGGATTTTCAATGATGTTTCCAAGCCCAGTTCTATAATTGCAAGGACGCAATTTCCAAAAGGTGGGAAGGATGTAACACCCCAGGTAAATAAAGAATTTGAAATTTTTATATTTATCCCTATTTGTGGAAAAAAATGTCAATATTAATTTAAATGGAATGCTATGCTCAATGGATTACCCAATATGCAACAACGAGTTCCTTTGAAATCATACGTTTCACTCTAATAATAAAATAATATTATTTGAAATGGTAGTTAACACATAGCCGTTGTATTGATAGGAATGAATATAAATAACTAAATTATGATTAAATATGTTTTTTAAATGTTTTTACTTTTATCCAATAAATTTTAGAGGCTTAAAATACAAATGAATCCAATCTTAAGCATTGAATACACAAGTAATTTTAAAAGATTGTTTTACTACCTTTTAATGGAAAACCATTTTTAAATAAAACTTTTGACAATTTTATAAGATCTATTTTTCAAAATAAACATATTATTTATTATTGGGGCATTGAAATTTACATTGGGTTAATTTTTGGTATTTTTCTGACAATATTCATTTTTCAATGAATAGTGAAAAATACTGCATTTTACATCAAAACTTCTTTTTCATATAATTTAATTATATAGTTATATTATCTTTTTAATTTGTTTTAAAGTTTAATTAGAATACATTTTTACCATTTAATTCAATGATAGTCATTGGGATTAATTTCAATTTTTAATTAGGCATAATCAAGTGCAAAACTTTTCATAAATATTGTTTCTAAAAAACCCGCTATTTGTTTTGACAACGGGAATTATTTTTAAATTAATTTTTGCAATTTATGTATTTGGAATTTGGTAAAATGTATTACATATTTGGAATCAGAAGGTCCAAATTATGTAAGTAAGATTCTTTTACTTTTGGACATTATGAATAGTAATGAAAGTAATTATCTTTAATTATCTTGATTAATGAGTAATCAGGTAGTTAAAGATAATAAAATAATATCATAATAATACAAAATGACCACAACATGTGTCCTAAGGCTACTGGTTGTCTCATGGCCGACCATGGGATGCCTTGTGCCAAACTTGGGGGCCCCATGGAATCACTTTTGTGAGAAAGTGACTTTTTATCTTTTTATTTTTAAAGAATGTTAAATGTAACAAAGAATGTATCACCTAATTAAAATATTTTTAATTTTGTCTACATAAATGATATTTTGGACTATAAATATTCATTATAAATATAAAAATATTTCCAACATCATAGTATTTTTTTATAATTTTTAGACATTAAATAAATTAAATTATTTATGACATCATGATACAGCGATGACCTCATTATTTAACAATTTAAATAAAATTGAAATATAATGTAATATCTAAGACCTAAACATGTCCAAAACCTTTTGGATGGGTGGATTTAGAACCCTTATCACCTTATCCTCGAAAAACATCAATGTGGGACCATTAAAATTGAAAAATCATTCTAAAAAAAATTAACTTTTCTTTACTTTCCAAGAGTGCCCCTCCTCTCATTTTATAAAAGGCCCCCACCTCTACCACCTTACCCACACTTCCAAAGCCTTTGGATCCAGCACCACCTTCCCATTGTATCTCTACACATCCCTCTATAACTCCTTGAAGCCTCACTTTTGGCAGAAGTCTTCCCAAGGAAGCCTTTGAGCTCAAACCAAAGGGAGTTACCCGATTTTAAGGTAATGTCTTCACTGGTGTCCTTTTGTTTTATTTTGCTTCTCCATCCACCTAAACTCTTTTTATTCATTTATTTTGGAACAAAAACAGTATCTTCAATATACTAGGATGTTGTTATAGTAAGAATTAAAGATAAAATTACACACACCTTCATCTAATGGTTAAAGAACATACTGTTTCCGTGGATGGGGAATTTCTGCCTCCCGAAACGATGATTGTTCAACATTCTTTTAACACCTTCAAAGGTGGCCATTAAGATGTCACTATATTTATATATGATATATAATATGATTGTTTTTTCCTTAAGATTCTGTATTTTTCATTTATGTCATACCTTTATGGCTTCCATTATGGTTATACGCGATATCTTCATTTAAGAAAGTGCGGACTATCGCCCCCTCAAAGTGATTTGATTCGTTAATACCATATGTGGTACGTATAAATGATATATTTAATGATATTATATATGATACCATACTGTAATTAAAATACTATTATGTATCATTATGTTTTAATTCCATTAAATATGAAATAGAAATGGAAGTAGCGTTCATGCATACGTACTGCTTACCGTCTCCATGAACGGTACATTTCATTTCTTATCTCAAATTGTTACGTACTATTATAAGTACACAAATATAATGGATATATATGTAATATATTGCATCTAAATAATGGATATCATTCTGTAATTATAACATCTATATATCTATCATTTTGTTTTAACTCCATTAATATGACAAAAAATGAAAGTAGCGTTCATGCGTACATACGGCCTACCGTCTCCATGAACGGTGATTTTAATTTTTATCTTCAAATTATATGGAATAGTATAAAATGAATATATACTGGATATATATGATATTTAAAACATCAATACTATTCTGGATATGATGTACCTATAACTACATGAAAAATTATTTTCCAACAAGTTCAATTTTTGAATCAAGTACCAATGATCGTTTAAACGACCGTTATTAACTAAAATAATTACATAGTGTTCATGACATGGTAATAAGTGATATAAAAGGAATAATGAACTTGAAAAAGGTTCCTAAGAAAGTAGAAATTAACTCAAGTTTATTATTCATGAGATTAAAGAACGATCGAGTCATGTCGGACCCGAGGTAAGGGATCCTACTCCTCCCTTTCTTTTTTTAAGTACACTCTTTTATGTCATTCCTTTTAAGCTCATATTTCATCCGATTTGGATGTTTTTTTATATTACTCTTACTGTAATTTTTATGTTCATATTATGAGAGACCCTATTCTCTCTCATCAATCCATTTTTTAAGTTTTGAGTGGCGTCGTTAGGCTGCCGAATTTTCGTAAGAGATCCAACCTCTCTCTTTATTTTTAAGTACTCTCTTTTATGTCATTTCATTTAAGCTCATCATTCCTATGTTTGGGGATATTATTTTATATTCCTAATACTGTAAATCGTATGGTCATATTATGAGAGACTGTATTTGATCTCATAAATCCATTTTTTGATGTCTAAGTGGCGCCGTTAGGCTGCCGAGTTTTCATAATGGATTTTTCATCTCACTTTTATTCCCGTGAGATTTATGCTACATTGGCCACAATTTCCTTTGAGTGGTGTATGTAATTCCCATTATTTTACTCATTGTGTAATATAATTTTATTTATTAGTATTTACATTAATGTTGTATTGTCCTTCTTTCACGGGGTGCATGTCTCAAAAGATACCCAGGTCGGTAAGGGAACCTTTCACCCTCATCTTTTTGAATGAATTATTTTGTTATGTATTTTAATTCACATACTATTATGTTGGGATATGTTCTTATATATCCTTATTGATTTAAATTTTATGTCCATGTGATGAGATACCCTTTTTTCTCTCATCAACTCTTTTTCTGAATTTTGAAGTGACGCCGTTAGGCTGTCGAATTTTTTCAAGGGAACTTCGTAACCCAATTTTGATTCTTTGGGATAAACTTGTACACCTTGAATATGTCGTTCTATGATTATGTGTGAATGTCATCTGATTTTTTTACACTTAATACCCACTTATATTTTGTATATTTGATTTTCACACATAATTATGTAACTGATTTACCCTTAATCCAAGGATACCGTCTTTGTATGGGACTTCGTCTCAATCTCCTTTCATTGAGGCATATTTTTTTTATACACAACTTTCTTTTATACGGTGTATAAACCCCTTTGACTTTTACATTTATTTAAAAGGAATATTTTTTATACGAAGCATTCACTAAACGAAAAAATGGAATGTTTTTTTCATACGTATGCGGCGACAACGACTTCTTTGCCATCGTGACCATTATTGGAGTTTCGGCTTCCTCTACAAGCCATACCTTCTTTTTAAAAGAAAAATAAATACCATGTTTTAATTTTCTTTTATTTTGGTATTGAAAAATGGTTTTCATAAGGTTTTTTATATCAATGTGTTTTATTGATATCTTGTGATTGAAATGTGGAAATTTTATGTTTCCTTTATGCATGTATTATGTGGTATGATTATGTTATGGTTCTTGGGCATTGTTATGAAGGCGGGCGGTTCCGTGATAAAATAAGGGCAGGTGATCCAGATATAGCTCTCCAATACATTGGGTAACGTGAAGGAGTGAAACGTTAAGGTTTCTCCGAAGAGATTTAGGGAATATACTGTGGTGGGTATTCCAAAGGTAACCAAGAGGGTTACTCCCTACGTAAGATTGTTATGAATGCCTCATGTGAACTTTATGTCTTATGATTTATATGATTTATTCATGATTTTATGAGTTATATTAAAGTCCCTATGTTTTATGGATAATGTATGGTTTCATTCTTACGTATATATGAACTCATGTTTCCTTTCCATATTTTTATAACCCTTACTGAGCTTTTTATGCTCATCCCAAGTTTTTTTTTGAAATGTTTTTCATAGGTCAAGGGAAAGGTACATGATATGATGATAGTGTCAAGGAAGTGTCAAGAAAGAATCCTTGTTTTATTTTAAATATGTTTCCGTTGGTGGGGAAAAAGAATACTATCTTTATGTAACCACTTTGTTTAAATGTGGAATGTAATGCACGTTTTATGATCTAATTATCTAAAACTCTAAACCTGAAAAGATCCTCAATGTGTAATCTTGTAAAAACTCAAGATTAAGTAAGGTTTAAGGCTGGGTCCTTATAATATTGAAGAGAAATATTAGAAAAATATTGGGTCCATGAAGTTGAACAAATAAATCATCACTTTTTGGAAGAGGATACTTATTCTTTATTGTAACAGTATTTATTTCTCTATAATAAATGCATAGCCTCATGGATCCATCTTTTTTCTTGACAAAGAGGATAGGGGATCCCCATGGAGAATGCTATGGAGAATAAATCCTTTATCACCCAATTACCCTAGTTGTTTCTATAGTTTCACTAACTCCAAAGTGGCCATTCTATAAGGGGTCTTCGATATGGGCCTTGAACTAGGATTTACGTCATTGAAAAACTCAATTTTTCCCTTTGGTGGATGTCTAGGTAAATACTCTGGAAAGACGTCAACATATTATTTCTCAATAGGTACGTCCTCTATTTGTACATTCTTCTCCTCACAAATGTTTATTTCATTCATTTACTCCCCAATAATTGAATTCAGTAGAGCTACTAGGGGTGGATCTAGATGTGAATAACATGGTGAGGTTTCTGCTCTAAAAATAATGGATTCTACACTATTCTAAAAAATTGTTACTTTCTTCTTCTTGAAATAGATATTAGCATCATAATTTGATAGTTAATCCATAACTAGAATTATATCATAGTCAACTATTGGTATAATGATATGGTTAGCTACAAAAGCATGTTTATGTGTCACAATGGGGACTAATAGAAATACCTTTGTTGAAATGATACATACACAAGGAGTTTTGACTGATAACAAATTTATTAAATCAAATTAGACATATCTAATTTTTATGAAAAATTGGGATGATATAAATGAATGAGATGATCCAAAATCAAATAAAGTATTGGAAAATTTGGATGAAACAATCAATGTACCTGCCACCATATCGTTAGGAACATCAACCTCCGCAGTTGGGACTAAAGAAGCTTGGCCTTGCTCCCTTGGCCTTCTTTGAGGAACATTACCCTAATGCTTAAGACATTCATGTGCATAATGTCCCATATCCCTGAAATTATAGCACATAACATTGGTAGATTCTTTCTTCCCTTAACAATCCTGAGATAGGTGGCCTTTTTCTCTGCACTTTTAACAGACTCACATTCCCTTCAGTCAAGTGCCAGGGTGTTTCTTCCCAAAAATATTGCATGATTTAAATTAAACTCTTCCCTTCTTCCTCATTTACTTATTTCTTTTTCCAAACTTTTTAGAAACCCTATTCTTCTCTTACTTTCCTTTAAAGTCATAAGACTTATAGAATTCATTTTCTATCTTGATAGCACTTGAGACTATATCTTCATATGATTAAAATCATTTAGAGACTAGATCCCTTTAGAGGAACGGTTTAAAACCATAAAATAATAGATTAATTTTTCTCCTTGGATTATGTATGCAGTCTGCAGAATGCCTTCCCAACCTTCTAAAGTTGAATTTATAATTGGAAACATTTGCATCATCCTTTTTCCTCAGATTAAAGAATTGTTTCTCCATATCTGCTCACTGTTCACAAGGGAAATATTTTTCTAAAAATATTTCTTTAAAATCCCTCAATTCCATCTCTTATATTTCTTCATCCTACTATTTTTTTGGATTAAAGACCACCACTACTCTACATCACCTTTTAGATGATAAATTTCCATGAAAACATTCTCCATATCATTACATCCCAAAGTGAGAAATATATTCTCAAGGGAATATATCAACTACTATACTACAAATGGGTCAGTAGTCTCATTGAATGATAGAGTTTTTTGTCACATAAAGCAATCTAACATAGATCCTCCATATGGTGGATCAAGATGCTCCATACGTGTAATGTTATTATTCATAACCTGAGTATGTTGTCCCAATATAGCTATGAGTAGGTCATCATGATATCCAACATCATTATATTTCATTAGAGAGAAATCCCTACTGGGGACACGTGCATTCGTGTGGTTTTCATTCCTTCCACTAGGTGCCATATCTATATAATGGCATACACTAGATTAAGTTATGAATCATAATGTATAATATTAACTTAATAAAATACTTAGAAAAAATTGATATCATACACATGGATAACCCCATAATCACAAAAATGTTTTCTTTGAGGAAAATTTTGCATTTCAATCCTTCATAATGGTCTGTAAAGAATATGTGAATTATCCTAAGAATATTCCCCATGAGTTTCGTAACCAAGAGTGTTGTGAGGCCCACTATCATGCACTAGCTCCCAATCTATTCTCTCTCAAAGTGGGTTTTTTGAGTTTTACCCCCAGATACATCTGTACCCGAGCCACTTCTACCTGCTCCTATCCAGACATGGATGTATTTCTTGAAATATCCCCATAATTTATTCCTTACCAAAATACCAGGATGCTATTTTATGTATATCCTAAAATACTAACTTTGGGACTCTTCCCTAATTCTACGTTTTCTAAATCTAGTTTTCAAGTATTATAACTTCCTCTGATACCAACTGTAAGGACCTGACCCCAGTTACCCAGAGCTGGTGCCTTATTGGTCATACTGGCATACAAATAAGGAATAAGAATCCCAAAGTACCAAGTAGTTTAGAATTATTGGAAACAATATTCATAAATAAGTTCATCATTATAACTTGAAATGAAAAACAACATAGAAACTCCTTATACAACTTCCATAAATTCTATGTTATTTTAGAATGTCATTCAGAATAAAATTCTAATTTCCCTATGGAAATAAAATATAATAAAGGGGTGATCTAAAATTCATAATAAGGGTAAGAAATACTGTGGAAGATATTATAAACATTAAACATGATGAATAATTGAAAACACATTCCTTTAGAAATAAACATGAACATAATATGGTAGAAATATGAGTTGAGTAAAAATTACCATAACATAACATAATAACTGGTATTATAGTAGTTGAATAACCACATGAACCATAAATAATATATTCATCATGAGTTAATTCATAATGTTGGACAATATAACCATACTGTCAAGTCCTCGTTTCAAGACCATAAATAATCGTTTTGTCAAGGCCTTATTCCAAGACCGTAGTTTGTTTCATGAGACCTACCGATGCACCAAGGGGATATAGAGGGACCCACGTGACACTTACTATTTACAATTCATTCCTTGTATTAATGGGAATAATCATAATCAAAATACACATTCATATTGAAACTAATATATGAAATTTAAATTGCTTTCCCCAGGCAATAAGCAAAAACACTAACCATTCAATGTAAACTGAGAAATGGTTTTATGATAGAAAATCAATAAAAAAATAATAATTAACCATTAAATGAAATATTTTAGATGATAAAATGGAATAATAATACAAATAATACATAAAAATTAACAAGTGTGTTGAAATACAGGAAGATACTCTTATAAAATCTTCGAGTAATTCTTGGAATAAATACTCTTTTACTTTGAAAAAAATCGTTTTTTTGGAAAAACATTAGTTATAAACCAGAAGTGAATTAATATATTATTTTAATAATAAAATGGGTGATTTTATAAAAATATTGGTATCCAAAAATAGATTATATAGTTCCTTGGAAAATAGGTAATAATTAGAGAAATTTCATTAGATCAGGCTTGTATTTCAAAAACAATTTTGAAAACTTCTTTTAAAACATGTATCTATCTATAAAATAAAGAAGGATTAAGGTTTTTTTACATATATATAACACTACCACATAATTTGGGATGAGTTAACAATATTACATAAGAATTTCATTGAGGTAATTAGACAATGAAAATAACCCGAATGGAAATGGATGTTTGGGTGGAAAAACCCTTACCTTAAGTCTTAATGTGTTCCCCTCTTGAACTTAAGGTTGGGGAATATGAAATTATACATATCAATAACTTATTTAAGAACCTAATATACATGTATTTATTTTATCATAATTCTTTTTAGTTCATTATTTTTATTATTTATAAGTTATTATATTGAATTCCGTCGTTCCAGAGTGTTTGTTATCACAATTATCACAATCGGTTCACTTGTTTTTATGTAATGAAATTCACATGGAATTTTATTAAATCTAATAAATTATTAAAAATTATTTATGGACATTCATAATTGTTAATTCTCATTTCTGTCATTTTGTAACATGGAATGAGGATGAATCATTAGATGACAACCACTGTGATTATTTGGCAGTATTTGTATTATTATGAACTAGTTTTGTCATATGATATAATAATATGTACATATACTAGTCCATGAATATTAATTAGATTATCATAAATGTATTATTGTATTGTTAAACCATTAAACTGGGTTCATGACCAGTAATTAATGATAAATTGAAGAATGAAACTTCGTCATCCACGAAGATTATAAATTGGAACCTCATGGATGTTGATTTCGTTTTTAAAAATTAAAGGAAGTCAGAATATTGATGATGGTTCTTCAATTAAAATCATAGTATTCCAGTATAGAGATGATATTGGAGTATATCATGGTGATTTGGATAGAGTATTTGAGGAGATAAACAGAAATTAGATGACCTTTAAAATAAGAGAAAAGGTGAGAGATCCCTTATGAAAATTCGGCAGCCTAACAGTGTCGCTTAAAATTTCATAAAATGAAATTATGAGAGATAAATTGTACCTCATTATATTGAAATAAAAAAGACATTAATAAGAATACATAAAATAAAACCCCATCATATTATAATAGTAATTTAAAGAGATAACATAAAATAAGTCTCGACTCAAAGAGGCTGGTGAAGGATTCCCTTACCTTGTAGAGTAACTCCTAGAACGTGAAGGATGGAACCTTGGTGTATTAAGGAAACCATTAGATGACTCATAGAGAGGTAAAACCACCAGATATTCTAGGATTATGGATTTTTAATTAAATAACATGAATGGATGAGTGTGTATTTATACAAAAAGAGAGGGTGTTTTTTAATAATTTCAAAGGGACACCTCATTAGTGGTTTTTCCAAACCAAGGGCTTTCCCATGGTATTTGCCCATGGTTTTGGCCACTTGGATCACCTAATGTCATATCCTAGTGTAAACAAGTCGACAATCCTTTTATTTTATTTATTATTTTATTATGATTCCATTAAACTATCGAAAACTCAAAAATGTATTTTGTACTATTCATGAAAAATTCAAGTATTTTAGAAAAATCCTAATAATTCACCACTAGCATTTCTCGACGTGTAGAATGGAGAAATGAAATCCATTTTTCAAAAATAATTTTATAAATATTATTAATTTAATTTTTAAATAAAATCATAGTAAATTAGAAAATTAACAATTATAAGGTATAATTAGTTTGATGTCACATTGAAAAATCATTTATGTTCTCATTTTTTATTTTATTAAGAAAATAAAATAATATCATTATTTACTATTCATAATGGAAATATTAAAATTTATATTACTGTTCATAAGGGTATGTTACTATTTACCAAAAATTATGTTTGTTCTAACAGACTCCAAGTGACTTATTGGTCACAACTCTAGATGATCGTTATTCGAAATTACAAACATAGTAGTGGCAAAGTTGTGTCTAATAGATGGATTATAAAATGAATTCAATATTTATTTTCAAAATCATGGGGTGTTACATATTATATTTTTAAAATTATATATATTTTTCTTCATTGGTACTAATTTTATCATGAATTGTGATGTAAAAATTTTCAATATTTTGTAATATTTTAACCTTAAACCCCCATTTTTTATTCCGACAACAGGATTAATATTAAATTAATTCTAACAACTTAGGTGTTTTTAATTTAAAAAAAAAATATTAAATATTCTTAATTTGTGGGTCAAAATTATTTAAATAGGTTAGTTTAATTTTTGGGCATTATGAATTGTAATAATTGTAATATTTTTATTACTATAGTTATGGGTAAATCAAGTAATTAAAGGTAAAAATTGTATTATAATTACCCTAAAACTTTTTTAATTTAATTAGATAATTTTATTTGACCAAAATCATCCTTGGTTTGATTTTGGGAACACGTGGAGCCACTTTGATGACTTTAATATATTTATAATATTATATTTAAAGAAAATCTAATTTTGTTATACTTTTGTTTTTAAGAAGATAAATATTTTTAATATGAGGTTACATGGAAGATATGGTAGACTATAAAAATTAATTATATGTCCAACTATTTTATATATGTTATGTTAATTTATATATTATTTTAAAAAACAAATAATTAAATTAAAATGGTGACACAATGATGATGTAGTAATTGATTTATTAAAGTAATTATCAATTAAATGATATTAATAATATTAAAATATATATAAGTTGAAATATTTTATGCCATCCACGAATGTTTTGGGTGACATTGACATATGAGGGATGCTTTAATGTATTTTTATTAAAGAAATCAAATTTCTAAGATTTTATAAAAATGTCAAATAAAAAATAGTGTCAAAATTGACAAAAATAAGATTTTAAAATAAATAATAATTTATTAAATTATATAAAATTCATAAAAATATATAATTTGGTAGAATTACTATTATGATATTAAATATACCATATTTAACTATTTTTAACCATTTAATGGACCCTTGTACTTGAATATGACAAGAATATAATTAAAATTAATTAATGTGACAAAATGTCACTCTTTCATTTGTTATAAGTATAAGCATTTTTTTATAGAGATTAACATGAAAAAATAGAATATAAATATATTCTGGAAAGAAAAAATAATTATCTACATCATATAAATTTATTTATTCTTTTTAGAGATTAAATAATTACCATTGATAATGACACAATAGTGATGCAGAAATAATTTTATTAATAGAAATATCAAATAAATTATATTAAAAATATTACAATAAATATATATTTACTTAATTAATGACATAAATTGATTCTAAAAACAACTGATACATTATAGTGAGATATTTAAAGTATTTTTTTTTGATGTTTCCATTTTGGTTTTATATTTTGAAAAATCAAAATATTGAATAGTATTAAAATTGGCATAAATGATATTTTAAAATAAATACTATTTTATGAAATGATATAAAATTCAAAAAAATATAATTTTCTTCCAAATAACATGGATAATGTCAAATATGTCATAAGTGATCCATTTTGTGTTCTTTTGGTATTTTATAGTAAATATATTAACCCTATAGTGTAAAAATATAAGAAGACACAATAAGAGTTAAACGATTTAACTAAGAGTAAAATCCAAAATACAAGGATTATTTTATGACCTAACATGTCTAAAATTCATTGGTTGAATGGATTTAGACCCATCCTCTTATTATCATATAAATAAAAAACTTTTGATTTATTTTTATCCAAAAATAATTTTATAATAAATTAATATGTTAAGATCTTCCAAAAGTGACCGTTACATCTATTATAAAAGGGCACTTATCCACCTATTTAATTCAAACATACAAATCCCTTTTTCTCCGAAAAAATTCTACCTAATTATTCTAAGAAATTTTCTAACATTATTATAAAGGTCATACTTTGGGAAAAATCCATTCTATGGAGTCCTTTTATGCAAACAAAAAAAAGATACTTGAAAAGAGGTAATTGTTTTATCACCTCTTTCAAAATTCATTTCTTCTTATACATCATCATTGTAATATTTTTTACATATAAAAATAACAAATCAAATATCATCCATATACCGATATTTTAATATAATCTTGTATCATCTATATTCCTCATTTTATCCATCACATAAATAACAATATCACCATACGTGTGTACGTTCGACTTACCATATCCCCAATGTGGTGTAATTTATTTTTCAACTCTACTTTAATTGGATGGATTTAATGATGAATATAATGATTAAAAATATTTAATATATAACATGATAATTATTCTGTATAATTAAAATACCATCCAATTCTATACCATTTAAACAATCAAGGGAATGACATCGTTGCTCGTGTGTACGTACAACCTACTATCACCACGATGCGGGGAGATTCATTCTCCATGTTAACAATTCAAGAATTATTATAAAAATTATCTGATGAGTAAAAATAGTAATTATGAATTCAATTTCATTATGGATATAAATAAAATAATCCCGCTTATAAAAAATATGTTTTACATTAAAAAAATAGGAATAGGAAAACAAAGTAGTTAACACCCGGAACAACAGAAATAATGAAATACTATTACAAAAATGATATACGAGTATCATATATGATTTCATAAATATTAATAAGTTTATGGAATAATTTAATAACATGATTTAACCATTATACAAGAGGTTAATTCACTATCTACTAATGTAAAATACAATTCATGGGTTAATTTCACATTATCATTATTACCTAAGGTTGTTTATAAGTAAGTACCTATTGAGACATATTTGTCATCAATGTCCATGATTTGTAAAAATGTATTTAAAAATAATATTAATATTCATTAATGTTATTTTTACCCATTTTTTACTTTTTATAAAACGTTTTGGAAGGAATATTTCTTTTTTTTCAAATTAAGTACTTTATGACCTTTTTGACATATTAAGGAATGAATGTTATTTAACTTATATGGCATAAGTGGTTATTTATGTCATCATGATGCCTTAACATTTTAAAGCTTACCTAAAAACCTTACATGTTTATTTTTAAAATAAATGTTTTCTTTTCAAAATATGTGACATTTAAATGATTTCAAAGTAAAAAAGGTAAATTCCTTTCAATGAGATTAAATGATTTTATTAGATTATTTTCATCTATGTAAACATCCTTTGTCATATATTATGCTTAATTATGGTTGACTTATTATGATACAATATCCAATATTGTACTATATGTTTTATGATATACTTTATTGTGGATATTCTATTTTTAAACCATTCGTGGTTTATGGTTAACGTGTTAACATTTCATATGTTAGTTTTAATAAAAATGATTATTTGGTTATGTTTTACCCCTTTCATAAGAGGATTTAATTTGACTTATTATGTGATGAGTGTGTCCTGCAATATCCCCTAAATTTATCAGTATGTCTCATGAGAAAAATATGATATGAACCTGGGTGAGGCCTTTACCATTTATTTATATAGATTTAGTCTAGGACTTTACCATTTATTTTTAGATGTCTTGGTTGAGGCCTTAAGGGCTTGTTTCAAATGTCTGACATTATGAATTTCCTCATAATGAGAATAGTTATTGATATTACATGTGATTATTAAACTATTAAAATATCCATGCGAATGTTTAGATGAAATTATTTTATTTTTTCTCCCCTATTATGTTCTTCTTTATGTTTAAAAAGGCTTGTGTTTCAGTTTTCTATTTTCCTTAAAGTTTATTGTTATTTGTGAAAGTTTCTTCTGTATTATTTCACATTACTGAGCATCTATGACCACCCATTTCATATGTTCTATTTTCCCAAGATTTCATAATGTGTATTATGATCGATATGTAGGGTTATGATAGGATAATAATGGTGTTCTCGATGAATTAGCTATGATTCATATTATGGTTTCAATTGAAATATAAAGTTCATGTATGAAATATTTTTTCCAAGACAACTAAAATAATCGATACTCTAGGATTTGATTCTTTGTAATCATTCCAATATATTAAAATATTGCACCGGCTCTCGGCTTCTGGGTTCGGAGCATTAGAGTTAGTATCAAATGAATTTTAACAACAACCTTGGACATTAGATTTAGAAATAAAATATTAGAAAACATAACCATATGATTGAATTTTAGGAAAATTATATGCATAATATATCATCCTTTATATTAGTTAATGGATAACCTACGTTAATTCAATTTAGAAATGGATTAAAAAGAACTTTCTATCATTTAGAGATCCAATAAATGATTTTTCATGACTGTATCACTGTGATTATTATTAATTGCATTGTGATTTGAGTTTTGGTCAATTAGTAGAATCATCAAGGTTGTACAAGAAATGGTTATACATATGATAATAAAGAGGAAAAAAATAAAAATGATATGAAAGAGGTATTATTGAATAAGATTTTGAATCCTAGTTAATGGTTTAATAGTGAATTGAAATGATTATGGTAATTTTCTATTTGTATTCAAGAATTATTACATCAATGGTTCTATGCTTATAAGATTCCAAATATACATAAGGATTGTACTATAATACCTTTTATTTGATAATTTGGAGGCATAAGAGTTGTAATTAAGGATTCAAAGGTGATCAAAAATTTGGTATGTTAAAATAGTAGATACATAAAATTTTTGGTGAATTTGATGTTATGATTGATTTTGGAAATTTATTTACCTTTTTGGATAGTGAATTTGGATAGAAGTATTTTGGTTGATTCTTAAGGTTGGAATGGAGTAAGTTTAATAGTTGATATTATTATTTGAGGTTAAAGTATGATTTATTGGATACATTGGTTTAACATTTTTTGTTTTAGTAAACATTTAGAGGATGATGTGAAAATAGACCAATTATAAAGAATAACATTGATGGAATAAATTAATTTTTCTTGAGTACATATCGTTATAGTAAAAAAACCCCTCAACAATAGGAAATATAATCTAAAAAATGTGTTATCTTAAATAAATATCTCAGGTGAAAAATCAATTGAACCAATGGCATTTTAAATTGTCATAGATTTATGGATTTGAGGCCCTCAATTTTCTATTGATTGTTCACTTGTTTGTTATTTATAACCTCAATCACTCACAATAAAAATTTATGTTTTCCTCCAAGTATGTATCTCTACTTGCCACTAATGTTCTCATATTTAAAAGAAAACTTTGGTGGTGACCGTCACATTTCAATTTCCCTCTTATTAGGATTATATTTTTTTAACCCTATTTCTGATGTGGGATTTCCACAATGGTATTTTTTTAGAATCAAACTTTTGTTTTCTAAGTGTAATTTAAAATTTTGAGGGTAACACCCCAAGGTTTTGAAAATAAATATATAATGAAATTTTATAATATACCCATTAAAACACAACTTTTCCTCTTCTATGTTTTGAATTTCGAAAAATGGTCATCTAGAGTTGTGTTCAGTAAGTCATCTTGATTCCGATAGCACAAACTTTATTTTTTAGTAAATAGTTACATACCCTTATGAATAGTAATATGAATAGTAATATTACACTAATTAATTTTAAATTTTATTATTCTTTTATTTTCTTAAGGATAGAAGATAATAACATCTTGGTTAATTTTTCATTGTGATAAAGAAGTAGTTGTAGAATTAGAACTGTTAATTTTTTAATTAAGTATGATTTTAATTAATAGTTAAATTAATAATATTTAGAAAATTATACTTAAAAAATGGAATTCACTTTTGAATTATTCACGTCGAAAAATTGTAGGGGTGAATTTTGGAGATTTTTCTGAAATTCTAGAATATTTTATGAATAGTAAAATATGATAAAATACGATAAATGCTAAATACTTGATTTACTGCATCATAGGAGATGCAAGGATGATGTAAGCCCACTTGGTTCGAACTCACATTCCATTATTACTATTAGGGGTCACATGAAACAATACTACTAGTTGTCTTGAGATATATAATAATATAATGAATTAAATATTCAAAATTTACCCCTCTCCTCCACTATAAAACCCCCCACCACTACCTCTTTAATTCACTACTCTAAAACTTGATGCTCCTAAATGTTCTTCCCAATTAACCTTCCATACACTATCTCCAAGTCCAAGAAGATTCTGGTGTTTCCAAAAGACCAAAACCCCTTCCCTTAAAGAGTTTCTCAAGGAGGTTATTTCAAGAGGTAAAGCACCCTCCTTTTTCATTTGGTTTCATTTCAATTTATCTTCTTTTTCTATCCTCTCCTATCCTACTATTTCCAAATGATCATGATAAATCCATTAAAATATATATACTAGATTTATATCATGTGAATGGAATAACCATCACAAATATTCTTACTCCCTCCCTTTATTTTATAAACAAAATCGACGTCTAAGAGGTTCTGATTTATAACCTTTGTGGATGATGATATGTTTTTCTTAAATTTATTCTTCATTAATGGTCATTAAAACATATTAATGGTTGAAACAGACTATAATATATTTTTTATAACCTAATTCATATTCCAGAACCATAATATGTACATATAATTAAGTTATATAACAAAACTAGTTCATAATATTCCAAATACCGCCGAATAATCGAATTGGTGGTGATCTAATGATTCATCCTCATTCCATGTAACCAAATGGTATAAACGAACATTATCAATTATTTATGTTCATTAATAATATATATTTCCAATCCTGGTGATTTATAACCATTACACATGAACTTAATTACATAAAAACAAGTGAACCGAATTTGGAAATAAAGGAAACGAACACTCCAGAACGACAAAATTCAATAAAATAACTTATCAGTAAATACATTAATAAACTAACCAGAATTATGGTAACTAAATACATGTCTAATAATTTCTAAAATAATTTATTAACAAGTATAATTTCATATTCCAAGAGCTTAAGTACAAGAGCGAAACACGTTTGGAGTTAATGTAATGTTTTTCCACCCGAACATTGATTTTCATTCAGGACACATTCATTGTCTAAATACCTCAATTAAATTCTTATGTATTGTTATTTACTCATCATATATACTTTTTTTGTGTCATATATATGTTTACAAACCAGAATCCTTCCTTATTTTATGGATATTTACACGGTTTAAAAGGAATTATCAAAAGTTTTTCAAAAATACAAGATCAGTTCAACGGAATTTCTCAAATTATTACCTATTTTCAAGGGAACTCTATAATATAATTTTGGAAACAATTATCTTTATAAAATAACTCATTTTATTATGAAAATACTATCTTACTTCACTTCTAGTTTTATACAAAAAAATTTCCAAAAGAACTCTTCTTTTCAAAATAAAAGATTAATTATCTTTATAATTTCATAATGATTTTATAAGAGTGCTTTCATCTAATTAAACACTCTTGTTGATTCCATGGTATTATTGGGTTTAATAATATATTAATTCATCTAAAATATTTTGTTTAATGGTTTATGACTAACTCTATTTTGTATGATCTATCCTAAAACCATTCACTATATTATTTTGAATGGTTAGTGTTTTCTTTTTAATGATTGGGGAAAGATAGTTACATTTAATTTGATAGTTTCAATATGAATGCATTTGTTATTTATGTTTATCCCCGCTCATATGAGAAATGAATTGGACTTATTATGTGATGGATGTGGCCCTCTATATCCCTTCAATTCATTGGTAGGTCTCATGAGTCAAATAGATGTGGAATTGGCCGGGGCCTTTCCTAATGTGATATGGATTTTGGCCGAGGCCTTAATAACTAGATATCTTGGCCAGGGCCATGACAAAATGATTCAGAAAGTCTAGAATTTTCACTTCCCTCATTATGAAGCTATAAATTTAAAGGTCAAGTGGTTATTAGACTAGTAGAATACCCATGGTTATGTTTTATTAAGGCATTATTTACTCAGTTCATTTTCCTACCATAATGTGTTCATATTTATTATTAAAGGCATGTGTTTTCAATTATTCACCATTTCTAATGTTTATATTATCTTCCACTATAATTATTACTCTTACTGAGCATTTGATCTCACCCCTTTCTTATGTTTCATTTTCTCAGGACATGAAGAATTAATTTACGAATGACTTTCAAGCATAATCTGGGAGACATGATGTTTCAAGTGGAATAAAATAGTGTTTTATTCCCATTCATGTTATAATGTTAATCTTATGTAACTTGTTTCCCATAATACTAAACTACTCGGTCTTTGAGGATTCGTATTCCTTGTATGTATGCCAACGTAATCAAATAAGGCACCGGCTCCGGGCAACTGGGGTCGGGTCCTTACAGTTGGTATCAGAGGAAGTTTAGTAGAATACTTGGAAACTAGATTTAGAAAATGTAGAATTAGGGAAGAGTCCCTATGTTTTTCATTGAGGATATACATACAATAACATACTGTTATTTTGGTGAGGAATAAATTATGTGGATATTTCAAGCAATACATCACTGTCTTGATACGAGCAGGTAGAGGCGGCTCTAGCACAGATGCATCTAGGGGTTAAACCCAAAAACACCGCTTTGAGCTAGACTCGAATGGGAACTGGTGCACAACAACGGGTCTTGCTAAACTCTTTGTTATGACACTCCTGGGGGATATGCTTAGGATAATTCACTTTTTCGTAATAAGACATTATGAATGATTGAAATGTAAAATATTTCTCAAAGAAACCATTTTTGTGAATACGGGATTAGCCATGTGTAGGATATCAATTTTTATGGGTATTTTTATATTAATATTATACATTATGATTCATAACCTAATATAGTGTATTCCATTAACTAGATATAGTTCCTAGTGGACGGAATGGAAATCACATGAATGCACGTGTCCCTAAAGGGATTTTCCTCAGACGTAAGATAATGATGTTGACTCCGGTGCTATGACTGGTGTTGAGAAACTAAAGACTATATTGGGACAACTTACTCAGGTAATGAATAATAACCTTACCCGTATGGAGCATCCGGATCCACCACGTGGAGGAGCCATGCTAGATCGCTTTATGAGAAAATAGCCTCCATCATTCAACGGGACTACAAACCCATTTGAAGTAGAGCAGTGGATATGTTCCCTTGAGAAGATATTTCTCTCCTTGGGATGTAATGAAAGATAGATGGTTATCATGGTATTCTATCATATATCGGAAGATGCGGATCAGTGGTGGTCCTTAATCCAAAACACAAAGGAGGAGGAAGATATAGAAAAGATGGAATGGGGGGATTTTAGAGAAATCTTCTTAGAAACATATTTCCCTCGTGAGATGTGAGTAGATATGGAGAGACAATTTTTGAATCTGAGGTAGAAGGAAGATGAGAATGTAGCAAGGTATGAAGCTAACTTCACAAGTTTAGCAAGACATGTTTTATACTACATACAAAATCCAAGGAGAAAAATTGATCGATTCTTTGATGGCCTAAAGCCATTCCTCCAGTGGGAACTGGTCTCCCAAAGTTTTTCATCATATGAGGATATAGATTCATGTTCCATCTACATTGAAAAATAATTCTCTCTGTCTTATGACTTTAAGGGAAAGTAAGAAATGAAGAGGGCTCTTGAAAACCCTGGGATAGGAAATAAGGAATCGAGGAATAAGGGAAGAGTTGAATTTCCACCATGTGACAATTGTGGAATGAAACACCCTGTTGTATGCTTAAAAGGAAAAGGAGTATGTTACAAATGTGGTCAGAAAGGTCATCTTTCTTGTGATTACAAAGGGAAGAAGGAAGCAAATGATGTTCAATGCTATAGTTTTCAAGAGATGAGACACTATGCTAATGATTTTCCAAAATGTCAAGGAAATATGCAACAGAAAAGGCCAAGGAATCATGTACAAGCTTATTCAATCACAACTATAGAGGTTGAAGTTTCTAATGATGTGGTGGTAGGTACTTTAATTGTTTCCTCATGGTTAGCCAATGCTTTATTTGATTCTGGATTATCGCATTGTTTCATATATTTCCATTTTTCCAAGAAAATTAGATATTTATAATTTTATTTAACAAGGGAGTTGTCAGTCAAAACTCCTAAGGGAAGTATCATTACTACAAAGTTCTTTCAATCAGTTCCCATTAAGGCATATAAATGTTTTTTATCTGCTGATATTTTCATTATACCCATGATTGAGTTTGATATAATCCTCGATATGGATTGGCATTCGAATCATGATGCAAAAATTTATTGTAAGAAGAAAGAGGTTACGATTTTTGATGAAGATGATAATGAACACCTTATCCTTAGAGTAGAATCATCACCACCTGATTCTCATCTAGATCCACCCCCAGTAGCTCAAATAAATTCAATTATTTGGGAGGAAGAGAATGATATTACTGTGGGTGAGGAAAGGAATGTTCAAATATAGGATGTACCTATTATGAGAGAATATGTTGACGTGTTTCTAGAATATTTACATGAACATCCTCTAGAACAAGAAATTGAGTTTTCCGTTGATTTAATTCTTGGTTCAAGTCCCATATCGAAGAAAACATATAGAATGCCCACTTTGGAATTAGTGGAACTAAATAAACCACTACAGTAATTGAGTAATAAGGGATTTATCTTCGCTAGTATTTCTCCATGGGGAGCTCCTGTCCTTTTTGTTAAGAAGAAAGATGGATCTATGAGGTTATGTATCGACTATAGGGAGATCAATGCTGTAACAATAATGAACAAGTATCCCCTAGATCGCATTGATGATTTATTTGACCAACTTCATGGCGCTCAATACTTTTCAATGATTCACCTTCGATCTGGATATCATCAGTTCAGTGTGAAGAACGAAGACATTCCAAAAACAGCATTTCGAACCAGGTACAGGCATTACGAGTTTACAGTAATGCCTTTTGGATTGACTAATGCACCATCAGTCTTCATGGATCTAATGAATAGAGTTTTCAAGGAATATCTCAATGATTTTGTAGTGTTATTAATTGATGATATCTTGGTATACTTCAAATGTCACGAACCAAATCTGGTCGCCGCCAAAATCGACACCAAACCCAGCCCGTGATAAGGCCCGAAGGGCGTTCCCGATCCCCACGGGCTGGCACAAGTGCCCGGGTATCATATAATGATAATTGGGAACGATTTACCCGATTTTATAAAAATTAAACAACAAAAAAAACTCAATAAAACAAATCTGGATTTTTCAACTAAAACCATCTTTTACAAAATTTCAGAACTGAATTACGTAAGTTAAAACTACATTTAAAGACCATTACAAATGTAAAAAAACAAATAATGACAGCCCAAGAACCCTTTTGTCAAGGGGAACCACCCTTATGCTATCTCCATAAGACTTCACTACCAAGGACGTGCTAGAAACCCGAACCACTGGAACAAAACAAATTGTACCCAACCGGCGACAACAAAAAATAACCAAGTCTACTTACACCCAAGGGTGTAAGTAGGGTGTGAGCCAAAGACCAATAAGATACCACCACTAATAGATTCCATGTGATAAACATTTAATGCCGAAAATCATGCATGTTTTCAAAGACATGAGATGCTAGTTAAAATTTCTAAAAGATGAAACATTAAATAAAAACAGTTTTTAGGTGGGCTAATTTAAAGAATAAAAACATTTAAAATAAATACCATAGCTACTGAATTTTCCAGCCTCTCATACCGTATACCGATGGTAATAATAAAGTATCCAGTGAGCACAAGCAATGGGAAATAACCCCTAGGCACTAGCTAGCTGTGGGTCCCAGGTACCTCGTATCTCGGTGAGAGTAACCATCACAAATATCCATTCTCGTGCACGAGCCACTAGTAGGGAACATACCCATAACCTAGTGGTCCCCAATAATCATCATCATAGTTTAGTTAGAATTGTAAGCGTCAATCTTGCTGAGTGAAACTGAGGCCAAACCTCACAGATTCACTAGCATACTAGTACACGTCCACCCAACTAGATACCCGGGTTTTCCTTTTGTGCTCAAACAAGTTCAACAAGTCAAGATATATACTTTGCACATGAAAATATCATTTCCATATCAGAAATCCACCAAACAGCCCACATGTATACCACACAAGTCACAAAAGTACACTTTTCATTCAAATTGATTTTAAAATCCAACTCATACAAAAAATAGCCCACAACACTCTTCATATTACATGGACACTTCCACAAATCCTTTAAACCATTTTTATAAACCATACCAAGACATTATAACTCACATAACAGCCCACTCAAATAACATATAATACCACTTTCATCAACAAAATTCAATTTTCACAACACACTCACACAAAACAGCCCACAACCATGTTTTCCAGCTCTCTTCCCATTTTCTAAAACATTTCTGCACTTTATAAAACATTCTAATAAAAATATTTGAAATCTTAAATAACCACCATACCTTTAAAAAACTCATATTAGGTGATCACACCCCCCAAACAGTACATATACACTCTTTTATCCACTTTGTTTAACCAAACAAAATATTCACAATTTTCAAAAAAAACAACTCAAGGGGTGTAACTATGTCTTGCACACAAAACTCATTTAAAAACCCCCATTTAAGACCAAAACCATACCAATTCCTATCAATAGTATAATTTTCAGTCCTAGATACATTTATAAAAACACATTCAAGTGTTATAAAATAACCTTGAATAATACCACAAAAGATACAAATGAAAACACACATTTTCCTAAAATGACCTCAAGAAGTATAACAGTGTTTTACACATCAAACCTATTCAAAACCCTTATTTTTATAACCACATGACACTATTAAATTACCAAACATGAATTGGCAGGCCAAACAAGATTTAATGAACCAATTTCATAAGTTATAAACCACACCCAAATAAAACCCCATGAGTTACACATGAAAACACCCAATTTCATGTTAAAAAGTGACTATAAAATTTAACACATAACCAAATAAATCATAAAAAGGTTTCGCACCCCACCCAACATATGAGGAATATGAAAAATGGTTAAATACAGCAAGCTAACTCATCACTAATTGTTTACACATGGAACCACCTACCTTTTGAGTCAAAACCCTTGAATCTTGGTGAGAAACCTCAACCGCACCTCCGCCGCACCACAAGGATGTGAAAACAAACCCTAAACCCTAATATTTCACCAAAAATATCCCAAATCAAACCCTAGGTATGAACCCTAATATCTGTACACTCTATAAATTTATGAAAGTGGGAGGAAACCCTAAAGGGAAGGAAAGAATTGAAGAGAGAAACACATACCCAAAATAATCTTGAAGAAAACGACTCAAAATACACCAGAATCTGAATTTTAAAACATCCAACAATTCATGGGATGTTCGAATAGGGATTATTAGATCATATAGGGACTGGAATGGGGGAAAATAGTAAGAATTGAGAGAGTTATGATGTAAATAACTTACCTCCTCAAATCTGCCCTATTTTTGAAACCCTAAGAATATCAGCACTCCATAGCGATGCAAACGAGCTCCAAAGAGGGGGAAAATGGATGGGAGCGCGTATGGTCTCCTTAGGGTCTAGGGGGAGGTGGAATCACCGAAAAATTCATTATAATTAATAAGATATTAATAAATTAAAAAAACAATTTAAAACTGGAAAATGGGCTTTCGGGTTGTCCCAATTCTCAAATAAAAACCCAAATCCCCCATGATTATGGATTTATAAAGGCTCCAAATTTAAATGTGGTGTTAATATATCAGGGGAGGATATTTAGGAGTTGGAATTACTGAAAAATATAAAAAAATGAAAAAGTTATAAAAGAAACAAAAATTTATTTTTAAATCTGGAATTGGGCTCACGTTTTGGCCCAATTCTTGAAAACTCACAAATTTTCCATAAAACCTTTGGAAACCCCAAAAACAAAGCATGAATGGAAAATAAATTAAAAAAATAACTTTAAAATAAGTTATGTATGTGACAATTCTCCCCACCTTGAAAACTTTCCGCCCCGGAAAGTCACAGCAAGGTTAAAGCAACAATCAAACCCCACTGAGAAACCAATAGGTACTCTCTCGCAAGGATTCACCCCCAAAGGCCAAAACACCACCAGTGATCAATTAAGGAAGGATTAATCTCAAAACCATAACTTACACTACTTTCCTGAAAGGATCAATAACATTCATACTTTATCCCAAAATAAAACTCTTCAAACACTATCTGAACAAGACTCAAGCAATTTACCCAAATGAACAACAACTTTGAACAAGGTTACACTTACCTTACTTTACTAAACCATTGGGCACTATCTAGTCCCAACTTTTAGTCAAGGAAGATGTTGGTAGCTTGATATCTCCGAACGAGACTATCTAAACCAAGCCAAAACCATAGAAAAATCTATGTTACTGGTACGGGGGGACACTAATATGCTCCCCACTATAAGAGACAACCAATATTTTTTTCGAGACAGAATCAGGACACTAATAGGGGGAGGCCTGAACGGACTCCCTGGTACCAAGGGTATACTTCCATTCAAAATTTCCTAAGGAACATACATGATAATCATAGTGGTTATCCCCGCCATATGAACCAACCATCTTAATCGACTAGCACATGTCGGCACAGAAAGACCCAAAAATTTCAAGATTTGGGAAGGTCGCACGGTTCGTCTGCACAATTTTTGAAACCGTGAACTAACTGTGCTGATCAATCTTTCTGCATGGATTCCAGGCACACAGTCTCTCTTAATTGTTCACAAACCATGTGCTCAGCATGTCTAGCCAAATTTCCAACCATTCTCCAAAGACTCAATGGAAACCAAAGGGGGAGGGAATGACATTAGGCGATGGCATGGGTACAAGGCCCACCGCCTATTTCCACCGAACGAGAACAACAGAGGGAATATGATGAAACCATAGGTTTAAACAATTCCTATCTTTCACACCGAGGATATGAAATTTTACAAGGGTTTAAATGACCCTGTGATTTCCCATGACTACGAGCCAGCTTCTCTACGAGACCTATGGTTGGAACTCAAATTATTGAAGCATCTTCGGCCTCACAGTTAGTCTTCGGAAACCCACTAAATGATAATTATTCTTTTTGTGCCACCAAAAACTACACCACAACCCAAGATATGTTTTCCAGACATAACAAATTCCATACTCACTTTACCCTATCCCAATATTTCACTGAAACAAGGGCTAAGAAGATGCACACACATCACACCTTGTTTCTTCATGTGAGAAACAACAGAAGTAAAGGACACCTACACTCAACTCCCTCTAAAATGGAATATTTTGATGTTTTTTTCCAAGGGAGACATTCACCCAACACAACAGGGACTCTCATAGGATTTCACGACTTACACCTATATGGTCAATCGCGCACATGACATCATAAGGCATCACCGAACATGGCCATTGTGACTGATATAAACAATACATGGAGAGGGACCTTATACAACATCCCCAAACAACACACAATTCTAGAAAGTGGCCACAATATCCTATCGTGACCATATTTCTCACACTGGTGGTTTAACATGAACTCATGCTTCAAAGAAACTTTGAAGAACCCCAAAGGCCCTCTTAGACACCATCAAGACACTCATCCAAAATAACAACCCTAGACCACATCCACCTTCGACGAATTAGGAAACATAAGAAACTATGGTCTCTTTCACCCATCCACAAGCACTCTCCCATTACAAGAGGAACTAAAAATCAAAGAAAGGAATGGGTGTAGACTCAATATAAAAATCTCAAAAAAAAATATTCCTTATATTGATCAACTAGAGGGTCTTCAAATGGAGAAACAATCCGGGTTGCACTTCAGTTGTGCACTAACCTTTAATGGGGGTGTACCTTATCCAACGATCGAACCCAATGACCCAACCAAGATGGTCCATTAGTCAAGATATACCACAAACCATATCTAGACACATGAAGGGAACCATCATAAATGCATCCCAAAACATTTTTCAAAAGAGACCACTAACTGTCCCTATAACACAACTTACTGACCAAACCCAAACCCAAAACACAGTTCAAACATGAGGGGTACTTAGACTCAAAACATCCCATAACATCAACATTTTCCAAAAATACATAATATAAACCATTCCAAACAATTCATCAAGTCTTCATGTTTCTCTTTAAAAATATTTCTTTGAAAACAAATGGTTCAGCGGTTAGCGCATCCACCAATGATACCCCATGGGCCTTACACATGCATGTTTCAGTGCCACACTGGGCACCCTCCTCATATCCATATCGACACTCATCGAGTCATGTCATCAACCATCCATCATCCCATATAACCCCATGCATGTGGTTTCTCACGAAAATACCAAAGGTTAAAACAAAAATTTGTTCCACTTTTCAAAACCAAAACGGTCAACCAACACATCCTTTTTTTCTCAAAACCGCTAACCACGAGATCAAAATCCCAACTCACATCTAAAAAAAATTCAGAAAGTCACAACCAATTAGAAAATAACTCACATTCAAGATATTCACATCAATTTCAAAACATCTCATACCATTAAAACACACACTGATTGTTTAAAAAACTCTATTGGAAACACTTTTCAAAACCAACTTCAATATAGTTCCTGCTTTCAAAGAGGTGTAAGCACACCATTTTATATTTCAAAACAATTCTGAAAATTCAGTTCTGCCATTTCATAAACCCAACCATTCCCTCTTTATTTAAAAATCATTTCATAAAAACTTTACGCTTCTTAAAACCAAGTCACCTTAAAACCAAAATGCCAAGATTTCAAAACTAAAGAACACATGACAATGCGAGAGGAAACTAGTTTCAGTGGGTGACATGGAAATATGGTTGGCAGCCATATTCCAATCACTTCACTGTCACATAGAGTGTTCTAGGGAATATCCCCGACTCCACATGGCTTGCCAGACCCTGTGAGCTCATTGAGACCATTAACCCAACTCTCTTTTCATTTCCCCTAATCATCATCAAACCAAGAAAACCCAAAGACATAGGCAAATCCCAACTTCCCCTGGCGACTTGAATCCTGAAATGAGGTGTGGTGATCAAGCACACAACCCATAACCAGAATTCAATGTCCCAACAATCATAACTCTAGACTATCCTGAATATTTCCCAAATAACATGACTCAAATGGAGCGAACCTCCTTTGATACCATTTTGTCACGAACCAAATCTGGTCGCCGCCAAAATCGACACCAAACCCAGCCCGTGACAAGGCCCGAAGGGCGTTCCTGATCCCCAAGGGCTGGCACAAGTGCCCAGGTATCATATAATGATAATTGGGAATGATTAACCCGATTTTATAAACATTAATCAACAAAAAAAACTCAATAAAACAAATCTGGATTTTTCAACTAAAACCATCTTTTACAAAATTTCAGAACTGAATTACATAAGTTAAAACTACATCTAAAGACCACTACAAAGGTAAAAAAACAAATAATGACAGCCCAAGAACCCTTTTGTCAAGGGGAACCACCCTTATGCTATCTCCATAAGACTTCACTACCAAGGACCTGCTAGAAACCCGAACCACTGGAACAAAAAAAACTGTACCCAACCTGCGACAACAAAAAATAACCAAGTCTACTTACACCCAAGGGTGTAAGTAGGGTGTGAGCCAAAGACCAATACGATACCACCACTAATAGATTCCATGTGATAAACATTTAATGCCGAAAAGCATGAAAGTTTTCAAAGACATGAGATGCTAGTTAAAATTTCTAAAAGATGCAACATTAAATAAAAACAGTTTTTAGGTGGGCTAATTTAAAGAATAAAAACATTTAAAATAAATACCATAGCTACTGAATTTTCCAGCCTCTCATACCGTATACCGAAGGTAATAACAAAGTATCCAGTGAGCACAAGAAATGGGAAATAACCCCTAGGCACTAGCTAGTTGTGGGTCCCAGGTACCTCGTATCTCGGTGAGAGTAACCATCACAAATATCCATTCTCGTGCACGAGCCACTAGTAGGGAACATACCCATAACCTAGTGGTCCCCAATAATCATCATCATAGTTTAGTTAGAGTTGTAAGCGTCAATCTTGCTGAGTGAAACTGAGGCCAAACCTCACAGATTCACTAGCATACTAGTACACGTCCACCCACCTAGATACCCGGGTTTTCCCTTTGTGCTCAAACAAGTTCAACAAGTCAAGATATATACTTTGCACATGAAAATATCATTTCCATATCAAAAATTCACCAAAAAGCCCACATGTATACCACACAAGTCACAAAAGTACACTTTTCATTCAAATTGATTTTAAAATCCAACTCATACAAAAATAGCCCACAACACTCTTCACATTACATGGACACTTCCACAAATCCTTTAAACCATTTTTATAAACCATACCAAGACATTATAACTCACATAACAGCCCACTAAAATAACATATAATACCACTATCATCAACAAAATTCAATTTTCACAACACACTCACACAAAACAGCCCACAACCATGTTTTACAGCTCTCTTCCCATTTTCTAAAACATTTCTGCACTTTATAAAACATTCTAATAAAAATATTTGAAATCTTAAATAACCACCATACCTTTAAAAAACTCATATTAGGTGATCACACCCCCCAAACAGTACATATACACTCTTTTATCCACTTTGTTTAACCAAACAAAATATTCACAATTTTCAAAAAAAACAACTCAAGGGGTGTAACTATGTCTTGCACACAAAACCCATTTAAAAACCCCCATTTAAGACCAAAACCATACCAATTCCTATCAAAAGTATAATTGGCAGTCCTAGATACATTTATAAAAACACATTAAAGTGTTTTAAAATAACCTTGAATAATACCACAAAAGATACAAATGAAAACACACATTTTCCTAAAATGACCTCAAGAAGTATAACAATGTTTTACACATCAAACCTATTCAAAACCCTTCTTTTTGTAACCACATGACACTATTAAATTACCAAACATGAATTGGCAGGCCAAACAAGATTTAATGAACCAATTTCATAAGTTATAAACCACACCCAAATAAAACCCCATGAGTTACACATGAAAACACCCAATTTCATGTTAAAAAGTGACTATAAAATTTAACACATAACCAAATCAATCATAAACAGGTTTCACACCCCACCCAACATATGAGGAATATGAAAAATGGTTAAATACAGCAAGCTAACTCATCACTAATTGTTTACACATGGAACCACCTACCTTTTGAGTCAAAACCCTTGAATCTTGGTGAGAAACCTCAACCGCACCTCCGCCGCACCACAAGGATGTGAAAAAAAACCCTAAACCCTAATATTTCACCAAAAATACCCCAAATCAAACCCTAGGTATGAACCCTAATATCTGGACACTCTATAAATTTATGAAAGTGGGAGGAAACCCTAAAGAGAAGGAAGGAATTGAAGATAGAAACACATACCCAAAATAATCTTGAAGAAAAAGACTCAAAATACACCAGAATCTGAATTTTAAAACATCCAAAAATTCATGGGATGTTCGAATAGGGATTATTAGATCATATAGGAACTGGAATGGGGGAAAAATAGTAAGAATTGAGAGAGTTATGATGTAAATAACTTACCTCCTCAAATCTTCCCTATTTTTGAAACCCTAAGAATATCAGCACTCCATAGCGATGCAAACGAGCTCCAAAGAGGGGAAAAATGTATGGGAGCGCGGCTGGGCTCCTTAGGGTCGAGGGGGAGGTGGAATCACCGAACAATTCATTATAATTAAAAAGATATTAATAAATTAAAAAAAATTAAAACTGGAAAATGGGCTTTCGGGTTGTCCCAATTCTCAAATAAAAACCCAAATCCCCCATGATTATGGATTTATAAAGGCTCCAAATTTAAATGTGGTGTTAATATATCAGGGGAGGACATTTAGGAGTTGGAATTACTGAAAAATATAAAAAAATGAAAAAGTTATAAAAGAAACAAACAATTATTTTTAAATCTGAAATTGGGCTCACGTTTTGGCCCAATTCTTGAAAACTCACAAATTCTCCATAAAACCTTTGGAAACCCCAAAAACAAAGCATGAATGTAAAATAAATTAAAAAAATAACTTTAAAATAAGTTATGTATGTGACAATTCTCCCCACCTTGAAAACTTTCCGCCCCGGAAAGTCACAGCAAGGTTAAAGCAACAATCAAACCCCACTGAGAAACCAATAGGTACTCTCTTGCAAGGATTCACCCCCAAAGGCCAAAACACCTCCAGTGATCAATTAAGGAAGGATTAATCTCACAACCATAACTTACACTACATTCCTGAAAGGATCAATAACATTCATACTTTATCCCAAAATAAAACTCTTCAAACACTATCTGAACAAGACTCAAGCAATTTACCCAAATGAACAACAACTTTGAACAAGGTTACACTTACCTTACTTTACTAAACCATTGGGCACACTCTTGTCCCAACGTTTAGTCAAGGAAGATGTTGGTAGCTTGATATCTCCGAACGAGACTATCTACACCAAGCCAAACCATAGAAAAATCTATGTTACTGGTACGGGGGGACACTAATATGCTCCCCACTATAAGAGACAACCAATATTTTTTTCGAGACAGAATCAGGACACTAATAGGGGGAGGCCTGAACGGACTCCCTGGTACCAAGGGTATACTTCCATTCAAAATTTCCTAAGGAACATACATGATAATAATAGTGGTTCTCCCCGCCATATGAACAAACCATCTTAATCGACTAGCACATGTCGGCACAGAAAGACCCAAAAATTTCAAGATTTGGGAAGGTCGCACGGTTAGTCTGCACAATTTTTGAAACCATGAACTAACTGTGCTGATCAATCTTACTGCATGGCTTCCAGGCACACAGTCTCTCTTAATTGTTCACAAACCATGTGCTCAGCATGTCTAGCCAAATTTCCAACCATTCTCCAAAGACTCAATGGAAACCAAAGGGGGAGGGAATGACATTAGGCGATGGCATGGGTACAAGGCCCACCACCTATTTCCACCGAACGAGAACAACAGAGGGAATATGTTGAAACCATAGGTTTAAACAATTCCTATCTTTCACACCGAGGATATGAAATTTTACAAGGGTTTAAATGACCATGTGATTTCCCCGGACTACGAGCCAGCTTCTCTCCGAGACCTATGGTTGGAACTCAAATTATTGAAGCATCTTCGGCCTCACAGTTAGTCTTCGGAAACCCACTAAATGATAATTATTCTTTCGGTGCCACCAACAACTACACCACAACCCAAGATATGTTTTCCAGACATAACAAATTCCATACTCACTTTACCCTATCCCAATATTTCACTGAAACAAGGGCTAAGAAGATGCACACACATCACACCTTGTTTCTTCATGTGAGAAACAACAGAAGTAAAGGACACCTACACTCAACTCCCTCTAAAATGGAATATTTTGATGTTTTTTTCCAAGGGAGACATTCACCCAACACAACAGGGACTCTCATAGGATTTCACGACATTCACCTATATGGTCAATCGCGCACATGACATCATAAGGCATCACCGAACATGGCCATTGTGACTGATATAAACAATGCATGGAGAGGGACCTTATACAACATCCCCAAACAACACACAATTCTAGAAAGTGGCCACAATATCCTATCGTGACCATATTTCTCACACTGGTGGTTTAAGATGAACTCATGCTTCAAAGAAACTTTGAAGAACCCCAAAGGCCCTCTTATACACCATCAAGACACTCATCCAAAATAACAACCCTAGACCACATCCACCTTCGACGAATTAGGAAACATAAGAAACTATGGTCTCTTTCACCCATCCACAAGAACTCTCCCATTACAAGAGGAACTAAAAATCAAAGAAAGGAATGGGTGTAGACTCAATATAAAAATCTCAAAAAAAAAATATATTCCTTATATTGATCAACTGGAGGGTCTTCAAATGGCGAAACAATCCGGGTTGCACTTCAGTTGTGCACTAACCTTTAATGGGGGTGTACCTTATCCAAAGATTGAACCCAATGACCCAACCAAGATGGTCCATTAGTCAAGATATACCACAAACCATATCTAGACACATGAAGGGAACCATCATAAATGCATCCCAAAACATTTTTCAAAAGAGACCACTAACTGTCCCTATAACACAACTTACTGACCAAACCCAAACCCAAAACACAGTTCAAACATGAGGGGTACTTAGACTCAAAACATCCCACAACATCAACATTTTCCAAAAATACATAATATAAACCATTCCAAACAATTCATCAAGTCTTCATGTTTCTCTTTAAAAATATTTCTTTGAAAACAAATGGTTCAGTGGTTAGCGCATCCACCAATGGTACCCCATGGGCCTTACACATGCATGTTTCAGTGCCACACTGGGCACCCTCCTCATATCCATATCGACACTCATCGAGTCATGTCATCAACCATCCATCTTCCCATATAACCCCATGCATGTGGTTTCTCACGAAAATACCAAAGGTTAAAACAAAAATTTGTTCCACTTTTCAAAACCAAAACGGTCAACCAACACTTCCTTTTTTTCTCAAAACCGCTAACCACGAGATCAAAATCCCAACTCACATCTAAAAAAAATTCAGAAAGTCACAACCATTTAGAAAATAACTCACTTTCAAGATATTCACATCAATTTCAAAACATCTCATACCATTAAAACACACACTGATTGTTTAGAAAACTCTATTGGAAACACTTTTCAAAACCAACATCAATATAGTTCCTTCTTTCAAAGAGGTGTAAGGACACCATTTTATATTTCAAAACAATTCTGAAAATTCAGTTCTGCCATTTCATAAACCCAACCATTCCCTCTTTATTTGAAAATCATTTCATAAAAACTTTATGCTTCTTAAAACCAAGTCACCTTAAAACCAAAATGCCAAGATTTCAAAACTAAAGAACACAAGACAATGCGAGAGGAAACTAGTTTCAGTGGGTGACTTGGAAATATGGTTGGTAGCCATATTCCAATCACTTCACTGTCACATAGAGTATTCTAGGGAATATCCCCGGCTCCACATGGCATGCCAGACCCTGTGAGCTCATTGAGACCATTAACCCAACTCTCTTTTCATTTCCCCTAATCATTATCAAACCAAGAAAACCCAAAGACATAGACAAATCCCAACTTCCCCTGGCAACTTTAATCCTGAAATGAGGTGTGGTGATCAAGCACACTACCCATAACCAGAATTCAATGTCCCAACAATCATAACTCTAGACTATCCTGACTATTTCCCAAATAACATGACTCAAATGGAGCGAACCTCCTTTGATACCATTTTGTCACGAACCAAATCTGGTCGCCGCCAAAATCGACACCAAACCCAGCCCGTGACAAGGCCCGATGGGCGTTCCCGATCCCCAAGGGCTGGCACAAGTGCCCGGGTATCATATAATGATAATTGGGAACGATTTACCCGATTTTATAAACATTAAACAACAAAAAAACTCAATAAAACAAATCTGGATTTTTCAACTAAAACCATCTTTTACAAAATTTCAGAACTGAATTACATAAGTTAAAACTACATTTAAAGACCATTACAAAGGTAAAAAAACAAATAATGACAGCCCAAGAACCCTTTTGTCAAGGGGAACCACCCTTATGCTATCTCCATAAGACTTCACTACCAAGGACCTGCTAGAAACCCGAACCACTGGAACAAAAAAAACTGTACCCAACCTGCGACAACAAAAAATAACCAAGTCTACTTACACCCAAGGGTGTAAGTAGGGTGTGAGCCAAAGACCAATAGGATACCACCACTAATAGATTCCATGTGATAAACATTTAATTCTGAAAATCATGCAAGTTTTCAAATACATGAGATGCTAGTTAAAATTTCTAAAAGATGCAACATTAAATAAAAACAGTTTTTAGGTGGGATAATTTAAAGAATAAAAACATTTAAAATAAATACCATAGCTACTGAATTTTCCAGCCTCTCATACCGTATACCGACGGTAATAACAAAGTATCCAGTGAGCACAAGCAATGGGAAATAACCCCTAGGCACTAGCTAGCTGTGGGTCCCAGGTACCTCGTATCTCGGTGAGAGTAACCATCACAAATATCCATTCTCATGCACGAGCCACTAGTAGGGAACATACCCATAACCTAGTGGTACCCAATAATCATCATCATAGTTTAGTTAGAGTTGTAAGCGTCAATCTTGCTGAGTTAAACTGAGGCCAAACCTCACAGATTCACTAGCATACTAGTACACGTCCACTCACCTAGATACCCGGGTTTTCCCTTTGTGCTCAAACAAGTTCAACAAGTCAAGATATATACTTTGCACATGAAAATATCATTTACATATCAAAAGTTCACCAAATAGCCCACATGTATACCACACAAGTCACAAAATTACACTTTTCATTCAAATTGATTTTAAAATCCAACTCATACAAAAATAGCCCACAACACTCTTCACATTACATGGACACTTCCACAAATCCTTTAAACCATTTTTATAAACCATACCAAGACATTATAACTCACATAACAGCCCACTCAAATAACATATAATACCACTTTCATCAAAAAAATCAATTTTCACAACACACTCACACAAAACAGCCCACAACCATGTTTTGCAGCTCTCTTCCCATTTTCTAAAACATTTCTGCACTTTATAAAACATTCTAAAAAAAATATTTGAAATCTTAAATAACCACCATACCTTTCAAAAACTCATATTAGGTGATCACACCCCCCAAACAGTACATATACACTCTTTTATCCACTTTGTTTAACCAAACAAAATATTCACAATTTTCAAAAAAACAACTCAAGGGGTGTAACTATGTCTTGCACACAAAACCCATTTAAAAACCCCCATTTAAGACCAAAACCATACCAATTCCTATCAAAATTATACTTGGCAGTCCTAGATACATTTATAAAAACACATTCATGTGTTATAAAATAACCTTGAATAATACCACAAAAGATACTAATGAAAACAGACATTTTCCTAAAATGACCTCAAGAAGTATAACAATGTTTTACACATCAAACCTATTCAAAACCCTTCTTTTTATAACCACATGACACTATTAAATTACCAAACATGAATTGGCAGGCCAAACAAGATTTAATGAACCAATTTCATAAGTTATAAACCACACCCAAATAAAACCCCATGAGTTACACATGAAAACACCCAATTTCATGTTAAAAAGTGACTATAAAATTTAACACATAACCAAATCAATCATAAACAGGTTTCGCACCCCACCCAACATATGAGTAATATGAAAAATGGTTAAATACAGCAAGCTAACTCATCACTAATTGTTTACACATGGAACCACCTACCTTTTGAGTCAAAACCCTTGAATCTTGGTGAGAAACCTCAACCGCACCTCCGCCGCACCACAAGGATGTGAAAACAAAACCTAAACCCTAATATTTCACCAAAAATACCCCAAATCAAACCCTAGGTATGAACCCTAATATCTGGACACTCTATAAATTTATGAAAGTGGGAGGAAACCCTAAAGAGAAGGAAGGAATTGAAGAGAGAAACACATACCCAAAATAATCTTGAAGAAAACGACTCAAAATACACCAGAATCTGAATTTTAAAACATCCAACAATTCATGGGATGTTCTAATAGGGATTATTAGATCATATAGGAACTAGAATGGGGGAAAAATAGTAAGCATTGAGAGAGTTATGATGTAAATAACTTACCTCCTCAAATCTGCCCTATTTTTGAAACCCTAAGAATATCAGCACTCCATAGCGATGCAAACGAGCTCCAAAGAGAGGAAAATGGATGGGAGCGCGGCTGGGCTCCTTAGGGTCGAGGGGGAGGTGGAATCACCGAACAATTCATTATAATTAATAAGATATTAATAAATTAAAAAAACAATTTAAAACTGGAAAATGGGCTTTCGGGTTGTCCCAATTCTCAAATAAAAACCAAAATCCCCCATGATTATGGATTTATAAAGGCTCCAAATTTAAATGTGGTGTCAATATATCAGGGGAGGACATTTAGGAGTTGGAATTACGGAAAAATATAAAAAAATTAAAAAGTTATAAAAGAAACAAAAATTTATTTTTAAATCTGGAATTGGGCTCACGTTTTGGCCCAATTCTTGAAAACTCACAAATTCTCCATAAAACCTTTGGAAACCCCAAAAACAAAGCATGAATGGAAAATAAATTAAAAAAATAACTTTAAAATAAGTTATGTATGTGACATCAAAAGTTACGATGATCAGGAAAATCACTTGCGCATTATTCTGAAGACTCTTAGAAGACATGAATTATATGGGAAGTTTAGCAAGTGTGAATTCTAGCTTCAGGAGATTTATTTTCTTGGAAATATTGTCTCTAATGATGGAATCCTAGTTTATCATGAAAAGAAAAAGGCAATCCAAGATTGGCCCATGCCAACAAACATAACTGAGGTTTGAAGTTTTATTGTCTTAGCAGGTTATTATTGGCCTTTCGTACAGAATTTTTCCCGATTGGCTAACCTTCTAATGAAGCTCAAACGTAATGGGGTTAAATTTGTTTCGACAAAATATTGTGAAGAATGTTTCATAGAACTGAAGATAATATTAGTCAATTCTCCTATATTGACTCTACCATTGGGGAATGACGAGTTTCTTATTTATAGTGATGCTTCAAAGAAAGGACTTGGTTGTGTCCTTATGAAAAATGATATGGTTATTTCTTATGCGTCACGATAGCTGAAAATTCATGAGAAAAACTATACTACTCATGATCTTGAGTTAGCTGCTGTAATATTTGCTTTGAAGATATAGAGACATTATCTCTATGGTGAAAAATGTGAGACTTATACTGATCACAGGAGTTTGAAATAAAGTTTCTCACAGAAAGAACTCAACATGAGGAAAAAGAGATGTCTTGAACTACTCAAGTATTATTATTGCACGATACACTACCACCCAGGAAGGCAAATAAGGTGGAAGATTCTTTGAGTAGAAAGGATCATGGTGTTTTGAATAAGATGAGAGTTGAAAGGGATCCTATTTTCATGGATCTAGTAAAGATAGATATGGGAATAACCATGGAAGGTGAAACATCAATGCTTTTTCAAATGATTTCCAAACCTTCTTTACTATAAAGGATAATGAAAATTTGGATGATGATGGGGAGTTTCAAAAGAAGATTAAAACTGTGAATGATGGGAGATTGAGTGAATTCATATATGAAGATGGAATTTTGAAATTTGGGAAGACACTTTGTGTTCCCGATATAACTGATCTAAAAATGGAATTTTTGGATGATGCTCATAGTTCCAATTTCTCTATACACCCTAGTAACACTAATATGTATATAGTATTGAAGTAACATTTCTGGTGGGACAAAATTAAGAGGGATATTACTGTTTTTTTGTCAAGATGTATTGTTTGTCAACAAGTGAAAGATGGAAGGAAACAACTTGGAGGACTATAGCTACCTCTTCCCATACCTGAGTGGAAATGAGATAATATCACGATAGAATTTTTCATGGGACTACCAAAGACCCCTACAAAGAAAAATGCAATATGGGTCATTGTCGATCGTCTTACCAAGTCATCACATTTTCCTGCTATAAGATAAGATCTACCACTTTAATGTCTAACAAGACTATATATTAATGAATTTGTGAGAATTCATGGAGTACCACTATCGATTTTTTATGATCGTGATCCACGTTTTACATCAAGATTCTAGAAAAGTATTCAGAAGGCCCTAGATACTGATCTTCGTTTGAGCACTGCCTACCACCCACAAACTGATGGACAATCAGAATGGAAAATTCAAACATTGGAAGAAATGGTGAGGTCTTGTTAACTTGAATTTCAAGGTATTGTGGGATTAGTATTTACCTCTCGTTGAATTTTCCTACAACAATAGTTTTCATTCCAGTATACAGATGGCACCCTATGAAGAATTATATGGGAGGCGATGTCGTACACCAACTTGTTGGGATGATGTTGGTGAAAGAAATCTCATGGGCCCAGAATTTATTGAAGAAACAATAGAAAAGGTGAAGATTATGAAAAACCATATCAAACTAGATCAAAGTAGGCAAAAGAGCTATGCAGATAACCGGAGGAAGGATTTAGTGTTTCAAGAAGGTGATCACGTTTTCTTAAAGGTATCTCCATGGAAGGGTATTATATGATTCGGTAAGAATGTAAAGAGAATTCACAGGCACATCGGACCTTTTGAAATTCTGGACCGAATTTGAGCCATAGCTTACCATTTGGCAATGCCCCCAAGTCTCTCCAATGTTCACAATGTGGTCCATGTGTCAATGTTAAGAAAGTTCATGCCAGACCCAACACATGTACTCACTTATGATGAAGTGGAACTTGAGCCCGATATATATTACTATGAGGAGCTTATCAAGATTCTTGATACTAGAGAAAAAGTATTGAGAAATAGGATGACTTGTCTGGTGAAGGTTCTATGGAGGAACCATAAGATGGAGGAAGCAACATGGGAGCCTGAGGAGCTTATGTTAAAGGCATACCCGAATCTTTTTAGGTAATTTTCTTGTGAATTTCGAGGGAAACATTTTTGTAAGGAGGGGATAATGTAATACCCCAAGGTTTTTAAAATAAATATAGAATGGAATTTTATAACATAGCCATTAAAACACAATTTTTCCTCTTCTATGTTTTGAATTTCAAGAAATGGTCATCTGGAGTTCTGTTCGGTAAGTCATTTGGAGTCAGATAGAACAAACTTGATTTTTTAGTAAATAGTGACATACCCTTAGGAATAGTAATATGAATAGTAATATGACCCTTATGAATAGTAAATTTTATTATCATTTTATTTTCTTAAGGATACATGATAATAACATCTTGGTTAATTTCTCATTATGATAAAGATGTAGTTGTAGAATTAGAACTGTTAATTTTTGAATTAAGTATGATTTTATTTAAAGATAAATTAATAATATTTAGAAAATTATTTTTAAAAAATGGCCTTCACTTTTGAATTCTACATGTCGAAAAAATTTAGCGGTGAAGTTTTGGGAATTTTTTCAAATTCTAGAATTTTTTATGAATAGTAAAATACGATAAAATACGATAAATGCTAAATACTTCATATACTGCATCATAGGTCATGAAAATATTATGTAAGCCCACTTGGTTCGAAATCACATGACATTATTACTATTAGGGGTCACATGAAACAATACTATTGGTTGAACTGAGAGAAAAAATAAAATAATGAATTAAATATTCAAAATTTACCCCTCTCCGCCACTATAAAACCCCCACCACTACCTCTTCTCTTCACTCCTCTAAGCCTTGAAGCTCCTTAAATTTCTACCCAATTACCCTTCCCTCGTCTATCTCCTAATCCAAGAATCTTATGTTCTTCCCAAAAGACCAAAACCCCTTCACATAATGAGTTTCTCAAGGAGGTTATTTCAAGAGGTAAAGCACCCTTCTTTTTAATTTGGATTCATTTAAATTTATCTTCTTTTTCTATCCTATCCTCTCCTCCTCTGTAAACATTATCATGACAACTCCATTAACATCTATATACTGGATTTATATCATGTTAATGGGGGAACCATCATAAATATTCCTACTCCCTCCCTTTTAATTTATAAACAAAATCAACGTCCATGAGGTTCTGATTTATAACCTTTGTGAATATCGAAGTTTCGTTCTTCAATTTCATCTTCATTACTGGTCATGAAACCATATTCTCGGTTGAACCAGACTATATTATATTTTGTATAACCTAATTAATATTCAAGAACCAGAATATGTACATATAATTTTGTTATATGACAAAACTAGTTCATAATATTCCAAATACCACCGAATAATTGAATTGGTGGTCATCTAATGATTCATCCTCATTCCATGTAAAAAATTATAGAAATGACCATTATAAATTATTTGGGTTCATTAATAATATATAAATCCAATCCTGGAGATTTATAACCATTCCACACAAACTTCATTACATAAAAACAAGTGAACTGAATATGGAAATAAAGGAAACGAACACTCCTGAACGACGAAATTCAATACAATAACTTATCAATAAATACATAAATGAACTGACCATAATTATGGTAAATAAATACATATCTAATAGGTTCTGAAATAAGTTATTAAAAATTATAATTTCATTTTCCCTAAGCTTAAGTACAAGAGCGGAACACGTTTGGAGTTAAGGTAAGGGTTTTCCACCCGAACATCGATTTTCATTCGGAACACTTTCATTGTCTAAATACCTCAATGAAATTCTTATGTATTGTTATTTTATCCTCATATAAACTATTTTAGTTTCATATTTATGTTTACAAACCATAATCCTTCCTTATTTTATGTATAGTTACAAGGTTTAAAAAGAAATTTCAAAATTGTTTAAAAAATACAAGCCCGATTCAAGTGAATTTCTCAAATTATTTCCTATTTTCAAGGGAACTCTATAATATGTTTTTTGGAAACTATTTCCTCTATAAAATCACTCATATTATTATTAAAATACTATCTTACTTCACTTATGGTTTTATACAAATATTTTCCCAAAATAACTATTCATTTCAAAATAAAAGAGTATTTATCTCCAGAATTGCTTAATGATTTTATAAGAGTGTTTTCATCTAATTCAACACTCTTGTTGATTACATGGTATTATTGGGTTTAATCATTTATGAAGTCATCTACCATATTTTATTTATTGTTTTATGACTAACTCTATTTTGGATGATCTATCCTAAAACCATTCACTATATTATTCCGAATTGTTAGTGTTTTATGTTTAATGATTGGGGAAAGATATTTACATTTCATATGATAGTTTCAATATGAATGTATTTGTGGTTTATGTTTATCCCCACTCATATGGGGAATTCATTGGACTTATTATGTGATTTGTGGGGCCCACTATAGCACCTCGATTCATCGGTAGGTCTCATGAGACAAATAGACGTGGAATCGGCTGAGGCTTTTCCCAATGTGATATGAATTTTGGTCGAGGCCTTAATCACTAGATGTCTTGGCCAAGGCCATGAAAAAAATGATTCAGAATTTTTGGAATTTTCACTTCCCTCATTATGAAGCTATTAATTGAAAGTTGATGTGGTTATTCGACTAGTAGAATTCTCATGGTTATGTTTTATCATGGCATTATTTACTGAGTTCATTTTCCCACCATAATGAGTTCATATTTATTATTAAAGGCATGTGTTTTCAATTATTCACCATGTCTAATGTTTATATTATCTTCCGTTGTATTTCTTACTCTTACTTAGCATTTGAGCTCACCCCTTTCTTAGGTTTCATTTTCTCAAGACATGAAGAAGTAATTTATGAATGACTTGCAAGCATAATCCTGGAGACGTGATGTTTCTAGTGGAATAAAATAGTGTTCTGTTCCCCTTTATGTTGTAATATTAAACTTATGTAACTTGTTTCCAATAATACTAAACTAATGAGTCTTTTGGGATTCGTATTCCCTATATGTATTCCAATGTAATCAAATAATGCACCGGCTCCGGGCAACTGGGGTCGGGTCCTTACAGTGAGGATGTAATTTATTGAAGGAGGGGAGAAAGTAACACCCCGAGACATTACAATATTTTAATTTCTGAATAAATTTATTTTCGCTTCATTCTTGAATTTTATGCAACACCATGTAAATCTTATGCATCAAATAATAATGAGTTATCTTGCATTACACGCAAGATCGTGTTTTACCGAACAACAATACATTAATAAAATATTATTAATTAATATAATATATAAACAAGATATTTAAATTGATATTATTAATATTATAAAAAAAATTAATTTGATATATTTGAAATAATTTTAACATTAATCTTATATATTTTCTATACATGATATAATAAAAAATTCATTTTTCCGATTAAGGACATAATTTTTAAAAAATGTTGTTTTGTTTCCTTTTAATAGATAACCCATTTTAAATCCAATATTCAACATTTTTATATATTAAATTTGAAAAACTAAACTTATTCTTTAAAATAGTAATATAAATATTTATTTTTGTTTAATTTTTGGTATTTTTATGATAAGTTTCATGTTTTGATGAATAGTAAAGGATACCAAATTTTAATTGAAAACAAATTTTTTTCATTGAAATAATTTATAGTGTTTAATTATAAATTTTATTGTTTTTAATGTATAAATAGACTATATTTTTATCCATTAATATATTTTTGTTCATTTTTATTAATTTTACAATGATTTTTTATGTAAAAACATTTCAATCTTTTGCAATGTTTTAACATTAAAAACCTTGTTTTCATTCCAAAAATCAGATTAAATTTATTACTATAAATTTTTTGTTTTGAATTTTTAAAAATTTATACAATTTTTGGAATCAGTGGGTAAAAATTATTTCATGAGATACCTTTTTTTGCATTATTAATATTAAAATTTGTAATTTTTTTATTACCGTGGTTAAGGGTAAATTGGGTAATTAAAGGTAAACATAATATTATAATTACCATAAAATGTGTCCTAATTTAAATGGATAAATATTTTCAACCCAAACATTACTTGGGTTGATTCTGGGACAACATGGATGACATTAATATATATATGTATGTAATAGTATATTTAATGGAAATCCAAATTTTTTATACTTTTTTTTAACAAGTAAAATATTTTATATATCATATTATAAGAGATATATTGTCGACAATAAATAGTAATTAGTAATAATATATTTTAAAATAAATTATGGTAATTTATTTATAATTTTAGAAAATAAATTAATTAATTAAATAGTGACACAATCAGGATGTAGTAATTGATTTACTAAAGTAATAATTTATTAAATGATTTTAATAATATAACAATAAATATAATTTTAGAAATTTTATGACATAAAAAAAATTTGGGGGACATTGACATTTTAGGGATGAATTTATGTATTTTTTTGTAGTAATCAAGTTGTTGTGATTTTATAAAAAGTCAAATAATAAGTAGTGTCAAAATTGACATAAATGAGTTTAAAAAAAAAATAATATGTTAAATGATATAAAATTCATCAAAATATATAATTCATTAAAATTACAATGATAATGTTATATATATCACAATGACTTATTTCTATTCTTATAACAGACCCTTTTCCATGAATATGACAAGAACTTTATTAAAATTGATGAATATGAAATAATGTCACACTCTTGTTTATTATAATTATAATAATTTTAATATTGAGATCACCAAGAGATAACATCGATTATAAATATTATAGTGAAAAATAATATAATTACCTATAACATATTAATTTATTTACAATTTTTAGATATTATATAATCACCATTAATGATGACACACTAGTAATGTAGAAATTATATTTTAATATAAATATAAATTAAATGATACTAAAACAATTAAAATAAAAATAATTTAACTAATCTAATGAAATAAACTAATTTTATAGACATTATAGATATTTTAGTGACATATTTGAAGTATGTTTTTATAGTTGTAATTTTATTTTGATCTTTTGAAAAATTAAAATATTGAATATTATTAAAATTAAAATAAATGATATTTTAAAATAAATGTTGTTTTATTAAATGATATAAATGAAATAAAAATCTATGGTTCAGATAAATAACTTGTATAATGTCAAATGTTTCATAAATGATCCATTTGGAATTTTTTGTAATTTTATTGTAATTATATAAACCCTATAGTGTAAAAATAAAAAAAGACACAGTAAGAGTTAATCTTTTTAACTACGGTTTAAATTTAAAAGATAAAGTTAATTTTATGACCTAAAAATGTGTAAAATATATTTTTTGAAAGGATTAAGAAAAAAACCTAATATTATCCTTTAAATAAGTCACTTCTCATCAATTTTAAACTGAAAATAAATTTTTAGTAAATTAATATTTTAAGATCTTTCAAAATGGCCCCTCACCTCTCTTACAGAAGGGAACATATCCTTCTCTTTAATTAACACCTAAAAATACTTTTGTATTGGAACAACCCTACCCAATTATCCTATAAAATTCCATAAATTTACCCTAAAGGCTATACTTTTTTGTATAAATACATTCCATGGAGTCCTTTTGTGGAAACCAAAAGAATATACCCAAAAAAGAGGTAATTGTTTTATGACATCTTTTAAAGTTCTTTTATTATTGTAATTAATAATTCTATGATTATTTCCATATAGAAATAATAACCACAGTATCATCCATATAATGAGATGTTATTATTATCATGATACAACTATATTCCTCATTTTATCCATCATTTGAATAACAATATCACCATATGTGTGTACATACGACTTACCATCTCCATGATGTGGTGTAATTTTTTTTTCAAAAATACTTTAATTGGATTAATATAATGATGCATATAATGGATAAAAATAATTAATATAACATTATAATTATTATATATAGTTAATAAACCATCCAATTCTATACCATTTAACCATCAGGGGAATGATACTGTCCCTTTTGTGTACATACAAACTAACGCCTCCACGATGAGGTGGGATTCATTCTCCATGGTAACCATTAAAAATTATTATAAATATTGTATAATGAGTAAAAAAATAACTATTATTTTAATTTCATTATCTATATGAATAAAATACATCTAATGCATAAGAAAAATCACTTAAATGAAATAATAGGAATTGGAAAATGAAGCATCTTAACACCCAAAACAAGGGTAATACTGAAATATAATTACCAATAAGATATAAGAGTATAATATATGATCTCATAAATATGGATATGGATATGGATATGGTATAATTAAATAACAATATTTAACAATTATATAGGAGGTTAACTTACCCTCGATTAAAGAAAAGTACAAGGTAAGTGTAATGACACAATGTTTTATCAATGGAATTATTCTCATTAAAATATGTCTTATAATCACATGAAATCACAACACAATGAACTACTATGTACTATGTGACCTTTAAACATAATATTTTCATTTTTGGGATTTTAATTTCAAAAATTTGGCATACAAAATTGTGATCAGTAAGATGTTTTGAGTTTGATAAGACAAACATAATTTTTGGTGTGTAGTAATTTACCATTATGAATAGTAATATTACCATTATGAATAATAAAGTATACAAAAGAATAGTAGCCTCACCCATGAATTTATAAATAAAATTTAGGTATCTTATAAGTGATAATATGAAAATTGTAAAAGTATTGGTTTTTTTCTAAGTCATAAATAAATAATTAAAATTAATTATTTAATTTAAAAGAAATTATATATTACTAAAATGTGTTCATAAATTAATAATTTTATGTCTTATAGTTTTAATATAATTTTATAAGACCATATTTAATTTTTTATTTCATTATAAAATTCGTTATAGTTTTAAAATCTGCATTTTTCAAGTAAATTATTATTTTAATTAAAAATTAAATTAATAGTATTCAGGAAATTAATTATGAAAAATGGATTTCATTTTTGGATTATAATCATCAAAAAATGCTTCGGGAGATTTTTTGGTATTTTTCTAAAATACTTTAATTTTTATGAATAGTAAAATATAATAATTTGCAAATTAAGTTAAATACATGATTTATAGGGCCACGGATGATGTTCTACTAATTTAAGCCCAATTGGTCAGAAATCATATGGAATTATTACTATTTTTGGACATGGAATCATCACTATTTCTGGTCTTTAGGGAAATTAATTAACTAATGAATTAAATATTTTGAAAACCCTCCTCTCCACCACTATAAATACCACCCCTCCATATGTCTTCTCTTCATGCGTCTCAAGCCTTGTGCCTTGACTAATTCTATCCAAATATCTCCCCAAGCTCCTCCCCCAAGACCAATATCCCTTAGTCACTTCAAAATAAAAAATCCTCTCCCCTTAAGAGGCCCTCATGGGAAATTGATTAAAGAGGTCATTAATATCAAGTCGAGAATACCATCAGTCTTAACGTAAGGGATATTTTCTTTATCACATTTATTCAATAATATCCCCCTTTTTATGACCTTTAATGTGCAATCCCTATTTATAGGGTATGATTTATCATCTCCCCCATACTTCCCTCGGGATGTATAAGTTATGAGAAACCCCCTTTCAATATCATTATGTCATCTTAAGTACACTCGATATCATGCCGATAATACGTAAGGGATTCTACTTGATCCTCATTTGTTTCGTTGGTTTTCATTATCATATTTTTACCAAAATTAAGTTATATTATATTTTATGTTCATATTATAAATTTGGTGTACATTTACCAAATTCATTTATCAAGACCCTTTCATCATTCTCTTTCAGGGATATACATGTTTTTAAGTGATTCCCTCCTTAATACTTCCTGATAAGTAAACCTTTTCTAAGGAAACATCCTGAATTCATAGAAAACGTTATGTGCACTCTATCTTCTATTTAATCCATTATTACCGTTATAAAATCGGTCCTTTTAATTATGAAAAACTTCTTGGTAATGTTTTGGTTTTATTTAAAGGATTTTTTCCTTTTCTATTGTAAAGGCTCTATATTAATTTCATTAAAACTGCACAAAATTGTTTTAATACTAAAATTTTTTATATAATTTTATTACATGTTGTCACATATACATCAAATAACTTGATATGATACATTCCTATTTCCCTTTTTAATTTCCATTTATATTTATGTTCCTCTCTTTCATGGACACTTTTATGAAACACGGATTTCTTATGATTTATAATATTATTATATTTCCCAATTCATTCCATGGGTAACCCTTAGGTTTATGTAAGATTGATTGTGTACGATTATTTATGTGGAAAAATATTAATGAAATGTTAAGATGGGTTCAACTATATAATGCTCCAATTAATTGGGTAAAGTTTAGTTTAATGGGATGTTATGTGTGATGGTCTAGGTGGTTAGCCTTGGCTTATACTACCATGTGATATGGTTTTTGAGGTTAGCCATGGATTGTGATACCATGTGTGATAGTCTTGGCAGTTAGCCTTGGATTGTGCTACCATGTGCAATGGTCTTGGTAGTAATCCTTGAATCATGGTAAAGTCATGTTTTATGTTACTTCCAAATTACTATTACTATATGTTTATATGATTCCATGGTTATAGATTATGATTCCATTTTTTACATTCCTTTTTATATCATCATGTCATGCCTTCTACCCCATATTCTAATGCTTTGTTAATATGGTCATTCCCTTACAAGGCTATTTAGCTCATCCCATTGTTCATGTGTTCCTCAGTGTATCCTATAAAGATTATAGACCACAATAAATGCTAAAATATCAATTTGAGTACTAAATAAAGTAATTTTTATTTAGTTCCATGTTTTTAGTTTCATGTACCAAGTTATATAAGACACTAGACTTTATGATACTTGGATTGTAATCTAATGTTTAATTATGCCTAAAATCATTTAATTTTATATGTAAAAGGATAGGGTTTCTATAGTTGGTATTAGAGGATGGTCTATTTATATTTAATGTTTATTAATAAGGCAAATTAGTAAGAACCTTAAGGATGAGACTAAGTATAAGAAACTATCCCTTTTTTTGGTAAGTATATAGTAAGTGGTTTATAAATAAAATACATCCTTATTTGGATAAAAACAGGTAGAGGTGGCTATTGAAGAAGTGTATCATTGGGTAAAACCTAAAACACTGATTTCAGCTAGACTAGAATGGGAATTGGGGCATGAAAATGGGGATTGATGCACTCTTGATTTGAAACTCCTGAGGGACAAGCTTTGGTAAATTAATGAGCATAGTACATACCATTATTTAGTGAATAAAAAATCCCATAACAGTACAAGTTGTGATATAGATCATGGATAACCTATTTTGAAACAAAAAGAATAAAAAGTTAGGATATACTTATCCTTTACAATATTATCCTCTTATGTTAACAGTTTCTTTTTTAAGCTCAATAACTATGTATTTGAGCCCTCTAATTGTACGTTATTTTTCATAGTTAATGGTGGGAAATCAAATAACATGTGCTGAAAATATATTTGATAGGGAATGTGAATATTTCCCTAATGATATTCCAAATATGATGGGATTCAGTGCTAAAACCTTCATGATTGTACTTGCTCAACTAGCTCAAGTTATTAATAGTAACATGAATCATGTGGAACACCCTCCTCCTCCAAAGAAAAATCATGTTTCCATTGAATCCTTCATCCGGCCAAGTCCCCCAATGAATAGTGGATCTTCCAATCCCATCCTCACAGAATAGTTAATTGACTCCATGGAAAATATATTATTTATCCTCCAGTTCTCAAAAGAAGAGGAAGTCACACTGGGATCTATTGTTTTGATCGTGAAGCTGATCAGTAGTGGACACTGTTAAAGAATATGAATCCCTAGGATGAAATTGATTCCATGGATTGGGATGAATTCAAGAGAATGTTTTCAATACATATTTTCCCCAAACCATCTATCTCAAGATGAAAATAGAGTTACTCACACTTAATAAGAAGGAAGATGCCGGGGCGTATGAAGAAAAATTTACAAGAATTTCAAGTTATGCCTATAGATTTGTCATGGACACGGAATTCAAGGTGGATGGATTATTTAGTGGAATGAATCTGAGTCCAGGAAAAAAAATTTTGATTTGAGACTTCGACGTCAATGAATAGATTTTTTGGTATGACCTTGAGGTTGAAATGGATATTAGAGACTCTTAGTGGTATTGTGGGCCCAATGAAAAATATGAAAATGGAATATAATGTGGGTGGTTCCGCAAATAAATTCCATACTGGAATAAAGCTAGACCATCCCATGTGTAACAATTGTGAGAAAAAGAACCTTGGGAACTGTCTAAAGGGAACCAAGAATTGACTCAAATGTGGAATGTTGGGACATATTGTTAAAAATTGGTTACAAGATATGAAGAATCCCACTACTGTGGACGTATAAAGGAAGGTTGACATCAAAAGTCAGCCTTTAGTGTAGTGCTAAAACTGCAAGGATCATGTGAATTATGTGAAAATTTCCTTAAGCTGAGGGTTGCCAGAGGCCATAAAAACAACCTCCAATGAAATAATGAAGGGCTTATGCTATCACTACTACTAAGGTGGATCCAGACAACTATTTGGTTACAAGTACTCTATTTAATCATTAAATAATAAATAACTTACTATTTTAATATAGTTCTACGCATTCTTTCTTATCATGCAATTTTATTAGTATTATTAAGACACCACCAAAAAATTTAGATGATAGGTTATCTGTGAGAACAATGAGTGGGGAAATTATTGATTCTGTTGTTTATAAATCCTTCCCCGTTAATGTTGGGGTACTGAACCTCTGAAAAAATATTTTCATACATATTTTATAAGGTTTATATGAAATCTTGGGCATGGATTGGCTATCATTATACAAATCTAACATCAATAGTTGAAAAAGGGAGATCACTCTTCATATTTTGAAGTATCCTCCAATTCATTACATGAGTAATGAAAAAGATGAATCTATTCTAGAATCATTGTATTGAGTGAGGATATTAATTCCTTATGAGAAAGAATTCCTAGCTCAAATTATTGAGACAATGGATAGAATCAGGCTAGAATACATGCCCATCGCGAGGGATTAAACTATTGTATTCCCTGAATGGTTTCTTTGTCATCCTTTTTATCAAAAGGTTAAGTTCTCAATGGATCTTATTCTCATATCTCTATCTATATCAAATAAAACTTATTGAATGACCACCATAGAGATAGAAGAGCTAAATAAGTAGTTTCATGAGAATATGGAGAAGGGTTTTATATGCTCGAGTGCTTCAATGTGGGGTGTGATAGTACTATTCATCAAGAATAAGGATGGATCGATGTTCCTATGCATTGATTATCATGAGATCAATAAAATCATGATAAAGAACAAGTGTCCCCTAGAACGGATAGATGACTTTTTTGATCATCTTTTTTGGGCCATTTATTTCTATATAGTGGACCTTCGGTCGAGATATCACTAATTAAAGGTGAGGAAAAAAGATAATCGAAAGAATACCTATCAAACAATGTATGGACATTATGAGTTCATATTGATTTTCTTAGAACTCACTAATTCTCCAACAATTTTCATGGATTTAATGGATTGATTCTTTAGATATTAACTCAACAAATATGTGGTAGTATTTATCAATGATATTTTGATATAATCTAAGAGAATGGAGGAACATGAGGAGCATTTGAATACTATGATAAAGACATTACAAAGGAAGAATCAATATGAAAAGTATAGTAAATGTGAGTTTTGTATGGAGGAATTATCAATCTTGGGGAATGTTATCACCATCAAAGAGATTTCAATAGACCATTATAAGACAAAGACTGATGAGGAGTGGCCCATACCGACATCTGTAATACAGATCCAAATATTTTTGGGTCTAGCTAGGTATTATCAATGCCTTTTGATGAACTTTTCACAATTTTCAAACACAATGACCAAGCTGAAATATAATGGAGTAAATTTTTTCCTAACTCTGGAATGTGAAAACTGGTTTAAGGAGTTGAAAAATAGGATAATCACTACACTATTACTCACACTCCCAACAATTGGATAACTATTTGTGGTATACAGTGACACCCTAAAGAAGGGTTTTGGCTTCGTGATGATGCAAAATGATAAAGGGATAACCTACACCTTAAGGTATTTTCCATGAGAAAAAATATCTTACGAATGATCTAGAGTTGACGGCTATGATATTTGGATGAAAAATATGGAGGAATTATCTCAATGAGGAGAAGTGTGAGAAATATAATAATCATAAGAGTCTCAAATATATATTAACACAAAATGATCTTAATATGCACCAGTGAATATGGATAGATATCATCATGTATTATGACCATTCAATCCACTACCATCCTGATAAGGCAAACAATGTGGCAGATGCTCTTAGTAGAATGGATCATATATCATTATCAATGATTAGAATTTAAAAAGATCTAATCTTATTAGATTTTCTGATGATGGTCATGAGAATTTTAAAGGGAGGAACATAATTAATCCTTTCTCAAATGATTTCCCAACCATCCCTTATAGAGAAAATAAATGATGCTCAATGAAAATTTGTGGAAAATTAGAAAAGGGAGGAATCTACTAAATATGAGAAATACTCATAGTTCATGATTTATGAGGATAGAGTTGTAAGATTTGGGTAAAAATTATGTGTACCATCTGATCTAGAGATAAAGAAGGAGATTTTGAAAGACGAATGTAGTTTAACCTTTTCTATCTTCCCATAGATGAAAAAGATGTATATAGATAACCAAGAGAACCTTTTGTGGGGAAATATTAAGAAGGATATTTTTGAGTTTACACCAAAGCTACTGGTATGTCAACAAGAAAGGGCTAAAAGATATAAGTCCAAGGGGATGATGAAACCACTACCAATACCAACTTGGAAGTGAGAGAATATCACTATGGGCTTTGTCACTGGACTTCCAAAGACATCTAGAGGAAACAATTCTATATGGTTCATTGTGGATTGTCTTACAATGATAGCTCACTTTATTTCAATTATTAGAGGACTTATCATTGGATAAAATCTCACGAAAATATATATCAAATAGTTGGTAAGGATGCATTGATTAACACTATCTATTGTATTTGATAGAGATCCAAGATTCACCTCAATGTTCTGGAAAAGTCTTCAACATGCTCTAAGAACTGAACTGAAATTCAGTACGGTTATCATCATCAAGCTTATGACTAATCTGAGTGTATTATTCAGATGCTAGAAGATATGTTTAGATCATGTTCTATGGACTTCAAAGGAGGATGATATCAACATATTCCATTTGTCAAATTCTTCTATGAAAATTGTTTCCACTCGAGCATCCAAATTGAACCATACGAAGCCCTTTATCGGCAATGGTGTAGAACACCGGTGTGTTGGGATGTAGTTGGTGAGAATGAGCTATTAGAACCTAAAATGGTAAGATAAATGGCGTAGAAGGTGAAAACCACTCAACAGAACATCAATGTCGCCCAAAGTCGAAAAAAGAGTTATGATGACAATCGTCGATGAGACCTTGAGTTCAAAGTTGGAGATAGGGTAGTTCTATGAATATTTCAATGGAACAAGGTCCTGATGATTGGGAAGAAAGGAATGTTAAGTACCATGTACATTGTCCACTTTGAGGTTCTTGATCGTGTGAGGGTGGTGTCCTGTCGACTAGAACTTCCAACTATCATGTACAAAGTACATGATGTCTTTCTTGTAACCATATTAAGGATGTATATACTAGACCCTTCATATGTACTCTCTTTAGAGGTGGTATTGCTAGAGAATGGTTTTTTATGAGGAGCATCCAGTGATGATCTTGGATTATAGAGATAATGTTCTATGTAACAAGACTGCTAATTTGGTAGAAGTACTATAGTGGAACTATAAGTACGAAGAGGCAACCTGGGAATTAGAGGAGGCAATGAATGAAAATTATACACACTTGTTTATGGAATTGAATGTAAAACAAAATTTAAAAGGAGAAATTTTATAAGGGGGAATAATGTAAAGACCCAATGTCTAATCAATGGAATTCCATTTTAATAAATATGTCATATAATCACATGAAATAACAACGTAATTAACTAATAATTACTATGATAACTTTAAGAATAACATTGTCACTTTTGTGATTTGAATTTTGAAAATCCGACATACACAGTGGCGATCAGTAAGATGTTTGGAGTCCGATAAGGCAAACTTATATTTTAGTGAATAGTAACTAACCATAATGAATAGTAATGTTACAATTATGAAAAATAATATGACCCTTATGAATATTAAATTTTCTAAAACAATAGGATCCTCACCCATTAATGTAAAAATAATATTCAGACATCTTATAAGTGATAATATTACCATAGTAAAAGTATTGCTACTTTTATAAGAAATAAATAAATAATTTCCATTAATTAATTAATTAAAAATAAAATATATCATCCTAAAAGGTTTTAATATATTAATAATTTTATGTCTTATGATTTTTAGATAATTTAATTTGACCTTGTGTAATTTTTGAAAGCATTATAAAATCACTTATGGTTTTAAAATAGTTATTTTTCTAGTAAATTGTGATTTTAAATAAAAATTAAATTAATAAGATTTAGAAATTTTTTTTTGAAAAATGAAATTCATTTTTGGATTCTACACATTTAAAAATATTTATGGTGAATTTTTGGTTTTTTCTAAAATACTTGAATTTTTTGATTAATTGTAAAATACAATAATTTGCTAATTAAGACAAATACATGATTTATTGCGTCATGAAGTATGTTCTGCTGATGTAAGGCCAATTGGTTCGACCTCACATGAACTTAGAAAAAAATTTGGTCATGTAATCATCTCTATTTCTAGTCTTCAGGGAAATTAATAAACTAAGGAATTAAATATTATGAAAACTCTCCTCTCGTCCACTATAAATACCACCCCCTCCTTACCTCTTCTCTTAACTCCTCTGGAGCATTGTGGCTTTCCAAAATACTGTCCAAATATCTCCCCAAGATCCTCTTCCACATACAACATCCCTTATTCTCTTCAAATGACAAAATCCTCTCCCTTTAAGAGGCCCTCAAGGAAGATTTATTCAAGAGGTCATTAATATCAAGTGCAGAACACAATCAAACCTAAGGTAAGGGAAATTTTTTTCTAACATTTATTCAAGAATTCCTACAATGTTATTCCCTTTTATGTGTAATACATAATGATGGGGTATGATTTGATACCTTCCCATACTTACTTAATGATTTATAAGTGACGTGAAACCCCCTTTCTCTCTCATTAAGTCATCTAAAGTACACCTGATATAATGTTGATAATTCATATGTGATTATACCAGAACCACCTTTGTTCCTTATAGTTACCTTATCATCCATTTACCAAAATGAATTTATATTATATTTTTATGTGAATCCTATAAATTATTTGTACATGTTACAAATTCATTTATCAAGACCCTTTCATCATTCTCTTTCGGGGATATACGTGTTTTTAAGTGATTCCCTCTTTAATACTTCCTGATAAACAAACCTATTTTGGGGGAACTTCCTGAATTTTTAACTAAATTCTTTTCAGTATATATTATGTTTTAATCCACCACTATCTTTATAAAATAATTCTTTTTTATTAATAATACCTTATTTGTTTAATTTTTGTTTTATATAACATATTTTTCCTTTTTCTATTTTTAAATCTCTATAGTATTTTTCATAAAACCACACAAAAATGATTTAACACTAAAATTACTTAAATGCATTTCATACATGTTGTCACTTCTACTTGACTTCACTTTCCATGATACGTTCCTATTTTACCTTATGAACTTCCACGTATATTTTATTTTCTTTATTTCATGAACACTTTTATGATACACCTGTTTGTTATTCTTTATGACACAATTGGTGTACCTAATTCATTCCATGGGTAACACTTATGTTTATGAAATATTTATTTTGTATTATTATTTATGTATAAAACATAATCATTATAGTTAAGATGGGTTCCCCCAGATAGAGATCCGATTTATTGATTAATGTTGAGTCTCATGGGATGGTATGTGTGCCGGTCTTGGCGGTTAGCCTTGGCTTGTGCTACCATGTGCGATGGTCTTGGATATTAGCCATGGATTGTCCTACCATATGCAATGACCTTGGCGGTTATACTTGGCTTTTGATACCATGTTCAATGTTCTTGGAGGTTAGTCTTGAATCATGCTCAATCCATGTTTTATTTTGCTGCCACATTACTATGACTCCTTGTTTATATAATTCCATGTTTATAGGTTATTATTCCATATATTACATGATCATGTCATGCCTTCAATACCATGGATTAATGCTTTGTTCTAATTTTTGTTCCCTTTCTAGGATTTTTAGATCATCCCTTTGTTCATATGTTCCTCAAGGTACCTTATGTAGATGTTAGAGCACAAAGAAAGTTAGGAACTCAATTTGAATATTTAATAAATAAATGTTTTATTTAGCTCCATGTTTTCAGTAATATGTACCTAGTATTCCATGAAATTAGACTTTAATATCCTTTTATAATACTCTGATGTTTAATTATGCCTAAAATCATATAATTCTATATGTAAAAGGCTAGGGTCGCTATAGTCAGTGTTAATTTCACAATCTCATTATTATAAGAGGTTGTTTATACGTAAGTATCTACTAGGACATCTTTATCATCCATGTACATGTTTCATAAAAATGTAATTAAATATTGTATTAATATTTTTTAAAGTCATTTGTACCCATGTATGAAAATTTATTAAAAATATGGAAGTAATATTTCCATCGTTTTCTAAATTATGTACTTTATGACATTTTCAAAAAATTAAGGAATTTTTTTCACTTATACAGTGCAAGAGGTTATTCCCACCATCATGACATAATAACATATTAACTATTCCCTTATAATCGTAATATGTTATTTTTAAAAGAACTTTTTTCTTTTCAATATGTGAGAATTTTAAATTATTTCAAAGTAAAAGGGTACATTTCTATCAAACTGATTTAAGGATTTTAATATATTATTTTCATCTATGTTACAATCATTTAATGGATTTTATGCTTAATTAAGGTCAATTGATTATGATAGAATCATTCATATTGTATTAAAAGTTTTATAATATATTTGACTTTGGATATTTTATTTTGATACCATTCATTGTTTTTGGTTAATGTATTAACATTTCCTATTCTAATATTAATTTGAATGTTTCTTTCTATATGATTTACCCCTTTCAAAAGAGGAGTGCACTGGACTTAGTAAGTTATGGGTGGATCCATCTATATCCCCTTAATATATCTTTAGGTCTCATGAGACAAACTAGATACGGCATTAGATGAGGCATTTCCCATTTATTTATATGTACATGGAAGAGGTCATAACCATTTATGTTCGAATGTCTTGGTCGAGGCCTCGACGGTAAACTTTAGATATCTAGCATTATGCATTCCCTCATTATGAGATTAGTTATTGATATTAAATGGGATTTTTCGACTAGTAAAATATCAATGTGAATGTTTAAATAAAATTCTTTGGTTTATTCTTTCTCTATTATGATTAAATTTATGTTTAAAATGTCTTATGTTTTAGTTTTTATAATTGCCTTAGAAATTTGGGTATTTTTGAATGTTTAGGTTGTATTGTTTTACCTTACTGAGAATCTAAGATCACCACTTTATTATGTTTTATCTTCCTAGGATTCCATGAATTTTATTAATATTGATATTTAGGGTTAATATTGGAGAATAATGGCATTATCAAATAATTGTCTATGTTTCCAATTATGTTTTGAATTAAAATTTAAAGTTCATATGTGTAATCTTTTTTCAAAGACTTCTAAATTGATCGGTCCTTCAGGATATGATTTCTTGTTATCATTTCAATGTATTAAAATTATTTACCATATCTGGTAATATATGTTTGGGGTGTTACACATATCATAATCAAATAACTTAGCATGTGTTGATACCATGATATTTTTGAATGAAAATTTTGTGGATATGATAATTATTTAGCTTTTGGTGTCAATAAAAAATCATATTCAATGTCATATTATATAATTTTTATTTATGTGTTGTGAATGTTCTTGGATATTTATATTAGAATTACATCATATTCAATTTCAAAAATATTATAGCTGACTTTGAAAAGATTTCAATAACTATGTATGAGAAAAATTAATTATTTATACTCTACATAAGTGTCATCTATACCTATATAAAGGTCATCAAAAAGTTTAGTAATAGTGAATCTGAAATATATGTTGTGTAAAGGTTACTATAATTATATATAGGGGTCATGAAGGATTTAATATAGTTGTGTAAGGGTTATTACATCTAGAAACGATTTTGCGTAAAGGTTATTTGGTCCATGCGTAAGTGTAATCTCTATAATGTCTCACATAAAGGTAAATAATATTTGTTTAAAGGTCATAAAAACTATATAGAGGTCATTTATATTTGTTCATGGGATATATACAAACTACCATATGTTTTTAAAAGGGAAATTTTCATTCCCTAAGGGTAATTCTATGGTTTATACTAAGAAATTCTTTACGTTCTACCAGAAGTTGAGCAGTGTATGAATTTTGAAATATACAGGTAAAAATTAAACCATCTTATGACTTTGATAGAAATAATACATACATAATGGTTGAAAATATCAAGATTTCTAAAACTAAAATTATTAAGAATTAAAATATTGAAATATTTTAGGAAACAAAATCATGTTATGACAGTCAAGTTATTAATTAAAATGAATATCATAATAAATAGTGATACACGTTATTTGAGGATTTCATGCGGAAAGATGATATAACGTGATGTGATATAAATAAATCTCATTCATAAATGGATATTTTTTGATAAATCATATTTCATTAGTGATTCATTATGGATAATGTTACACGAATAATGGAATATTTAATAGAATAAGGACTACAATAGTTCTAAATATCATCATACAGTTATGAACGATTATGAAGAGGGGGGGTGTTGTAACACCCTGATATTTTGTGAAATATTTTTTATTGAATTAATTTAACCATTTCCATATTTTAAATTTCACACCACACTGAATATATCTTTTTTTATATTAAAGCACTAAGTTTTCATTAGGATACATGAAAGACCGAGTTTTACATAACTACAATATATAATTAAAATTTTTATTGAATTATTATTATATTTACCATTTAGATATTGGAATGGGTGTTACGAATAATATTAACTAATGTTTGAAAATTTTATTTTCACATATATATAAAATGTTTCCCTTTTTTATAAATTATTTTAAAATGAATGTAAGAATTATTTGAAAAAAATATATTTTTCTAAGAAAAATATTTTCTATGTATAAACAACATTTTATCGTAATAAATTAAAAATAAAATTGATGAATTTATTAAAAAAAATTTATTTTATATATTAAATAATATTTTTTAAACTCATTTAATATATTTTATATGTATGAAATAAGAATAAATCCATTTTTATGAACAAAAAGATGTATTTTTTTCTAAAAATAAATTTTACCACCTTTTAATTGAAAACATATTTGAAATATAATTTTCAAAACTCTTATACTAAATATTTCAAAATATAAACTTAATTTTTATAATTTTAATACCCAAATCTACTTTGGGTGATTTTTTGATATTTTTCTATGAAGTTTCACTTTTATGAATAGTGAAAAACACTAATTTTTATTTGTAAAATGAATTTTTATATAGTATACTTATATAGTTAAAATATTTTTTATATTAGTTTTAATGTATATTTAGATAAATTTTTCATATATTAATAAAATTTTGGTTATTGTAATCAATTTCACATTGAAATTAGATATAAAAATATTTCAATCTTTTGAACATTTTACTTTAACAAACTATTGTTACAACCCCTATGTGAGATAAATTTTAAATTAATTTATGCCAATTATGTGTTAATGATTCAGAAATATAGTTTCCATATTGATAAAAAGAATATTTTATAATTTATATTAATGAAAAAATAGTTTCTAACCAAAAATATTAGTGAAATTAATTGAAATTAAATGGAGCGATTAAGGTACGGATAATTTCACTTAGTTTGTAAACATTAACTTAAGGGGGGAAATACCCTATCCACTTGTACAAAAAACCATTTTATTTCCACAATTTAACCAAAACCTACATTTTAACTAAAAGGGATAATTATTTGAGGCACATGATGTAAGGGAGACCTCTCAATAGTGTTTACCTTTTTATATTTACAAGAATTCCACTCCTCCTCATATATAAAAAGAAACTCACTGCCTCACTTATTAACTCCTATAAATCCATATGTATCATAAAGAACCAACACATATAATCTAAAAAATTACCTCAAAATATCTTATAATCCACACTTTGGGCATAAAGTCAACCAATGAATCCCTTTCGTGCAAACCAAAAGGAGTTACCCAAATAAGTGGTAACATCATCAAATAAGAATTTTTGTTTTATTTATTGATCCATCCATTAAATTATTATAATTCCATTATTATATAACAACCTAAGTAAACCAAATATAATTATATATTTTTATGTTAAGGGTGATACATACACTCCCATGCACTTTCATCAAATGGGATACACAATAATCATTCTTGTGTATGGTGAAGTACCACCTCACGAATCGATGTTGTTCGTTCTTCAATCACCACATTTCGAGGTTTCTAATTATGTTGTAATTAATTTTTTATATTATATATATAATATTTATCAGGTATTTGTTATAATATTATTACTATATAAGGAATATGTTCATGTTATTAATTTTTTGGGAATACAATAACATCATTTGTTGTCGTGTGGCTACCGCCTCCTCAAAGCAATGTGATTTTCTAAAATTTTATATTAAATGTATTAAAGATGGGTTTAGTAAAATAATATTATACATATGAAATAATAATCATACTATAATTATAATATATATATACACACACACAAATAAATATATATATATTTACACACACTTCATTTAATGTGTTTCTTTCAATATGACAAGGAAATGAAATTAGCGTTCATGCATATGTACGACCTACTGTCTCCATGAAAGGTGTATTTCATTTCATATTTCTATATTTTATAGATCACTATAAATACTTATATACTCAATATATATTATATCTAAATAATGTTTTACATTATGTGAATAATCAAATCATGATCTATGTAAAAGGATCAATAATAACAAGTGAAAATATACACGATAAAGCGGTTATTACCTGAAATGAAACTTCAGTATGAAATTGTTATTAATGGGTAATATAAATTCACAATAAAATAATATATGGTTTTATATACATGAATATTATTCTTTTTTTTCATGTATCATAACCTTATATTTATTATAAAGGAGGTGTGACCGTGTTTGAAGAAAGTCAAGACTTAAGGTAAGATATTTCTTGTCTCACTTTTATTTATGTAAGATATATGATATATTTCCCAATTATTCTTATTGTGTGGAATATATAGTACCCTATAAAATAATATATCATGAATTTTTTATTTCATTATATTCTATGTTTTCACTAATTTTATTTTTTCATGGATCTCAAAATTTCAAAGTTATTCAAATAGTAATGGACTTCTCGTCTCACTATTATTTATGAGAGAAATATTTTATATTCAACACTGCTTATTATTGTATGGTGTATATACTACCCAATTATGAGTTATACCATAAATTTAGTTCATTTCATGATATTCAATCTTTCAATTGATGTTATTCTTTCATGGATCTCATGATTCAAAAATTACTCAAGTGGTTAGGGTTTTCTAGTATCAATTTTATTTATATTAGATATATTATATTTTTACCACTTATTGTTATTTCATGTATGAAATGGTATATCATGAATTTAATTTATTTAATTATATTAAAATATTTATTTTATTTTATTATTTCATGTATCCCATGATTCAAAAGTTACTCAACTAATAAGGGGATTTCTACTCTTACTAATTTTCCTATGAGTCTTATGTCATATTCACCACTAGTTTATTTTGTATTGTCTATATACATAACATTAATGTATTCTAGGATTATTATCCTCAATTTTATTGTTATTTTCAAATATAATTTATGACCACTATTTCATGGGGTTTATGATTAATAAGTTACAAAATCAGTAAAATATTTTTGTCTTAATTTTCACTGTTTGATATATATGTTATGTTGTGCAACAATATTCATTTATGAGGTGTATATACTGCATTTTTTAAAGTTTTATAATGAATATAATTATTTTCATGATAATTAAAGATTCATGTAATTTCATTCTTTCAGGGGGGACTTTGATTCAATGTTACCAAAGTGGTAAGCATTTATTTCTTCAATATCACCACTTATCATGAATGTCTATGATTTTGATTCCATTGATGAAATATTATGATCCTTCTCTTGATAACTCTAATTATTATTCTCATCCACTAGTTTTCCATGATATATTTATGTATTGTTACCATTTTCCCACTCATTTTTATTTAATATAATTATGAAAATGTTATTGGAAAAATAAATCTTCCTTTCTCTCTTCTATCAAAAATCTTTTTTCTTCTATAATCAGGTTCTCTAAAATTGTTTTCAAAAATATTTTTAAATAATATTTTATTCCTATTTTCTAAGAAAAACTGTTAAAATTATTTTCAATGATTCATTTATGAGTTTTTGAAGCTATTTTCATAGATTTTTTTTTAATTTTATTCACTCATTATTCATAAGTTTTCAATTTTTTTCAAGAAAAATGTTTTTAAAATATTTTTAGGCTTCATATAATATTTCCAAATGTTATAAAAGAAAAATATTTTCAAAGTGTTTTCAAGATTTCTTTATAATTTTTCAAAGTGTTTTAAAAAAAGATTTTTGAAATGACTTTAAACTTACTTTATAAGTTTCCAATAATATTTTCAAAGAAAATAGTTTTAAAACATCCTATGTTTTAAAAATAATATTTTGAAAGTGTAAAGGTTATTTTCTTTAATAAATGATATAAATGAAATTTAAAATATTTATTTATAGTAAAAAAAATTATGAAATTTTTTATGAATAGTATTTTCAAAGAAAAGATATTTTCCTTAAAAAATGTTATGTGTAATCTTTCATAATACTTCTCCATCTAAGATGACATAATTTGAAGTAATTTATGATTTACTAGGGATATGATCCAAGGACACGATTATTATTCTTTCTTTGAATGGTTTATTTATATGATTTAAGGATGTTTATAAAACCCAATTCTCTTCCACGGGATATACCAGGATAAATATCTATTGAAAATCATGTCCATTCATGAGTTATTCTATGATGAAATAATTATTAAACCTATCTATTTCTCATAGGTTATGATATGAATAATTGCTTATGAAAAATTTTCATTTTAGGTGTTAGGATATGATTTTTATACAAACCATCTTTTTTATAGGTCATGATATAATGAATGTTTTATCAACTTGTGGCACACATAAGTATTATTTCATTATGTTATTAGTGGGACCAATATCTACCTCCAATGAATTGGGTAATAATAAATGGTATTTGATCTCAATGGGATCATGGGTTGTATCACAAGTCTGAATGAATGTGGGTTTATGGGTTGTAGCCCAAGACTAAAAATAAGATTGTACACGAGTTATAGCCCAAACTCATAAATAAGATGGTACACAGGTTGTAGCCCAAGACCATGAACAAGAGACTATACAGGTTGTAGACCAAGACCGAAAAATATGTTTCACAGGTTAGAGACCACGAACGAAAACAAGAGGGTACATGGGTTGTATCCCATGGCCAAAAATAAGAGGGTACATTAGTTGTATCCCAAGCTCGAAAACAAGAGGTTTTATGGGTTATAGCCCAACTCTGTAAACAATAATGTTCATGGGTTGTATCCCAAGTCCCAAAACAAGAGGGCATACAATTATTGCCCAAACCCAAAAACCAAAGGGCAAAAGTTATAGCCCTAGCCAAAAAATAAGTGGGTAGATCATTTTCTAGCTGAAATATGAAAGATATTAAATGGGTTTTCATCCCAATCCTAACATGTTACGAGGATATTGGTGAGTAGCATTAACATAATATTTTCTATACTTATATGTATTCCAAAAATATATATTGTATGCCTATGTTATTCAGTCACGAAGAATGTTCTTTGGTTACCTTATGATTCATGTATTATGGTCTACTAAACTTTATTCCATTACTCATGTATGTTATCATTAGTATGAAGGGTATGATCATAAAATGTTATTCTCATATTATATTACCCTTATGCTCATGTAATGATTACATTTATCACTTTTTTATCCTTACTAAGCATCCAATATCACCCCTTAATTATGATTACTTTCCCCAGATTGTGAAGAAAGGTTGTAAGTATGAGTACTAACAGTGAAAATATTTAAGGAGGATATTGAAGATATTTTCCCATGATAAAATATTATGTTTAAAATTTTCCAAATAAAAAAAACTAATATATTAATTGATCATTTACTTTTGTAATGGGTTGAATATTCATCCAAAATGATGTAATATACATGTATGTTAAGCCTAAGTCGCAATAGTTGTCATTAAAGGAAAGGTTTAGTCAACCTTTGAATATAAGGATGAAAAAACATTAGTGATATCCTTAGTGATATTTCTAAATATATGACTAGGGATGTCTCTAAGGGTAAGCCTAAGTTGTCATAAATTTAAAATAAGGTTCAATTATTTTAGAATCATATAAGTAAATTTTCATGATTTGGTGATTTTATGCATTGATAAGTGTTTCTCACTCTATTATTTCTCATCTATGTAAATATTGTGATCTAGAAGTAATTGGGTTAACATTTAATGTTTCAGATATGAAAATTTTGTTAATTTTGAAAATCAATGTCCTAAGAGGAAATATATTAAAGAGAATTAAGAAGTTATTATGAGTATTGGTCATAATTATGAAGTTACAGAGACCACAGGAGTCATGTGGAAGGTTTGGGATGTCCTAACAGTATTGATTACATTAAATGCAAGAAGGATCATTAAATTGGGGGAACCTATAAACACAAATAATATTTTATAACCCAGGAAAGAGGTATTAAGGAATATTTTGATGAGGGATAATTAATATTTTCAGAATAAATTTTTATGATTTATGTATATAAGTATTGGAATTCAAGAATTATGAATCATGATGTAATGTTTTTTCATTATGAATTTAAAAGGACATTTTTATTGGTTCTAATGATATTAAAAAGTGATTTAATGGAAATGTGATACTTTTTAATAGAAGGTAACCCTTAATGTGTTCTTTATGTTGAGGAAATTTTGTTGATCTTTTATAAAGAGATGAATGATTTTGATAAAGTAAATTATATTGTATTGAATACCATGGATCTAATTATTGATTGGTTGAAAAATAGGTCAATGTTATCATGGATGAAGTTTTAATTTTTTTTTTGGATTTATGGAATATATAAAATAAAATTTATAATAATAAATAATTCATGATTTCAATAAGGTTTTATGTTAATTATGTTATTACTATGTTTCAAGGGAAAAAATGATAATGGTTTTCATATGATTGGTATGTGCTAACCAAGAGATACTTTATGATATATGGGAGATCGATGTAAATTTTATTTTGAGAAATATAGTGACTTTATATATATTGTTTTTGACATAAAAATTTCCTATATGTTATAATGATAACAATTTATGGAATTGTTTATGTTAAACTTTGGATTAGGTTTTATAGATTAAATATTATGTAACCATATTAGGATTTTTTTCATATTGGATAGAATGTGCTAACCATTTTTTTTAATAAATACATATGAAATTAAATATCATTCCATTTACTAATATCATAATCTTTTAATGCTTAACGAATTATAAATTCACCTTTATTTCTTGTAAAAAGACTTTATGTAAAAATTAACCAAGGCACAAAAAAGGGTGAGATTTTGCAGAATGAAATTAAGTATATATTCTCTTGAGAACTATTCAAATTTAGGAAGAGGGTATCAAAATAAAAACATTTTCCCATTATATTCATTTTTGAGGATATAAATGACCCTATTCAATACTCATTGGTTTATGGATTTGTGATTTTTATCATTGTCCGAACCATGTTATCTATCACTATCAATTATAACTTGACAATTAGATTTCTATTCCATGTCCATATTTTCATATTCCACCATTGTTGTCCTATGATTAAACCTAGTTATATGTTAATTTGGGTAACCATTATGTTTTCAAAATTCTTATTTTAATGGATGTATTATTATTCATTTTTACTATGTGGGTTTCTATTAAATGAACTTTTAAGGATTAAAACATTGATAACAAAAAATTAATTTCATGGGTGAAATTCATTTTATGTGGGTAGAATATAACACTATGAGATTTTGTGAAATGTTTTTTATTTATAATATTAATTTAATCTTTTTTATTTATTTTTAGTGAACACCGATTATAGTTTATGTTATATGAAAGCACTAGGTTTGTATTGAATTACAAAAAATGCTATTTTTTAAAAAACTATAACATACTATTAATATTGTTATTAGAATATTATTATAGTTACCACCTAATAAATTTAATAGAAGTTTTGAATAATATTAAATAATATGTGAAAATATGATTTAAAATTTTAAATAAAATTATTCATTTGGTTATCAATTAGTTATAAACTAATGTAAGAACTATTTGAAAATAAATAAATTGAATTTCTAAAAGAAATATTAATCTCTATTTTACCAATATTTTTTCACATTAAATTAAAAAAACTATTTTAATTAATTTTTTAATAAAGTTTATATATTCTATAATAAATAATATTTTTTCTGAAACTCATCAAATAGATTTTATAGGTATATAATAATAATAAATCCACCTTTTTGAATAAAAAGATATAGTTTTCTAAAAGGTAATATTAACACCTTTTAATCGGACTCCTATTTTAAATATAATTTTTGAAAATTTAATTTTTTTATTTGATAAAAAAATCCTCATTTTTTAAATTGGAATATATAAATTTACTTTTGGTGATTTATTTTCATTTTTCTATGAATTTTGATTTTTTATGAATAATGAAAAACATAGAATTTGTATTGAACCCTTCATTTTCATCTAATTTATTTATATATTAAAATTAAATTTTATATTGGTTTTAAATTATATTTCGATCAATTATTCATATATTAATCAAATCTAGAACATTGGAATCAATTTCATATTGAAATTTGATTTAAAATCATTTCATTATTTTAAAATTTTTATTCTAAAAACCCATTGTTACATCCCATCCGCAGGATAAATTATGAATTAATTTGTACCATTTATATAATTAAAATTTGGAAAACTCGATTCAATATTTGGAATAATAATAATTTATAATTAAAATTAAGTTAAATTATTTTTTTACCCAAAATATTATGTAATTTAATTAAAATTATTTACAACTCTTAAGATAAAAAAGTTTAGTTAGTGGTTTGACTTCAACTTAAGGGGCCAAATACCCTAGAAACATGTCTGAAATTAAATATATAGCCATATTTTAAACCTACCGCCCCTAGGATAAAATTAGGAGAATTATTTTAGGAACATGAACTAATGTAGAACTATCAATAGTGGGTACATTTTTTATATTTACTAGATTACCACTCCTCATCATTAATAAAAAGGCACTCAGCCTATCACTTACTCGCACCTCTAAAGAACTTTGTCTCATAAAAAACCTAATAAAATAAGCACTTCAATTCCATCCTATCAACCAAGAATCCTAAATTTTTTGAATAAATTCAGCCATGGAATCCCATGGGTGAAAACCAAAAGGAGCTACCCAAAGAAGAGGTAACATCCATCAACATGCACTTTTTCTTTATTTCATTCTCCACCCATTAAATTGTTTTTACTACGTGATTATAAAACAAAATATATATCTTGGATATAATATGATGTATTTATTTTATAGATACAACATATAATCACATTCACTTCCATCAAATGAGATGTGCAATCATCAATCAGGTTAATGACAGGCTACCACCTCACAAACTGATATCATCCATTATTCCATTACCAACTTTCAAGGTTATGAATAATGAAGGAATTAAAAAATTTATGTCATATATATGATATTTATGAAGTATTTATGTTTTTGTTTTTATAATATAATTTATTCCATCATGCTTTCCCTTTTTTGGGAATACAATAACATTTTTGTGTATGTCCTAACTACCGCCTGCTCAAAGGGATGTGATTCATTCACACATTATAATGATTTTATTAAGGTTGGGTTTGGTAAAAATATTTGATATTTATTAAAAAATAATTATACTAAAATTATACCATATGTACACATATATTTCATTTACTTACTTTCTGTCAATACAATAATAAAATGGAAACATTGTTCATGCATACATACGACCTACCATCTTAATGAATGGTGTATTCAATTAAATATTTCTATATTTTATATATTATTATAAATAATTATATAATGTGTATATAATATATTTAAATAGTTCTTTAAATTCTAGAAATAATTAAATCATGATATAAGTAATATGATCATGAATAAAAATTCAAAACATAGACAAAAAACAGAGCGATTATTACATGAAACTTAACATTAACATGAATTTTTTTATAAAAGTCATATAAAGTCATAATAAAATCATATATGGTATTATATATAAAAATATGGTTATTTGGTAGATTTATAATAAACATATATATATTATCCATGATTTTTTAATGTGTATGAATAATGTCTTGACTTAAGGTAATATATTTCTTATCTCACTTTTATTAATGTAAGATATATTCTATATTCACCACTTATTAATGTTTTGAAGTTTATATACTACCCTAAGACATGTTATATCATGAATTAAATATATTTAATTATATTAACAAAAATTATTGATGTTAATATTTCATGGATCTCAAAATTTCAAAGTTACTCAAGTGGTAAGGGATTTCTCATCTCACTTTTACTTATGTGGGATATCTGCTATATTCACAACTTTTTATTATCATTTGGGGTATATATTTTCATAAGACATGTTATATTATTAATTTAAATTATGTAATTATATTAAAATTTTAAATTGATTTTTTACTTCATGGATATCATGATTCAAAAGTTACTCAAATAGTAATTATTTTCTCGTGTCACTTTTATTTTTGTTAGATATATGCTATTATCACCACATATTCTTATTGTGTGGTGTGTATACTTCCCTATGACATGGTATATCCTGAATTTAATTTATTTCATGATATTCAAGTATTCAATTGATTTTATTCTTTCCTGCAACGGCCTGAAGGCCTTCAAATATTTTATTAAATAAGACCTCGTTTTATTGGAGGAAGGGGTAAAACCCAACAAGACTTAATGAATATGGACAATACACGACCCGAAGGTCAATGAGAGAAAAACAAGATTAACAACATGAATCTACGTCTCCCCAACTTTTGATCGTGATGAAACTCTCCACCATTGCAAAGCGATTTGGAAAAATAGTGTCATATGTCAAAGAAAATGCCCGATCTGATGGTAGTCTCCATACCCTCTCAAACAACCAAATCTGTTAAACTATGCAAGGATGAATCATCATATCTAAAACCTCATTTGGGCATGTTCCATGTGGCCGGGTCCAGTAGAAACACCGCCATTACTTGAATACCAGAAATCCTCACAATATCACAGCTCAAAATAGCTCAAATGTATACCATCGAAAACCATACCTTGCCTGCATTCCAGAAGTTGGTACCAAAACCATACCAGACCCCCAAAGCTCGTCACCACCAAACCCCTCACGAGACCACAACAACCACCAGAAACACTCACAACTTCCAGATCAAAGTGGCGGCACCCTCAAACTGAATAAGAACAGATCAACCCCACTACTGACACTGAATTCCATGGAGATAAGGTTTGGTGGACCTTGCCACGGCGAACTCCGCGAACCCGCTACTCTACCATAGCAAACCATGAACCCGCTGCTCCGCCACTACAGATCACGAACCCATGAAGCCGCCACTAAAAAATCACACTGAGATGAACTCCGAGAACCCACTCCTCCGTCGTAGCAAACCAAGAAACTGCTGCACTTCCACAGCTGACCACGAACCCATGAATTCGCTGTAGGAAAACTCACCCCAACCCCAGACCCACTCCATGCCAAACGGCCGGAAAATACCAGGGACCTTCACTCCGATGGGAGAAAGCAGGGATAGACCATAGATCGTCGCCGGCTACAGGATCAACACTGCAAAGAGAAGGCAGGTTTCACCTCACCGCGATGAACCAACTCGGACTCATGATTCGGCCACCATCGTAAATCTACAGCACCGCTAAAGAGACGGCCAGACTCGCCCCAGGAAGTACTGAACTTGCAGCGCCGCAACGAACCCGTGAACCCGCGATGCCGCCACATCAAGGCAAATCACGACCCACAACGCTGATTCTAAATGTATTATATGATTATTATCCTTAAATTTAATGTTAATTACTTATCTATTTGATGATCTCTCTTTCATGGGTTTTACAATTCAAAAGTTACCAAATCTGTAATGTAATTTTGTCTCAACTAGCCATCTTTGAGACACATGTTATGTTATGAACCTATATTCATTTTTGATGTGTATATAAATAACTTTTTTATTTTATATAATGAATATTATTATTTTTATGATATATTATTTCTAATTTATTGTTTTTATTTCATTTGGACTTTGATTCAAATCTACCAATGTGGTAATAGTTTATTTCTATATTCTAATTTTTTGTCAGGATTATTTATGATTATGTTTCCATTGATGAAATATTATGATCCATCTCTTATGGATTCTCAAAAAATTTCTTATCCTATGGTTTTTTATTATATCTTCATTTATTAGTACCGTTTTTTATCATTTGGTACATATGGTAATTAGGAAAATGTTGTTATGGTAATCTAAATTTATTTCTCTCTTTGGATGGAAATATAATTACTTCCAAAACCATGTTTTCTAAAAAAATAAAATAAATGATTTTAAAGTATATTTTATGATTATTTATAAATATAAATGATTTAAATTATTTTCAATTCTTCTTTGATATGTTTTTAGACATATTTTTAAAGATGGAGTTTTTAATTTTTTTTCCATGCTCTCTTCATAAGTTTTCAAAGTGCTTTCAACGAAATGGTTTTAAAAATGTTTTGAAGAATTACTCATAAGTCTTTAAATTGTTTTAAAATAAAATGGATATAATTTTTTCCAATAATTCCGTATAAATTTTCAAATTATTTTTAATGATAAAGTATTTAAAAATATTTTCAGGCTTCATTTATATTTTTCTAAAGAATTTTTCAATGATTTTTTTTTCAAAATGATTTAAGTTCAAAAAAAATCATCGTATAAAATATTATTTTATCAAGAAATTTAATAAATTAAATTGAAAATATTTCATTATAAGAAAATATTTTTTTAAATGGTGTTATGAAATAGATTTAAATAGAAAGGCTATTTTCCCAATGTAATGTTTCAAGTGTTTTTTAAAAAACCTCCCCCATATAAGATGAAATGCTTTGAAATATATTATACTAGACAGGGGATATGGTCCACGTAAATAATTATTATTATTCCTTTGAATGGTTTATGTTTAATATGAGATGTTTTTATGAAACTAGTTTCTCATCCATGGGTTATACCAGGTTAAAATGATTATGAAAAATGCTTCATTTAAGGGGTTATTCTATGGTGAAATGATTATGAAACCTAATTATTTTCCAAATTTTAGGATATGATGGAATTATTACAACACCAATTTCATTTTAGGTCTTATGACATTGTTTATATGAAACAATTCTCTTTTTATGGGCCATGATACAGTAAATGTTTTATAATATTGTGGCATAGGTATGTTTGATTTAGTTATGTGATGGGTGATTTTTAGATCTCCCTACAATGAATTTAGTAATGATAAATGATATTTTAGATCATAGGGTACATGTGTTTTAGCCCAAGACCAAAAAAAGAGGCTACGCGTTTTTTAGCCCAAGAATAAAAAAAAGACGGTACACGAGTTGTTGCACAATCCTAAAAACAAGAGGGTACATTGGTTATATCCCAAAACTAAAAATAAGAGGGTTAAAATGTTTTATCCCAATAAGAAACACAATAGGGTACACGATTTATATTCTATGAAAAAAATAGGGTACATAGGTTGTATCACATTCTTGAAAACAAGGGTGTATATGGGTTTTAACCTAAGCCTAAAAACAAGAGGCAACACGGGCTATAGACCAAGCACAAAAACAAGAGGGTAAATTGTTTGTATCATAAGCTTAAAAACTAGAGGGGACACATGTTATGGCCTAAGCCAAAAAAATCAGGTAGATGGGATTTTACCCCAATTTTGAAAGAAATAACACATGAGGTCATTCCAAGCCTAACACGTTATAATGGACTTGGTAACTTGAATTGAAATAAGTTTTTCTATGCTTGTATGTTGACCAAAAATCTATGTATTATGCCTATATTGTGATCTCATGAAACATGTATTTTGACTACCTTATTAATCATGAATTATGATCTTCCAAAATTTATTCCATTACTCATGTATTTGACCATTGATATAAATGGTATGATCATGAAATGATATTAACATATTCTAATACTCTTATTCTCATGTTATTCTTACATATATCCCTTTTTGACTCCTACTGAGCATCTTACCTCACTCATTTCTTATGTTTCCTTTATCAAGGTTATGAATAAATTTTTTTCTGTAGGGTTTCTAAAGGATAATATAATTAAGGGAGATATTGAATATATTTTACCAATATAGAAGATTATGTTTCCATGTTTCTGAAGTCATTATACTAATATGGTCAATGGGCATGTAATGTTGTAATGTGATGAATGTTCATTCAAAATGATGTAACATCCATGTATGTTAATCCTTGGTCTCTATAAGTTAGATATATTTAATTTTGAGTATTCATGGAGTTAAATTAAAATATCTATAACTATTTTATTATAGGTAGAATATTAAAAGAGAGAGAGAAATATAGGTAATATTGTTGACATAGTATTTTTAATATTTATAAGAAGAAGAATAAATATATAATTTTGGATGATTTGGTAAAAAATGATATAAAATTTAATTGAGAATATTTTCAATAAGAATAAGTGAGTTTTTTAAGAATTTAATAGAATATAGAGAGATTAAATAATTAACTAAAATAATATATTTTTAAGGTTATCATTATTGATGAAGATATTTTGAAAGATGTTTAAATATAGTGTTATTCAAAAAAATTATAGTGCTATCTTGTTTCAATTCAATAAAAAAAGAATAATAATAACATATAACACTTATAACTCAATTTTAATATATTAGGGAAATATATATAATTTTTAACCAATATTTACTCTTATTTCAATGTTTGGGATGAACTTGTGTGCAATATACACTATAGTATACCTAATAGATGTGAAAATGTTAGTTTCAAGGATATATTATTCCTTCTTGTACCTATAGGATAATTCAAGTGGTTAATTTTATCTTTGAGGAATCCATTTCACACAAAGTACTAGACTTATAACATTGATATGTGCACCTTGTAAAACATTTTTTCTCCTTGTATTGATGTGTGTTTGAAAGTGTGTGTAGGAAAAAAACAACATTATTCATAATTGGTGAAAAAGGTTATTTAAAATAAACAAAAAAAACAAGTAATATCATTTATTTACCACCTAGTGATATCTCATAGATCGTGTAGGTGGTTTCACATGTGTTTTCACAGCACTAGGTTCCTTTCATGGGTGATTGTATATTTGGAAGTTGATATTTTTTGTTTCTCTAGTTAAAAAAGTAGTCATTTATTTAATTATATTTAATTTATAATTTAAACTCAATGAAAAAAATAAGGATTCTAAAATTTATAGGAAATGTTATGACATTTTGAAATTCAGTATGCTTTAGAAATTTTATCTATTAGTTATGATGTATTTAAAGCTTCAATTGAGGGATTCCCCCATGTGATGAAGGTGATAACATAATAGTGGTGTACAAGAAGAATATGTAGATTTATGGAAATGTTATGAATTATTTTTGTACTTTCCCTCAGATGTAGAATTTATTAAAGTTAAATGAATGAAAATAATAATGTTATTTGGGATAAAAAATAGAATACCTTTCTAGGAAATACTAAAGTAAGGTGGGATATTTTTTAGATTTGGATACATATGTTTGAATATATCCTAATAAATGATGATGAGACAGTTGAAAACTTATACACAAGGGTAAATGATGTGGTGATATTTATCAAAAGATATAGTGAAATGTTATAAGAATCTATTATTATAGATAAGACCTTTCATATCTTACAAAATAAGTTTTATGTGAACGTATCTTATTTTTATGATATATATCTTTGTAGAACCCTTCTTTTTGACTTACAAAGTATTTTAATTTCCTATGAGATGAGAAAATATAATGTTTTCAAAAATAAGGGAGAGACAAAAAATGATATTTATATTAATTTTTAAAACCTAATAAATACCATAAGATTATTATTAAATAATTTGAGATTATACCTCCATATTTTGATGGAAATTTAACTGATAATTTTGATGAATCTTTGTCCCTTATCATATGAAAAATGAGAATAGGGAAATGATAACATAAGTGAAATCTCGTTTAAAATTGATTCAAGTGTCGAGCTATTGGGGAGATTATAAAAAATTCCATAGGATCAAAAATCGAAGAGGATAATTATGTGTTAGTGGTTAAGCATAGAGAATAATAAAATATGAAATACAATAAGTTAAATTATTTTTTCAATGATAAGGGTAATAATATATCTAAATTGAAAAGGAAAAATTCCTTGGCTAATGAATTTTAAGAAAGTTTTAAGGAATATGAATTTGGGTCTATGATATTCAAGATGGTGAAAAACTACTTATAGAAAAAAAAATGATAAAAATGTTCTAAGTGATGATTTTTTAAAATTTTATAAGAATATGATAATATGCTATTAATAATTAATAAATAATTAAAATAATTCTTCTTAAAATACTCTAAACTAGATATAGATATATGAATTTTTAAAAATCAGATTTATTCATCTAATAGTCTTGAATCTATCCGTGAAGAAGAAAAATGAAAATATCTAAAAGATCTTAAATATTTTAAGAAGATTATTAATGATTATAAGACTCTTTATTTTAATATGCAAGAACTAGTAAATGAAAATAGATTAAGAGTTTAACTATATGCAAAAAAATTAGTCAATTTTGAAGAATATATAAGTAGGCCTAGATCAAAATTTTATATTTCTATTTTAGAAGTTATAGTTTGATGATTGATGAAAGAGACTCTAGATGAATTAATAAAATTATAATCAAAAGGAGAAAATAATTCCAAAAATTTTGGTTATGTGTTGAAGAAAAAGAAGAAAGTCACAAAGTCCAAATTTATAGTTAAATTTAGTAAAACTCAAAAATTTAGATATTATTAGAACACTAACATGAATTTATATAATTTCTATCTTTTTAAAGATTTAGAAGAAGCCTAATTTGAATAGGAATATTTCAATAGATCATAATAATTTCAGATCCCAAAAAGGATCCAAATTTTTTGAGTCAATGTTGGAAGGAAGATAAGTACCATATTCTTGAAAACCTATTATATACAATTGAATTTATCATATATTTGATTTTTAGTGTTTTTTTGAGACTTTAAGAATTCAAAAAAGAATTTTTTGTTCAATTACTATTCAAAAAAATTCCTAAGAGGAACCGAAGGCAATATATTAGAGGCATTATGTCCCTTTAAAATAGGAAATAACAAAAATATATTGAAAATTAAAGATATATTTCTCATAATAGGTTTTAATCTATTGAAAATTTTTAAAGAATATATTAATAGTATAATCACAATGAAAATTAATTACTCATACTTTCTAAAAAACATTAAAATGTGTGTTCTAATTCTCAAAATCCTTAGGAGAAGAATACCAAATAGAAGTACAAAATTTTAGATATATAAGTTTCACTAAAATAATCTGGGGGATACTTTTCGTGGATCTTGGATAGTGGATTCTCTTCTCATATTAAAAGAGATTAAAAACTTTTATAAGATTTTTAAAAGTGAAATTGAGTCTATAAATGATGGGTTTCTAATTTTTAAATTAGTTGTTTAAATAGTGATTGAAAAATAGAAGGTTAAATCCAAATAATCCTTATGTTGATGGATTAAAACAGAATATATTAGGTTCACAAATTTATGATGAATTATTTTTTTAGATGGATGAGTTATTGTTCAATAACCATTATGATAGAATAGTGGTAACAAGAGGATAATACACTAAAGTTAATTTTCTTCATATGGGTGATACTGAAAACACATTCAATTTATCATGAAATAAGAGAGTGATTTGTGGAATTCAATACATAGATATATTATCCCAAAAAATATGAAAAATATTTCCCTAGGAGATAAAATTTTTTATTTTTATTTTCTTAATAGAAAAATATATTGCATGTCCTCAAATTTTAAAAAGTTTAAAATTGTTATCCCTTAACATAAGAGGATGTACATTTGATTTACTCAACCTTTAGAGATCATTCATTAAGAAGTGTATGGAGACATGGGAATAAAATTAGGTAATGTATATATGTAATTTATTACTCTATTTGATTACTATACTCACATTACTTATTTTATGATTATGAAATAAAACTATGAGGATTTAATATTGTTTAAATTTTTTCAAATAAGTATAGAAAAATATTGTTGTTTTTAATTCATTAAGATTCTTATTTATAATGGATTTTGGTTTAAAAATTGTATTCTTAATCATTATCGTTATAAGTATGAAATTTGACACGATCTTAGTGGACCATACACAACACTATAAATATTTTATCTAAATTTATGAACATTTTCTTGGTGTAGATAGACCAGATTGTGATAGTCATGCCTGATACTTTTTGATATTTTTTATAGAATAATATAGGTGTAGTGTTTGAAATCTAAAATCATTATATACACAAGAGAAATTTAAATATTTACCTATAAGATATGTATTAAAAAATCCCTATTATTGAATTATCATTTTTTATTTGGAATCCCTTTTACTAATAAATTAAAATCTGAATGTCTAAGGAAATTTGAAAAGAGTGGTCCTGGATGAATTTTATTAGGTTTTCCTCCAAATAGAAGAAGATAATACTCATAAAATAGAGGATTTAAATATTATTAATCATGATGATGTTATGGATATGGAACATTTAATGAAATATGTTTCACATGATGAATCAATTTCAATAATTCATGATTATGTTTTTCATTAAACATCCTGAAAAAAAATTAAACAAAGATGAAATGTCAAATATGTAAATGTTGTACATGAATATTTATCTATTTAAATTTATGAGGAGCAATTTAGATCATTTCAGTTAATTATTAAAAGAAAATTAATAGTCCAAAACATCACTAATGATCAAGGGATAAATGTAAAAATAGAGGACAAAATCTCTTACTTCATTATTTTATCTGGTGGAATCAATAGATTTTAAAGAAGCATTGAAGCATCAAGAGTGGGTTGATATAATGATTGAATGATTAGGACATATAGAAAATAATGAAATGTTGGCATTGGTACCCAAGACTAAAGAGAAAATTTTCTTTGAGAAAAAGTAGTTATTCCAATAAAAATTTGAATTAAAAGGTTATAATAATTAGAAAGAAAGAAATATTACTGTGTAAGGGATACTCAAAGGTAAATGGAGTATAAATTTATTAGAAATTGTCTCCAATTTCAAGTAATATGATCATAAAAATACATCAAGATATTATATCCCAAAAAATATAGATTTGGAAGATAAGGTACAAATTTAGAAACCATGTTGGTTCTTTCTTGGAAAAATAAGAATTGTGTTTATTGCTTAACAAATTCTTTATATGGGATAAAGCAAGACCCACATACTTGTTATTTTATGTTTAACACCTAATTAAAAAAATTAATTTAAAAAATGTATAGTGAACATAAATATCTTAATCAAATATGAAAAAGTGTTATCTATAGTGGTTATTTTTTATATAAATGATGTATCATTTTCTAAAAATGAGGAATAATTATGGGAATATTTATCAAAGTATATGAATAAGTTATTTTAAATTTCCATGATTGTAAATTTTAGTTACTTTCTTTTCATACATATTTCTCAAGAGAAAGAAAACATATTTTCTTATCATGATATGTATACATGGGAACTTTTGAAAAGGTTCAAAATAGAGGATTCAAATACTATTTACACACCAAATTCACTAGGAATAAAGCTATAAAAAGATGAATCGGGAAAAAAATTTGATCCAAGAGAGTTTTTAATGCTATTTAGATGTTTATTGTACTTGAATAATTTAAGACCAGATTTTGTGTTTGCTGTTATCATTTCTTCTATGTACTTAATTTAACCAAAACACTCCCATTTTTTTGTTGGGAAGATGACTCTTCGGTATATTAATTGTATGACATATTTTGGATTGAAATATGAAAATAAAGGGAAGATTTGTAAAGACCCAGAAATTCTGTGGAAAATATTTTTTCTTAATGTTTTGGGAATTTTACGAGTGAGCAGTTTCTAATGGCGCGCGATTCTGAGGCCCGGAGTGCCTAGAATGATCGTTCGAAGTTTTTCTAAGCTTAAATTAACGTGCATATGCAGTTTTCCTAAAAATGTGGAATAAATCTTAAACTGTTACTCATATCAGAAATATAAGGCCATCGTTGCACTCAGGATGGCGGGTTTACCCTAGGCATTACCTATGTTTAGTCGGCGCGGGCCTCCTGTGAGAAAACCTGAAACTGGCATAACCGTAAATAAAATATTTAAATAATGTTATTTTATTTTTAAATTCTTATAACTCACAAATGGTAACTCGGATTAAAAATCTGAGACCACCACTGAACTCGTGAGGGTAGGATTTCATTAAGCAGATACTAACATGGGTCGGTAAGGGCCACCCGAAAAAGTTAGTTTTTGGCTGTAAATAAAATAATTAAGTGACAATTATTTTATTGTAAAATTCATGACTTTTAAATGGTAACTCAAATTGGGAATCAGAGGGCACCATTGGTTTATTTGTGGCGTTTCACCTTGGCAGATCCTAACCACAACCATAGTGGGTCGAGGATGGGAGTTAATAATTTTCTGAACTTTTGTTCGGGTATATTTAGTAGTCGTAGAAGTGGGATTTTATATCTTTTGAACCGATGCTCAGAATTGAAATCTAAGGACATCGATGAACTCACAGCGCCGGTATTCGCTTAAGGGGACCTTTACAACAGTTGCATTTTATAAAGGTTGGAAGTTATTTTTAGGGGTTTCTAATTAAAATATATAAAAATATGATTAATATATTTTTATATAGGTGGTGGTTAAATCCACTAAATGGAATTTGGAAATGGGGACCACCCCCCACATAAACTCCCATGGGAGGATAATGTGTTGTGGAACCCACACGAACATCAACACTTCAACTCCCCCTTGAAACTCCTAGAACCGCCCACTTATGTGGGTTAAACCCTCCACCTTCCACCTCCCTTTTTAATTTTGAGAACTATCCACCTCCCACCTTTTCTCATTAATGTGCCAACACCATTAATTAATTAATTGAGCTTCAACAATTAAATAATTAATTTGAGTATGAATTCTTTTGAATTTATTTTTTTCGAAATTAAAATGATAGATTAAATTCTTTTATTTGGGTTGGCATAAACATTCTAAAGAGAAATAAGGAGAGGATGAGAACTATTGGAAAGGAGGAATTCCTCCCACGAAGAACATGAAGAACATCTTCAACATCCACCACCCGCGATAGAGGAGTAGATGGTGCCCACGAAGAACGTCGCCAACGATGACCTCATCTCCTCCCGATGTCAACGGAACGACGCCGTCATTCTGCGACACCATCGAGCAAAGAACAAAATCATGGTAAGAGGATTTTATTATTTTAATGTATGAATTATACCCTCGTTCTTCAATGTTTGTTTTTTTCAATGATGACCAATTTATATCATCAAATGCGGAGGGCGGGGCTGAACAAACACGGCCCAAAGACCCTCCGTTGATTTTGGTTTTGTTGACGTCAGAGGTGGAGCAGGAAGGGTGTGGTGACATCGCACCATGCCTGAGAAGAACTGCGGTGAAAGAAAGAGGTGTGGAACCGTTGCGGGGCACCGAGCCGGAGGTGCGGAACTGCAGCTAGGGCGGGATGCGGTGAAGGGGTGTGGTGCCGTCACACCGCACCGGAGAGGAACCGTAGCCGGGAGGGCCACGACGGATGGAGAAGCGCGGCGCCGTTGCAACGTGAAGTGGAGCCAAAGGCCGCGGCCAGGTTGGGACACGACGGAGGTGGCACGGCATCGTCGCACCATGCGGAGAGTTAGAGGACCGCAGCACCGTCGCGCCGTGGGGGCGGCCGGCTAGACCGGCCTCCATGAAACCTATCGAACGAGACCATCCGGGTCCCACAGCTCATGAATCGGCGCAGCACGCCGGTTTTTTTTTACGAACCGGGAGGGGCGCGACACCCCCTCCATCCTGTGGCCGGCCGGGCTGCCTCGAGCCGGGCTGCCAAGAGCCGGGCCGTCACAGCCGGGCAACCCTCATCCAGGCCTCCCTCGGATCGGGCCATTTCTTAGGGATGGTAAATCCCCTCAGTACGAGAATCTTCTTCATTCTAGGTCGGACCCACTTTCTAGGTTAATCCCTGGCTCAGATCGGGTCAGGTTGTGTCAGTCCGACTAGGTTGGACTGAAATCGAACCTGCTATGGTTGTTTACGCCTTTTAGCCTACATCTAGGTCTACAGGTGTCCGATTGACATACCGAATGTGGAAATAGTATTATTAGAGTGAGAATATTCTTTTGTCACACTCCACTTGAGGTTTGGATGTATTTGGGGTATGGACGGGTTGGTTTGAGCCTAAAAACCAAACGGGCCCCTCGAACATAAATTTCAATAACTCTCAGATCAGGCGTCTGATTGACGCAACGTCTATCATATTGGATTCCTTATGATGAAACGGAACTACTGTATACATAAACTCATAACTTCATGATACATGATGTATCTATACTTGGATCGAGGAGCGGACCCTCCCGGAATCGAGTGTGTAGTGTGCGGGAACCCTAGAGCTGATCGCGATGACTACTACACCAGAATCCTTCATGGGTTCGACAGCGATGACTACTATACCGGAATCCTCTGTGGGTTAGACTGTGATGACTTCTATACCAGAATCCGCAGTGGGTTCGACAGTTCTGACTTCGGTCCTTGTATCCTGTCTAGGTCCGACAGAATAGCTGGTCCTGTATCCTATGTGGGTATGACAGCTTAGCTAGTCTTGTATCCTGTGTGGGTCCAACATCTTAGATGAATCAGTGACTGCACCTGATCATCTCTATCACTCTACAGAACAGCTGGCCATGTATCCTATGTGGGTTTGACAACTTAGATGGTCCAGTATCCTGTGTGGGTCCAATAGATTAGATGAATCTGTGACTACATCTATTCATCTCTACCCCTCTTCATGTGTTATATACCTATGTGAGCTAAGTCTTGTCTTTCAGTTGTTATCATCGTGATGATTGACGTTGCTTCATTTTATGAATGGGTTTTTCTTGGGCCTGATATTTGGAGACGGACTGTGATTTTTAACTTAGGTATATGTATGGGCATATACCTAAGTAAGGTTGGTTGATACTTCGTGGTTATATCATACTTTGTGGTTTATCCTTGTTGAATTTTGTGAGACCTTGAGGGTCTTAGGGTCCCTACTGAGTATTGATATACTCACCCCGACACGAGTTATGCCCACAACTCGTTGTGTTGGATGCATATGACAAACAACGCTGACAGAGGCTGAAGCTTCCAGGACTGGACGGTACCCGGAGGTGGACCTTTTGACAAGTCGGCACATGGAGGATACTGACAGACGTGGAGTGCTAAGGTGACCGTCTGTACCTACCCTTCAAGTATGAACCCTAGAGGATGATCCAAGAGCTTCTCTATACTTTCAATTGTTTGTCCCTTTTCAATTGTACATTACTGTTGGGTTTGTATTTCTGGCCCCTTTTACATTTCAGCACTTCTCCTGTATATAGTTTCTACTTATTGTTTTACTTTCAGTTTCATGCTTTGTTCTGTTTGTTTTCTTTTATAAAGTAAATTCATTACCAGCTTAGGGATTTTCGCCTTTTGTGCTTGTCACTAGCCCTTGTCCTATGGAAGGCGGGCTTGGGGTAGTCATGGCATGGGCCCCAAGGACGGGTCGTGACAAATTGGTATCAGAGGAGTCGGTTTTACCACAGAACATAGGACTCTAATATGTCTTACAGTGAAGAAATAATTTTAATAGTATTGAGTGTGGTTTTCAGTCCAAGGAGTCCAGTGTTGGTGCGGCGACCGACGTATCCATAAACCTGGACCCCGACCTCTGATTTCTGACTCAGTGCTTGAAAAAACTTATTGCGTGTGTGTTTTAAGCGTTTCCTTTTTGGTATCTTTGAGTCAGCTCACCAGGTATAACTTATTGACCATGGAACACCAGTTACATAATAGGATTCTGCTATGAAGACAGCCAAATAGGGTTTCTGAGAGAGTACACGATGATGGCCCACTGAGTGACGAGGCATCGGTTAGGGCCCTCATTCTACGTTGGCACCTTCGGGTGGTGTACCTGCAGCACCAACACCCATTGGGCAGCAGATACCACCAGTCACATTGGTGAATGGTGCATGCCGACTGAGTGCGTTTTATGAGTTCCAACAGTAGAGGCCTCTGAGGTTTTGAGGCGAGTCATATTCCCACACAGTTGAGGGATTACTGGAGGATATGGCTAGAGTTTTCTACCTAGTCGAGACATGAGTAGAGAGGATGTGGATCTTAGCTACTAATATTTTTCAGTGAGTGACCATGAGGATGGTCTGCATAGTGAGGAGTTTTCAGTACTTGGACTGTTTTCTGAGATGGTACCTACAGGCAGTGTGCCAACTATATCACTGCCCGTTGGTCAGCAGACACTACCAGCAGTACCAATAGAGGACACATGTAGGGTTAGTTCCTTACCAGGGTTCAAGCACCAGATATCCCTCAATTTCCAAGGTGAGTCTTCCCCATAGGTGGCTGAGGACTGGTTTGAGGAGGTGGATGAGAGTTTTCTAGAGCTTATGCAGTTTTGGCAGGACGACATGTCGGTATTTGAATATTCATCGAAGAATACTGACCAATCTAGGTACTCAATGAATACCATGCGAGTAGTGATTTAGAGAACAGACCTCTGGGCGAGGTGTGTTTAAGGACATCTGATCCATCACTTTTTCCTCTATGAATTTATACTTATGTTTGGGTGCTAGAGAGAACCATTTTTGTTGAATGTTCATTGGATGAGCAGATACAGCCAGTGAATGTTAGCTATTATAAAGCATGAAACTGGCGCTAGTCTTAGAGACATGGGTGTGTGAGATGTTTCGAGAAGAGGAAGTGTTAAGGATAGATGGATCTTCAGGGCATCAGACGTGGAAGTAGAGCTAGGAGAGAAGCAAGAGGTGGTGAACATTTCGACATGTTACAACCAACAGCCTATGTAGTCCTCGCTAGGCTCAGGGAGCTAGAGGGAATGAGAAGAGAGTAGCTGCATGCGGTCAAGGAGTGTGACCCAAGGGCTCTAGGAATGATTTGAGGTACGGTCTGTGTCTACTACTAGAATCTATATCAATATACATATGTACCAATCATTCCATCCTTCCATGAATCTTGTCCCAGACCTAGAGTTCCTGGTTAACCTGTTGACTTGACACTCACATCTGGAGTTACCTTTGGTAGGATACTCAGTAATCACAATTACACTGATGGTGTGATATGACCCTTTAGGTGAGTGTTTCGGTTGAAACCACTTGGTGGTAGCGTCGAGGCCTTATGATGTTAGTTTGGGTATGGACTGGGTAACCATAATTCATACAAAGATTAACTTTATTAGGAAAAAAGGTTGAAGTTTATCTTCAACATTGGGATGGGTCTTCCTTGGTTAGCGAAATGGAAACCCCAGGTAGCACAAGATGGAATCATGCATAATAGGATGTGGTCGATCACTCATGAGTCTGCAAGACTTACCTTTGTTCCAGACTTCTCCAAATGTGCAGCACCACTTTCAGCATTGACGAAGAAGGGCTAACCCTTTGATATGGTCAGAGAGATGCCAACATAGCTTTCAAAAGCTGAGGCAGAGGTTGACTAGTGCACCCATCTTGAGGCTACCGTAGAAGGACGTTGGGTACATGGTTTGCTGTGATGCATCAAGGACCGGAATCGGGTGTGTCCTGATGCAAGAGCGAGTAGTGATCGCGTATGGTTCTCGGCAGTTGAGACATCACGAGCAGAACTACAATACCCATGACCTGAAGTTAGCAGGAGTGGTCTTCGCCTTGAATATGAGGCGACACTATCTTATGGGTGGATGCTTTATAGTCTACTCATATAACAAGAGTCTCAGGTATATCATTTCTCATGAGAACCTGATCTTGAGACAGTGACGATTGATCGAGTACCTACAGGACTATGACTTTGAGATAGTCTATAATTCTTGGAAGGGGAACTTTTTAGCATATTCTCTCAGTAAGAGATCAGGCATTCAGCTACTAGGAGAGGAAATAGAGAAGATGGCCACGTTGCAGATATCCTTTGTGGATAGAGATGGATCAGTCTTTCTGCAGTCTCTCACAGTCACTCCTCCACTTCTTCATTGATTTAGAGAGGCACAGCGTGGTGTCATTGACTGTGAGACACGACATGCTCAGATATCCACAGGGCAGGCACCTAATGGATTTTATGAAGGTGGGGAGCACATCATACTTTTCAAAGAACGTACTATAGTACCAGTTGCACTTCAAGAGGATGTATTGATTGAGTTCCATGCATCTCCATTAGCGGTACATCTAGGAGCGGTGAAGATGTACTAGGACCTTCGAAGATAGCACTGGTGGCCAGGTATGAAGAAGGTAGTAACGGCATTTGTCTCTTGAAGCCTCACTTATCAGCAAGTGAAGACAGAGAATCAGGTACCAGCAGGCTTGGTTCATTCTTTAGAGGTCCCAAAGTGGAAGAGGGATTTGATATCCATGGACTTCGTGATGGGTCTTCCACGTACATACAGGAGACGGAGACCTCTAGAATTCGAGGATGGCGACCACGTCTTTCTATGGGTCTCACCTCGATGAGGTCTATAGAGTTTTGGATGAGGCAACATGTTATCTCCATGATTCATCAAACCTTTCCAAGTCCTCAATAGAGTAGGCGAGGTGGCTTACCTCATATCTCTTCCACCTCAGTTGCACCAGGTGCAAGATTTCTTCTACATATCTCACCTAAAGAGATACATGCACGACCCATTCCACATTATCGACCACGGGTAGCTGGATATCGATGACATGGTGACATTCACGGAGGTTCTACCAGAGATTGAGGATCGACATAAGTGGGTCCTACGTGGACGGTTGATTCCTCTAGTGCACGTTTTCTGGAAGCACGGAAACCTCCAGGAAGTCACATGGGAGCGGGAGGCTCAGATGCATACTAAATACCCTCATTTGTTTCTTTAGTGTGAGCTGTAGCTTATGAAGACGTAAATCCCTAAGATGGGGAGAATGTAAAGACCTCAAAATTCTGTGGAAATTTTTTTTCTTAAATTCTTGGGAATTTTACAAGTCCTCATTTTTCGACAGTGCGTGATTCTGAGGCCCGGAGTTCCCGGAATGATCCGTTGAAGTTTTTCTAATCTTAAATTAACGCGCGTATGCAATTTTCCTGAAAATGTGGAATACGACTTAAACAATTACTCAGATCATAAATATAAGGCCACTGTTGTGCTCAGGATAGCGGGTTTACCCTAGGTGTGACTTAATTTTAGTCGGTGCGGGCCTCCTATGAGAAAACTGAAAAATGGCATAACCATAAATAAATTAATTAAATAAAGTTATTTTATTTTAAAATGCTTATAACTCACAAACGGTAACTCAGATTAGAAATATGAAACCACAGCTGAACTCATGAGGGTAGGATTTCTTTAAGCAGATACTAACTTGGGTCGGCAAGGGCCACCATAGAAAGTTAGTTTTTGGCCACAAATAAAATAATTAAGTGACAATTATATTATTGTAAATTTTATAACTTTTAAACGATAACTCGGATTGGATATTCAAGGGTAATGTTGGGTTCGTTGGGGCATGTTTCACCTAGGTAGAGCCTAACCTCGACCGCAGTTGGTCGAGGATGGAAGTTAATAATTTTCTGAGCTTTTGTTCATGTACGTTCAGTAGATGTACGAGGGGGATTTTATAACTTTTGAACTGATGCTCGGAATTCAAATCTAAGGACACCAATGTACTCGCAGTGCCGATATATAGTTAAGGGGACCTTTACTGCAGTTTCTTTTTATACATGTTGGAAGTTATTTTTGGGGGCATCTAATTAAAATAAATAAAAATATGATTAACATATTTTTATGTAGGTGGTGGTTACATCTACCAAAGAGAATTTGGAAGTGGGGCCCACCCCCAACATAACCTCCCATGGGAGGAAAATGTGTTGTGGGACCCACACTAACATCAACTTTTCAACTCCCCCTTGAAACCCTTGGAACCCCCCCATTGATGCGGGTTAAACCCTCCACCTTCCACCACCCTTTTTAATTTTGAAAACTCTCCACCTCCCACCTTTTCTCATTAATGTGCCAACACCATTAATTAATTAATTGAGCTTCCACAATTAATTAATTGATTTGAGTGTTAGAATTATTTTTAATTCATTTTTCCATCATTAAAATGAGATATTATATTCTTTTATTTGGGTTGGAATAAACATTGTAGAGAGAACTAAGGAGAGGAGGAGAACTCTTGGAAAGGAGGCATTCCTCCTAAGAATAAAGCAGAGAACATCTTCAACATCTTCCACCCATGGTAGAGGAGTAAACGCTGCCCTCGAAGAACATCGCCAATGATGACATCATCTCCTCCCAATGTCTACGGAACGACGCCGTCATTCTGCGACAATATCAGGCGAACATCGAAATCATGGTAGGGGAATTTATTATTTTAATGTTGTAATTATACCCTCGTTGTTTGATGTTTTTTTGGTTAGACAGTTACTAATTTAGGTCACCTAATGTGGAGGGAATGGGATGAACAAACATGGCCTGATGACCCTTCGTTGATTCGGGTTTTGTTGATGTCAGAGGTAGAGCCAGAAGGGTGTGGTGCCATCGCACCACGTCGAAGAAGAACCACAACGAACGAAAGAGGCTTGACACCATCGTGTCAAGCCACGCCGAAGGTGTGGAACTGAGGCCAGGGTGGGCCACTTCAAAGGGGTGTGGCACCATCGCCCCACACCAGAGAGGAACTGCGACCGAGAGGTCCGCGGCGGATGGAGAAGCACAAAACTTTCGCGCCTCACAGCGGAGCCAAAGGCCACGGCCAGTTCTGGCCACGGCGGAGGAGGCATGGCACCGTCATTCCACACAGAGGATTGGAGGACCATGGCGTGATTGAGCCGATTAGGAGGGACCATCCGGGTCCCCTGGTTCCTGAACCGGTGCAGCGTGCCGGTTCTTTCTGATGAACTGGGAGGGGCGCGGCACCCCCTCCCTCGCTTGGTCGGCCGGGCCACTGCGAGCAGAGCCTCCTTGAGCAGGGTCATCATGGTCGTGCTTCCCTTGGACAGGCCACCCAAGGCCGGGTCGCCCTCCGGCTGGGCCACCCACGGCCGGGCCGCTATCGGCCGAGCTGCCATTGGACGGGCTACGATCGGCCGGGATGCCATTGGACGGGCCTCCCTCAGGCCGGGCCATTTCTTTGGGACGGGCCTTCCCCTTGGCACAGGATGCCTCTTCAGTCCGAGACAGACCCCGAGGTCTTGGTCAGACCCCGACTCAGACAGGGTCGGGCCGGGTCAGTCCGACTGGGTCAGACCGGACCCGATCCTGATATGGTTGTTTACACATTTTAGCCCGCATCAAGGGCTACGATTGTCTAATTGACGTACCTCCTGCAACGATGGAATTATTAGAGTGATACATTTCTTTTGGAATACTCTATTTGAGGTTTTGACGTAGTTGGGGTATGGACGAGATGGTTTGAGCTTAAAAACCAACTGGGCCCCTGGAAATAAAATGTCAATAACTCTCAAATCGTGCGTCTGATTGATGCACTGTCTGTCGCGTTGGGTTCTTTATGATGAGACGGAACTACGGGATACATCAACTCATGACTTCATGATAGTTGATGAATTGAAACTTGGCTCTAGGAGAGAAACCTCATGGAAACGAGTGTGCTATGTGCGGGAACCCTAGAGATGACTACGACGACTAATGTACCAGAATCCTCCATGGGTTCGACAGCGAAGACTATTGTACCGAAATCCTCCGTGGGTTCGACTGAGATGATTTTTGTACTAGAATCCTCTGTGGGCTCGACAATTCTGAATTCTATTCCAGTATCCTGTGTGGGTCTGACAGAATAGCTTGTCATGTATCCTGTGTGAGTCCGACAGCTTAGCCATTGTTGTATCATGTGTGGGTCCAATAACTTAGATAAATTAGTGAATGAATCTAATCATCTCTATCACTATACAGAATAGCTGGTCATGTGTCATGTGTGGGTTCGACAAATTAGCTCGTCTTGTATTCTGTGTGGGTCTGACAACTTAGATGAATCTGTGACTACATCTATTCATCTATACCCCTCTCCATGTGTTGTATACCTCTGTGAGCTGAGTCTTGTCTTTTAGTTGTTATCATTATGATGATTGATATTGTTTCCTTTGTGTAATGGGTTGTGATTAGGCTTGAGAGTTGGAGCCAGCCTGTGATTGGTAACTTGTGTATATGTATTGGCATATACCTAAGTAAGGTTGGTTGATACATCGTGGTTGTATCTACTTTGTGGTATATCTTTGTTGGATTTTGTGAGACCTTGAGGGTCTTGGGGTATCTACTGAGTATCGTTATACTCAACCCTAAATGGGATATGTACACACCTCATTGTGTTTGATGCAGATGACAGACAACACTGACGGAGGCCGAAGGCGCCAAGACTAGACGGTACCCGGAGTAAGACCTTTGACGAGTCGGCACACGAAGGAGACTGATAGACATGGAGTGATGAGGTGACTGTCTGTACCTACCCATCAGGTAGGAACCCTAGAGTAAAATCTAGGAGAAGCTCTTTACTTTTAGATGTTTTTCCCTTTTCAATTGTACTTTACTGTTGGGCTTGTATTTCTGGCCCCTTTTACTTTTCAGCACTTCTCCCGTATACAGTTTCTATATAGTGTTTTACATCCAGTTGTGTACTTTGTTCTATTTTTTTTATAAAGGCAATACCTTCCCAGATTAGGGATTTACACCTTTGGTTCTAGTTTCCAGCCCATGGCCTATGGAAGGCGGGCTTAGGGTAGTCACAACACGGACCCCGAGGACGGGTCATGACATGCTTGATGTAGTTGGATACATGGATACATATTGTGTAGGTTTTGTTAATGATATGAGGTCTATATCTAGTATAATTTTCTTCCATAGAATGATATTTCTTTGGTGAATCAATAATAACTAGAGTTTAATAGTCTTTATCACTTATGAGGTTAAATATGTGTCTACCAGTCATGCTACCATCCAACTAAAGTGGATATTGAACCTGTTGAAAGATCACAATGTTGAAGTGAATGTTTAATTAACTATTGTATGTGACAATAAATATGATATCAATATTTAATGAAATATTGTTCATAATTCATGGTTAAAGAAAATTTATATAAAATAATACTTTATTAAGAATCTTATGAAGATAAATTAAATGAATTAGGAATTTATTCCAACAAAGGAATACATAGTTGATGTGTTTAACCATCCATTTCAAAGGATTCATTTCAAAATTTATAGTTGAGGATTGGTGTTCAACCTCAACCATATCAAGGATTTTGAATGGTGTTTTGGTCCCCTCAATCATATTATCATATAATATTAATATCCAAATGGGTTAAAATAAAATAAAACATAAATCATCCTTTATATTTATTTTTATGTATTTTAAAATGTGAACAAGATAATTTATACGTAGTAACCATTGATATGTGCTACCTTATAGGGGATTAATATCTTTTTAGGAACATATATTTAATGATAGTTTTTTAAATGGGTTAAGATATGAAATCATCATTGTGAATGTGTGAACCATTTTAATAGTTTTGTTAATGTGTACGTAGAAATTTTTGAACTACATATTTCTTGGATATATTGTTTTATTCAAAGGGAGATTTTAGGTGGTGATGAAGTATTGATTAAAAAATAATTTATATATTCTCAAATTAATTTTCAGGTTTTATAAATTGATTAGGATCTTATTTGAATAAGGTATGAATAAAAAAAATTATTTTATTGACAAAATGATATGGTTATTCAAAATTAATATATACTCCATGTTTACTGCAATAGGTTTAGAGTTATTGAATAAGTATTCATTTATTATATTCTTGATTTTTTTTATTGATTTATCTTTTTTAGTTTCTAAAACAATTAAGAGGATATTGTTGACCCTAAGATTTAATTGAATGTAAGTGTTCTATCTATGGTAGGGTGTTGGTTATTAGTATCAATACATAAATCATATTAAAAACCACATTATATAATATTTATTTATGTGAAGTGAATTTTTTTAGACATCTAGTGCTATTTGAATCCAATATTAATAATTTCTAATACTATTGGAACAAATCTTCAATTTATTTTGACAAGGTTACAGAAGATGCGTATGAATTTACGTACCCTATGTATGGTTCACTTGGACCTATATAAAGATTATCAAATAGTTATTTAAATTCCATGAAAAATATATGATTTTAAAAGTTAACTAGATTTCTATGTAAACTCCATCATGTTCATCAAAAAAATTCATAAGTTTTACCCCTACTAAACAAGGCACAACGTAAAGGTCATTCGATCAATGCATAAAAGTAAACTTTATTAGGGTCACTGTAAAGGTAAAAACCATTTGTGTAAATGTTATAAAACCCACATAAGGGTACTTTATATCTATAATGGGTCATAGTCACTATAATATATGTTTATTAATGTAAAATTTTCAATGATTAAGATTTATTCTTAATTCCACACTTAGTAAATTTTATGGTTTGAACAGAAGTTGAGAAATGTATTAATCTTGAAGAATATATATGTGACTTAGAACAATGCATAAATTTTATTGTCAATAGACTTCCATAGTTTATAAAGAACATTAACGATATAATTTTTGTGATGTCTATAATTAAAAATTATATTGAAATAAAATCAAGTGATTTTAAAAAGAAGATATTCTTTAAAATAAATATCATAATAAATTATGATATAGGATTTTCCAGTATTTCACTTTATAAGAGAAGCTAATAAAACATGAGATGAATGAATCTCATGAACATGAAAATATTATTTAATTAATCATATTTCAATAAAGTTTTACAAATAAGGTAATGGTTACAAGAATGTTGGAATGTTTAGAGGAAGCATGAGCTTGATAATTATATATATAACTTGCAGTTATGAGCGATTTTAAAGATGATCAGTGGTATATTTTTCATGATAATACTTTAGATATTTATAAATATATATGTGTGTGTGTTACTATTTTATTTTAGGTGTAGGATCATAAAATAATGATATATATGTGGAATACTATTCTCATCGTTCTATGAATATTTATTTTTATAAGAAGAAGATGGTGAGAAGTGTAGATGAAATGGTAAATGAATCTTACAGAATATTACCAATAATATTTTTGAAGAATAATATGTGAGTTAGTTTTCAAGTAAAATTATGTGAGATAGTGATAAAAATAGTTTTTACCGCCATATATTTTGAAGGATCTCATTCACTATGAAGTTAAAGATAGTTGTGGTTTCATACAGTGCTCTGCACAAAAATTAATGTGATGACTTGCCTCCATGAAAGAATAAAATAAGAATAAGAACATAACACACTAAAACATAATAATATTCCATTAGTGATTGAAATATAATTTGTTACCAACATTTACTATAATTATAAGGTGTGGGATGGAATTTTTTACATAATGCACTGAATTATTTTCAAGGGTCAGGAAAACACAATTTTCGAGGATATACCTTGATCGCTTGTATTTACCAAATGATTATAGTGGGTAGTGTGATATTAGAGTAATATATATCACATTGAAAAGTACGATTCCAAAATTTATATATTAACCATATAAATTATTTTTCTCTTTTCATTTTTTTCTGTCTAAAAGTTTATTTGGATATAAAACATCACCCACCATAACTTGTGGTGATGGATATATTAAAAGTAATATAAAAAAGTTGGATAAATGATTCAACCCTATTGGTGATATCTGATAGATACTTTGGGTGGTTTCATTCTATGAAATGGAATAAAACAAAATAAATTTATAGATTGATCATGGTCTTTTACTATTGGCTAGTTTATTGAGGAGATGATAAATTAACCGTTGAACCTATGGGAATAACTCCATCAATCCAGTTTTATTAGAGTTGTTTTGTCCCACTTATGAAATGTATATATCATTTGTAGGGTTCACATTAGATCGATCATGAACCATATCCACTAATTTAATATCTATTTCCTTTATATGTATTTAATAACACACAATTGAGAGAAACTTGGGTTATGGAATTACATAAAAGAAATGGTGGTCATACAAGATTCTAAATGTTATTAAAAGGGGATGTTTCGTACACAATAATTTTTATTTAATAATGATTATCCCAAAACCAATAAATTAGTAATTAAATGAAAATTAACCCAAAACATACCTTTTTCAAGAAATCTCTTGATCATCCACACATGAAATGGTTACACATTTAAAACATTCTATAAATAATTTCAATTCTATCTTTATTAAGATAAAAGTACCAAATTAATAAAATAATTATCTTATTAATTGAATAATTAATTTATCTAAATTTCCCGCACATATAGACCCAAATATTACAATCCAATGTAATTTATGATATATTAAATAAATTATTTTTATTTTAAATTAATTTATACTAGGTGTGTACTGATAAGATACACTCCATATATGGAATGTTGTGTTATTTAATGAAATATAGTTATATGAGTAAAATAACATAGTAAGTATGATTTTTATGACTAAAAAAACTCTATCAATATATGTTGAATGTACTAATTGCTATTTTTTGAATAAAATAGAGTGTATGATGACCACACACATAATGTAGTTCAAAAATAGCATATAAAAAATTAATTTAATAATTTAATTCCATACAACCTATACAAATCATAGTAAATCCCTCTCACACAAAGTTTACACATCTAAATTCCATGTAGTTTTATTTAATTATATAATTAAAAAAATTATATTTAATTAATTTATGTTGTACAACAAGTCTTGGAATGCACTTCACATGAACATGTATGAGTAACATGGTGTGAACAACCAGATACATGTCATGTACTATATTCATTTACCACCCACCAAACACACCCATGTAATTCTCATGTAATCCATGTGGAAATTAATTTTTTTATGATGTGTATTAGAGATACATGTCATATAGTGCAGAAAGTTCTTGTGTCACTCTAGTGGCAGTTGATACCAAACATGTAATAATTATATGCCTCATACATTGACCACACTAGATTCATTATTATTGTGAGGAAAATTTTGTGCGGTTACATGGAATGCACAAAATCTACTCATAGTGTAACACTATCAATCAACATGATAACTATTTGTAAATAGATGTTGTGTAATGATATTGTGTACTATTCTCCCATACGATGAATCATGAGTTTCAAAACTCATCCTTGTGTGGTTGACCATGAATACACGATGTGTACTTTTTAATAACACTTTCTATATCTATTCCATCCAGGAAGAATATTTGGAACCTTTGGATATGATTGATAAAAATTATTCATCTTATCATGGAACATTCTTTGTCATATGAAACTGAATTATAATTTTGTCTAGAATTTCATATTAACGATGAAAACTAAAAAAAGTTATTAATTAGATAAAAAATTAATATTTTACCACTTTGATGCAACTTGAAGGTTCTAAGGTATAATTGAATCAATTGATATGGTGTCTAATAATGGATTCTAATCTAATTCATTTAATTAATCATTATAAGTGGATAAACACAACCACCTAACTTTTTAGAGATGATATTTTTTGAAATAACTTATAATTAATTTATATAAATAATAATTATAATTTCTTGAAATTATTTCTTCATTATCAAATTAGTTGACCATTCATGTTATTTCATCATTGAAACAAGGCCTTCATGGGAATAATCACTCTACTAGTATCCACATGTGTAACTCTAACCTTATAACATCACCATTAGAACTATGGGTGCTAAAAGAGAAGAACCAAATCACTTACACCATTCACCGTTGATCAAAATAATAATCCCTTATCGTCTTGAAGTATTTTACCTATTTCTCTCATTCCTTAGAGGGTGGAGGAGAATGATCACTATAGATACATAAAATTATTCTTGGGAAGTTGTCTCTTGGGCATGAGATAATTCTCTAGATAACCCACTATGTAAAAGATTCTCTATTGGTTACAAAATCATATAGTCAGGTTTTTATATATTTCGTAAAGTATTAGTTATTTAAAAAATATATTTAACTAATATCATAATCCTAAATAAACCTCATGTATAATAATAATAATAATTTCTTTAATGTGAAAAACTCTCATGGATATTTTAAAATTATAACTTATATACATAAATAAATATTTATTTGAATGATATAAAATAAAATATATTATTTTATTCGGGACCCTTAACTCGGTTGGTCAATCTTCCATCGAATTTATCAAACAGATAATAATAACTATTTATTTAAATATATAAATATCATTGTATAATTTAGATAATATTCTAAATTATATTATTTCCACTAACTAGTGAATAAATATTTATTTAATATTCAAATTACATTCAAATTATTTCATATAACTGGTGATTGAATATTTATAATCAATTTTACCTGAATAATTTTTATTCATTGAAAATATAGAATAATATTTATTATAATATAAAATAGAATTTAATAAATCTTCTATATACACTTATTTTGCGACCCTCTAGACCTCTTTCTTAGTGGTAATATGAAAATATACCAAAAGAACAAGTTTAGTATCTAGAAACATTTCAAGAGACCCATCGAGAAATACAATAATATAATACTAAAAAAACCTCTTATGAATGCTCCTTGTGTAATGTATTTCATTTCTATCAATAAATAATCAAGAATGTTGTATTAAAAGCGTTATAAACCTATATGTTGTATATATTTTTCTTTTATTTCCTAAAAACTTCTTGTCAATAAACCTCATTTTACATACACATAATCATATAATTCCATTTTATTGAATGGTATTCTTAAATATAATTATATTATAATAAATGGGGAAATTATATTCCTGACTTATTAATTAATTTCATATTATTTTTCACATGTCTGACATATTTTATGTCACTAAGAGAATATATCATCACAGTTTTCATCCATAGATCAAAGTACGTGACTTAAGATATAAATTAATAGTAATATCAAATATACATACCAATTCACTCATTTTTATATCCAATGACACATATAACATGTGGAATTCCCAAAAGTTGGTATTTCCTCATAACCTAATATCTTGGAGATTACCAAGTGTTAAATTAACGAGAAGAAGTATCAATGTCTTATTAGGTGTTAAATATGATATTCTAGCATCATCTTTAACCCATCAGATAGATCCCCTTTGGCTATCGAATAAATATTTAAGAATATATTCATAAAAATTAAATGTTTTTTCATATTTGAGAACTATTATAAACCTTTGATATGAAAATACTCTAAAAGAATTATTACATTATCATTATGTATAATAATAGTCATATTGTGATAAGATCTCTATTAGTATTCAATGCATTGAATTTATAGATTACTAAAAGTAAAAAGTAGTTAGTTATAGGGAACGAACTTCAAGAGGGTCACGATGAGCTTATATCAATTCTTGAGCCTCTCACCATTGATTAGTTTTGCCAAAATAAAATTATTCATGGGTTATACTAAGTTATAAATTCTCCACAGCAAAATTACACAACCTTAACAAACTTTTTAGAGTATATCTTTATGTAGAGAAGATTGTAGTTCCCACTGAGATAGAAGATACTACCCATTAGATGAGTACACAACATTCATTTTAGTTTCAAAGGACTCATATGTTTCAAGGGTTGGATAATTCTTGGATGGTGGAGGATTTTTTATAGTTAGTGATGAATTAATCTATTTGGATTTGGCACTCAATGACCATATATAAATTCTAGCACTGGGACTTTTTATAGTACAATGATCTGTTGGTGAATATTATTCTCATAAACTAATGATAAGACTACTTTACTATCATTAAGACTTTATATTTTGTTTATTTAGAGTTTTATTTAGTGGTTAGGAGTATTTTTTGTGTATAGGAGGTGTCGGTACATCATCTAGGATGTATGATAGTAGATGAATATATATTGATGTTTTCATACCTTGTGAGGTTGTATGTTATTATGATTCAAAATAAATTCTTATGACCTATAAAGTACAAGTGATGCCTCATTATTGAGTTTCCTAGGTCTTTATTATTATGTATCAACACCTTTGATATATTTTTAAATGTATTATTAATGTAGATCAATTATTTGGAAAAACAATGTGTGGTCTAATAAATGATTTTTTTTCTTTTCTATATTGTCACACATATTCATAAATATCAATACAAGTCGATATTTCCTTGTTTTATTATTTATTTTTGAGTAAGAGAAATTAAAAAAGTTATAATCTTGGTCTTTTATCAAATAAATCCATATAATTGTTCCATCTAATCATGATCCCCCACTCACACATGTCTGATGATAGTGTGAGCATATTCTTAACAGAAATTCATCTTTTGTGGGAATTCATAAAGGTGGAGATGAGATATGGTGAAATCATCCTCAGTATGAAATAGTAATACATGTTCTATGTTTGGTTGGATTTATATAAATATTAATAATAATATAGGCTAAGAATAACCTTCAATGGAAAGTGTGACTCATAGGATAGATGATTTGTGATAATTCTTATGTAGTTATATCTGATTACCCACTAGTTGGAGAGGCTCTCTTTATGTTCTATGATTTCTATTGAAGAGTGGGTTTCTAATATGTTGGAAGGATATTTGGATATTTATTTTTTGGGAATTATAGAATATCAATTATAGAGGGGTCTATTTTATCATTGAATTTTATTCTAGGACCACATCAATATCATTAATAGATTACCAAATAGACCAACTAATATTAGTTGGCTAATAGTAGTTTTGGAAGTATTTACTTAGGAGGGGGGTTTAGATTCATTAAAATACCCTTTAAATATTAAATAATATTAGGGTAGTACCTATAAGATGATTTTATATCAAATATAATTATATTTGGATTCATATAGAGGGAATCCAAAAGATAATATTCAGGTGTCACTACAGGAAATATTTGTTCTCAATGGTGTCATTGAGTGTGATGATCATTCTGGTTATGGTAATTAGATATTTTCTTATATTGGTCATTAATTGTGACACTATAATTTAATTTGTTCCAGAGTATGAGCATACTGGGAATTGAGGTTTTTTAATGGATTATGTTGAGGTCAACAGTTGTAAAGGTAAATATCAAAGTGTGAGTTCTATATTTAATATATCTATTACAATGTTTAATGTACTCTAGAAGGGTGGAGTATCATTTTGATTTAGAAAATCCTCAATTCATTATGGATTAATTTATTATAGGGGTGAGTTAGTATCATGGTATAATTTTCCCTCAATAGGATATTTTGTGTTCATTTAACAATGGGGAATTTGGGAAGCTAACCTTGGTATTGTTGGTTTTGATGGAAGATAGAGATGTCTTTTACCTTCAGTCAATGGTGATATATATTACACATTTCATAAAGTATTGATGACCCAACTTGGAGACATAGATTATGATTCTTTTAATGAAAATATGTTCATATATGATTTATTTAAAGGATTCTATGAATGTGGGGATCTTTTTATCCCCTTTTATGATTAGAGAGTGGAATTCCCATGAGGCTTGTTTGGTGTTCCTTAATAAACTATATTGAACAATGTTCCACTAGTATATTTTGGGTCCTTAGTGGTGTACTAATAACCAAGAATTAAATTATATTAATTATGTGATAATATTTAATAAATATATAGAACATTACTCTATGTGTTGTGGTTTTTGTATATTGAGTTTATATAGGTGTTATCCAATGTCCTAAAATTTATAGGGAAATTTCATATAAACGGTTACAGACAACCCATTTTTTATTATAGTGGAATGGTTAATTGAAAATATAAGGGTTGTTTTCAATGTGGTTACATGAATATGATGTATAGTCTTGAGGTGGTCTATAGTATATTTCACAAGAATCATCAATAACTCAGCCTAGAACTCTATGGTAGCAGACACAATATTGTTTAAAGTTTGAGGTTTGGATGTGTGATTTCAAATAATTAAAAATATTAATCTATATAATTTGTGTTTCAATTATTCTATCTACTAGAAATAATGTTATGTGAACAATATTGAAAAACGATGGGTATTATAAGAAAATATCAACAATCATGTTTCCATCAAGAGTTTTTATGGATAGTGAATAATTTCTATTATCACACTCAACTTCATATTTTAGAAATGGTAAATTATTCTCATGTGATTTTCTTCTATATTACTCTTTAAATGAGTGTATTAAAATTCTCTAAAGTATGGTATCCTTTTTCTAAAATCTTTTTGGTGTTGGTGAATATGGGTCATAGTGACATTTCATGTCTTGGAGTTGAATGGTGTAACACCCTGATATCTTAAATTATATTTTTCCTTTAAAACCTATTGTTTTCAATAGCTTGCTCTACATGAAACACCAGACCACAATGAACTATGAAATGTTGAATAACTATTAATTTTTCACTATCGTATTGGCATGTAAAATTATATGTAACTAAATTATGAAATATAAGTATAACTAAAAATAAAGGTCATTGCAGCTTCCAAGTCGTTTGTAATTTAAAATTTTAAGTTAAATAACTAGTAAGATCAATTTATTATTTAAAATATTACCCTTACAAAATTTTAGTCAATGTGATTTATTTAAGGATACTTAATATATCATAGATAAGATATATTATTGATAATAATAATATGTTAACTCTAAATTTGATTTGTAATTGATAGGAAATAAAAATAAGAATAGTTAATATTTGAATACATTATTTTACTATAAATTTTTTTTATTATATATTTATGTATTTATTTAAATGTTAAAATATAAAATTATAGATTTATAAATTTACCAAATTGAAATAATTTTTTAATATATGATTAAAATATTATCTTAAGGTGATTATTTGTTATCTTTCTAAATTTTTTGATCTATAGGTGAATAGTGGAAAATATAGATATTGTTATAACCATAACTTTTAGAAAATTATAATAATACAAGAATGAATTAATTTTTTTTAATAATTAAATAAAAAATTTATATTTATATGGTAAAATAAATAACTTAAAAATAATTTGTGTAATATAATAATATCATGTGTAACATTTTGGAAACGTAAGTAATACATTACACTAAAAAATTTTTTTATTCGCTTATATTAGAAATTAATATTCATAATTTTTAAATTTTAGCTCTATAAAAGAAAATTAACATTTTGAATCAACATGATCATATTTATAAACAATTCTATATTAATTTATTGGTATATATGTATGATTATTATGAATAAAGTTAATTACCCTAATAATGGTAAAACTATTATTTTCAAAGTTTTTTCTATTAATATCGTGTAACTTTTACCTATTAAATTATATTAATATATATATAATTATTACTATAATATAGTATTTAAATTTATATATAATTATAAAAAAAATATTTATTCGGTTACTAATTCTAAATAAATTAAAGAACACATAATGGGTAAAATGATATTTTTTTGCAATAACTTTTATTCTATATATAAAATGTTTTAATTTAAAAGTTAATTTTCTATTATTTAGAAATTTAATTAGATTAAATTGTTATTAAATTTGGGTTTATATAACCTAAATTTGGTAATATTGTATTATATATATATATAGTAAAACATAAATTACATGGTTCAAAAATAATTATCAAGGTAAAAACAAAAAAAATGTAAAAAGTATTAGTATTATAATATATGACTTGAATAAACTTTAAAAAATGAATTAAAATCATTTTTAGATCCCTTATAAATGTTAACTCACTATAAAATTTATTATTTTTCTTTTTTGGAGTTATTGAGCCTTGAATAGTGTAATTATTTCATTGAAATGGAAATTATATTCAGAAAAGTTCCCTTTTCTTCACTTATTAAAGAGGGAACATCCACCCCTTCATGTAAACCCCATTACTTCTAATTTCTTATTTAAAAAATTTCATAAATCTCCTCATATAACCCTATCTATATTTTATAATCCCATGGTCACCATAAGTTAAACCAAGTCCTTCACTTCGAAGCACACTTTCAATAGAATGTTCAAGGCACCAAAGTGAGCATTGCATACTCCCTACTATTTTTATTAATATTGATCATTGAATAATATTCTAAAAATAGTTATATAATCACATAAATATCCTTATTATACTAATTTTTTATTATATTAATTTAATAACCATTATTTACTTTTTTGCATTAACTTATTAAAATAAAAGAATGTTAATTGTGCATTGTGCAGACAACAACCCCCACCAAGCAACATTTTTCTTTTTTTCATATTGATTTTATATATTTATTCAAACCACAAAAAATATGATAAAAAAACTAAATAATATTTTAAATAAAATTTTATAATTATTTTGTATATTCAATTAACCACAGTATCCCATTAAGATATAGCTTGTTCATGTTTGGGTTTAATTAACCACCTTCTTGAACACTGATATAAAAATGTATCATGGATGAATATGGGATGTTAAATAATATTATTATTAAAATTGAAAACAACATAATGATTTTTTTCTATAATTATTATAATATGTATTTTACTTATTTCTAACATATCAATTAGGATAACAAAATCCACCAAAATTAGATGACATTGATTCAAGTATCACGCAAACATAAGAAAAAACTATATAATAAATAAATATAATATAATAATAAATCTATATTATCTGAAATATAGATGAATATGTTTCCCAATAATTTATATAATAAAAATTATTATTTTTTATCTATGAAGTTATGGGCATTATAAGAGTAAATCAATAACAAGATATGGGTTTCCAGTCTCAGTTTCCAATTCCCTAAGACGTACTTCTTATTATACACCAATTTTTATTTTTAATGGTATATCAACTACCCATTTGATTTTTTTATCATTATCCAGTAATTATAAAATGTATATATATTTTTTTCATTTGAAATCATATCATTTTTAGGGGCTTGAATCTAATGTTTCTATGGTCATAAGGGTTCGTTCTAACTCAATTTTATTGAGTTAAAATTTTTCTTATTGTAATATTTTATTCAATGTTTGATTTATTCTACCTAATAAATGATTTTTATTTTATTTTCTCAATATTTTATTTGGTTATAAAATTTTTCCTTAAAATAAAACTATCAAATGATTCTTACCTAAATGATTATGATACTTATAAGGGTTTTCTAGGACTCAATTCAGATTCTTTGACATGCAATAAAATTTGTGCACAATGTTTTCCTTATATTTAATATTTAATAACCATGGATTTATTTTTGTTGTATTTTTTTTATTCAATGGGATATAATAAAAGAAATAATATTCTATTTTTCAAGTGGATATTAATTCAGATATTACCAGAATAGTGATGATTTGTTGTAACTCAACATTTCTTTATTGGGTTAGGATCATTCTTTTGAACCTGTATATTTTATGTTTATTATACCCTTTATCTTATTATGTATTATTATATAATTATTTTAGGATTTAAATTCATAACACATAAATCCTATATAATTTTTTTACCTTATGATGTATGTTTCTTATAAAGGATATTGATCATTCAAATATCATTTCTTTGAGTTATAAAGTCTTATCTTGAACTTTATTCTTCCAAGATCATGTAATAGCGCCAAAATATTTTATTATATGGTATTTTATAATCCCCTTTATGAAAATAATGATTTAATAAAAATAAGTTCTTATTACTATTTTTACAATTTATGTTTTCAATAAAGGTATTTTCAAACTATTAAAGAGATTCATTTCCTTTTATTGTCAAATGTATTATCTTTTGGTTGCACATTTCCTATAAAAAAATTTATTTCATTTTCAAGGATATATTATTAGAGATTATTTTCAAAAGTAATATTTCTAAAAATATTTCACAACACATTTTGAAAAGTAACATTTAAAATCAATATGCATGTTTTTATTTATTTTAATATTAAATGTGATTTCAAAAGTATTTTTTAGGTTTTCACTGATATTTCCCTTTTCATATTCTAAATTATTTACACTAATGAGAATTTTTTTTATATTTTTTAATCTCTAATATATATATATATATATATACATATATAATTTGGGGATTGAACCCATGATATCAAACTATTCAATTCTTGATCCCTTCTTGTGTGATACTATTTGAATCATTCCATTATAAGGATGTTAGTAATATATGTCAACATCCTACCATGATTCCTTTATTGAACTAGTGATATATTATTTTTTAAAAATCCAACTTATTTATATGAATGGATTATGTAATGTTATCTTCAATCAAATATATGATCCATCACTGCCTTTTTCTAACTTAACCATCCCCCATGAATAGGCATATCTTTTATTATAATGACTTTACATTATGAATACCCTATTTTATATTTATTTGATTAAAGGGTGTTCACCTATATTCCATATGTTTATTGATTAGGGAAATTAATGACATATATATATAACCCTTTCTCTATTTAGTGCTAATTGGGGGTATGCATACAAAAAAACCATTTCCATTAATTGTTCGTAAAATCAAATAAAACATTGTATTGGATATTTCTAAATGGATGTTTATTAATTTATTTGGAAATTTTTATATATATTGTTTTAAAATCCACCTTATCACTCATATTAGATTATGATCATATTATCACTTTAATTTTCATTGGGAAAAGTATTAGTGTATTGTATCTTATTTTTATATGGTTGTTTATTATAATATTTTATTATGTAATGTGTACTCATTATCTCATATGATGAATGTATTAGAATTAAACATGTGATGGGTGGGTCTCAATATTATATATTCCCTAGATTCAATGTTAAGTATCATGAGACAAACATATATTGGTATTTGATGTATTCCTTCCTAATTAAACAATATATATTGAATTTACAATTCATAGAAAGATATGTGTCTCGGTTAAGCACATATCAATAAGATCAAGATGGATTTTTTTCATTCTATCACTATAAATTCAATTATTTCTATATATGTTATTTTTTTATTTTAATTTCTATCAATAGATATATTATTCTCTTAGTTTTAGTTTATTATATAATTACGATGATAAACTTTTACTTCTATATCTTTTATTTTATGATTTTCTTCGTATAATGTTTTCCCTTAACAATTTCTTGATCTCACCACTTTTTTATGTTTCCATTTCCAAAAATTATGTACAAAATAATTAAACATGATATATCAAACAAGATAGATTTTATGGAGAATTTATAAGAGTTCTTAAAGACCTATTATAGATTAAATAGATTCTAATAGTTGAATAAAAGTCCTTTAGTTTGAGAAGATATGAGATTTTTTAGTTTATTATTTGAATTAAATATTAGAATATATAAAACTAAAAGGTTTTTATAATATATGTAATGAAATATTTTCTCTATGTATGGAAATTATGAGAGGGTTATCTATTGAAAGTTATGGTTTTCATCAATTACATTATCTAATGTACATGCTTAAGGGACCAGATCCATGATTGGTGGTATGGAGAATCATAAATTCCTATGGATGAGAAATTAATTGGGTGAGAAATATTTATAGGATTTATGTTATGTGAGATTATATTGTTTTTGATATGTTTATTTGGATTGATATTGAGCTATTCATTTCTTTGAATGAGTGGAAAACATGGAATAAAATTAATGAAAAGAGTATGTTCTCTTCTCATCGGGTTTATATTCTATGATTTCATAGAATTTGAACGTGAATATTTTTAATAAGATATTGTAATGGTTTGCAATATTTTTTATGAGGTTTCCTTATGAGTATCCTAGTATAAATACTCTTGTTGTTTTACTTTTTGGGGATAAAAATGGTTAAAGACTGGGAGAGTTGAGTGGACCATGTTTTTCCTTAAAACAAAAATAGATTATTCTTGCGATTCAAAGTTTTAAAACATTAGAAAGTGTTTAATAGAAAATTCACTATAGTAAAAATTATATTAAATCCATTAATCATCTTTTAAGTGTTGAGAACTTATTTTTACCCTTGTCTTGAGTTTTTGTAAAGTTAAGATCTTGTTATGTTTCAAGGGATATTTAATATTTATTTATTAAATAGATATTTATACTGTATATAAGAAAACAAGTATCTCATAAATGGTGTGGAAGATAGAAAATAAAATACTATAGTCATGTTAAAATTATTTTTTTCATAAGAGAAGTGTAATTTATGAGTTTGGGGTTTTTGAGTCCCAAAAAAGTAGTTCCATGTCACATATTAAATAAGCTAGTTAATAATTATAAGAAATATAAAATATATTATAAATAATTTTATATAGGGTTATATATCATGATGGTATACAAAATATATGGTGTTTATATCATAGAGTTATTAGGGAATTATAGATCATTATTTAAGGTGAAGTCTGCATCTCCTCATAGAGTAAAGGCAAATTTTTATTACAATAATGGTGAGCTATTCAATGATGGTGGACGTATATCAAATTTCTATTGGAATATTGATTATGAATGTTTTTTATATTTTTTATAAACATATTTTTCTTGATTTTTTGAATTTAATTTTTATATGGTTCATGTTTGAAAATATCATTGATAAATTATATGAAATCACCATGATTTTTATGATTATATTATTTGATAAATTTATGAAATCGAAATATTGGTGGAAAATAATTTTATTTTTTATCATTTAGTACTTTATCCATTATAAGTTACAAAATTTTAAATCTTTCACATTTATTGTTGTGTGTTGTCTTAATATTATTTTTTCTTGATGAACACATCCAATACGAAAAGTTGGGTGGCCAAAACCTCACTTAAAACCGATTTTTTCATTCCCAACCTTATTTTACATTCTCATTAACATTTCATTTCATCCATTTCCATGGTTGGTGGTTCAATAAAAGAAACCCATAATGGTGGGTCAAGTTATAGTAAGGCATTGTAAACCTTTTAGGTGTTCAATGATGGGTTTGAAAGATGACAGTGGTATGAAAACTTTAGGTAGGTTATAATATAATGGTTTTTCAAGGATTCCTCAAGGAATGATTGAAAAAGAGGGGTGTTGCATCAAGTGAAAGACCAATAAGAGTATGGAACATATTCTCAAATTGTCTCTGACTTTTCATGAACAAAAACAGGAGATTTAATAACCCCTTGTAACTCCTAATTTCTTTGAAGCAATGGTAAATGCAGATATGTGTGGCATGATTCAATCTCGGATATATAATAACCCCTTGTAACTCTGACTATGATTTTCTCTTTTTTTTCTTTTTTATATATTATTATGGTTCTAGTTTTCCCTGGCTCATATACCTTCTTAGTTTAATATTATAATATAATGAATCCATCAATTCCTCAATCCCTCTGTTTAAATTTTCTATTACTTCCAAAAATATTTATAATTCACTAATCTAATTATAGAATACCACATAAAAATTTATTCTAACGGAGAAAATTTGAATTTATCCCATTAACCAGTATATCCCTATAGTTGTTCAATTCAAATTTCGATTTATTTTTAAAATTTTACAAATTTTTTTTTAATAATATTAATATCCTTTATCCCATATAATAATAATATTCAAAAAAAAATATTTATGAAAGGGGTCATTGTATTATACCATGTTACTCTGTTAATAAAAAATTCCATTTAAAATATAAGAAACACTCTTTTAATTTATACCCCCCTTTTGTAATAATCTATAAAAGTAACAATTCAATTATGATTTGAATGATTTTTAAATGTACTCAGATACAGAGGGAGAGAGGGGTATTTTAAATTATCAAAATAAAATTCATTTCTCACTACTAACTAGTATTATTTCATTATCCAAATAATATCTATTTCCGTCATAAAAATTTTAATTTATTATATAATATTATATATATCATTAGTATTTTCATATTATTATATATGTAAAGTTATATTGGTTAATATTTCACTCTAAAATTTTCTAATTCTTTGAGGGAATCTGAATAAACATGAATTCTACAATTTTATATAAATAATTAGAATATATTAAAGATATAAGTGTCATGTTTGGTCTCTTATCCCATATAATTATTCATAATATTAAGAAATAAATTGACCATTCTTACATTCTATCATATTTTATAAAGATATTTTCATATAAATATTAGAACAACATTTCACAGATTTACTCCCCCTTAGTTATTTAATCCTTATTTTTATCAATTAAAAATATATTTTATATAAACAATAATAGGTATTATATCCATAAAATCTATAATACCATTATTAATAATCATATTTAAATTTATTTTAAATAATCTTCTATACTCACTTTCTTTATATTAGTATTTAGTTGCAATTTGAGACACATTATTTCTACTTATTTTGTAGAAATATTTTTACACACCACATTATTATTTCATTATATTCATAAAAAATATTCAACTATATCTTGGATAAAATTTTAATAATAAAATACTTAATTTTACCTTCTTTATTTCATCCTTCCTGAGAGCTTACATCTTCATTTTAATATACTATATTTTGTCCTAATATTCCATAAACATAACACATTAGTTTAGTTTATTCTCATTAATAAAATTCCCATGTCTCTTAAAATTATACTATTTTTATTTGAGTTTGATCAAATATATTATTAAATTCATATTTTAAAATTAACTTATAACTATCCTTTGATTTTTTGATCTATCATTTTTTGGAAAAAAAATTAGTTATATAAACTTTATAGAATAACTTTAACACTATTTTTCATTTTATAATTCATGAGATAAGTCTAATGAATCACAGTCCTTTCATTACTATAGAACGTGGTCTTAAAATAATAATACACCCATAAAACTTCTTTCTGGAATCAAATATTTCCCAAAGATCATTTAAAGACTATACATTGACATAAATTGATTTGTAATTTTTTTTAATATACTCAACATTATTTTCAATATCAATATAACTTTTTTAAACATCTAAAAGCTCATTATCCTTGAAGAAAGACTCAATTTCGAATTCTAAATTAATTTTCTAATGCTTAGTCACATGAACGTTAAGAATCTCGATTTATTTAAAATTTTATTATATTTTTGAAGAACAATATTATTCATTATTCTCAAAATTCAAATTTAAGATCATGGTATCCTTTTTTATCTTGTAATTTATATTAAGGGAATCTTCTTACTTATATTTTTAATACGCACTCTAAATATCTTTCTCGACCTTTATCTTTGATGCTTGATAATTTTTCATCCTCCTCTAATTTATATTACTTTATCATATTTAATAAAATATTACAATTACTTATTCTTTCTTATTATTATATTTTTATCATTAGATTAATATTCTTAATTGAAATAGTTTTCATCGGGTTTTTTTATGTATATTGTTTTTCGAATATTTAATAAATGAATTTTTATTTAGGGGTTTTTCATTCAGGATATATTTAATTCTTGAAAAATATTGGTCTTCATCATATTATTTTAATAATTATTAATTTTACTTATAGAATACATAGTAAATTATCTAACTCCTCAATAATATAAATATTATATGGAAAACTTTCCATGGTATTTACCTTTACATTTATAGCTTTTTTGAAATCAAAGTCATTATTTAATTATAATTTTAATTCAATTTTTATTTATAAAATTCTTTGCAGTTTTCTTCCATTTTGTCCTTTATCTTTATATTTCATATATATTTAATGGAAATATCCTTCTCTTACATAATATTATTATTAAATTCATAAACTTTGTTATTTAATAATACATGTCAATAATATAAAGATATTCAAGGGGAAACTCATTCTGATCACTATCGTTGAGTGCTGAGGCTTTATTATTATAATTTTTAGGTGACACTTATAATTACATCTTCCCCATTTTAAAATCTTAAATATTTCCACTATATACTATAATTAAATTGACAATGTTATTTGTTCTTATATTTAAATCATCCATAGGATCATTTTTTATATTCTAATATATTCAAAATATCCCCATATTTTCTTCTTTTTCTTATTTCACATTTATATTACCATCATATATACTTCCAAAATTATATTATATTTCTTTGGTAGTATTTAAGTACATTACATAGATAAATTACAAATTAGATAAGAATTTAAGAATTATATTACCTAATTTTCTATATTCATTATTTTTATTAGTAATATTTTCAAATAACATGGGATCATTTTTTGTATTCTTATATACTCAACGAATCCTATATTTTCATTTTTTTTCTTATATCACATTCATTTTACCATCATATATACATCCAAAATTATCTTAGATTTATTTGGTAGTTTATAAGTCCGTTACTTAGACAAAGTACTTATAATAAAAGGATTTAACAATGAAATTTTCTAATTTTATATATTTATTAGTTATATTAGAAATATTATAAAATAATTTGTTATACTATAATATATACTATAACATCATGTAACAACCTAATAAATAATTACATAACCCCTCCCACAAAACTCTTTTATAATATGATATCATTAAAGGATATGTTTGGATTTAATGTTGATGTTATGGTTTATCCAATATTATAAGAAAAATAAATTTAATATTTCTAGCACAAAATTATTTATTTTATCATTGAAATTAATTTATATTTTAAATATTATACTTGTATGAAAAAATATTTATATTACTAATAAAATTAAAACCCTAACTGAGTTCATTTATCATCAAAGTAACTCTTTATGATTTTGTGCACTTTATTTCAAGAACACATCCATTATTTAATCCTTTTTATAACATTTATCAGGAAACATTAGTATACATTTGCCCTATTATTGAGTTGAAATCACTATATCAAATTTTTTATGAGAAATACATCACAAAAAAAATCTATAAATATAATAAAACTCCCACTTATGTTATTGTAAATTTTTTTATTTCATTAATGAATTTATTTTTTTGTGAAACCAACTCACAATCCATCTCTTAAACCTTTACATTTTTTTAGGAACAAAATTTATAATTTAAAATTTCTTCCATTATTTTCTTGACTAATATAATACTTCTAAATATATATAGTAGATAGATTTATAAAAATATTTAGTATCAAAAGATTAAAAACCTCTAATCATTAAATTGGGATTTCTTAAAAATTAATATTTAATTTAATGGTGAAGTTAAATATTATGTGTAAGATTTATAACTTCCAAGCCTCATAATAGGATAATTGGGAGATTCAAAATTCATATATTAAATGAAATATCATTTTTTTTATTTGTAATTTAATTAAATGTGATAACGTTTCAAAAAAATATTACCAATAAAAGAAAAAAAATGATCTATCATTAAATAAATCATTACAATATTGAATTCGTAATTTCTTACATCAATCTAAAAAAAATTCTTAATACTATTGCCAATTTGATTCTATATCTCATTTTAAAATCCATAAAATTTATAAATATTTAAAAATAAAAAAACCATTATTATGTGATAATTAAACTACAGACATCAGTATGTATTCAATTTAATAACTCATTATCCCATTTTTTTTATTTTACATTTAGGGTAATTTATTTGTTTTAGAATCAAATCCCATTAAATTCATATTTTTTATGTTATTGACTAGATTATCATGGTCTAGAATGTACAAATTATTATTCATATTAATTATTCCATATATCATTTTATTAAAGGATACAAAATATCTCTTGTTCTTAAACATAAAAAATCCCTTCTCATCAAAAAAAATCATAAGTATAATTTTTATTCATTGAAAATATACTGTAATTTGCATAAATTATAGATCTATTTCAATAAGTATATATATATAATATATCCCTACCTAAATGAAAATTACATTTCATCATGGAAAATATATATATGTATGCCAACCATTATCAGTTACTTTTAATTTATGTTTTCTTATGAATCCACAATTAATGTGATCCAACATTGGTATATAATAATCATAAATTAGGATTACAGACATTAATTTTTGTATCTAATATTTTTTGTGCTTATAAAATTTATTTATGTCACTTCTCATGTTATAATATAAATCAATTGTTTTTTATTTGAATATATCACTATTAATGATAAATTTAAATTTTAAAAAGGGTTTATGATTAATATTATGTATTATTTTTTAAAAAAATTTGTAAGTAATTTTATTAAATATAATCCCACTAATATGATAATCCCTTCCATCAAATACATTCTCAGGATAAAATCTATATTTCACTATAAATTGGATTAATTTTAGTATTTAAACAATCACATAAATATTTAGGTAAACAAACATATAATTTGTATCATATATAAATCATAGATAGATGAGAGTAAAACATATTTCCTATATTCATTAATTGAAATATACAAATATTATTCCTATAATTACCTAACTATTAGGGTTTACCTAGAAAAGTGTATGTCAATCATCAAATTTTGTATAGAAACATTACCCCCATACTCACTAATATTCTACTCACGTTATTCAAGATGAGTAATGGGATCTTAATATTTAGGTTTAACCATGTTGAATGATCAAGATTTTGATGAGCGATTAATTTAAAAGGAATCTAATACATAATATTTAGATATATTTAATAAAATATACATATGAACCCCTATATTTATTATTTAGTAATCCATTTAAATTTTTAATGATTTCTAGTCAAAATAGTTGTTAATATTGTGTTTTTTGGAAAATACACAATTCGGTGTATGGTTGTTTAACCATGTAGGCTAACAAAGATTTTATTAAAATTGGGTTAGTAGGGAGTGTAGGGATAGGTTCATAATTTTTTAACGATGAATTTCATGAAATTTATTATAATAAAAATTAATGTTTAGTTCTATGAAAAGGTTAATTTATAGGCTAACCATTCATTTTTTTAAAATAGTATCTATTAGAAATTCATTTTTCGGTGTATGATTTTCAAATTTTTAATTATAAAAATTTATATGGTGAAAATTACATTAATTAATTGTAAATATTATGAGTTTTTATATTCACCCCATTAAGAATTGAAAACATCCTTGAGTAGTTTTTCACAATTTTTGGTTGATTCTAGGGGATCCTGTAACACCTGAGACTTTTATGTTATATAAATCATCAAAGGGATATTTTTCTACACACAACACTTGCTTGACTTGCTTTACAGAAAATCATGACCTTCCTCGATATCTTGCGTCGTACGCAATACCGAGTTTCACTAAACAATGATATGCTATTAAAATATTATTAAAACTAGCCGTTATGAATAGTAATAACCACTTTTTGAAATTTTATAAATTTTATTTTTCAAAATGGACTTCATTTTTGGATTCGAATATTGAAATTAGCCTAGGGTAAAATTTTGGTATTTTTCTGAAAACTTTCAATTTTTGATGAATAGTGAAACCACTAAGTGGTAGTTAAAAAACTGCATTTTTCATAAAACATAATTTTAACACTTTTGTGAGTGGAATTTCAAAAATCCGGGAGACACGGTTGATGGCAGTAAGTAAAATGTGGTTCAATGAGATGAAAATAATTTTTTGGTGAATAGTAACTTTTTACTTTTTTTTACCACGGTTAAAAGTAAATAGGGTAATTAAGGGTAAAAATGATATTATTATTACCCTAACACCTGTCCTAATTATATTGAAAAAAGGTAATTCGACCAAAAACAAACTTAGGAATAAAATATGACCATTTAGGACCACTTGGATTATATTTGGACATTTATTATTAATTTATTTAATGAATGGTTAAAATAGTTAAAATCAAAGTTTAATAACTAAATCATTTTTCATATGGGGTTATACATAAGATAAATTCAACTATAAATATTAATTAGAATGATAAAAATATTTCCTACATAATGGTATTTTATTTGTAATTTTTAGAAATTATATAATTTAATTTATTTATGACACAAATATGATACAGTAATTATCTTATTAATGAAATATTGACATAATTAATGTTATAAACACCAAAATAAATGTAATTTGAGACTTTTTATGAATTCCACTAATTTTATAGATTAATATGACATGTTAGTATTTATTTAATTCACTTTTTTCGAACTAATCATTCTGTTATGATTTTCACAAAAATCAATTACTAAACAGTGTCAAAATTGACATAAAATAGTTTTTTAAAAAATATTATATTAGTAATTGTTATTTTATTCCTAAAAATCTAAGGTTCGGCCAAATGACTTATATAAGATTATATATATTAATAATAAACAACTTGGGGTTCATTTGGCTGCTTATCTTAAGTTTATTAACCTTATAGTATAAGAACACAAGAAGACACGGTAAAAGTAAAATTATTTAACTTAATGTTAAATCTAAATGATAAGGTTAAAATAGGAAACTAAACTTGTCTAAATTCTATTGTATGAGAGGATTTCGATCCCTACCCACCTTATCGTCGAAATATATCAATTTGGAGCTATTTAAAACAGAACTTGACTTTATAATAAAATAATATTTTTAGTTATTCCAAAGGTGCCCCTCTCCTCCCTTATAAAAGGGAACCTCCTCCCTCTCTTCCTCACACCACTTTGAGCCTTCAACCTCGGCCAACCCCTGCCACTTTCTCCTCTCCACTTCCCTAGAGACATCCTAGAGGTCCTGGTCTTCTTCAAAGACCAATTTTAGTGCCCTAACAGAAGGTCTCAAAGAAGCACTTCAAAGAAGAGGTAATGTCCGTTACCGATTCTTTCATCTTTATTTATTCTTCCACTTATTCTTATTTAGTTGTTTGATTATGAACTAATAACATCAGTATCATTCATATACTGAGAAGTTATTATAAGTATGAAACAACCCTATTTCACTATCTATCCATCCTACGGAAAAAGAAATCACCGCGCGTGCGTATTTACGGAATACCGTCTCCACATCGTGGTGTAATCTATTTTCCACCACCACCTTACTTGGATGGGTATAATGGTGTAAATAATGACTATATATGACTATTATAAAGTGATACTAATTCTTAAATAGTATACATACAATCCAATACAATTCCACGATCATAGGAATGATATCATCACTCGTGCGTACGTACGGAAAACCGTCTCCACGATGTGATGCGACTCGTTCTACATGATCTTAATTTCAGAATGATTATATAAATGAATTGAATTAATTAATATGATATATATTACACTAATTACATTCTGAAAATGAGGTATCTATAACCAAAAGAGAAGAATAATAATTTATTCGACAAAACACGCATAAGAACAAAAAGTTATAAACACCCGAATAACAAGTAGCAATGAAATATTACAACTATGAAGCTAAGAATATGACCAAATATGATATCATAAAAATACGTATGATTCTGGAATAAGTTAATAACATTATTTAAGTCATTATACAAGAGGTTCGGACACGTACAAATCATATCGGATCTAAGGTAAGGGAAATATCACAATCTCATTTTTTATCTGAGATTGTTTATACTTTAGTATTTACTGGGGTGTATTTTATCATCCACATCCATGATTCCTAAATATGTAATATTATTTCCATCCACCTACAATTGTTTAAATCCAATTTTAACCTTCGGTGAGTTTTTAGTAAAATATATGAAAGGAATATTTTGTCGTTTTTCGTACGAGGTACTTTTTTGACTTTTCCGACAAAACTATGAGAAGAATGTTTTTTTTACTTATACGGCATGAATGGATTTTTAAAACATTATTTCCAAGAAGCTTCCTTTACAAGTTTTCAAGTTTATATTTAATCAACTTTATTTAGTTTATAATTGTACGACATGCTAAGAAAGGAAAATTGTTTTTTAAGCAGAAAGGATATTTTCCCCAAGAATGGAGTTCAAGAGTTTTATCAAAATTATTTTCCATCTAAGATAATAAAGGGTTCTATTTCTATCCCTATTATTACATTGATTTGATTATGTTGTGATTGAATTATTTTTATGAATTCATTTATCTTATATGAATTGTTTTATGATGTCATGATGTTTAAAAATTCCATTTTTGTTACATGGGTTATGCAATGATGTATGATTTATGATTTTGTGGCACACATAAGAATGGTATCATTATGAGATGGGTGGGACCTATATCTCTCTCCAATGCATTGGGTAAAGATTTTATATCTCATGAGATGGACATGGCTGGAACGGTAGGTTATACCGGTTCTGTGAAGCAGGACTGAAACGAGGGTACCTCGGTTCAGAAATGGACTTTGTCCACTAAGATAGTCTTGGCAATGAGTCCTGACTAATAAGAAATGATTCTCTATGATTATGTGTGTATGCCAAAAAGTTTCATGTTTTATGTTATGATTATTGTGATTACATTTCACTGCCATGATTTATCCCATGTTATGAAATTATGATCTCTTTTGCAGGTTAATATTTCCAAAAGTTATGTGCTTATGTATATGATGTGATTGATATTTATTTTGTTTACCCTTACTGGGCATTTGAGCTCACCCTTTTGTATGTTTTCTTTCCCCAGGTCCGGAAGAAGGTTATTAAGTAAGATATGCCAAAAGGGACTATAGATATGATGAAATAAATGGGAGACAGTGTAGAAGTTTTATGAACCAGTTGTTTATGTTTCCTAGTTTCTAAAACACTATACCTATACGGTCCTTTCGTGGTTTTGTTATATGTTGTAATAAGTATGCTTCAATTTTGAAGTATTAACAATGTATGTAAAGTATGGGTCATTATTGTTGGTATCAGAGGAAATGTATAGTCAACCTTTGGAAACTAGGATGTGAAAGCCTTAGTAAGAACCCTAAGGATAAGTCTAAGCATAGAACACAATCTTAGTGTTTTAGAAATGGCCATGAATAACCTAGGATAAGACCTTAAGTGTGAAATCTTATTCTTGATTATGTGGTTTTCCTATTATAATTAGTGTTTCTCACACTTTTCTTCTTGGTTTTATTCAATGGCTAGAACCATAAGGAATCGTGTTAATGCGGAATGCGACGGGAAATGCAATGATATCCCCCTGAGAAACCAAACGTTTTGAGAGATGGAATGAAAAATCTTGTAGCCATGCTCACACAACTTTCCCAAGCTATGAATCATGCAGGACTTCCAAACGATCAAAGGAAGGAGGAACATTCTGTTGAATCCTTCATGAGGCAGCATCCACCTTCTTTCAGTAGGTCTACTGATCCATTAGTTGCTGAACAATGGATTAGTACTACTGAAAAGATATTTTCAGTTTTTGAATGTTCTGAACATGATAAAGTCATCTTAGCAGTGTATCGTTTGGAAGGTGATGCTGATAAATGGTGGAATCTTATTAAGAATACGAGGCAAAGGTATGAAATTGAGTCCATGGAATGGGACGAGTTCAAGAACTTATTTTTCAATAAGTACATCCCTCGTATTCTCCGAACAAAGATGGAGAAAGAGTTTCTTGAACTGAAGAAAAAGTATGATGAATCTGTTGGTACCTATGAAGCAAATTTTACAAGACTTGCAAGGTACGCTTCTGGTATTACTATCCAAACTGAGAGTAAGATCGATCGATTCTTTAGTGGCTTAAAACCAAGTCTTCGAAGGGCGTTAGCCATAAGGGACTTCAATAGCTACGAGGAAATCGTTCGATGTGCTCTCAAAGTTGAGATGGAGATTGGAGTAACCCATCAGTCATATGGGCTTGATAAGAAGAGGAAAATGGAATTCAAAGGAAAATATAAAGAGCACACTGAAAAGAAGATGAGATTTACCTTATGCTCAAAGTGTGGAAATAAACATGGAGGGAGTTTTCTTAAAGGTACAAGTAAATGTTTCAAATGTGGAAAGGAAGGTCATCGGGCATTTGAATGCCATAATGATGGGAAAAAGATTTCTAATGATACAAACAAAGGAAGGGATGCACAGAATGAACCTAATACACTTCAATGTTTTATGTGCAAGGAGATGGGGAATTATGCCAATCAATGCCCTAATCCAAGGGTTGATGATGATGGTCGACGTCAACAAACTCTTAAGGCTAAAGACAAAGGAAAGTCACATGCAATTTCTATCAGCGATGTGGAGTACGATAACGATGTGGTGAAAGGTACCCTTACCATCCACTCTAATGTAGCAAATGTTTTATTTGATTCTGGATCCACCCACTCCTTTATTTCTGAATAATTGTTTAAGGGTATCATTGTATTACCTCAACAATTAGATGTTGAGTTAGCTGTGAAAACACCTAATGGCACAACAGTCGCATCAAAAGTTTATAATTCTTCTCCGATTGAAGTTTGTGGGAAAGTGCTTCCTGCAAATCTTGTGATCCTTCCTATAGTGGAATTTGATGTGATTCTTGGCATGGATTGGCTTTCTCTACATGGAGCTCATATCAATTGCCAAAGAATGAAAGTCACATTTCATATTCCAGATCAATCTATGATCGTCTATCGATTCAAGGATGAACATAAACTTTCAGTGGAAATTCCTTCCATCTTATGGGTCTTGATTCCACTAAATTAAGGTTATTTATCTCAAATGGTTGGTGAGAAACTCACAATTAAGAATATGCCCATTGTACGGGAGTTTGATGATTTCTTTTCGGATGAATTACCAGGTCTTCCACCGAATCGTGAAGTTGAGTTTCCAATTGAACTCGTACCGGGTGCTTTGCCTATTTCAAAGAAACCTTATAGAATGGCCCCAATTGAGTTGCAGGAATTGAAGAAGCAACTCCAAGAGAATCTTGATAAGGGGTTCATATGCCATAGTGCATCACCTTGGGAAGAACCTGTTCTATTTGTTAAGAAGAAAGATGGATCAATGAGACTCTGCATTGATTATCGAGAACTTAACAAGATCACTATCAAGAAAAAATATCCTCTCCCACGTATTGATGACATATTTGACCAACTACGCATAGCTCAATACTTTTCCAAGATTGATCTTCGTTCAGGGTATCATCAATTAAGGGTCAAAAGGGAGGATATACAAAAGATGGATTTCCGTACAAAGTATGGGCACAATGAATTTATAGTGATGCCATTTTGTTTTACTAATTCCCCTACTATCTTCATGGATCTGATGAATAGAGTCTTTAGAGACTATCTTGATCATTTTTTGGAAGTCTTTATAGACGATATTCTTGTCTATTCAAAGAGTAAAGAAGAACATGAAGATCACTTGAGAATTATATTAAAGACCCTAAGAAAGGAGAATCTTTATTCCAAATTTACCAAGTGTGAATTTTGGCTTCAAAAAGTTTCATTTTTGGGTCACATAATCTCAAAAGAGGGGATATCTGTGGATCTAGCAAGAACAAAGGTTATCGAAAGATGGTCGAGACCAACAACAGTAACTGAGATCCGAAGTTTTCTTGGTTTGTCTGGATATTATCGACGTTTTGTGAATGATTTTTCATGATTATCTAATACACTCACCAAGTTGACTTGGAAAGGAGTTAAGTTTGTCTGGACGGAAGAATGTGAAGAGAATTTCAAGGAGTTGAAAAGAAGGTTATCTAGTGCACCTGTTCTCACACTACCTTGTAGTGGCGAAAGGTTTGTGATCTATAGTGATGCATCCAAGAAGGGATTAGGGTGTTTTCTTATGAAAAATGATATGGTGATAGCTTATGCCTCACGACAGTTGAAAATACATGAGCAAAATTACCTAACACGTGATTTGGAGTTAGCTGCGGTAATATTTGCATTAAAGATTTGGAGGCATTACCTTTATGGTGAAAGGTGTGATAATTATACTGATCATAAAAGTTTAAAGTATATTTTCACACAAAAGGAGATGAATATGAACCAAAGAAGATGGTTGGAGCTGATTAAGGATTATGACTGCTCAATTCATTACCACCCTGGGAAAGAAAACAAGGTGTCGGATGCATTAAGTCGACAAGACCATGCTAGTTTATCCATGATGAGGATCACAAAAGATCCAATATATATGGATTTACAAAGGATGGATCTTGGAATTATAATGAAAGGGGAAAATCTTATCTTTCTCAAATCAATGTCCAGCCATCTATACATGTGAAGATTAAAGAGGTGCAGAAAGAAGATGTCGAGTTACAAAAGAAGGTGAGAAATGTTCCTGAATTCAACCTTGATTGTGATGGGATAATAAAGTTCAGGAACAAGGTTTCTGTTCCTCCCATCCCTGAATTAAAGAAGGAGCTGTTGGATGAGGCTCATAGTTCTTCATTCTCTATTCATCCTGGAAGCACGAATATGTATAAGGACCAGAAAGAGTACTTCTGGTGGGATGGCATGAAAAGAGATGTTGCTGAATATGTCTCTCGATGATTGGTTTGTCAGCAAGTTAAAGCTGAGAGACAGAAGTCTAAAGGGATGTTAAACCATTACCGACACCCGAATGGAAATGGGAAAACATCACTATGGACTTTTTCACAGGACTTCCTAAAACATCCAAAGGCAATAATGCTATCTGGGTCATAGTTTATCATCTTACAAAGTCTGCACACTTCATTGCTATTAGAGAGGATTTCTCTCTGGATCAGCTTTCCAGGATATATGTAAAGGAAGTGGTAAGATTACATGGAGTTCCACTTTATATTATATCTGATCGGGATCTGAGGTTTACCTCAGAGTTCTGGAGAAGTCTTCAGCATACTCTGGATACAGAGTTATGTTTCAGCACTGCTTATCATCCTCAGACAGACGGTCAGTCTGAGAGAACAATTCAAACTCTAGAAGATATGTTGAGAGCTTTCTCTATGGATTTCAAAGGTGGTTGGGATCAACACCTACCTTTGGTGGGATTTTCTTATAATAATATCTTCCACTCCAGTATTCAGATGGCTCCTTATGAAGCTCTCTATGGAATGAAATGCAGGACTCCAACTTGCTGGGATGAAGTTGGGGAAAGAAAGCTATTAGGACCTGATCTCGTTGATGAAATGGCAGAAAAGGTCAGATCTATTCAACAACACATAAGAGCATCTCAGAGTCGACAGAAAAGTTATGCCGAAAACCAAAGAAAAGACCTAGAGTTTGAAGTGGGTGATAAAGTGTTCTTACGAATATCTCCCTGGAAGAGGGTTATGAGATTTGGAAAGAAGGGGAAGTTGAACCCTAGATATATCGGTCCTTTTGAAATACAGGATCGTGCTGGGAAGGTAGCTTACCGATTGGAGCTTCCACCGAATCTCTCTCATGTTCACGATGTGTTCCATGTATCTCTCCTGAGAAAGTACATACCTGATCCTTTACATGTACTCAGCTCAGAAGTTGTACCGCTGGAGCAAGATCTTTCTTATGAAGAACAACCTATAGTGATTCTGGATCGTTGCGAAAAAGTCCTACGAAACAAGACCACTCGATTGGTGAAAGTTTTATGGAGGAACCACCAATTAGAAGAAGCTACATGGTAGCTTGATGATATGATGAGGGAGAGGTATCCTCATATGTTCGTTACAAAGTGACGAATTTCAAGGGAAAAATTCATTTTAAGGGGGTAGAATGTAACACCCGAGACTTTTATGTTATATAAATCATCAAAGGGATCTTTTTCTGCACACAACACTTGCTTGTATTGCTTTACATGAAATCGTGACCATCCTCGATAGCTTGCGTCGTACGCAATACCGAGTTTCACTAAACAACGATATGCTATTCAAATATTATTAAAACTAGCCATTATGAATAGTAATAACCACTTTTTGAAATTTTATAAATTTTATTTTTCAAAATGGACTTCATTTTTGGATTCGGAATATTGAAATTAGCCTAGGGTGAAGTTTTGGTATTTTTCTGAAAACTTTCAATTTTTGATGAATAGTGAAACCACTCAGTGGTAGTTAAAAAAACTGAATTTTTCATAAAACATAATTTTACCACTTCTGTGAGTGGAATTTCAAAAATCCGAGAGACACGGTTGATGTCATTAAGTAAAATGTGGTTCAATGAGATGAAAATAATTTTTTGGTGATTAGTAACTTTTTACTTTTTTTTTACCACGGTTAAAAGTAAATAGGGTAATTAAGGGTAAAAATAATATTATTATTACACTAACACATGTCCTAATTCTATTTGAAAAGTGTAATTCGACCAAAAACAAACTTAGGAATAAAATATGACCATTTAGGCCCACATGGATTAGATTTGGACATTTATTATTAATTTATTTAAAGAAGGGTTAAAATAGTTAAAATCAAAGTTTAATAACTAAATCATTTTTAATATGGGGTTATACATAAGATAAATTCGACTATAAATATTCATTAGAAAGATAAAAATATTTCCTACATAATGGTATTTTATTTGTAATTTTTAGACATTAAATAATTTAATTTATTTATGACACAAAGATGATGCAGTAATTATCTTATTAATGAAATATTGACATAATTAATGTTATAAACACCAAAATAAATGTAATTTGAGACTTTTTATTAATTACACTAATTTTATAGATTAATATGACATGTTAGTATTGATTTAATTAACTTTTTTAGAACTAAGCATTATGTTATGATTTTCACAAAAAATCAATTACTAAATAGTGTCCAAATTGACATAAAATAGTTTTTAAAACAAATATTATATTAGTAATTGTTATTTTATTCTTAAAAATCTAAGGTTAGGCCAAATAACTAATATAATGTTATATATATATATTAATAATTAACAACTTGGGGTTCGTTTGGCTGCTTATAGTACGTTTATTAACCTTATAGTATAAGAACACGAGAAGACACGGTAAAAGTAAAAGTATTTAACTTAATGTTAAATCTAAATGATAAGGTTAAAATAGGAACCTAAACTAGTATAAATTCTATTGGATGAGATGATTTCTACCCCTATCCACCTTATCTTCGAAATATATCAATTTGGAGCTATTTAAAACTGAACATGACTTTATAATAAAATAATATTTTTAGTTATTCCAAAGGTGCCCCTCTCCTCCCTTATAAAAGGGCACCTCCTCCCTCTCTTCCTCACACCACTTTGAGCCTTCATGCTCGGCCAACCCCTGCCGATTTCTCCTCTCCACTTCCCTAGAGACATCCTAGAGGTCCTGGTCTTCTTCAAAGACCAATTTTAGTTCCCTAAAAGAAGGTCTCAAAGAAGCACTTCAAAGAAGAGGTAATGTCTGTTACCGATTCTTTCATCTTTATTTCTTCTTCCACTTATTATTCTTTAGTTGTTTCATTATGAAGTAATAACATAAGTATCACTCATATACTGATATGTTATTATAAGTATTAAACAACCATATTTCACCATCTATCCATCCTACGGAAAAAGAAATCACCGCGTGTGCGTACGTACAGAATACCGTCTCCACGTCGTGGTGTAATCTATTTTCCACCACCACCTTACTTGGATGGGTATAATGGTGTAAATAATGACTATATATGACTATTATAAAGTGATAATAATTCTGAAATAGTATACATACACTCCAATACAATTACACGATCATAGGAACGATATCATCACTCGTGCGTACGTACTGAATACCGTCTCCATGATGTGATGCGACTCGTTCTACATGATCTTCATTTCAGAATGATTATATAAATGAATTGAATGAATGAATATGATATATATTACACTAATACCATTCTGGAAATGAGGTATCTATAACCTAAAGATAATAATAAGAATTTATTCTACAAAATACGCATAAGAACAATATGTTATAAACACCCGAATAACAAGTAGCAATGAAATATTACTACTAAGAATCTAAGAATATGACCAAATATGATATCATAAAAATAATTATGATTCTGGAATAAGTCAATAACATTATTTAAATCATTATACAGGAGGTTCGTACACGTACAAAGCATATCAGACCTAAGGTAAGGGAAATATCACAATCTCATTTTTATCTGAGATTGTTTATACTTTAGTATTTACTAGGGTGTATTTTATCATACACATCCATGTTTACTCAATATGTAATATTATTTCCATCCACCTACAATTGTTTAAATCCAATTTTACCCTTCGGTGAGTTTTTAGTAAAAGATATGAAAGGAATATTTTTTCATTTTTCGTATGAGGTACTTTTTTGACTTTTCCGACAAAAGTACGAGAAGAATGTTTTTTTTACTTATACGGCATGAATGGATTTTTAAAACATTATTTCCAAGAATCTTCCTTTACAAGTTTTCAAGTTTATTTTTAATCAACTACTTTTAGTTTATAATTGTACGACATGTTAAGAAAGGAAAAGTGTTTTTGAAGCAGAAAGGATATTTTCCTCAAGAATGGAGTTCAAGAGTTTTATCAAAATTATTTTCCATCTAAGATAAAAAAGGGTTCTGCTTCTATACCTATTATTACATTGATTTGATTATGTTGTGATGTAATTATTTTTATGAATTCATTTATCTTATATGAATTGTTTTATGATGTCATGATGTTTAAGAATTCCATTTTTATTACATGGGTTATGCAATGATGTATGATTTATGATTTTGGGGCACACATAAGAATGGTATCATTATGAGATGGGTGGGACCTATATCTCCCTCCAATGCATTGGGTAAAGATTTTATATCTCATGATATAGACATGGCTGGAACGGTAGGTTATACCAGTTCAGGGAAGCAGGACTGAAATGAGGGTAACTCGGTTCAGAAATGGACTTTGTCCACTAAGATAGTCTTGGAAATGAGTCTTGACTAATAAGAAATGATTCTCTATGATTATGTGTGTATGCCATAAAGTATCATGTTTTATGTTATGATTATTGTGATTACATTTCACTGCCATGATTTATCCCATGTTATGAAATTATGATCTCTTTTCCAGGTTATGATTTCCAAAATTTATGTGCTTATGTATATGATGTGATTGATATTTCTTTTGTTTACCCTTACTGAGCATTTGAGCTCACCCTTTTGTATGTTTTCTTTCCCCAGGTCAGAAACAAGGTTATTATGTGAGATATGCCAAAAGTGACTATAGATATGATGAAATAAATGGGAGACAGTGTAGACATTTTATGAACCAGTTGTTTATGTTTCCCAGTTTCTAAAGACACTATACCTATACGGTCCTTTCGTGGTTTTGTTATATGTTGTTATAAGTATGCATCAATTTTGAAGTATTAACAATGTTTTTAAATTATGGGTCGTTATAGATCCTCTCCATTATATATTTAATTTATCTAAAATATTAGATGTATCAACAAAAACATTAAAGGTAAGGGGTATTTTAAATATTTTGTTTTTGGATATATCTATTTATCTCATTGATATATATCATGGAAGCTATGGTGTACGGATTAAACTATGATTAAAAATATCATGATATTTGATTACTTGATGACAAGAATCAAATGTATTTTTAATATCATCATTGAATCTCAATTTATGGAATTTTGGATAAAGATCATATAGTTAGGTTATGTTGATATTTTTTTATATTATGGAAGATTTAAATAGTAATTTTTTGAGTAAGATCTTAATAAGTTTAAAATAGTTGTTTCTAACAAAATACACTTCTTTTGGAAAATTTTATTTTTGTTTTATTTGAAATATTTTTTTTAACATTTCTTATTTTTGATTTCCCATGCACGAGAATTTATTGGAGTCATTGGGAAATTCTTGTTATGTTTCAAATCTCTCCTATATATGTTTTGGTTAACATGTTGAAATTTGTGATCTTTATATAGTTAAAAAATTAATTTTTTCTTTGTTAGTGGTGACTTTTAGATACATAAATAGACACTTAATAATGAATTTAAAGGATGATTTATCACCTTGATTTTTTTGGTCAATTTATTTCCATTTATTGGTCATTATCTATGTTTTTATCATTATTTTAATATTTTGTTTATTTCATAAATAATAATTGATATTGGGCGACATTTTTAAGGATATGTGGTGGTTATTCTCGATTCTAAGGATTTATTATCTGCGTAAAAGAAATATAAAATGTTATTTAAGAAATTTTTTTAATGTTTAGTTCACATGAATATGATAGTAAGGGAGATTATATGGTCAGAAAATTAAATGAAAAAATAATAATTTGAGGTTGTTCTTTTTATACAATAGCACAATATACAAAATTGTTATGGTAGAAAAAATTGTTCTATAATATCTTATAAGAGTAACTGTTTATTATACTGAATAAGTGATTGAAACCCTGATGGGTTAAGATAAGAATGTGTGCATATATCATTTTAGTGAAGAAACTAGTTTCTTCACATGAATTTTTTTTTAAAAAAAAATTATGTATTGAAATAGTTTTTAAAAATGGATAGAAAATGAATTTATAGTTTTATGATTTTCCAATTTTTTTAAATGATTCATGGGATGACATGACTTTATTTACTAAGGCCTAACCTATGTCGATAGGAAGTGGTTTGTTCCACCCTAAGCCAACCTTCATTAGTCTAAGGGGTAATGAGTATCATTGAATAGAAATACCACAAAATATTGGAGGCCTTAACCTATATTAACCCAAATTATATACATATTTATGATTTATAAAACAACTAAAAACACAATAAATATATCTATATCTATACTTTTTGAAATATATGAATAACACAACAAAATATATCTAAAATTCCACATAAGAAAATAAAAGAAACTATATATATAATAATCATTTGAATTTGATAAATATAATGAACTGGAAATATCATCCTAACTACAATAACTTTTGTAATTATCTCAATACACAATGATCACCGCCAATGCTAAGAGCCACAATTCTCTTTCATAGATCATTAAGAATCACCAGGAATCAACAATAAAAAATAATACATGCTCTATATTCACTAAGAACATCAATAAATCTATACACCAACTTAACAAACACACCATTCATGGGAAGATAGACTATGTATGGGTGAATATAAATATACTTATTAGGACATTTATAAATCCACACTGAAAATACTAAACAATAAGTAATCTCAAACTTTAGTACAGTAATGTAACTAGATATGGAAAAAGAAGAATAATATAGAAATTATCTACAATTAAAAGCAGATAAGTGGAAATAATAGAAAAATGAACCTCATGATCATATATGGATGTTTGGAGTACTAAAAAGTTTAATAAGGCTACATGGATGTGCCAAAAGGAGTCACAAGTCTTAAAGAATATAATATTCTCAATTGTTCCAACCACCAGATCACTTCTAAAAATATTTAGTGGGAGCCTTATGATCAATAAATAATGTTCTTAAATTAAAGGAGTTATAAAATATTTGATAAATCAATACTAAACCACTAACCAACTATCCAAAATACTAAAGTAATACAACCCAAAATACCTTAAAAGAACTGTGTTGTAGGATCCCAAGAACTAGATAAGTTGAACATGAACATCGACTCTAGTGGAGTATCACATACCCCATATGGGCTCTTTAGATATGGGACATTGACTCGCTAGATATATATCATGCCTCATGTATGTGGTGAGGGGGATACCTACCCTATATGATCTGTATGATGAGGATCATGTACCCCAAGTATATGGGAATGTGATAACTAAACCCATCTATGTTTGGTGGAGGAAAATGACACAATAACAAAACGATTCCTCCTGGAAGGGTTTCTAACCCTGAGAATATGATAATTTTTAGTCCCAAACCCAATCACCAACCAAACATAGATGAACTATAAATCATTATATTTCACCTATCAAATAGACTTCTATTGTTATATAGAATACACTATTGCGATGTATCTAAAAAAATACTCAATATATTATATTTAATTTTAAGAATCATAGTTATTGTTAGTAAACCTATAAAAACATCATAAAAGTATCTATGAGTCCATGTGTTAACAATAGGGTTTTATACATGGAATTCTTGAGGAAGGCATGCATTCTCATGGCGTGTACACTGCTAGTTTTTTCCTGATTCGACATGGATTGGGGAATATGATGCACTAAACCACCCAATCGTGGGATGACATGGGATGACATGATCATTGGGAAGTATTGTACAACATTGAACATGAAGTTAGTCCCACATGATTGGGCTCAAGATAGTATGTTCTAGGCTAGTTAGATTAGTTTGACCCAAAAAATTCCGACACAAGTTCCCTCTAGTCTGGAACACACTAGGGAGTCAAACCCCACCAGTGGGATCCCTGTCATAATGGATAAGTTTTCTATGTTCCCCCATTCATTGAAATAATAATTATTTCTTCCTATACAAAAACATGGTGGCCAAGAAGATGACACCTCTAATGTCTAATACTGATCCCCATCATGGTTGGATTCTTCTATTCAACACCGAATAATATCATGGATGTTCTCCCCTACTATACTTGATTCACTATAATCCATCCCTTAATATTCCCATAAACACCACACCATAATTCTTCCACCCTTAGTTCCACATTATATCTCTGATCCACCCTCACACAATTTTTTTAGTCTATTCCACCTCATGCTGACCCCCTTCCCTCATTTCGACCCCAACTTGAGTTGTAACCTACCTTCACCACCACTAGACCTGGATAGGACCTGTTGTACCATGTTTTCAAAATATAAGGTATATATATATATAGTGAATGATAGAGGTATAAATAGAGTGTGTGAAAGTGGGATATAGAAAAAGATAGGGAGATAGATTTAGAGAGTGAGAGTGAGAGAGTGAGAGATTGAGAGACTAAGAGAGTAAGTGAGAGAGAGATATTTAGAGAGTGATAGACAACAAGTGGGTAAGATAGATATTGGTAAATAGGGAGTGATATAAAGAGTTATAGGGAGAGTAGATGAGAGATATATATGAGTAATCACATATACATTCATAATTTTCCATCAAAATTGTCATCAAAATATAAGAGTATGTTTAGGGATAATAATACGAAGAAAAATATCTCACACACCCTGTTTAAAATCCATTTTCCAATCACCAATGAAACAAGAGAAATCATTAAATCAAATATTCAAATACTAAATACATATTATTTTATTTATGAGAGGATCCAAATTTTAGTCATAAACTATCATTGTTAAATTAATTTTTTTTTGGAATATTTAATTGTGAATTACACTTTTCCCTACATGTGAGCACAATTTTATAATCATTACAGTCTCAATGTATTAAAATATTTATTAATAACTATATTCTTAATTTACCTTATTATTCATGTAATAATAGGATTAGAAAATTCATCCAAGGAAAAGAAAAAAAATAATTATGTGTATTTAAAATAAGATAATTTCCATCATTGTGTATAGAAATATGAATGATTAAGCTCGCATTAATGTTCACTAACACTGAATACCCTATAATAATTTCTTTATTTTTACCAAGATATCACATTTTGAAATCACAAACTTAAGGATTCATGTTTCTGAAACAATGATTTAGTTACAAGGATTCCTAAATTAGAGTTATTGCATGGTCTAGTGTTTCGTTATACTACAAATGATATAATTAACAAATAAAAAAAATTCCTTCTAATTAATAATTATTTCATTGATGATAAAACCTTGAGAACACCAATGTTAATGAGAGTTATACCACCCATATTGTAAAAATAAAATTATAGACATCAAATATGTCTTAAATTTTTTATATGAGGCTTCATCCTAAAGAAATGGAGAAATTCCCAAGAATATATATGTGGTGGATAATAATAACATATTATATTTAATATATTATTATGGATTCCTTACATTTCTTTCAACTTGAGACTTGCTCGGTCCAATGATAAACACAACATGTTAGTATGAATAAAACCATCAGATAATTTTTTGATCGTCATATACTTGATTTGTTTTACCATTTTACCCATATGAAGGTCTCAAGACACCAGAACAAAAAAAAATTGGTACATATCATTCAGGTAGAACACAATTCATTATATCCACCACACCTTAAAACCTTTTAATCCTTAAAAAAAATTGACCTATTAAAAATGAAAACTCAAGAAAAATACCATGGGGAAAACAACCCACCTCGAATGCACTTCTTTTATCTTCATATGTCGATTTTCTAAGAGAACTTAGTCTATCACCATGAAAAAAGAGAATTACCCTCTTTCATTACCAATGATATCATATCCATATCATTCTATAAAGGATCTTAATAGAAACAGACATCCATTCCATGTGAGTCTTTGTAATATTGTACACTCAATAAAGATCTCATAAGAAGTTCATATAACCATAAGGGAAAAAGAAAAACCCTGAACCATTGACACCAACCTCAAAATTTTCTATCTATAAGGTTATAACTAGTGGGAGTTCCTCTCTCTCCACCATTAAATATTTTTCTTGATCATTGTCATATGAGTGCATCCAATATATGTTGTACTCCACACCTGAGAACTTTAGAAACATCGTCTCTATTCTAGAAGATTTTGAAATTTCTACTTGTAAAATCCCACCCCTCTATACTAAACTTATAAGTGACATGTGTGTTACTTGACTTACGTGACATCACCAAGAAACAAAAGTCTAGTAATGAATGCCATGTTCCACATACATATTTCGGGTATGATTTTCCATTTGAATATAAAATAACCAAAACAAAATAAAAAACTAAAAAACCCACTATATAATGCATGATTAAAAAGAAAAAAACTCATAGAATAACCAAAATAAAATAAAATATCAGAGTACAAGAGGAAACTATGTGACACAACCAATCTAAAAAAAGACAAAAAACCCCAAAGACTATAATGTCATGAAACCAGAAACTCCCAATCCAACTCCATGTTCAGAATAAACAATCCATGACAAAGGTATCATGATACATTACTAAAGAACTATGATACCTTTCCTTTTATAATTTCTCGATATATAATATCTGAAAACACACCATATTGCACTAGTAGGGAGGGAGTATTAAACTCGATAGGATTTCCACATTTAATTTCATACTCATGCCACTTGGATGAACCTTATTATCACATTTATGTAAAAAAATTTATAAAACAATTTAAATTCATTTCAACAGTTTATATAAATCCAAATAAGTTCCATGAAATGTCATTTCACAACCATAAAAACATTCTTTACATTATTTGAAATACCCATATCCATTTACACACATACATCTACCCACACACACACAATCTTGGTGTTACTGTTTATAGTGAAACTTCACATCTATATTCCATCCCTCTTGATAGTGGTACTTCACAACCATTATCCATCACATTCGAAACACACCAACCCAATTATTTCATTATATGACAAAACATTTATCATAAAAATAATAAATTCCTTAAATAATTTTAAAAAATGATTTTATATTCATCCAAATCAAACTGCAATTTTAAAATGATTATTTAATAATCATATAATAGAATCCTTTTTTCACAAACGCATTAAATTTGTAAAATTTACAAACCCCTTCACTAATGAGGTTTCCATTAAAATCACACAAGGTTTTTAAAAACAATTTCTGGAAACTAAATAAATTTTAGAATAGTTCTTAATGTTCTAATCTTGCGGAATCGAGAGAGAAGCCATCCACCTCTCAAACTCGGGCCAAATTGAATAACGACACAAAAACATAAAAACTCTAGCTTGAAACTCCAAATCATTCCTTAGATACCATTAACATAAATCAAAACTATACTATAACGTCAATATTATCATCACACTACATGAATTTATTCCCTATAGACTAGATCAATGATTCCAAGAGAGGGAGAAAATGAAAAAATATAAGGAAATCAATTAAGAATAAGTACCTACTGATGAATCTACACCTACAATGCACTTAGATTCTCCTAAGAATCAATCTCAGATTAAAATAAATTAGATATAAAACCAAAGGTGGAATATATATTAGTGATATTGATTAATTAGGGGATAAAATAGAGGTTTAAGAGGTAAATCACATTTGATCATTGTTTTGTATATCTAAATTTCCATAGTGAGTAGTTAGGGTGCATTTTTAGGAAAATTGTGTACTAACCTTGCATACACAACTTACTCAAAACACACCTCAAATAGTTTTCTTGAATGTTTATACAAACCATGCACCAACCATGATATTCCCCCATGTTTATCATTGCACGGTTTCTCTTGGGCAGTATCATGGTTTGTCCAAACCATGTTCTGAACCATGCAGTAACATAGTGCCACTAATTTAGTTAAAATATTTACTAGAGGTTTTACATGGTTTCTACTAATCTTAATCAAACTATGAACCTCAAGAAACCCCTCAAACGTTTTCCAAAACTTCTTCCAACCCCCTAAAAATTGAACCAAACATTATATATATACAAAAAATACATAAATAAAGGTTCAAGTATCTAAAACTATAGATGGTACATTCTCCTCACATTGTCCTCTCCATCCATAGAATGTATAGAATCAACATTAGCTTGAATGATTTTGGGAATTTATTATAAGATTTTTTTTCTCACACTACCACATTTATTCCTAAATCCGGCCATGTCACCATAAATCCCACACTAGACAGATGATTTTCTCATGAATGACTTTGTATTACCGATACAAAATTTTTATTGGTACATGAACTAATGTATAATATGAATCTAGGTCAACACAATCCCATCCAATAATATGGTCATGATTAGGTTGAAATATCTTTAATATAGATACACGAAACACATTATGCATTGAATTAAACCTTGGTGGAAAATACAACTAATATTCCACCTCACCAACTTGTTCAACTATCCTAATAGGGCTAATGTATTGATGAGATAACTTATCCTACTTCCAAAAATAATGATTCCAAAACATTAGAGATATTACCCAAAATATATGATCACTCAAATAAAATGAAAACAGTCATCGATCATGATCGACAAATAATATTTGATGACTCAGAGCTATTTCTTTTGGTTCCTAATCAACTTAATTTTGTTCATTATCTCTTCTACATGGGTCATTCCAACTAGTAATGTCTCACATGTTTTGACCCAAAAAAGTGTAGAATGATAAATAAATCCATACAATTATTCAAAATAAGACATATATATTGAGGCCCAATATTTTTTATTGTATGAGAACTCCACTAATGGTAAGTTCTCCTCCCACGAGACACCAAAAGCCATCACACCATACCAATGCATGTATTCCAAATTTTTAATTGTCCTTTTGGATTGTCCTTCAATTTGAGGATGATATTTCATTGTCATAATCAATTGAGTCACAAGGTCTTTCTATTCAGAATTCCAAAATCAAGATGTAAAACCCGAATCTTGGTTAGATACTAATGAAATTGGGACACCATTCCTTTTTTACACTTTTTGCTTATATATTTTTTACAAATATTACACCGTATTGGATTCATGAATAAGGAATAAATGTAAAAAATTATTGAAATAATCCTATATCATCGATATGAAATCATGTTTTCATAAAATAATTGGAAGATCTATTACAAAGTCCATATATATTGTCTCCCATTCCTACATGGGAATTAGTAAAGACTATATTATACCCACTGGCCATTGGTGCTCTGCCTTAACTTATTTATAAGTGAGACATCTCAACACAAATTTATCCAATTTTCCTTTAATTCCCACCACATTTGTTTTCTTTCACTTCCTTGTACATATATTTTCCAAGATGAAAATCTCATCTTAAATGATTGTGAGAATGAAGAAGTTGTTACTGGAAGGTCATATGTATTACTATCCAATCTCAAAACCAAAAAACCAATCTTCTATCAATATCACATCCCCCAATGGTCTCCCAAAAATTGAGTTTTGACCACATAAAAAACATTTAGAATTGGATTTTTGTGCCTTTATAATCCTATCAACCTAATCAATTACAAAAGATTCTTGAAATAAAATTGTCGCACTACCTCAATATTTACATCTAAGTGCATGTATTGTATAACTGAAATCATATTCCACTGACTTGATTCTCCTTTAGACAACTAGTTATATGAATTTCTTCTCAATATATCCAAAACATAGTTTCATTTACATGATGTAAACATTAATTTAAATTCCAACATTTCAAGATAATCCATCCATCATATTTTCCTTGGATTCAGCTCTCTTTGTGAGAAAATGTGTTCCAATATTTTATAATTTGTGAATATTGAAAATTTTTTCCCAAAAAGTTAATGGCATAATTTATTCACATAATGTACCGTAGAAGATAATTAAAAATCAATTGTTGGTTAAATATTTCCATTAAACCATAACTATCATAAACCATAAGAAACAAAATAATCTACCTTCATGAGAAAACACCCCTAATTAGATCCTAAAGTATCATAATAAAGTATATAACCTTATATTGATTCTTGAAATATCACGATCAGTTATTATGAAAGAAAACAATAATCACTTGAAAATATTTCAAAGATACATTTTTCAGTTGGAATGGAAAAATTTTCATTGTCAAAGCCTTAATTAGTGAAGTGAGTCATGAAAATCAATGAACAAAATGTCAGTAGTAACCATTAAAGACTAAGAAACTATATATCATGAAGAAATTGTTTTCTGGTTTCCAAGATATCAAAAAATGTATCTTTTATGGATCCATATAAATACATTTTTCCAAAATAACATTTCCAATGAAACATAACTATGGTAGCATGAAGTCACACATGGATTACTTGGCATACATATGATGCTTCCTCAAGAAACCCAACAATATAGACAAGTATTTTTCATGATTCACCTTTTTTTAGTGAAGATACTAGTATATCATCCCCAAAAACTTCCAAAAAAGAATCTATATTTCATTGAAATATCTGATTCATCAATTACATAAATAAATATTGCACATTAGTAAGTCGAAAATGCACACCAATGAACACATAATGGCCTCATATGATTATGAACACTATTCATAAAATACCCTTCTTATGAACCCACAATTGGTGATATATTAAACATAATTAAATTTTAGAGAACCACCAGAATTCCCTAAATTGGTCAAACAGTTCATCAATGTGTGGGATAGAATACAGATTCTTTATTGTAAAATGATTAATCTTACGACAATCCACACAAAGTTAAACAATTCCATCCACCTTATTTACAAACAAAACATGTTCTTCCCACAGAGAAGTAATATTATAAATGAACAATTTTCTTTCAAACACTTCCAATAGGAACATCAATTTAATCAATTATTATAGTTCCATATAATAATAAGAAAGTGAGATAGGGCTGGTCCCTAGTAATATATCAACTGTAAACATCACTCATCTGTTTTATAGAAACTCCAAGATATTTTCATGAAAGACATCAAGGAACTGATCCAATATGGTTGGAAAATATCTATTCACTATCTCATCTACTGATTCCATTTTCAATGTTACCAACTAGTATAAGATAGTTCCAACCACTGGTTCGAACAATACTTCTCTGCATTCCTTCATAGTGTGTTCTTTTCTAAAGATATGGTCGACGCCATCAATAGTTGTAAAACTAACTCATATTGCATAATAGTGGATGTTTGCTTCTCAACAAATCCATACCCAAGATTAATTCATATACATCCATAGAAATCATAGAAAAATCCAAATCAATTTATCCTCATTGATAGTTATAGAACATGATATTCACATAAAGGATTGACATTCCTTTTAGAATATGAGTTTTATGTTTGAAAAAAGAAGGAATAATCTCAACCTAAAAACCTAAAAGATCAACATAACAAGAAGTAATAAATTAATTTGAAGCACATATATCAAAAAATAGCTTTCATAAGGGTATAATTAAAAATAATTAACCTCTCACAATCAAAGGTCCCTATTTATAATCAATGATCACTTTTCTAGCTCCATATAATTTCATACTCCCCACATTTTCTCTTTAATAACCTATTGATCTTACATTGGTTCGAGAGTCATATTATTCCTAGAATCACCATGAATGCATTAGTTTTTCTAATGAGAGTTGTTCCATTTCACTCATCACGCCAATTTACATGATGCATAAGAAGCATGAGATATATCCTAAGAACCTGACCTTGGAGAACTACTAAAATAGAATTGAATATTTTTATAAAGTTTCAATTGTATCATACTTTAGGTGGTTTTATACATTCTAACATAATGTGACTAACTGAACAACATTTAAAATAATTGAGTTTACCCTTTGGTTAATAAGAAAGATTCACTGAAACCTACTTCTTATTTTCAGACATTCCACCACCTTCGAAATAGTTTTCCCTCATCCATTAATTCCAAAAATTAGAGTTCCCACCATTTTCTATTTGTATCAGCATGCTTCCTCCACCCGTATTTGTTTGAAATATCCATTTTTTCACCATTTCTCAAATAAATATATCTATATAATATGATATAAAAAGAACAATAATATTTGGGTGAATCTCTAGCCTCAACCCTGATTAAAAAATACATTCCTTCAAGGATTCACTTAAATAAAATTCTGATGCCATGTAGACTAAATTCATAAATATTTCGGCATACTCTATTACCAAGATATTATTCTCCTTTAAGCTAAAGAATTCTATTATTCTACGAATTATGAATATGTGAGGATAAAATTTATTTTTGACCAATTATTCAAAATACTCCCTTGAAATGACATCGAACAATTTTTCATGAACTTTTAAATCTCACCATTGAGATATTATATCCTCTAGTAAATATTTTTCCAACATCACCTTCAGATTATTTTAAATTACAAGGAAATCAAATATTTGAGTCATCTTATTCAGCAACACTTTTTTTTTCTCTGAGTAACCCCAAAATATGGGTGGGTTGTACTTTTGGAACTAAACCAAATAATCAACTTTCCTATTTTCATAATTTTTTCCCTATTTACATGGCTTAAAAATACATGGAAATAATTTAGACCATATATTGGTTCACATGTGGCTCAAAAAACAACATTCATAGCAGCCTCTTTTAGCCAGTTATTTTGATATCAACCAATTTCCATTTTCTATTACAAAAAAAACTCCATTTAGATCCACTATCTAGATATTGAAGGCATATCAATTTAAAATATTCCATTTGAAAAAGTTCCAAAAATGTGTTCATCCATAATAAACATGTTCAACCATTTTCAAAATTCCACCCTCAATCATTTTCTAAAATTTCAGCATTCCCTATTTTAATTTTTTCTTAAAATATTATAACAATTATTTTTAAAATCATTCCCTTTATAAATATTTTAAAAAATAATCATTTTTTCATCACAACATAAATAATTTACTCAAAATGAATTTTCCAACCCTATTGGGAAGTTATTAGTATCAATGCATGACATGAAACTCTAATCAGGTAAACCTATAAAGATTAGATAAAAATTCCTAGAAGTTTCTCAAAACACTCATATGCCAAAACTCCCTAGAAAAAGGAATTTTAGTATAAATAGTTTATCTATGACTTATTATACTCTACATTTCAATATATTATGATCCTATATCATTTATACTTGCCCAACTCAAGGAATAAACAAGCATTTTCTTCCAACTCCATAACTGGACCAAATGATACCAATGTATCAATAAAACTGGTACCATTTGTAACATCTCATCCAACATCATTGGATTGAAAAGTGATTGGTATGTTACAACCTTTACGTGATATCCTCAAGACACCAAAGGTTGGGAATGAATTCCAAGGTACTCATACACATTTATGGGATTTATATACTTGCGAATATAAAATAACCAAACCCCAAGAAAAAACTAAACAAACGATGATATGATGCATCAGTATATGGTTTTTTAACTAAATGTATATTAAAAAATACAATATTAGAGTACTAGTGGAAAAAATTAACATAACCAAATGAAAAAAAACCAAAAAACACAAATAATCTATATTTATCAGACAAGAAATTCCTAATCATAATAAAAGATCAAAATAAACAAGCCATTCCCAAGGTATCATGATGCATCACTAAATAACTATGATACTTTTCCTTTACCGATGTCTTGATATATAATAACTAAAAACGTTCCATAGTTATCAAGAAGGTGGTGAATATAATATATAGTAAGATTCCCCCAATGACCTCCCTACTCATGCCCTTAGGATAAATATTTTTAACATATTTATATATAAAAAATATATAAATAAATTTATATAAAAAGATTTAAAAAAATTCAATATTTAATGTAAAACTAAATCAATTCCATGTAAAATCATTTGACAAGCAGAAAACTAGTTTTTACATTATTTGGCATACCCATGTAAATGCCCATAAAAAAACAACACACACAAACACACAAGCTAGGTGTTACCGTTGATATTATAACTTCAAATCTATACTCTATCCCTCTTGATGGGTATACTTCATGACCAGTATATATCCCAATCCGCACACACCAACCCAGTTATGCCCATCAATGAAAAAACATTTCTCATGAAAACAGTAAATTCTCTAAAAATTTTAAACAAATGGTTTCAATGAATCAAAACCAAACACCCATTTAAAAATAATTATATTAAAATTATATACAAAAATAATTTTTCCACAAAGCCATCCAATTTCAATAATTTCTATAATCCATCAGTAAAGAGGTTTCCATCAAAATTACACAAGGTTTTTCACAATAATTTAATGAAATTCAATCAATTTGAAACTAAACATTCACGTTCTAATCAAGAGGAATTTAGAGATAAGCATCATTAATCCCAAACATAGGTGAAAACATATAAGAGAATAAAAAAATTAAATACTCAGCTTGAAACTCCTAGATTCATACTTAAATCTCATTACCATCAGTCAAAACAATCATATCCCATCAGTATTATAGTAAAAAATCATAGTTATATCCCCAATGAACAAAATACATGTTTCCAAGAGATAGAAGAAGAAGATATCTAAAGAAAAAAATAAATAATGAGAACTTTCAAATAAAATTTATTCACTAATTCTCTTATATTATCCTATGAATTGTTTCTGGATTGACAGAAATTGTCCACATAATCATTGGAGGTATGTGAATTCATGATATGTTTGGATTAGTAAAAAATTATTGGATTAAGAGGTTTGTGAGATTTCATACTGTATTTTTAGATCTAATATTTCATGGTTCATGGTTTGGGAACATCTCTAGGAAAATTGTGTGCTAGCCATGCATTTTCCACTACCTCAATCCACAACTTTCATAGTTGTCTTGAATGGTTATAAAATCAATGAACCAACCCTGATATTTCCATATGTCCATTATTTTATATTATGTCTTCGGAAACAACATATTATGGTAAAATTGTGCACCTAATAGGGTACCTACCCAATTCCCATTGTTTTAATTACATATTTTTGGGAGGTATTTCATGGTTTCTACTAACCGTACTCAAACTGTGAACCTCCAAAAAACCCTCTAAAGAATTAAAAACACCTACAAACATCCTAAAACATAACCTTAAAATTATATATACTTAAAATTCATAAAAAATAGTCATATACCTGAAACTGTGGGTGTTATAGTATTCCTCCATAGACCAGTGTTAATTTCTCCATAAACATTTAATAACTAGGCACATGAACCTATGTTTATATCTCATGAGACATGGGTGAAATATTCTTTGTTTTCAATCCTCCACACCTATATAAATCTCCCATATATATCCAAATATACAACATATTTTTAATTAACTATCATAGAAATCCTATCATGTTTTCATCACCTATTTATGCAATTTATCGATAAAAACCATAGGAACAACACCAACCTTGTTTGAATTCTAAATATCAAACCAATTTGAATTGTGTGCCCTGATCAACTATAATATAATGTTGAAGAACCTCACCAGTTAGATGAACCTACTTTAATAGCTCTAAAATCTATGATGAAACCTACCATAGTGACCAAATTCTATAACATCCTTATAAAACTTCCTCATCCACTATATAAGAATAAATTCAATATTATTGGTACATCCACAAGGATCCACTAGATACAGATCAATAAAGGTCAATTAACTTACAAATATATCCTCTTAGGATATCCATCTTGATATTTAATATGAACACAAAGAGACAACCACTATCCATATATGGAAGTAGATCACATGCTCTCCAACTTTAGGAAAAACCCTTCAATTCCATCGCCTAAGAGCATCTGGTCATATAGGATCAATAACATAGTGTCACCACTATGGGACTCTCTCACACAAGGTTAGAGTATGGGGCACTATAATTGGTTTAATGTGGGTAATATCTCCCTCTTTATGCCTAAAGTAATAACTATGAAACTAACTACTCAAGTACCTCCTCTATCAACCGAGTCTAGATTCCTCTTCAAGAAACATCAATCACCACACCACTATTACACTATTTGTATAAAATCAAACAACATAATCTCAAATTTTCAAAGAATAATTATTACTCCATGGATCCATAAATCATGTCATGATTGGTTTCTACATAGTTCATACTCTCTTGGTGAGACCATAAAATCTTCTTAAATTCCAAACATGTTCTTTAGTGGTTTAAATGTACAATGGATCTAGCCACCAATACCTATAAATTCCATCAATATATTCATCATTATAATTTATAATAAAAAAATCATATCCTTTGAATGTAATATTTTATATATGATAGTATCTCATTAGGGGAAACCTATGGGTTTTCCTTATGAAGAATTTGTGAATACCTATCTAGTGACGTGGACTGAATTCTCAACCAAAACTATGGAATAAACTTCTCATCATGGAACCTAACAACTTATATGATAATATCCATCACTATAAAATTATACAACACATATTAAGCATCAAAAAACTCCCCCTACAGGGCCTCTAATCTTAATAATAAAATATATATTCCATGAACTTTCTTAATGTAAAATATTTATCCATAATACCACTCTATATATACCCAAGTAAAATGAAAAACAGCTCCCAAAGCATGGGTTAATCCATACTAATATTTATCAATATTATAATTCTCACCTAGGGGACACTGAAATAGGTGGTGTTTTATGAACACATAACCCCAAATCGATAACTCATCCTCTAATTTATCTTCCTGAAAAACTATGGCCAAAATATGAAAGGAGAAACATGTAAAAGAAATACATCATGAGTTATTTAAGCCAAAACATGTACATAAACACATCCACACAACATTATAGAGGGACCAACATCCTTTCATAAAACCCATCATTGAATATGGGATCAAACTCCAATTATGGTGTAGTAGTCCAATCACGAGTTCAAGAAGAATTTCATCCACTAATAGATCACTTCACTATATATGGGGATCGATGTAATAATATATATCTAAAAATAATAATCCCAAAAAATATAGAAATACATGCCTTATAGTCAAGACAAACCTCTATATCCCAAATTTCTTTCTCTCCTTACAAACCCCAATGGCCTATGTTCTGGAATGCATATGTGATACCCAACCCAAAAATTGTCTTTCCCACCTTATGGGGACAAATGTTCACACCATAAGAAACATTTACAATAAAAATCAAGGGTATATAATCTTACCTTGATCATGGGGATAGAATATATCTTAAACTAGTCTTAGAAACAATTCCTCATCTCTCACTAATCAACAGAGAGAGGTCCAACTATAGGAATGGGGTCATCCCGACCCAACCTTCATATACAAGCTAGCTATAAATTTGTATCACCATACAATTGATAGGATTAACCCATAAGAATTAGATTATATCTTGATAAAATAAAATAATAATGAAAGAAATGATTATAATAGATTATATATGATGTATGTATCAACTTTATTCTACCCCTTAATGATTTTTCCATGAAATTCTCCAACTAAAAGGTTATTAGAGTCTTAAATATGGATACATTTTCCATCACACCTTTTTTGGTCTCCTTAGCCTAATATAAAAACTAATAATTTCTTTAACATCATTTCCCAAAATTCCCAAACCATTACTCACAATACAACTATGTCTAAACTCCCTCCTTAGTACAAACCTTCCCCAGTATTACTCTAAATTGACTAAATCCATCGAGGCTTCACTCAGGCTAGTAGTAAGCCAAGAGTTCAATCCCAATACCACATATAATAGTCTAGAGGCTGATTACTAGAATTTTTTTTGACATATCACATAATATATGAGGCCTTATATAATATCAACCTATAATGTACGCATATCTCCAATGCATAAAATAAATAACAACACTAAAAACCTAAATATATGAATCACTAAACTGTATAAAAAACATGATAAATGATAAATGATTTTTTCACACATGAACATAAGAAAATACAAAGATATATACATTCAAAATACTTTTTCATATAATATAGACACAAAATTTGAAGCATTATTCTCATCGTATATATTCCTAGAGTGGTATCTAAACACAATTTCCACCTCCCCAATTAAGAACAACAATTATCCCTGATGAATTACCCAAAATCAGTAGGAATCAGATATTAATAAGTAAAACTAGCTCTATATCTTCTAGGACCATATCTAGACATGTTCATAATTGTACAGACACAACATGTGTGTACATAAGGATCATGCATGTGTGAGTGTTAACATAATCAGTAGGACACCTTATAAGCCACAAAAAATAAATAATAGGTAATATAAAACATCAAAATATAAATGAAAATCAAGGTTGAAAAGAAACAATAATCCAAATATTCTATACAACTAGAATTCATATAGGGAAAATATGTCCCAAATATATTATCTCCCATCCACAAAGAATGAATCTCGTGATCACATAAGGATACATAGAGTACTTAAATGTACATAATGTCTAATGTAAATCTCACATATATACATTGAATCAAAAAATTAAATACATTGGTTTAAAGATTCAAAAGTATCAATGCTTATAATTTGAGTAACCTTTGATTGAAATACAACATTTCTAAAATCTATGAATGAGAGCCTCCTCATCATTGAAGCATCCTCGACAATTTAGGGATTATCACACCTTATATTGTATTAATACTAAATGATTGATCAAGTATAAATATTACAAATACAAATAAAACTATATGAATTTATATAAACTATGATGGAGTAACCATCACCCTAAGTTAGTGTGGGGGTGGGATACCAACTCTAGTGGAGGATGATGAACCTTGTCTCAACTCTTTAAGAAATGTCAAAACATACTCTACAAATAGAGGATCTCATAACAAGATTATATTAGGGATACTTAAACTATATGTTACATAGTAAGACAATAATACACTCTTAGTATATGGGGGGGTTAATGAACTGATATGAGGATGGTAGGAGAAACCCTCACCATTACACAACCATGCAACTAGGAAGGGTTGCCAATCCTTGAAGCTTAATGATCGTTATTCCAGAACCCATCCACATATCCAAAATATCTAAATTTAAATTATACCTATATAAATATAAAAATGTAATTGGAGAGATAAAATTATCGAAGCATTATTATCTACTTAAAAACATACTTTGGATAGGACAATTACTATCATGAATCCGGATTACAGTTAAAAAAATTAAAAAAACTATATATGTGGATACCAAACCATGTTGGTACCTCCAATCATACAACATGAAATTATGGTAGAATGGGGTGTGTTCCCTTAGTCCTCACATGTTCTTCACATTTATGTTTTCACATTGTCCAATAGGGTTGGGTTTGGGGACTCGACTAACTGAGCTACTTGGTTGCCCGTCGGGCTAGGAAACCTGAACCGTTGGTACATGACCACACAATATTTCTATTGTTATAATTTTTTTATATTAAAAAATAGGATCCTAGGATCTAGGATAGACATGTAAACCACTATCCCAAGGGCTGAATAACATGGAACATGCCAGTGGGTTGATTTTCAATAGAAATTTCCTATAGTAGTGGACATGTGGATATGAATCATCCATACTACGATTGTGTGATAGTTGATTCCACTATTTTATTATGCAGTCCAAGAGACATTGCCTTTGATGTCAAACATAAACCTCTATCACATCCATATTCTTCCACACAACACCATCCACCATTATGGTAGGCTATCTTTCTACACCCTATCCACCTCAAGATGACTACACATATTCTTTCAGTCCCCACATTATTATCTAATAACCCTATATAAATCTTATTATAGATCTCCCCTCGGGCCATTACTACCATCTAGGATTCCTCAAATCAACTTATTTGTTATGTTCAAACACCCACATGATCCAAAAACTCAATTTACTACCTCCATCTATTGTCAGGACTAGTGGCACCTCATCGAAAAATGGTAAATAAGAGAGAGATAAAGACATATAGAAAAGGGTGGGCGGGGACGAAAAGTGGAGAGAAGATGAAAAAAATAGGAGAGAGAAGAGTGATAGGCTCAATATTATTTGTTTCCATCAAAATCACCATCAAAATATAATAAAGAGGTTAAGGATAATAATATGGAAACAAATATCCCACACACTGAGATCAAAATCCTTTAGTTGATAATTAATGAAATAAGATAATTCATTGAATCCAAAATTAAGATATAAAAATTGAATTATTTAATTTAAGAGATAATCTATAATTTCAGTCATGAACTATCAACATTATATTAAATTATTTATATGGAATGTTTAATAGTGAATTACTTATTACACCCATATGAAAACACCATGTTATAGACTTCCAGTTTCAAAATATTAACATATTAAACAATTACTAAATTTTTAAATATCTCTCTTATTCACATAATCATCAAGTTTGTAATAGAATTCACCCAAGGAAAGTTATATAATAATTACTCTTATTTAAAATAACATAATTCCTATATTTAGTTTTAATCTCTCACAAATTAAGGTTGTATTCACATTAATTTACACCAATGATCCTAGAAGCAGTTTTTCTTTTTCTAATGTTTTTCTCCATTGGAATTAAAAAATAATAGGGTCTATGTGGTCTTCCCTAAGATTTGGGGATACGAATTCTTAAATAGTTTTAATATCTTGGTTTACGTTTTTATAATTTCATAAAATAGTTAATTAATAAAAAAATAACTTTTTAATTAATAAATATCTCTATTATGGAAAAACCATTAAAAATACAATTAAAATAAAATTTATACCTCCCCATGGGTAAAACCAACATTATAGAAGCAAATTTGATATGAAATTTCCAGTCAATTTATTCATCTAAATGAAAAATCATAATTCTCAAGAACATACATGTGAGGGATAAAAATAATGTACTATAATTAATATATTATTATCATGGTCCCGCTGCACTATTAACTATGTGTCGATTCATCATGGGGATAAAAAAAATACCTTAAAATCATAAAAACCATAAGATAATTTTTTTTGAGATCATATATTCAGGTAAATTTACCATTTTACAATTATGGAGATATTGGGACATTTTAATTGAAAATTTAGGTAAGTCTCATTCAGGTAAAACAAGAGCCACTACAAGAGAATTTTTTTCATAAAAATTTAATAATGAACAACCATAAAATTCTATAGATACCTTTAGATGTAAATTATAAATAGAAAAATTCACAATTTTATGTGATTGTTATATTCATTCCATGTTATTGAATGAAATTACTCCAATAATGATTCTTACTAGTAATTGTAGGGGGTTTTGGAAAATTAATGATGTGACCCATGACCAAAATAACTAAAATTATAAATTATTCTTTTTATTTTGATAATACAACTCACTATACTCATAAACCTCAAAGAAAAAAAGGTTTATTCCATTGTAAATTAGCTTCATTGACATCTTATTTTACAACAAGTGAAAACATTTCTCTAAAATCATGCTCCTATAGAATAATTATAGACCTCCCACATGATAACAATCATTTTTAAAACCTAAGGATTGTAAATATAAGAAAATAGATGAGCTCATATTCTCAGTAAGGGATAATAATAAAAAGGCTATAATACATAGATAAAAATAATTTAGAAAATACCAATAAAAAAATATCTTCTTTAAAAAAACATATATCATTAAGTGTCAAACATAATCATACCTTCCCAAAAGAATATCACATTAACCAAATAATATTACAATAATTCATGAATCATATAACATGGTCCATCCAATATAGGAAAAATGTTTCACAATCATAAACATACGATTTCGTACCATTGTGACCCTCACTACCAGCAATCCCATTAACACCTAAAATTGTGAGTAGTGATACATGTTGTCATACTAACCCTTTGTGAATCTTGAAATATGATAAATTATTCCAATAAAATTTCTATCTTGTGTGATATAATAATTGTTGTAATTAATTATAGGGAGATATAGGTCACACTCATATCATAATTATTAAACCCTGAGACCGACACTGGTGAATCCATTACAAAAACATGCTGCATATATTTTTATAATAAGTATCTAGAAATATATAGTACTTTACATAACCAAGTATATTTTCTAATATATGTTTTGTAGGATTTGGAAAATTTATTGAAATTAATTATAGTTCACATAATATATGAATAAAAAATTATTTGTCTTCACTCGAACTAGCTCCTTAAACAAAACCAAATCCATTTTAAAGTTATATCATGCCTATGAAAAAAATTTTAAAATAAAGGGTGGGCATAATATTTACCAGATAAGGGTTTTTGAACATGATAAAAATCATTTCCATTGAAATTTGAAAACTCTTTTTGATAAATAATTACTTTATTACCAAAATATAAAACATCTTATCATTTATTTTCTTAAAAATGAACTTTGGTTTTTCAGAATAATCCTTAAAAGATATTGTTTAGAAACCACTAGAAGTATATAAAATGTTTTAAACACATTTAATTTAAAAATAAAATACCTTTTAAATAATATTTGGATTTCCTCTTTAAAATAAATTGAAAATAATAACTTTTATGGGTAAAAATAACACTTATCATGCCATAAAAAACCAAGATATAACTTGCAGGATCACTTTTAGGGAAGCATACACTTTAGAAAATTTGTTCACCTCATTCCAAATTAACTCATTAGATACATAGGTGCCAAATTTTATTTTACGAATTTTATTTTTATCTAGAATGTCATTCTCATTTATAATCTATTAAAAAAATTCAAAAAATTAATAAAATTATTTTCAAATAAAAAAATTATTATATACCATCTATGATTTGTAATAATATATTTTTTTCAGAAAATACCAAAAGGGTTTCTATATATCCATAATATCATAAAAAATACAAAATATTTATGGATGAAGTCATTTAAAATTTTAAAACTAAACATATAACAGTCACATTGAATTAATATTCATGAAATTTCATGGCCATAATTAATTACATGTGAATCATACTTAAAATATTAAATACTTTTTACACATAAAATGATCACTTAAAATTTCAAAAGAACCTAAAAATCATTACATATCTATTAATGAGATTATATAATAATATAATAAGGAATTTTCTTCTATAAATTAGATTCTAGTAATAAATAAATTACGATCTTATTAAAATTAATGATGAATTATAAAATAATATTTAACTTTGTAATCATTAAATAGAAAATTTTAAAAGAAATCTTCCTCGTAATAGTTTTTTTAGTTCATAAAGAACTTCTTAAAATGAATATGTCATCAGAAATTTGATAAAAAAAGTTCCTTTCAAAAATTGAAATAAAAAATTTTAATTTTAAAGATGGATGCATTAAAAATAATATATTAACTTTACATAAAATATTTTGAAATTAAATTAAAACATACATAAAATTAGATATTTATAGATGGGGTTTTTCACAAAATAATATCTTGAAACAAAATAATTCATCCCTATAGGTAATGATTTTACAACATCGAAATAGAAGAGGATTTAAAAACCATTATTTATATATAATATAAGAATTTGATATATGGAGTTAAAAGTAATAAATTTTCCATAATAAATATAATTTTGAAGATTTATTACACCCTTACTAAACAATAATAGTTATATTGAAAATCATATCTATAAAAATAGTAGTTCAAAAATTATAAAATTCACTTACATATAAAAGGGTTTTAAAAAATATAATATTTTCTAAAAAAAATCCTTACCCCTTTGAAGTCATGAATATAGGAATATATGTTCTAGGGTATGGAAAGACATTTACTAAATGAGAAATGAATAGAAGAATAGGTATATTTAGAAGAGAGATGTTCTTGTGTCATGGGGGGTCTTCCTTAGGAGAAAGAAGAAGAAGGCCTTCTGTAGGTGAATTATCGAACTATATATATATATATTACTAGAATAATATTCTATAATATTTATGTGTGTGTATCATTTATTATTACTCTCATCATATACAACCTCTTCCCAAGAGCGAGAGAGAAAACTATCTTTAATAACCAAGGAATTCGAGTTCAATATAGTTCACATATGATATATACTAATAGAGAATATATATAAATAAATCACATTTTTTACTAGCTTGTAGAAAAATATTAAACATGGATTGAGAGTATATATATATATATATTGTTGTCTTTGCAGCATTATATCACATCAAACTGGATGATCTTAAAATATAATGTATATAATCTCCATATTTTTGTATGATCAAAATCGGTATGTTATATATATATATATATATATATATATATACTATTTTGTTTTGTATAGGTCCATCAGAGGTTCTTCTTGAAGCTCCTCATTCATGATAAAGCCTCCAAAAAAATTTTACATTGTAAGTATACAACTAATTTGGTTTGATATGTTTAAAAATGGGTAATTGAAGAAAGTTTTTTTATTTTTGTAGAATAAATGATTAAAAAAATGTATAAAAAATATCATAGGTTTAAGGGATTTCCCTAGTTTTAGGATTTGATAAGTTTAGGTAGGTCATTAAAAAAGGGTGATAATGGTAATGTTATGCTTGGTCAACAAGACCGATGTGGTTGATTTTAGTGGTAGGGGAATATGATGATGAAAACATTGAGGGATTTAAAAAATTATTGAGGCCATGTTGAATATAACTCGTGGGATGATCACACAATTTGGGTGAATTCATTTTGACTATCAAGATCTAAATGTAAGATTTTAAATGGGTAAACCATGACACAATAACTATGTCCCGCATCGAAGTTACCTTCATTCTTCGAGCACCAAATAATTCATTTCTTTCACCAATTTCTTGATCCCGTAGTGGGGTTCAACTCCTTCCACACCATACGGAGATGCCACACACAACCATGCCAACCAAAAGGTTGCACTAGCAACCCAGTGCACTCACTTTGTGCACCTTGCACAATCTGAGGGCACCACGAACACCCAAACCCTGACATATTCTACCCATGACTAGTCTGGATTGACTACCTCCCACATATGGCTGACCCCAATGGTCCTAAATGTGTCATTTAAGAGGTTCCTTGAATGGATCAAGGTTGACCATTTTTTTTATAAGTAACATTTCAATTACATAATCGAATAAATAAAAATAATTGTTTTATAGATATATGGACTTTATCTAAAAACTTCTAAAATATCATTATTATTTCATTTATGCTAATAATATATATATATATATATACTAAAATCCAAAAATAAAGTACTAATAATAAATGTTTCTACAAATATTAATATCCTACTAATAATATTTTTGAATGAAAAAATTTAAATAAATTTTTTAGAAAGGTAGTATTAAATACTTTTCACAAAAAATCAATTAAATTATTTAATTATAACTATAATGTATTTATCATTTTCAAGATTTAACATAAAAAGTAAAATATTTTCATCAAAATGGATGTTATATAAAAATACTATTTTTTTGAAAAAATATTAATCTATTAAAAACATATAATATTATAATTCATGAGCTGTTGAAAACTATCAACATTATATAAAATTAAATAATTATTTAAGATAATTAATATTCCCATATATTATATTATAGAAGGAATTATAATTTATGAATCAAGATTAAACAGGATTATTATTATCATAACATATCCTTTCAAAATATCAACTCAAAATATATTCCAGGTTGTTTTAAGAGAAATATATTTATATATTGAAACTATTCCTTGATAAAATTACTATATTAAAAATAAAAGTACAATTTTATTATTTCAATATATTTTAATAAATAGTTATTTTGATTATAGTAAAGTATTTGGTTTCACAAAAAACATATCTTAGTTGGATTTATAAATTAAAAAAAATTAATTTATTAAACATTAAATAAAAGAATACAATACATAATTTATTGAGATATTATATTCCACCCCATACAATAATGAAATTTCTCAACATAATTATTATTTCATATTTAAAAAAATTAAGAATTATCATATTCATAATTAGGAAAACAATTATTTCCAAATATATATATATACTCTAAAGGGTTACTTAATTATCTAAAACAAAAGTATAAAAATACTAACTCTTAGAATCTCATCAAATTAAAATGTGTAATATCCAATGTTTATAAAATATTTTATCTAATACCAACTATAACCGCCTAAGTCCTGCACTTCCAAATCTGGTACAAAAACATGTTGTATATTTTTTTATAAAAAGTTTCTAAAAAATATACAGTCCTTTATATACCCAAAGATATTTTCACATCTTGTTTTTAGAGGATTAGGAAAATTACTTACAATTAATTTGAGTTTACAAAATTTAAGAATAAAAAACTATTTGCGTTCACTTATGCTATTACTTTAATTAAACCAAACACATTTGGAATTTATACTAAGACTGTGAATAACATTTTAGAAGATGGAGTGAGCATAATATTTCCTTGTAATAGGTTTTAAAACTAGGGATAAATCATTTCCATTGAAATATTAAAAAACTATTTTTATGAATATTCACTTTATTATCAAATATGGAATAATTGATAAAAAAAATTATAAAATTTAAATGTACAATTTTAAAAAAAATTCAAATACAATACTGTTTCAAAACCATGGAAAATAAAAAACATGTTGGAAACTATTTAATTTCAAAATCAAAAATATTTGAAATAACCTTTTGATTTATCCCTTAAAAATATTTGAATATAATAACATAAATAGAATAAAATAATTCATGAAAATATATAAGAAAACCATGAGGCCACTTGAAGTATCACATATAAAAGAACATCCCCTTGAGGCTGTGGGATCACTTCATTCCTCGTCAACTCTTTCAATACCCATGTGACAAATTTTTTTCTGGAAAAAAATCATCAGGCATGTCTTTATCATTTATAATACATTAGAATCCTTTTAAAAACAACGTAAATTATTTTCAATGAAGAAAATAATTTAATATATTCTAATATATGGAAAAAATATTTTTTTTAGAATATACCATAAGGGTTAGAAGGAATACATAATGTTAAAAGAAATTAAAAAATTCAAAGTATAATTCAAAAACAATTTTGAATTAAAAATAAAAAATTAATTATAATTAATATTCTTTTAATTTCATTTATATAAACAGAGCATATCCATAAATATTTGTTTGTGAAACATCTTTAAACTTTAAAGGATATTTTATGAAAAAAATGACTTCTTAAACATTTCAAAAACACTTAAAATTCATGAAATGTGTCTTAAAGAGATTATATAGTAATATAATAAATAATTTTATTAAATAAATTAAGGTTTAGAAATCCATAAATTAAGATATCATTAAAAATAAAATGATAATTTTAAAATTACAATTACCTTTGTAAACATTGAATAAAAAATTTTGAAATAAGACTCACTTATAAAAGGTATTTATAGTTCATAAATTAATGACATATTAAAATGAATATTTCATAGAAATTAAATAAAAAATATCTTTTCTAAATTTAATTCAACATAAATATAATTTCAAATATGTATGTTTTCAAAATAATATATTACCTTTATATTTTTTTTGAAATAAAATTACAATATACCTAAAATTATATATTTTTAAAGGCGTTTTTAACAAAATAATACCTTCAAATAAAACAGTTTTGTCTCACAAGTAATTATTTTAAAATATGAAAAGTGATTATGATTTAAAATCCATTGTGTATATATAAAATAATAATTTGAAACATGGATATGAATGTAATAAATACTCATTTAAAAATAAATATTTAGTAAACAAAGTTTATACATTAAATCAAAACAAGTAAAATATGAGATAAAATTTAATAAAATCCCTTCACATATAAATGTGTTTTAATGAATATAATATTTTATAGAAAAGAAAAACCCTCCCTTACCTATTTCAGTTTTAGAATTTTTGGAATTGATCTTTTACTATCTCGAAATACATATATGAAAAAATAAATGAAGTGGATAATATAACTATTTTTATAAGAAGGGTGAGTGAGGTTCATGGGGGTCTATCTTTGGAAAAAGAAAAAGGCCTTTATATAGGCTATTTAAAAAATTATATATATATATATATATATTATTAGAATAATATTATATTTTGTTTATGTCTGTATATATATTTATAAATATATATATATTGTTTACTATTATCCACATCATATACTTCCACTTACCAGTATCAAGGGAGATCATGATCTTTAATAACCAGGGAATTAGAGTTCTTGAGGGTTCCAATATGATATATATTGATAGAGAATATGTATATAACTCATTTTGTTTCTTATCTTGTGAATCAAGCTTGAAAATGGATTGAATATATATATATATATATATATATATATATATATATTTGTCACCACAACAATATATATCGGTGAATATAAAGATCATTAAAAAAGGTTTTATATAATCTCTGACTTTTAGTATGATCAATATTGGTATATTATATCTATATTTTATATTTTTACCAAATACATTAGAGCTTCATCATAAATATTTCTGATCCTGAAAAATCTTCAATTTTTTCTTTGAAATTTCAGTATGAAACTGATTCAGTTTGATTAGTTGATAATAGTGTAAATAAATCACTATTTATTATTTTTATAAATTTAATAAAAATTGATAAAAAGGACACAAAAAATATCATTGGATAAAGGTTTTCTAATGGTTTTTGTATTTAATAACTTCAGGTTGGTCGTTGAAATACGATGATAATGGTGATATTAATCTTGGGTCGTAATCTCGTTATAGTTGAAGGAAACACCAAGAGAATATAATGATGAAACTACTGACAGTTTTAAAAAACTTATTAGTGTGAGGTTGAAGACAAGTCATGGGATGGTTTAATAGTTTGGGTAAATTTAATCGAATGGTAGGGATCTAAACATAACATTTTAAAAAAGTGAAAAATGATGCAAGAACTGCATCCCACATCAAAGGTTCATTCATTCTTCGAGTGGTAAATAATTTAAGAAGTTTCACTAAATGATTGAGTTGGTAGTTGGTTTTCTCCACCCACAACACCACATACACATTCCACACATAACTATGTCAAACATTACGGTTTCCCCAACAACCCAATGTGCTCACTACAAACAACATGTGTGATCTAAGGGTTATTTTCACTCCTAAACCATCAAATATGTCACCCTTTGCTGGCCAGAGTCTACTGTCTCCCACATGTGGTTAACCCCAAACGTTCCAAGTGTGTGTTTTTGGTGTTCCCTTGATTGGATCAAGGTTGGTGAAGATTTTTGTGTAAGTAATATTTAAATTACTTAATTTAACTAAAATAAACTTTTAAATTGTTTTATAAATACATGTACTTCGTCTAAAAAATTATCAAATATCATTATTATTCTATATAAGTTACTATATATATATATCTATATTTCTTACTAATATATAATCCTAAATTATTATTATTGTGTGTTATTACTAATATTAAAATATTTTTAATAATATTTTACAAAAAAAATAAAATAATTTTTTAACAAAGTTAGTATTAAATACATTTTCCAAAAAAATCATTAAAACTATTTACTTATAACTTTAAGGTAATTACAATTTTCAACATTTTACATAATAAAAAAACATATTTACATTAAAATTATATTTACATAAAATGGATTTTTTTTATAAATAGTAATGTGTTAAAAAGCAATAATATTAAACAACATGAGGTATAAAAACAATATATTTTATATCAAAATAATTTTATATTTAAAATAATTAAAAATCAACATTATTATTTTACTTGAAGACTTATAATTTGTGTAAAAATATCAAAAGGGTTTATTATTACCATAATATATGCTTTCAAAATATCAATTTATAATATATTTCATGTTTTTTAAGAAAAATATATTTATATATAGAAATTAATCCTTAATAAAAATAATATATTAAAAATAAAAGTAATATATTATGATTTGAAAAAATTGTAGTGGAAATTTTATTATTTTAAAAAAATTGGTTTCATAAAAAATATATCTTATTTTGTTTTATAAATTATAAAAAAATAAATTCATTAATACTTAATTAAAAGAAGAGTATTCATAAATTTCTAGGATGTTATAATAATCCATACATATATGTTCCATGTAAAAAACAACCATCTCAACATAAAATAACCCATAAAAATAAATCATGTTTCATGAAATTTCAAAATATTCACATAAATCACCTGTAGAAAATAACTACTTTTTATGGGTCATCCAAAATGGAAATCATTCAATTTTTAATTGGAACCCATAAAAAATAAAATGGGTATTTTAAAATGTCCAAAACTAAAAAAATGACAACATGAAATAAATTATTTGATTCCAAAAACATGGTCAGATAAAATAATCACATAATAAAAGTATTATATATGGTGAAACGTGAAACATAACTCCATTACAAATAGATAATTTTAAGATAATGAAAAATGTCATAGTGACATGATATTTTTAAATTAAATTTTATTTCATGTTCTAAATGTTATGACCATGAATCTTTTTTAAAAAGTATCATTTTTTTCAAGAGAAATGAAAAGGAAACCTTTAAAGGAAAGGGAATTGGATTAAAAACCCCTTCTTAAAAATTAAATGGTAATCCCCGTTTAAAAGGAATTTTGTGGATACAAATCAAATAAGAAATTTTATAACTCAAATAAATGAGTTTTAGTTACTAAGACACTTATATTTTTCATAATTCATGTATCAAGGGAAATAGATGACTTTTGAAAACATTGTAATAAATATATCCAAATATATTATCCTTGAAAAACATAATGTTTTAAAAACCCGAAGGGAAAATAATTTCAAAATGACTACACTTTATATAATCCTTAAAAAGTTTTCAAAAAGGGTATGTGAAAATAAATCAAAAACATAAAATTTTCAAAAGAATATTTAAATATCAGAATTTGAAAAAGAAACAAATTTTTAAAAAATATAATGTGAAAATACATTTAAAACATTTACTTTAAAAATAATATTTAATAATGAAAATGAGGCCTAAGGGTTATAAAAATAAAAATTTTGGGTGGATGATATTTTTATTTTATTTTTAAAGGATGAAAAACCACTTGATCACTTTGAAATAAAAACTTATTGAAAAACCACATTGTCAAAATATTATTAAAATTTACCTTTAAAATCGGTAATAATTATGAGTATCATAGAGAATAATACATAATACTTCCAAGAATTAGTGGATATCATTTGAAGGAAGGAAAATATAGACTTGGAAGATAAGTTCCATTAGTTAGAATGGATGTTATTCTTACCAATGGCACACTTATATTTTGTAAAATCTTTTATCAAATTATTGTATATCGGTAAATAGAAGTAATTTCCCCTTAAAATATGGTTCAAATAATTAACATCATAATTGGTTATAATAGATAAATCTAGAAATATTTTAGACAAAGAAGAGTTATTATGACCTGATAATGGTAATTGGGTCACAAAAACCCCTTACTTCCTATTTAAATTTTGAATCAAAAAACCCATGAGCGGTAGAAAAATAAATAAAAGATTTAATATAATAAAATATTAGGTAATCATGATAAAAGAACTAATGAATTTATATTTAAAATATTGTAAAGGAAATTTCTTTTTAGAATAAAAATGTTTCAAGGGATATATATTTGAGAAAAATAAACCCTTATAACAAGATAAGTGAATGGTCAGTAGTTATTATACACTGCAGCCCTAAACATTACATAATATTGAGTTTTTGTTAATAATTTTAATTTATTTTGCATTGAAGATATTTTCAGGCATAGATTTTGAGATAATTATTTCTTAAAACATAAATAAAAAAATATAAAGTTTAAACTACTTATTAGTATCCATTTTTCACACGATATAAAACTTTTAAAACCAAAAATGATTTTTTTAATAAAAACTCTTCATGACTTTACAATTCACCTCTTCAAATATCTTACATATCTTTAAATCCTATGATTTTTTTAAAAAAAATGTGGTAAGAAAAAAATCAGTATGGGATAAAAAAATAATAAAATCATTAGTCAAATGAAAAAACATTAAAACCCCTGAGAACCCGTTTCTTGAAAATATAACATTTTACTTATAAGGTAAAAATAATTCCTTTAAAAAGATCATTTATTTTACCTTTTGAAACAAAATTCTTCCATGAAAACACTATTTAAATAATTTAAAATTAATGTATGTACCCTGGGACATCATATCATAGAACCTTTACTGAACCCTTAGAAATTATATTAACTGTACAAACAAATTCTAATGTAATTATTTAGAGAACATAATAATTACCTAATTCATTGGAGCGCTATCTAGTAACAAAAACCATTTAATCTATTGAAGGACCAACCAAAAATATCTAGGATTTCCCATATTTTATAATTTCCATTATCCACAATAATAAATAAAACAGTTCTTCATTTTAAAACTATTTTAATCTCATATGAAAATTACTTTTAGATATTTAAATTCTTTTTTATTCAAAATCCCATTTTGAATAAAATATACACATTTAAAGAAACCATTTTAATAATAAAATTTAAAATAAAAGGAATTAGGTTTTTCATTTATGAAATAATTTATGTGTATGAAGGATTATTGAAATTAAATAGTATTCAGGGCGATAAGAAGAGTCATTATAGTCATTCCATTTAAAACATGTAAAAAGATTCCTTTTGAAAACGTTTTATATAATATATAAGATACATAAATGATCTTTATAAATAATTTACATCCAAATTAAAACATTTCAAATATTACTTGAAAAAAATGGATATGGAAGAGAAAACAAGATTGACGGAAATTCTTAAAAGTGTATTTTAGGCAAAAAAAACCCCACATCACTTAGGAAATACTTGAATTGTAAACCACATTAACGAATTAAATTAAAAAAATTATATATCATGATAATATATACATTATTTATATAGAATTTCAAAGTAAATGTATATACACCTTATAAAATAATAAAGGTTCATAACATCAAGAACTGCCTCAATGAAAGGAAATTATGACGAAGTCCCTTACCATGAGTCTGCCTTATTGTGGGTGTCTCTATATTACGGAATAGTAATTTTTTTAATTATTTAAATTCATGAGAATATTTTTGATGAGTATTATTGGTTTTATTTAACCTATTAACTAATTATATACAGTAATATAAACAATTAATTTTAATTAGGGTGTTTTGACCATATTCAGTTTGTGTGTCAGAAATGAATTTGGTAGGTCAAATATGGCCAATGGAATCATTACTTAATCATATAAAGAATAAAAATAATGACCTAGTAATCATATATTTACATAAATTATGATAATAATATAAACCAATAAACATTTTTTAAAAAAAATATCCAAGGTTACAATCATGAAGATGGTTGGCCGCACATACACATGAGTAACTTTTCGATTTTCAATGATCATTATAAAAATTGGATAATTAAAATTTGTCTTCATAGATTTATAATTATATAATAAACAAATTATTGTTTTATTATATATACTTATATATATCATTATTGTGATGTGGTGATGAAAAAAAATAATGACATTGCTTCGAGGAGGCGGTAGTCCCCAATTCAACAAATGATGTTATAACTTTTTCAGTGTGTGAAAAGGTAATAATGAAAATGATATATTATATTTAAAAAACTTTAATTTTGACATTAATATAATAATTATTTATTTTATATCACATATATTCATTATATTTACCCTTATTACCTTTCATGTAACATGTTAATGAAAAATGATTCACATTGCTTTGTGAGGTGGTAGTCCACCGTACACACGAGCAATATTATCGTATCCCCTACATAATCAAATATAAATGGATTTTTATGATATAATTACTCTATAAATATAATTATTTTATTAATATAATAAATATAATATATAAATAGTATTTCTATCATTATTCCCAACTATGAGCAGCGATATTGAAAAAATGAATGACATTGTTTCGATAGGCGGTTGTCCGCCGTACACACGAATGATGATTTAATAACCCATTTGATGTATTTTTTTTGGTTGTAAGTCATAAAATTAACATAAAAATATTTAGGTATATTTAGTATATTGATGATATTATATAATCATGATATATAATTAAATAAATTGGTTTGAGACATAAATAAAACAAATCATACATTGATGAATGTTACATTTTATTTGATTAACTCAATTCGGTTTTCAATAAATGCCTTAATTGGTTGGATTTATTATGAAATAAGGATTCTATGATGATATTAGATAATTATAGAAGTTATTTTTTCAGGTCTTGTACAATCGAAATGGCTTAAGAGGTGTGAAGATAGGAGGAGAGCAAGTGGCATTATATAAGTGAGGTGAGTTGGAAAATTGTTAATTCATTATAGAGTGAATTTAAAACATGTTTTTTTACATTTAAAGAGTCTCAAATACTTCAAAAAACTAGATCATATAAGGGATAATGTTGAAATATGGCTATAAAATGGATTCTTGATAAGTTTCTAGGTCATTTGGCCCCTTATGTCTACTTTAATTTTTTTCACTAATCGCCTTGGTAAAAAAATTAATTTTTACTTATTATAAATTATAAATTATGATGATTAAAAATATGGAATAAATATATCAAAATTTAATTCATGTAAGTGGAGAAAATAATTTTATTATTAATCCTACTGTCACTACGAGACAATGTGTTTCTATGAATAGTGTTTTTTTAGAAAAAGATGACTCTATATTAACTCTATGAATAATAAAAATAATTGTATGAAAATAAATTAATATTAATTATTTTTTAGTCTATAAAATTATTTTAAAACAACCCCCTAGTTATTTTTTATATTATTTTAAAATATTAAATATTATACATTTTAAAACAGCTTTTTGAAAAACCTGTCATTAAAACAGAAAAACAAATTATATTAAAAACCAATATAATGTTGATTGAAAAGTAATTAAGTGGATTAACTATAAATAAATAATTAATATATAATTTTAAAAAACATTTAAAACACATTGGTAATATTAAATTACATAATTTTTTAAAAACAAAATACTTTTAATAAAAATCAACATTTTTCCCTATTCATGGAAAAATAAATATTTTTCAAAAAATCCCAAAATTGTACCCAAAGACAATATTCATAGAATAAATTTAAAAATGATATTAAGTTTATGAAATTCTTACTCTAAAATTCAAATTTTAATATTTTAAATAAAACCATATAAGAAACATGTTTTAATAAAATAATTTCTCTTATGATTAAAAATTACTCAATATTTTTATAACTAATATAACTATCTAGTTCATATTAAAAATATCTTATGATTTAATATATAATTATCTTAATTGTTACATACATACAAACTTTTATAAATTTATTCCTCTCAATTTTATTCTCTTATTTAATAAGTAGGGGTATCCTTCTCTTAAAGCATCATCAGATTCCCATGCTGCCTCTTCAACCATCTGGGTATTCCATAAAATCATAACATGTATAATCTCCTTATTCCAAAACACTTTATAGCTATGTTTAGGAAACTAAATTTTTTCCCTCATATTAAATATTGAATTCCAACTTAATTACCTTAAGGATTATACTCTGAGATGAATCCAACACATATTTACTTTACATTGAATCATGGAATACATTGTGTGACTAAGATATAATTAAGGGCAAGGCCACTCATTTAGAAAACGATGCAAATTTCTCTAGGATTTAATATGGTATAATGAACCATGGAATCAACTTCACCTTCTAACCAAAACACATCACACTTTCCCGTGTACAATATTTTCAAAATACATAATCAACTACCTTAAAAGAATGATAATTCCTCCAGTTATCCACACAACTTTTATGATTACTCTGAGCTATCCTCATATGTCACTAAATCAACGTAACATTCTCTGCCATTTCTTATACCAAATTTTGTCCCATAAAATTTCTTTCTCATATATCATCCTAAATTACTATTATACAACCATGCTTTCCATATATTGCCTAAAATGATTCCATATGTATACTAGAATGAAAAATATTATTATAAAAAAACTCAACTAAAGAAATATATCGATACCATCTTCTATCGAAATGCAATGATAAAAAATGAATAATATCTTTTATTTTTGTAAATTTACACTTAGAATGTCCACTATATTGAGCATTAAAAATGGTCGTAAAATTTAATTTAGTACCTAATGACTTCTGAAGCCCATTTCAAAAATTGAATGTGAACCTGGGATCATAGTCTAATATAATGGATACAGGTACTCTATGTGACCTAACTATCTCCTTTAGATACAATAAATAATGATGATTTAAATAAATCATATATTGAATTAGAATTAAATGGTATGATTTAGTTAATTGATCAATATTAACACAAATCACATTGATTCCTCCTAATGCGCTTGAAAATCCTACCATGAAACTCATTGTCATATTTTATCATTTACACTATACCACTGGAAGAAATTAAAGCATCCCCTTCGGTAACTATCATTCAACTTCAAACATTTGACAAGTCAAATTGATCACAGTAATGCTATAAATATCTCTTTTCATTCCATCCCTTCAGAAATGCTCTTGAAGGTCACTATATATATTAGTGTTGCTCGAGTGAATGGAAAATGGAGAACTATGAGCTTCAGTGAAATTATCTTTCATCAATTTTGAATCATACAGCACGCGTAATATTTTTCCAAATTGTAGAACACCTTATTCATCAGTAATAAAATTATTCATCTTACCCTTCTTAATGGATTCTACCTTTTTCTGTAAGGATTGACCCTCCTTATGAGCTCTCTAAATTAATTCTTAAAAAGTAAAAATAACTGAAACAGAAAAATATCGACGATATGCATGAATATATAATTTCTAGTATAAAATTTATTAAACCATTAACCAAACGGTCATATTCCAAATGTAACATGGTTAATATAACATTATTTTTTCAACTCAAAATATTGACCACCTTTTCTCTTTTCTAAGATGATATTGTACCGTAAAATCATAATCTTGTATTACTTATATACATCTCCACTATATAATGTTCAATTATTTCTCAGTGAATATATTCTTAAAACTTTTGTGATTAATATATGATTCACAGTTTACTCCAAACAAATGATGTCTCCTAAATTTTAATTAAGAAGTAGAATATAACTAAAATAAAGTTTTGTGTAATTTAACTCATGAGGTTTCAAAAAATATGAACCATAATAAATTACATTATCATTATATATTATAAGAAAACCAATTCATTTAAAAAAAGCATCTACATAGTTGAAAAATCACCTTTTCTAAAAGGTAGAGCCAAAACTTTAGCATTTACTAATTTTATTTTTGGTTCTAAAAAATCATCACATTCTTTTTTTTTTGATGAACTTGACATATTTTCAAGTTAACATTTCTATTGGGTTAGTCAATCGAGTAAAATATTAAACAAACTACGGATAATAACCCATTAATCCTAGAAAACTATGATTTTTTTATGAAATACATTCCTCATAATGTCTACTTCCTTCACTCTCAATTCATATTAACCCGACCTTAGGTCAAACTTCAAAAAAATACTATTATCCTTTAAACAGATTAAAAAATAATTGATATGAGGAAAGTGATACTTATTCTTAAAATTGATGTTATTAAAGGCTCTATAATCAATTAAAAGTCTCATTGAACCGTCTTTATTTTTGAAAAACAAGATAAGAGAACCCCACAGTGAAGTGCTAGGTTGGATGAAACCTTTATCAATGAACTCTAACATATGAATTTTAAATTCTATAATTTCCACTTGATCTATTCAATATGGGGGTTTAGAAATCAGATTAGAATAAGGTACTATGTAAATGGTAACCTCAACCTCTCGATGAGGAATAACACCAGAAAAATCATATAGAAATATATATATATTCATTTACTATTGGAACATTTTCATTATTTTAAACAATATGAGCTAAGTATCTATCAATTATGTATCTAATAAATTTCTTAGTTTATCGGTAACTTATCAAGGGAATGAAATCATTGAACATATATTTCACAGGTCTATAATCTATCATAGCATGATAATCTAAAATATAATCCATATCAATAATGATATCAAACTCTACTATAGTTAGTTTAACATGATTAGTAAAAGATACCAACCCACTAGTAACAACATGATGTTGTTTGATAAATCTTGGTTGCTTTAACACTTCCACACATAGTTTTCACTATAAGTTCTTTCTTACATTCATTAGTTCATATTCCCAACATACATAATAATTTCACATAAATGAAATAATTCAAACATAAAGATTCAAATAAGGCATTTTCATAATTCAATTAAAAATGTGACATACGATTTAATGGCCCAACATCAACTGTAGTAGTCATAATTGACCCCGCTACAACTTTTTTCTTCTGATCATGAATATTTTCATCATGTGAAACTATCATTAGGCATGAATTATATTAATGAAAAAGCACTTTACAAGTAAAACAATTATTCATAGGGTAGCTGTCATTTACCACATTCTTTTATTCTTTATTATTCTTTTCCTATCATTCACGTTCCATGTGGCCAAACATTCCAAATCAGTAACACTTCCCTGACTTCACAGTAGATTCATTAGGGTGAATTTTACATCTCTTTCCCCAATATTGAAACATCTTTTTCTTACATATATATTTCAAGAAACTGTGTACAATTTCCCAGTCGAACTATTGTATCACTGAGAGGGGGAAGGGTGAATATGTAATGCTCTTTTGATTTTAAGATTCTTTTCAATTGAAAAACAAAATCTCCTCCTATGAAGGATTTCAATTCCTACTGATAATAAAATCAACAAACATCTAAAGTAACACAATGAATTACAAAGAAAACTATTCAATAAGAATAGATATGTCATTGGTATGATTTGGAAATGATCCAATACCATACAATCCACTAAGAAAACAATCCTTGGATTTCAAAGTATAAGATATACCCTATCACTCTTGAAGAACTATGAAACAATCCCACTAGTGTGTGTGCTCCCTCTTATCACAATACAGTAATTCAATGGTTTTTGTAACTACTCTTGTTATCTTCGTATATTTTCAGTTCAAAAAATGTTTTCAAATTATAATACAATTCATCGATTACATACTATGAATAATGGTACGAACAACCTGGAATTTCTTTTGAAACATTGTGTCTGATTCTTATAGGTCTGATTCATTATAAACAAAGCCCCCAATCTAATTCTTTCAATAAAATATCATATTTTAATTCTTTTAAAATAATTCTGCAATTATGATTCTTTTAATACAAATATCCCATTCCGATTCTTTCAAAACAATGCTCCCAATTTGATTATTTCAATACAATACTCCCATCACGGTTCATTAAATACAAATCTCCCAATTCAATTCTTTCAAAACAAAGCTCCAAATCCAATTATTTCAGTACAATTCTCCCATTTCGATTCCTTGGTAGAAAACAATAGAGTGGAATCATCACCACTTCAATTATTCAATACAACTGTTGAGACGAATACAATATAAATGATTCAACACCATCGAAAACAATTGTCAATTCAAACAGAATTGATATCTTCTTATCTATAGAATCCTAGAGCTTCTCTCTCTTATACAAGTCACACAAGTACAATGTACTTGATTCCTTTTATAGGTGACCCAAAACATTTTTATATGGGAATCCAAAAACACATACCTGCTAACGTAAATTCATCCAAATATGAATTTCTCCTGAAATCATGGAGAAATTATGACTTCATCAACGCTTCTAGAATCTTCTTGAATATTCTAAGATATTAATATATTCTTTTCTAGATTGAAATTTTAAATGTCTATACAATTATAATTGATGATCAATACATGGGTCTGAAACTGATTCTATCATACTGATTTATTCAAGAAAATGCTTGAGACCATACTAATTAAAGGTGTTTGAAGAAATGAACTTCTCCACTTAAGACACAATAAATCTTTTAAAAGAATTTATCACCCTTGAAAATTCATTCATATATCTCCACATTATTTTCTTTTACCTTGACCCACTTGAGAAAACACAACATAACATTAAAAAAATGTTCTTGAATCATGACTAACATAATGAATTTGAATTCATTGAGGATCATCTCTAGCATCATCTGAGTTTAATTGGAAAGTATTGTAACTTTACATTCATCCTTTCTTCTTATTTTTCATCTCAACCCTAGCATGATCTTTTCTGAATACAAATACTAGGGATATTATTATCCTGAATACGATCATATCGGGTTATGATCATTCTGGATACGATCAAGCTAGATACGATCTAGATATGATAATTTAGGGATATGATCATTATGCTTAATATTACTGGTTATGATTGCTGGATACAATACAATACAATCTAATAGGGTTGATCTTCTGAGATGCGATGAAAAACAATTTTATTAGATTCATACTCAATCGGCACCATCTCATTCCTTTACTTCTACCCGAATATGAATTTTTTTGAAAAAAAATTGGTGTATCATCTCTTATCAGCATCTCCACTTCTATTGGAACCAATTATATCGGCACCACATTCCATTGGCATCACTTTCCTATTGGAATCACTTTTCCTTGTCATCACCATTCCATTAGTACCACTTATTTTACTTTACCCCAGAATCCAAATCTTTTGAAATACAATCGATAAAATTTGGATTCAATTGTTTTGAAAGGAAATCGATAAAATATAGATATTGTTGTTTTGTAATTATTTTGAAAAAAAATCGGCACCACTTCTTTCACTATTCCTCCAGGAACGATAAATCTAAATATGATTATTTTCTGATTATTTTTAAATACAATCGGTACCACTTATTTCTTAATTATTTTGAAAAACAATCTAAATACAATAATTTTATGATTAAAAGAATCTATTTCACTCCCCCTTTATTTTATCAAGATATCATCACAAGTCCTCAATCAAATATATGATTTATATGAAATAAGAATCAGCAAATCAAAGTCACAATTTACATGGGTCAGATTATTTTCAAAAATAAACCCAAAACAATTGTTTCCACCAAACAGAGTGAAGTGATTTCCTTTCGTCAAAAAATACCTTTATAATGAAAAGAAAACATTGAAACCTTCATCACCTTGAACATCATCTTGGTCCCAACAATCTCCATTTTTGGATTTTTTTGTAAACCATGTTTCATAAATCACTTAACTTTGTAAACTCAAGAAATGGATTATATATCAAAAATTATAAGCCTACATGAGCTAAATCATTATAGGAAATAAGAATCCTTAATAGAAAAATCATGTTATCCAAAATACTGATCAGGACCTCTTCTTTTTTTCTTCATTCATCATGGAAAAAAAATCAATTTCTTTTCCTACAACCACTCCAAAAAACAGTTAGAATGGTTCACACACAAAACAATGCTGAATTCACATCTTACCCACAACTCTTTATTTTGTGCAACAAATTTATGAAACAAAACAATTTCCCCCCCTGAATAAACATTCCAAAGGTAAGATGAGAGAGGTGACATATACACATACCTTATCCTTGGAGAGAAGTAGATTGGACACCTGTGTTCAACATTGTTTTTTATAATGATTCCTTCAATAAGGGTTTTGTGAAAATATCAGCAACTTGTTCCGATGATAGACTATACTCCGACTTTAATTCATTCTTCTCCACATACCCTTCTATGAAATGATATTTTATATCAATATGTTTTGAATGGGAATGTTACACTGGATTCCTGGTGAGACTAATTTTACTTTTATCTTCACAACCCAAGAGCAAGGGTAAATTCACTTCAAAAAGTAAATATTCCAATTATGTTTTCATACACATAAGTTGAGTAGTGTCTTGAGTAGCAGAAACATACTAATATTCATCCATTCTGAGAGTTAAAATGTTTTTTCTTCCAATGCCAACTAACACAATTCTTTCCCAAAAATAATTCACCACCAAATTTATATCTTTTATCACCAATATTCCTTTCCCAATATATGTAAATATAACAAAATAAATCAGTACTATCTGATAGAGAATTCCTGATTCTGAATTTTGTTGTTCCACTAATTTACCTGAGAATTATATTTCTAGAAATATGTTGTGACTCTCTTGGAGCATGCTGAAATATTTCTCATAATGTAACAATATAAACAATATCAGGTCTTGAGGTAGTCAAATTCAATATACTTCCAATCATCTTTTGGATACTCTTTCCATTCCACTTCATTTCTACCTCCATATTTACTCAGTTTTTTCTCCACTAAAATGGGTGTGAAAATAGGTTTTTAATATTTTGTGCCAAAACTCTTTAGAAGTTATTTTTCATACTTTTCAAGGGAGAGTAAAATGAATTCCTTATTTTGTTGGACTTGTAACCCAACAAATTATTTCATTTTTTCTAGGATGAAAATTTCAAATGCATTCTTCATTTCATCAGAAAATCTCTCACAACAACCTTCATCATTACTAGCAAGGATAATATCATAAATATAAACAATTACAATGAGTTAATACTCTTGAATTTATCTGATGTAAATATTGTTATCCACTCTTCCTTTGTTAAAATTAATATTTCTAAAGCATGTATCTAATTTGGAATACTATGCTCTCAGAGCATGATTTAGGCCATAAAATTACTTTTTCAATCTTCACACATAATATTTATCTTTATCAATATAAATACATATGTTTGTTCAATATAAGCCTCTTTTTCATGATCACCATTTAAGAATGCAGATTTAACATCCATTTGAATGATATTTTAGCCTTGTTGTGTGGTAATAGAAATAATTATTATGATTGTTTCAAGTATTTACACTAGAAAAAATGTTTCATTAAAATCAATACCCTTAATCTATGAATACCCTTTTCAAAACAATCTTTCTTTTTTTCTTATAACTTCACATTTTTAATTCATCTTGTTCCTAAAAACCAGTTTTTCAATAATGATATTTTTGTTTTCGGGATTCAGTATGAGTTCCTAGGTATCATTATTTTTAATCTTATCCAATTCGTTATTCACGGCTTGAACACATTCCGAATGCTCAAAATCTTATTCCACATCATTTGGTTCCACCTTTGAATACAAATAAGTATGAGTAATGAAATTGGTTGTTCTTATTTTTTGAACCTTCTAATGTTGACCACTAATTGTATTTTGTTCATCCAAATGTTTCCTCATCCATGGATAATATTTTTTATTTTAATCCTCATCACTAGAAATATCTGAGATTGATTATTCACCTTTATTTGGATTAAAATTGGTGTATCCTTGTCAGAATTATCCTCTTTAACTTTCTTAACATTAATGTCTTCTTGAACGTGGTTCCCTTTCTCAGATATATCAATAACATTTACAACAACTAAATTAAATATTCTTTTTATTTCTTTGTTGAATAATCTATAACCTATTAATTTTGGAGAATATCCAAGAAATATTACCTCCTCACTATTCCTCTCAATCTTACCATAGTTTACACCTTTATTCTTTATAATACAAGAAATCCCAAAATAACCAAAGTGCTTCAAATGTGGAGCTTTTTCATAAAACAATTCTTAGGGGGTCATACCTGATTAAGGCATATAGGAATAATAGATCTGGATACAAATAGGAGTACTCCTAGATTTCCTCTAAATGTAATGAGAATGGCCATGCTCAAGTGACATGGTTCTTCCCATTTCCACAATGCTTCAATTATTTATTTTAGAAACCCCATTTTATTAGGGAGTGTATATGGAGTTTTACTCATGCCAGATTCCATGATTATTGAGATTGTTTTCAAACTCTTCAATTCTTTATTCCCCACCATTATCAGTTCTCAACTTCTTTATGGAATACTCACAGTCCTTCTCAGCTTTTATTCTAAAACGTTTAAACATTTTCAAATAATCTAATTTCGGTTTCATAAACAAAACAAAAGTAATGAGGGTAAAATATTCAATGAATTTAATGATATACTTATCATCTTGTGTTGATTGTTTCATCATTGGCCCACATATATCAGAATGGATCAGCGCTAGGGGTTTTTTTGAACAAATATTAACTTTCTTATACACAACATTTATAATCATCCATTTCTAGATAATAGTGAAACACCAATATATAATTCTTGGAAAAATAAGAATTTATTAGAAACTGTCTCATTTGAATAAACTTCTCATGTTTCTCTAACACATATGTCCAATCATTTTATGTTATAACTAATTGTATTCCCCCATACTCATGTAATAAGAGTTTTCTGAATCACCAACCTCAAAAAAATTCCTTTTTATGTTGGCCTCTAGTAACAATCTTACACTATTCTTCACTCATTACAAAAAAATCCATATTTCTTGAAGATAACATTATTACCTTCATCACACAATTTTGAAACACTTTTCAGATTGTGTTTCCTCCCATCAACGTACAATGTTTTCTTAGACATCATCTATTCTTTTCTAATGATGGCTGAACCAAAACCTTTTATTTTCAATGATTCATAATTTCTAAATGTTACTCTTCCTTCTTTAAAATCATTCACATCCTTTAGAAATTTCAATTCTTCTATCATGTAATAAAAACACCAACTATCAAGTATCCAGGTTCATTCTCCTTTTATGGATTTTAATGCAGTTTCAACAATAAGCACCTTTTCTCCATTATTTTCAGTCTTCACCTTAGGCATTTGATAATTGAGAATATTTTTCTGAGATTGTAACAAAACAAGAAATCATTTTGTAAGGTTTCCTGGTTGTTCACATCTTTCACAAATTGTTTCCAAGGGTTGGAACCTATTTTCAATATTTACTTCATTATTTTCAGGTTTCTTCAAGACAACCATATCATTATTATTCCATTGAAGAGATTGAACCCCCCCCTCAATATCTTCAGTTCATAACCTATGGGATAATAGTAATTATGTTTCACGAACCAACACATACTTGTTTTGTGCCCGAATCAGCAACAATACCAGCAATACATGTAGAAAGAGTATTTGTATTTGAAGCCTCCAAACTGATCAGAGTTGTGAATGTGTTTCCCAGCTACCTTCTTCTGTTTCTTTTCTGAGTCAACAAAATTTCTATTATAAATAGTATTATTTCATTTATTTTCTAAATTATTGGTACCTGATGGTTTATAAACATTTACAGATTCAGAATATTTCAAAACATTTCCAACCTTGTTGGTGTTGGCCACATATATAACATTCCCAAATTTCATCATTTCAAAAACAAATTCCATTCTTCTTGTCACCCTTTAAAGGTATATTTTGTTGAACTTTATCAAGTTTCTTATTACAGGAACATTCACCAACTTTAGTGATAGTGTTTTGGAATCATACACTTTTCCTTTTAGCTTCAAATATTTTTTATTGGATATGTTCCAACCCTTCTTCATTTACTTTCAACTTCACCTCTAAATTCGCATTACGATTATTTTCTTCTTCAAAAGATTTATTTAAATCATTAGCCTCTTTAATAATCTTTTCTTTCTCACCATCGAAATATTATTGGTTTCTTGAGCATTCATCTTCCATCTTTTTTTTTCTTTTCAAGTCTTATGATATTTATCAATCATTCTTTCAACACTTCTTTCAGATTCATTTCATGCTGAGTTTCTTCTTCTTCTTCAGAACTACTAAGTCTAAATTCTTCACCATTTACTATTGTAATGAATTCATTTTCATGACCATACTCAATGGATTTTTCAGATTCAGCATCACACTCTTCATCTTCATCATCTTTGGACAAGAAACTTCTTATTTTTGATTTGAATAATTTAGTTTATTTTCTTTTGTCTCCCACTTTCTTTTATGATATACTTATCTTTCTTTCTTCAATATCACTAAGAACTTCTTTTTTTCTTCGACCACAATTAGCCAAATGTGACCAACACCCCCACATTCAAAAAAAATCAAGGAAATTTTCCCATTGTATTTCCATGTACCTCTTTTCACATTGTTAGAAAACAATGATAATATTTATTTGAGATTATTACATACCTCATTTTCAGAGTCAGAATCACCAATATCATCTTCAATAACAATATTCTTTGACTTTTCTTTCTCCAAATCCTTGAAATTCATTTCTCTATGAACCTTTATTTTTTTCTTCATTTCATTATCTTTTCTCATTCCATAGGTAATAAGAGTTCTATAAAAATCATCAAGAGACAATGTTTTAGGATCTATATCTTCTAGTGAATAAACTTTTTCATTGAATTTCTTTGGTAGGATTCACAATATTTTATCATCAATTGTAGATTCTTTCAGATTTTCACCGTAAAATATGATATTAATCAAAATTTCATTCACCCTTATAAATAATTCCCTAACATAATCATGCTCACCCATCCTTAAATCTTCATACTTCAATATCCAAATTTGTAACTTTTGGTTCATCACTTTTGTATTGCCTTTATATATGTTTTTAAACATATCCCATATACCTTTCATAGTTGAAACATCATTCACTCTCAAGAATTAACTTTTATAATGTGATGATCATATAGAATTCTTGGACCTTCCATCATTCTCAAGAAACTTCTTATCCCCAGGTGTAAGTGGAGAACTATCATCGATGGGAGGAAACCCAACTGTTGAAAATTCAAGAACATAATAACTTATAGACATAATATATGGAAGAATTCTATCATTCTAAATATAATAGTTCATTCCATCAACGATAGGAATACCTTCACTATTTACACAGTTCATGTTCTCCATCAGCAAATAATAGTGATGGGAACCTTGGATCTAATACCAATTGAATGTGACCTGTCGGAGTATTGTATCATTGAAATGGGGAGGGGTGAATCCGGGATACTCTTTTTCTTTTATGTTTCTTTTAAATTGGAAAAACCTTCTCTCCTGTTAAGGATTTCAATTCCTACTGAGAAACAAATTGACACACGTACAAAATAACACAAAGATTTACAATGTTCATTATTCAATAAAAATATATATGTCCTTGGTATGGTTATGAAATGAACCAATACCATACAATCCACTAAGAAAACAATCCTTGGATTACAACAAGTAGGATGTACCCTTTCACTCATGTAGCACTATGAAACAATCCCACAAGTGCATGTGCTCCCTCTTAGAATAATAGAGTAATACAATTATTTTGTATCAACTCATGTTACCTTCACTTCTTTTCAATTTAGCAAATGTTTTAAAATATTAATACAATTCATCAATTTCTTACCCTGGAGAAAGGTAAGAAATACTTTGGCCTTCTTATGAAACACTAAGTCTGATTCCTTGGAGTATGAATATTTTAAATCGAAGCACCCAGTAAAATTCTTTAAATAAAAAGATATCATTTTTATTATTTTAATACAAAACTCCACATTTGATTCTTTCAATACAAATCTACCATTCCAATTCTTTCAAAACTAAGCTCCCAATCATATTCTTTCAATACAAATATCTTATTCTGATTATTTCAATATAATGGTCACATTATGATTATTTCAAAAAAAACCTCCCAATCCTATTCTTTTAATACAAATATCCCATTTCAATTATTTGATAGAAAATAGTAGAGTTGAATCAGCACCACTTTAATTACTAAACAAAATTGTTGAGCCAAATAGAATACAAATAAATCTGAACCACTCAAAACAATTATCAATCTGAATGGAATTGATCTATTCTTCTCTCTAGAAACTAAGAGCTTATCTCTCTTCTACAAGTCATATATGTACAATGTACTTCCTTCCTTTTATAGATAACCCAAAACATGTTTAGGTGAGAATCCGAAAACACCACCCCGTTTACATAAATTCACCCAAAAAGAATTTCTCCTAAAATCATGGAGCAATTATAACTTTCTCAATAATTCTCAATTCTTCTCGATTATTCTGCAATATTCATATCGTATTTTCCAGAATCCCATTTCAAATGTCAACACAAATACAATTTATGAGAAATACATGGGTTTGAATCTGATTCCCTCATACTGATTTCTTCAAAACAATGCCCCAAAACCAAACCAATGGAATGTATTTTAAGAAATTCACTTCTCCACTATAGATACAATAACACTATTAAAATAAAGTCTCCCCCTTGAAAATTCATTCATCTATATCAACTTTATTTTATTTTCTATTGACCCTATCGAGAAAACACATCATCACATTCAAAAACTACTGATTGAATCATGGGATTCTTCAGACTATGAATTCATTTAGGATCAGCTTTAGCATCATCTGACTTCAATTGGAAACTTTTGTAACATTCCAATGATTTTTAATTCTTTATTTTCATCTCAACCCAAGCATGATATTTTCTGAAAAAATGTTCAGGATACTATTATCCTGAATATGATCAAATCTAGTTATGATCATTTTGGTTATGATCATTATGGATATGATCATGATGGATGTGATCATTTTGGATATGATCATGCTAGATACAATTATTCTGGATAAATTCATTTCTAGATATGACCATTCTGGTTACAATTGATGGATATGATTAAATACAATCTAATAAGGTTGTTTTTCCTAGATTCGATTCAAAACAATTTAATATGATTCATTCTCAATCAACACTATCTCATTCCTTTCCTTCTACCCAAATATTATGGTTATAAAAAACATCGGTGTCTCATCTCTTATCGGCATCACCTCTACCATTGGAACCACTTAGATCATCACAACTTTCAATCAACATAACTTTTGTTATCAGCATCACTCTTCATTGGCATTACCTTTACATCATTACCACTTATTTTACTTTCACCCAGAATCCAAGCCTTTTGAAAGACAATTGATATAATTGGGATATGATTGATTTGAAAGATAATAGATACAAACTAGATAATATTGTTTTCTGAATATTTTTAAAAATAATTGGCACTACTTCTTTCAATCATCATCTAGGTAAGATAAATCTGAATACAATTATTTTTTGGTTGTTTCAAAAAATAATCGGTACCACTTCTTTCTTGTTTGTTTTCAAAAACAATATGAGTATGATTATTTTATGATTGGAAGCATCTATTTCACTCCACCTTTCTTCCATAATTATTACATCACATGTTCATAATCCAACATATGATTTATATAAAATAAATATTAGAAAAGAATCATCACAATTATCATGGGTCCGATTCTTTGTAAAACAAACCCAAAATAATTATTTCCACAAAAAAAGTGAAGTGAATTCATTTATTCAAAACATACATTGACAAAAAAAAGACAACACTTGAAACCTTAATCCCCATGAACATCAACTTGGTCTAAATAATACGTCCACCCATTGACTTCCATCTTGATTGCTTCTTACTTTCATCATCATGAGCAAAATATGAGTTAGAAAACACCATATCAACCTTTATGGAATAAAAAAAACATTACAATATATTTTAAATTATTTTTCATCCAAATATCCTCATATAATTGGTTTCAATTCGAATAAAAATATTTTAATTTTACTATCATTTCCCCGAATAAAATATAGAACATACCCACCTAATATTGTGAAATCATCTTCATATAAAACCAAAAAATCATCATTTTTCTACCTCAATTCATGGAATAGTTTTTCCATCTATTGTCGATCAATATTAGAGAAATATTTCTCAAGTAAAATATCATTGAATGTTTTCAATTAGATGGAAGAAAGCTAATATTTTTCTTTATTATTCGTAAATAAATACAACCATCGATTAGCTTCACCTTGAAAATTATAAATTGTAATAGGTATCTTATGAATTTCAAAACATCCCATGACAAAAAATATCTTCTCTAGAGCAATGATCCATCCATTAGCTACGATAAGGTCAGGTGATCTATAGAATTATGGGGTGTGATTCCACATGAAATAATCCAAAAAATTGTTTCTTCATGGTATATTGGGTTCCTCTCTAGAATTGATACCACAACCACATATCAGTTTCTTCAAATGAGCCATCACAATAAGAAATTATTCTGTTCTGATTCCAGCCGTCGTAGGAAGATGATTTGGAAGGATATTATCCTCTTGGTTCCTTACAAATATAACATCCTTATTTACTATGAGTAAAACCATTCTAAATGGAAATATTTTAGTTGAATAAATATGGTGTAATATTTGAAGGCTATATCATTTTAACATAAACATAAGGTAAAATAATTCAAGTTCATGTTACTAACATTATCACATCCTCTAAATTTATCAAAACCTACCACTGATAATAACTATAATAGACCTACCTTAAATATTAAATAATATTTAGTTTTAGATAATAATTTTTCTTTATTCTACATTGATGATATTTTATACTTTATATTTTTATATAATTAGGTCAAAACTCATACATAACAAAACTATAAAATACATAGTGGAAACATATGATCATTATCCATTTTCCCACCATATAAAACACTTAAAACAAAACATGATTTCTTTTAATAAAAAATATTCATCTATTTAAACTTGACATATTAAAATCCCTTACTCATCCTTAACCCCTATTAAAAATACATAAAAATGGATGAGAAAAAAAATTAAGGGATAAAAATATAAATAAACTGTTAAAAAATAAAGAAATATTAATATCCTTGAAAAACCCCTTCTTGAAAACATTACAATTTACACATAACGTAAAAATCATTCCTTTAAAAAGATAATTTATTTTAAATTTTCAAAACAAATTTTTTCCATGAAAATTTCTTAGCACGGATAGAAAATTCAAATAGGTATATTATGACATCAATTCCTAGAAACCCTATAGAACCCTTAAAAATTGTAATAACCATACTGCTAACATTGAAATATAATTACCTAGAGAACATAATCATTATATAATATTGTGGAGTGTTATCTGAGAACCCCCATTGTTTATGTTATGATGGGCTCACCCGATGAAATCTAGGGGAACCCATATTATATAATGTCCATGAACCAAGGCACATAATCATTTTACAAACTCTTTTAAACTCATATGTAAATCACTTCATATATAAAAATATCATTTTATTTCCAAGGACCATTTCAATAAAAATTTAAACGATCATTTTAGGACCTATTTTCAATACCCAAATACCAAAAAAATGTACATATAGTCATTTATTTATTAAATCTTGTTATCTTTAAAATTAAGTAAGATATGAAATAGCATTCATGGAAGTAGGAAAAGTCGTTGTCATTATCCCATTTAAAAAACATAAAAATATTCCTTTTGAAAACCATTTAAATAAATACAAATATATATATAATTAAATTATAAATATTTTATTACCATATGAAATCTTTACAAATTTTATTTTAAAAAAAGTTATATATAAGAGAAACAAACTTTGAAAAAAAACCTTGAAAGATGATTTTTTTCAATGAAAATCCCGGAATCACATCGGAAACACATGAATCGTAAACACCATTAAATAATAACATTAAAAACCCCAAATATCATGATAATATATAAACTATTTACATATAATGATGAATGGGTTCTTAATACACCTTATAAAATAATAATGTTGCATAAAATCAAGAATTTCTTCTATTAAAAGAAATTGAGATGAAGTCCCTTACCTTGACTCTTACTTGTCAAGTGTTCGTTTATCTTATTTAATAAAACATTTATTGTAATTATATTATTTCTTGGGAAAAAATTATGTTTATTTTTAATTTTATTTAAACTATTAATGAGTTATATACAATAACATAATCAATTAAGAGTATTCATGGTGTTTTGGCCATATTATGTTTCTGTGTCAAAAATGACATTGGTAGGTCGACTATGGTCCATGGGGTCCTTATTTAAACATAACCATAATAATAATCATGAAATAAAAATCATATATATATATATATACCTAAATTATAATATTAATATAAATCCTGAAATATTATAACAAAAAATGAACTAGTGATACAATCATGGAGATGGTATCTTGTATGTACACATGAGTAACGTTCCCATTTGTCAATGATAATTATAGAAAGAAGGTAGTTAAATTTATCTTTATATAATGATAATTATATCATGAATACAAAATTATTTAATTATATATACTTATATATATCATTATTGTGATTTGGTGGTGATAAATATAATAATTGCATCACTTCTAAAAGGTGGTAGTCCAAACATCCATGAATGATGTTATCACCTTGTCACTATGTAGAAACATAATAAAGAAAATTCCATATTATATTTTAAAAAACATAAATATGTAATTAATATCATTATTATTTCATTTACTTCATATATATTCATTATAATTGCTATTATTACCTTTTATTTAACATATTTGTGAAAAATTCTTCACATCGTTTCGTGAGGTGGTAGTCAATCATACAGAGAGCTATGTTATCATATCCCCAACGATAGAAAATTTAAAAGGGTTTATATTATATAATTACTATAGAGGTATAATTATGTTATAAATATCATATATAACCTTTATGTACATCATTATTCCCAACCATGATAGGTGGTAATGAAAAAATGAACGACATCATTTCGTGAGGTGGTAGTTCGTCGTACAAATGAATGATGATTTCATAACCCATTTGATAAAAGTTTATAATGGTTTTCTCATAAAATTAACATAAATAATATAATAATGTTAAGTATTATTATGTTATTATATTATCATGATATAAAATATAAATAAAGGGTTCTTAGAAATAAATAAAACAGAACACACATTTATGAATGTTACCACTTTTCCATGTAACTCCTTTTGGTTTGCATAAAAGGCCTTACATGGTTGGATTATTGAAAAAATAATATCATATAGGATTATATTAGGGATCTTTATATGTTATTTTGGAAGTTATTGGATGATAAATATTGATTTATATGTGTGAAAAGGGGATGACAGGGTGTGGACCTGTATAAGGGCGGTGAGTGGAAAACATATAAATTTTGAAAAGAGTGAATTCCAACCATGTTTTTTAAAAGTAAATTGGTTATAAAAATGATAAAAACTAGATAATATATATTATAATATTCAAATATAGAATTTAAATGGTTTCTTATAAAGTTCCTAGGTCATTTGGTCTGTTATATTTAAAGTTCAGTTTCTGTGTTATTCTCATTTTTACTATAAGCATTGTGATTAATTTTTTCTTTTTTCTCTAATCACATAGGTCAAAAATTATTTTAACTGTTTTATAAATTATAATTTAGTTTATTCAATTATAGAAATGTTTTTTTGAAATTAAATTCACATACTTGGAAAAATTAAATTTAATAGGAATTGACCATTCTTTGTGGTACAATGGGTTTCTAATAAGAGTATTTTTAGAAATAGATGATTCTATATTGTCTAAATTCTTAATAACAATAATTTTATGAAAATAATTTAATATATATTTATATATATTATATAAATTTCATTTATTTAATTTCCCATTAGTGTTAATTTTAATTAATTATTAAGGTGAGACATTATACATTTTAAAATAGTTTTTAGAAAAACCTGTCTTTAACCCCAAAAAATTATATTAAAAACCAATATAATGTTGATTAAAAATTAATTAAGTTTAATAAGTATAAATTAAAAATGAATAGGGTAATTTTAAACATATACAAAACAAAATGGGACTCTTAAATTACCTAATTTATTTAAAATAATATAATTTTTTAGAAAAAACGACATTTTTCACTCTTCATTGAAAAATAAATATTTTCCAAAAAATACAAAAATTTAACACTACGTAAATTTTGATATTATTAACTGAAAAAATATATTAATTTTATGAAATAAATTTATACATTTAATAATTTAATCTTATATTTATGACCATATAAGAAAAATGCTTGATTTAAACAATTCACATTTTGATTAAAAATTATAGAATATTTTTATAGAAAATATGTATATCTAATTAATACTATAAATATGAAAATAATTAATTATATAAAAAACTTGGTTGTTACATATATAACATATCAAATACCAATAGGTGTAAAACATGAAATCATGCCTCAACTAATGTGAACATGAGACAACTAACCCTTACCTTGCTTCCTTGCTTAGTTGATGACACAATAACCTCCTATAAAACAAACATAACTGAGTTAAAATCCAATTTAATAACCATAAACATAAATATTTACCTTTCATAATCATTTTTATAAATATTTATCATGATTTCATTAATTATTTATAACTTATTATGATCATCGGTTGTTAATAACTTTAACCATTTTGTGCATGTTCAACAATTTTAATGTCTTTACCAATAATTTGATATCAGGTTCATTGTTTATGAATCATTTTATATTATAAAAATATAACTTATATTTATTTAAAATATTATTATTTAATTCTATAAGTGTTTTGGTTGAGTTATGATAAAATCGAATTGATAACAGTTAATTTAATTAATTTTAAAAAATAATATTGTTACATTAATAATAAGATAAATACATAATATAATATTTTCAGAACCATTTAATAATAATGAATTAATTAATATATTATAATAACATTATTTTCCACATTCCCATAGTCATTAATAATTTTATTTTAAATTACTATTCACATTGGTGGTTAAATCGATCCAAACTTGAACAAGCATTAACTCGATTGGAGAGTATGGTTACGGGGGACTTTATTTCATCATAAAATCACTGTAATAGAATCAAAATGATATTATTTGGATATTTCACTAAAATTGGACAAAATTTAAATAATTTTAGATAATTTATGAAAATATATATGAAAAATTAAAAATGATTCATCAGAGAGGTCGTAATCCGCAATATGCACAAATAGTGTTCCTATTTATCACTAAAATAGAGGGGGTGAAGGTGGATGTTAAATTTTAATTTAATAATCATATATTTTTTATTTATATAATATTTATTCATCCATTACATAATTTTGATAATTCATGAATTAAATTGCCGGAAACAATTTCCTCATAAGGTGGAGGCAGTAGTTCGTGCAATTCACTAACTTGTTTTTTTATTTATCTATGTGGAAGGTAATAAATAAATAAGGGTTGTATCGTTAATATTAAATCTTATAACAATAATAATGTTAATAAACACATAATATTATTTTTTAATGATATATTTGGAAAATTAAGAATATGAAAGTAATCTTAAGAAGGAGATAATACTTATGTTGGATGTTTGATTTCTCCCTTTAAGTTCTTCTTAAAATTGATGGTCTTAGAATAATAATGAATAATATGGGGACAATTATTTTTTTATTGGGTTATATGGAGATTAATAGGATATATTTTCAAGGATGATTTAAATTATAGATGTGTATTTTCAAGGATGTAAGTGATCCCATTTTATAATTGAGGAAAGTGCCCTTTTGGAAATTCCTTTTATAATTTAGTACTTTCATTACACAATTCTAAGGTAAATGGATCCAAAAATTCGAAATTATTGAGTTTTGTGTGTATTTGTATCCATAAATGAACAAATATGTGTTTCTACACATGTTTTAACCATGATATTGTATTTTTACGGTTATGTTTTTACATTTTAATGTCATATTATTAAATATTGTAAATAGACTCTAATGTTGTGATTTTCTTCTTTTTTTTAAAGTATAACATAACCAATAGAACCAAATTTGTGTGTGATGGGACCAAATTTAACATATATTAAAAAAATTAAATTTCTATATATTATAAAATTCACTTTTAAATTAAAATAATTAATCATTAAATAGACTATTTTAGTAGGAAATGTCATTTTTACCGTTATGAATTCTTAATATTATTTAGTATTGACTAAAAACTGAATGAAAAATAATATATTTATTTAGCTATTTAAACAGGTCTACCGAGCGTAGAGGTGATAGGAGGTTGAATTAAGAGACAAGAGTTAAAATGTCATATAAAATTTGCTAATTTTTTTGGATGAAGATATTTTTGGCAAAATATTATCTAAACATTGATGTCCAATTTATTTGGTTGCTCATTCACATGAAAATGACTCTATGTTATTTAAATTTTATAAGTAATTTCATGTATTCCCCCATCACATATAAAATGGAACCTCTTCTCAATCATTATTAAAAAACATTGTTGTCTGTATCTATTACAAATCATACCAAAAAACCATCATAGATTCCTTACCTTATTTCTTGTTTTTCTAGTTTTCTCATAATACTATTATTAAATATATTAAATTATAAACAATAGTAGGTCTCTCAAAGAATAGGTAATCATATTTACTAACTCATTGAAATTTTCTTTATTCATTTAATTACTCTAAATCTATTTTAACCATTCTAAAATATTGAATCCCATATCATAAATAGACTTAGATTTTATTATGATTATGGGACAACCATTTTGACCACTTTTCCATACTATGGAAAATAAAAACATCCCTCGTGAGTATTTATGGTATCCCATCTCCACGTAATTGTGTAATTCATTTTTCTTCAAAACATAACTTGGATTGTTATAAATATATAAATGATGAATATATATGATATTTTTTATATAATAATTATTTTTTAAATATAATTTATCATTTATCTTCTTTCCCTTAAACCCCTTAAAAATGATAATGTTGCTCGTGTTTATGTTCAATTACCACCTCTACGAAGTAATGCAATCCATTTTTATTGTACATCTCTCTTAGATGATTATAAATATGTATATATTGAATATATATGATATTTATATCATGATTAATACTCAATAAATTTTGTATTGTTGATCATGATGCAAGGACCGTAACAACCAAATTTAAACAAACCTGAAAAATAATGTAGTTAACAATTGAGATGATGATGACAATGAAAGATTATTAATTACTAGGTGATAATATATTATAAGTAAATTATTTATGTTATTATATTTATGATTATTATTATTTTGTATAATTATAATAAATTATGATTTATTATATATGAGGTTAAAATAACTTATGAAGATATTTATACCATACGTATGTGTTTATTTTACAATCTCATATTTATCTAGGATTGTTAGTGTTTAAGTTCATATTGGGATAATTATATTATATATATATATATATATATATCTGAAACCCCATATATTTTCATATATTATTTATATTTATATTAATTATATGGGTTCCCTTAAATTTCCTTTTTTTATGAAACTAAAAATATTGAAAGAATTTTTTTTAAGAAAATCATACACTATTTGTATATTTAGTAGGGAATATTTTTCAAAAATTTTCATATTTTATTTATAATTTTTTTCCTTAAGTTTTTTATTATTTACAATTGATTTACTAAAGTCTCTTTTACCCATGCTTTACTTTTTATAAAGAGGTTTAAAAGGAATCTAGTTTTTTATTTTACATATGAGTTTCTTTTTAATGAAGGTTTTAATAAACTAATTATTTTATTTATTATCACATGAATGGATGATACTAGAATCATGATTATTATTTTCATTAAATATTTATTTACTAGTTTTTATGGTTATTTTAAAATATTTTTTTCTTAATACTCTATATTTTATTAATAAGTTGTTTAAAATTAAAAAAGGCATGTTCATCAGTAAATGTTCCTGTTATCTTTTAAAAATATTTTCATCTATGTCAACATCAGTTAATGAATATTATGCTTTAGTGGGGATATCATCTAATGATACGAACCTCCATATTACTCTTTATGTATTATTGACATTTTCTCTATTTATTGACTGGGGAAAATATTAACATTTCATATTCTAGTTTTTTAATAACAATTCCTATATTGATCATATATTGTTATTTATTTATTTATTACATTTGATAAATGAATTAGACTCATTTAAAGATACTCAGGAACGTTATATGACCTTGATGAATCTATTTGTCTCATAATATAAACTATTTTATGTATTTGGCATATTTATTACCTATTTGTATAGGATTTCTTGGCACAAGGTCTTGATGGTAAGATTATGATATCCCAAATTATGAATTCTATTGTTAAAAAATTATTATTTATTACCCAAGTGATTATTTATGTTTCAATTTCATACATGGAGTTATTACCCTTTTATGTTAATAGTTATATTCTATATTTGATTATTGTTTATATCTTCTGTATTGTTTATGCTTTATTTGTCCTATGACAGCATCTATTGTATGAATTTCCTTTACTAGGCATATGAGATAACTATTTCTTTTATTTTTATTTCCCCAAGATGCAACTATGATAAGTATGAGTGATTTCAAGGATTTACTAGAAGAAATAATAAAATTGTCACAAAAATTATTATGTTTTATTACATGTTTCGATAGGTATTGAAAGAATCATGTATTTATCGAGTCTCTCAAAACTACTAAAATATTTGATCCATTAGGATACAATCTCATGTATTATATACCAATGTAGTAAAATTATTTCTAGATAAATGTTACTGGAATTTTGGTGTTATATTTAGTGTCAAATTAAGTTTAGTATAAATCCTGAGAACTAGATTTAGGATAACATGGATTAGAGAGAATAACCCTATGATAGGCTCTGATGATATTCATAATTATAATTTAATATCGTAATGTTTCGGTAAAGTATATATTGTATGAATTTTCTTGAAAATACATCCATGTCAGGATGCTGACAAGTGGATGTGGCTATAACATATATTCAGGTATGGGTAATTACTCTGAAAGGGTTTGATTGTGTATTAAATTGGCCATCACTAGTTTAGGATTAGTAGGCCCAATATTGAACATCTGGATAAACACTCCCATTTGATATTATTTAGTTTATTTACATACTCTTTATAAACTATTATGAGATATTTTAAAAAATGATATTATGATATTTTAAAAGATAATAAGATTATAATAATGATATTAGCTATGTATAAATTTTCAATTTATGCTATGTGTTGCACCGGATTTAGAATCACATACTATGATTTAAAATTCAAAATGTCATGAGATAATACGGTAAAAGATGTTATTGATAAATAATTCTTATTTAAAGGAATGTAAACCATATCGACCCACATAATATATATAGGGATTTTAATCATATAAATAGTAATGAATCTTAAGCTGGGGGTGAATAAATTATAATTATATTGAGGTAGATGACATAGGTTATGACTAATAACATTTCCCATGTAGAGTATCCTGTTAAAACCAAACCCGGTGACGAAATGTTTGTTCTTTTTATATAACAAAAATCTCCATCATTCAATGATATTATTAATCCATTTGAATCTCAGAAATGGATAAATTTCATTGAGATTTTATTTCTCTCTTTGGAAATTAGTGATGGATATAATGTTATCATGACAAGTTATCATCATAAAGAATATTCTAATCAATGGTTTTCTTTGATCTAGTAAAATAATAAGTTAAAATAAATAAATATTCCATCATTGATTAATTTTATGTAGAAATTCTTCAAAATTTTATTTCCTCACAAGCAACAAGTTGATATGGTGAGGTAATTGTGCAATCTATGGAAAAAGTGAGAAGAAAATATTGCTGAATATGGAGATATATTTACATGGTTATCAGATCATGTTGTAGAATATGTATATAATCCCTATGGAATGATTGATCATTTCTTTTATGGGATAAATCCTAGCCTTTTAAGGGCATAGTCTCTCAGATATTTTCATTATATGTGGATAAAACATCAAGTTCCATCCTTTAAGAGAAATAATTATTCAATACATATGTTTAATGTGAAAAAAAAGAAAATAATTAGTCAACTAATCAATATGGAAAAAAATATGGGAATATGGATGAAGGGAATAGTGTAATTTCAAACTTATAATAATTATGGAAAGAAACATTATTGAACACAATTGAAAATAATGTGAGTTTTTTTAATGTGTGGAGACAAAGTCCATAAAAATCATGTTTATAAGGGAAATAAAGAAACTCTATTTTTTAAATTATTTATCAATAATGATATGGTTCCTTATTCAAATGAATTTCAAATTCTTTGTCATGACCTGTCCTACAGGGGCTCATATAGTGACTACCCCAAGCCGACCTCTAATAGGCCAAGGGCTGGCGACTAGCAAAGTGTAGGAATATCCTACAAATAGGAGGCATTTTCCTAAGTACTTGAACACACACACACACATCTATCCCAAAATAATGAAATTTGAAAACAATAAGTAAAATATTAATGAATATATTAATATACCAACAATAGAGTACGACATTAGGAAAAACTGGAATGTAAATAAGGCCAAAATACAATCCCACCAAAATAATGAGTCTTTCATATGAATTCATAAGTTTCTAAAAATCATCCTTAGAAAACACTAAATGAAGGGTATGTGTATGAAAATGGCTTGAATTCATAAGATCCCAACACTTTTTTTAATCCCTCAAAGCACCACTTAATCCTGGTCACCCTAAAACTTCGTCAAAGCACCTATCATCTGTACAAGACATGACACGTGTGGGTAAAGCATGTTCTGGGGTGAGTAAAACAATACTCAGTAGAAAACCCCGAAACCATAATGTAAATAGTACTATGAAATAAAAAAAATTATACCACAAGGAAAATACATGAAGTATACCACAATGGAAACACATAAAGTGCACCACAAAGGAAACATACCAAGTACATTCAATATGGTCATCTCACATGTGTGAAATTATAAATCATGAAGAGAAGGATTTCAAGATACAATCCATAGATCTCCCAGTTTCCATAACTCATATATTTTTTATGGAGAAATGATCTTTGATGAAACATGGAGTGTTAATGGAGCATATATCATTAATTTAATAGAGAGCATTGGTGGCACCTAAAGCGTTGATGGTGCCCAGGGCGTCGATGGTGCCTAGTGTGCTGATGGTTCACGGAGCATTGATGGTGCACGGAGCGTCGATGGGGCACATAGAATTGATAGAACAGAAAGAATCAATGGATAATTGAGATTTTATGGGTCATAGAGCTTCGAAGGCACTTGGAGCTTCGATGGCTCATGGAGTGTCATTAGGTCATGTAGCCCCCAAATCATGTAGTCACTAAGTCCAAACCAGTCACATGATATCGCTCATAATGAGATTATACTAGGAGAACCTAATCCAATAGATAATAGTTCATATTCTAATTTACATAAAAACTCACATAGAATATATCAAAAGTATTGTCTTGTCTCAAGGGTCACAGCCCCAAAAATGAATCGTCAAATAGACACACAGTTTGAAAAATATGACTATTTTTCAGAAAAATGTCTAATCCAGGTATGATCAAACCCATTCAACTCAACCCAACGTGGCCTGATTTGACTGAAGCCACCCAACCTGACCAGATTTGGCTCAGCCTAAACCAGATCCAGCTATTGGGCCACTAGAGTGGCCCAATCTTGGTTTTTTCACACCATACACAATCTGCTGGACAGTGTGCCTCCACATGCTCAATGTGGTGCCACCATAGTCAACATGGTCGATCACCATTTCCCACCTCCCCTCATGACTTATATCTACTATGGTTCCCATTTAGATCACCATGAACATACATGGTGTCCCTCACCGCATCCCCCGTCAGTACCGCAACTTCCACCCACAGCCCCTGGTCACCGCTCGTGGCCCTAACCGCCACAGGCTCCCTCCGACGAGGTCTCACATGGACCGTGTCCTACTGATGCCACTGGCCACCCCACCATGATCCACTTGGCCTAACACCCACCATCCCACTAATGTCTTCGACTATGACCGCCCTACTGGTAGCCTATCGCCATATCTCGGTCCCTCTAGACCAGCCTCATCATCCACATCTTCTTTTTACCACTAGCACCCCACTGACGGTCTTTCTTGCGTCATCCTATGATGTTCCCTTGACCAAACTATACCAAAATCCCATCACATCCCTATTATTCCATCTCATTTTAAACCGCCGATCTTGCACCATTCCACCATGGATCAGGGGTGCAATGGTCAATCATTCGCATAACTGTTTTAAGGGTGAAGAATGTAAAAAGGATAAAATATATTTAGGGGGAGAGATAAATCACATGAAAACCCAATGAAATGATCATGGATTTATTTTTTTCAACATTGATTTGTTCATCTTATAAGTTTTAATGAAGAACAAAAAAATAATCACAATGATCTCTCTCCCTTTTTAAACCTTGCAACAATTGACCATCCTATAAGGATGATCAAACTATGGATCAACCTGTTCATTGTTTGGTCCACATTCATCAGTAAATCTAAAAATGTGGAATAAAATCATGATGAAATTAAATTCGCTACCTTGTGGTTGGATCAGTCAATGATTAAAAATAGAGTTATGTGTCATCATCGATCCTCGACACACCGACATTCGTCATTGAGAGTGTTTCCTTCCATGACTTAGTGGAATTATAGGTTTATGGTGTTAACCCTAAACTGCTGAAAAAGGTTTCATTATAAAAAAAATCTTATGCATCCAATAAAATATTTTTACTAAAATATTTAAACAAAAGTTATGTACAATTTCTATCTTTCACAATCATCTTGTACCAGTCGATGTTAGGCCCTATATAAGGTAATGTTTCTTCTCTGAATGATAAAGTTCACTAAGATTTTTGATCCAGGCACCCTTTTATAAGATAGTCCAATTTTAAATAAAAACCACCTGCATGATTTATTAAAAACAAAAAAATTTTCATTATATGGATTTGGTAACACTGGGCCTCTGAATCTCATTTCATCTCAACACCTGGACATGTAATTTTCCAAATTATTTTATAAAAATAAAACTAGAGAAGATACATGTCCTTACATCCTACCAACCTTTCATATTTACATCCCAGAAATCCAAAATAAGGGATACTGAACAAAAATATTAGGGTAATCAGCACGAATATGAGCCTCCAGCTCCCAATTATTCTCATGAAGATTCTCATGCTACCACTGAATACACACCATAGGAATAAACCACCGACAACGAATATGCTTCTTTCGATCCTGGATCTACACCGGGTACTCGGTAAATGTCTCCACATTTCATTGTCCAGATCACCCTAGTTGATGACGTGCAATGTATCATGCATGTAATTCCTCATCTAAGACAAATGGAAGAAATCATTCACCTAATGCAACTGCGAGGGTAGATCTAGGAAGCAGGCCACCTGGCCAACTCTACTCATAATCTGAAATGGGATGATGTATCTTGGAGATTACTTTTTTCCCTGGCTAAATCACCATAATCCCCATTGAGGTGATACCTGAAATAACACATGGTCACCCTCCGAGAGCTCTAGAGGCCTCTATATTATGCAATCATATGACTTCTTCTAGCTCTCTGTAGTCCTTGTCTACTCTGGGATGATATGAACCTTCTCGGTGCTAGCCCACACCAACCCTAGACCAATGAATGTTGAATCTCCTGGGACAGTCCAGCAAAGTGGTAACATGAGTGTTCTCTTGTACAAGGCATAAAATGGTTCCATACCAATGGTGAAGTGATAGATGTTTCTATATGAAAAATACACCAGTTGTAGCTGATCCTGCCAACTATGGACAACGTCTAGGATGCAAGCACGTAGCAAGTTCTCAAGAACCTGGATGGTCCTCTCCATCTAGCCATCCATATAGGGACGAGAAACCGTGATAAAAAAATATTTCCCAAATTCCTCCTGCAATCCCTTCCACAATAAGGATGTGAAATGAGCATCACAATCTGAGATAATCATTGATAGAACTCTGTGAAGCCAAACTATATCCGGCACATAGAGGCATCTAAAGCTCTCTATTGAACTCTCTTGGTGGATTTGTAGGAAGTGTTCCAACTTGGTGATTTAGTTAATGATCACCCAGATGGTATCATATCCCATAGGCGTTCATGGTAAACATATCATGCAGTACATTGATATCATATCCCAATTCCACTTCGACACCTCAACTAGTTGGGTCAAGCCTGCTGGGACCCGGTGGTCAACCATCGGTTGATAATAGGTGTGGCATATAAAAACAAACGCTTCCATTTCCTTATACCACTATAACTATTGTCTGAAGTCTTGATACATCTTTTCCACTAATGGATGTACCCCAAAGGGGAAGTTTGGAACTCTGTCAAGAAATCCTCCCACAACATCACCGATACTATTTTGTGTCCTCTGAATAGGACGATGTGCTCCTCGACATCCAAATATCCCTTAGGGGAATTCCCAATGGAAATATGAGAATGTAAATTCTCATAATTGGTGCCCCTGAGCTATGAATCCCTGACTCACAGTAAAAGTGGAGGGGTGAAAACCATTAACTACAGGTATGTTTCTCCCTCTACATCCCCAAATGATATATTTATCACAGCTAACTACTCTGACGCATCACTCAGTAACTCCAAGAAGGATCTTTTTCTAAGATCTTATTCCACTATGCTCCCTTTACTAGATATATAGACAATCTCAAAGTCATAGTATTGGAGGAACAATAGCCATCATCTATATCAAAAGATCTGATCCTTATGAGAAAAGGTATACTTGAGACTCTTGTGGTCCGAGTATACCATAAAATGATCTCCCATTACATAGTTTTTACACATATTCAATGAGAATTCTACCACTTCTGGCTCAAGATCATGGGTCACGTAGTTATGATCATGCATCATGAATAGGTGAGAACCATAAGAAATCACCACTTGCCTATGCATCAGGACATAAATAATCCTGATCCCTAATGCATCGCAGAACACCACGTAATCAACACCCTACTCCAGTAATCTCAAGATAAAAGCAGTCATTAACCTCTTCCTCAGCTTCTGAAATCTATCTTGTCACTTCTTCATCTACAGGAAAGGTTTCCTATTTCACATCAAAGATTTCAAGGGTGCTACTACTCTAGAAAATTCGGGTACAACTCGTAGATAGTTCCCAATGAAACCTATGATTCTCTGATCCTCTATAACAAACATGGGTGTATCACATTAAAGAACTACTTCAATCATCGTCGGATCCACTACAACTGTATCCTATGAAATGAAATGTCCTAGAAAGTGGCCCTCCCAAATCTGAAATTGACACATTTAGAGAATCCCATAAAGCTGATGCTCTCATTGTGTGTCTAGTACTATCCTCATTTGTATCATGTGCTCCTCCTCATATTCTAAATAAACTAGGATTTCATCAATCAAGACCATGATGAAACTGTATAAGTATGGTTGTATGATTATTTTCATGAGTCCCATGAACACTTCTAGGGCATTGTTCATGCCAAATGACATCACTACAAACTCATAGTGGAATTACCAAAACCTGAATGATGTATTTGAGATGTTATTATTCCATATATGATGATGGTGATAGACAGATATGAGGCCTATCTTCGAGAACCACCTCACTCCCTTCAACTGATAATTGAGGACATCAATCCTCAATAGTGGAGACTTATTCTTCACAGACACCTTGTTTAGGCACCATATGTCCACACATAATATCAAGCTCTCGTCTGCTCCAATTGGAAAACAAAACCATGGATTACCAAGGTGAAACAATGGGTCTCACGAATCCCTTCCTTTGAAAGTCCTATAGTTTTACACTAAACTCACGAAGCTCCTCGAGATCAATCCAATATTTATGTGTAGATATCAGTGTCTTCCTAGGGTAAATTTCAATGTACATATCTACCTTAGTGATAGGAGGTAACCCATAGACATACTTAGGAATTATTTCCTCATACTCCACCACCACTGCATGAAACTATAGACCCCTATCATCCACTGTATCGAGGGTCAGGCAATTCCACTAGTGAGTAATCAACTACACCCTTCTATGTGTGAGTACATCCTACGCTGCATGTGTTTCCTTTTCACCAAAAAAATCAAAACTTTCCTCATCTCCATGGACACACCGCACTCTACGCCTAGAACAATAAATATATGATTGAACTACGGATGTCGATTCCATACCAAGAATGAGTTCTTAAGGCCTCGACAGTTCCACCAATAGATCCCAACTAAAACTCCCGCCCCATAATGTAAGGGTACACTGTTGTCACCAGTGTATGATCATCAAATCTCCCCCATAGGAGTCTCTAATTATAGGGATCGAGTCAACAGTTCCATAGGATTCTCTAAGTGTCAAACAAGGGTTATGGAGAGAAAATATTGACAATCACTTGTGTCTATCAAAACTGAAGCTAGGGTGGAAAATACACAGATCATACCTATAATAATCTCTAGAGAAGTCGTGTAATAAGCCTCAATAGCATAAAGCTGGCAGAGTCATTATCCACAAGACCCATGATCCAGCGGTGGACCACCTAGGGGTGGTGCTGGTGGTACCTTTAACCTCCACCCACCTCTTTCTGCCCGAACTGCTCTTCTTCCACACCTGACACCCTATAGTCCACTCAATTGTTTACTCCTCCTTTGCCTTGGAAACAACTATACCTTTTTTGATCATTTGCATGGATAGTCAGTCAATCTCTTGTAAGATGTCCCTAACCACTGCACAAGTAACACAATCTTTCCTTCTTCTATCCTGCCCTACCCTAGGAGGACATCACCATTGATCCCATATCCTGGGGTCATCCCATGGAGTACTTTACCTGCTTAGGTCCCTACGACTGTTATCAGCTACCTACTATTCAAGACTCAGTTACTCATTACATACTGGTAGCTCCTACTACTGGCGTCTACTCCACTAAAAAGATCCCCACTATTAGGGATCACTCAAGTACCTCATAATATGTAGGGATGATAAGGGATATCATAGATGACCTAATCTCCCAGTGTATCCCCTACACAACTTTCTGCGCCCTAAAGAAAGGGTCTTACACCATATCTATGGAGTAGAGAGAAGATATATAAATATCACCGATTAATCCTCTACTATCATACTACCCTACTACAGATATAGGATCTCCTATATTCACAATGTCCATAATGTCACCAGAAAGAACTCTGCCTTGAAGAGGCAACCAAATTATTCCTAAGAGAGATTCTTCTCATTAAGAACCTAGAAAACTAAGATCAACTATCACCCCACTGATCCTGGTAGATGAATCACAGCTAGATCTTCCATCTGGTCATAAATATTACTCACAAGGAGGAAGACACATGTAACTTCTTACAGACAATGCTTAGCTACCTGGGGCTTTGGCTCAACCCAAAACATGGGAACCCGCAGTCTCCAGAATGCATGGGAGGAACTCAACCTGTGTTCATCCTCTACCTATAGTGATTATAGTAATTGCTACTCTCTGGGTTGTGGTATCACTGGGACACCGCCTGGAGGGGGGCTATCTCTTGTATTGGTCTCTGTACCGACGCCTCATTTATATGTTGATCATCTTGTTGATCATCCATTAGAATCATGGATGGCTATATGTGTAGTGTAATTCAAAAATAGATTAAGATGTACCACATTGAATAGATTATACCTGGGGAGCTACCTCAAGAAGGAAATGAGAACACACTTAGATTATTATATGAGGAATGCACCATTTATCCCCTAAAACTAGTGTTTTCATGTACCGAGTCAAAAATAAGAATTTAGATATTGGTATAGGGATATGTCGTTCGTCGCACCAACAATGGAGTCCCTGGTCTGAAATCCAAACTCATAACACATAACACTATTGTACCAAAATAATCTCGTAGACTCTTGGTTATGTAGAACCCTCTAAAACCACTCTTTCACGACCCATCCCAAAGTGTCCTATGCCATGACAAACCCCAAACCTACCTCTGATAGGCCAGGGGTTTGCACCTAGCACTGGTTAGGCATATCCTACAAATGGGAGGAGTTTTCATATGCACCTACACACACTCACCCATCTCCAAGCCCAAAATGATGAAATGTAAAAACACTAAGTAAAAAATGTATGCATTCACTAAGATACCAGCTACAGAGGATGAAAGTGGGAAAATTTGAAAGTAAATAGAACCAGAATACAATCCCACCATAAGAAAGAGTCTATAAAGTTAATGCACTAGTTCTCGAAACTCATCCACAGAAAACACTACTTAAAGGATAGATATAGGAAATCTTCTTGAAGTCATATGAGCACAACAGATACGTTTGATCTCACTAAGAACCAGTAGGTGTTGGTCAACCTAGAACTCTATCAAATCATTGATCATCTGCAAAATACATGGAACTTGCAGGAAAAGCTCGTGCAAGGGTGAGTAAAACAACGCTCATTAGGACACCCAGAAAACAAAAAAAAATACCACTAAGAAATAAACGAAGTACACCACAAAGGAAACAAATGAAAAACACCAAAAATAAAACTTCTGAAGTAAACCACAGTGAAAGCACATGATGTATATTCAATATGTACATCTCACACATTTTTAAGTCTAATGAATGAGGAGAAGTGTTTTTAGATATAGTCTATAGATCTCTTAGTTTTCCTTACTCACAGAGTGTTGATGGTGCACATAACGTCGTTGGCGCATGGAGCATCGATGGTTCACAAAGCATCCATGGTGCATGAAGAATCGATGGAACCCAGAGCATCGATGACTCACAGAGAGTCAATGGGGCACCTAGCATCGATGGTGCACCAAGCATCTAGAGCACATCGAGCATCGAAGGCGCCCAGAGTGTCGATGGTGCCGGGGGTGTCGATGGCGCCCATGGTGTCGATGAAGCCCAGGGCCTCAGCGGTTCACAGAGTGTCGATGACGCAAAAAGAATAAAAGGAACATAGTTTTTTTATAGAACATAGAGAATTGATGGAACATGGAGCTTCATTTGGTCATGCAGCCCCCAAGTAAGATAGTCACTAAGTCACAACCATCTGTAGGATTCTGCTCATAGCGCACTTGTATTGGGAGAACCTACAATTCAAGTCAGTAGGTAGCATGAAAAATTCCTTAAATAATTCATTTATATTATATCAATAGGACCTTCACATTTCAAGGTTCCCAACACTATAAACTTCTCATCAAATAGACACATGGATGGAAAGTTACAACTATCTTTCTGAAGAGGTCTGAATCATGTATTCTATATGTCTGATTCGACCCTACCCGGTGGACCCAACCTTCCCCAATTCAACTCATCCCGACCTAGTTCAGCTTGGTCAAATTAGATCATCCCACTAGGATGGTTCACATGGTCAGTAGGACCCGGCCTGCGGGGTCCAACTCACTAGAGTGGCATATACCCTCTTTCCCTTCCCGCACATGCAGGCCGATTTGGCCTCACCGCACTTGGTGAGCTGGATCATGTGCATTTATCTGGTCTACCCGGTTCCCCCATAGTTAACATGGTCAATCAACACACCTCATTTACCTTGGTGGATTCTCGACGCCATGAGTTCCATGAGAGCAACCAGGCGCGTAGGCGGCGGCCCACACCGCGTCCCCCGGCAGCACCACAGTCGCCTACCAAGACCCCCAGGTCACCGCCCGCGGCCCTTACCACCATAGGGACCCTCTGACGGAGTCCCTCCTAGACTACGTCCCCCTGTCACTACCATACTACCTGCCGGAAGACCATCCTTCCATCCTCCACCTTTCTCGAACCTCAGCAGGCTATTGCTACCTCTGCATGTCACCACATCGCAGTCCCGCAGGACTAGCCCTATCAGCTATGTCCTACCCTCAACGTTGGTGGTCTAACTTCTCCTTTATAAGCCTCTGCCTTTCATGAACAATACCATGCTCCCATTTCACCTCGGATATTCCATCACATGATCAAACCTCTGATCTTGTACCGTTGTTCCATGGATATGCGGTGTAAAAATCGTTTGTTTGTGTAGGGGTTTCAAGGATGAATAACATACAAAGAATGCAATATATTGTGGGGGAGATCTAAAGAACATGAAAACCCAATGAAAAAATCTTTTCCTTTTTTGTGTCGGCCTTGATCCATTCAAGTTAAAAGGTTTAACAAAGAACAAAAACAGATAATCACATCGATCTATCTCCCTTTTTAAATCCCAAAATAATTAACTATCCTCCAAGAACGATCGAACCATAGATCAACCTATTCATTGGTTGGTCCACATTCATTGTTAAATCTATGTATGGGGAAGATAATAATGAATAAATTAAACACCCTACCACATGGTTGGATCAGTCATTGATGAATTAAATAGGTCTCTGTCATTGTCAATCTTCAGTCCACTAATTTTTATCATAGGGAGTGTCTCCTTCCATACCTCAGAGGAATTATAGGGGTATGGTGATAATCCTAAGTTATTGAAAAAAAATTAATTAAAAAAATATATTGCAATAAATAATATAATTTTACTAAAATATTTTAATGATGGTTACGTCCAATTTCTAGCTTTCACAGTCAACCTGTACCAGTCGATGTTAGCACCACCTACGGTAAATTTGTTTCTCAGAATGAAACAATACCATGATATTTTTGATTTAGGCATCCTTTTAGATGTTAATCTAGTTTTAAAGAAAAACCTACCACATGTTTTATTTAAAACATAACATTTTTCATCATACTATGTCAGGAACACTAGGCCTTAGAATCTCACACCGTCTTAACGCTTGGTCTCGAAAATTTTCAAATTAATTTATCAATATAAAACCATACAAAATATAAGTCATTAAATTCCAAATGGGAATTCCATTAAGAAAAGGGAAAGGATACATGTCAAAACATTAGAAATTAGTAGAGTTGAGGATAATGTTTATAAATATATAATACCAGGTATATTGATCATAGACTCTGGATTTTCAAAATATTTTTTATATATTATATTTTCAATAAAATTACATATCTACCTCCAACCTTAATAAAGAAGTGGTTAATCAAGAATACCAATATAAATATTACATTAATATGGATATTCATATCTGTTCCCATTATGATAGATAGGCATACCTTAATTAAAAAGATAATTATTGTACCAATGGTTGAATTTAATATAATCCTTTGTAAAGATTGGATTTTATAATATAATGTGAAAAATTAATAATGGGAGAAGTAGATTATGATTTTTTATGGCGATTTAGAATAACTTGTCTCTAAAGGGGAGATTTCATAAACTGAATCATGTATGAATCCACCTATAATATCTCTCCTTACTAACATTATTGGAGAAGAAGAGAAGACACAACCTACAAATAGATATTTCATCATTAAAATAGATTATGTATTTATTTTATAAAAACCCAATATTTTATGGTATGTATCTTTTTAAATTTAACTTCTTTTATAGATTACATTAAATAAAACATCGATCTCAAACAAATGATTAAATACTATTATTTAATTATGATTTTTATCATAGTGCCTATAGAATTAATGTAATTAATGAGATTAAATAAATTTAAAAAATATTAATTCCTCGTGTATACAAAATTAATTCATTGGTCACCAATTAATTATAAATGAAAATAAAAACTAAATAAACATAAAAGATGTGTTTTTTTATAAAAAAACTATTTTTATACCCACAACATAATTTTTGTTTAATAAATTAAATTCATCACTATTAGTGAAATATATTAATGAAATTTATATATAAAATATTCATAAAATTCTTCTACATTCATTCAATATATTTGATAGGAATAAGATACGAACAAATCCAATTTTATGCATAAAAAGAATATTTTTCTAAATACAGTTTACCACCTTTTAATGGTGCACTTCTTTTAAATATAAATTTTGAAACTTATAAAATTTTTATTTGATAAAATATAATTTTTAAAATCATAATGGAAATATTATCTTAGTGTTAATGTTTGGTATTTTTCTTAAAATATTTATTTCTAAGTAAATAGTGAAAAATACAAATTGTTTTATAAAACATTCTATTTCATTATTTTAAAAGTAAATTTATAATTTTAATTTGATATAAATGTAAATTTAATACTATTTAGATATAAATAATATAATTTATTTCATTTTTATTATCATTATAACTTATTTAGGTATAATTACATTTTTCAGTTTAAAAATGCATTTTCAAGAAAACTATTTTTAGTTGCATTTTATCAATTTATATTTAATTTAAATTATACCATTTACATGCTTTTATTTTTCAAAAAGGTATAAATATTTTTATTCAATAGTTACAAATTTATTAAATAGTCCCCTTTTAATTTTGAATAAAATGAATAGTAATCTTGGTAATTTTTGTTACCATGATTAATGGTATATTATGTAATTTAGAATAAGAATAAAATAATATGAACTATAAAATTACCCAAAAACATTAAAAAATATTATTTTATGATTTATATTCTACTGTTAACACGTAATGTTTAAATTTTATTTATTTAATGGAATCTTTTCTATGAAAATGACTTTGATATAAATTAAATTAAAGAAAATCACATAAAACCCTATTTTTTTCCTTAAACAACTCTTATGTGAACACATGTAGAAAAGGATAAATTTTGAATACATTTATATTTCCATTTTTAACATAATAAAAAATTCATGAAATAAATTTATTTATGGTTTTTGGGAACCATTTGGATAATTTTATGATATTTATAATATTTTATTTAAAGGAAAGACAAATATATCCCATTCATATTTTAAAAAATATATTATTTTTAATATAGTATTATTCAAAAGATATCATTTATAATAGATATTATTTTGAAATATAAATGATTTATATAAATCTTGGAATTTTATTTGAAATTTTATTTGAAATTTTTCTGGATAATATAATTATATAACGATGATGTAGTAATTATTTTATTAATGAAACAATATAGGAAATAATATTAAAAATATTAAAATAAATATAACTTTAATTAGTCAAGGTGATGAAAGATTCTTTTGGAAAATTATGATATATTAGCTGTGTATGATTTTTTTCAAAGTTATCTTGGTGGCCTTTATTTTTTAATTCCAATGTAAAGAATAGTGTCAAAATTGACACTAAAGATATTCTATCAAACAAATAATTTATTAAATTATTTAAAATTAATAAAAACATTTAAAAAGAAAATTTTATTGTTATATGGCCAAATGTGTCAAAAATTATTCATTTTTGGTTTAGTCGACATTTTCTAAGTAAAAATTACCACATTTTAATATTAAATATATTATTACAATAATTAAACATAAAATAAGTTAACTAATGTCAATCAAAATGATATGGTTCAAAATAAAACCAAAACTTTTCTATTTTTTATTATGAGATAAAAACCATATATCATGTAGTCTTTTAATAAATGTCTATTTGGTGTTATTTTTATAGAAAATGAAAATATTATAATTTAATATTTTGAGGATTTCCAAGGGTTTCGCTCACCTAAATTAGAAAAGGGAAATTCTTTCATCATTTAATTTCACCACCTTGGTACTTTTAACTTGAAAAAACTCTATCTTTTTATCTTTTAAAAATACTTAGTTATGTTTTTGAGGCTCTGATCCATCCATAAGACCTACCCTAGTTCCCTTAAGTGGATTTATAGAGAATGTCCATTGAAAAAATAATCATCATCTTTACCAACTCTCTCCCATGTTTATTTATTATTATAATTACTATTCACGTGTTTCATTCATAATAAATAAATAATTCTAGTATAATCTTTATTATGATATGTTATTATGATTAGTAAACTACCATATTCCACCATTAACTTAACTTTTGAAAAACTAAAGCACCACGTGTGTATGTATTTTGCTTAAAGTCTCCATATTATAGGGTAATTTTTCATTCATCACTAATTTATAATGATGGGAATAATTATGGGAATTATATATATATATGATAATTATGACAGGGTTTTTATTCTATAAAAATTAATATATTATTCACTTCATTACCCTTTCACTATTAAAGAAATGACATCGTTGCTCATGCATATGTATGACCTACCATCTCCACAACATAATACAATTCATTTCCCATGTTAACCATTCTAAAATGATATATATAATTAATAAATATGATATATATGTCCTTAATATCATTTTGGATATGATAGAACTATATCATATGTACAAGAATTGCGGCTTACAGGACAAAAATTACATATATCAATGATGTAGTTACCAACCCAAACAAGGGTAATAATGATGTATTATTAATAAACATGTGATAAGATGATATAAGAGGATCTTATATGATATCATAAATATGAATATGGTATATTATAAATTAATAACATGTATTGAACTATTATAAAAGATGCTAATGAACATTAATATAAAGAAAAATGCATGATAAGAGTTTTTATCTCACATTAATTTATGTGGGACATATGTCATATTCATAACATATTTATTTTTTGTGATGTATATACTTACCATTTTATTTAAGATCATAAATAATTTAATTTTTCATTAAAAATAAATATTTATTGTTTCATGGATATAATTATTTTCTAAGCCGTATACCATTTTTACATATGGTGTTTACTCTAAATGTGATTTTATTAATTGGGAAAATTTTGATAAATCTATACCATTTCTTCAAAGTGGATATTTGATGATAATGAAAATTATTCATGAATTAAATAAATTATTTTATATGTGAGTAATTATTTGGACTTTTAGTGAGGTATTTCCGGGTATTATTTATCTCCTTGATCAATTGATAGTTCCCATGAGACAAATTAGTTGGTGGCAAACCCTTCCTGTTTTTTCTTAGAAGAATCATATGGGATTCTACCATAGACTTAAACCATTTTGTGAAAGGTATTAAAAATATTTTTTCATATTATAGAGACATTAAATCAAACAATTAAGTATTTCATACATTTATAATTTAGTTATTATTATCCAGAGGATTTTCACTATGAAAAAAAATCAATATATGAATTTAATTCTAATTTTATTATTTAAATGAAATGTATGATCAGTTATTTATCTATCCATGTATATTATTATAATTGAAACATGTTATCTTTTACTGCACTTAACCCTCACTAAAAATTTAACTCACCCTTTCTTAAGTTTACTTTCCACAGGTTTCCAAGATGTTTATTATGATTAATATATGGGGTTATGATTGGGGAAATAATGGTGTTCTCCAAGAAAATAAATTTTGAATTTTATTTTAGAAAATAATTTTATTTTAAAAAATAATTTGAATTTCAAAAATGTATATAATTTTATAATACTACTAAACTGTTCTATCAGATGGGATATTATTTCTTGAATCTTATACCAATGTAATAATGTAAGGTATAGACTCCAGGCTACTAGGTTTGGGGTCATTTTAGTTTTTATCAAATTATGTTTAGTAGAAACCTTGTAAAATAGATTTAGTAAATCCTAGATTAGGGAACATAACCCTAAGATATACATTGAGGATAAATATAGAAAAACACTAAAAACCCATATTTATGAGGTTAACTATGAATAAAATTTTTAATTTATGTTTAGTATTTCACTAGTTTTTGGATTATATATTATGTTTCAAAATGATATAATCTATTGTAGTATATGTCATAATGTAGAAATATAACATCATAGAATGAATTGGAACCTCACTAGTTCACCTAATCTTGAGAGTAAGAAGGATCAAATATTTTATGGTCTTATACCAATCATTCAAAGGGAATGAGTTTTCCGAACATTCTCATCACATGAAAACAAACTTTGATGTAATAAAGAGAAAAATAAAGATTTATCTATGTATTATGTATTGGGATGGAATAATGATAACAATCATGTATCGAGTAAAATGTTGTATTATGGAATGAAGAGAAAGAAGTATTTCCTCACATGTGATTATTGTGGAAAGAAACACCATGGTAACTTCATAAAAAGAAATGAGAATTTGCTACATGTGTGTAAAGAATGGAAGCCATGCTTATGATTTCATGGGTAAGAAAATGGTTTCCAATATATAATGATTCAAATAAAAGGATATGGGACACTATAATAATCAATGTATCAAGCATAATGGGAATAAACCCCAAAAAAGAATATTGTATCATAGTAATTCTTATGTTACTCCTGCAAATGGTGAAGAATGATTAATATGACTATGTTTTGATTCATGAATTATGGTATTTCAATATTTTATCAACAATTATCTTGTTATAAGAATCATGATATATATATAGACACACACAAACATTATGATTTTACTATAATATTTCTTCTTTATAGATTTTAAATAATTCATGTTTTTATTAAGGTTTTACGGTGATCAAGGTATTCATATATTTGGTATGTGATATTAAGAGTATTAGTTAGAATGATTATCTCAAGAGGGGGTTAATTGAGTAACCAATAAAAATTCCTATTAAAATAGGTTTAAATAAAATTCCCTAGTTAAATTTAAAACATCCCAATTAATCAAAATAGAAGATTGATGTATGTTTTGATCTTTAAAAAAATTTCTCAAAGAGTGACTAATTCTTGGTTCAAATAATATAAAAATAATTTACCTTTTAAAATAAATTTAACTAAGAGAAATATTGTATAAAAACTAATTAATATTATCTATAAAATTAGTGGTTTTATTATTATTTTAAATCAAATTAACTTTAAATCATAAAAATGAAACCAAAAACACATATAACTAAATTAAAACAATAGGTTCAGTATCAAGCAGAGATATAATCCTCTCCACTTATAAGTCACCCGAGGATAAGTTGATTATATAACATAATATTGTTCCACAACCTGAATCGGGTATACAAAATAGATAATCAGCTGTCCAAACCTTGCAAGGACCTCTTCCTCAATAACCATGGGAATAAAACAGACACAGTACACACAATAACCTCTCCCAATACATAGTTGGTAAAAAATTTAAAGAGAGTGTGGAAGATAACTTGTATCTCCAGGTTAAAGTTAAATAGTATTTGTGTGTTTAAAAAATAGGTAAAAACATACAACTAAAATGTATTGGAAACAAATAGAGAGAGAAGTTGCAAATATATAGTGAATGTGTATTTTCTCGATCTAATGTTCTCTAAATGATTGATACTCATCATATGTATCTTGGAGCTGATTTCATGTATTTTCTATGAAAAACATAGAAAAATAGATCTTCATAATCTTTCACAGTTATGACTATTGGGATGGTTTTGTATTTTCTATGTTCTTACTCTTCCATAGTTATTTTCATGTAATAATGCTTCATGAAAGGCTCTTAGTAATTCGAACACCTGATCATGTGTTTTTACTTAGCTAGCATGCATTCCATCTACTCCCAATGGGGACATATTTGAATATATAATTTTGTAGAATGGAGGGGCCTTTAATGGAACAATCATTTGAGTATCTTGCATCCCTTAATAAGCTCTGAAATACTCTTTATTATTCCATTAAATAGATTAGGAACAGTCACTAAAATAATCATCATACTTAAATTAAATAATATATTCATTAGAAATATTTAATTAAAATATCCATGAATAGTGACTATGAGTCATTCTGGTAGTGACTCGTGTATGGCAGCATGTCAGGACAATGGTAGGTCATACTTAGTGGTGACCCATCCCATATGTGACTCGTATCAATGATGACTCATCCAAAGAGTGACACTTTTCTGGTGGTAGGTAATATAATGTTTGGTCATCCTTAATGGTCACTGATCTCAGTGGTGACTTGTCTCAATGATGAATCTTCTTTAATGGTAGGTAATTTAATGGGAGCTAATCCTCAGTGGAAACTCATATCAGTGTTAGGAGTAGTCTGTAATTGACTCTTATAAATGGGAATAATTTCTCAATGGTAGGTGAGTATGACGGTGACTCCTTTCAATGGTGAAACATTATTAGTGGTAGGTGATGTTTGGAGGTGACTAGCCCTCAATGGTGAGTCTTTTCTAGTTTCTATTCATCTTTAACGGTGAGTCTTTTCTACACTTAGCCATTTTTTTCAAATTTCCTTATATTATAAAATGATTTCATAAAAAATCATACTCATTAAAAATATAATAAACATTATTTTTATAATTTAAAAAGGGTTCCAAAAATCTCCCCCTTCTTGATGACCAAAAATCATTTCATTTTTTAATCCTTGTATAGAATAATATTTTCTTCAAAAGAGACCATCTTAACATGTTGGAAAGTTGATCTGAGAGTATTATCCCAAAATATAAAACTTTTAAATCATAATATAATGTAATTAAAATGGTATCAAATATATTAAATCCTAAAAGGATGGTATTGTAAAATAACTTAACCATAAAAGTAAATAATCATAAATAATAAAGTTGATATTAATGGAATAAGTTAAAAACATATGGAATCAAATCTATGGTATCAATAAACAACATTAATTATGTTACCAAAGGGTAAAATCACTATAAAAATAGTAAAAAATGTGATATCCATTTTCCCCATTTAGAGATTATCCAAAATAAAAAATAAAAAAATAAATTGAAAAAAGGAAAAAGATAAAGGAGAGGAGAAATTATATTAAGAATAAAAATAAAGGAAGAACATTCAAAAAGAGATACAGTAGAAAGTCATACAAAAATACCAATAAAAGACATAAATTCTAATCTCAATTCTTATTGGCTCGAGTAGTTGAACAACATGTGCCATTACTATTCCCTTATTAGTGGCAAGGAGAACATTGGTTTATACTTTGGAAACTATAGTGGTGGGTCTAGGGATAGGTGTTAAAGAATGATGAACTTTGATAATAATCCAGTTGAGATACTTGAGAGATAATACATGAGTCAAATTGAAAGACAAGAACTAAGCAGGTAATGGTAGATTAGGATCTCAGGTAACACCTACTCCAATGAACTCTATATCAGAAGCTAGAGGAACGAGATGAAAGTAACCAAAATTTCATTTTAAAACAATATTGTGGTAATTTAAACATGAAGAAATGGTTTTTTCAGATTGATGAATTCCATGATGATATTTACTCCTCTTTCTTTGGAACTAGAAAAAAAATCCTTTTTCGCCCCATTAGAAATTGAAGCTTTGAGGACATCACTTTCAACTATTTGATCTATTATTTGATTAATTGAGAAACTAGAGGCATCCTAAGGTTCTCAAATAGGAAATTATACAAAATGTTGAGCTCATTCTTAGTGTTGATCCTTGAAATATAATACTTAATTTCCTTTATGAAAATTTCTCTATCATCTCTGACATAATTGATGAATCCCCTAACCATATTACAATAAAGATCAATATTAAACCTAATTTGTCTTAAACTCCCATGAGGGATATCATGTAAATATCCATAAATGGATTAAAGATCTTCCATAACCACTAACTGGATCAAATCAATACCCACAGAATAAGTGTGAGAAGACAGAGTAAATCGTTTTGAGGGAATAAACTCCAACCTATCTAGAAAACATCTATACTGTAAATAAAGGATGTTTACATTCCATATAACACTGATCATAGAGACCCTAACTTAATAATAAATCTTCTTTTCGCTATTTCTATTTCCTGAATATAATTAATCATCTTGGGTTGAATGTGATGTTTCACAATCTTATGGAAATATCTTCTATCTTTATCAATAATATTAGTGACTCGAGGTGCTTGATTTCTAAACAATACACCAAAATTATAGAGAAGAAACTCTCTAATGAATTCCAAGTTAGATTTAGATACAATGTCAATAAGAACAAGAGAAACTGTAGGAGTAGTAAGGGGTACATAAGGTCTCTTAATAGTAGAAAACTATACATGCAAAATTTTACCAGGAATATCCGACGAAAAACACTATATCACCCTTGTTTCATATTTTTTTCTAACATTTATCCCTTAGGATATAACTCTATATGAACTAGAATAGTAGTTCCACTATTCTTTAGTAGAATAGTGTCATAATTTGAGTACATATATTCCAAACCATGTCTGAAATAACCTCAATAATTTTCCCATTCCTCATAGAATGTGACATCTAACATGGATAAAGATACAATAAAATTATCAAAAAATATAGTATCTATAGCTATAGGATCAATAAAAATCTACTTATTAACTTTCTACACATCAAATTTATACTAAGAAGATTCACCATCGGTCTTCTGTGAAAGGTCTATATCAGGAGGGTCAACATGGTGACTAACAAGTCATGGGGATTCCACCCCCTCAATAGATGCTTCCATCTCATATCTAGCAGCTCTATCAACTTCTCAAACTAATATCCATCTTTCTCAGACCTAGAAGAAATTTATAAATGTGGAGAAGAAATAATTTTATGAGGCATCTCATGATTATTAGGCCTATCATGATCAGAACCACCATTATCTTCACCATCGTTTCCTTCATCTTTTAGATCTTCCACCTCATTATATTCCAAAAATTCCTCTTTTTCGTCATCATTAATACCATTTTATTCAACAGATAACTCAACCAATTATTCAAAACCATAGTTTCATCCTCTTAAATTCCTTCACAAAAAAGAATCTCTCTAACAAGGAGATATCTAGGTGGACCCAGTGCTCCAAAAGTCATGGATGGAAAAATCTTGGTAATATTTTGGTCACTACCCTCCTCAAGTGAAAACTCTTTCTCCTCATTACCATAAGTGAAACCCTCTGGTTCTTCTTCCTATTCATTATCATAATACTACACCACTTCATCCAGTTCTAATCTAGGATCCATAAGAAATTTTTTCTTATTGACTATTCAATAGGATTCAAATCTTCATAAATATTTTTATCATCAACATTCATCCCCCTTAACCACGAGTTCTATATTATCTTTATTTTATTACAAATGAATCTTGTAAGGAAATATTATCCACAGTTTTCTTCTACTTCTTTAGCTTTATCTACCACTCCCTTTTCCTCAAGGATGGCCGAAGAAAATTTATGGTAGATAAGGGATCTTGATTTGGAATATTGTTTAACATATCTATCATATAAACCATAAAAATATATAAATAGATTTAATTTTTATCCCATTTTCATAAGATAAAATATGTATAAAACTTGGTTAAATTGTGTTGAAATCCCCATTTAATAGAAAAAATATGTGTTGAATAAACTTAAATACCAAACAAAAATTAACTATCTATCTTGGTTACATTATGTATTCTTAAAATTAAATCTCCAATAACCTCTACTAAAGAATCTGAATAGATAAAGGAATCACTTTCACTTGGAATAAATCCCTAATAATCATTTGAGACACATTCATGAGGTAATTTCATACATTTATTCTGTTTACTTTACAAGAAAACAACCTTCTATACACTTGTCATGCTTCAAACCTAGTCTTTATCTTTCTCAAAGATATACTCCATATTCTGATATAACTGATACACTTACATAAGATAGAATAGTCTCTCATTTCTATAGAACTATTATACCCATCCTTGGTCATGAATTACTCTAATAACTAATGACTTACTCGATATAGACCACTCAGTATGAAATTCCTTCTTAGGAATAACTATTCCACTTGTCAGTCTCGGGATTAGTGGATCAATTATAGATTCGATCGATTCTTCTTTATACTTATTTAAAATATGTAACTCGTCTCAAGAAAAAAAATATTGTTTCAATATAACCATTTCAAACTAGGTGGAAGGTTAAGATGAGGTCTAGGGAAGGATAAAAGATGGGGGAGAAAGGGGTGCAGTAATGTTTAAGGGTAAGGAGTGAGGGAGTGAGCATCCAAATTAGACAAGTGTCTAATTTATATAATTTAGGGTTTGAAATTTTTTAAAAAAATGATATTTAAATTAAATATTTAAATTAATAATTAATAAATACTATTCCAAATAAAATTAGTAATTGAAAATCAAAACCAACAAAGGGTCATTACCAACAATGGGTAAACTCCAATGGTGGGTAAACTCCAACTCTCATTATGGGTAAATTCAAATTCTGGGTAAACTCTAATGGTGGGTCCCTATTAAAGTATGTATATCCAAAATTAATCATGCCCAATTCATGTTTGACATAGTTTATTCTCTCAATATTTAATTGAATAATAAATATATCATCAATATTATGTTGAACACTAATTTATTAAAGACTAATATCATTGTTTAGAAAATGATATCTCAAGAAGTGATTTATTACATCAATATGTTTTTTTATAGGGTGAGACACAAAATTATTATAATTTTTTATAGAACTTTTTTTGTCACCAATTAAGGTGGAAAGTATAGAATTGATATCCATATTTTTGAAAATTGTGTTTCATACAAAAAAATCAGCACAACAACTACCTATAGCTATGTGTTCAAATTTAGTAGTATAAAGTGAAATATAATTTTGTTTATTACTACACCAAGAAACTAGATATTTTCTCAAAAGATAAAATGTTCTATAGTTTATTTTTTATCTAACTTAAAACCACCAAAATTGGTATATGAATAACCTACTAATTTAAATGATTTACCCCTATGGTAGACTAATCCTAAATTTGTTTTATATTTTACATAAATGAAAATACTTTTAATAGAAACTGAGTGTGACAATTTTTAGTCTTCTTGAATGTGAGTACAAATACACTTGATAAAAAAAATATCAGGTCAGCAAGCAATTAGTTAGATTAGAATTCCAATCATCCCACTATAACAAGATTGATCCACTAACTTCCTAGCTTCATCAATATCCTACTTATATGTGGTTTTCATAAGAGATTCAATACATTTAGTGATATACAAATGAAAAAAAATTAAAATATACTTATTATATTTACTTTGATTAAAAATAATCCCTTATTTATTTTAAAAATATGAATTTGAAGAAATAATTTCAATTCCCCCATTAAACACATTTCAAATTAGTTCTGCATAATCATTGAAACACGAATACATATATAATTTTTTTAAGATCCAAAAATTATATCATCTACATAGATTTGAACAACTAAAATATCTTTTGAAATTATTTTTATGAATATGGTATGATTAGCTATAAAATTTAAAAATTATTTAAAAATAAGAAAAGAGATGATCCTATCATACCCAGTTCTAGGATCTTGTTTTAAACAATATAAATATTTTGTTAGTTTAAAAATAATATTTGGAAAATTAGGGTTTTTAAATATGGTGGTTTATTTAATAAAAAAAATAATCAATTATATAACCATTATAGAATGGATTTTTTACATCCATTATATGTAGTTTAAAATATAGATGTGTTGCATAAGTAAGTGGTATTGTTATTAATTAAACTTTGGATATAGTTGAAAAGGATTCCTTATAGTCCATACCTACTACATAACTATAACCTTGTGTAACAAGTCTAGACTTATCTCTCACTATTGTTCCAGATTCGTTAACCTTCTTTGTAAACACCCATTTTTGCCTATAGTTAAGGTGTATTTGGGTCTATAAACAAGTTTTAAAATGTTATTTTTTAAAATTTATTATGTTATTCATTCATAAACATTAACCAGTATTTATCAATAATAACATCAGTGATGTAATTATGTTCAAGATGTGATAAGAATGATTGATGATCAACATGGTTCCATAGTGAATCTTTAGTATGTTTTCCTCTATCTAAGTATCCATATATAAAATCCATATGGTGGTATTGATGATTCATAACATATTTTGAAAAATATGGGTTTCTCACCTCCTGGTCTTCTACTGGTTCTAGTTCAGAAACTTGATGTTCCTCAAAACTAGTTTTTTACATGTTTTACAATTGTATCAATAGGTTTGGAAAATTTTTCTAGAGTTGAAAAATTAATCTCAAGGTTTTATAAAGGGGTTTTAGGATCATGTGGATTCTTATTGTCAAACATAACATGGAAATACACTTCCATAGTCTTGGTGTTTTGTTAAAAACTCTATATGATTTAATAGAGGTTGAATATCCAAGTAAAATCCCTTCATCTCTCTTAGAATAAAACATGAAAAATATTATTAATATTGTTAGGAATAACGAATTTATAACAAAAAAAATTATAAACCAATTAACCTTAGGCTTCCTATTATTCCAATGTTAATAATATATTTTTCATTATGTATGGTACAATAAAAACATTATTAATTATATAGTAGGCTTTATTCACAATCTCTACTGAAAAGTAGATATGTAAGTCATATTCATTAATAATTGTGTAGGATATCTATTAATGTGTTATATTTATTCATTCTACAACTCCATTTTTTCTAGAGAGTATTAGGAGTATAGAAGTTATTGTTATATCCATTTTTTATAAAAAGGATTCAGAGTCTTGATTTTCAAAATCCCGACTATGGTTACTTATTAAGGAGATTATTATTAGTTTGTTAAGGATTTCTATAGATTTTTCACTCTTGGTAATGTGAGAGAAGGATTCCCTTTTGAGATAAAAATAATTTCCATGTATACATAGAAAATTCATCTACAAGTACATATAAATATTTCTTCCCATTTAAATTAGATACTCTAGATGGTCCATAAAATTCCATTTGAACAAACTCAATAGGTTGGGAAGTTGAAACCTCTTTATTTAATTTAAAATATATTTTGTACTTTTTCCCTTTTTGATAGGGGATAAAAAAAATTTCATTTGGGAATTTATTTTTGTTTAGATCCCTAACTAATCCTTTCCAAGTATTCATTCTGAGTGAGTGGATATTATAATGTCCTAGTCTTCGATTCCAAAGCCATGATTCTCTATGAAAGGCACTTATGTAAAAATCATTTTGTGAAATCAATGATTCAAGATTAAAAAATACATAACATCATTTCTTAAAGCATTAAATACTAAAGAATTTTTAGAATTAATAACATCACAAATGTTGTTTTAAAATTTACAATGATAGCTATCATCTCATATCTATGAGATGTTTAGAAAATTTTATTTAAAATAATAAACAAAAAGTACTTTATAAATTAAATTTGAGTTAGAGTTACAAATTTCTCTATGGACAATTATTTTTCCTTTAGAATTGTCCCAAAAGGTGACATGTCCACCATAAATATTCAAAAAGCTCTTGAATATTGGGTAATATCCTATCATATTTCTATAATTTCTGTTATCTAGGTTACGTATATTTTTAATGGATATCTTTATGAAGACTCCATAAAAAATAATTTTATAAAAAATGATTATGTTAACCAAAACATCATGGGTATAGAAATTTTAGTAAGTAGGGCTTTAGGAAACAATATTTTCTAAATGGGTTTCCTATAATCAGATTATAAAATCTTCCAATGAAATACATTATTAGGTTCACATGAATAGTAACCAGTACTAGAATTTATAGAATTGACTTAGGAATCAATGTCTTCTTAGTAGTTCATTGCTTTTATAGTTGGTATCCTAGAGTAGTATTATATTTTGGAGATATTTGTTTTCCTAGTATTTGAGGGGGTGTTTATATTCTATTTATTAATCTATATAATTTATTCTTTAATTGCTAATTTTAAAATTTCATTTAAGTATTTTCTTTTAATAATTGTGCATTATTTTGTTTTTCTATAGTAAGATCATATTTGATATTACAAGATAACACATGATATTTATTTAGAATTTTTTTATATTTTATTAAGATCATTGAAGGTATCTTAAAAAATATTAAAATATTAAAGCTTTTACTCTTTTGAAATATCATTATAATTTTCATCTCTATAATGAGAGAAATTATAAAAAAGAGATATAGTAGGTACCTTAGATATGTTTTTCATAAATCACATATTTTATCAATTAGGATTCACATAATGTTTTAAGTCTGAGTCACTTGATCTTTCCCCAGAGGAACTCTATGAAGACCTCGTTTGTTTCTTATACTTTATATCCTTATCAACATATTTATTTTTTATATTAACATTGGACAATCAGGATTAAAATATCATTTTCCCTAAAACTTATTAACTGTAATTTTATTTTAATTATCATCTCCATTAAAATCCTTCATATAATTCCCTATATTAACATAAATTCTCTTATAGTTCTGTTTCGTGAAGAATTTATTCTTCTTATAGAATTTATTAAACATTATGGATAGATGATCCATTTCCTCAAAACTATGTTATTCCTCATTTCTAGAGATTTCGTTGTGTAATTTTTTTTTATTTTTGATGTAGTAGTCTTGATGGATATATGCATCCTCTTTGGTTAATATTCCTCTTCATAATTAACCTTCATATATTCTCCATACATCATCAGTTTCACAATAAATTCCTTGATAGTTAGTTTGTCGATATCACATGATTTACTTATTGAATCTTATTTTACTCCTCGTCTCTCTAGAATATATATCATCATTTCCACTAGTTTATTTTTCTATGACACTAGATTTCCCAAGGATCTCCTTGGATTATTTATCTCGTTGAACATAATTTACATCTAAAAAATTATCTCATCATGTTTCATCATAAATTTATCGTATTAAATTATATAAGTATTCAAGCTCATTTATTTATAAATAGTTGTTCCATAAAAAAACTAGCTAATGTGTCCCATATTTCATATAAAGTTTACTAGTATATATAATATTAAACTATTCATAACCAAAATCACAATAAAGACCATTCTTAGATTTTTAGTTTTTGTTTAAAGAACGTTTAGTTTCATTATCCCATGTAATTATAACAGTCTTAAATAATTCAATTTTTTATTTTATAGAATACCATATTAAGAAATGCATACTTTTAATGTGAATTTTCATATTTATTTTACACTGAGCCTAATTATTTCCATAAAGGAAATGATTTATGTTGGTAACATTACCTACTTTTATATTTTATGTTTAAATAGATATTTTTAGACCTAACAGACATTTAATGTCTTTAAAACAAAACTAAAAATCATAGTTGAAAATTTTTGAGAACTCTAATGAAAAATGTCGGTTAGATTGATTATTTCAATAGGGGTGAATTTATTACCTACAAAATTTTTTGATATTTTTTTAAATAAAATCCCCCAATTAAATTTAAATATCCTAGTTAATAAAAACAATGCATCAATATAAGTTCTAATCTTTTAAAATATATGTCAAAGAGTAATTAAGTTTCAGTTCAAATAATATCAAAACAATTTTAACTTCTGAAATCAATTTACATAATAAAAATATTATATAAGAACTAATTAATATTAACTATAATATTAATGTTTTTGTTTTAATTTTAAAACAAATTCATTTTAAACCTTAGAAATGGAACAAAACAAAACAGACAATGGATTTAAAAAAAGATGTTTCACTTGAAGCTGAGACATAATTTTATCCACTTGAAGATAAATCACTTCTAAGAAGAATATATAAAATAATCTTGATTGAAAACCTGGATTGGGTATATACAATAGCTAACAATATCTCCAGGCTCTGAAGGGACCTCTTTCACAATAATTGCGGGAATAAAAAAAGGACACAAGAGGAACTCCCTCACAAAATAGTGGGTAAAAATATATATAAAGAGAGTGTAGATGATATCCAATATCTACTATTTAAAGCAAAAGAGTCAATATGTGTTTAGTAAATAGGGTAAACCAAACACTTAAAGAAATTATATGTATCAAACTAAAAGATGAGGTGTGTGGTTTTATAGAATTTATATTTTCTTGTTCTGATGTACTCTAAAAGAATGAGCCTCCTCTAATATAGCTCGGAGTGGTGATTAACTCATTTAAAAAAACCCATAGTAAAATAGATCTTCGTAAGATCTATTTGTTAAAAATAAAGGTAATATTATGAATTTCTGATGATATTAACTCTTTTATAGTTGTCTGTATGTAATAATGATTCATGTAACGCTCTTAGTATGTGGAACACTTGATCTTATGTTTTTACTCATCAATCATTCATTATATTCACCCATGAGGGTGACTTATATGAATATATAGTGCTAAAAAATGGAGAGAATTTTCACAGAAAAATCATTTCAGTATCATACATTCTCATACTATGTTTTTACATAATATATTATGTTTCTAGTAGGTCAATGGTGAGTCAGAAAAGCAGTAGACGATCCTCAGTGGCAACTCATCTCAATAGAGACTCATTTCTGGTTCTATGTAATCTACTGGTAAGTCATCCTCATTGTTAACTCATCTCATTAGTGACTCGTCTCAATGTTGAATCATCTTCTGTATTAGTTGATTTGATGTTAGTTTATCCTTAATAATGACTCATCTCACTAGTATTTAATGTCCTGGGGTGACTCAGCGGTAGGTGAAGTGTGGTGATGAATCATCCTTAACGGTGAGTATTTTCTAGTGGTGACTCATCATCAACATTGAGACTATTATGTACATAACAAAATTTTCTCCATATTTTCTTAAATTATAAAATTATATGGTCAAATATAAAACCCATTAAAAACATAATAAACATGATTTTTTTATAATTTAAAAAATTGTTCCAAAAGAGAGTTAAATTATTCTATTTGTCGAATATAATTTTGGAAATTTAGGGATATTTATATTAAATATTCAACCTTTGAGTTTGGGAAGACATATTTTGGATGAGTCCTAATATTAACTTCTTATGGAATGTATTTTGATAAAATTTGGATATTATTTTTTGATAACATTTGATTACAATTTTGGATTTAGGATACATTTAAATAATGAAGAAATCAATTATGGACCATTTAATAAAAGTGATTTAGGAATAAAAATTCATCTTGAATATTCATCTTTTAGTTTGAAAATAATGTGGAGAAGGGTCGAAGCACAACCAAAGGATGGTATTATACTTATGAAATGGAAATAAATCAAGTATTTTTTATTTTCCCAAGTGCCTATCAATATTGTAACAGAATCCCTGAACTCTAGGAAACATATTTTGGAACAGAAACATTATCCGTTTACTTTTCACTGTAAGAAATCAATGGACTTTTAACCGATCATAGATTTAAAATTTTGGGATGGTTAATATTCTAATGTCTATGTTCTCCATCACTCTATCAAAATGTTCTAGTTATGTATTTTTTTCATATCCATATTTTCACTTCACACTAATTTTATTATATTTGAATTTCAAATTTTGTGGTGACCCTCACATTTACTGTTCCATCTTATTAAGAGGGTGTTTTATTGACCTTATTTACGATGTGCATATCCCAAAAAAAATTCAAGTTTCAATATTTGATATTCGAAGTGAAATTTCAAATTGGATGGAAATTATTTATTAACATAGTGGACAATGAACCACTATAATATTTTATGGTATGTGTTTTTTAAATATATATTCTTCAATACCTTATGGTAAAAAAATTGTACATTAACAAAGTATTAAATATTATTATTTAATTGAGATTGATGTCACATAGCAGTTGGAATGGCTGGACTGGATAGGATTAACTAAATTATTAAAATATATTTTATATATTTTTTTAAAACAAATTAATTGGTTACCAAATAATTATAAATTTAAATAAAAACTTGTTGAACATAAAGGATGTGTTTTTTACAAAAAAATATTTTTTGGCCTACAATGAAATTTTCTCTAAAAAATTAAATTAATCACTACTATTGAAATATCATAATGAAATTTATATATTATATATTTAATAAAAAAATATCACATTCATCCGATATATTTTATAGCCATAAGATAAGAATATATCTAGTATTATGGATAAAAACCAATATTTTTATAAATGCAGTTCTTCCTTCTTTTAATGGTTCACTTATTTTAAAAATAAATTGAAAAATATTTTTATTTGAGAAAATAAACTTCATTTTTATAATTTTAATGGAAATTTTAACTTAGGGTGAATTTTTGGTATTTTTCTGAAAATATTTATTTTCCTGTAAATAGTGAAAAATACTGGGTTTTTTATAAAACTATTAATTTTATTATATTCAAGGAAAGTATATGATTTAAATTTAACCTTAATGTAACATAAAAACTCTTTAGTTAATAGAAATATAATTTATTTCATTTTAATCTTGATTATAACTAATTTTTTTATAAATACATTTTGTTCTTAAAAAGCATTTTCAGGAAATCTGTTTATAGTTGCATTTTATTAGTTTTATTTTAAATTATATTATACAAATTTTGTGTTTTGAATTTTAAAAAATGGATTCCATATTTTGATTCATCATTTTACAATTTATAAAATAGGTCTATTTTAAATTTGACGAATATGACAAGTAACCTTGGAAATTTTTGTAACCATGGTAAAGGTAAATTGGGTAATTTAACATAAAAATTAAATAAGAAGAACTAAAATATTACCCAAAAAAATTATAAAACATTTTTGGATGATTTATATCCCACCCTTAACCCAGAAGGTATGAAACTGAGTTATTTCATGGACACTTGTCCATGAAAATGATATTTATATTATTTAAATTAAAGAAAACCACAAATTTTCAATTTCATTGTCCTAAACATGTCTTATGTGTCCGTATGGGTACAGAGGTAGGTTTTGAAAAATTATATGAGTCCATTTTGAACTAAATAATCTTATTTTTTAAATATAAATTTATTTATAATTTTTGGGAACCATTTGGGTGAGGTTATGATATTTATAAGATTTTATGTAAAGAAATGAAAAAGATGTGACATTCATATTTGAGTAACTATATTGTTTTAATGTGGTATTATTTAGAATATATATTTAGCTATAGATATTTTTTTAAATAAAAATTATTTATATACATAATAGTATTTTTTATTTTTTAGTGAATAAATAATTACCTTATATAATTATTCAATGATGATGTAGTAATTAGTTTATTAATGAAACAAACAAATAAATGATATTAAAAATGTTAAAATAAATATAAATTTAAATAATTAAGGTGATACACAATGTTTTTGAATTATTTGAAATATCATTTATGTATTAAATGTCCTGGTTAATGTAATGTTATTGTCTTGTTTTTTTAAAGCCAAAGTAATGAATAATGAAAAAAATAATACTAATGAAATTTTATAAAAATAATATTATATTTAGTTATTTAAAAATATTTAAAAAATATTTAAAAATGAAATGTGATTATTATTTGTCCAAAAATTTTATAAATAATATATTAATTCTCCAATTGAATTTTTATAAGTAAAACTTTACACCTTTTTATATTAAATATATTGTTACCACAATTAAAATTAAAATAAGTCAACAATGGTCAATTAAAATGATAATGTACAAAATAAAACAAAAAAATATATAAATTTTATTGGATTATGACATTAATAACTTATCTCATATCATCTTAAACTTCATGGTTATTTTTTGTTATTTTTATAAAAAATGAATTTATTATAATTTAATAATTTGAGGACTTCCAAGGGTACCCCAGACCTCAATTATTAAAGGGCACTCCATATTTCATTTCATTTCAAAACCATGATACTTATAGCCCGACAAAACTATATCCATTTCACTAATATATAATATAACTATGTTCTTGAGGTTTTGGTTCCTTCCAAAATACTTACCCTAGGTCCCTTTATAAAGTATGTTCATTGAAGAAGAAGCAATCATCTTTACCAACTCTATCACAAGTTTATTTCTTCTTCGAATTCCTCTCAATTTTTTGTTTCCATGAAAATTTAATATCCATAATATAATATATATTTTAAAATTTTATGAATATTATGGGGTAAAAATAATCTATCTTTAATCTATTCTATGAAAAAAGAAAGTATCGTGAGTGTGTACATACCGCTTACCATCTCCACATCATGGTGTAATTGGTTTTTAATAAACACTTTAATTATATGTGTACACCAATGAAAATAATGATTATATATGAAACATTTGAAATTATTTTTATCCTTATAATATTAATATACTATCCACTACCTTACCCTTTCACTATTAAGGAAATGAAACTGTCGCTCGTGCATATATACAACCTACATCTCCATGACGTGATACGATTCATTTACCATGTTCAAAATTAAATAATGATAAATATAGCGAATAAATATGATATCTATGACCTTAACATAATTCTATATATGATGTAACTATATCATATCTACAATAATTGGGACTTACATGAAAAATCATGCATAGGGAAATGAAGTAGTTAAAACCCAAAACAAGGGTAATAATGAAATATTATTCTAAAAGCGTGTTAAGATGATATAGAAGATCATTTATGATATCATTTATATATAAATGGTTATGTTGTACATTAAAAACATTATTCATATAATTATACATGAGGTTAATGCACATTTGACTAAAGGAAATTTCAAGGTAAGGGTTTTTTCATTTCACTTTATTTTCTGTGGAACACATCCCAAATTCATCACATATTTATTTTGTGTGATGTATATATAGATGATTAAATTTATGGTCACTAAAAATTTAATATTTCATTAAATATCAACATTATTTGTATCATATATATTATTTTGTTTCTATGTAGTTTAGTATTTTTACATACAGTGATTACAATGAAATTCATTTTATTAATTGTAGAAATTTTCATAAATCCATATATTTTATTCAAACTAGATATTTGATGACAGGGAACATTGTTCATGAAAAAAATTGATTATTTGAAATATGAATAATTTTATGGACTTTCAATGATGGTTGTGGTAGGGTATTATATATCCCTTCAATGCATCAACTTCTCTAATGAGACAAATCTGTTGACAAAAAAATCCATCACTTTGATTTCTAAGAACAATCAAATATGTTTTTTAATGACCCGCCAATTCTCATTGGATTGAGAGTACAACGAGTCATTTATAGGCCTTAAGCGACATCCCCAAGTAGCCAAAGGCTGGAAATAAATGCCAAAGGGTTTCAAGTACAAGTGAGGGATGATTTACCCTTTAAGAAATAAACCCATAAACCAACCAGAACCAAACATTCTCTATATGATGCATGAACAAATAAAAGACCAATAAACACTTCATTTATATCAAACTACATCAAAGTACACAACAGCGGAAGACCAAACTATGAATCAAAGTACACAGCAGATAAACAACTCAAGACTCTCAAAAGACACTACAACTCCATTATCCACAAGCTTCAAGCTCCACAACATATCCCAACCATCACCACAAGCCAATAGCAATAAGATTCTTTACCATTACTTGTGTCCCAGAATACAAAATTTTCAAAAGAACCAAAGTTTCAAAGAAGGGGTGATTATAAAACTTAGTAGGTTTCCACAATGACTTCTCTGCTCATGCCACTAGGATAGAAGAGTTAGTAAAATTTATATAAAGAATAGATTATACAAACCATTTTCTCAAAAGCAGTTTATAACTAAATATAAACATGTTTTCAAAACCATTCATAACCAAAGGCATTCCCAAAGTAATTGAAACAAATTTTCTTGCAAGTTATTTTTCTAAAAAAATAACCAAAAAAGATTTAGAACCATTTCACAATATCCATTTTTGGAATACCCAACCATTCCACAAACCCATGCAACCAACCATGCATTCTACCTTGAAGAAGGGAGAAGCCCTAACCCTTATCCATCCCAACCATGATGGGGGATACTTCATACCCTTATCCATCCCAAATTCACATGAATGTTTGATGGGGGAGAGCCATAACCCTTATCCATCCCAACACTAATAGGGGATACCCCTAACCATTATCCATCCCGAATGCAATATGAATGTTTGATGGTGGTGGCCCTAACACTTATCCATCCCAACATTAATGGGGGAGACCCCTATACTTATCCATCATGAATTCCATTTGAACACACACCACATCTGCCCATAAATCATGCCAAAACACCCTTTCAATAAACCCACCTTTTTATTGAAATCCATTTCCATTAAAACCATTTCAAATCCAAACCAATTCAATTCCAAACCATTTCAATAAAACTCCCTTTTTACTGAAAAAAAATTCCATGAAAGTCATCTCAATATCAAACCATTTCAATAAAACACCCTTTTTATTGAAAACCCATTTTTCATCAAACAATTTACAATTTTAGCAAATCCATAATTTAAAATCAACATTTGAAATTCAAGAAGCCAAATCACTTTACACAACAATTCACCAAGATTTCACAATTTCACTAAAACTATAAATCATCCCTAAAAAGATTTATTCTATTATTTTCACAATAAATTACACTCCAAACACTCAATTTGAAAGCATGCCAGGAAGTTCTACTAAGTAGAGTCAAGAAAGAATCCCCATACCTTTAGGGTATTGACGGAAACCACAACGAACGAAGAATGCTCAAGAAAACTGGGTTGCTTCTTCAAGAACCCACCTTAGATCTCTTCTCCAAGATAGATCAAGACCAAATCTCATCAAATTTGGCATCCACATACTTAGATATACCCATAACGGGCATAGATCTATGTAACCGAGAAAAGTGGAGAAGTATATCTAAGTAGATCTAAGAAACCGATCATGAATCAAGAAGAACAATCACATACCTCAAGAATCCGACTTCGATTATCCAAGATAAGCCTTCGGATCACCTCTGAAATGATGGGAGAACCTTCTTTGACCTTAGGAGAAGTAAAATCCCATGTTATGGTCACTTAGGAGCTTAAACAAGGAACATAGAGGCAAAAACGAGTAAGATCCAATTTTATAGGATCTCATTTAAGTGGTCGCACGGTTTCCTCACATGTTTAGACAAACCGTGCACCGCCCGTGCGGAAGCTAATGCCTCCAAGACCAACTATACCTAGTTTTACCACACAGTTTAGACAAACTGTGTGCCGTCCATGTGACTTCCACTTTTCCTCAAAACATCATTCAATTTTATCCCGACTCTCCCATTCATCACCCAAAACTTTAAAACCATTAAAAGCCTCAAGAAAGGGTTACATACTAGAAACCGGGGTACTACAGGTTTCTACACCCAATCATAATCTATCTTGTGAAAGGTCTTGAAAATAATAGTTTATGTTCCAGATACACGACATCCAATAATAATAATTTCATGTATTCATAATTTAATTATAATTATTCATAAGAATTATACTAAGACAAAACCTATGGATGTATTTAATTATTAGTTTATTTGTAAAATGGTATTTTTTCTCAGTTATTTACCTTTCCATACTGATTATTCTTATCAATGAAAGTTAGATTCTATTGTACATAACCCGTACTGAGAATTTAATCTCACCCCTTTCATAATTTTATTTTTCACTAGGTTTCCAGGAAGTTTATTATGATTGATATAAAGTGTTATGAAATGGGGAATAATGGTGTTCTCAAGTAAAATACTTTTTTTATTTTATGTGAAAAATATAATTTTAATTCCAAATATATATCTATTTTACCAAGACTACAAATCTTTTTTTAGGACATGATTTCTTGTATCTTATGTCAATGTGACAATGTTTGTCACCGGCTCTGAGATACTTGGTTTCGGGACATTACAGTTGGTTTCAGAGCAAGTTTAGTTGAAACCTTGGGAACTATATTTAAGAAATCCTAGATTTGAAAACTAAACATTAAGATAGAATAGGATGATACCTATATAAGAACATCAAAAATAAATAATTCCTATGATATAATCAATGCATAATTTTTTCAATTTATGTTAAGTATTTCAATAGTTTTGGGATTATACAATATGTTTAATAATTATATTATATAATATAGTGTATTTCACCATCTAGAAATGGAACATTGTTGATGGAATTTGAATCTCACTAATACTCATGATATAAAGAGTGAGAATAGTGAAGTTCTTATTCCAGTATTTCATTGGGAACAAGTATCCAAAAAATTCTCATCAGATGAGGACATAATATCATGTTAGAATGAGACAAAGAAATAATTATATGTGTATTATATCCATTGAGGGAAGGATAATAAAATGATAGAGATAGTGAAAAGATTGATAAAGGTAAAAAAAATATACTATTATTTTACTACATATGATAATTGTTGAAAAAACACCCTGATATTGCTTAAAATGAATGGGATTTTCTACATGTGTAGAGAGAAAGGGCACCGTGATTATACTTTCAAGGGTAAGAAAAATGTTTCTAGTGTACAATTCTTCCACTACAAAAAGATTAAAAACTATGAAAATCAATTTCATAAGGATCAAAGGAATATACCCCAAAAGAGGATATGAATCATGGTCAAGCTTATGCTATTACCACAAATGAGAAGGAATGATTAATATTCACATGTATGGACTCAATAATTCTTTTGTTTGAGAATTTTATTAATAATGATCCAGTTATAAGAATTATGAGATATATATAACAATTTTACTACAGTAATAATTATTTAAGGAATTAAAAGCTTGCGTGTTTTCATTAAGGTTTTAAGGTGATCATGGTATTCAAATATATGGTATGTGATATTTATAGTCACATTATTTTGTTTAGGGAGTCTAATTTTGGAAATTTATTGATTTTATAACTAAATGTTTGGCATATGAGTAGGATAAGCATATTTTGGATTAGTCAAAATATTAAATACTTATTTAATGGATTATGTCGAACATTGAATATTATTTTTTGATTATATTTTCTTACAATTTTTATTTCAATAAAAATTTAGTAGAATAATGAATGACTTATAGATCATTTTTTAAAATTGCTTCAGGAATAAAAATTTATCTTTTATATCCATATTTTTGTTTCAGAAATTAAGTGGATATGGATTGAAGAACAACCAAAGGATTAGATTATTCTTATGGAATGTAAAAAATAATTTTATTTTATTTTCTTAAGTGAAAATATATATATTAAAAGAATCCCTCAACTCTAGGAAAATTATTTTGGAAAAATAAAAAAATATGTTCATCTTTATCCATGAGAAATCAAGTGTATTTTAACCGACCACGTATTTACTGTTTTGTGATGGTTAAATTTATAATGACCATTTTTTCCATGAAAATAAATCAAAACTTTATAGTTATATTTCTCTTCCATATAAATATTTTTTCTTTTAACTAATGTTATACTCTTATAATGCCTAATTTTTTGGCGACCTTCACATTTCATATTACCTCTTATTATGCGAATGTTTTATTGTCCCTATTTACTATGTGGGTTTCTCACAAAGTAATTTTCATGGATAAATATTTGATTATTGAAGTAAATTCTCAAATTATGAGGTCATAATTTTTTAAAGTATTGGAGAATTTAAAAATACCAATTTTTAAACTATATCTCTCTTTTTAAATTTAACTTCTTCAATAGCTTAAGTTACAAGGATCACCAAGCTTACAAAAATAATTTAATATTATTATTTAATTATGATAATTATCACATGGCTATTAGAATGGTGAGATGAAACAAGGGTAACTAAATTATAATAATATAGATTAATTATTTTTATAAAATGAATTAATCGGTAACCAATTAATTATAAATTAAAATAAAAACTAATTGAAAATAAATGATGTGTTTTTATAAAAAAATATTTTTATAACCACAAAGAAATTTTATCATAATAAATTTAATTAATTAAAATTAATGAAATATATTAAGGAAATATATATAATCTATATTAAATAAAATATTTTTACAATCATGCAATAGATATGATTTACAAAAGATAAGAATAAATCCAATTTTATACATAAAAAGTTGTATTTTTTAAAATTCTTTTCTGTCGTAATTTATTGGTTCACTTATTTTAAAAATAAATATTGATAGCTTTATAATTTTTATTTTAAAAATTAAAATTCCATTTTAAAATATTTATGAAAAAAAAATTATTCGGGTGAATTTTAGGTATTTTTAGGAAAATATTTATTTTCCAAGGAATAGTGAAAAAAACAAAAAAAATTATAAAACTATCAATTTGGTTATATTAAAAGATTATTTATGATTATAATTTTATATTATTATAAAATAAATAGTATTTATTTTTTAATAATATAATTTATTCCATTTTTCCTATAATTACAACTTATTTTCGTATAAGTAAATTTTTTTATTTAAAAATGAATTTTTAAGAAAACAATTTTAGTTTCATTTTATCTTTTTAATTTTATATTAAATTCAAACACTTATGTGTTTATAATTTTGAAAAAAATTATTAAGTATTTTGATTCAAAAGTTTTAAATTTATTAAATATTCCCCTTTTAATTTTGATCAAAATGAATAAAAACTTTGGAAATTTTTGTTACCAGGGTAAAAGGTAAATTGGGTATGTTAGGTTAAAAATAAAATGATAAGAACTAGAAAATTACACGAAAACTTTAAAAAATAAATTTATGGATTTATATTATACCCTTAACACCAAATGTTATAGTTTTAGTTATTTAATAGGGCATTTTCCAGGAAAATGACTTTCATATTATTTAAATTAAAGAAAATCACAAAATCTCAATTTATTTGTCTTAAACATCTCTTATGGGTCCACATGAGTAAAAAGGTATGTTTTGAATCTATGTATCCATTTTAATCTTAATAAACTTATTGTTTTATATAAATTTATTTATGACTTTTGGAAACCATTTGGATGAGGTTACGATATTTATAATATTTTATTTAAAGGAACGAAAAAGATATCACAATAATATTTTAATAACTATATTATTTGTAATATGGTGTTATTAAAAAGATATATTACAATATAAATATTGTTTTTGAAATATAAGTAATATATATAAATAGTTGTATTTTAATTTTATTTTTTAGTGAAAAAATAATTAGCTTCAATAATTATACAATGATCATGAAAATTTTATTTTATTAATGAAACTATTAAATAAATGATATTAAAAATATTAAGATAAATATAATTATAATTATTTAAGTTGATCCATTTATTTTAAGGGTTATTATGAAATATTTATTTTGAACTAAATATTTTTTATCCACTTTATTGTGCTCTCATGGTTTTCTTGAGGCCAACGTAATGAGTCATCTCAAAATAGGCATTAATGATATTTTATATAAATAATATTTTCTAAAATTATTTTAAAATAGTAAAAAATAATTAATATAAGTGAGTATTATTTGGTTTAGAATTTCATAAATTATTTATTTAGGGTCCAATTTACATTTTATGACTTACAATTACAACCATTTAATATTCAATAAATCGTTACCATAATTGAAATAAAAATAAAATTATATAGGAGAATCAAAATGATAAAGTGAAAAATAAAAATAAAAACTAGTATAAATATAATTTTATAATAATAATAATAACCTATATCATATAATCATCAAATACATATCCATTTGGTTTTATTTGGATATAAAATAAATTTATTACAATTTAATATTTCGAGGATTTCCAAGGGTGCCCCTTACCACAATTATAAAAGGAAACTTCTTCATTTAATTTCACATACATGAGCCTTATAGATTAAAAAACTAGTGTAATTTATCATATACAAATCATTATTTAATTTCATGAGGTAATGGTCCTTCCAGAAGACCTATCCTAGGTCCCTTAAGAGATGTTACAAAGAATGTCCGCAGAAGAAGAGGTAATCATCCTTACCGAATATTTCTAAAGTTTATTTACTCTTCTACTACATATTTTTGCAGTCTTTACATGATAAGTTATAACTACAATATCATATATATTCTGATATTCTATGATTATTATTTTACAACCATACTCTCTCTTTAATTTATCATATGAAAAATCAATGTATCGTACGTGTGTATGTACTGCTTATCATCACGATGTCGTTGTGTAATTTATTTTTCATCACCACATTACATGGATGGGTATAATGATGTAAATATTGTATATATATGAAAATTATTATGTGGTATTTATTCTTTAAAAATTAATATAGTATCCACTTCCTTACACATTCACTATTAATGAAATGATGTTGTTTCTCATGCATACGTACAACCTACCGTCACCACGACGCAATGTGGTTCATTTCCCACATTAAGCAATTAATAAAGAAATATAAAATGAATAAATAATATATTTATGACATTAGTATCATTTATTATATGAAGGTAGTATATCCTATATAGAATAATCAATACTTACATGAAAATACATGCATAGGAAAATCAAGTAGTTAACACTAGAAACAAGGGTAGTAACGACATATTAATAATAAATGGGTAATACGATGATATATGAGGATAATATATGATATAATAAATATGGATATGGTTTTGGTATAAATTAATAACTTTATTTAAACTATAATAAAATATTCTAAATCACATTCAACGAAATGAAAGTTCAAAATAAGGTTTTTTCATCTCACTGTAATATTTGTGGGACATAAGAAATATTCATCACTTATTTATAATTTTTGATATTCATATTGAAATTATTATTTATGATCATATATCATTTAATATGTCATTAAATATCTATATTTATTTTATCTTATATGTTGTATACTATTTTTACATGTGATTTTCAAATTTAATGTTATTTTATTAATTGAAAATTTATTTGATAAAACATTATCTTTTATTAAAAATGGATATTTGATGATATAACACATTGTCCGTGAATTAGATCAATTATTATATATATATGGAATACATTTTAATTGATGTAACGGGTGTATATTGGTATTATATAGCCCCTAGATGCATCTACATGTCCCATTAGACAAATTAGTTGGTGACAAACCCTTCGTATTTGTTTCCAAGAAAATCGATATGAGATTCTACCCAAAAAATTAAACCATCTGGTGGAAGGTATTGATGGTAGTGGTTCATGTGTCTGATAAATGAAATATAATAGTTTATAATATTATGCATTCAAAATTTAGTAATTGTTATCCAAAGGATTTTCACAATGAAAAAATATATAGATGCATTTCATTCCCAGTTTATTACTTAAATAGAATTTGTTCTTAGTTATTTACCATTCCATATTGATTATTCTTATTTATACAAGGTATATTATTTTTTAATTAAAGCATAAAAAAGAATTTTATATCACCTATTTATTATGTTTATTTTTTCCATATGTTTCTACGAAGTTTATTATGATGGATATTTAGGTTTATGCAAAGGGAAATAATGACATTCTCAAAGAATTTTTTTTTTGTATTTTATGTCTACAAAATTATTTGAATTTAAAATATGAATCTAGTTTAAGAATATTACTAAACTGGTTAGTCCCTTGGGTTTTTATTTCTTATATATTATTCTAATGTAATAAAGAAACAAACTTTAGGCTGCTGGGGAAAATGTTTTTTCATATTGTGCTGGAATATATTGATGCGTTCCCAAAATAACTACCTGGAAACCCATCCAAGTGTGAGGTTTATTTTTCCATTCATATCATCCCTTATTAAAAACATATGTCAAATACCCCATATATGATAACTATATTATAATTAGATGAACTAGGGAAAACATTGTAGGATTTGTGTAATAATGGATTTATATGCCCTTGTGTTTCACCATGGGGATCCCATGTTATTTTTATGATGAATAAAGATGGATCTAGGATGTTATACCTAAATTTAAGGGAAATCAAAGCCATTTATATAAATAAAAAGTTTCATATTTCCCAAATATCTATCATATTTGATCAACTTTTAGAATATCAATATTTTCCAAAGATCAATATTCATTTTGGGAATCATAAATTGCAAATAAATAAGGAATATATTTTAAAGTCGTCATTTTATACAATTTATGAACTTTATAAATTTACAATAATACCATTTGGATTGAATAATACACAATAAATTTTTATGGATTTTATGAACATCTTATTCAAGGCTTATCTCCATAAATTTTTTGTAATATTTATTGATGATAACGTTATATACTCTTAAATAAATGATAAAAATAAGAGTTATTTGTGAATCATGTTTAAGTCTCATAGTGTAAAGAATTTATATGTAAAATTTTGAAAGTGTGAATTATAGATTCTGAAATTTCATTCCATTGCCATATTTTCTATAACTATTGAATATTGGTTGATCCTTCAATGATAAAGGCAATGATGGAATAGAAAATTCCCATGAGTATAACCACGGTATAAAGTTTCATTGGATCTGTAGGTTACTACTGATGCTTTATTCAAACATTTCTTGATTAACTAACCGATTAACCAAGTTGACATATAAAGTGGTCGAGTTCATATCATAATAGAAAAGTATGGAAAGACATAATTAATTAATAAAGATATTAGTTAATCCACAAATATTGAATTTACCGTCAGTATGGGATGAATTTAGAATATTTGGTGAAGCGACAAAGAAAATACTTGGATGTGTCTTTATACAAAATGATAGATTTTTTCTTATATATCGATGGTATTAAATTTTCATGAACATAATTATATACCCCATGATATTGATATGGAATCTATAATATTTTTATTGAATATATTGAGGTATTAAGTTTATCATAAAATATGTTAAATATATATAGATTTTAAATGTTTTTAATTCATATTATCATAAAAAGTTCTCAATATGAGGAAAATGTGATTGTTATAACTACTCAAGGATTACGATTTCTCAATACACAACCACCATAGGAAGGTAAATAATGTGGTCAATTAATTGGAAGGATGGATCAAGGAGTTTTGACTAAAATGAGGATTTTAAAATATCCTATATTCATGTATTAGTAAAATTGGATATGGGATTCACTAAGGGGAAACCTCACATCTATTCCAAATGATTTCCAAACCGTCTTTATTATAGTAAATAAAAATTTCATAGCATGATGATAAGAATATAAAAAAGAAAATCCAAGCTATGAATGATGATAATTTGTTAGACCTAATCTTTAACAATTGTATATTTTAATTTGGAGAGATTATATGTGTTCCATCCATTCCTAAGTTAAAAATATAATTATTATATGATTATCATAGCTCAAATTTATCAATAAACTGAGTTATCACCAAAATATATCAGTATTTTACGGAATATGTTTAGGGGAAAATATGAAAAAAATAGACTATGTATCAAGATTCTTATTTTTTCAATAGGTAATGTATAAAACAGAACATCCTAAATGAATCATGAATCCTATTCAAATTTCTATTTTTAAATGTAATTATATTATAATGGACTATGTTATTGGATTACCAAACACTTATAGAAAGAATAATGGTGTATGAGTTATTTTAGATCATTTGAACAAGTCTATAAATTTTCTCCCTATAAGTGAAATTCTCCTATTGACCTCCCCATTTGTATATATATTAATGAATTTTCATGACTTCATGGTTCACCTTTTTAGATTGTATCTAAATATGGTTTGTGGTTTGTATAAAAATTAATGAAGATTCTTTGGAAGGATATCAACACTATGCTACGTTTTATCACCTCCAATCATCCTAAAACTGATAGGCATTCTAAAAGGTCTATTGAGAAACAAAAATATATATTTAGGTCATTTTTGTATTGAATTTAATGGAATATGCGATTTTTATTGTCATTTGGTGGGATTTTTATATAACAATAGCTTCCATTAAGGAAATAAATTAGAACCTTATGAGAAATTGTGTGTAATACAGTTTCATACTCCAACTTTTTGGGAGAAATTTGGTGAAAGGAAACATGTACACCAATATATAATTGAGGATACAACAACAAAAGTTAAAAATAAATCTCAAAGTATACAAAAAATTTATACTGATAAATAAAGTAATGATTTATAATTTCATGTGGGATATCATGTTTTATTGAAGGTATATTTGTGTAAGGGTGTTTATGGTTACACAATTGATTTAAATGAAGTCCTAGTAATATTAGATCTTTTGAAATTCTTGAATGAATTTGATATTTAGCTAACTATTAGGATATTACAACTAGCCTCTCAAAAGTTCAGGATTTATTCAATATATATTTATTGAGGAATTATATTCCCAAACCAATGTATCTTCTCCTCTATGAGAAAATATAATATACAATATAAATATCTTACTATGAAAATACTAAAAAATTTATGACACTATATAATAAGTGTTGATGAATCGGACTACTCAGATAGTAAAAGAATGAAATCATAATATAGATATAGAGACATGGGAACCTAAAAAGTTATGATGAATAACTACTCACATTTATTGAAGATGAGGCATTATAGAAATTTTTAGGATAAAATTTTTAAAGGAGGTTATAATGTAAGTCCCATGGTTCAATAATAGTATGCTTTTCTTTATAGAGAAACAATAACACAATGTATATATCATTTTTCAAGTGTGTGATTAAAAAAAATTCCTATTTCTATAAATTTATTTCTATAAAATTATTTTTTTTATAAATAATTTAAAAATTATCTTATGGTGAATTTATGGTATTTTTTATATATTGTTTATTTTTGTGTCAATAGTATAAAATTATGATTTTAAAAAAACTTTCACTTTTATGAAATTATAATGTTATAAAGATAACATAGATGTTTCTAAAAACATTTTATATAAAAAATATGTAGTTGATAAGTTATGTAGTGTATATAAAAATATAATTTTTAACATATAAATATATCTTTAAAATTTATGAAATGTAAGTAATGTTTTCTAAACTAAAATTATTTTTTAGTTATTCTATCTTAATAAATTATATTGAAGGTTAATTTTAGTTATGGTTTGATTTGAATGAAAAATTACTATTTTTTTCCAAAAAATAATCGAGTTAATTAAATTTTAATAAACATTATACGGTAATTTTTAGAAAAATTATTTTTACACATAAAAAAACATTTTTATTGAAGTAGTTTCTGTTGAATTGTGTGCACTTATATTAATCATAATTTTTATAACTCTTATAAATTGAATCTTATAAAATATATTAAATTTTTTTAATCATAATAATTAATATTTGGTTATATGTTCAACTTAATTTTTGGTTACAATGAATTGTCAAAACAGTATAAATCTATTACAAACTTTGGGCTTTAAAAGGGTTTACTGTGAGATTGGGTCCAAAAAAAGAGATAGGGGTTAAAATTGGACATAAAATTTTCAATGTATTATTTTTTGAAAATATTTAAAAACCATATTATCTATAATTATAATTCCTAACCATTTGTATCCCCTTTCAAAATAAAATGTCATTATATTATTTAAATCTTTTACACAATTCCATGTGTGTCATATCCCTCACATATAAATGGGAACCTCTTATACACTATTATTCACAACCTTTAAGCCCTCTAAATCACCCAAAACGTACCACAAACATGACTATATTCCTTCCATTCATTCTTTAACTTTATGTAATCTCTTAATACCATCCTATAAAGGATTAATGTGTAAGCCAAAGGAGGTCTCTCTAATAAGAGGTAATCATCATTACTGACTCTTTTGAATTTTTTTTATTATTAATAATTCTATAAATATATTATAACCATACTAAAAAAATAAATGCAGTATGATCAATATAATGAGATGTTATTATGATTATAGAAAAATTATTTTCCACCTATTTTCCATCCTATTGAAAATAAAAACATTTCTTGTGTATATATACAGCCTACCATCTCCATGTAGTGGTGTAATTTGTTTTTTATCACCATTATACATGGATGGTTATAAATATTAAACTGATGAAAATATAGGATATTTAGGACATAATTATTATTCTCTAAATATAAGATATCATTTACATTCTAACTCATATACCTATTAAAAATGACAACATCTCTCATGTGTATGTGTTGACTACCACCTATATAGGGTGATGTGAATCCTTTTTTAAGTCCATCATTATTATATAATTATAAATTTGTATATTATGAATAATTTTTAACCAGAGTTAAGGGTTTATTTCATATTCTCATCATTATTAAAGATTTGTTATGTTTAGTTTTTCAATAGGGGAAGTTTATGAACATTTTATATTAAACCTAATCTATTTTACTCTACTCTATTTATTTCTATAAATTATATGTTTTCATTTAATGTTATTCTTCCTAAGTAGTCAAAATTATGAAATAACATTTTTAAGAAAAAATGAAATTTTTCTATTCAATCGAGAATACTATTATTCAATACATATATTTTCATTAAAATGTTTTCGATAATGTTTATACTATTCTCCAATTATTTGTTAAAGTCAATTTTTCACATGTTTGAATTTCTAAAAAAACGTTTAAAAAAGATCTTATTATCATTTTCAGAATGATACACTTTTTATGGTTTGAATATAGTCTTTAATTTAAAATTTACTACATGGATGAATTTTCTCATCATTATGAAAAAAATTTCCCTTGAAGATTATTTAAATGTTTATATTAATATTTTAAAAGAAAAGGTTTTTCTAAATTTTATAAATATTTTTATATTTTAAATAAATGATTTAAAATTGAAAAATGTTTTTTCATTAGTAAATATTCCAGTCATCTTTTAAAATTAATTTCTAATATGCCAATATCCTTTGATTAATCTTATAGTTTAATAAGGATATAATCTAATGATACCATATACCATATTACTCTTTATGTATTATGATCACATTGTTCTAGTTATTGACTAGAGAAAATATTGAAAAACATTATACTTTTTTCAATAAAAATGTTCATATTGATTATTTATTGATTATTTCATTATTTAATTCATATAATGAATTAATTAGTCTTATTATGTGTTGGGTGGGGGCCATTTTATCCCCTCGATTCATCGGTAGGTCTCATGAGACAAATCTGTTTGTGTATTTGGAATCTACCTCACCTATTTATGAATTATGTATTATCATAATTCATTGTTGGTAATATTATTATGCTTGACTTTATGAATACAATTATTATAAAACTATTTGTTTCAATCATGTGAGAATTTTGGTTTCTAAGTCATCCATGATGTTATTCCCCTTATTTATATTAATTATAAGACATATTTTATTAGTTTTTTTATCTCTACCAAATTATTCAGGCTTTATATATCATATGATTTCCTCTATTGCATTATTTACCTTAATGAGAATCTAAGATCACCCTTTATTATGTTTTCCTTACCCCATGATACATATATTGTATCTATGATTTTTTGGGATTAAATAAATTATTTATTTAAATAGATGAGAGAAACAAGATAAATAGGATTATGGGGACATGTAAAAATAAAGTCCAAGAGTATCACCAATGGAAACAAAAACACATCTAGGTGAAGGGTAACCCACACTATCAAACACTATGATGGATATCTTGAATGAATTCTTAGAATCGATTAATTATTCTAGGAAATTTCTTTATCTTCATGCTTAAGGAAGCTCAATTCCATATGGAAGGAGTTATTTTCATCTGTGAGTCATGTAAGTTACATCACAAGGTAAATAGATGTTACCTTTCAATGCTCTCTAGATGACCTATGAGTCTGTTTCAATATTTTTTATAGAGATCCCCTTAGACTATAAAATATTTATACCACTGATCAAATCATATACTTCTACTTTTTAGTGAGTTTACTTCTACATAATGTGAGAATAATGTATGTATCTATTCTCATAATGCTACTAAAATTGTCAATCCTTCTGGGTATGATCACTTGAATTTTATACCAATGTAATAAAATAAAAATCAACACTAAGATACTGGTGCTCCATTGTTACATTTGAGATATTGGTATTGTATCATATTAGGTGGTGGGAATAATTCTTGAATATATAAAGGTAATTTGTTATTATAATGATTATTAAATTATAGTCAAATACTCAAGAATTTTTTTCTTAATATTTTTTTATTTTCTCAAGAGGTATATTTCAAGTTTTCCATTAATATTTGACCTAGTAATGGTATGAAATACTTACCATCACTATAATTAACTCTGATAAAGTTATGTTAATTAAAATATGTTAGCATTAAATTTGGATTTTATATTGGTATTTAATTTATTACCATTCACCTTTTATGTTTTCAACAAAATATGTATTGGTTAGATTCCAATTAAAAATGTAGAATAATGATAGATTTTATGATTTAGTTTTCATTAGAAATATAATGTAGTGAGGTTAAAAGGCAATAAAAGGATTATAGAAGTATAGAGTTACTTGGGTGGTGATGAGGGAGTTATTTATGTATGATATAAATTAATACAGAACTTCATGTGTCACTTCACAACATAAATTCCCCATTTAAGTGTTGTGTACCAACATACAGTTAATTTTTCAATTGTGGAAAAATTGGGTTTTATTGGATTTGGAGTTTTATGGTTTGTTGTTCTACAAAATAAGTTTCCACACAACAAATATTTCTAGGTTGGAGTATCCCAGTTCTATTTAAAAGTAAATCTATGCTACATAAAATTTAAATAAACATACATATAAATAGGTTACTGATATATAAGAGTAGTAATCTATAATATTTAATTATAGGGATTAACGCTAAACTATAATAAATTATTACAAAAGTTTAAATGATTTATATTTATAGATATTTCTCCATGGAAGGAAAGATATATTAATTTCATGATTTACTAGATAGTAACTTGAACCTTAAAGGTAAGGTGTTTTACACAACATGACAATCAATGATAAGCCCTAAGTTACTCTCTATACCATGGAAGTAAGAATTTGGGACACATTTTTATTTTCATATTTATGATATAGCATGGGGGTTTTAACAATAAAGGAATTCATATTGGATGATGCTAAAATTTGGGTTTTCAATGAGGAATGGAGTTTGTTTCAGGATATTGGTGATCACACTATATGATAGTGTATCCAAGAAGAATTTCTATAATTCAATTTTCCTATATTTTAGATATTTTTTGTGATATATGTTATAATTATTCAACTCTTAATTTTAATTCTCATTTACGGTTGAATTCAAGGAGGGTTCACTTAGAGAAAATAATGGAGTCTTATTTAAGAATAAAGTACATGCCTATTAGAGATATTCATTGGAATTCAATAGTAGAATTAAATTGTAATATTTTGGTAATTATATGCACTAATTTCATGGAATAACTGAATGAAAATTAACAAATAGGATAATTTTCTATTATAAAGATTTTATTGTTAATAATATTTGACTTTTATGAGGATTTTACTTTGTGGAAAGGGAAATAGAAGATAAAAATTTATATTTTATAGATCTATATTTGAATAATATTTATTAACTCAAATATGGGTATTCATGGATATTATTTTAAATGAATTCATTGATGAGAGAATGTTTGAATATTTTTTATTGACATGAGATCAATTAATAATAAAAATATTTGATTAGAAATTTTTAGAGACATTATAGAGGATTAGTCGAAGGAAATAGAATGATTTAGATAATAAATTCTTGATAATTAATGCAGGTGTATTTTTGGAAAATCTAGATCATTATTGTGATGACTTTTATACAAATTTGATTATCGAATTTACCCATATTTTTCATGGTTTGTTGAAGATATAAAGGAAGTAAAAGTACATAAATTATTATAAAGAAAAGTAAATTATATAAGCTAAATTTATATAGATACCTATCACTATAATTATTCATCTATTTCTACTTTGTAAGGGATGAAAAAAAGAAAAATAATGAAAACATCATAGAAGAAAATGAATTCCAAAAATAGAGTTAATAAAAGAAATCACTAAAACCTAATGAACTTATTATTGAATGAATAATAAAATGTTATTCATTGAATGATCATTAAAAGTCATGAAGTAATGTGAATCTATATTCATGGTCATATTCATAACATTTTTTTGAATAGGACTAGTGATATGGAGATCAATTTTCACCTATCTTCAATTTGTGAAACAATGATTATAGTGATATGGTTATTTTAATAAATTTCATGTCAAATCAGTTTTAACATATTAATATAATGATAAAATAGAGATTTTATATGGAGTGACCCTTAGGTGGTAGTGCACCATCCCTGCATCATTATAAAGGGAGTGAACCAATGAATAGAGTGAAGTTTTCTAAACCCATGTTGAAACAATGTTTTTAGTATATTTTAGTACATGATCACATTACGTCGATATGATCCTTATACTATCTTAGTGTGGTTAAATAATATAATATTATTATATATTGTGTGAATGATTTATATACATTTTTTAAGACATCTATGTGTGGAATATGAAATCATTTAACAAATTAGACTAATAAAAATTTAATAAAAATAATAATATGATCACTATCGAGTGATAAACATTAATCTAACCCTAAAAATAATGAGCTCGCGGCCATTTAGGGTAGTGAGATATAGATGACTAAGTGATTAAATTGGAATGGATTTCTTACCCAGAATCACAAACTCTTAGGTTATTCATCACTATAATCCCTTATGGAACTAATAATTAGTAATAGAGAATATATATTACTTATTTTATTTTTTTCTATGAATTTATTTTATTACTTCTTGGATTTATGTTTAATTACCTCCCTATAATCATTTAGTGACACCAAAAATGAAAGAATGAAAAAAATAGATCTCATGGGTAATTCAATATTACGGAAAATTATTCAGTGAAAGTGGTATTTTGATAATAAATTCCTACAGATTTTAAAAGGAACATATAATGGATTTTGATTTTGAATCTATTTATTCATTCAATAATACTATATTAAGACCATATTTTCCCAATTTCTTTGATGATTTGGGATCTACTGATGATTATAATATATAATGAGCTATAGATTTTGAATTTAACAATTTATTAAATGAGGTAGATATTGGACAAAAAAAAGATATCATGAAGTTAAAAAATTATAATAAGTATTAAAAATATATTTTAGAGGAGTAATTATTGTTGTAGATAAGATAATAATATTGAATAAAATATATTTTGATGTGTCTACAAATATAAATTAAAAGAGATATTTTTAGGAGAGTAATTGGATGAGATGTATTTTAATGTTTAGAATATTAATATATTTTCTATGGAGAAGTTCTTTTCAATAACAAGATTAAAATTTGAAGATAAAAAAGATCAAAATTCATGCACATATAGAAAAATTAGTTATGTAAAATTAAATTAAAAAATAAATAAGATGCCACTTAAAGATTTTTTTTCTGAAATAAACACTAATATGAATGAGATAAATGACATATTAGACGAATTTATCCATTCATTAGAGGATTTAAAGTTAAAAGGGAACAATATCTAGTAAAAAATGAATTCTTAACATGAATACAGAGGAAAGAAGATCAAGAAATTGAAGATGAATTAATTTTGGTGAAAAATTAATTTTAATGATATAATAACATGTTTAAGACTATTATAAAATATTATTTATAATTTTTATTTGATTATCCTTAAATAAGTGATTGTTATATAAAAGAATATAATGAAAAATAGAATGAGGGGCATGAAAATTTATGATGAAATAAATAAAATATTCCATGGGAAGCCTAACAATGTTCATGATGAAATCCCTCCAAATTTTTAGATGAGTAAACCCATTTAAATTTCTATTAAAAGGGAAAATTGTTTATGCAATGAAAACATAGTCTCGTAATACTTTATAACAAGTAATCAGAAAATAATATGTTTTAATCTATGTTATTGAGACATGTAATTTTATTATACATAGTCATATTTATATATTTTTTTTCAGGAATTATAATATATTAATTATTGTGAAGTTGACATATTTTTTTGAAAAATAATGTTATCAACCAAAATAGTGGATGCTTGAATTTTATTCCAATAACTCTTAATATGACTATCATACCTTCAATAAAGATTAAAATAGATGTTAGACTATAATAAAAAAATAAAATTTGTATGATCTCAATAAAAGGTATATTATTTTGAGAAATAGATTCTACGGATAGTTAAAGAATCTCACCATGCTTAATATAGTTAGAAAAGTGTTTTAATTATATTATTAAATAAACATATTATTGAAAATGTAAGAAGATGATTCGGAAAATTGAAATATCTTCGCATTCTATAGATGATAAAAAATATAATATAAAGGAAAAATATCATTTAAATTTATGTGTTGGGAATAATTATATAAACAAGGAAGTAAAATGATTTGGAAAATAAATTTATTATTAGTGAGTTTTCAAATTATCCTTGTTGGGAAGAGTACACAAGGATGAATTTTTTTTATTTGGGAATTTTAGGGAATATAAAACCCATGAAAACCCAAGAGGAGTTAGATTGCATTAAAACCATTTTATATCTCAATATAGACATAAAATTCAAGGATAAAGGAAAGTCAATGATCTATAATAACTTACCATATTCCTTAACATGAGAAAAATAGAGGGTCATCTATCCCTATGTATTTAAATTAAATAACATTTATTAAATCATTGATGTTCTTTTGTAAATATTTTTTCCATGGGGATTTTCAATTGAATAATTAAAGTAGAATCAAGGAATGGTCCATAATTATAATTATTGTTGGTTTACTGTCAGTGGTGTATTTCTTGATATTAATATTTTTTTTAATAATATTATAAGAGGATTCAGATAAATTATAATTTTTATCATGTTCTATTTGAATTTTTTATGTTTAGATAATGTATTGATACAATCTCATTAGACCATGAAGACGAAAGAAGGAATTTTAATGAAGAAGATTTAATAAAAATATTTGTTTAAAATTTATTTTTATTAATATAACATCTGATATTTCATAACTATTTCTAGGATATAAAAATCTTCTAAATTTGAATGACTAATAATTTTAATGTCAATTAAATATTTAAATATAGAGATAAAACATTAATGGGGGTGATTTGAATAATTTAAATCTTTAATTATTATAAAACAAGGTAATAAACTCATTAGAGAAAAATAACATATGTTTTCTAAATTACTCTCTAGATTTGAACATTATAAAAGAAAACAATTATGACTCGCAGACATAGTGGTTTATTATTATTCAATAATGATATTCTGAATATTTGATTGTGTTAATGGAGTAGTTCCTTGGTAGAATTTTATTTTTCTAGATGTATGAAACTTAGAGAATTAAATATATTATTAGAAAACATGAAAATTATGTTATTAAACTATTATTTCATATACTAAGTTAAAATTTAATAGGTTTAGTAGTTTTTGTGAAGAATCTTTTAAAATTTGTATGTTTCCTCACTAGATTTTTTTTAGAATACTACTATAGTTGGATGTACTTTTTATAAAGAAAATTTTAATCTGGAAAAATTAGCCACAAGTGAATATGGAGTAAATAATTCAAGGATACTTGAAATGTTTTAAAATGTTGATCCCAAGTTTCCTTATATCAAGTAAATGAACAGTGATGAAAAATTATGGGAATATATACTTTTGATTCCCCTATGATCTTCAGAGATAGAAGAAAATATTTATATGAAAAAATTAGTATCATGATTTTTTAATACTCTATGATTAATAGAAAAGATAAATATAATTTTTCCCTAAAAACCTAATAATAGGAATTAAAGTATTGGACATTGTTTTTAGAACATTAAGAAAATAATTATTGTATTATAATATATCTTAGTATATTTCCATTATCTTATAAGTTAAAGGTTTTTCAAATAATCTTTCTTTGTTACTTTTAGTAGAGCTTTTTATTTGGATCTGAAGTTAAATAGGGGATAAGTAAGAACATCATGAATCTAAAATTTAGTTAGAAGTATCATTTAAGTTTTATTAGTATCAAATTATGAAATTCTGTTGTTTTTAATTCATTAAAAGTTTCATAAAAAAATAAAAAGATAAATATTTTAATCACTTAATTGATAATTTTCATTGGAATTGGATTTATTGTCAAATCCCTTATTGGTGGTCAACCAATGATGTATGTGTTGGAGTCACATTGAATATTTTGAATGAATATGGAGTTTATGATTGTTTTTTTATTTTAAATTCATGAGGTGAGGCTGAAATACTTCCAATGGATGGTGGAATATTTTAGTTACTTGGGTGAATTTGAGGATTTGTTTCATAACTGAAATAAGTCATACTGCCACACCATGTGTCATTCCATAACACATGTTCCATATAGAAGTTTTATGCCAAAATAAAGATATCATACTATTATAATATAATTATATTACTTTATAGGTTTTAGAGGATTAAGGCATGTTGTAAGGAAAAATAAGGCACCACATTATTGAATGTTCTATATAAAAGTCTTGTGGTCATACAATAGAGTAAATCTTGACTAAATAATACTAAATTGACCTTATACATGAATATATTTAAGTTTTGTAAGTATATAAATCTATAATATTAAAATCTAGGGATTGATTCTAATCTCTAATGATTCAGTATAAAGGATTTAATGACTTGGAATCTAGAAGACTAAAATATGGGCGGATTAAGAAAGGATTTCCCTATTTACAAGAGAAGAATCTTCTTCCATAAAGGGGATGGATACACCGAAACATGATTGTAAAAGATGTTATTTGTGTTTTTCACTATTACATTGAAGTAAGACTTTCATATTCATTTTCTAGGGATCAGCATTTTCATGACATATAATTTTACAATGAAAGTAAAATGATGTTATACCTATATTAATGATCTCAAAATCTTGAAGAATTGATGATAAAATAATAAGTTCATTGAAGAAGAAAGGTTTATGTGATAGTACTTCGGTCTCATTTCATCAGTGTGAGAATCAACTAATGTAGAAATTTTTTGAAGGCTGAGAAGCATGATGTTTATGAAGTTAAAATTTTCCAAAGTACAGATCGATCGATCCATTCGAAAGGATGATCGATTAGATGAACCTGTTCACTAGACACATAATATTGTTGGTCCATTGGAGGAGTTATGACATCGATCCATCAGACACAATATTGATAATAAAATAGGATCATATTCATAATTCTATTGAAGGGATAATGGATAAGAAAGTGGAAATTGTTTAGACTGATCACCATAATTATGATCAACAATTTAGTGAAACATTTTCATCAAGGTGAGAGTTCATATTTTTTTTCTTCAATTAAGTCAATAAAAAAATAACTATAAAGTGTTTTCCATGTGGTTTATGAGTCACTAGATAATTCTTGATGTTGATATATCAGAAGGAATCAGATATAGTTTCATCAAATAAACTCTAACATCGATATGTCCTAGGGTGATGTACCTAATTGGATGTGTTTTGAGGCAATTATTATAATTGAAGAATAATATATTTGTTTTTAATATTTTGAAGATATGTTCTCAAGGGAGTTTTGAAGTCTAATGATGTTTCAACAATGTTTATGGAAATTTTTTTCTATTGGTATAGAGTTCTTAAATAAAAATTCAATAATTAGTTTATAAATGGTATACAGAAACGAAATGACTATGTTTATCCTTACATATGTTTTAATGATAATTCTGAATATCATAATGAAAATTTTTATCAGATGGAAGAATTTTTATAAATTCCAAATCTATCTAAATTCTTGAGAATAGTTTTTATATTTTTTAGATGAATTATAAAATGTTGAGCATCGATTAATGAGTAAATGTTTAAGATTAAATGAATGTAAAATTCATGATTCTATAAATTTGGTTAAGGAAATTGAAATTATATTCCTAACCATTACACTTTTGACTCTCCTACTGATTGAAGGAATTACATTGTAATTTATAGCAATGGATTATTTTCACCTTTAGGAGAGAGAAAGTGATGAAGCTCTAAGTAGAGAAAATATTTTTCTAGAGGGAGTTTTATTCAAGAATATTTCGAGACAAAATAGGAGTAATGAATAGTTTATTAAATCAGACCAAGAAATCAAACTGTGATTTCTATGGAAATATAGAAATAGTTTATTATTATTTCTTACGTATACTCATAGACTATTAATTTCAAAACAAGTGTAAGGGTATATCCTATAGGTTTTTTCCATACAAAATATTGTTTTCTATTTAATTTAGTGTTAATGGATTATTTACAAACCATTCTAAGGAATAGATCCCCTTGTTAAGTAGTGAACCGTGTAAATACATATGGTCCCATGGATGTGTGAATGTTTTTTATTTCTAAAAAGTTATAATTATTTAATAGGAGGATATGTTTGTTTAAAAATAATGTTAATATAAAATAAAAATCTATCCTTGATTCACCCATTCCCCTCTTAGTGAAACATTGATTGTGGTTGGGACTTTACAAGTGGTATTATAGTGAAGGTTTTCTTCATTTACTCTTATCTAGTGTTTTTTAAGAGATGTTCTTATGGAGAAACCAAATTATGTGAACGTTAAGGGGATTTGAGTTTTTCATGGAAATAATTATCCTTTATAGAAAAATATAATGTTTTTATATCTTATGTCTCTTAGGTATGAAATTCTAGAATCTTCTATAGTTGGATTTCCTCCTATAGATGAAAATGTTCTTCTAACATATGTGGACAAGAAAAATATATAGAATAATCTAATAGATGATAATACTTTACTCTTATCAATTTTTTAAAGTGTGTTTCTAATGGAGAATGAAGTTACTTATACTAATAGTATCTTGGAGAATATGAAAAACATTTATAAAGGTAATAAAAAGGTGGATAATCTTTTGCTATTAATCTAGAGACTGAATTATTATAGTCTCAAAGTGGGAGAGTATGAATCTATTAATTAATTCTTTACAAGGGTGAATTATATTTTTATCAACATAAGATGTCTTGGTGAAAATTTGGAAGACTCAACTATTTTTTAAAAGATATTAAGAATTCTTCCTAATAATATTGTTTCCAAAGTTTCATCTTTGAAAGATAAATATCCTAAAACATTTTTTGTGATAACCTTCATTGTACTATTATTATATATGTAATGACAAGGGAGAAAGTTATGAAAGGAATGGAAATTGTTTATTAAGAAAGTTCCTTTAAGACTACTACGAATGGGAAGTATAGTAAGATTCATGAAAATGAAGAAGTCAGTGAATATGAATCAAAAAATGAGGTATGTAAAAATCATGATGAATTTTCTTCCTTACTTTCTAAAAATGTGAAAATAGGTATAATAATTTATAAACAGAAGCTACTCGTAATTGTTTGTGAATGTGGATCCATTGGGTAATTTGCTGGTAATTTTCCAAAAAGTAATAATGATGACTATAATAATGATGATTATATAAGGTAAATGAGATATTTGATGAAATGGGATGATAAGTCAATATATTATACAAAGGGAAAAAAAGGAATGTTCTTCTAATAAAAAAGGAGATGTTATTTTTCTAAATATGATAAAGGTTAATATAGTGAAGAAAAAGACTAAATATTGGTTACTGTTTTTAGATAAAATAATAAAATTAAATTCATTAATGATGAAATGCTTCGAATTAGTAGATATGGGTAATAAGATTCTAGTTTATAGTTTCACTAGAAGAGATAATTGAATGAATGTTTCAAAAGATATTCATACATGAATATAAAATCAAGAAGTTTAAAAAGGCATGTATTAAAAAAACAATAAAGAATGTTTTCTTAAGGAAATGAGGAAATTTCAAGAAAAAATAGATTTTATGAAGTAGTATCTTGATAAGGAAAATAATTGTAATAAACATCTTGAATTAATGTTTAGGGAAATTTTGACAGTTTGAACTTTTACAACAAAAAAAATTCTAAACCTGAGCAAGGATATGCAAGTTTCAAGAAATATATAACTAAAGTTGGTGAAAGTTATAGAATGTTTTAACCTGATAAGGATTTACATAAGATACCGTAATGGTAGAAAATAAAGTTTAAATTTTCCCTAATAAGAAGAAGATATATTTGTAATTCATGTATGTAGAAAAAACCAACTAGTTTGAGAATTCATAAGTTTCTAAAAAATCTTAGTCTGAAACAAAAAATTATACGACTTATGGTTTTGATAAAGTTGTTAAGAAATTCAAGATGATGAAAATGTTTTGGGTGATAATAGAATGTTTAGGAATCAAGATAGTTCTTATTTGAATGATAAGAATGATTTTGAAATGCATGTTCACAATTTTTTAATGTATGAGAGTTACAAAGGTATGCATTCTTTGTATGGTTATAGTAGGTATTATTGTGGGTTTGGGAATATGGAAATTGTGTGCTAGTTTGATCAAAATCATTAAAACTATTTGATGAGTTATAAAATTAAAATCTCAAGGGTGATTCAACCCTATCAGAGGAATAGATTTGAGAAAGATATTTAGAATGTTTAAAATAGGTTCCAACATTTTGAAACTATTATGGAAATATGTGAACATCTTATAAATATTGTAATGGGGTGTCTTATTTTTTTACTGGCACTGCAACATTTTATAAAAACTTTCAAAAGTCGGATGAGAAGAAAGTTAAAGGTAAATTGAAATTTCTTGTTGTATAAAACACTCCAAAAGAAACAAATGGAGAATGATCCTAGATCACGAATAGTGGTTGTTCTTATCATATTAAAGGAGATATGAAATTATTGAATAATGCGGAATATTTCAAAAAAGTAATAGTTTATTTTTGAAATGGTGAATCTTTAAGAATCAATAGTTTTGGATATTTTATTATTGGGAAAAAATTTAAAATACAAGAAGGATTTTTTTGTTTAATGGTTGAAAAATAATCAATTAAGTGTTCTATAGAATTATTATTAATGAAATCAGGTTTTTTTATAAAATATAGTTTTCTTGAGAAAATAGTAGAAGATGGAAAAATTGTTACAGGAGGTAAATGTAAAAAATGGAACTTCTTCTAAGTTAGTGAATTTTATAATTCATGTTACTTAGGAGTGATGATATAAAATTAGATGTGGAATAAAACATTGGGAATATTCTTTAGAGAAACATGATAAATTTATCAATTTAATACAATGAATGTGGAATTATTAATATGTCAAGAAGAATAGAGTGTTGATTCAGAATTTTTTAGAAAGGTAAGATTAAAAAATATATGTATAAAAATGTTGATATTAATTCAACTCAAACCCTAGAACATATTCATTATGATATATGTGGTCCAATGAAAAAAAATCATCTTTAAGAGATATGTACATAATTTATTTCATTGATATTTTTACTCACATTACATGTGTTTTGTATTTGAATCATAAGTTAGATTCTTTAAATATGTTTAAAAGTTAAATGATAAGAGATAATAAGTAATGTGGGGATTCTATGATAAATTTGGGAATTGATAATGGAAGTGAAGTTAAGAATTAATATATAAAATTTTATCTTGAAAAAAATGGAATTCGATATGAGTTCAATTCACCATATAAATAACTAAAAAATGGTGTCACTGAATGTAAGAATAAAAGTTTAGTTGAAATGAAGAATACAATATTACTTGAATATGGTATTTATCATTACTTTTGGATGCAAGGTATGACCACAAATATTTTTAAATAGAACCAATGTTTCTATAATCCAAGTTCCAATAGAACTCTTATTGAAATGTTCTATGACAAAACACTATCTTTCTAACACTTAGAGATTTTTGGAGTCCCTATATCATAATGAACAAAGGTGGAAACCTTGTAAAATTTGACTAGAGTGGTGAAGGTGGAATATTTCCTATCTATACGTCAGATAGTAGATGATATATATATATATATCTACAAATATACAAGAATAATTGTTGATTCTATTGATGTAAAGGTTCTTTAGAAAGATGAAGATGATACTATAAAAACACATCGAGATATGTAAGATGAATAGGATGAAAGAATATTTGTTAAGAAACATTAAATGGATACCAATAAATGTGATGAAACAAAGGTAATAGAATCAAACTCAACTATATCTTGTAATGAGGAAATATTTTGAATGTCACCCTGGGCTACGGAAGTGAGTGGAAGCTCAAAACATAATTATTGATCAATATCAAAAGGTTCAAACAATAAAAACATAAAAATTTGTTACAGATACATCCATGTATTCAAAAGTTGATTCAAATAATTTTAATAAAGCTTTTGATAATCTATAATTGTTTCTGGATATATATGAATATTTGGATCATATTGAGAAGAATGATACATGGGAGCTCGTACCTAATCTAAATGATAAAAATATTATTGTTACAAAGTGGCTTTTCTGAAAATATTTGAATGAAGATGGTGAATTGATAAGAAACAAATAAATTTTTCTTTTCAAATGTAAATATAAAATTGAAGGAATTGATTTTGATGGGAGTTTTTTCTAGTGAAATGGTTAGAAAAAACTAAAATATTTTTTATGACTTTTTTACTATGAATTTATAAAATTTCTCATACAGAGTTGAAGTAGACATTTTTTAGTGGATAACATTATCAAGAAGATTGTTTTGAATAATAATACAGGTCAGTTATTAAAAGGGATTAATTTTATGTGTGAAATATAAATAAATCATAGTATGGGCTAAATCCATCTCCAAGGGGGTTGTACTCTTAATCATATACTTTATTAAGAATGTAAAATTTTTAGAAAACAAAAAATTAATAGTGATTATTACATGAAATAAAGGTAGGATATTTTCACCATTGTTATTTTTTATATTGATGAAATTATCATTACTAAGAATGATGAAAGAACTCATGACAGGTTTTCTAAAAAATGTAATAGTGGATTAAAATATCGATTCTTAGTGAAATAAAACAATTTATTGGGTTAAAAATATCAAAAAAGGAGAAATACATCATTCCTTATCAATAAAATCATTCTAAGGTACTTTATAATATGTTTTTCATGGATAATTAAGGACCTATTTCCACACCAATTTTAGTGGGAACCATGTTGACTAAAGATGAAGAGGGTAAGAAAGAATACTCAAAAGAGTTTTAGATATTGATTGGAAGTTTGTTATATCAGAGTGTCTAAAGACTAGACATTTTTATGCTATTAAATCCTAAAAAATATTCTAAATATCTCCAAAAAATCACATTTATATGACCAAAAAATAATTCTCATATATATCAATGGAATTAATGTTTTCATATTCAGGTAAAATAGATTTGAAAGAATTGATTTTTTTGTCTACACAACTGCTGATTGGGCAGGAAGTGATGATGCTAGAAGATCCACATATGGTGGAGTTTTATTTCTAAGAACAAGTTTTGTATGTTGTAATACTATGAAAAAAAATTCAGTGACGTTTAGCAGGGTTTAATTTTATTATGTTTCTTCCATTCAAGCTACCACACAACTTATGTGAATAAAGAATTTTTTGGAAGACTTACTTGTTGAATTTAAGATACATGTCTTCATTGGTTCTGTTAATCAAAGTTATATAAACCATATAATAAATAGTGTTTAATATTATAATTAATAACATGTTGATATCAAATATCAATTTATCAAATAAAAATTATATAAGAATGAACTCAACCTAGAGTATGTTTGTAGAGTGGAAAATTTTATGATATATTTACAAAACCATTACCGAAGGATGAATGTTTTAAACTGAGGTTGATCATGGGTGTCTGACCAAATTATATCCTAGGTTAAGGTATTTTTTTTAATCCCATATCTCATATAGTCTCTGTATAGTGTTTTCAAAGGGGGATAAAAAAATGTTTCATAAATCTATCCATTAATATGTGCTAAACCTTTTAAGGAAACGTGTATATAGGAAGAGTTGTGGGTAAGTTGTGAAATCATCGTGTAAGTGTGTGAACTATTTTTATAGTTTTTTTATGTTTTTAAGAATGGTTTTATGGGAAAAAAGAAAATGAGACAAATATAAACACTGATTTAAAGGATTAAGAAAGTCTCTTAAATCACTAATTTTGGATAGCTTGGTATTGTTATCAATGATTCTTATTCCCAATAATGATTTTTCCCATATTATCTTAGAATATTTGATAATATATCCATTTATTGAGATTAAAAACTTTAGTGATTTATAAATCATGGTTAACAACAAAAATAAAAATGGGGAGACTGTTGGGACAAAGTTAGATAGAAGGTGGTATTTGAATGCTATATGTAGTTTGTGGTAAATTTTTTTTATTTTTTTCATTATGAAAAATCAATTCACTTTGTAAGTTTTGATGACCGTACTTAAGGATACACTAGACATAGAAATTAAAACACGTTATTTATAAAAAATACTTTGGATTCATTTTTTATATTCAATAAATGTTTAGTGGGAAATTGTTCATTAGGCTCACCTTGGGCCTGAATGAAAGTTTCAATTGTATTGAGAAGCTGTATCAGATTCTAAATGTCTCGATACAAAATATGATGATGTTTTAATGATTTTTTAGTTTTCAGAATGTTGTGTTAATAGAAGATTATGATCCATGATTTTTTAAACCAAGGGAACAAATGTGGCTGAGTCAATCAAAGTAGTACCATCCAGATTAAGGATTGGATGGAAAGGTAAGAGTTTTTGGAAGTACAGGAAGTTATAGAACATTGTACTGAAATATAGAAGATTGTAAGATAATATTAATTCCCTCTACATCAGGGATAATTCATCATACAAGAATAAGTTTGTGGAAGAAAAAATTTTAATTCATAGTCTTTTGGTCTCAGTTCATCAACGTGAGAATCACTAAATGTATAATTTTTTTAAGGATGAAAATATTGAAGTTATTAAATTATAAGTTTTCTAAAGTATAATTTGAAAAATCCATAAGACTGGATGATGCATTAGACAAACTGATTCACCATACATGGTGTTCCACCAATCAGTCATAAGAGTTTAGACACTGATCTATCAGACAACATATTGATAATAAAAGATACTCAGATGCAGAATTCAATCAAATGTAGAATTGAAAAGAACTTGGTAATTGTTGGGACCAATCCACCAGATGAATATCTATAATGTAGACAACTATTTCCATTGGGTTGAGAGTTCATATTTTGTTATTTTCAATTGGGGAAAGGAAAAAAGATCTAGCATGTGTCTTTAAGTGGGTCAAAACTCATCGTTTAATGCTTGACACTGATACATCTGAAAGAATCAAAGACTATTTCCGGAGACATAGGATAAAATTAAAATGCCATCAAAAATTTTAATTTATTAGGTGTAGTCTTAGGGATATTTGAACAGTTTAACAAAAAGATATTTTGTACATATTTTTAATATATATTTTAGTGGGTGTTCTGAAATATAACGAATTTGAAACAATGTTTAGGGAAGACTTGTTTTCATTGTTACGTAGATCATAAATGAGAATTTAATAATTTCTTTTAAAATGGTATGGAGCAACAGAATGAATTATTTTAGTCATACAAACGTTTTCAACATAAATTATAAAATATGAATAATAATTTATATCATAATGAATTCTTTTTATGAATTTTGAAGTTGGATGTAGTTGTGATAATATTCGATAAGTGTCAAGAATAATCAAGAAAAGATGAGAAGAATTTAGATAGTCAAATATGAAAATGAAATGAATGAAAAATTCATGTTTCTATAAATTTGGTTTAGCAAGAAAGTGAAATTAGTTTACCAACCATTTCACTTTAAGATATCATATAAATAGATGGAAGTAAAATATACATTATAAAAAAAGAGTATTGTTCAAATTTTGGAGAGATAAAGTGTGGATGTTTTGAGTAGAGAGAATAACTTTCTAGAATGAGTTTTCTTAAGGAATATGTTTGGATAGAAGAAGATGATCGAAGAGGTTACCGGATTAGACCATGAAATCACACTGAGATTTTTCAGGAAGGATAGATGTGATTTAGAAGTGTTTTCAGAGTATACTTATAAATTTTTTTTTTCTAAACTAAAGCAATTAGACTAAAGAAATCATATTAATCCATCAGACTCAATTTTTTATTCAAAGTCCATAATAGTTGTTTTTACCTACTAATAGCTAAGAATGTGATGATTTGTGTTTTGAATAAATAATAAATGTTTAATTCAATAATAAAACATAGTAACATGTTTGGAACCATCTGGTGAAGTTTTCATAACATGTGACACAATTTTGTTTTACCTAATTTTTCATATAAGAGACATATTCACTATTTTATTGATCATAGTGTTACACAAGTGTATGTGTATATCCATCTTTTTTTATCCACAAAAAAGGATTTTTTTTCTTCAGGATTGGGTGGTATTTAATTATTTCCAAACCATTATAAGGACTATCTACTCTTTTTGGGTAGTTAACCTTGTGAATACTTGTGTTTTTATAGATGTGTGGATGTTTTTTTCGAAAGGTGATAATTATTTAATATTAGGTGAAAGTTGTTATATAAGAAAGTTAACGTAAAATAAAAATCTGTCACAAATCCACCCCCTCTTCTCCTTAGAGAAACATTGATCCTTGTTTTCCCTTTACAATATATCGTTATAATTATATGGTGATTAATGATGTTAAATTGATGAAGGAATGAACTAAATTAGGATATAAGGGAAAAAATACTTCCAAAATATATATATGATAGATTTAATCATAAATTCCCATTGAATAGATTGTTAAAGGAATAAGGAGAAGTTATTTATTTGAGAATAATTGAAATCATCAAGGAAAATAATGTGGTGTTCATGGTGGTATTAAACAAATTCTTGTGAAGAGGGGTAGTTATATAAAGATAAATGAGAACCTATTTTAACTTGGTTTATTTATGGAAATAGAGATATTTTTATTTTATTGGATTTCCTAAAAAATCTCTTTCTTTAAGTAGTGATCGAAGAGAAAGGAGTGGGAGAGTGATCCTTGGGAGGTTGTGCACCATCCCAAAATAATTTTATGGTAAGTGCCTCTTGGTTTGGATTGACCTTTCATAAACCAACCATTGAACAACGTATCTAGTGTATTTGGATAAATTGAGAATTTATCATTTTACGATCTTTCAATTTTCCTAATACGGGTGAACCAAATAAAATTATTATGTCTTTTGTATATTATATACTTTTTACAGATAAAATTTAGGGTTTTGGGTTAAGGAATCATTGATAAAATTAGATTAAAGAAATTATAAGTTAAATAAATATTAGATCTTCATCAAGAGAGGAACTTAAAAACTACCCTACTAAAAAAAGTCAATATCATTAAGACTGTGATAGTTTAAGTATTATATGATTAAATTGAAATGATTTCCATACCCTGAATCACCATATATCAAGGTGTATCTCATTAGGAACCCTTTTAAACTTAACAAACTATCAATTTGATGATCATAAATGAAATGTATTTTTATGATCAAGTTTTTTTATAGGTAACACCAACTTAATTATCAAATAAGATAATGATAGTATATACGTATGTATTGACTAAAAAATACGAATCAATTCATATTGAAGAATAATTATCATATCTCAGTATTGATTATCTATTTGATCACCTAAAAGGAGATCATTATTTTTTCCAGAATAACCAATGATCTAGATAAAATTACTTATGATTTGGAGAGGAGGATATTTCAAAGATACATTCAAAGGATGTTTTTGGAATAATGATTTCGAAGTAATTAATTTTTTAGGGTATTAATAACCAAAATCTATTCGTGTAGTTAATTAATAATAATTATATAAATTCATAGATACCTTTGTGGTAATATTTTTGGATTTTATTTTGATTTATTTTGGAAAATGATCAAATTATAAATAAATTCTAAATTTCTTTTAATAACTCTATGAAATAAACATTTATATTTTAATTTAAATAAATATTAAATTTTAATTTAATAATTTATTTTTCTAGGGTATCTTTTTATTGAAAAAATAATTTATGTAAATCTTACAATGGATAATGTGAGGATATCTTGATAGATGATTAAAAATATTTTTAAAACAGATAGCCACATTGCTTAAGAAATATAAAAATATTGAGTCATTTTAGATTTCTCTAAGTTGGATTCACTAAAAGTGATATTAACTTAGAATGGAATAATTTTTGAATGGAATGATAAATTTCATGGATAAAATTTTTATGGGTTATTTTTTACATTTTATTTCGTGTTTATTAATTTTTTAACTAATCATAATTTACATTTAATAAGTATAAAAGGTAAAAAGAATAAAACTGGAGGAGATGGAATTTGAAAATGGTGAAAGAGTAGGGTTTGTTACCTAAAAGAATATTATTGGGTATTATCAGGTGTATTAAGTACTATTTTGATCTTAATTTTATTTGGGGGGGAAACAATTACTATTGGTGTATCCACTAGTTACTTGGTAAAATTATGAAGGATTTATTTAAATGTTGGTAAAATAGTATTTTTATTTGAAATTTTTAACCCTGTAAACCTATAGTTTTTTATTTTCAATCTTAAATAATTCTTTGTATTATACATATGAACAATCCACCATTTTTTTATACCTAATAAATTCTTCATCCTGATATAGATCTATTATATTACTTAATTACTGATAGATTTTATCTTTAAAGATACTATGGTAAGGGAATGCTTATATTTCCTATTTATAATATTATTTCATGGAATCATATAAAATTCTAGTTAAATTTTTTATCTAAGTATATAAATCAATCACCTACTTTCATTCTTATTTAGATTAGCAGTACTATAAGATCATATTTAGTTTCCATGTTTCAAAGCCAATATCTTGTGAATTTTATTTTCATTCCTTTAGGGTGAAGTGAATTAAACCCAGGGGTGTCTACACTATCAGTCAGTTTAATCAGTATTATGGAGTTATTATATCTTCAATTATATTTTTGAATATGGTTTAACAAAAAATTTGTGAGGTATAACCTTCCCTATTTTGTAATTTTATAGTCTACTATTTAGTAACAATATAGGAAAACGTGAAACAAGACCTAAACTGAAATTTTTTCAAAATAATTTTTTTTGTAAATTATATTTTTATAATTTTTGTAGGTTTTTTATGTCACAAATTGACCTTAACACACATGTATTTTATTATTTTATTCTATATCTCCTTATTACTTCCCATTATTCAAGTTTTTTTATGATTTCGTAAGGATTCTAATGTTAAAACACTACAGACTATATTGGTTCATTCTTTGAATGGGGGTGTCTCATATTGAACACATCTTCTATAGAACCTAGGTTTTTGTGCGTTGGTCTTTCATGCTATCACACATAGGGTTTCACACTATGAATGACCCCAACATATCCCTTAGATTAAGTTGGGATTTTTTTCCTATAATGAAGGGGGATTTATACCATGAAGGATTCTGGATAGGGGTTATCTAAGCCCTAGATGAAAGATTCATGGAATAACCATTTTGTCACATCATGAATAGGGATTTCCTATGTTTAAATTTTTTAAATTTACCTTATTAGGTTTTAACGTTTTTGGGGTAATTTTCCCCCCATTTGACCCCCAATGCACAACCACTCTACCCTTTGATTATTCCTCCTTCCCTTGCTGTGTTTTTAGGTTTTAATCAAAATTTATAGATGAATACTTAAGTTAATCTTCTTGAAAACTTATCCTATAATTATTTTATTCATTCTCCGCTACTTTATTTCCCTAGTATGGTATTTTTTAACTAGGGTTCCCTATATATCAATTTTTAATATCATGTTTTGATGTTTTAAAATTATTGATGGTTCCTCTTGAAATTATTTGATTTATCAGGTCTTATTTATGTGATTAAAAACCATGACTTGTTGAAGAAATGATATGAGGTAGGCTCACCAATGCATTAGAATTTAAATATTAGGCCCATGATTTATTTATGGATTCAACTCATTTTTTATAATAAATGATAATATTAAAAAACCTTAAGTGTTTTTTGTTAAAAAACATTGTTTTATTCAAAATTTCATTAAATATAAAGTTCTCTCACTTATTTAATAAGTTAAAATTTTGTTTTTAACCATGAACACAATACTCTTGATAAAATTAATGAGAACCACTTATAATTTAATTTCAATATTTCAGTGGTGGTTTATGTTCTGATTCAATTTTTAAACTTCACTAGTCTTTTAAAATGGTGTATTTTGTTATTTGAAAAGTGTTTTCTAGGCTATAAAAATCTTTCAGATATTCACTAATGTTTTTTAAGAGGCGTATAATTTTTAATAAACTATTTGATGAAATTATTTTGTATGAAATGGTTAACTGTATTATTGAAAACCACTTATCATTTTACTGTTAAAATTATATGTTTTTATTGAAGGAAATATTTATTAATACCAATGTTATTCCCTTTATACAAATTTATATATTTATTAGATGGGATGAGGTCCCCACCACCACCACACAAGCCATGCCAGTGATGTAGTTATGTGGGGTTCCCTCTATCTTAATGGGTTATAAATATCAAAATACACTACTAAGTAGACATTGTATCTCTAGTTATACCATCCCTTGTATCATTATGGAATCCTAACATGAATATAGTTTTAAAATATGGTATGATTGTAAAATTATTTTGATCACTATTTTGATATTTCTAATATACATTTATATTTATGAGTGAATAAAAACATGTTTAAAAATATTGTTTCTGTTTCATTATGTATTTTATCTTCCCAAATTATTTTTAGACTCCTTTTCTTTATCCTGAAATGTTTATAAAGTAATTGGAACTTCTATAAAAAAAATTCATTTTATATGAGAATTTAAAAATTAATGATTAATAATTCAATTATTTCAACAAATTTTTATATTTTCTTTCATTTTTTAAATTTTTATTAATATTTTATTTCAAAAAAACATGAATCTATGTTTTTATAATTGCTGGATTATTGTTTTTTGAAAACATATTATATATATATAATAGCTGAAAATGGATCTATTAAGTTAATCTTTTGAATGGGATGGGGTTTTCCATACCTACTAGTATTTTGAGCTCCCTCTTATATAAAAAATTATAGGTTTGATTTCTAATCTCATTGAATCATGGACAGTTTAGATCATAGATAATGTGTAGTAACTTGTGAAATAAAAAGGATTTAAGATTGGGGTATCTTATTTATTTTGATTTTTTTTATTTGGCCAACTCAACTTCCATAATCAAATATCTCTTTTTTTTATGTTTTAACCATGAGTTTATTATTTATTAATTTGTTATTCTTTTTCTGGATTGGTTTCTTTGAAAAATTATTTATTCAATATGTAGAGTAATCCGAAATAGAGTAGGGTATTATGGAATTATATTAAAGGTATAATATCTTTGTAGTTATATTTATTGGGTGAAATCATTCCCACTCATGTATGTTTGATTCCCAAGTATTAGCTTCAAACTCAGGGTAACTAAGAACACACCTCTAGTATTTCACGAGCTTTATTGAGGACTCATATTTGGGGTAGGAAAGTTTTTTTATGAATAAATATTATTATAGTTCCATTTTAATTATGGTATTAAGGTTATATTGGAGACAATATTGTTAGAACTCGGAAGGTATATATAAAAAAATCCTATATCAGTCTTTTTTTTCTCAGAATCTCAGGTTACCATGAAGTGATGGGTTGTGAGCCTTGGATTTTGAGATGTTTTCATTTATTTTTGATATGTATTGTTATGTATTTTTAATTTTCTAAATTATATTTATGATAAATGGATTATTAAAAAGACCTATCGAGTTTGGGGGATTGCAGTGGGATTTAAACTAGTAGTACAAAGTAATCCCACATGGTATAAAAAACTATGTGGATCCCATGTATATGGCTCAGTATAAATCTCTATGGTATAAGAAAAAATAAATAATGGTTTTCCAAATAATATAGTGGAGTCATGCATGGGATATAGTCTCTCATTTGTATTTTTTTTTTGTTTTTTATCATGTTGCACTAATTTCGTTGATTTTTATTATAATTTTAATAAATTTTTAGATTTTTAAATGGTCACTATCAGTTTTATAATTAGTAAGAGGAAATTTTAAAATTGGATGAGGTAGATTCAGTATTGGAAAAATCAAATTATTGTATTTAAAGAAAAAGTTCTAGGGTATTTTAAATAGAAAATATTATTAAAATGTGAAGGTCGTATTTTAAAAAAAAATAGTTATTTTGAAGAAAGATATTACTTGATAAATAGTGGGTCTTAATTTTAAATCTAAAAGGGTTATTTTTTAATTTTTGATTGTTTATTGATTAAAAATATTTGGTTTTATAGGGTGTAAATATGGTTTTAATGGTAAATGATGAGTATTGAGTTTGATATAGTGTGTTTATAAAATGTTTAGAGATAAAGGTTTTGTTTTTTATTTTAATGATAATATCAATAAAATATTAATGAAAATTACACATTGACTTTAATATGGGGTTCAATAATGATTTTTTTAGTATAATGTTAAAACGGATATATAAATTTGAATGAGGTTGAGTATTTTAATGAATAATTTTAATGTATTGAAATGTTATTTGAAATGGAAATGTTTTCGTTTTCAACTAGTATCTATAGATCAAAAAATTATGTTGATTTTGTTTAGTGTCAATGAGTTACTATATGTTTTTTTATTTAAATTGAGATTTATATATTATTGAACACAATTTTTATTTTACATATACTAATTGGTTAAAATGTTTCTTTTATTATTTAAAGAATTAATCCTAGAAATACATAAGGGATTTTATGAATTTACTTCCTTAAATATTATTTCGTAATCATATATTTTAGGAATTGGTTATATCCTCGCCTGTCATTGGATGTTATTATTGGTTAGGATTGTCTTAAGAACCCCTTGGTTTTATCCTCTTGATTAAAAGGGTATTTTTATTTCTCTTGAGATGAATCCTATATATTAATTTCTACATTTTTAGTAGATATATTTTTAAATTCCTACAACCTTTAAACTATATGAATTGAGGTTTAGTTTCCGAAATATAAATATTAACCTATGGGTCTCTTTTTAAGATCGTTCATTCCGATTATTTTTTCATTTATTTTATATTTATTTTTTCTTTTCATGTCCTCTAGTCATGCATATAAGGATATTCTAAACCATGGGAAAATTAAGAGCATGTTATTTTGGTTTTGTGTGAAAATTATGCTCTATCCGGGTATTTTGATAATTATTAGGTACTCATAATCCAAAATATTACCATAATACTTAAATGGTTGGGAGATCATCTAGTAATTACAATAATCCATTATTATTTCCATTAAAATACCATACCATTTTTTAAATACTATTGTGTTATGTCTATTCTTTTATCCTTCAATAATGTGTGGGTTTTTTTCATTATCCTTTTTTTGGAGATGTCTAAATATTGGTATAGTGTCACATTTATGTATAAATTTTGAACCATCATTAATAATGTTTTAGATTTATCATATTTTTATGTTGTCTCTCACATTAGGATATATGATAACTTGATTGGTGAGATTCTTATTTAATTGAACTCATTTAAAAACTTTTTTATTCTCCATAATAGTTTTTGGATTGGTTAGTATTCTTGTACAATTTTTGGTCTTCTGTTACTCCATATATTATGAGGATTCAACCATTTATATCCTTGCATTATGATATTTCCTTGTTCCCATGTGAAGTAAAATTTTTATTTTACGAGACATAACCCTACCCAATGTTTGATTTATGTGTTTTTGGTTCTTAATATTTTATATAACCTATTTTGGGGTCTCCCTTGGTTTTCCCTTTTGTGAATATTTTTTCACTTATAGAAGGTTAAAAAAATTTATGATAAATTTTTTTATACTATATAGTAAAATTCTTGAAGTTATTTAGGATACGAGTTAATTTTTTGTCTATAATTACAATTAGAATCATTAACATGGATTGGATTATATCGTGGTGAACTATATTTTTTATGACTAAATTGTGTTTAAAAAGGTTGATCCATATTCATTACTTTATTATCCTCTCCATTTGGGACTTCTTTGGGAGTGAGAATGGTTTGGTGGGTATAATTGTCACACCCTAAACTTAAAACTATGATAATTTTATTCATTTCATTAGTTTTTATCTTTTTTAATTATTAATGGTTTTTTAGAAGTTTTAGATGAGGCTACGGTTTAAAAACTGTAGATTATTGTGGTTCACACCTTGATAGGGGTGTCATGTCATGAAGTACCCTTTTGTAATACCATAGGTTTTGTGTGTAGGTTTGTCACACCATGATACATATGGTGTAACACTATGAAAGAAACCTTTATATAACCAAGTAACTATTAGGATATCTTTCAAATCATGAATGGGTTCTTTACTCCATCAAGGGTTCAAGGAAGGGTCTATATTTTCTGTCGATGAGGGATTCAAGCTGTAAACCCCTAGGTCACATTGTGAATGGGGTCATCCAAAATTTAAAAATTGTAAATTTATAATTTTACCTTATGGACGTATAAACCATTCTAGGGGTATTTTTATCAACCATTCAACCCCTCAAATACTATCCCCTCTCCCCTTTATTTCTTCCTTTTTCCCTCGCTAGTTTCTTGTGATTTTATTAATAATTATGTCCAAATCACTAAGGTAGTATTATTTAGAACACATCCCTTCATTCTTTACATTCTTCTCAACTTGTTTCAATCCCTAGTAAGGTATCATTAAGCTTATTGAAAACCATGAATTTTTTAATAAGTGATTTGAGGTAGTATATCATATACATTATAATTTAAATATCATAACCATGGTTTTATTCATATTTTAACTCATTATTTAGATTTAAAATGATAATATTAAATCTTTTTGAGTATTTTTAGGGAGTATAACAAATTTTTCATAAAATTTTCATTAAATTTAAAGGGTTATCAATTGTTTCAAAAGTTAAAATTCTATTTTTTAAATATAAACACCAGATGATCAATAAAAATTGTGATTGGATGTTATATGTGGATTTTGATATTTAAGTGGTGTTTGGGGTTCTAATTCAATTCTCAAATGTCACTAGACTTTTAAAAAGGTTTTTTTTATTCCATAAAAAGGGATTTTCAATTTTATTAAAATGTTTCAAATAATTATGGTTGCTAATATACTATTCTATGAAATTATTTCATATGACAACGATAAACTTATTGTATAGAACAACTTCTGAATTTTTTGATTAAAATAACTTATTTCTAAAAATATGAAGATTTATTAAAACTAATGGAATACCCTATATACATAGGTATGAACTTAATAGATGGAATGAGGAACCTCTCCAATGGACATTCTAGTAAATTAGTTTTGTGGTACCCCCTCAATCCATAGATTTAATATAAATAAAAATCCATTGCTAGGGTGATAGATCATATCTAATTTATCCACAACATAGTATTATTATGGTAAAATTCCATGAATATAGTTTTTAACTATGGTTTGATGTCTATATTTTGTTTGTACCTTTTTTTATGACTATAATATTTTTGTATATATATCTGCCTTAACTTATGACTATGCATATATTGTTTCCCTATTTCTTTTTGTATTTTTACTCTCTGAATGATTTCAAGATTATTTTTCATGATTATGAAGGGATTATAAAATAATCATACCTACAATAATAACATCAATTTGTATTATTTTTTTTTAAAATAATTTTTCAAAAGTAATTTATTTTAATAAATTGTAATTTTTTTCTCGGTGTATTTATGTTTTTAATGGAATTTTCAATCCTCTTTTTGAATACATGTGTTCATAGTTTTTCTATAAAAAATGAATAGATTATATTATATATATATTCTAAACTAACTTGAAATAAATCCACTATTTAAATATTATATATATGATGTTTATTTTGAAAACCTATTGTGATTTTAATCTCACACTTATATAAACATTACTAGTCATGGAGTATTTGGTGGTTTGAGGTCGAGTGGTAACTTTTGAAGTCACATAGAAGATAGTTTATGGAATGTTGTTTTATTTTCATACATTTGTTTATTTTTCAATGTCATATTCCTTATTCCATCATATTTTTATTTCTATGTTTTATCATTAACAAGGTTATTTTTTATGTTTTATGTATATTTCAGAATGTTTTTTAATTATTTATTTTATTTTATTTGAAGTCCAAGTTATAGACTGGTTATGAAAAAAATATAGTTGAATTTTTTTACCTTTATAGTAATTTTTATTAGGTGAAATCATTCCAACTAATGTATTTATAATTCCCTAACACTACTTTCAAGCTCAGGGTGATTTGGAATATTTATTAGATATGTCACTAGCCGACACAAGGACCCAAATCTAGGGTATCATTGGTTGGTTTTTGATAGTATGTATAGTTTAAATTTTAACATTTCATATAGTATTTATAATTTTGATTCCATATATTATGAATTATCATATTCAATGATATATCTTGTATTGTTGTATATGAGAATATGTCATGCCAGTGTTTCACTATTTCTATACATATTTATATATTTTTTACTTTTTAATTAAAATGAATTGAAGGAAAATTATATTATTATAAAATTATTTCATATTCCATGGGTGTGACATGGGATATTATCATGGATGTTCCATGGAAACATGATATAAAAATAAATATTGAACTATCTCCCTAATAATATTTTTCCTCTTTTAGGAGGAAATAATTCCATTTCAAGATTTTTTTTCCAACATACAGAGTATGTATAACAATTTATGTTTAGTTTTCATCTTTTGGATGACCAAATAATATTCCACTATTATAGAATTTGAGCTAATTTTGAAGTAGTAATAGTTATTCTTTATGAAAATTTGAATTCATGTGAAAATTGACACCATGCTAATATGGTTATTATATTTTTTATATAATTGTCTAATGAGAATATAGAATATTTTTATTTAGTTATACATTTTCCTTGTTCTTCAACTATATGCACTTACTTTTATTATAGATAGTTAAGGTTCAAGTGGTGACTCCCTTCTAGTTAATAAGTATCCACACACTATATGTGTCCGCTATATAATTATATAGATATACTTATTCATGGAATAGGAACTAGAAAAAACCCAAAGGAATGAGGGTTTATAGGATTTGTGGTTTGAGTTATAACAGACCATATGGACCGTTTGGGATTGGATATATCATGTTAAAACCATCACATTGTATCCCATTAGTGTTGTTTTGTATTTCTTGGAATTGTTATTTTTAATTATTGTTCAATTATGTCTATTTTATGGTATGCATATGTGTTTTAAACTCTCCATGTTTTGGGTTTTCACATATAAAGGGGTCATCATATTGTTATACATATACACTTGGTACCCATGGAATATAAGTAACTTCCAAATAGAATATTCGTATTTTATTCTTGTATATTCTTTTGTGTCAATGGTAAATGTTATTTTACTTTCATGGTCTATCATGTTAAGACAGAGTCATATTCTAAAGATGATAACTTTATTTCAACTATATCATTTTATAGCTCTCAATATTTATTACAATCTCCACTAATCATAAATAATGAAATAGATATTGTGTCAGATTAGGTTATTAAAATGGGTGATCTAATTTGGTTCATTATAAACCGGTATAAAATACCATCTAGGATAGTCGCTTTTAGGAATAGTTATGATACGTGATCATAAAACTCAATAATTCAGAAACCAATATTCAAATATTGGATAATTATTTTGTAATATAGGGTTATAGAAACACTCAATTATTATACATATTTTTACACAAATTCAAATGGTTTTAAACTAGAAAAATTTATATTTTAATGAAAATTGTGACATATTATGGTTATAGATGCATTTTGATCTTATTGAAAAAATTGCCTTATTTTATATTTTATTAGTTTTAATTTTTTTATTTTCTAGTCAATAAGTTTTATTATAATGATTTAAAATTTTAAGTTACTTTTCATTAAAAATAAAAACATCTTTGTTGTTATTTCATTATTTTGGACCCAAATCCAAATCCATCATTTGAATTCCCAAAATAAACTCAAATGTCAGGCCTCAAAATCTATGTACATATTGTGAGATTTTTTAATATGGGCATGTATCTCATAAATTTATGAAAAAATGGTTATATAATTCAATAATGATAAAGAGATGATATGGAGGACAATTTTAAATAAATATGTTCACACTTTATTTTGACAATATCAAGGCCATAATTGTTTGGGATATCAACTTTTGGAAATTCAAATATTCTCCCAACCCAAAATAAATGTTCCGTATAAATGATATATTGCTTTTTCTACACATGTAGGATGAATAAGATATTATGTTCTCAAATGATAAAATATTTTTTAACAACATTTCATAATACTACTTTTTCAAATAATTATATTAAATGGGTCTACCACATGCAAATGTTTTTTGTAAAAATTATTGATCCACGATTTCACTTCATTTTTATATAATAACGTATCCTTTTTCATTATCAAATTATCAATTAACTCTATTTTTACATTTTCTATAGTTTTTTAGTTTATCTTTTTTTGTAATATTATTATTCATTTTTAACATATTTTACTCTTTTTCTTCTTCTCATTTTTATTTTTTATCTTTTGGCTTTCCACCCGATTATTCTCCACTATTATCTCTAAAAATCATGATCTTGAGTAACTGATATGAGGAAGTTCTTAGGGGGTCAATCCAGTGTTGAACGAAAGTCATTACACATTAATTTCTTTATGTTTTTCTTAGAGTTAGTTCAAGGGGGATAATAGTGGATAAGGAACCATTGTGTCACAACTTTCCACTTGAAGCTTAAATTTCTCTTGTTCAAAATTTTTCTTAGATTGAGGCAGTGGATGTGTGGTATATTAATGATTATTGAGTGCAATATATATTTAGAACAATGGGTAGTATAACATATTCATTAATACGGTGGTTTATGTTCATTATTTAAATTTTAAAATAATAAATTGATGATGAAGGTTCACATTGGGTGTTCTCTTAGGAGGATCTCTTTTCTATATAATATCATTTTGTCGAAACTAATTATGTTTTCATTATATATATATATATATATCAGTATTTCATGAATCATTAAATCTCACCCACTTTATATCATTTTGTTTTGTATTAATTAGAATATAAATAAAATGAAAATAGAAATTTGATGTTGTGTGAAGAGGCTCCTTGAGAAAAACCCTGGGTCTTCACTATGTTTCATTACAAGGTAAATACAAATTGACTGAGGATTCGTGAAAAATCACCACACAACAATTTTTCACTATTTATAGGGATTTGAAACATTTTCACACACCTTTTTTCATTAAAACAAAATATCATAAATTTCAAAAAAAAATTAAAAAATCTTTTTCCCTGATGTTCTCAAATGATTATTATTTTTATATTTTGGAATAATTACCCATAAGTGAAAGATACAATTGAAAAATTACACTTGTGTATAAAGGATGATGTTTTAAATTATGTTAAACATGTGAGGTTATTATGGAAATAATATAATGTGGATCAGTCATTCAAAGAATCTATTGCTTTCTTAAGAGATGATATGAACAAAAAAATCATGAAGTGAAGTCATGTGAGGTAACTACGTTCTGCTATTACCTTCCAAATTTTTATCAAGTGTACAAGGTTCAAGAAGAGTCCCCCATAGTCATTCCTGATTTTTCTAAGGAGATCCAATAAATGAAGGAGCCCGACTACTAACCTCTACTTGACACTGTCCAACTCCAAGAGGCACTCACCATTGAAGAATATATTAATGATGAACTAACTAAGGGAGATGATAAATTAAATATCTAAAAAACATTTAGTTTTATTAAAATTAATTGGAGTATCTGTTCTATTTTTTATTTATTTTCATATTCAGACAACTCATGTTATTCCTTGGATAAATATGATGAAAATGTAAATGAACCTATTGAGAAACATAGGAAGACCCCTGGTCATATTGAACGTCTACCCGAGAGAGTATAAGAAGATATCCAAGTGGTTCATCCAAAAGAATCGGAGACACATGATGCTTATATAAAATAGGAATAATCTAATATAGAATTTTGAATTTTGAATTTGAATAAACTAGAAATACACTCAAACTTCCCTTTTAAATATTCTTCTAATACGGAACATCTAGAGTAGCCACTAGAAATAGAATAACATATTTTACAAGTCACAACTGAAAAGGACGAGGTTCCATAATTCATCTTACCCCCTCCATACAGGTTGTACCAAATTTTAATGTGGTGTGTGTGGTTAACTCTAAATATGGAATTATCCAAACGAGAAAAAAATAAGTGAGATATAAGAAAATATTGATTTGGTTATTCAAATATAAGATGTCTCAACCACCAACAGACTTTGGAAAACATTTATAGGAATTTATATTTCGACTTCATTTTTTGGATTTGTCCAAACTTCATGTTACTCCCTATAATATTTTTGAGTTTAAATGTCATGATCCTTGTGATTAATTGAGTAATTATAATTTATAGTTTCATGATGGTATAAGGGATCCCCAAAAACATGGAATAAAAAGGACTAATATTCATTTCAAAAGAATGTTCACAATTATTTTTTGTCTTTTCAATTCATTAAAACTTTTTCTGAGAACCTATTTTGATATCAAACTGAAATTTCAAGCTCATTAATGAATTTTTGTTATACTTAATCTATCTAGAAGACATAAGTTTCTTAGGAATCTAACTATTCTATGTTTTAAACTTCAATGTTAATGATATTTAATTCTTAAAATGTATAATTGTATGATTAATGTGAATCGTTGATATTAAATGAAGACTTGATATTTGAAGAAAATATTTCATTCATGTATGTGAAATTTAATTAACTTTTTTCATGATTTGAATTTTTAAAATTCATGTAAATTTATTTCATTTTATTATTCGTGCCTTGAGTGATTGTATAATATGATATTTTCTATTCCTGAGAGTATTTCTAGAATAAACACATCCTATTTTATTTTAACCAATTTTATTGAGTGATTTTGGAAATTTCACCAACTATATCGTGCAATGAAACTTTTCAGAGCTATGATTTTGCAAAAAAAATTTAAAATTACCCAAACATATTTTCAAAATACCTCATAATTAAATAAAACCATTATATTATTAATTTTTAGCCTATAGAAACCAAAAATGACCTTGTTATGGATGATCTATGATTTAATCAATTTTTATCCATCCTTATCATCCTCTTAGTATTTTCCTGATATTTTCAATTTGAATTCTAGTGGTGAACGGTGTCATGGTTTATAGTGTGATATAAAATGTAAGGAAAAAGTGTGGGGTTATATATAATGGGATTGATAAAGATTGTTGACTCATTCACATTACATTATCACCCCCCCTTAAATTATAATAAAATGATAAAATGAAAAAATAAGATAATGAAAAAAGAATAGGTTGTGATTTGGGAAAATAAAAAATCAACCTCACTAGAGCGATTATTTTTATCATATGTGGTTAAGTGGAGGATGGGAGGTTTATTATAAAATTTACTTTTGAAATTAAAAAAAATTAAAAATATTCTTTGAGAAAATGTTGAAAAAAATTCAGGAGTGTGCACAAATAATTCATTACGCTTTATTTTTTTCTTAAACATTACATTGGGTTTTGGAAAAATGGGAGTTTTTCCTTTTAAGTGGATAATTTCATTAATATTTAAATTTTTATGTAATTCATTTTAATTAAGATATAAATATAAAATTTGAGCATTTATATTTAAAATACCAATTCCTACAAACCTTAAGACTCAGATTTATTTGAAACTTTAATGAAAGTCCTCATGATTTCATGTGTCTTTTGTCTTTACAAAGTGGAGAAAAGAGTTCCTTTACATTGATATGGCTATAGATCAAGTTATTATGATATGTGAATAAATACTATTGAATTGTATTAAGATTAATGAGAGAAAATATATTAAATATTGGTGCATCAAGATTTGGAATTATTATCAATAATGAATTGAAGAACTTTAATGAATGAAATAATAAGCTCCACCATTTTCAAAAGAGAGAAATTAAAATACATGATTTTTTTTTATTTGGAAGATGGGAAATAATATTTATCTTTTATATGAAATTTTAATTTTTGATTTTACATGGATTATTTTTTAATTATATTACCTTGAAATTTGAATAATGGTAAAATTGGTTCCCTATGATTTTATTGTTGAGATTTAATACTTGAGGAAAATCATGGTTTTAGTGTGGGGGTATTGAAACAAAAAAATCATACATATTTTTAAAGACAGTAAAATGGTTTTAATCCCAAAAAATTACATTTTAATGATAATATTTACATTTGATGTTTTTAGAAGCATATTGAAGTAAATTACAAAAATGACCTAATATTTGATTTTATCTTTTAAATTTATTTATGTTGTTGGGTATTAAATTTTTTTACCCTAATTTAATTTATGAAATTACTTTTTATATACTGAAAAACATGATGGTCTTTATTTCATTATTTGGTACCCAAATTTGAATCCATCATTTGAAGGCCCAAAAGAAGATCGAAAGTCTTGCCTCAAAATCTATGTACAGTTTTTGAGACTTTTAAAGTTTTGTATATATAATGTAAAAGGATATGAAAATAGAGATTAAAATAGATAATGATGTATAGAAGATTAGGGGGACCAAATTTCATAAATATTACCCAATTTATTCTACCAATATCAAGACCCTAAATGTATGGTAAATTGGATTTTGGGAATTCAAATATTCAATCTAGTCAGAAAAATGATTGGGTTATATAGGATATAACAATTTTACACATAGAGGATGAAGATGATTTTTTTTGTCAAACATGTAATAAATTTTAAATAACATTGAAGAAGACTACATTTCCAAATACCATCATTAAATAGGATTACCATGCACAATCATTCAGATAAAAAATTCTGTTGCCAAAATATAACCACTCTTTCCAATAAAAATGTATCCCCTCTACTTCTCAAAATTCCAGAAAATATATGTAGAAATTTTCTATATTTTTCAGTTTATTTTTTTCATTTTGTTATTCATTTTTAATATATTTTACTCTTCTTCTCCCTCTAATTTTCATATTTGTATCGTTTTTTTTTTCAGGCCTCTCTTCTCCGTTGTGATGTCAAAAATAATATCATGATTAACTAACCTGATGATGTTCTTGGTGGATTAATAAATTGTTGAAACCAAGTAATTATATATTCATATTTATTTTTTATTATCTTTATAGTGTTAGTTAAAGGGGATATTAGTGTGTATTTCACCATTGTGTCTTCGCATGCCACCCAAGGATTAAATTCCTCTTCTTCAATATTTTCACTCAATTAAGGAGGTGGATGTGTGGTCTCTAAATGAACATTGAGGGCACTATATATTCACAACCATATATAGAAGGTAATATTCTTGCTATTATGGAGAGTGTTCATTAACTAAATTTTAATCAAATAAAGAGATGGTGAAGGTTCACTATGGGTGTTATCATGGGAGTATCTCCTTTCTGTTTAACATCATTCTATTAGTATTAGTTCTAGTTGTATTTTATATATTTATATATATGAATATTTTGTACATATTTAAAACTCATCCGATTTATATTATTTAGTTTTATATAAGTTATAATATAAATAGAGATAATTAAAATTCGATGTTTTGTTAGCTACCTCCTTAAGACTAGCCTAGGGTGTGCACTATATTGCATACTTAGGTAAATAAAATATTGACCAAGGATTCATAAAAAATAACCAAGCATCAGTTACCAAAGGTAGTTATTTATTTACTTTGGTCTATTTTAACTTATATATATTTATTTTAATCTCATACATCATGAGTAGGCATATATATATTTGAATATATAATGAATCATTACATTTAATATTATTGTGTATGGTTATTTAGTTAATTTTGGTATTAAATTGGATATGTATATTAATAGAAACATCAATAATAAATAAATTGTGTTACCTACATATTTATTGGTGATGAATATAATAATATAAATCTATAGGAAATTATCTTTATTTTTGCGGTTGATTTAATTTACTATGATAATGTTTAAAGTGTTATTTTTGAAATCATTAAAACTATGATTTAATATATATATATATATATATATATATAAGAAAATGACAAATAGATAATGTATGAGAGTGGTTTATGGGTTTATTTTGAAGAAGTTTATATTATTCAATAAATTTTTCTACTCTGAAAGAAGAATATAATGCGATTATCTATTATAATATAAAATATATCTCCATTACAAACACCTATATTTATATAAGATGTATTTGATGAGGTCTCCAAATATTCATGGTATATTTATGATATATAGGTTCTAAATGGGACTCCTTAGCTAATTTATTCAATTATATGGGTTTCAACTCAATGGGAACACAAAACTAATGAAATCATGTAGGAATTCCAGTTCTATAACCCCAATAGATCTATGGGATATGTCTCCCTATAAAAAGAAATAGACTAGGTCAAGTATATTTTTATTTTCTTTGAGATTATTAAGACCCATGAGTAACATTGATTCCAATTAGATACCATTATTATTGAAATAGCTCTCATCGATGTTGGGAAAATTTGGTAAAATTAAAGAAGGATCAAAGGATGTTGTGGGTGTTATTTTAGAAGTTAATATTCCAGAAATTTTTCACCAAAACCCAAATTTATGTAAATACATGATAGTTTATAGATATAAGATAAGGGGAATATAATTTTTGGATTAAATTACTAAATTTATTTAATTTCACTAATCATCACCTTACATTATAGGGGTTAAAAACCAAAATATAAGAATTTTGACATTGGATTGAGAGATCCATTGTAGGAAATGTTGGAGTTATTTGAGAATTACATATTCACAGAGGTTGTAAGTAAGGTAATACTATATAATATAGTTTGCAGAGGGAGTAAAAGGGTTATTGGTTCACTTTTAGTATGAATCATAAGATAGGGATCTTTTTATGGGTGTATATATCATATGGTTGAGATAATTCTTACCTGATATTTCTAGGGAAATATGGTTATTAATGAGTATCTAACACCAGGATCTGATAAAACACTAGTTTAGTGTTATTATTTTATATTCTATTGACACACTATTACTAATGTAAATATTAAATTTAAATAGTGTCACATATGTGTTCATTTTGGGTATCTTTAGAGGTTATATTAAATTTATCCCATATAGAGGGTTAGTTAGTGACCCAAGTATATTCATTTATCGTATACCTAGATAGGTAAGAAGACAATTAGAGGTAGTAAAACACTAATAAATAAATCAATCTAGAGAGGAAGAATAGGTGATCAGGGTTTTTAGTCAGTTATACCTCAATCTAAATTGGTATTTCAACCTCATGGTCAGCTTATGGTTATAATAAGGATATATTTAGTTGAGTAGTTTACTAATGATATATGTGAGGACTCTTATATCATAGTCAGTACTATTTTTCTGTCTTATATGCATTCTTGTGAATTATTTTATATATGAGCTTCTCATTCTTTTATATTCAAAAAATTATCATTTATTTTGTTATTATAATTGAATACATATTTAAATATGATAATTCTTGATAATATCTTGGATATGTGAGTGGAGAGGATTAATAAGTGTCCAAGTTGTTTTACGGTGGGGGAACATATAAAAATTATTAAGACTTGTTTACTCTTGACACAAATTCCTTTAATTCTAATTTGGAAATGGATTAATTAACCTATTTTTAGATTATATTTACTATTATAGAATATGACCCTCTTTGTAATCCCTAGTTGGTACTCAGTATACTTTTATCAGATAGTGAAATTTTCATGTTTGTTAAGTATGACTAGATTTGTGGAAATAAACATATATTTCTTATAAAATTTTGATCTTGGCCCATAGAAAGGACTAATCCTATGATAATATCTTACCTCTTATAGTGAAACTCTTCCATAATGATTTTCATAAATATTACTCAGTGTTTCCCACTAAATATGAGGTGGTGTTTTGTATCATGATTTTTTCTAGAACAAAATTAATTTCTATCCCTAAAAATAATATATAATTAACAAATCTAGGTTGTCTTAAACATATCCATATGAAATCAATGGAAATGTGTTTATTAAATCCAACACTTCTAATTGGGGTTCCATAATTCATCTCATGAAGAAATGTGATGAGATTATATGATTATATATAGACTAATTATGGTTGAATCTAATGAAAAATAAGAATCAGTATTCTTCTACTTGAACTTATGATTAATTTGATTGGTTAGAAGGGAACAGGTGGTTTCCTATGATTAAACAATATTATTTATATCATTAATTTCTATTGAGACAATATTAGAATCCCAAAAAATCTTTTTTGAAGTTGATATGGTCACTTTGAGTACTGGCTGATTCTATTTAGGAATAATTATACTATTATAAAATTTATGGATTTGATGAATATAATATTTAATCTATTTTTATAATTCTTCATATTCGTATTTGTGGTTGAAATTCATGAATATTAAAGATCCTATGAAACTAATTTAGTATATTTTCACATTATCTTAGAAATATTTCTAGAGATTCATCCTTATAATAAACTTATTATATGGTATTTCTAGATTTGAGAAGATATTTTCATGGGAATGTGTACACACAAGATAGAATCATAGTATATATAAAAAACAGGGTGACGTTATGTCTTGGAAGCTTCTAAAAAATCACTTAATATCATTAGTTTTATATTACATTCATCTTAATATCATTACTTAATTTAGGGATTATTTTGATGATAATATTATAAAATCTGTAAAAAATAAAGTACTATGACTTGTGGTATGATTAATGTGAGGTCTATCGCTTAGATTTGAAAAGGCAGTAGAACACTACTCATATATGGATTCTTCCTCGACTAAGAGGAGGTTTTGAGGTCTATTGTGTTGTAACTATGGCGGTACTTTTCTATATACTCTTGTCGAGTCTTTGGGTAGAATATTTTAGCATAATGAAAATCAGACCACATAAAAAAATAACCCAAAAATATTTCAATTGACATTATAATGAATACATCAAAGTGTGGGAGGCACTACCCAATTTTTGTAGTGAGATATAAATGTGATACACTATAAAATTGTTTGATGTCTCTATTCAATTAATTGTTTACTCATTTTTCTAATTGGGAAAGGAAATATAACTATATATTCACTTACAAGGAAAATATTGTTATCAATAGTGGAATAGTCTAAAGAATATGGGAGACCATTGTAATTGATGGTTAAGATTTCTATTCTTGTCACTAAAGGTATATATATGTTATTTTTATTCTATAATAAGCTTAAATTTTTTAATATTGTGCATGTTATGGAATCCCATATGTCCTGATTATGAAATTATTCAACAATAACTCAAAAGTTAAGAGAACCATTATATTTTTTCTCAATATACCATCTATTTCCTCCACACTCATAAGGCTCATGGTACAAAAAAACATGAGGAAAAAGGTAATGGATTAATATCACATATAATTGAGTGATGTTTATCCAGATATAATAAAATAATTTTATGACATTCAATTTAAATTATCATGGACAAGTATAAAAATGGTGATATTTTGTATTTATCAGATGCATAAATTGATAATAGATGAAACTGGGAGATTAAAAACATAAAAGTATATTGAAACCACTCCCTTTAATAATATGAAAGTTAAAATATATCATAATAAAATTTATTATTATCATTTTTAGGACTATTAAGGGTTTCCATAATATTTAGATGATAGTGTACTACATAGTAAGGAAAATTCATTATCGTCCTACTATGGAATACTATTATATACATAAGATGAGAAAATTATATGTCCCATAAATAAAAAAGATTCATGATATTACATTAATAATCCTTTATAACCATGAAATAAAAAATAATTTTAGGTTATAGTTGTAATAGGATTTTGGCACTCATGTAAAAATGAGTCGATCTATCAACCCCCTAACTGATTCATTGTTTGGGTAAACCATTCTTATTCATTAAGATATGTTACTAACCTATATTCTTACCTTTTATTGATTATAAGAGGATCATCTATCATTGATATATTTTTCATATAATAATATCCTTTAATAATATTATCATATTTCTTTATTAAAATAATTCTATGATAGGACTTAATGTCCACATTCATATTGAATAAAAATCACTGAAATCACATTTATCAAGAAAATAAGAGTTCAAAAGATATCTAAGAGGGTGAAGATAATTCAAGGATTATTGATTACTTCTTAGATTAACCCATATTCTTATACTAATTATTATTTTTTATCCATGTATTTTCAATCCTATGAATAATATTTGTTTATGTTTCTATGTTTATTAAATAGATACATGATACTACTCGAGTGATTTATTTTGATAATATATAGTTATAAGGTGATATTTTTTGTTAGGTGTAACCTATTAACATCATTAACCTAAGTGAGAATGTTTTAAAAAAGAATATCATTCCTTATGTGTTTGTGAAATTGAAATATGGGATACTTGAGGATGAAACCTGAAAAAATAAGGATGATATTAAAGCTCAATAGTCAATTCTATTTATTTAAAAGGATAAATAAAGATTCATAGGGATGAAAAACTTGATGATGGGTGTTTTCTAATTAACAACATATTTTATTGTGTTTCATCCTTTAATTTTAGTTTTTTAATTATGAAAATGATAAAATTTGAGTTCATAAACTATTAGTGGTAAATATAGGAGAATTTAATGAGATTGAATTGGGTTGAGGTAAATGAGTAACATTTAATACTTGGTAGAAGGGTATCAGGAACCTAATGGTTTTTTTTGTGTTGAATAATGTGGATATCATTGTATCTAATGTGAACTTATTTTGTGTACTTAGTATAACAACGATGTTTATTTAATAATTTTTTAAAATAGTCTTTTTACATAAAATTTTAAACCCCTTTAAACCTAGGTTTTATACATTCAAATCCTTAATCCTTCCATTTATTCCCTAAGTGATCTCTAATCCATTAGTTTATTTCCTAAAATATTTTACCAATATTTATATGGTTTATTGATGAGGAACTATAAGAGTACATATTTAAATAATATATTCTATGGGTACCCTTATATTCCCTATTTCTTCTAATATTTCGTGGTAGTGGATTTAATCTATAATTATATTTTTATATGGGTTTTGAAATATAGTATTTCAAATCATTATTGTTCATTATTTCACTAAAAATATCTCATAGTTTCTAACCATTAGTTAAATACAACTTTTTATTCTTCATATTTATGTCCCTTTATATTATAATGAATTAAACCCCTAGGTTTATCAATTATAGACTAGTATATTAATTATTCTAGTGGTATTCTCTTTTAAATTTTCATTTGGATTAAGTTTCAAAATATTTTTTTAGGTTACCCTTTATCTATACTATTATTTCCAAGTATACTTGTTTTCAATGATGTGGGTTATAGTGAAATGAGTCCTACATTATAATTTTCTATAAATAAAATTTTCTTATAATATATTTTTAATTGACTAGTAGTTCATTTCTATTTACTATGTTTTGGATTTTAGTATTTTCTTAGTTATTTTCATTTCATTTGTTATTCCTTTTCATGTTCATAGTTATATTGTTTATATGGTATATTATAATATATTTTTTTATTATTCATTTCTTCCTACATGTGTTTGTGTGCATTTGTTTTATTTTTATTTAAAGTGTAATGAAATAAATATTGTTATAAAATTTATATTAGTTTCTCGGATGTGACATGGGAGAGTCTGATGGATATGAAAATTGTACAAGATATATACGTATATATTGACCCCTCCCCTAATTATATTTTACCATTTTTGAGAGGATGTGGTTCATTTTCATTGATCATTTTCCCTCTTTAGGGTAGTTATACACTGAATTGATATAAATTTCCATCTTTATCTTAACAAAAATAACTATCACTATTCTAGATAATGAGTTATTCTCTAATCAGGTACGGTCGGTCCCACTATAAATTAGATGACATGTGAAATTGATTCCATGGAAATAATACTATTATTATTTATCTACACTGGTGTAATTACCATGTTAACTAGATTATTTTATTATGTATTGTCTTTGTCCAATGACTTTATTCACATGGTTTTATGAAATTTAGTTACAGTTCAGGTGGTGAGTACTTAATAAGTATGATGTACTCACACCCTACATGTGTTCACTTAGGATGAACAGAAAGTATGTTTTTCAGGATATGAGTAAAGTGTAATAACCAAAACAAAATGATTTTTAGTCATGGAAATTGGGGTTATGCTAGACCTTTAAGATCAATTAGTTGGTAGTTAAAGTAGGGATATCTTAGACAATATTTGTTTTTTAATTTTTAGATATCTCATGTAGTGTACCTCAATTTTCTTTGTTTCAGTGTTTTTTTCTATAAATTGGGAACTGTGTATGTCATTTATATTCAATTATTTCATTGAGATGGTTTTATACATGTTTTGGACAAAACATGTTTTGGGTTTGCGTAGATATGAATATCTAGATATTGTTATAAAAACATACCAAGTTCCCTTGGAAAATAGGTTCATTCACCAGAATATTAGTTTATTTTATTTTTTTATAGTCTAATATATATGTTTCATGCCAGTTTTCAAGTAAATATTTCATATTAAGTACATTGTTATATTTTGAATAGGTAAAATCATTTCCTTCGATATTATTTCTTATACCTTGGTTCTTACCTCAGCTTCTATAGATTGGGAAGTGTGTCTAAGTTATTGTGGTTATCGAAGTCGGTGAATGGTTTTTCAGATTCAAGTCATTAAAAGATATTATAGAAGGATTTGTAAGAGTTAAACTAAAGGATTATCGAACTTTTAGTTTTATAATTTATTTAGTATGTAAGGCCTTGTAATATACTATAGTGAATTTGGAATAATCGTGTGCTATGTTATCATAGTAGGAGATAATTGTTTAGTTCATGGGTTGAAGTCATTGATAACTCATAAAGAAAAGTATCTTGAACATGATCTAGAGTTATTATCAATGATTTCTTCCTTCAATATATGGAGGTAATATATTTTTATTGTTAAACTTACAGAGTAATCATAGTAAAATATTTTAAATTATACAATATCCTAATGCTATTTAAACATAATAAAGTATATTTGGATTGAATATATTTATACATTTTATTTTCAAATCTGTTATATTATTAAAAATATTGTATTGGGGATTATGATTTTTTTTAATATATATCAATATAAATTAGTTAAATAAACATTATAACAATAGAATTTATGGTAATTTTAGACAATTTCCTTAGGTTTATAAGGTATGGGAAACCATGTGGTTTTTTCCAATAGGATTTTAATCTAAATTATTTTCAAAAAAGTATTATAATTGATTATTTCTAATTTTTTTGTGAAAAATGGAATGATGCATCTCATATTGTGGAGATAACATTGATAGATCGATATTAGGGGCATATCTGACTCTACATTTGTATAATTATGTGGTGTTTCCATTGAATTAATGAAATAATTTATAGTAACTATTCACTATTGTATTTGGGTCATAAATCATAGAGATAAATTTATTTACCATGATATTAGGAGATAACATTATTGGCCTGGGATAAATTAAGAGGTAGTTATAGTCATTTTTTTTAATTGATTTGTTAATAGGGAATAAAAAATAATTAATGATCAGTATGTTTATAGAAACCATTAATATTTTTAGTATGAAAACAAGAATATATTTTCATGGAATTTTTCATTGGGATACCATGATCACTACAAAACCGTAGTGTTATTTTACTATTGTTGGTTTAATATATAAAGCAATTATATTTTTTCCCATTTTAGTAACATACATGATGTAATATATTTATAAATTTTTCCTTGATGATATTATTATATATTATAGAGTTTCTAATTCCATAATTTTATATATATATCTACATTCAATATATTTATTATAGAAAGGAATTTATATGTTTATGGTAACATAGTTTCTAATGATTGTAACTTATCATCCTTATATAGATGAATAAAAAACTAAACTATTCATGTTTTTTATTATATTACTCAATCATGTGTGGGGTATTTTTGGATGTCTTAGGATGTACATATTCTATTGGTAGAGTTTTTATACCATAAGAATAATTAGTCTTATATCCATATTGAAACATTTTGATATTTATATGGTTGGTCATCTCGGTAATTGTTGTGTTTGGTTAAAATCAATGAAAAATATTTGGGTCCAAATTTTATGAAATTAATGAGGAATAAAATTTCATTAATTAGGAAGATGATGTTTATGGTGGAAAATAATTAATAAAAATCATATATTATTCATTGAAGAAAACCCTTGGAATTTGTATTTATATTGGGTTCTCTTGTGAGTGTCTCCAAAGTTTGTAAAAAGAAAATTTTCAATTAAAGTCTCCCACAACATTATTGTGATTTTTAGAGTGGTTGGATAGAATTTGATAGATTTTTTTATCATTTGATATTTATATAAAATTTCTATTCAATTATTAATGTTTTTTGTATATATTAGTTTGAAATGGTATCAACTGGGATCCACTAACATGTTCTATTGGGGAATTGTTTAGTAAGAATCATATGTGTTTTTATAATAAGTTGGTTCATGTTTTTTGTCCATTATATAATATCATAAAGTTATATATCATCCCAATAATTTTATTATTATGGAATCATGGGGGGTTTCTTGAAGATAAATGGGAGAAAAGGGATCAAATATAGAAACAATGTTCAGAATTGTTTTTAAAAGATAGTGTATGATGACTTTATATGGGAAAATTCTTATAGTGGGAAAAGTTATGAAATCATTAATATAGAATGTAATAATTAATTTAAATTTTTGATTTCATTAGTTTAAAAATGTAGGTTCTAAGAGACTCTTGGAAAATACATGGTTTATTTATATTTAACTAACCATTCTAGATTACTGTAAACTTTATGCAAATTATGATAGTATTGAAAGAAAAACTAGTTTAAAGGATATACAACCATGTATTTTTTGAAAAATTAGGATGGTATAAATACATGGTTTTGTATTATTTGGTTTTATGTTAGTATAAGAATGCATTTTTTGAAAATTATGTGTATATGATATGTAGGTTTAGGTATAATGTTTAAAAATTGTTCCCTATAACTTTCAATTCTATCAAAACTATAAGAATTTTATTTTAAAACCTTGATTTTTATTTATGATCTCGATTAAGATATTAAAATTCCTTTGATTGGTTTTTGTGAAAATCAATAGTGATTTTGGGTTTTGTTGATAATTTTATTGTGGATCTCTATTCAAGATTGGATAGATCATCCCTAGATTAAATATTTAACATCATTTATCTAATTTGTTCTTAAATATTCATATTTTTTCCTCTCACCTCTATCTTGGAAACTCTATTTTTGGGATTGAATATTGAATGTGTGTTTCATGAAATCAAATTTCATGGTGATATGAATCAATAGGTAATTTTTAGATATTTGGCACTAAATATATACATGTTGAATTAGGGAATAAAGTTCATCTAAGTGGGTGGCTTCGATATATTCTTATATAATGGATAACCTAAATATTTTTTATATATTTTAAAAATGATGGTTTTATTTATGATGATAGAAACATTATAAATCATTAAAATGGGTTTCCAATCATCAATTTTTCAAAAATAATGATTCTCTATAAATGGGTGTTGTCATTATCCACAAAGGTTTAAAATCAAAATAGTGATTTTTTATGAAATATAAATATATTTTATTTTTGAATGAAAAACTTCATAAATTATTTCCAATAATTGTGTTACGTTTAATTGGTTTTTTGAAATATATTCACTTTGATTGGAATAACATAAACTAGGGTTTTGTAAATTCATTTTTTCTGGATTCTTATTGAAGGTATAGGTTTATGATATATTTAGGAAAATGGTTTTGATTGTTTTTCAAAAACATGGAGATATATTACCATTTTGGGTTATGCTTTTTAATTTTGGAAATGATTTTAAATGATGTTGTTTTTATTTAGAAAATAGTATCATAATAAGGTTAGGTTCTATACATTTCTACTCTAGATTATTGTTAAAATGAATCTAATCATGGGTGAATGGATGGGTGATGAATTTATCTATATTACAGGTTGGGAATGTGATGAATAATTTTGATCAATGTTCAATGACTAACTAGTGTATGTTATCCTTGTGTTTATGATTAGTCCATGAAACATATGTTGCAATTAAATTATATAATTCTAAATCATAAAATGGTTTTTATGATATTTTGGTTTTATTACATGTTTCAATATTGATCCTCTTTGGGTTTTGGATGCATTTATTCCTATGAAGGATTTTTTGATAAGAAATTATAAATTTATAATGTTTTTTTTCAAAAAAAAAATTCTATGGAAATAATTTTTTTTATATTATTTTAATTTATGGATTGAGAATAATGTTCTGGTTATTTTGTTGGAATAAATTTTCTAGTTTTTATGATATTTGTGGAATTAACTATTAAACATGTTTTGAAAATATCTTATATTGTGATAATAATTTTTAAAAGATTTGTCTTGATTTAAAACATTTAATTAACATTTAATTTATTTGTTTTCTTGGGCATTAAAATATATTGAATTCATTAGGAAAATCATAAAATATTTTTCACTCACACTATATTGGTATTCATCAGTATAAATTTATTAATTTTTTAGTATGATACAGGTAAAAATAAAGCATATTTATTTATAAGTATAGAAATTTAAAAAAATGGATTAATACAGAGTGATAGAGTTAGATAATGGTGCCTCATTTAAAGATGTATGATTTATTATTTCATTTTTTAGTATTTATATAACCATTTAGTCATTGTTTTAATATGTTTTCATCACCTTACATTATAATTTTTTTGATTCATTATATGTTGATAATATTGTTTAAAAATTTTCATTTCCTATAGATTTTATCAGGTTATTTTAGGGTAAATTAATCACTGTTTTTTTATCCCTTAGTACTTGTTTTAATATTTTTGTGGTTAGAGGATGTTCTTGAGGTTATGTGTTATTTTCGATTAGGTCTTGATATTATGGTGTCTAGATCTTGTGTTATACTCACCATTTATTTTTTATATACATATCATATACATTTTATCTCATGTATTATTAAATTTCTGAATATTATGATTTTAAAACAAAATAAATTTTTTTTATCATAGTGATGTATAAATATTATACAACTAATGGTTTTTTCCCACTCTTTTAAAATAAAATTATAATTTTAATTCTGGAAACATACCTAAATGAATCACTCAAAAATGGTTCATTACATATATATCATGAAATATATTAAAATATTTAGAAATAGAAATAATATTCAAGATCATAAATGATGTGATATGAATTCAACCCCTAGTTTTTTTGAGTGCATAAGTTATCCAAATCCATGTGAATTTCATTTTAGTTGCATATAATGTGATGATTTTTATGTTTTCCATGACTATTATTGCTTCGGTTTCACCTATTTATTCACTCGAGATACTACATAAGTTTATAAAGAAGGTTAGTGTTTTAAAAACTCTGGAGGTAATAATATGTATATTATTACCAAGTAAATGCTGTATTAAAAATGTATGTGTTTATATTCAACATCTGGTTCTAATGATGAGAAAGGTTATGATTGTTCTTATTTGGTGGGTTATACAAATAAATTAAAACTTAGAGGTTATAATATCAATTCACCCATATTCACTCCCATGTAATGTGTAGTGGTGTGTCTACTTATCCCTATTTTCTATTTGAACCTATTAATATATCATGTATATCTCTCTTCCTCATTAATGTACCAAAAGGGGTCTCTCTATGATAGGATGAAATGAGGAGTTCATTTTTTAGGCAATATAGAATGGAACACAATCTTCACCCATTACATTATTCAAAAATTTTAATATTATATATTGGTTAAAATTGCGTAAATTCTTATTTGAATATGTTGACAATGAATCTTGGATTAGGAGAACAATAAATAAAAAAGGTACATAAATGGAGTTTTCTAATTTAATGATCAATCCATATTACTCTATAAGACAATATGTGGAATTAATTCTTAGAGGATTATTCACTTGATAAATAATTCACAACAATGGATTTATAAATGTGGATTTTGAGAATGATTATGATTTAGATGTCACTATCTCTTTAATCCTATTCAAGGATGGGAAATCATCAAATATTTTCATTCTTATCAAGGGATTAACCCTAGTTTACCATGTTATTATCTTTTTTAATGATTAATCATTGAATGATGGGACACCACCTCCTTAATTATGTATTATTTATAAAACATTTGATTAAAAATATGAATATATCTTAAACTCCCAATTAAGTGGTAATTCTAACAAATATTCCCACTATCCATTAATTATTACTCAAATTTGATTTATATTTTCTACTTGTTAATATTCCATATGTGCAATAAAAATACAATAAAACAATTCTTTTGGAATTATAAAAAAAATACAAAAACTTTTAATAAAATAAATTAAATCATATGTAATACCAATCATAAAACTCATTAAATGCATGGTAAGAAAAATATTAATGTAATTTAAGCAATTTAATAAAATATATAAATACTCATATTGTAAAAATAATGTTAAATAAACTAAAATTTGATAAATTTAAACATGATATAATTAAATAATACAACATATAATCATTTATATCTAAAAAATAAATTAATCAATTGAGAATTTAGAATATAAAATTATATATATTTTCCACATAAAATTCATAAATATAAACACTTCATATTGATAAGAGAATATGAAATTTTCATATTTATGATTTATGAAATAAAAACAATGTTTCTATAATCATTTAAATATTTAATTCACATGAAATTTAATCTTGTTGTACCCAATATCTCAATGAACAATATATATCATAATATAAACAATTTACAATATTTAATTATTAAATATATTAACTTAATTCCATACAATGATCTAATTTATATATAGATCATATATATGAAAAAATATTATAATAGAGTAAAGTTGTGCAGATTTGGTGTTGTGATGACCATATTTGATATGTATTTAATCTAATGATTTTTGGAAGTTTCCAAGTTAAAATTTCATGTTTTTGGAAGATTAGGGGGAGTCACAATGTAATATACATAGTTTCCTTAACTATAAATTATTTATGTTAATATAAAAAATATATCTAGTAGTTTGTGCATTATTAGGCACATATTTAGGCTTACTTAATGATCTAACCATGCAATGTCAAAGGTGTTCCATGTTTTCTTCAACACAATTACATAAAAAATAATCTTAGACAAGACTTAACAACATTATTATCATCTATCATGAAGTTGGTTTATCTTTTAAAGCCTAATATATCTTTTAAAACCTCAATTTACATCCACCTTTGGAATTAGATGGTTTTGGGATTCTTAAGGGAGAAATTTTCACAAACTCTATCAATGAATAATGTATTTTTCTTGAGTTTTTATTAAATTAATTTCAAATCAATGGTGGAATTGTGATGAATTTTTTCATTCTTAGATTTCATATTAAATATATATTTTCATTCCTTTAAATATATCAAATAAAGACATCAAGATTTTAGATTAATGAATATATATACATGGACTGATTTATGTAATTCATAATGTTTGGGATTTAAAGGATTATATCCTTCTGTGTGATCATCGATGGTAGGGTTAGAGATTTTCAAAATTGACATTTCTAGGTAGGAGGATTTGATCCCTTATATGATATTTTTTTAATTTAATATGTTTTTTTATTGATTATTATTGACTGAGGACTAGAATATCATTAATTATTAGAAACTATGGATTTATAAAAAAATGTACTTTTTTCATAATTTTGTGTTTTTTATATTTAATTATTAATTTATAATGTGTTTTAAATTACAAATTTGTAATTGAAAATGAGGTTTTCGACCAGTATGAATTGTTTTATTGAATTATTAATATTATATATATATATATTATGAATTTCATTCAAATTTTGTTTTTTCATACTAAACATATTTCTTGGTGGTTTTCTATAAGGTGTTCACGCATTGGTAAATTAAATTCTACTATAAACTAATTTTTGAAACAACTAAGATTTATTTTTGGTGAAGTGGTGAGAAACCCATACTAAACATGACTTTATTCTACATCATTTGTATAATTAAAAACATTATAATATAAAACTTCATCTGTCACCATAGTTGAAGGGTAATTGTCTATTTCATCGCATTAAGGGGGACATGGGTCACATACCAATAGTGGAACATATGTTCCCCTATTTGGTGGATGGAGATATGTTCCTGTATACATGAGATAGTGGGGTTGTTATCCAAGAGTGACTGAAGAGGCTACAAATATTGGGTGACTGGCAATATGGGTTTTGAAGTGTTCTGAAGGATTTATTTCTATGGTATGAATGAAAAAATTTGGGTGAGAAACAATAGATGAATGCCTTGTGTGGGGTAATAGTGGGTTTCAGAAGTAGGATGAAGGAATTTGGGTGAACAATGTTTTGTGGAAACACTTATAGTGGGTCAATGGTAAAAAAGGGATAGGGTTTTGGGGGACTAAGGGGCAATGTGGGACACAAATATTTCTCATGCTAGGCCTAGATCTATCTTGGTTCTCCTATGGGTCAGTATAATCTGTCATATGGGTCATGGGTCCTTTAGGCCATTTAATTGGGCCTATAGGTGTTGGGAATTATTATTTCATGTAATGGGATCCATCTACGATGTTAAAAAATAAGGGTGTTTGTGTTTAGTGGGGGGGGGGGTTCTCCCTACTTGTTTAAAAAAATATTACATTACATAATAAAATAAATTTTTTGAGAATCGATTAATTTATTTTCTTTTGATAATAGATATATAAAATAATTAGTTTACAATTCCTGTGAACATTTCCACATAATTTCCTAATTCTAGGACTTCTTCTAAATATATAACATGTTAGAATCAACCTCAGGCTATCAGAATTGGAATCATAAAAAATGGCTGAGCTCAACTTCCCAGTAAGGTAAAAATAATCATATAAATATTTTACCCAACATGAGATCATAATAATTAGAGAAAATTTAATTAGAAGAAAAACATCAGATTAAAAGAACATGGAATCATAAAATTGACTCGTATGATACGATAAAAGAATAAATAATTCCATATTGTCAAAAATATAACATGCTGTAAAGACTGGGAAAATGTGATAAATAATTCATGATCTAAGGAGAATATCAAAATAAAATAACAAAGGAGTGTGGAATAAAGATAATTATAGAAACCCGACAATTTAGATTCAGAATGACCACATATTTCCCTTGTGGATCAGGAATCATGACCTATTTCCCATTTTGGACAAGGTATCATAACATATTTTCCAAATCATACCGGGAATCACAAATTTTTTCTCATATCATATTTGGAATCACAACATGTATCCCACTTTATAATGAGCATCACTACTTGTTTCAAAATTATCTCATGAGATGTAATGATATTCCTAGGTAATTGAAGGGATATATAAGGCCCACAAATAACAAAATTATTAACCATACACATGTTTTACATAAGAAAAAATATAACTATCACATCATTGGAACACAAGAATAAAAATGGGTTTCAAATAAAATTTTAAATGTTATCAAAAAAATAACAACAAAAAACAGAACAATTGATACGAAATTAAAACACCCAAATGAGTAATTTCATAAAATATATTAAATGATGATTTATAAATCATAACATCAAGGAAAAATAGACCCCTTTTGAGATAAATAGAAAAAAATATAAATTATACACGGGATTAACATAGATTATCCTTAAAAGATGAAAAAAGATCAATTGAATTGATACATATTTTTATTTAAAAACAAAAAAGTTAATATTATAGGTATGTTAAAACATGAACATTAATATAAGATCTATTTAAGAGAATTTAACAATTAAGACGATGTGAATTATTCAGAACATAATAAACTTTTATAGAAAATAAATTCATTTAAAGAATGTACTTGAATTAATAACACATTTTAAATAGAGTACTAAAAATGGGAATCATATATAAAATTATATTACTTTATATAGGGAACTTTGAATGTCAAATTTCAATGAAAACATAATAACTCAAAGAATGATACTTGGGTTTCTAAACTCCCATGTGGCTCATGGAATGTATGAATCAAATAATATGAGATAGAGTTAAAAAAATAATCCCTAAAATCTCATTAAATGTAACACCATTATCCATCATAAATGAAATAGGTAATAAAATAAATATTTCAGTAGAAAATAAGGCGTAAATGAGAATCATGTCTTAAGGGATTCCAAATTAAGACAAGTAAAGCTTACAATTTTGGTATATTTTAAATAGAACAAAATTTAAATAAGGAACATTACATAAATATTTAAACCAAATTAAGTTCATGAATATGGAAAAAATAAATTAATTAGTAATGAATCAAAGAAACAAAACAAATTTTTTCCAATATATAAAACATGTTTCATTTATTTGAAAGTGATACAAAGGAACCCTTACCATTACTCTAAATTTCCACTAAAGTTATTTAACCACATATATGAAAAAAAAATATCTTAATAACCTATTAAAAAATAATATTCATATCCATACCCTTTTATAAAATTAATTTATAATTATTATCAACATATATAATAGTTATTTCTTATCTAGTTGTAATTACAAGAGTGAGTAATATTGATCTTTTTGAACTAGTTTTGTAATAGTGGTGTTGTTGTTCCTTATTCTCCCAAAGTTCATCATTTATAGATCGTAAAATTAAAAATATTTTTTTTTGATTTTTTATATACTTATTATTTCATTCAATGAGAGTTTTAGCTACCATTATTATAGTAGAAAGTGGTGGTGAGAAAGATTCTGTGATTTTTAACAAATGAACGGTGGTAAATTAATTAATTATTTAAATGTTTATTTTTCCAAACCAAAATATAAAATCATTATTCACATATTAAAATACAATATTATGTTTTATGTTCCATAATTTATAGAATTTCTCATGTAGGTGGTTAAATCGAACTAATAAGAGTATGTTAATATATATGTGGATAAGGCTATGAATGTGACACTTTAGATATAAAATAATTATCAAAAAAAATTAATCAAATTATTTAGATGTTATTAAGGTAGTGAATCATAATTTTTAATAGTTATAATAAATAGTTAAATTAAAAATAATTTTTCAATTATAAAGAAATCATTTTTTCTCTTAGTATGTTCATTTTTGTTAATTAGTTTTATAATGATCTCTTATTTAAAATATCATATATAAAACTTATAATTTTTTTTCAAGGATATAAATCATAAAATAAATAACATATATATTCACTAAACCCATTTCTTTATCCATCCTTGAATAGTGGTGATAAAAAATAATACACGTCGTTCATGGATGCGGTAGTCTGCACTTCCTCATGAGCAAAATTTTCATTTATCAATTGAATGAGCGAGGAATAGATAATTATTTTACCATAAATATAATAAAATTTAAATATATTATTTACTATTATTTTATTATATACATTTTGTTGGAATATTTTTGGAGGAGGGTGGATGAGAAGGATAAAGAAAGAAATCTAAAGGGTAAGTAATACCTACGTTGATAATATGGATCTACTCTTGATGTATCCTTCATATATGAAGTAATTGAGAAACTTTTTTGATGATAAAGGATAAAAATTTTATAAGGGATCTATGATATGTTAATTTTAGAGAGTTTCATGAGGCTTTAAAACTAGGGTCGTGATTTTGAAAATGGTGGAAGCGATCTCCTTTTATAACAGAAAAACATGGAAAAATATTTGCACAAAAATGTATGGTAAATGATAAGAATGAAAATTCATAATATTTATGTGAATAAATGTTAGTGAGATATGTATTTATTAATTTAAAATATAAAAAAGTATTATAGATTTTCTAAGATTATAATTTACTTAGTAAAACATGAGCCACTTTGGATTACCCATTTGAACACTTATTAATCTTGATAAAATATTTTTCATGTTTATTATTTAATCACTAAAAATTTAATATGGACATTATTATAAAATTTAAATTTGCTAAATCTTAATTTTCACTCTTTTTAAAATAATTTAATTTATTATTATGTGATAATTAACATTTAAATTAAAATATTTAAAGTGTTATATTTTTTATAAAAGAATGTCATTTAAATGTCTATGTTTTTATAATATTATTTTTCATTGTTTACCAATTAAAATATTTTAAATTCCTTCTTATAAATTATTAAACATAATATTAGATACTTAATTTCAAATAAATTGATTAAAAATTAAAAAAACTAAATAATCTAAATAAATCATTGAAAAATAACTGTTTTATCATGGTGACTAATATTTTCCTCAATAACTTAATTTTTTTCCTAAATAAAATTGACACCACTAGATAATATTAAAATATGATTAATGATATTTTATTCATTATATATGATTCAATTAATAAAAGTGATAAAAATAATGATTAATATAATCTTCCATAACGCATAAAAATAATTCTAAGAAAAAAAAGATTCTTCAAAGAATAAACTAACCATTAATTTATTATACCCTTTTATATATTTTTTATAAATTGGTCACTTATATGGATACACATTAATTTAACAGTTATAATATAATGGTAATATTTAATACTTTTGTTTAGATAATTTGGATTGTGTTTTAGTTCAGTGTTGTGTGCAAGACAAGGTAATCACAAGGTATTAATGTTTAGAAAAGTATTTAACACAAATTTTGGGTCATTAAAAGAGGTGAAATAGAGAGAATTAATTGAAGAAATAAACTATAAATATAACTAGTGTTGAAATTTTAAACTCATAGTGTTATTAGTTTTAGACATACTAATTGTGATCCATACCTTGGAAAATATATTTAGCAATGAAAATTATTATTATTATTGAAAATATTCAATTTTATGTTATAAAATGAGTATTTCCCATTAGATATAATAGAAATAAAGAATTTTATTTTATATTATGTGTTAAATAATCTTCTTTCATCCAGTTTTCAAATATGATGATTTCATGTAATTTAGGAAAAAGTGGTGTTTTCTAGAGATAATGTTTTCCTGAAAAAAAAACATGTTTTAATATTGTTTGAAATAAGAGGTTTTTATTTTGTGTTCCCTTAAAAATCATAAAAATCTATATCTTAATTATACGCATAGATTCTGAATTTCAGGAATATGATATGACCTGACACACTGGGGAACCTTTAGGTTAGTGGTAATCCAATTTTACACCCCAATACTTCCTCTAATTGGCTAGGGTATGGTGCTTATCATCAAGTAGGCATAACATAAAATATGAGAGGACTTAGCCTTTATCAAAATACAATATATACATATATAATTCATAAACTAAACATAATAACATATATAAAAAAGTGACCAATATACGATCCAATAACGAGAGAACATGATTGTTTCCGACGCTTTCGCCGGGGCGCGCATGCATTCGTCCGTCCGCGAAGGAGGACGTGCGGCGATTGTTACCCCGCATTCCCTCTTTCCAAAGGCGGGTGGAATTAGCTCCTTGTTTAGGGACGTCTTCTCCTTGGTCGAAACGGGATGATGGGATGTCGGCTCCTCCTTCTGGGGACTCCTCCTCAGAACTCGTTACCTAGTCCGGGTCTCCCTCATAGATTTAATACCTAGTTCTTGAAACTCTTCCCAGCGCCATGTTTCCATGGACGCCGGTTAATTACACTACTTCTATCGGGACATTCCAAAGGGTCCAGTCAGGGCAGCAACCTTCAGTCAGGGGAGCAGTCACGTTGAGGCATCAGTAGCGTGTCTGGATGCTGGGGAACCTGGCATGTCTGTCTATTATCCCTGGTCACAGGGCTTCTCTAGGGCATGGATGCCCGAGGCATCCCACATCGAACGCGGGGAATTATATGCCATAGACACATATCTGAGGTTTTCCTCAGCTTCCCGTGTTTAACACAGGGTATGTCATGAGTTTAACGTCCAACGGAGATGGATCAACCCAACCGGAGCATTAGCTAGGATAGATCGGATTGAGTGATTCCCCTTGAAGGGATGCAGATATCGAGGCCAGTCCATGGGCGGCTGTGAAAAGGAGCATACCGACATGGTCTCACCGAGATATGATGGTCCGGGCGAGAATCGGGATCGGTGATAGGTGTATGAATGGAGTGGAGGGGGAGTGAAATGGGACCATCGTAGGGGGGGAGACGGTGAGGTTGGGCTTGAGCCTTGGAGAGGCCTCCTACGTATCCCCAGGGCAGGGAATCAAAGTCCGCGTAGTTCGGAATGGTGTCGGTAAACTGACGTGAAGGTGGACCTTGGCCTGATGAATGTCGTCAGCGAACCAACGTGAGGGTGGACCTTGGTCCAATGGGCATCATCAGCGTACCGACGTGAAGGTGGACCTTGGTCCGATGAGAGATGAGCATGAACCTCGGGGAGGCTTCCTATGTACCATACCTTGACATGGATCAAGGACCTCGTAGTTCAATGGATTGATGGAATACAGTTTAACGTCATGCGGAACGATAGCGAACCCTGACGTGAATAAACAACGGGCGGTGGGTGTCGGTGAACCGACGTAAATGAGGGACCTTGGTCCGATGGGAGATGGGCTTGAACCTCTGGGACGATTCCTACGTACCATGCCTTGACATAGGTCAAATTACTCGTAGTTCGGGTGAAAATGGGGGCTTGGAACACCGACAAGGAGACGGTTTGGGCCAATGATTGTTGGGCTTGAACCCCGGGGAGGCTTCCTACGTACCATGCCTAGACATGGATCAAAGTCCTCGTAGTTCGGGTTGTGGAATACAGTTAAACGTCATGCGGGACGGGGGTGAACTGACGTGGATGAGGTCGGAATGACCAGATGGTGGGTTTGAACCTCGTAGAGGCTTCCTACGTACCATACCTTGACATGGATCAAAGACCTCGTAGTTTGGGTTAGTCACAACGGCTTGCCGTCGGACTAGGATGTAGTTTAAAGTCATGCTGGACGAAGGTATAACTCGACGTGAATGATGATGGGTGGGCTTGAACCTCGTAAAGGCTTCCTACGTACCATTCCTTGACATGGATCAAAGACCTCGTAGTTCAAATGGGGCTTTGTCGGCGAACCGACGTGAAGGCAGACCTTGGTCCAATGAGTGGTGGGCTTGAACCTCAGGGAGGTTTCCTACGTACCATGCCTTGACATGGATCAAATACATCGTAGTTCAGGTGGGAATGGGTGTGCAGTTTAATGTCATGCGGCACAAGGGGCATACAGTTTAACATCATGCTGGACGAGGGCATGCAGTTTAACGTCATGCGGGACGGGGTGTGCAGTTTAACGTCATGTTGGACGAGGGCGAAACTCGATGTGAATGAACGACCGAGCAATGTGGCTTGAACCTCATGGAGTATTCCTACGTACCAGGCCTTGACATGGATCAAAGTCCTCGTAGTTTGCTAGGAATGGGGGTCAGGGTCGGTGCTCACTCTAAGCCCACGTGAGTCATGCTCGGTGTGAGAAACAAGAGGTTGCAAGGACCCGACAATCACGTCCCGAAGGATGCGTCTGTGAGAAGTGAAGAGGGGCTTACACGTTAGGCGGCCCATGGTGTTGGTACATACTCCAGGATGGAGGCCCAGCGGGGGGTGCCTCGTTCCCTATCACGCCCTCCACTGACCATGGTGGTGGGGAAGTACGGAGATGCAGAGGTGCAGCCATCCGTTGGGGAACTAGGGTCTCCCTTCTCTTGAGAACATACACCACTCCAATAAAGAGGATATCATCCCTTGTGGATGGGTGATTCCATTCCTTTAGAGACGAGTGGCGTAAAAAATGTTCGAGCTGGGGGGACCCTTCGTGAGAGGCACGAGGTCGAGTCACAGTTTAACATCATGTGTTTAGGACGTGGTTCTTGGCAGTTTAACGTCCTGCAACTCGGACAAGTTGGGTTCACTCCGCACCCTTAGGACTTTCATAACCGGTACCCTCTGGTCCTTGGGGAAGGGAAGGTACTAGTAAGGCCATGGTCAAGGGTGGTTGTGGAACGAACCACCAAGGGGTCCACGTTAGCGTGGCTATGCGAAGAAGCAATAGTCGTTAGCATGCATATGCGAAGAAGCATTAGGCGAAGCAACGCTACGGGTGGTATTGTCCATGGGACTTTGAGATCACATCGTGCAGACCTGGAGGGTCGCACGGGAAGAGGAATTGCTAAGCAAAGGAGTGTGCTTCACGAAGTGGAGTGCCTTGGCCTTAGCATGGGGCATAGGTGTGAGTGGAGGGTTCTTGGCGAAGTGGAACAGTGTTCGTGGAGCACTGCCTCGCGAAGAAGGGGTGCCTCGCGAATCAGGGTCCTGCGAAGTAGTGTAGTTCGCGATGTGTAGCGATCCTGCCTTATCATAGGAATCACTAGTACAGGTTGGGTGTTTCGCGAGGCATAAGTGCTCTGCGGCTGCCCGGGATCCCTTGGGAATCCCCGTCCTTCGCGAATGCCCTTGAGCTTCGCGAAGGGAATCCCTCTCGAAAGAGGGGCTCAAAACAAGGCAAAGCAAAGGCGTCTCGCGAAGTAGAAGTACCTCTCGGAGTTCATGATACCAGGGGAAAAGAGTGCTTCGCGATTCGGGAGAGGAGAAGCTGAAAGGTCATATTGTCCATCCCTGGGACTCAGGGGGAGTCCAGTATTTATAGAGAAGGGGCGTCGTGAAGCAAAACTCATGCGTCGCCTCGAGTGCTTCGCGGCGCGCTCGCGAACATCAAATGCGATCGCGGAGCGTTACCGCCTCGAGAGCTTCGCGGCGGTCTCGCAAACGTCAAATGCGTTCGCAGAGAGTTACCGCCTCTGGAGCTTCGTGGCGGGCTTGCGAATGTCAAATGCATTCACGGAGAGTTACCGCCTCTGGTGCTTCACGAGGGGCTCACGAATGTCAAGTGTGTTCGCGGAGAGTTACCGCCTCTGGAGCTTCGCGAGGCCACGATGATCGGGGCGCTTTGCGGCGGTGCTTATCGTTGGTGCTTCGCGTCGATGCTTTGCGAGGCAGCGCACCAGCCGTCTTTTTCGTTCCTTTCTTTCGGGCCTTATTTTGGCACCAACAAATTCCCCCCTCATACTTGGAGCCGCGGAGGGCGAAGGGTCGAAGTCTGAGGGAAAATCACCAAAATTTTCGCTGGTTCGCGATGCAGCTCCGCGAAGGGGGTCCGCGGTGTTGACCGGGGCCACTGATCCGAACGCGCCGCGATCCATCTGAAAAATTCTTTTCTGAGGGACGGAATCGAAATGGCCCATCATGAGGCTTTATTGGGGGTGCTTGCAGATGCTGCTCGTCGGGATGAGATGGCCAACTGTCCAGGCCTGGGGGAGATGGTCCGAAGCCACTCAGACCACACTTCTTTGACAAATATTATGTCGGAGGGTCAGAAGAATTACCCGCAGTGCAAGAAAATGCCATTGTATGGCTTCGGGTTGAGGGATGACGTCTTCATCCCGGAGGCGAGTAGGGACGAACCAACTTGCTGGTTCAGGATCACACCATGCCAGCACCAATGGTTCAGGGTGGCCGATGGTCATGCACCAGAGGACTTCACACTCGTCACTGTTGACTGTCTCTACAACCATGTGAATGATATTGATGGGAGGCCATTGCAACCGGAGACGCCCCCACCTCTCTACCGTACCATGCTGAAGGCGGCTTTGCCGGATCCGAAGAAGGGATGGTCCGATGAGTGGGACCTGCACCAGGGTGGAAACTTTACTGATGACTGGGCCTGATCCTACTGGGTAGGAGCCTCATGAGAGGATTTTTGGGCCGAGCTGAGAAGATTGGGGTTGTATGAGGCAGTATGGGCCTCCCAATTCCACATTTACCAACTAAAGCAACTGATGCCGGAATTGCTGAGAAGATGGTCTTCTAGGACCAATACCTTTCACCTGCATCACAGGGAGGTGGGAATCAGCCTGCGGGATGTCCACCAAATTTCTGGGGTCTCGATCTTGGGGTCCATTTATGACGAGTTCCTCCCCGTCATCAGCGCGTGGGAGGATACGGAGCAAATGCCGCGACTGGCGTCAGCACTGATGGCACTTGTCCCTGGAGAGGACAAGGAGTAAGTGAGGGATTTCCACTTTAGGAGATGGTTAAAATGCTTCCTGAATTTCCCAGAGAATCGAAAGTTCCCTCCGAGGCCTCGAACTTGTCCAAGGGCGTCCCAACGGGGTAAGGGGCACTCGTATTGGCGGGTCTTGGAGGACAGCCAATAGAAGACTTGGGGTTTCAGTGTCAGCACTGAACAACAGCCGATAGTCAGGATGGTGGCATTCATCGCGGCTCTCATCTGTGGCTGGATCCTACCGGTGAGAGATACAAGCATGTGGGTACAGCCCAGCTCGTTTATCATGGCGTCGATGTTGGCCATAGGGAAGCGGATCAATCTGGGGATTCCGATGCTCACCAAACTGTACAGAATGCTGCGGCATATTAGTGAGGGAAAGAAGCCTCCAAGGATATGAGGGCCCTTCCACCTCCTGTATGGGTGGATCGTCGCACATATCAGGGGGATTTAAGAGTATCCAAACCCCATTTCGCCGTCGGGATCGAACTTCCGCCCCTCCATCCTGAACGCGGTCAGGAACTTCCCGTTCAAACTAGCCTTTCCGATGGTGCTGAATCGGGTGTGGAGGGCAGATTAGTTTAACTTCCACCCCTTCCCATTGCCGACGGGGGTACTTACTGATGACGGGCGGGGAACGGAAGAACATTGGGCTTACCTCATGGACTTTCGAGGTGGAGTTTTGGTGGCACAGATAGATCTTGAGCCACTCTGCGAACCGTACACCCCGCAACAGTTTGCGAGGTAGTTCTGGTGCCTCCAGCGGCTGACCCTGCAGGTCTACTGGGAGGTGCGTTACGAGGAGCATCCATGTGTGATGAGGCAGTTGTGGCTCATGTTCACACGGGAATATGGGAAGAAGCGGATTACATTGCCTCCATCCAAAGCCGCTTTAGGATTGGTGAGGGATTATGCCATTAGTTGGGAGGCTGCTTACCCAGGGGAGATGCTGAAGCAACCAACTATCCGGGTCGGTGACGGTGGGCCTCCCCTATCCCAAGGTAGGGGTCGTAGGGCAGCTAGGGCCGCTCACAGTAGTGGGGCTTCCATGGCGGTGAGACCAGCACCGGCCGAGGGTATGGCAGCAGCGGTGGATCTGGTGATTCCGGAAGAGCAGGGCCATCCAAAGGGGCGGCCACTGAGGGGATTTTGTACGATATCCACTCAGGCTCCGAGGAAGAGGCTACGTCATATCGACATTGAAGAGGATGTTGTCTTCCCGAAAGCCTGGGATATTTGGGATGTCAACCGGCAATTCCTCATCCCACCCGAGATATGGGCGCACTTGAATTGCCTCGGGATGGAATTGTTGGGCATAGGCCCAGTTTGGGATGGATTCATGGCATCTCCGGCGGAGGCAGAACAGTACCTGGACGAGCTGGAGGATTACGTCCACTCCAGTGGTGTCCCTCGCCCAATGACAGACCGGGTGAGGGTACTATTGAATCAGACGGTCCCCCCACAGTTATCGGTTGCCGATCTGAGGGAGAACTTCCCCTTGCCGGAAGAATCAGAGGACTCCTCTCGGGAGGATGAGGCTGGAGGAGGGAACCCGTTGGAGGAGGGTGATGTCGGAGACCAAGGCTCAGAATCCGACGATTTCGTAGAGGCTCTCGAGGTAGCATTCCGGACTTCTTTCATTACGATCTGTTCTTGGGTTATTACGGATTTCTCACTGATGTTTGAGCCATGCAGGAGGAACTTGTTCGCAGGCCTCGTTCTTGCCCCTTGGCGGGAGATGATGCGAGACCTTCAAAACCTGCGCCTATAGTTGCGTCCAGTTCCGTGTCTGGTGGGACCAAAGTACCCGAGGTGGCTTCTCTGGAATCTTCATACCTTCCAACAGTATACGGAGGGCCTCGCCTCGGGGTCCCGTCAGTACTGGCTCAAAAGAAGCGCCAGGAGGTCGATCTCCGTAAGTCTCCTCTACCGGTCTCCTCGTTGTCACATGTAGACCATGCCAACTAACGTTTATGTCCCTCTCTGTCGTATAGTTCTTCGACTGGCGTGGGCTGCTGCAGCAAGACTGGTCGGGATGTCTGGTGGCGTCCCTCCTAGGGGCATGTCGGTGATGGTGGTGATAGTCCCGCCATCACCTCAAGCTACGACGCACACCATCACTGGAGGGACCACCAGCAGGGCCGTACCAGAAGTCATTGAGGTTGAATCCGAGGAAGAGGATCAACCGGTCGGTCCCAGTCCTGTCGCGCCTTCTTCGAATCCATGTGTCATACTGGATTCAACACCAGATGCAGATCTTGCCGAGGATTTCTTGTGGGCGTATCCTGCGTACGAGCATGCCAATCGCACGGACTGGGATGAAACGTCCTCCGATGAGGAAGACAGCAGCATAGTCCGCCTCCGGTCATGGAAGCTGATCACGCGCTTTATCAAGGACACTCCCCAAGCACAATGGCTGGCCGAAATGGATAGACTCCGCTCGCGGTTGCGCGAACTGTGTTCTGGGGGAGTGGACGCTCAACGTCCTCACACACTCATCCGAGATCTTATGGATGAGAAGATCCGGGAGCATGATCGTGGGCTCAGCGTGGGCTGGCAACGGAGGAAGGCGACCAGCATCAAGAAGCTCCAGGAGGCTGAAGGCAAGGTCCAACAGATGCAGACCCGGGAAGACGAGCTTTCAGCCTCTCTTGACGCACAATCTGAGCTGGTCTCACAGTTGAAGGCCCAACTGGAAGAGTCAGAAGGGAATCTGAGGCAGACCTCTGGAAATATGGCTGTCATTCAAGCTGATGTAGAGAGGGCCAAACCCAGGACTGACGAACTGCGCCCCGCCACTGCTGAGAACGAGCGGGAGCTAAGAAAGCGGCAGCAAGCCTTGGATGCCACAAGCCAATGGGTGGCGGAGCTGCAATGCTCTTTTGACGGGGTCAACCTGTCCATGGGGGGAATCGACCCTTGGGTATTGTAACAAACCCAAAACCCTTTTATTTGTACTTTCGTTCTTCAATTTCTTTCCTTTCTTTGTTTTGAATGCGGTAGCGTGCACGATTTCCACTTTTTGAATCGCGTTGTTACATCCCTACAATGTTTGTGGGACGTTTGGCGACAATTCCCCAAGCCCACGTGGGTCGAGTCTGGTGTGAGAAACAGGAGATAGTTTCCCTCTCATCCCACCTAACATAAGAGTGGGGACCAAGCTCCAGACATCCGAGATTCGGATTACCAGTCCGGACTTCTGAAAGACGGGAGAGGCTTGATCGGAGAAGGAACTTTCAGGATAACCGAATTACTGTTTCTTCAGCGTGCTCTTATGCACGAACGGGGAAACGCCAGGGGCGCTAAAATCAGTCCAAACAGATGAAAATGGGAATTTTGAATCACGATACCCAAGACTCGGAACACTGTGGGGGTGGCGTGAAAATAGGGGACAACCGTTGACCTTGGAGGAGAAACGGTATCCTTAATGCGTTAGCCTGTAATGGGGACAACAAATGAGCGTCGACCGCTGACCATGTTCGAATCACGGGACCATGTCACAAATGTCGTCGATCAATCCTTCGGGACGTTGGCCCAAGACAGTTGGAAGACCATAGGTCGAACATCCATACTGTTAGGGGGTCCTTCCAGACATGACCGGTATTCCGGAACGTTGGCCCAGGATGGTAGGTGAGCCGATGCAGCATAAGACCAGGCCATTAGGGGGTCCCGTGAGACATGAAAGGGGACGAGGGTCCGAATAAGGGGTACACAAAGCATGGAATATGGAGTGATGGTTTGTCCGAACAGAATCCAACACTTAGGTAGTCACACCACCGTGGTGGGAGTACACCATATTGGTGCATTGGTTTGATCGTGGGTCATTCCTTCTTTCTGACAAGGCCCCTCTGATGAGGGGATCTGTCACTTCCCAATGGGATCTTGGGGCATCTTGAACTTGTTCAGGGTAGAACCGCAGTTTAGTGTCATGCGTTGAGGACACATGGACTCCTGTAGTTTAACTTCATACGATAGGATGCAGGACAAAAGGGAAGATCCCAGGGAGCGTGTGGCGTGGTAGATATGAAACCGACGTGAATGAGGACTTGGAGCCCAAATCATACCACATACCCCCGGAGGAAACCTTTCAGGTCGAGGGACCAAGAGTGAGAACTGGCCTGGGCCCGAAGCAGAGTGGTCGGGCGTTCCTACGTACCCCATGAGGATGGGAATCAAGCCATACATAGTTCTGGAAGCGCAGTTTAACCTCATGAGGGACGATGAGAAGCCTGGCCATGTTGGTACACATCCTGCCAAAACTACTAAGCCCACGTGAGTCGTGATTGGTGTGGGAAACAAGCAGTAGTGGTGGGAATTTCCCGACACAGAAAGGGAAAGGTTAGGGCAAAGGGATGCTCGGTGAATACCGGCCCGATGACACCAACACAGTCTTTTAGCGCACCTAGATGCGCAAAGAGAAAGAGCCGAGTATGACGGAATTCCACTTGAACATGAGGAAGTGGAAATGTGTGAATCATGGCACTCAAGATTCAGATCATGATGATGCAGGCGTGGCAATGGAGGATAACTGTTGACCGTGTTCGCAACGCAGCATCCTGTCGTGTTAGCCTAGAATGGGGACAGACAAATGAGGGTTGATCGTTGACCATGTTCGAAACACAGGACCATGTCACAAATGTTGTCAAATATCCGTAGGGACATTAGCCCGAGACGATTGGAGGGCCCTTATGTCCAGCATTCATGGAGAGCCCTTAAGACTAGTATCCATGTCGTCTGAGGGTACTTTTGGATGTGGAAGAGGATGAGGATCCAAATAGAGAGCTCACGAAGCTTGGTCACGGGACGAGGGGAATGTCCCCATGAAAATCCCACACTTAGGGCTCTTTGTCGAAACACATCTGAATACGACAACGAGACGTGTTAGAGAGAGGGATCAGGTTCCTTTCCCATGGGGAGATCTTAGTTTAGGGTCATAGAATTCGGACCATGTATGGGTAAGGAGAGCAGGGGATACATGGCAAGGTGGTTACAAAACCCGACGTGAATGAGGACCTAAGCCCTACTTACCATGCATTCTCTGGGGAAATGCTCGAGTCGAGGGACCGAACACGAAGGTTAGGCTGGGACCATGGGAAAGTTCCCGGGCGCTCCTACATATCTCATAAGGATGAGAATCAAGCCATACGTAGTTATTAAGGGTGGCACGGTAAGGTACCAGTGCTAGGGGAAAAGGGGAGTGCGGTCGTGGCCCTTGCACTAAAAGAAGTGGAATTTGATAAGTCTTGTTTGTTCTTTAAGGTGAATGGTTTTTTTTGTGGAGCGACAGGCCTATAGTAGTAGGACGTGGTGTCACCACAAGGATCAAGCTGTAATGGTCGTTGACAAATGGCATGGCACGTGACCAATACCCAACGTGATGTCCTCTACAACGAGGTCACCACAATGCAGTGCCGTTTTTCGTCATGCGGCCAGGATGATAATGTGACAGTTTATGTTCGTATGATAGGACCATGCGTGCATTTTATCGTCATGCAGCTCAGACGTAGCAGAGACGATGCTAGGCGGGGAACGTGCATAGTGTTATAAAACACAATTGACGGAGAAATGATCCCACATCAAATTGTACACCAATCAGAGAGGGAGTCCTTAGGCCGAGAGGCCTATATAGAGGTAAGAGGTGAAACAGGGGGGAGACTGGTTCCCCAAATGGGTTGTACCCGATGACAGGGCATCTGGGCGGTCCTACGTATCCCATGAAGATGGGAATCAAGCCACACGTAGTTCTAAATTGTGCCTTTTAATGTCGTGATGGACAAGGAATAGGAGGGTAGAACGGGGGTGTGCGTGGTGCAGACATTGCAAACCCGACGTGAATGAGGAAATAATCCCTCACTACGCTACGCGGTCACGTAATCGGGGTCCTGGAGGCAGGACCAGAGAGGTGAATTTTCTGAACCCAAGATGGACCCAAAGACAAGGGGTTTGGGAATTCCTACGTATCCGATCAAGATAGGAATCAAGATGAACGTAGTTCCAGATGAGAATCTTAGTTTATGGTCTTAGAGTTCGGACCGTGAATGGTGACAACTTCCCGAGTAAGCACAGATGTCAACCCGATTCCTTAGCCCACGTGAGTTAAACTCGGTGTGGGAAACAAGGGGGGTATCCTCATTGCAATACTTTAGGGTGAGTCAAACGGGAGTTGGTAGAGCCCCAAAGGAAACCTTTGACATGGCTTGTTCCCCCAACGCGCAGACGTGCATGGAGGAAAAGTACCAAAAGTTCCGAGACTCCATTCGAACATGGTGAAGTGATGAGGGGCATGAATTGTGCACTCAACATTTTGGGCCTAATGGGTTGGCGTGGCGATAGAGGAAAACTGTTGACCGTGTTCGCAACACAGCATCCATATCGCGTTAGCCTGAGGTGGGAACAACAAACGAGCATCAACCGCTGACCATATTCTCAAGGCGGTATTTTATCGATTTTTCGTTCAAAACCCTCAGGGACATTGGCCCGTAACGGTAGGAGAGGCATTGGGCGTAGTGTCCAGGCCGTTCTTGGGGGTCCCTCCGGGTGTGAAAGATGATGGAAGCCCTGATGCAGGGATACACAAATCCTGGAAAGCGGGTGCGGATGTGTCCGAGTAAAGCTTGGCATTCTAGGTAATAAACCAGAGTACACTTAGGCACATTGGTGAACCGCCGAAAAGGGATCGACGAAACAGCTCAGTAGGGAGAGGTATATGGCGTGGTCATTACGAGACCGACGCGAATGAGGACATAATCCCACACCACACCATATAATCCCCTCATGGAGGAAGGCTAGGCCAAGGGGCCAAGATGGGATGAAGATTCCTGAGGGATGGGGCTGGACACGAATCCTAGACATTCAGGTGGTCCTACGTATCCCATGAGGATGGGAATCAAGACACACGTAGTTCTCCAAATGTAGTTTAACGTCATACGGGACGAGGAGGGGAGTAATATACCCCTAAAAAGGGAGGTGTACTGTATGGAGAAGAAGCCGACGTGAATGAGGACGTAGTCCTACACCACACCATACAATCCTATAAGAGAGGACCTGGGTCGTGGCCCGGAAAGTCCAAGGGGCCTGATGGTTAGAAATTGGTCAGGAAGGCCTGATCTGCTTGTAGTTTAATGTCTTGCAATGAGGACGAGGGTCGGGGACCCAAGAAAGCCAAGGGACCTGAGGCTGGGCCTCGTAAGGGAAGGCGTACGGCACAGTACATAATCCCGACGTGAATGAGGACATTGTCCTACACCACACCATACACCCTGGGTAAGAGGGGACCTGGGCCGGGGGGCCCAAGAAAGCCAAAGGGCCTAAGGTCAGGCATCAGTCAGGAAGGCCTGACTGGTTTGCAGTTTAGCGTCTTACATGAGGACGGGGGTCGGGAACCCGAGGAGGCCAAGGGGCCTGAGGCTGGGCCTCGTAAGGGAAGGCGTACGGCATTGTACATGATCCCGACGTGAATGAGGACGTAGTCCTACACCACACCGTACACCCCTATAAGAGAATCGGGGATGTGGGCCTGATCGCTAGCACCACCCGGGGGGAAGTTTGTCACTTCGGGATGGGGCAAAACAAATCACTGCACTTGATGTCTGGGACATCTCGGGGTGGACCTGAAGATCCAAGACACTGTTGACCACGTTCGAAACACAGCGTTCCTATGGTGAACCGATATGGGAGAAACAAATGAGCGTCGACCGCTGACCAAATTTGCAATGCGGGACTTGTATCAGCTTTTTGCTCGAAAACCTTCAGGGGCGTTGGCCCGTAACGGTAGGAGAGCCCTTGGGCGTAGTGTCCAGGCTATTCTTGGGGGTCCCTTTGAGTGTGTAAAAACGATGGAATCCCAGTCAAGGAGTGGGTGAAGCATAGCTGTATCCATCCATGAAAGAGGCAGGCATCTCCCAGGGGGATGTGCAGCCGGGTCGAGGCTTGCTCGATGTGAGTTGGGGAAAAAGTGTGCACCCTGCCATGTCTTGACCCGAGGGGCAGATTTTGGCTTTTGGGCTGGGCCAACGGATGAAATTTCCGGGAATTCCTATGTATCTCATGAGGATGAGAATCAATCCATATGTAGTTCTTGAAGGCCATGCAGTTTAGTGTCGTGCGGTGAGGACGTGGAAGGATAGAAGAATGGGAGTGGGCACATGGTGCGACCCTTACAATCCTTGTGTGAGCGGGGTTGTATGAGTGGGGCTAAGAAAGTCTACTCCCTGCTATACAAAGATCCTCCAAGGAAACTATTCCCAGGGGGGATAGTGGAAGAGAAAAGCTTGGGGCTGGGCTCAAGACGAGGCGTCCGAGCGTTCCAACATATCCCATGAAGACGGGAATCAAGCCACACGTAGTTCTTGAAATGCAGTTTAACGTCATGCTGGACAGGAGCATCTCATTTGGGGATATTTACGGTACGACAAGTAATCTGACGTGAATGAGGACGTTGTCCCACACCATACCGTACAATCTCGTAAGAGGGTAAGTCGGGGGAAAAACCAAGGGGCCTGGGGCCGGACCGCGGTCAGGGAGACCCGACCAGCTTGCGGTTTAATGTCTTGTGGTGAAGACGGGGGTACAGGGGCCCGTGGAGGCCAAGGGGCCTGAGGCTGAGCCTCGATCAGGAAGGCCTGACTGGCTTGCAGTTTAACGTCTTGCAGTAAGGACGGGGGGACTTGGGGCCTGAGGAGGCCAAGGGGCCTGAGGCTGAGCCTCGGTCAGGAAGGCCTGACTGGATTGCTGTTTAACGTCTTGCAGTAAGGACGGGGATGCAGTTTAGGGTCTTGTGGGACCATCTCGCAGTTTAGGGTCGTGTCAGACCCTTTTTCCCTAGGCAAAGTATCACTTGAGGAACTTGGCATTGGTGGGAGGGGTTATACGCTCTACATCCGTGGTCACCAAGGAGTATTCTCCATTGGGGTAAACCTTATGGATGATATAAGACCCTTCCCATTTGGGTTCTAATTTGGGCAGTTTCCTACCAGGAATCATTGGCGCTCGAAGGGCCAGTACCAGGTCGCCCTGTAGGAAAGAACAGAGACGAACCTTCTTGTTGAAGGCCCTCGCTATCTTATTCTGATGGCTTTCCAGATTGTGCAGGGCATGAAGCCGGTTCTCATCCAGTGCTTCCAATTCAGCAAAATGGATCTCGGCTACCTCATCTAATGTCTCGTGATCATAAACTGTAGTGCGTAATGACGGCAGCTGGATCTCAATGGGTAGGACGGCCTCAGCTCCATACACCAGGGAATATGGGGTCACCTGGGTAGAGTTGCGAGTCGTCGTCCGGTAAGCCCAGAGGGCATTGGGGAGCTTGTCCGGCCATCGTTTCTTGTTCTGACCAACCATCTTCTGCAGAATGTTAGAGAGGGTCATGTTGAATGCCTCGATCTTTCCATTTTCTTGTGCGTAGTAGCGGGAGGTATGGCTCAACCGGATGTCATACTTGGCGTACAATTTCTTTAGTTCAACCGCTCGGAAGTTGGTGTCGTTATCGGTGAGGATGACATGAGGAACTCCAAACCGGTGGATAATATTGGAGATCACCAAGTCAACGATGGAACGGGCCTTGACTTCTTTGAGCGGAACTGCTTCTTACCACTTGGAGAAGAAATCTGTAGCAGTAAGGATGATCCTACACTGGCGGGCTGTTGCCGGTGGATACGGTCCCACTACATCAAGTCCCCATACCGCAAATGGCCAAGAGTACTTGGTGGGGTGGAGGGGCTCCGGCGGCCGATGCAGGAAGCTGGCGTGAACTTGGCACGCATGGCTTCTCTTGGCATACCTAATACAATCGTGGATCATAGAGGGCCAAAAGTAGCCTAACCTCCAGATTTGATGGGACAGCTTCGGCCCAGCTTGATGGGCGCCACAGGAACCGGCGTGAACCTCTTGCAAAACTTGAGGTATCTCTACTCCTTGGATGAAACGGAGGAGGACACGATCGAAACTCTTCTTATAATGGATCTGTTCAAGACTGGGGCCGCTCTGGAGGGTGAATTGCAGCGCGTGGCGTCGGATTCGCTTGCGCTCGGCCCGGTCGTCCGGGAGGCGACCATTTTGGAGGTACTCGACAAAAGGTGCCCTCCAGTCGAGAGTGGCTTCAATCACTGCGTCTGACGAACCCGGGACCCCTGACGTAGAGGGTCCGGCAGTGAGATGACTTACCCGCAGGCCATCATTGTCCTCTTGGGTGACGGGGGCAATGACTCTCCAGTGTGCCACATGTATGGTCAAATAATCTTTCTCGGGTTCTGCGAGCGATGCGGCCAAGCCGGCCAAGGCGTCTGCTTGACCGTTCTGTGACCGTGGGACATGGGTAACCTCTGGTCGAGAAGAGAACTAGGCCATTAGGCGGAGGGTGTACTCCAGCAACGGTGCAAGCTCTGGATTCCTAACGACGTAGTCGCTATTAACCTGTTTCATTACCAGCTCGGAATCTCCCTTCACATGTAGATGGGGCACATGGATCTCAAGGGCCAGCTCGAGGCTAGTGATGAGAGCCTGGTACTCTGCCTCATTGTTCGTACAGCCTTCTGAAAACAGGAACGAGTATGGCAGGACGGCCTGCGCCGGGGTAAAGAAGACAATACCCAGGCCCACTCTGTTGATCTTGGGATCGTTGAGCCTCCTACCGGTGGGGCTCCAGGAGGCGCCGTCGAAATGAATTTGCCAACACGGGATAGCATGATCGACTGAAAGGATCGTCTCATCAGGGAAATACAGGTCCTGGGATTCATCTGCGGAGGTTGGATGGGCAGCTAAAAAGTCTGCCAACGCCTGTCCCTTAATGGACTTCTGAGGTACAAACCTGATATCAAACTGCTGGAGAATCACTGCCCACAGTGCTAGTTGCCCAGTCAGCATGGGGCGGTTCAGGATGTACTTCAGTGGGTCTACCTGGGAGACCAATTGCACCTCATAGTGCTGCAGGTAATGTCTCAACTTCTGCATGGCGAATACGAGCGCAAGGAATCTCTTTTCGATAGGGGATTATCTGACCTCCGTATCGAGAAGCATGCGGCTGAGATAGTAGAGACTATTCTCAGTACCCTCGTTATTCTTTTGGGCGAGCAGTGCACTGAGGGATCTTTCCAGGGCAGTCACGTAAAGGACCAGCGGCTTTCCGGAGACGGGCAGCATCAAGACCGGATGTTCGAGCAGATACTGCTTGATTTCCTCGAAGGCGGTCCGACACTCCTCATCCCATTCGTAGGCGGCGCCCTTCTTCATGAGCCGGGAAAAGGGCTTACACTTTCCGGCCAGATTCGCGATGAATCGGCGTATATAGGCTAAGTGGCCTTGAAGGCCTCGAAGCTCCCGAACGTTTCTCAGGGGAGGCATTTGGCTTATGGCCTTGATATTCTCCGGGTCGATCTCGATACCTCAGTATCTTACAACAAATCCTAGAAACTTCCCGGAGGTGACCCTGAAGGCACACTTCAGCGGGTTCATCTTCATGTTACGGTAACAGAGGAAACCGAACAATTTCTCAAAGTCTTTGAGATGGTCCTGGCACTGACATGATTTGACTACGAGGTCATCCACATAGCATTCCACCAATGTACCGAGGATCGGTTTGAATATGTGATGCATGGCCCTCTGATAAGTGGCACCTTCATTTTTCAAACTGAATGGGATAACCTGGAAGAAAAAGGTACCTTGGGGAGCCCTGAAGGCAGTGGACTCCTCGTCTTTGGGGGCCATCCGGATCTGGTTTTACCCAGAATATCCATCCATGAAAGAGATGGATTGGAACCCGATCGTGGCGTCAATCAATAACTCCATCACCGGGAGTGGGAAGTCATCCTTTGGGCAGTGGTGTTTAAGATCGCGGAAGTCGATGCAGACTCTGATCTGCCCATTCTTCTTCCTGAATGGCACAATGTTGGCAAGCCATTTTGGGTACTAGACTTGTTTAATGAAGTTGGCTCTAATAAGCTTGTTAACTTCGGCCTCAACCATAGCACCATGAGAAGGGTGCATTTTCCTGGGGGGCTGCTTAAACCCACGGTGTTTTGCCGGGAGGCCCAGACGGTGAACGACTACCTGGGGATCTAGCCCTGGCATCTCGTTGTAACTCCAAGAAAACACATCACGGTGCTGTTTGAGGAAGTCTATGTACTGCTGCCGCTCCTCGGGGGACATGGCTGCACTGATCAATGTGGGTTTCAGATCTTCCTCGCTACCAAGGTTCACCTGTACCAGTTCATCAACCGTGGTAGAGACGCCTTCTTCAAAGGCGGGGGGAGCATCCTCCAGGTATTCCTCCCCACCCGCGGGGGGACTTCCCACGATGGAACATACTTCTGGGATATCAAGATCCGAGGGGCAGCTGGTACTGGCTCGAGCAGCAACGGTCATCATATTGGGAGACTCACTTGCCATTGAGACCATATCAATGAAGGCAGTCAACCCTATCCCATCTGGCCTTCAGTCTAAGGGGCCACGTTTGATAATATCAAAGCAGTGGTGACGTGTCGGCCTGAGTCGGTTGATTCCAGCCCGGTGGAAGAGACACGTATGGCGCACCCCCATTGTCATAATCTTGACATCCTGGTACCGTACAGGGGTAGGAGGTTCCGGGATGACTTGATCCTGGTTGATGTAGGAGTACGAGGTGATTTTCCGCCGTCGCTTGGACACGGGAACATGACTTCCTTGCGTACCCGAAAAAACAAAACATTTCCCCATGTCGGGGGGTCGTGGACTCCAACCAGTGGATTGGGAGGATGTAGGCGCCATCCATGCTTGCCCAGGGATCACTTGTGACTTGGGCGGGTTCATCCTCACTTACTAGGATTTGCTTATCCTTACTTTTGTAATAACCCGCATCCAGATAGCGGGTCTCACAATAAGCGAAAGGGGACACATCTCCTTAGAGCATGCCTACTCGACCGTTGAGCGAGTACTTGAGACACTGGTGATACGACGATGGGACTGGTGCATGCAGATGGAGCCATGGCCTACCCATCAACACGTTGTAGGTGGTGTCCTGAGAGACGACCATAAACTCGGGGCTGGAAATTAAGCCACCGAACTGAGTCTTCAGGCGGATCTTGCCGACTGGGGTTTGCTCGGTCCTATCGTACCCCTGGATTCTGAGGTCAGAGGGAGTTAAATCACCTTCAGACAGACCCAGCTTTCGCAACGTCCGGGTCGGAATTAGATTGATTCCGGAGCCCGTGTCAACGAGGCAACGACGGACTTCCACGCCATTAAAGTGTCCAGTGATGTACAGCGGGCGAATGTGCCCCTTTATAGGAGGGTCGTCATCTTCACCGGAGAATGAGATAACCGCCTGACATTCGGCGTTTTCAATCGTCTCGGTATGGAAGGCTTCTGCAGCTGCTACCTCCGTCTCGAACTGGAGGGGGATCCTTAGGGCCTCGGAAAGTGCCTTGCGCATTTCGGATGACAGGCGAAGGGCCTCAAGGATAGAAATCCTTGCCGGAATGTCGGCCAGGTGCTTTATAACATCATACATTCGTGCCAAACGCGAACCTATGCTTATAGAAGGTTGTTCGGCATTTGGAGGCACAGCGGGTCCTACTAGTTGAACCGGAAATCGGCTAGTACTGGGTACATCTTGCTGCCTACTAGTAGAAGTCTGGAGAGTAGTCATCGGACTAGGATCGGACAGCAGAGGTTGGCCTGTAGTCGGGAAAGACTGAATGTGATACGAACGAGGCAGCTCTCCCCGATCCAGTAGCACGAATGGCGGTGGAGGTAGAGCTGAGAGCGTTAGATGGGGTTACGCGTGCTGAGCTCTACGCTGAGCCTGCTTTCTGGTCTCATTAGCGTGCACGGCTTGGCTGAAAGTGCCTGCTAACGTACCTCGATGACCGGCGCAGTTGCGATTCCGCTGACGTTGATGTCAGCTGGAAACTTTGGGGAGGTTTGCCTGGTGCTCCCCCTCGTCGGGAGTCATATAGGGCTTTACCAGCTCCACGGTGTTAACCGAAGCATACCCCTGGCTGTCACTCGAGGAGTCATCCACCGCTGGGCAGATTTTGGGAGAAATCCCTATTTCAGGGGGCATAAAGTCACCGAGAGTGCGGGATGACGACGACACTGGCGGTGCGCGTTGCTTTTTCTTGCGTCGACGCTACTTTCCCTTTTGGGAAGAGGTCGACTGTGAAGACGGTGCGGAGGCACCGGCTACTTCTTCTGAAGGTTCCGGCTGCTTCAGGCGTGCTCGTATGATACCATGGGCACGGACGATGGTTTTTCGAGCCATCCAGTCGTCATATTTCCGGGATCCGCGGCTGGGGACCTGCTGCCACTCGCCTTCGCTGTCGCTGCCGATCTCTGATCCTGCAGAGACACCCGCCACTTGCGCTGGTGCTGGGCCCAACTTGACTATGTTGTTGTTGACCTGGTCTTGAAGCCAGTCTTTAAACACATAGAATTGTTTGATGGTGTGCCCCAGAATCCGATGAAAAAGGCAGTAGTTGGGATGATCGGTGAGATTCGCCTCTGCCGGCCTCCTGCACTTGGGCAGACGCACAATCCCTTGCTCTAGAGCACTTCGGAAGTATCCAGGGACCTAATTTTCGTTGAACGAATAAGTCTGGTGCCTTCTTTCCGGATAGGGGGCCATGGGGGCCTGGCCCTGACGAGGGGCCGGAGGGGCCAGCCGAGGAGGCGGCGCCTGATTGTCTCGCCTATGTGGCGGTGGCGCATTGCACGGGGGAACCTGTCGGTTCTGAGGCGGTCGCTGCTGGGCAAGAGCCTGTGCTTGAGGTGGAGGACCTCTGCAGGGTTGCAGGGGTGGTGCTGCTGGCAGTAACTCAAGCTGCCTCGGGGCTTCTATTTGGGCCACCGCGGCGGGTTCAGCCCTGGCGGTCCTCCTGGCTGGGATCATGGGGGGCAACAAACGTGCCTGACCAGCCTGTTGCAGGGCTTCCTCAAGGTGCTGAGCCTTATCCGAGAAATCTCTGAACCCTCCAGGGTAGTTTTGGGTAATTAGGGAGGGTACCAGCTCTGTCTTGACGTTCCCCACACACATCGTCAGTAATTGCTCTTGAGTCAGTGGCATATCGAGGGAATACGTAAGTCCCTTCCACCAGGCGATGAAATCTGCGACTCACTCATCAGGCCTCTGCTTGCACTTGAAGTGGTCTGCAATGCTGGTCTTCCGCGTGGTGGAGATGAACTGGTATAAGAACTGCCGGAGAAGATCCTCCCAACCGGTCACCGATACGATAGGGAGCTGGTTGTACCAGACGAATGTCGGACCTTCCAATGTCTGTACCAAAAATCGGAGTTTGGCGGATTCTTTCTGAGCCGGGGTCCCCAGCATGGGACCAAACCTGGAGGAAAAATGTATCAAGTTCTGGGGAGGGTCCCCTGTCCTTTTGAAGGGCGAGAATGTGGGGTTCCCAAAACCCAGAGGTGCGGGCATATCATCCACCCACGCGGGATAAGGCTTTCCATCCGGTGGAACCGCCACCTGCCGTGTTTCCAACGCTTCGAGGCGGGCTGTGAGCGCTTCGATAAGATCATCCGGGTGGGGGTCACTATCTTGACGGGGATCCCTAACCACAAGTGCATTTCCAGGTTCTTCAACACAGTAGATGGCTTCGGAAGCCCGTGGATCAACTGGCGGAACGACCTGCAGGGCGACTGGGGGAACCCGGACTGGGTTCTTCAGATTGCCCCATCGCTCGGGGGGGTTTGGCGAGACGTATCGCGCCCTCTTGCCATACTTTCCTGCTTCCGCCCTGTCTGCGGCAGTAGCATGATCCGGTTTTCCTAGAGGCATATCACCGGGGGGAATTGTTCCTGCCCCTGCTGCCCTGGCCTGGGATCACCATAGTCGGGTCGCCGCTCTACGGCGCGCTCAGCCAAGAGTTCGTCAACCAGCCTCTTCTACTCAACAAGCTGCTGGCGTAACGTGGCCTTCTCGGGATCTTCGTCCTTTTTCTGCACAGAGTTGGACGGGTCGGAGTTCTTGACAGTTCCGACATGCTCCTTACCCTTGCCGTTGTTTCTACCGAGTACCAGCGACTCACTGGTTACAGGGAGCCCTAGCAGGTTCCTCTGCTTACGGGTAACCCTCCCTGATGGGTCCAGCAGTGGCGGTACGCCCTCGGGGGGTAAGTCTCCATCAAGGAATTCGAGCTCGTCTTCCTTGTCCACTATTTCAGCCATGTGTACCGCGACCCCTCTCGAGGGCATGTCCTCGATGTCACATAGCGAATCGGGTTGTCGTCGGATAGGGTCGAAGAGGAGAGCGGCATAGTGTCCCCAACCACGGACATGCACATGGGGGGTGGCTTCCCTGACGATTCTGCGGAGTGCTTTAAAACTCTGAACGCATTTTCGTTGAAGGGCGCTCTGGTGGCCTGGCGACTCAGGGTGCTGGGCCACAAGAAGTGCGGCCGCATCGATCAGGCGGCACTGCTCGCCGATTTCTTCGAGGTGCTCTCGACTTCTGGGGTACACCACCCGTTCGTAACGAAGGCGGAAGTGTGTCGCCCATAGGGTTTGACAAAAGCACCCCACTTCTTCAGGGGTAAGAGACTCTGGTACATGGAAATTCAGAGCCTCCGTCGGCCAGAACTTCTCCGGGAAGTAGTCCGCTGCGAGAATACTCCAGAAGCTCTTGGGCTCGGACTCAGGGTCTGGCCCTGTGTTTCCCCACTCGTCAACCGGGGGCGGCTGAGGGACCGGTAGCGGTACCGAGGCGGACCTCTGGGATAGCAAGCTCGGTGGTGGGGAATACGGTGAACGAGCTGACTGGCTGCCAAACTCCAGGCCATACTCCGAAGAGTGAGGTGACCTGGCCACGATGTCACGGTACGACGGGTTGATAGCCACAGCTTCTGGCACAGAAATCGCGTCTACCGGCGACAGGTCGTGTCGTCTCTCTACCGCCATTGGCCCCCAAAATAGCTCTCTGTGATCTCTGGTAGAGGTAGAGGGCGCCTCTGGTGACAATAGCGGTGATTGCACGGTCGAGACCTGTGGAATTCCCAATATTTCTTCCTCCTGGATGTACCTGTGGAGAGAGATGGGAATCTGGTGGACCTCAAATTCCGGAATAATGAGGCTAACGCGTCTGGTTCCTGCCCCAATCTATGATACGGAGGAGCGGGGAGAAGGTTCCATCGCTGAATCGCATTCCGCTTCAGAGTCGGAGAAGCGGTCAGGTTTGATCTCTACCCGGGCCTTCCCAGGATTCTTCTTGTGGCGGCGACGACCTGCTCTCCTGCCCCGGGGTGGCTCTTCGGGACAGGGTTGATCCCTATCAGGCAGTCTCGGGGCGGCGCTGGCATCGTGGCGGAGAGGGCCCCCACTCGAGATGGTCGAGGTGCGGGGGGCACCGGGGAAAATGTCGAAGGGTACATGGGGAGAACCTCCATGAATAGAACCCATGTAGGCGGAGCCTCTGTTGGAATTGGTAGGAGCATGGGGAGGACCTCCATGGTCACTGCGGGCGGAGAGAGGCTGACCTTCACTCCTCGAGTTGCTGGGGCGAGGAGGACCTTCGCCGGTTGTAGAGAGTACGTAGGGAGGGCCCCCACTTTGGAGAAGGACCGGATGGACAGTGCCTTTAGATCGGCGGTCGGGGGCAGGAGGATGGACTCCATACCCTGTATAGTGGGCACGGGAAAGATTTCCACGCTGAGCGTCACTGCCGCGGGGCAGGTCTTCCTTCTGGATGGGGGTAGCACGAGGCATTCCTCCATGACGAACTTCGGAGCGGGGAAGGCCCATGCTCTGTGGAGTAGTGGTACGGGGAGGACCTCCGTATGGGGTGACATCACCGCGGGTATGTTCGCGGCGATCACCACTTGGGCCTGCAACCCAGAGAGCCAACCCAGTGTGCCTGCGGGGCAGTTGGGGTCTCGATCCTGGTTGGGTAAAGGAGTTCCCCTGCTAAGTTTATGCGGGGGCTTCACGATACACGTCGGCGGTGGCTTGGGCCACTGTAGCTGTCGACGTCGAGGCGCCTGGGCGAGCGTCCTCAGCCCGGGCCCGGTGCTGATGTCGGTTCAGGTGAGCTGGTGCAGGTGGTGCAGGGACGTATCCTGCCTGCTCTTACTGCTGAGTCGGACGGCGGCATTGACGCGGCCGGGCGGGAGCTCTTTCCTGGAGCCCTTGGGTTGGGACCCTGAGCGGGCTGAGCCGGACGGCGCCCACCTCTTCAGCGTAAGGCGAGGAGTCGTCAAGGCGTTCTGGGGACAGGCTTCCGAAACGATTGAACGTTGGGGTGGGGATCAGGGGCTCCCTGCGCGGCCTGTTAGGGCGGCATTGATGGCGGGGCTTAAAGGCCTCCAGGTCCAAGATGGCCATATCCCTAGTTGGGATGACCCCTTCCTCCTCATACCTGCGCACGAGGTTGTTGATCACCCTTCGCTGGATGACCTCTGATGGGGAAAGGGGGCGTGGGTGCCCCATCTTCCGCGATGTGGCGGTCGTCATTGCGGTAGCGGCGCCATGTGGGGTGGCCGTGGAAATGTTGCCCCTGCCCCTGCGTAGGCTAGCGGGCGGTGATCGCGTCTCTGTAACAGCAACCTGGTTCCTGAGAAATGAAGGGATCAACTCATCAGCACTAAGAGGAAAAGGATTGACAGCCAGTGCCCCAACGTCCTTCCATTCTCCATGTCTGTAAGAAGTATCCATGCCAACACGCTATAGAACGGAGTGCCCCACATTCTACTGCCCCGACTTTCAGTGAGTTTCACGACAGGCCCGCTATTTGCTTGGCGGGACCAGGCACCGGATATCTGGATCAGGTGAAACATCAATCTACTGGTGTCTCGAATGCTACTAATCTCCATATTGAGGAGAATAATTTCACGTCGGGTTCACCATTTCTGTTTCCGACGCATCCGCTGGGGCGCACACGCATCCGTCCGTCCGCGGAGGAGGACGCACGATGCTTGTTGCCCCGCATTCCCACTTTCCAAAGGCGGGCGGCATTCGCTCCTTGTTCAGTGACGTCTGCTCCTTGGTCAAAACGGGAAGATGGGATGTCGGCTCCTCCTTCTGGGGACTCCTCCTCAGAACTCGTCACCTAGTCCGGGTCTCCCTCATAGATTTAATACGTAGTTTGTGAAACTCTTCCCAGCGCCATGTTTCCATGGACACCGGTTAATTACACTGCTTCTTTCGGGACATTCCAAAGGGTCCAGTCAGGGTAGAAACCTTCAGTCAAGGGAGTAGTCACGTTGAGGCATCAGTAGCATGTCTGGATGCTGGGGAACCTGGCATGTCTATCTATTATCCCTGGTCACAGGGCTTCCCAAGGGCGTGGAAGCCTGAGGCATCCCACATCGAATGCAGGGAATTATATTCCATAGACACATATCTGAGGTTTTCCTCCGCTTCACGTGTTTAACACAGGGTATGTCGCAAGTTTAATGTCCAGCGGAGACGGATCAACCCAACCGGAGCATTAGCTAGGATAGATCGGATTGAGTGATTCCCCTTGAAGGGATGCCGATACCGAGGCCAGTCCATGGGTGGCTGTGAAGAGGAGCATACCGACATGGTCTCACCGAGATATGATGGTCCGGGCGAGAATCGGGATCGGTGATAGGTGGATGAATGGAGTGGAGGGGAGTGAAATGGGACCATCGCGGGGGGGGGGGGGGGGGGGGGATGGTGAGGTTGGGCTTGAGCCTTGGAGAGGCCTCCTACGTATCCCCGTGGCAGGGAATCAAAGTTTGCTTAGTTCGGAATGGCGTTGGAAAACCGATGTCAAGGTGGAACTTGTCCTAATGAATGTCGTCAGGGAACCAACGTGAGGGTGGACCTTGGTCCGATTGGCATCATCAGCGTACCAACATGAAGGTGGACCTTGGTCCGATGAGAGATGAGCTTCAACCTCGGGGAGGCTTCCTCTGTACCATTCCTTGACATGGATCAAAGACCTCGTAGTTCAAATAATTGATGGAATACAGTTTAACGTCATGCGGGACGATAGCGAACCCTGACGTGAATAAACGACGGGCGGTGGGTGTCGGTGAACCGACGTAAATGAGGGACCTTGGTCCGATGGGAGATGGGCTTGAACCTCTGGGAGGATTCCTACGTACCATGCCTTTACATAGGTCAAAGTCCTCACAGTTCGGATGAAAATGGGGGCTTCGAACACCGACAAGGATATGGTTTGGGCCAATGATTGAAAGGATTGAACCCCGGGAAGGCTTCCTACGTACCATGCCTTGACATGGATCAAAGTCCTCATAGTTCGGGTTGTGGAATACAGTTTAACGTCATTCGGTATGGGGTTGAACTGACGTGAATGAGGTCGGAACGACTAGATGGTGGGTTTGAACCTTGTAGAGGCTTCCTACGTACCATGCCTTGACATGGATCAAAGACCTCGTAGTTCGGGTTAGTCACAACGGCTTGCCGTCGGACTAGGATGCAGTTTAAAGTCATGTTGGATGAAGGTAGAACTCTACGTGAATGATTGGTGGGATTGAACCTCGAAGAGGCTTCCTACGTACCATGCCTTGACATGGATCAAAGACCTCGTAGTTCAAATGGGGATTTGTCGGCGAACCGACGTGAAGGCGGACCTTGGTCCAATGAGTGGTGGGCTTGAACCTCGGGGAGGTTTCCTACGTACCATGCCTTGACATGGATCAAAGACCTCGTAGTTCAGGTGGGAATGGGTGTGCAGTTTAATGTCATGCGGGACAAGGGGCATACAGTTTAACATCATGCTGGACGAGGGCATGCCGTTTAACGTCATGGGGGATGGGGCGTGTAGTTTAACGTCATGTTGGACGAGGGCGAAACTAGACGTGAATGAACGACTGATAAATGTGGCTTGAACCTCATGGAGGCTTCCTACATACCATGCCTTGACATGGATCAAAGTCCCCGTAGTTCGCTAGGAATGGGGGTCAGGGTCGGTGCTCACTCTAAGCCCATGTGAGTCATGCTCGGTGTGAGAAGCAAGAGGTTGCAAGGACCCAACGATCACGTCACGAAGGATGCTTCCGTGAGCAGCGAAGAGGGGCTTACGCGTTAGGCGGCCCATGGTGTTGGGACTTACTCCAGGATGGAGGCCCAGCGGGGGGTTCCTCGTTCCCTATCACGCCCTCCACTGACCTTAGTGGTGGGGAAGCACGGAGATGCAGAGGTGCAGCCATCCGTTGGGGAACTAGGGTCTCCCTTCTCTTGAGAACATACGCCACTCCAATAAGGAGGATATCATCCCTTGTGGATGGGTGATTCCATTACTATAGAGACGAGTGGCGTAAAAAATGTTCGAGCTGGGGGGACCCTTCGTGAGAGGCACGAGGTCGAGTCACAGTTTAACGTCATGTGTTGAGGACATGGTGCTTGGCAGTTTAACGTCCTGCAACTCGGACGAGGTGGGTTCACTCTGCACCCCTAGGACTTACATAACCGGTACCCTCTGGTCCTTGGGGAAGGGAAGGTACCAGTAATGCCATGGTCAAGGGGGGTTGTGGAACGAACCACCAAGGGGTCCACGTTAGCGTGGCTATGCGAAGAAGCAATAGCTGTTAGCGTGCCTATGCGATGAAGCATTAGGCGATGCAACGCTACGGGTGGTATTGTCCATGGGACTTTGAAATCACATCGTTCAAACCTGGAGGGTCACACGGGAAGAGGAATTGCTAAGAAAAGGAGTGTTCTTCACGAAGTGGAGTGCCTTGGCCTTAGCATGGGGCATAGGTGTGAGTGGAGGGTGCTTCGCGAAGTGGAAGAGTGTTCGTGGAGCACTGCCTCGCGAAGAAGGGGTGCCTCGCGAAGTAGGGTCCCGCGAAGCAGTGTGCTACGCGATGTGTAGCGATCCTACCTTAGCATAGTAATCACTAGTACAGGTTGGGTGTTTCGTGAGGCATAAGTGCTCCGCGGCTGCCCGGGTTCCCTTGGGAATCCCCGTCCTTCGCGAGTGCCCTTGAGCTTCGTGAAGGGCATCCCTCTCAGAAGAGGGGCTCAAAACGAGACAAAGCAAAGGCGTCTCGCGAAGTAGAAGTACCTCGCGGAGCTCATGATTCCCGGGGCAAAGAGTGCTTCGCGATTCGGGAGAGGAGAAGCCGAAAGGTCAGATTGTCCATCGCTGGGACTCAGGGGGAGTCCAGTATTTATAGGGAAGGGGCGCCGCGAAGCAAAACTCGTGCGCCACCTCGGGTGCTTCGTGGCGCGCTCGCGAACATCAAATGCGTTCGCGGAGCGTTACTGCCTCTGGATCATCACGGCGGTCTCGCGAACGTCAAATGCGTTCGTGGAGAGTTACCGCCTCTGGAGCTTCGCGGCGGGCTCGCGAACGTCAAATGCATTCGCGGAGAGTTACCACCTCTGGTGCTTCGCGAGGGGCTCACGAACGTCAAGTACATTCGCGGAGAGTTACCGCCTTTGGAGCTTCGCGAGGCCATGATGATCGGGGCGCTTCACGGCGGTGATTCGCGTCGATGCTTCGCGAGGCAGCGCGCCAGCCGTCTTTTTCGTTCCTTTCTTTGAGGCCTTATTTTGGCACCAACAATGATTAAAATACATCCCAAGAATAATTAGTACAAAGAATATTTACATTGGGAAATCCTATGAAGCTATCAGATGCAAGAAAAGAGAACATTACTCCATATTTTATGTACACCTAAAATGTTCTATATTTTAAATGGTAAGTTCCAAATATAAAATCCTCCTTGAACATCCATGAATTGTAAGTCTTAAACTCTAACCAATATATTTCAACTCTTTATCTAACAATAACATCTCAAAACATATGCATCATATCCACATATAAAACATGTTTATGCATAAATCCCATATAGGGGTGAGTAATAACATAATCAAAAGGATACCCTAATAATCCATAATGAAAAAACAACACAAGTGATCAACTCAATCTATTAATGCTAGATAATTTTAATGAGGAGGACAAGAATTAATACAAATACAATTAATCACAAGAAGTATTAGGGACATACAGATGTCCTTTTAACCTCTTATCTAATCCAAAAGTTTCATAGTATGATAGTGAAAAAGGGATCTTGGAACACTAAATATTCCAAGAAACATGAAGTCAGTATCTAATTAGGTACCATATCACGAAATAAAACCATAGGGTGTTGAAGAGTGATAGGCGAGAAGAAGTTTTTTCTACATAGCCCTTCTAACTACCGCTCTATTATTATAATAAACAAATGGATATCATAATTAATGATAAAGAATTCCCAATAGTTAATGAAGTACTACACCCTCTATATTATCAATACCATAAAACTGATCAAGTGTCTGAACTATAAATTTTAAAGATACCCATGTAACATCACAAGAACTATAAAGATAATTTCGTACCTCAATGGAACATACCTTGACCGAGGGAGAATGACTTGAAAATATAGGACATCTCACATTGGGTAAATAAAGGGATAACTAAACCTAATTATTTTAAGATGAGATAGAGGATCACGTACCTCACATATATAGAGGAAATATACGAACCTATCTATAAAATGACCCATAGAGGGAGGATCACACTCCATTGGTAAGAAGTGGGATATCTTACCCTACTTATATGATGAGATAGAGGATCCAATTTAGGATTAAAATGGAGAGATACTTGATCCTATCTAATAAATATACATGTATATAGAGGATCTCATGCCTTGGGTGGAGATGGGTGATACTTAACCACGCCATTATGATTAAAACACTATGAACATTAAACTTGAACCCCATTATAGGCCCTACAGAGCGAAATATTAAATATATCCATCTCACCTCACAAATTTATTTGGATTTACAGATATAAAATACTATTTTTTTAGATATATTAATACTTATTATTACTTATTTGTTTTTAAAAATCAGACACCTAGTGAAAAAACATGGGAAAACACCCAGAAAAGGAGTGAGTGGTCCATATAGTAGCCCCCAAGAATTCTACAAGCCACATTTGGAGTGGGAAGAGGCACACAACTAAGAAAATAATTCCTATGAGTTAAATATGTATGGAATCATTCCCATTGTAGGTTGGGTCAAGTAGAAACATACCATATCCAAACACCTACCCAACCCATCATGTGTAGTGTCACACATGCCTAGGTCGAGGATGGGTTTTTCTGCACTATGTGGCTTGTGAGATGGATGATACCTAGGCTCTATTTCTAAAAATGTGGTGTAATAGAATCCGTTAAATCATGAGGAATTAGATGGATGTGAATTAGGGGTGGTATTCAGCAGACCCTCATGTCATGTGTCATGCAAGGGATGTCTTAACTACCACTGCCATGACATCACCCCATCCATGTCTACTTCTAATATGAAAAAACCAATATTCTTCACCCCCGTTTCTTTTTTCCTATATTTTCATCCCATATATCAAAAATAACTTCCATTTGATTTAATTTTATCACACCTTAGAAAATTGTTGCTTTTAAATTGTACCAATCCTCCTTGAAAATCCCCCAACACAGACCACAATTTCTATATATCATCCTACCTAAGAAATTATCCCCAATGATCATCATAATACATTTATTCATATCCCTTTCAATTCCACACTATTCCACTACAATATCCTATCTCAGGTTGATCATTTCATCACATTGTTCCACTATCGTCCTCTTCTAGGGTCAGTAGATCAACATCCACATGCGGGAGGGGAAATAATGGCCAGAAAATATAGAAAGTTGACCATAAAGGGGGAGTGAGATGAAATATGAGATATAAGTGAGAAAAATTGAATCTTATTCACATATTTTCCATAAAAATTATTCATGCAAAAATAATAATGTTAGAAGAAAATATTTCTACCCAAAACAATACCAAGGTGCATGGGGTCGTGGATTTAATAAGGTGAATCCCAAAAAAATGAAAATTTTCATAACTATAAGAGAATAGTATACCTGATTCAACTAATAAAAACATAGTTTACATATAATAAATTTAATATGATATTCATGAATAATGGAGAAAATGAAAATAATAAAAACCTACCTTGAAACAAAAATTGATCATTGTAGAAGAATATATCTATGTTAGAATCATTGGTAATCTCACATCAATCTCATTCATCGATCTTACAAATCATGATCGATTCCCACACCTTAAAAACTATTTGTATGATAGAACCATAAAATCATAGCGTTATTTTAGCTAAAACAAGGATTAAGAGAATGAATGGTTTAAATAGTGTATTACCAAGTAAAATTAATTAATTAAATAATAAAAAATTATTGATTAATTTAACCAAATATTTTCATCTGCAAATATGAATTTCCAAGGGTATTTGTAAAAACAAAACATACACTAATCCTTAGATGAAACCCACATTTTGGAAGTAATATGGTATGATATTTCTTATATATTAATCATTTTAAATGTAATATACTAATTTATATGAATACATGTGTGTAGGAAAAAAATATTATTTTTATAATTTCAATATTTTGTTGAGGTCTTAATGGATAGATAATTCTATATTGGCTCAGCCCTAGGGTAAATACCACGCACCAAAATCAATGAAGTAATAAAAAAAATTTGATATTATTTACAAAATATTATTTAATGTTTTTCAAATATAGAGGTATCGGGACTCCTAATCCCAATAAAAGATATATGTTTATATCGTAAACAATTTTGGTCACTAATCCTCACCTATAATTACCCATTATTTTTACAAATAAATATTACATATTGTTAGAATAATAGTCATTAAATAATATTATGATACATGTGGTAACCATAATAAATTAGTGTCACTAGAAACATGGATACATAAATACCTTATTTATAAAATATCTACATTGTCTTGGACTTAGTTCTTCATAACTAGAACCCTTCTTAGACACATCATACTAAAAAATATTATTCATATCCTGGGAAAAAGAAAACATAATTATGGGTGAGCTCATTTGATCAGTAAGGGTAAACAAGGGAGATATCAATGATAATTTAAACATGAAATGAAAAAAAGGGGTATGATAAAAATATATTAACCATTGAAAATCATACTCAAAAATTCTTTAATCATAAACATTTTTCATTACATAATTATTGGAAGTTTATTTGATATGAATCATCAAGAAATCAGTGAACATGATCCATGAAAAAATAACATTGGCACAAGATCATGTCATGAAAGAGTGGAATAAGTTTGGAATAATCATACTCATATAAATATTATGTCTAACATACCCACCAAGGCATTTATAAGGTATTTTTCTTGGGATAACCACTCATGTACCTTATGCATACTTTGGATAACCTCCAATGTGAAATTTTTCAGGCTTGGTATATTATCTCATATACCCCCTTTTTAGAACATAGGATAGAAATATATGGTCCCTTTGAGATAATAGAATATTAATATTTACCTAATGAATTTTAGGGATATATAATTAAAATACCACACATAGATTATTTATATATCCATTCATATTCATGCCATAAGATCATAAACTCATTTATCATAACTTAACCCATGGTAATGAAAATGGGTTCTATTGATATTTCATCACCATAACCACAGACAATCAAGGAAAATAATAAATATGAAATAATTTTATCACATCCCCATTAAATAATATTTAACACCAAAGTATTTTATCATAGATGAAAAAAATTAAAAGACCATTAGAATATTTCATGAGAAAAATACCATTTTCATTATTGAATGAAATTTTAAAATATAAAAATGTACCAAATATTAATGAAAATTTTTTAAATGAAATGTAATATTTAAAAATGTAATAAAATCTGAAAATTAATTAGATTCCATGATTTTTTATGATTTCATTCTTTTCATGTACATTAAAACAACAATTTCCTTCATATTTTCGATAAAAAGTCAAAAGTACCCTATTCGAAAAAATACAACAATATTAATTTTAAACCATTTCATAAAAATTAAATAAGAGTAAAAATGAATATTAAAAACAATATTATAATAGTAAAAACACTATTTTTTTATTAAACGTGGATATGGAATAAAAATATTTTATGACCGAAGAGAGAAATAACGTCACTTTTTTGTAAAATGTTTTTTAGGTGTCTTGAGTACTTAAAGTGTGTAATATGAATGAGAAACCTATATTATAACTTGTTTAGGTGCGGATGTGCGTCGGGTTTCTGTTCCAACGCTGTTCCGCCAGGACGCGTTCGCGCGTGCACCCGTCGACCCGAGGGGATGGGTGCGCGGCTTGTGGCCCCGCAGTCCCGCTTTCCTAGGGCGGGCGGCATTCGTCCCTTATTCAGGGGCGTCTGCTCCTTGATCGAAACCGGGATGATGGGATGTCGGCTCCTCCTTCCGTGGACGTCTCCTCAGAACTCGTTGCCTAATCCGGGTCTCCCTCATAGATTTAAGAATGTTCGTGAATCTCGTTCCCGGCGCCATATCTTCATGGACACCGGTTAATTACGCTGCTTCCGCCCAGACGCTCCAAGGAGTCTGGTCGGGGCAGCAACCTGCGGTGAGGAGACCGGGTGGCTCTGGGTGTTGGGGGCGTTTCTTAACACTGCGACTCTGCATGTCTGCCTTCCGTCCCTAATAGGGCTTCTCGAAGGCGTGATGGCCTGAGGCATCCCGCGCTGGGTGCGGGGAACTGTGTTACCTGAGGTTTTCCTCAGCTTCCCATGTTTAACACGGGGTAGGCCGCGAGTTTAACGTCCAGCGGGGACGGCATCGGACTGATCAACACGAGAAGTGGATCAGATGACAGAACCCCTTGCGAGGAACCTCCGACGCTGGGGCCAGCACATGGGCGGCTTCCCGAGTGAGGTGGAGTGGAATGAAGTGGCATGACCCCATCGGGATGTGGCGGCCCGGGTAAGGATCAGGTTGGATGATGGAGTGAAGATCTTGGACCCTGTAGGGGCTTCCTACGTACTGCACGTTAGCGCGGATCAAAGTCAGCGTAGTTCGGATATACAGTTTAACGTCATGCTGGACATCGGCAAGCCGACTCACGAAGAGATCGAGGCTGCCGGGCGAAGGGTTGAACCGAACCACCTCGCACAGAGGGGGATGGAACGGCCGGGTGGATCACAGTTTCACGTCATGCTGGACGTTGGAAAGCCGACTCACGAGGAGATCGCGGCTGGTGAACGGAGGATTGAACCGAACCACCTCGCACAGAGGGGGATGGAACGGCTGGGTGGATCACAGTTTCACGTCATGCTGGACGTTGAAGAGAGAAATAGAAAAAGGCAGTGGGGAAGTGCAATGGAGATACACATGTGCAGTCCCCCACAAGAGCGGATTCATAGGTCAATCGACGCAAGTGTGAACCCGGGAGGGGTCCACTGATGGACGAACCGACGTGAATACGACCGGGACGACCAGGTGGTGGGCTTGAACCTCGGAGAGGCTTCCTACGTACCCTGTTTAGGAGACAGGGATCAAAGTCCACATAGTTCGTTCGGTTTGTAGCACTCTACCCCCGTGGGCGAAGGCCACTCCAATCCCGACATCCCTGCAGAGACGAGCGGGTGGGGGCCACATCCAAACCGGGAGGACCCTGCGTGCGGGGCACGGGATCAGGTGATGCGGACGGTTTAACGTCCTGCCGGACGAAGTACAGTTTAACATCATGTGTTGAGGACGAATCGGACGGTTTAACGTCTTACCGGACGAAGTACAGTTTAACGTCATGTGTTGAGGACGATGCACAGTTTAACGTCATGTTGGACGAAGCACTCGGCAGTTTAACGTCTTGCTGCGCGGACGTAGATGCTTGGCAGTTTAACGTCTTGTCGCGCGGACGATGGAGGCTAGGCAGTTTAGCGTCGTACAGCTTGGACGTGGTGCAGTTTAGCATCATGCAAGACGAATGCTGAACAGTTTAACGTCTTGTAGTTCGGACGATGGAGGCTAGGCAGTTTAGCGTCGTACAGCTTGGACGTGGTGCAGTTTAGCGTCATGCAGGACGAATGCTGAACAGTTTAACATCTTGTAGCTCGGACGAAAAATGGTGCCGCCGATGGGTCCGTGTCACGTCGCGCGAGCCTGGAGGACTGCACGGGAAGACAACGCACGGTGCGGGCACCCGGGATGAAGATCATCGGGCGCCACGCAGGCGGGTACCCTCAGGGGGTTAAAGGGGGCGACCTCGGCGGATTGCGCGCAAAAGAGAAGCATGGCGCGCAATACCGCGGGTCGGCGCGCAAATGGGCGGGCTGGCGCGCAATTGGGCCAGCGCTTTGCGCACGGAAGATAGAGATTGCGTGCACCGGGCTTCGGATAGCGCGCAGGGGCAACAGCTCATTCTTTAATCGAATGGCCACTTTAAAAAAGGGGGGTGCGCGCAATCGGGCCGGATTGCACGCACCCCGGGGGCAATTGTGCACAAGAGGCTTCTTTTGCGCGCGAAGGCCTTTGGGTGAAGAATTAGTTCAAAGGAAAGGAGCCAAAGGGATTGCGCGCGAAGGCGAACCCCAAGGCTTTCTTGCGCGAAAGAAAGGAGGTTACCTGAAGATCGGCATTTCGCGCGGAAGGGGTTGGATTGCGCGCACGAGGGACCTTTCGAATTCCGACAACCTTCAAAACGTCAGGGGTCGCCTTATATTTATAGGCAACCCCGGGCGCGGAATCCGGTTCGCGGGCGCGGAATTCCCTTCGCGGGCGTAGAATCGGGCCCGGCACGCAAGGGAGTCGCGCGGGCAACGGGCGCGCAAAATTGCGCGCCGGCCCAGCGCATTGCGCGCATCCCGGGAGGTTTGCGCGCGGCACACCAACTTTGCACGCGGCTCTCCAAAATTCCGCGCAAGGCTTCCGGGCCCTCCGAAATGGGCTTCCAACTCCAAATATGACCTCTCTTCCCGCATCCGGAGCTTCGTTTGGGAACAACGGACTTTTCCGGCGTCTACAAAAGCCCCCCCTCGGAATCTGATCGGCGAGAGGTCGCAATGATCGGGTTCCGAGGGAGACGCCGGAATGCCGAAGTCCTGGGTGGCGCGGGACTGTGGCGCGCAAAAAGGGGCGTCGGGCGCGAAATTCGCCGGTGCGGTCGCGCAAAGCGCTTTTCGCGCAGCGCGGACACCCGGCCTCGCCTATAAATAGGGGCCCTGGGTCCCCCGCACCGTACACCGGCCTTCCGCGCGATAAGCATTTGAGCTCTCGTGCGCGAAATTGCCCTTTCCGGCGCGGAATTCACCCGTTCGTCGCACAAAACTTTCCGGATTTCGGCCTGTCTTTGCGCGAACACCCGGGGTTTTACGCGATGGACTTTTCGATTGCGCGCCGTCCACTAGGATTGCGCGCCAACTCTCAAACTTCTCTACCAGCCTCGTCAGATTCCGCACGCTTCATCCCTTAACCCGCACGACTCCCGAAGCTTCTGAGATGGCCACGAATCAAGGAAATGAGGGGGATGCCGCCACTCGCAGAGCTGAGATGGTGATGAACGAGGAGGTCTACGGAGCCAAGGAGATTGTTTCCAACAATCAATCCTTGTTCGACTTGCTGACGCCGGCCCAGAAGACATATCCGATGTCGGACAACCTGCCACTCTTGAACTTTGGCATCCTAGATGAGGTTCCGGTGCCAGGGTTCGAGGTTGATGCGCCACGGACCTGGGTGACTCGGGAGGACGAGCTTCCCCGCTATAACATCACCAACAATGGGCATCCTACCAGGGAGACCAGGCACTTAGATGTCTATGTCCTGAACCCGAGGATGCGAACCATCGTCGGATGTGAGCCTACTGCAGAGAACTCTCCAGCCCTCTACTCGAGCACATATCGCCAGAGTGTCACTGACAACACCAAGGGCTGGCTGAAGGACTGGGACTTGCAGTCTGGGGGCAATTTCACCAGTGAGTGGTCCTGGGCGTTCTGGGTACGCCACACTTGCGATCACTTCGCGGAGGAGCTGCGGTACATCGGCCTGTTTGAGGCGGTGTGGACGTCGCAGTTCCACTTCTACCAGCAGTCCGAGCTCGGGCCGGAACTGTTCACCCGCTGGTCCCCGGATACCAACACCTTCCATATTCACCATGGGGAGGTTAGCATCGGCCTCTGGGACATCCACTGCATCGGAGGTATCCCGCTGGAGGGTTACCAATACGATGAGTTCCTGCCTCCGAAGAACATCTGGGAAGACAGGTCACGGACTCCCATTCTGACATGGCATCTGCTTGACCTGGCTAGGCAGCGGCTCGGGATCAAGGAATTCCACAAAGACATAGCCTACAAGGAGTGGTTCGGCCAGTTCATGGAGCATGACCCGGCGGTCAAGATGCCAGGCAGGGGGAAGCGGTGCCTGACCGCGGCTCAGAGGAGCCGGAACGGGTCGTACTGGCGGGTCCTGGAGACGGGCGACTACCGCTCATGGGGGTACCGCGTCATCGAGGCCCGGGACCCAAATGTCCGGTACACGGCGTTCCTGGATGCCTTTCTGAGTGGGTGGCTCCTGCCAGTGCGGGACGCGAGAATGGGTGTCCGCCCGGCGACACTGGCGATGGCGGGCGCCATGGCTGCCAACAAAAGATACAACCTTGGGCTCCCGGTGCTGGCTAAGCTGTACGCCATCCTGGGACGCATCTCGCGAGGGGGGTCGCCACGAAGGATCTGTGGGCCCTTCCAATTCTTCCACGGCTGGGTGGCTGCTCACCTTGGTGGGTACACGTTTCCGAACGCCATCATTCCTCCGGGCAACGGCCTGCGACCCTCCCTGCTGAACATTGCAGGGGTCGCTCCGATGACCCTAAGTGAGGAGGGCGTGAGGATTCGGATTGGAAATCATGCCAATTTCAACTTCAGACCATTCCCCACTCCCGTTGTCCAAATGATCGACAACGGGCAGGGTCCGCTGGAGCAGCACGAGTACTTCCTGAACATGTGGGGCGGGGTGCTCGTGGCTCGGATCGACGGGAAGGTGATCTGCGAGCCCTACGTGCCAACCCGGTTCGCCAGGCAGTTCGGGTGCCTTCAACGGATGCCGAAGAGGGTATTCACTGCTGTCCAGGAGGAGACGAACCCTGGCGTCCTTCTCAAGATGTGGCTGATGTTCGCCGGCTTTGGTTCTGGCGACGTCATCACTCTCCCTCCTACCGGGGTCGACGCAGGCTTGGCAACCGAGTACGCCGAACACTGGGCCATCGCGTACCCCGAGGGGCTTCTACGGAAGCCAGTTCGGCGGCTCGAGGTCACCCGTGCGGAGACCGGGCGTCAAGGAAGGAGGCGAGGCGCCGCCACACGGGGGATAACGGAGGCGCGCCAAGCAGCGGAGCCCGCGCGAGCAGGGACTTCGGCGGCGGGCACATCGCAGGCTGCCGCTACGACCTCGGCGCCCAGAGAGGGGGCACGTGCGGTGGTCGAAGAGCGGCCCGGGAAGCAGGTAAGGCGTCTGCTCGAACCCTCCCACGATGCAGTCTTCCCGGCGCTGTGGTCGGCCTGGATGACCCTGCGGCAGTCACTGGGGACCGACGCCATCTGGCGAAAGATACTCAGAGAAGGAATCCATCTGCCAGAGGTCGGGCGCCTCCAGATCGCCGATAGGGTGGACTTCAACTGGCAGTATGCGTATCTGACGGCCATGGACGAGTACGCGCGCCAATGTTGTCAGCGTGCGGAGCCGTCCCTTCTGGTGAAGGTGATGCTCGGTCTAGAGCCCGCTCCAGAACAGATGCCGCCGGTGGAAGACGACAGTAGCAACGACTCCGAGGAAGAGGAGGAGACGGGGGAGGATGAAGGCTCCGAGGGAAGGTCCCATCAGGGGAGCCCGCGGGAGAGCGGCGAGGTGGCCGTCTCTGACAATGTTGATGTCACTGAGCTCCTCGAGGTCCGCTTCTATCCCTACTCAATCTGCTTCATCCATTCTCTTATGCAGCTTCTAACCCATTTCTCCACCTTTCTCAGGAGCGCACGGATGTTGGTCAGGCGTCCTCAGCGGGAGTAGGAGAGGCGCCAGCAGGACAAGGCGGGGGCCAGAAACCCATCATTGAATTGACAAGCGCGGAAGGGTCCCCTGCTGCAATTGTTCCTGCGGCGGCCGGGGCAGCGGAAGATGACGCTCTGAACTCCCGTAAGTCTCCTTACTTTACTGCTGGTGCTTGCCATTGACGATCTGTGACTAACCACGGCATGCCCTGCGCAGTGATCTCAACACTGGAGGCTCGTCGGGCTGTCGAACCCGGGCCATCCACGAGTGGACCGGTGGAAGACATGCCGCCTGCTCCGGAACAGACTTCCCACACCGAGCCGGCCCCACCAACTGCTGATCAAGGGGCTGCGGACGCCGGCGGTGCTGACATCGGAGAGAGGTCGGGGGCTGACGAGGGTGTCAACGCCACTGGGGCGGGAGAAGAAGGTCGCCCAAATGTTGGGGAACCTATCCCCCGTGAGGACATCCCAGGGGCAGACCCTGCAGTAGACCTGCTGGCTGCCTTCCCTGCCTACCGGCCTGCCGACCCCGAGGAGATGGACGACTCGGACACGGAGGCGGTCAAGGAGAGCCGGATAACGCGACGCAGGGGGTGGAAGTGAATCCAGCGCTTCCTCAAGCGAGACCCATCGGAGTGGCTGGGGCGCATGGGATCGCTTCAAACCTGGTTGCGCTTCCTGTGTGCCGGGGGAGCTGATGCTCAACGCCTCCATCTGACGGTCTGTGATTTCATGGCCGAAAAGATGCACGAGAGCCTCCGGCGTGCCGACGTCGCACAATGTCGGGACATGTCGGAGAGCACGCGGGCGCTCCTCGTGGCGGAGCAGGAAGTCCGGCATCTCGAAGGGCAGGCGGCAGAGAAGGAGGCCTTCGTTGCAACGTGCACTGAGCTTGTGGAGCAACTAGCGGCCCAGCTGGTTGACGCCCAGGTACAGCTGACGGAGGCGGGCCAACAGATGGTCACACATCAAGTCGAGCGGGAGCGTGCACAGGCTAGGATCGACGAATTGCGTGCTGCGACCGCCGACGAGGAGAGGGCACGCAGAGAGCGAGAAGCAGCTCTAGAGGCCGCCAGCCAAAGGGTAGCGGCGTTAGAAAGACTAATTCAGCACGCTAATCCCTAGGGGCTTTGTTTTTGCCACTCCTAGAACATTTGCTTCCGCTACTCAATATTTCGATCCATTTGAATGAACCAATATATTTATCTGCATCTTTTGGCTTAACATGCTCAACCACAAATTGTCTCGCGGGAGCGTTAACCAAGCTTCAGGCATCCGTAATTGGGCCTGGATTTCTAAAGAAAAGAGGGAGATCATTCCTAGGAAAGGAGACCTCAGACCTAATCAATGTATCATCCCCCAACTTGTTCCGACACACGAGCGGGACAACGCTAGGGGCGTTGAGATTTTATCCGAACATAGGGAGATGAGAAAGGGTGAATCGCGTGTCCCGAATTCAGATATCCACAACGGTCGGCCTTCCAGGAAATGCCCAAGACGGCAAGCGGACAATGGATCAATCGACCATACTACTGCAATAGACGGACCGAAGGTCATCATTCATATTGCAGGAGGCGGATCACATGTCATCATCAATGCCGCTTTGGGGGTTACTTCAGGCACAAGGGTGGAAATCCAGATCAACAGGGCATGCGAAGCGTGGGGCGAAGTGATGATTTGTTCGGATAGAATCCAACGCTCTCAAAATTGCACCACCGTGGGGAAAGTGTATTAGGCGGATGCACTAATCTGGCCGTGAATCACCTCAATTCTTAGACAGAACCTCTTTGACGAGGAAACTGTCGCTTCCCATCATTGCAATGGGGCATCCCGAGCTGAATCGGGGAAAATATCACAATCGCACCACTCTACCAGAAGCCAGGCCAGATGGCCGGCGACAAGGAGGGGCGGGACTTAGCGATCCCTGAGGCTGGACCCGAGTCGAGATGCCCGGGCGTTCCTACGTACTCCATCAGGCTGGAGATCAAGCCACACGTAGTTCTAAAAGTGCAGTTTTAAATTCATGCGGGACGTAGAACCCCGTTTGGGGAGATCTTAGTTTAAGGTCGTAGAGCTTGGACCAAAGGGGCAGATCTTAGTTTACGGTCTTAGAGCTCGGACCATAAGAACCTCAAAGCACGCCACATCGTGGTCCCATCCCCTGGATATGCAAAGATGCACTGAGGGATAGTGTCAAGAGTGCCGAGATTTTGCCTGGTCAGAATGGGGGTGGAAAATGTAATGTGAATCATGCGGCCATTCACTCAAGGACTGGGGGCACCGGCGTGACGATATAAGAGTACTGCCGACCGTGGCGGAAAAGCAGCATCAATATCGCACTGAACGCTGATGGAATGAGGCAGCAAACGAGCATCAACCGCTCAAGCGCAGGATTCATATCGATTTGCTGCCCGAGGCCCTTGGGGGCACCAGCCCGAGTCGGTGGGAGAGCACTGAGGCATTGTGTCCAAACCGCTCACGGGGGCTCCACCCAGGGCGTAGGCGATGGGTCCTAATGAAAGGGAGCACAAAGCCTGAAAAGTGGAAGGAACCTGACCAAGATGAACCTGACCCTCCTGGCAATAAACCATAGTACTCTTGACACCGGTGGACCACTGCAAAGGGTCGAGGGACACGCCTTGAGGGTGACCTGAAGGCGGAGGATTCCCCAGAGAAGGGGGAATCTCTAAGAGGTGGGGGCTGGACCCGAAGTTTCAAACATCCGAGCGTTCCTACGTATCCCATAAGGATGGGAATCAAGCCACACGTAGTTCTGGAAGCGCGGCGCAACACAATCGGGCACCATCGCGGGGAGGGGTGCAGGTCTGGCCCTCGCACCCAGAAGAAGCGGCATTTGATATTTCTTGTTTGTCCTTAAAGATGGATGGTTTTTCTTTGTGCAGCGACATGCCTGTGATTAGGAAATCCCTGGCGTCGCCACAATAATCAATCCATAAAAGGCATTAACAAATGGCGTGGTTAGTAACCAGCGCCCAACGTGAGTGTCCTCTGAGGAGAACATCACGATGCAGTGCCGTTTCTCGTCGGGCGGCCAAGACGATCACAGTTTACGGTCGTGTGGTAGGACCAGACAACACAGTTTAAGGTCGTGTGGTTCGGACCATGGAGGAACCCGCTTATTGCGATATGGCGGACTCAGCGGAGGTGGGAACATACCCAGCCCTGCGGTCACACACGATTCCAGGAGAAGAATCCTGGGATAGGGGCCTGCGTATGTCCATCACCCGAGGGGCAGAGATGCTAGCCTCCAGCTATACTGGGCCCAGAACGAGATTGTTCGGGCGACTCCTTACTTCTTATGGGGACGAGGTTCCAGCTGCACATGGCCCTTAGGGAGGACATCAACATATATCCTTGGTGCTCAGATCGTGGGAGCCTCGAAAGACACCATTACCCTGGTTGGCCTGCCTAACGTGTAAAGGTGTACTGAAGGTCAGTATGAAGAGAGTATCGAGATTCCACTACAACGCACAAAGGCGGAGTGTGATGAGGACTGCGCAACCAATGTTCAGAGCCTGAAAGAGCCGACATGGCGATCAAGGATGTCGCTGACCATATTCGCAACACAACATCCGATCACGTCAGCCTAGGACGGGGCAAGCAAACGAGCATCAACTGCTCAAGCGCAGGATTCATATCGATTTGCGGCCCAGGACCCGCCGGTAAATTGACCCGGAGTGGTAGGAGAGCACTGAGGCATCGTACCCAAACCGCTAACGAGGATCCCTTTGAGTGAAGGCTCGAACAAGAGGAAGCGCGCGGCCCGACAGGCAACACAGGACTTGTCGGGATTGAATCCGACACCACGGGTCATAGACCGAAGTACCCAAAACATGTTAACAGATCACCAGAAAGGGTCGTAGGACTCATCCTGAGAGCAACCAAAAGACAGCAGATCCCCGTGATCAACCAAGAGACGGGGCTGGACCTGAGACACAAGCGTCCAGCCGGTCCTACGTATCCCATAAGGATGGGAGTCAAGCCGCACGTAGTTTTTCAGAGGCAGTTTAACGTCATGCAGGATGATGAGGGGTGTGAGGTAGTCCCACACACGGGGGAGGCGTACGGCGCGGCCAGTAGACCAACGTGAATGAGGGCATAATCCCCCGCTCACGCCATACGCCTCGCACAAAAAGGAGGGGAACTTGGGTCAGAGGCCCAATGCGGGATAGAGATTCCCGAGAAATGGGACTGGGCTTGAAACATGAATGTTCAGGCGGTCCTACGTATCCCATAAGGATGGGAATCAAGCCGTACGTAGTTATTGAAGTGCAGTTTAACGTCATGCGGGACGGATGCTGAACAGTTTAACGTCTTGTAGCTCGGACGTGGTGCAGTTTAGCGTCATGCAGGACGAATGCAGTTTAACGTCGTGCGGGACGAACTGCAGTTTAACGTCGTGCGGGATGAAATACAGTTTAACGTCGTGTTGGACGAAGATGCTTGGCAGTTTAACGTCTTGCCGCGCGGACAAAGATGCTTGGCAGTTTAACGTCTTGCCGCATGGACGAAGATGCTTGGCAGTTTAACGTCTTGCCGCACGGACGAACTGCACTCAGGCAAAGTACTACTTGAGGAACCTGGCGTTGGTGGGAGGAGTGACACGCTCACCATCCATAGTTGCTAGGGAGTACGCAACATTGGGATAGACTTTGTGGACGACAAGAGGTCCCTCCCACTTGGGCTCCAACTTGGGTGGCTTCCTGCCGGGGATCATCGGTGCTCTTAGGGCCAGCACTAGGTCACCCTGCAGGAAGGAGCGGAGGCGAACCTTCTTATTGAAAGCTCGAGCCATCCTGCTCTGATGCCTCTCCATGTTGTGCAAAGCGCGAAGCCTATTCTCATCCAGTGCTTCCAGCTCGACTAGACGGGCTTCATCAGCTCTGTCCGGCATTTGCTGGTCGTAGACCGCAGTGCGCAAGGACGGTAATTGGATCTCGATGGGCAGGACGGCCTCAGCTCCATACACCAGGGAATAAGGGGTCATCTAGGTGGAATTGCGAGTCATCATCCGATAAGCCCAGAGGGAGTTGGGGAGCTTGTTCGGCCAACTCTTCTTGTTCTGACCAACCATCTTTTGCAGAATGTTAGAGAGGGTCTTGTTAAACGCCTCAATCTGTCCATTCGCCTGCGCGTGATAGCGAGATGTATGGTTCGAGCGAATGTTGTACTTGGCGTACAACTTTTTCAACTCGGCTGCTCGGAAATTGGCTCCGTTATCCGTGAGGATAGCGTGAGGCACTCCAAATCGATGAATGATGTTGGAGGTCACGAAGTCAGCGATCGAATAGGATTTGACCTCTCTAAGCGGAATCGCCTCTGCCCATTTGGAGAAGAAGTCCGTAGCGGTCAAAATGAACCGGCACTGGCGAGCCGTCGCTGGCGGGTAAGGTCCTACAACGTCCATCCCCCAGACTACAAAGGGCCAAGAATACCTAGTGGTATGGAGAAGCTCCGGCGGCCGATGCACAAAGTTCGCATGAACCTGGCACGCATGGCACCTCCTAGCATACTCGATGCAGTCATGGATCATGGAGGGCCAGAAGTATCCCAACCTCCGAATCTGGTGGGATAGCTTTGGCCCAGTCTGATGGGAACCACATGAACCAGCATGAACCTCTTTCATGACTCGTGGGATCTCAACTCCATGAAGGCAACAGAGGAGAACACCATCAAATCCGCGTCTATATAGGATCTGCTCCAGGCCGGGACTGCTCTGGAGGACAAACTACGATGCGCGGCGTCGAACTCGCTCGTGCTCGGCCCAATCCGATGGGAGAATACCATGTTGGAGGTACTCAACCAAAGGCGTCCTCCAATCAGGGGTTGGTTCGACTGCCATATCTGGGGTACTCGGGGCTCCGGGCATAGGGGAAACCGTGGTGAGATTACTTACCGACGGGCCGCGATCTCCCTCCGAGATAACGGGAGCGATGAGCCTGCGGTGCGTCACGTGGACAATCAGGTTATCCTGTTCAGGCTCTGCAAGTGACGCAGCAAGGCTGGCCAAAGCATCTGCTCGACCGTTCTGCGACCGGGGAATATGGACAATTTCTGGCCGAGAAGGGAACTGGGCCATCAGAAGGAGGGTGCACTCCAGCAACAGCACAAGTTTCGGCTTCCTGACAACATAGTCGCCATTGATCTGCTTAACGACCAGCTCAGAGTCCCCTTTCACACACAGATGGGGCACGTCGATCTCGAGAGCTAACTCGAGCCCGGTGATGAGGGCATGGTATTCCGCCTCATTGTTGGTACAACCCTCTGACAACAGGAAAGAGTATGGCAGCACGGCTTGCTCCGGGGTAATGAAGACGATACCCAAGCCCACTCTATTGAGCTTAGGATTATCGAGCCTTCTACCGGTGGGGCTCCGGGAGGCACCGTCAAAGTGCATCTGCCAGCACGGATCGGCATGATCGACCGAGAGAATGGCCTCATCAGGAAAGCCTAGATCCAGCGGCTGATCCGCGGAGGTCGGGTGAGCATCCAGAAAGTCTGCCAATGCTTGCCCTTTGATGGCCTTCTGAGACACATACCTGATGTCGAACTGCTGGAGAATCAGAGCCCACCGCGCTAGATGGATAGTCAACATAGGCCGGCTCAATATATATTTCAACAGGTCTACCCGAGAAACCAACTGTACCTCATGGTGCTGCAAGTAGTGCCGTAATTTCTGTACGGAAAATACGAGCGCCAGGCAGCTCTTCTCGATGGGGGAATACCTGACTTCCGCATCGAGGAGCATGCGACTGAGGTAATAGAGGCTACTCTATGTTCCCTCGTTGTTCTTCTGGGCGAGAAGGGCACCCAGGGACCGTTCCAGGGCGGTCACATAAAGGACCAACGGCTTCTCGGATACAGGCGGCATCAGAACCGGAGGTTGAAGCAGGTACTGCTTGATTTCCTCGAAAGCGGTCTGACACTCTTTATCCCATACATAGGTGGCACCTTTCTTCATGATCCGAGAAAAGGGCTTACACTTGCCGGCCAGATTCGCGATGAATCGGCGTATATAGGCTAAGTGGCCTTGGAACCCTTGCAGTTCCCGGATGTTACCTGGGGGAGGCATCTAGCTAATCGCCCTGATCTTCTCTGGGTCGATCTCAATACCCCGGTATCTTACCACAAATCCAAGGAACTTTCCGGAGGTGACTCCGAAGGCACACTTCAACGGGTTCATCTTCATGCAGCGAGACCGGAGGAAGCCGAACACTTTCTCAAGATCTTTGAGATGGTCCTGACGCTGGCGCGATTTGACCACCAAGTCGTCGACATAGCATTCCACCAGTGTGCCGAGGATTGGCTTGAATATGCAGTGCATCGCCCGTTGGTAGGTGGCACCTGCATTCTTCAGGCCGAAGGGAATGACCCAGTAACAAAAGATACCTTGGGGGGCCCTGAAGGCAGTGAACTCCTCATCCTCAGGGGCCATCCGGATTTGGTTGTATCCGGAGTATCCATCCATGAAGGAGAGGGCTTGGAACCCTGCCGTGGCGTCAATCAACAGCTCTGTCACCAGAAGGGGAAAATCATCCTTCGGACAGTGGCGGTTGAGATCGCGGAAGTCGATACAGACTCTGATCTGCCCGTTCTTCTTCCTGACCGGCACAATGTTGGCCAGCCATTCGGGGTACTGAACTTCCCTCACGAAGTTGGCTTTGATAATCTTGTCAACTTCGGCCTCAACCATGGCACCGTGGAATGGGTGCATCTTCCTGGGAGGCTGCTTGAACCCGCGATGGTTCGCCGGGAGACCAAGGCGGTGGACGACTACCTGAGGATCTAGCCCCGGCATCTCGTCATAGCCCCAAGCGAACACATCACGGTGCTGCCTGAGGAAGTCCACGTACTGCTGCCGCTCCTCAGAGGGCATGGCGGCACTGACCAATGTGGGTCTTGGATCTGCTTCGGTTCCAAGGTTCACCTGTACTAACTCATCGACCGTGGCGGAGACGCCCTCCTCAAAGGCTGGGGGTGCGTCTTCCACGTCCTCTCCACTCGGGGAGGGATCGTCCACGGGAGAGACTGGGTTGAAAACTGCATTGGGGCTACCAGATCCTGTTGGGCCGCTGGTGCTAGCACGGGCGGCTGCGGTCATCTCATCAGGAGACTCACAGGCCGTCGAGACCACGGCTACGTCCAACCGTTGAATCGGGAGGACGTAAGCGTCATCCAAGATTGCCCAGGGATCACTTGCAACAGCGACAGGCTCAACCTCACCTACCAGGATCTGCTTGTCCTTTCTCTTGTAATAGTCCGCGTCCAGATAACGGGCTTCACATGAGGCAAAAGGAGAGGCATCTCCCTGAAGCACGCCTACTCGACCGTTAAGGGAGTATTTGAGGCATTGGTGGTATGATGAGGGAACCGCCGCATGAAGGTGGAGCCATGGTCTGCCCATCAATGCATTGTACGCAGTGTCTTGAGAGACTACCATGAATTCGGTGTTGGAAACCAAGTCACTGAACTGGGTCTTCAAGCGTATCTTGCCGACCGGGGTTTGCTCGGTGTGGTCGTACCCCTGGATCCTGAGGTCGGAGGGGATCAAGTCATCCTCAGACAACCCCAATCTCCGGAGCGTCCGAGTTGGAATCAGGTTAATCCCGGACCCCGTGTCGACAAGACAGAGCCGGACTTCAAGGCCATTGAACTGGCCAGTAACATACAGCGGACGAATGTGCCCCTATATAGGAGGGTCTTCATCCTTACCAGAGAACGAGATAACTGCCTGACATTCGGCGTCCTCAATCGTTTCGGCATGAAAGGCCTCTACAGCCGCAACCTCTGTCTCAAACTGGAGGGGACTTTTCAGGGCTTCAGCGAGTGCCTCACGCATCTCAGATGACATGCGCAGAGCCTCAAGGATGGAGAGCCTTGCTGGGATGTCGGCCAAGTGCTTCAGGACATCATACTTTTTGGCCAAGCGCGAGCCCTTGGTTGCGGGAGGTTGCTCTGCGGTTGGAGGCATGACGGGCCTTGCTGATTGGACAGGCGGCCGACTGGTGCTTGGAGCATCCCGCTGTTCATTGGTTGAAGCCCGGGAAGTAGTCACCGTGCTGGGGTCAGGAGGCCGAGACGGACTTGCGGCAGGGCGGAGCTGATCGCGACGCGGCTGAGGCGGTTCTGCCTGGTCCCACACCACAAACAGTGGCGGAGGCGAATCCTTCATCCCCGGATGGGGGGGCTGCGCACGCTGAGCTCGGTTTTGAGCCTACTGCCTAGTCTCAGTGGCGTGCACGTCCTGGCTGGAGGTACCAACTGCTGTGCCCCGGCGACTCCTGTTGTTGCGGTTCCTCCGACGGTGGCGACGACCGGGGACACTAGGGAGGTCCACCTGGTGTTCTTCAACGTCGGGAACCGAAAAGGGATTTACCAGCTCGACGGTATTAACCGAAGCGTACCCAATACTGTCATCGGACGAATCATCCATCACCGGGCGGATCTGAGGAGGGATCCCCATCTCCGGGGGCATGAAATCGCCGAGAGTGCGGGATGGTGGCGGAACTGGCGGGGTGCGCTCTTCCTTCTTGCGCCGCCGCCGTTTGCTCTTCTCGAAAGAGGCAGGCTGGGATGACGATGCCGAAGCAACACCCGCAGATTCTGGGGGCTCAGGCTGATTCAAGCGCGCACGGATGATTCCATGGGCGCGAATGATCGTCTTGCGGGCCATCCAGTTTTTATACTTCTGGGATCCGCGGTCGGAGACCAGCTGCCATTCGTCCTCATTGCCGCTATCGTCATTTGATCCCACGAACACGCCCGCCACTTGTGCTGGAGCTGGGCCCAACTTGATTACATTGTTGTTAATCTGGTCTTGGAGCCAGTCCTTAAACACGTAGCACCGCCGGATGTTGTGCCCCAGGGCCCGATGGTAAGGGCAGTAGCGGGGGTTATCCATGAGATGTGCCTCCTCTGGCCTCCAACACTCAGGCAGTCGCACAATCCTCTGCTCCAGGGCGCTCCGGAAATAACCGGGGACCTGATCCTCGTGAAATGAGTAAGTCAGGTATCGCGGGCCCCTGGGAGCGTGGTCTTGACGAGGGGCTGGAGGGGCCTGCCGAGGAGGTGGACCCTGATTATCTCGCCTGGGTTGTGGCGGTACATTACGCGGAGGGGTCGGCCGGTTCTGAGGCTGCCGCTGCTGGGCCAGGAACTTAGCCCGTGGAGGCGGATTCCTGTGAGGCTGTGGAGCTGGCCTCGCCGACAGCAGCTCCAACGGCCTGGGGGCCTCTATCTAGGAAACAGCAGCGGGCTCAGCCCTGCTGTCTCTCCTTGCAGGAATCATAGGAGGCAGCGGGTGTGCCTGACTGGCCTGTTGCAGGGCTTCCTCAAGACGTTGAGCTTTGTCTGAGAAGTCCCTGAACCCTCCAGGGTAATTCTGAGTGATCAGGGAAGGGACCAGCTCGGTCTTGGCGTTCCCGACTCACATTGTCAGCAACTGCTCCTGAGTCAATGGCATGTCAAGGGAATACGTGAGACCCTTCCATCGGGCGACGAAATCCGTGACTCGCTCATCAGGCCTCTGTTTGCACTTGGAGAGGTCTGTGATACTCGTCTTCCGGGTCATGGAACTGAACTCGTAGAGGAATTTTCTACGAAGGTCCTCCCAGCTAGTTATCGACCCGACGGGGAGCTGGCTGTACCAGACAAATGCTGGCCCTTCCAGTGTCTGGACAAAGCAGCGAAGCTTAGCGGCCTCCTGCTGTGCCGGAGTTCCCAACATAGGCCCGCACCTCGAGTTGAAATGGGCCAAATGCTGTGGCGGATCTCCAGTCCCGTTGAAGGGGGCGAAAGTGGGATTCCCGAATCCCGGAGGTGCCGGAATGTCATCCACCCATGCTGGGTATGGCTTGCCGTCCGGTGGGATCGCCACTTGCCGAGTCTCCAAGGCTTCCAAGCGGGCGATGAGTGCCGCCATCGGATCGTCCGGACATGGGTTCTAGTCCTGGCGAGGATCTCTAACCACGATTGCATTGCATATCCCTTCAATCGGGTCGTCGACCGGGTCATCGAACTCGGCGGCTCGTGGGATGGCGGGCGGAGCGGCCCTTGGGGCAGCGGGAGGAATCCGAGCGGGGTCTCTCAGGTAGTCACGCCGCTCGGGAGGGTGCGCTGAAACATACCGCGCCCTCTTGCCATAGGCAATGGCCTCTCCCCTGTCGGCAAACACGGCATAATCACGGTTGCCCGGGAGAGTCTCATCGAGGGGTGGTTGTTCCTGTCCCTGCTGTCCTGGCCTAGGATCACGGTAGTCAGGCCGCTGCTCGGCAGCGCACTCGGCGAGGAGCTGGTCAACTAGCTTCTTTTGCTCGGTGAGCTGTTGACGTAGCATAGCCTTCTCGGGATCCTCATCCTCCCTCTGTGTGGAGGCAGATAGGTCGGTGGGCTTCATAGCCCCGCCGTGCTCTTTACCTTTGCTGACGTTTCGGCTCAACGTCAGTGCTTCAGTGGGTGTGGGGAGACCCAGGAGGTTCCTCTAGTGACGAGTAACTCTCGCCGATGGATCCAACAACGGCTTGTCTTCGGGGGGAGAGCCCCCGTCGAGAAGTTCCAAGCCGTTCCCCTCCCCCGACAGGTCAGCCATATTGACCGTTTCCGTCCCCGGGGATGTACCCTCAGGGCCACCCAGTAAATCGGGCTGTCGGTGAATCGCACTGAAGCGTAGGGCAGCGTACTGCCCCCATCCAAGGATATACACGTGGGGGGTGGCCCCCTCGATAACCTTGCGGAGTACTTGAAAACACTCAACGCATCGTTGTTGGAGGGCCTCGTGGTGCCCAAATGACCCGGGGTGCCGAACCGCGGGGAGCGTGGCCAGGTCAATTTGACGGCACTGCTCACCAATATCCTCCAGGTGAACTTGACTCCCGGGATATGGAATTTGTAGGCGGTGAAGATGGGAGTGAGTCTCCCGGAGAGTTCGGCGGAAGCATTCGAACTCATCCGGGGTGAGTGATTCGGGTGCATCAAAGTCTGGTCCTGTGACCGGCCAAAACTTCTCAAGGAAGTGGCCCTCTGCAAGGACGGTCCAGAAGCTCCACGACTCAAACTCGGGAGCCATATATCCTCGGTCCTCTTCAATGACTGGGAATGGACGGGGAACCGGCAGTGGTGCCGAGGCGGGCCGCCGGGCCGACGGGCTGGCCGGCGGTGAATATGGCGAGCAGGCCGATTGGCCTCCATATCCTGGGCCGCCCTCTGAGGGTGGCGGTGCCCCAGCTACCACATCACAATAGGACGGGCCGGTGAGAGAACATCCTGTTGTAGCGTCGGTGCTCGCCGAGGGTGCACTAGATCGTGGTTCGACCGTCGGTCCCCAGAAAAAGTCTTCGGCTTCTCCGATCGAGGCAGAAGGTGCTTCCGGAGGGGCTGGTACCAACCGCAAGCTTGATCCTTGGGGGTCTACCAGGCCCTCGCTACTCCGGATATACCTTCAAAGAGAAGCGGGGATCATATCGATCTCGCTCTCGTGAAGTACGAGGCTGACGTGCCGCATTCCTACCCCTGCCCCTAACTGGCGGGATCGGGGGGAGGGCTCCGTCGCCGAATCATACTCCGCCTCTGTATCAGAGAAACGAACCGGTCGGATCTCTGTCCGGAATTCCGTAACATTCTTCCCTCGGCGTCGACGCCTCACCTTCCTGCCCCTGGGTGGTTCTTCGGGGCATGGCCGATCTCTATCCTGGCGTCCTCCGGCCTCACTGGTGTTGGGGCCAAGAGGACTGGAAACCAAGGTGCGAGGAGCACCGGGACAGATATCAAAGGGGACGTGGGGAGAGATGATTCCGGGCAGGCCTCCAGGCCAGGATCGAAAGGTGGGGTGACCCATGCCTCTTGGATCGGCCACGCGGAGTAGAACATGTTGGTGAATAGCGCTACCGCGAGGTGGTCCGTGGTGGCTATTGCCTGTACCAGCAACCGGGAGAGTCAACCCAACCTGCCTTTGGGGCGGTCGGGGCCTCGATCCAGGTCGGGCATAGAAGTGCCCCTGCTCAGGATGCGCAGAGGCCTGGTGACTGGAGCTAGCAATGGCTTGAGCCAACGCGGCCGCGGTTTCTAGGGCCCCAAGGTGGGCATCCTCTTCCGCTCGTGCCCGACGTTGGCGTCGGGACAAACGAGTTGGGATGAGCGGCGTGGGCAGGTGGAGAGTCCATTCTTCGACTTGAGGGGCCTGGCGGCGGTGTCGCCGTGGACTGACAGGAGCCCTTATCGCGGATCCCTGGAACGAATCTCGGATAGGGTGGTCCCGGACATCTTCCACCTCATCCGCATAGGGGAAGCAGTTGTCGGACCGCTCCGGGGATAAGCTCCCGAAGCGGTTGGACGTCGAGGTAGGCAGCGGTGCCTCCCTGCGCGGCCCTCGGGGGCGGCGTTGGTGGCAAGGTGCAGCTTCCTCGAGGTCTAGGAGAGCCATGTCCCTGGTGGGGATGACTCCCACTTCCTCATATCTCTGCACCAAGTTGTTGATCACCCTTCTCTGGATGACCTCCGAGGGGGAGAGAGGGTGTGGTTTCCCCGCAGCTGCGGCTGCTGGGACGGCTGTGGAACGGGCGGGACCGCGCGGAGTAGCCGCGTCAGTGTTTCCCCTACCCCTGCGCCAGTGGGCGGGTGGCGATCGGGCACTGGATTGGGCGACTTGATTCCTGAAAGCCGGGAGAAAAACCCATTAACACTGACAGGAAAAGGAATCGACAACCAACCATTAGTGCCATGATGCCTTCCATGGGGGGAACCCAGGCCCTCGACGTCGTGAGACGGAGTTCCCGATTTCCCTTCCCCAGCCCCTGGCGGGTTCCGTGCTCCGGTGTTGAATGCTCGGTCGAGTAGCATGCTGGTCTTCCAACACCTCTGAAATCCATCGGTCTTCGTATCGAGGAGAAGAGATTCACGTCGGGTTCACCATTTTTCTGTTTCGGTGCAGATGTGCGTCGGGTTTCTGTTCCAACGATGTTCCGCCAGGACGCGTTCGCGCGTGCACCCGTCGACCCGAGGGGATGGGCGCGCGGCTTGTGGCCCCGCAGTCCCGCTTTCCAAGGGCGGGCGGAATTTGTTCCTTATTCAGGGGCGTCTGCTCCTTGATCGAAACCTGGATGATGGGATGTCGGCTCCTCCTTCCGTGGACGTCTCCTCGGAACTCGTTGCCTAATCCGGGTCTCCCTCATAGATTTAAGAATGTTCGTGAATCTCGTTCCCGGTGCCATATCTTCATGGACACCGGTTAATTACGCTGCTTCCGCCCAGACGCTCCAAGGAGTCTGGTCGGGGCAGCAACCTGCGGTGAGGAGACCGGGTGGCTCTGGGTGTTGGGGGCGTGTCTTAACACTGCGACTCTGCATGTCTGCCTTCCGTCCCTAATAGGGCTTCTCGAAGGCGTGATGTCCTGAGGCATCCCGCACTGGGTGCGGGGAACTGTGTTACCTGAGGTTTTCCTCAGCTTCCCATGTTTAACACGGGGTAGGCCGCGAGTTTAACGTCCAGCGGGGACGGCATCGGACTGATCAACACAAGAAGTGGATCAGATGACAGAACCCCTTGCGAGGAACCTCCGACGCTGGGGCCAGCACATGGGCGGCTTCCCGAGTGAAGTGGAGTAGAATGAAGTGGCATGACCCCACCGGGATGTGGCGGCCCGGGTAAGGATCAGGATGGATGATGGAGTGAAGAGCTTGGACCCTGTAGGGGCTTCCTACGTACCGCGCGTTAGCGCGGATCAAAGTCAGCGTAGTTTGGATATACAGTTTAACGTCATGCTGGACATCGGCAAGCCGACTCACGAAGAGATCGAGGCTACCGGGCGAAGGGTTGAACCGAACCACCTCGCACAGAGGGGGATGGAACGGCCGGGTGGATCACAGTTTCACGTCATGCTGGACGTTGGCAAGCTGACTCACGAGGAGATCGAGGCTGCTGAACGGAGTATTGAACCGAACCACCTCGCACAGAGGGGGATGGAACGGCCGGGTGGATCACAGTTTCACGTCATGCTGGACGTTGAAGAGAGAAATAGAAAAAGGTAGTGGGGAAGTGCAATGGAGATACACATGTGCAGTCCCCCACAAGAGCGGATTCATAGGTGAATCGACGCAAGTGTGAACCCTGGAGGGGTCCACTGATGGACGAACCGACGTGAATACGACCGGGAAGACCAGGTGGTGGGCTTGAACCTCGGAGAGGCTTCCTACGTACCCTGTTTAGGAGACAGGGATCAAAGTCCACGTAGTTCGTTCGGTTTGTAGCACTCTACCCCCGTGGGCGAAGGCCACTCCAATCCCGACATCCCTGCAGAGACGAGCGGGTGGGGGCCACATCCAAACCGGGAGGACCCTGCGTGCGGGGCACGGGATCAGGTGATGCGGACGGTTTAACGTCCTGCCGGACGAAGTACAGTTTAACGTCATGTGTTGAGGACGAATCAGACGGTTTAACGTCTTGCCGGACGAAGTACAGTTTAACGTCATGTGTTGAGGACGATGTACAGTTTAACGTCATGTTGGACGAAGCACTCAGCAGTTTAACGTCTTGCAGCGCGGACGTAGATGCTTGGCAGTTTAACGTCTTGTCGCGTGGACGATGGAGGCTAGGCAGTTTAGCGTCGTACAACTTGGACGTGGTGCAGTTTAGCGTCATGCAGGACGAATGCTGAACAGTTTAACGTCTTGTAGCTCGGACGATGGAGGCTAGGCAGTTTAGCGTCATACAGCTTGGACGTGGTGCAGTTTAGCGTCATGCAGGACGAATGCTGAACAGTTTAACGTCTTGTAGCTCGGACGAAAAATGGTGCCGCCGATGGGTCCATGTCACGTCGCGCGAGCCTGGAGGGCCGCACGGGAAGACAACGCATGGTGCGGGCACCCGGGATGAAGATCATCGGGCGCCACGCAGGCGGGTACCCTCAGGGGGTCAAAGGGGGCGACCTCGGCGGATTGCGCGCAAAAGAGAAGCATGGCGCGCAATACCGCGGGTCGGCACGCAAAAGGGCGGGCTGGCGCGCAATTGGGCCAGCGCTTTGCGCGCGGAAGATAAAGATTGCACACACCGGGCTTCGGATAGCGCGCGGGGGCAACAGCTCATTCTTTAATCGAATGGCCACTTTAAAAAAAGGGGGTGCGCGCAATCGGGCCGGATTGCGCGCACCCCGGGGGCAATTGCGCGCAAGAGGCTTCTTTTGCGCGTGAAGGCCTTTGGGTGAAGAATTAGTTCAAAGGAAAGGAGCCAAAGGGATTGCGCGCGAAGGCAAACCCCGAGGCTTTCTTGCGCGAAAGAAAAGAGGTTACCTGAGGATCGGCATTTCGCGCGGAAGGGGTTGGATTGCGCACACGAGAGACCTTTCGAATTCCGGCAACCTTCAAAACGTCGGGGGTCGCCTTATATTTATAGGCAACCCCGGGCGCAGAATCCGGTTCGCGGGCGCGGAATTCCCTTCGTGGGCGCGGAATCGGGCCCGGCGCGAAAGGGAGTCGCGCGGGCAACGGGCGCGCAAAATTGCGCGCCGGCCCAGCGCATTGCGCGCATCCCGGGAGGTTTGCGCGCGACACAACAACTTTGCGCGCGGCTCTCCAAAATTCCGCGCAAGGCTTCCGGGCCCTCCGAAACGGGCTTCCGACTCCAAATATGACCTCGCTTCCCGCATCCGGAGCTTCATTTGGGAACAACGGACTTTTCCGGCATCTACATAACTAACTAACCATATTATAGTGAAATTAATGATATTATTGAGAGATATATCTTGAAATTTCATCATCAAAAACGTACTTATAAACAATCCCAATAAACAATGATATTATAACATAAATTCCTTACCTCGAGTTAGACTTCATTATAAATCAATTTTACAACCTGAATAAATTTAAATTTATTATAATTAAATATAATTTTCATTCATACAATAATAATATCATATAATTTTTCTTATAAAATTTCAACACCCAATATTAATAATTTCTTGCTAAAATCATTGTTTCTGAGTTTGAACAATTTAGTTTATCATGGGAATTTAAATTTGGTAGTTATAATATTGATTCATTGATAAAAGTTACATCATCTCTATAATTTCAATTATTATATAAATATAAAATATATTCATTACATAAATACTTATAATATTTAGAAATATATATATTTATAACAATGAATTACACTATTCCTAGAGATGATAAGTCATACGTACGCATAAAAGATGTTTTAACCTTTCAAGGTGTGGAAACAATAAATTTAAATAACAATTAACCTTTAAAAAATCATTATAATATCATATATATCATATATATATATATATCTATGTGTATTAAAATATTTTTTTACCATACATGTAAAACTAAAATTAAAAATGAACTAAGTCACTTTGTGGAGGTGGTAGCCACATGTGCTCACGAACGACGTTATTGTTTTCCAATGGATGGTACTGTAAGAAAGAACAAATGATTTTATAATTATAAAATAATAATTATTACATAAATATAATTTATAAATATTGAAACCATATTAATATTCATCCATTAAATATGGTGATAGAAAATAGATGGTATTGTTGCGTGTAGGTTCTAGTCCACAGGTACACACGAACAATGCTTTCACTTATTATTTTTTGGAATAGAAGGTTTATATTAGTAGTTAAATTATCATATAATTGTTTATGTATATTTGATATTCTAAATATACTATTTCATGATGAATACCATATATTTATTAGAGATATAAGAAAAAAATAAATTGAAAGATGTTGTGTAAGACGATTACCTCTTCTTTGGCATGCCTCCTTTAGATCCCTTCTTAATGACCCTTTTAATGGACTTTCAAGAATACCAAGACATCTAATTAGTATCTATGAAATATTAAAAGGTAATTTTTAATGGTTTGGTTGATCTATATGGATCAAATATTATTAAAGGAAAGAGATAAGGAGTTTCATTTTAAAAGTGAGGGAAAAGACACACTTGGAATTTAAAAAATATTAAAATATAAATAAGTAATTTGAAAGAGATATTCTTCCCAGTGGATAGAGATACAAATAAAAATAGTATAATGTTGAAATATAACCATTCAATGAAGTTTATATAGTTACTTGTGTCCTATTAAACCTCATGTTTTGGTTTAACCCCTTGGTTATTAATTTTTATCATAATCATGGTGATGATCTTTAGAAATTAAAGGATTTTAATTTTAAATATAAAGAACAATTGAATCCTAAATTACCAAGGAATCAAAGATTAGAAAATTTATCATTATAATTACCCTCTTTCATGTTTTTTATAATTTTTTAATTAATTTGATAATATATTTTTTCAAAAAACAAAATTAATATCAATTTGAGAACTATTTACATAATTTGACACTGAAAAGAACATAAAAACTATTGCATTTGAATGTAAACCATAAAAAATCAATAATATGTCAAAATAATATATAATATTAGTGGGTAACTATTAGAGACCCAAAAAATATTAATTTTAATATTTCTGAAAAAAATTACATGATTTTTCTACTGCCTATACAGGAAATCTGTCGTTGTTGTGAAAGAATTTAAGTTAATAATTTCATCAATAAAAGTTAAAAATAATTAACCATGATAATAAAATAAATTTATATTTAAAATATAAAATTTTAACCCAAATTATCCCCCTTTTATCCTTATTTAATAATTTTATAGAATATAAATTGAATAGAGTGAAATTTTAAATTTATTCAATTTTTAAATTAATATATTTGTAATATTCAATGAATAATTGAACGAAGTTACCATATATTTTATAAATGGATTTAAAATTCTAAAATCCACTCATAAAATAGGATAAATTTTAGTTTTAAATAATTTTTAAATCCTTATACCAATTGTTTAACCCTTTTTACCCTTTTAACCTTATCGAGTTGACAAATATTTATTATGGTTACTATTATTGATATAAAAAAAGGGACCTATTTACTAAATTTAAACCTAAAAATTCCAAATATTTAATCCATTTTACAATATACAATTTTTATAAGCATTAGGAATTCATTTTGAAGAATTTTTGCAAAAGCTGAAACAACTATTTTTTATAAAAGTATAGTTATAATCTTAAAATGAATTTATTCATATTTCATGCAAAGGAAAAAAATTATATGTATTTGAAAAACATTTATTGTATATATAATATATAAATTTCATTAAAATAATTTAAAAATATGGATTAATTTCATTTGTCAAGATAAATACATATTTCCCACATAAAAATAATTTTTCAGAAAAAACAACTCTTCTACTTTCAAATGATCATTATTTTCATTTATAATAAATTTTTAAAAAATTAATTTGTGTATAAAACGAAATTTTCATTATTTAATTTTTCATATTCGTACTATCCAATGAAAAGACCAGGTGAAACGGTCACATTAAATAATAAAATTTCGATAGTATAACACAATTCATTTAAACTTAGTGTTGTGTGTAATGAATTCTATAAAAGAACATAAATTTATTTAATGATAACTATATCATAAAATCTCAAGGTGTTTTTTTAATGATGATTCCTTTTTCAAAATACCAAAGCACTAAAAATATATAAATATAAAATCAAATAAAATTACAGAAGTCTCAAAGAGGGGATTTATTACAATATTTTTCATGTAATGGGATTGGATCTAATGGGAGTTCATCCATCCATGTGATTTTACTAATAACCCCTTTATTGTAAATAACATATTCCACCTCATTTTTCTTATGGTAAGAATGATTGATAATATGATTGATATCGGTTAGATGTTGGAGGCAAGCCATCCATCTTGATGTGAGGGGCCATGCCAGGTCAGCCACTCCATGTCGAAGGGCTTGGATGATGGTAGTGGAGTATCTTTCAGTGTGTTATATTATAACAACCATAAAGTAAATTTCTCCATCAAAGTTTCTTCAATATGAAATAAAAAAATAGAATATATTTTTTCCATCCCACCCTTTGGTTCCTATGTATATTCTTTAATTTTATGATTCCTATCGAGAACTTTAATCAAGTGATTACTCTTGTTTCATAGCACTTTATATTTATAATCCATGATTCGGGATAGTTTATATTATTATGAAATTTCTTAATCAAGTGTTGTGACCTATGATTTTATTATTTTTAAAGGATTAGGTATTTACTTCATTGGGTGAGAGACATGGAACAAATTGTAAACCTGAGGGAGGTTTGATGGTAGTGCCTATAAATAAGCTACCATCCCTACTCGATCAAGAATCCTAAAGGGGCCAATATACCCAGCGATCAACATCCCTTTTTCTATCTCATAAATTTCTTCCATGGATCAATTCATTGAAATACATTCACACCAACACTATATTTCATCTATGAATATTAGTATAATTTTCCTATTGACTCGTAGCTTCCGTGAAGTGTTCTAGGATGGATCTGAATTTCCATACCATTACATCAAATTTCATAGGTTTTAACAGAATTCATTCTGTAGAATCATCCCACCATGTTGGATTTCTATAATTTTTAAATAGAATGCTTCATAAGGATCTATCTAAATTCTCGTGCGAAATTCATTATTGTAAGAAAACTTTACTAGAGGAAGGTATTGATTCAAACATAAATATAAATATATATAAAAAATTCTCATCATATCTTATAGGTTTGGAAGGGTTCTATCAGAATGACAAAAAAATTTAAAAGATAAAGAGTAATGAAACTCAAATTTATATTTGAATACTACTGAAGACTTTAGTAGAACTTCGAGTCAAAAATTGAGATCCTAATCATATATAAGAGAAATGGTTACATCATGAAACATTAATATATAATTATTATATATCCTAGAAATATGATAAAGATATATTTCTTATATTATAGAAACAATTCTTTCAAACTTTATAAGGATATTTAGTAAAACCCAAATAAAATTATTTCATTTAGATGTTTTGGGGAGTACAATTACAAAAAATAATGGTGGGGTTTTCCCATTTATATTATGGTATGGGTAATGGTTAAAAAAACACCTTATACTCATATCTATCAACTATAATTTGATAAAATAACAGGAACTGAGATACACATTATATTATATATATTTTCACTTTGTCCAACCAGAAATAATCATTCACACATATATACATCTTCTTACTTCCATGATGAATAGATAATGTTGGACTGCGAGTTTCATCCAATAACTTCTACGAATCTTGTATCGATGGAACACATGCATAATTCATGAACCTTATCATTCTATCATAATCAAGGTTGAACTCAAGAAAATTTCCCACATTATTCTATATATATATATATATATTCCATTATTGACTCTTTAATCATTACTTAAGTAGATTCATAAACCCTCATTTGAGAAAGATAACATTTATCACAATCTTTCAAGGATTCTAGATCCACCCATTGAAGGTTCATAAATATTCAATGTTTTCTATCCCCATCATAGATAATCTATCATGATCCTTCCTAGATAGAGCATCATACACTTTGTCCTTTTTCCCAGGGTGGTAATGTATTAATTATTCATAATATTTAGTCAAATCAAACCATCTTCTCTAGAACATATTCATCTCTTTTTGAGATAATATATGCATTATAATTTTATGATCAGTTAATATATCCCACATTTACATATAAATATAATTCCTCTATATCTTTGACAAAAAATATTACCATAGATAATTCTAAATAATTTTAAGGTAATTTTACTCATGGAATATCAATTGGTGTGAGGTATAAGCTATCACCATATCATTCTATATGAGGATGCATCATATTTCCATCTATTATACATAACTATAGATCAAAAACATTACTATACTATAGGGTGAAGTAATAACTAGTATACTGACTAGCCTTATCTCCAATTTTGTGAAATTTTCAATATATTCATATGTCTAAATGAATTTGTCTCCCTTCTGGGTTAACTTGGTGGGAAAATGTTTTCTGTGAGAAATTCTCCACATTGTGCTGATAATATAAAGAAAAATTAAGAAAACTATGGATCTTAGTCAAGTTGGTTGGTCTAGTCCAACATTAAATAACTTTTTCTTTAATGGATCCACTAATATACCCTGACTTGAAATGATTTGGCCCTAGAATAAAGTGTTCTAAAGAAAAAATTCACACTTGGTAAATTTTTTATAAAAATTATCCTTTCAAAGTATCTTTAATACAATCCATTAGAGATATTATTTATCTTTTTTTTTCTTTTAGAATATATAAGAATATCAACTATGAAGACTACCAAATACTAATAAAGGTAATAACTAAAGAATATATTAATTAAATCTATCAAAATAGTAGGGCATTAATATACCCAAATGGAATTGTTATAAATACACAATTCACATACCTCATACATAAGGGTGTATAGGGTATATATTCACGATTGACCCTTATATTATATTATCAGGATCAAAGATCAATCTTGTAAAAATATTATGCTCCTCATAATTGATTGAAAAAATTTTCAATATAAGGAAGATGATTATTATTCTATATTTTATCCTTATTAATTTCATGATAATCAATTTAGAGTCACATTGATCTATATTACTTCTTAAAAATTAGTAGTTTTACCCCAATGTTATTCACATGTATAAAAGAATAACTTTTAAAGATTATCCTATAGTTTCATATTCAATTCATTAAACTCAATTAGTTCCTTTCTAATTAGAGTCTTTGAAATAGGTTTATAAATAGGTATGATTTCTATTGAAAACAAACATTATGATTTTGAGGAATACCAAAAAATTATTCTACAAGAACATCAATAAACTCCCATGAAATAGGAATATATTATATATTGAGTTTCTCCCCAACTATATAATTTAAACACCTATTTTTAATAGGGATTAATACCCATATAATGGATTCAATTTCTATCATAAGTTTATATTTATCATCACATTAATAGATTATCATAGGCAGGATTGGAATATAAAATTTTACTTCCCTTACAAAATAATTTATGTTGTATTTAGTTAAAGAAATCAAATCCATAAGTAAGATAACATCAAATTCACCTAGAGAGAAAATAAATATATTTTTCAGAATAAAATTCCCATTAATTTCAATGAAATAGGTATTATAGACCTGATATGTAGTCATCATACCATTAGGGGATTTGACTGATAATTCAACATCTAATCATTGAGGTTATTAATTGACATTCATTTAGGATTTTCATGATATAGTGTAATTCATATAGCTATTCTCTAATAGGGTTATGCAGTATTCAATCATACATGTAACCACACTAACATTATCATTTTTTCTTCAATCCCTTAGTAAAACTAAAATGGACAGTATAACCACTAGTAATGTTTTATCATTGTGATCAATAATTAAAAACCATTAATATGATGTATTATTCAAAAATCCCTTTTATTAGTCTATGAAACATTAGGTTTATTCTAGATCATCTATGATCATCTTATACTGAAATCCTTCATGATGGTTTGTGAAGAAAATTTGAATTAACCCAAACATATCACCTCAGAGTATCAAACTAAGTTCAAAATAAGGGTTCACTAATTATGCACCAAAATGATAGAAATCATATATAAGAGAAAATATTTTAGTGTTATAACCCCTAGATGAATCTATACCAAAATCAAATCCACATGTAGTATTGAAACAAGTATGTTTTTCTAGGAAAAATACTCTCTTTTATTGACCATAACATATGATGTTATCTTATACATATGATCATCATAAGGATTCTCACTAAATCTTACTCATCCATGTTTCAAAAAGTTACTAAACCTTTCTTTAATACCAACTATAGCGACCCATAGTTTTCAGACATAAATATTACATATCATTATTTGGATATTAATTAAATAACATTAAAATCTATGCTAAAACAAAACATGGATATATAAAAAATAGGTTCATAAAATATCTACATTGTCTCCCACATAGTTATTTATAACACGTACCCTTCTTTAATAGACCATTCTTAAAACATTTCTTCATGTTCTGGGGATAAGAAAACATAATAAAGGGTAATATAATATTATTCTTATGGATAAAAAAGGGACATATAAATGATAATATAAACATAAAATGAGAATAAAGGATATGATAACATGATCGTACCCATTTGAAATCATACCATTAAATTATTAGATCAAAAACAAGATTCATGGAATAAAACATGGTCTTCCATAAGGCATGAATTAGAAAGGGATCAAAAAACAATATCTATAAGAACACAATATTTCCATGAGATCATTTAATAAAATAGTGGAATTAGAGTGTAATAATTATAATAATATTAATCGTATCTCCATGATACTCATTAAGACATTCATAACATGTTAGGCTTAGGTTAAATATATGTGGTCCTGCTTTAGCCTTGAGAAAACCTCCAATGTACCCTCTTTTGAGATATGTATAACCACCTGTGTACCCAATTTTTTAAGATATTATAACCTAACCTATACCCTTTAATCTCATAGGAACATTAATATTTAACCAATGCTATAATGTTTTGTATTTTATGTATATTATTTTTAAATATTATATGGAATTAATTCAAGATTAGGCTTTGCGACAGCATGCAATTTTGAGGCCTAGGGTGACCAGAATAAATGATTCAAATAAATTAATCTTTTAAATAGAGAAAGTGAGTGGATTTCATGAAAAATTGAAATAACATATAAATTGGCTACGGGATCAAAAATATGAGAGAACTGTTGAATTCAGAGAAGCGATTATACCTTCTACGAGGTCTAACTTCAACTGGCATGGGTTGACTGCAAAAGTTATTTTCTGGATGTTTTAATGGAAATAAAATAAATTAAAATTTTATTTTATTTTAAATTTTTTAACAGCAGAGTGATGTGATTTTCAGTTTTAAATATCCAAATTCTAGGGTTTGGATCATATCCTGAGAAAACACCCTAGAATCTTTTGAAGTTTTTTAAGGGAATCACCACTTCGGAGAAATCTCGATGGACGGTGACAAATGATCAACCCAAGGATCATTGCACAGCAAGGTCAAAGGATATCATTAATTATAGCATAGAACCCACTATCCATCAATGATTAAGGTAGGTATTTTTATTTTAATTATGTTTTCCCTATTCTTGGATTTAAACGATGAATACAGATCAACCAACAAACTGGTTCACCAACTGTTAAATCGTTCTTAGGGGAGGGTTTGATTTTCATGTTCATTTTGCAAGGTTGGTTCATATTGGATTTTTTTTCTTGATCCTTCTAATGGGATCACACCATGGTTGTAACGATCAATGGTTGGGATTTGTTCCTTTGTTCCTTATATGAATTTCCTCCCCCAGCAACCCTTCTCATTCATCATTCTTCATGGTGTTAATAATGGAGAATCATTGTGCATCCATCTCACAAAATAATGATCCCACAATCAAATATATGACATCATTATAAACTAGCAGAGGTTTGAAGACGATGGAGAAATATGAGTCGACATAGTTTGTGAGAAATTATTCATCAATCATTCTTTGTGAGGATGGTTGAAATGAATTATCAGGACCGATCAGACACCCAAAACATACTGAATCATTGTTTATATGATGGTAAGACCTTTGATCTTGAGTTTCAAGTCTATTGAATGATTGGATCAAGAATCAATGGAGTAGTTGAGATGCACCAGCAAAGAACAGTGTTTCTATAAAATTGTGATGAACACAATGTGTATCTAAAAGAACATGACGTGTGGAGATAGATCAGCGGTGGATAGGGTTTCGGGAGACAAAAGGCGATGACATGGCATGTGACCCCTTTCACATGGCATGTGGTTACTTACATGGGACTCAGCATGTATCTCAGATTATACACAGATACAGAGTGGAGTACACGTCATGTACTCCACCATATGGCCAGACCAAGCCAGTTATGCAGGTTACCTCGTGTATTGGTACATGGGTTGGAAGGCACGGGTTGAAGCTGTGTATGATAACATAGCCAGCGTACACAGAGTGGCCCCCAAATACTAGGAAATTTCATTTTACTCTTCTATACATCATTTATAGTACTTTATGGATGAAAATCATCTTAGATATCACACTCATGGAGTTAGTTCTCTCAGATTAGTGCATCATGAAATCTTCAAACTAAATCCCTAGCATGGATATGTGGGTTGTTTTGACTTAACATTAGACTACGAGTCAGCATTTCAAGTATATCTGGATGTTTATCATGTTATATGTTTTGTAGACATATACTATGTAGAGATTATTGTATCATTATTTTTGTATTTATTTTTTGTTTTCGGGGACTCCTGCTGAGTATTGTTATACTCACCCCTACATGGGTTTTTCCCGCATAGACCGTGTCTTGTGAAGACAAGCTCTAACACCCCGATATTTTATGAGAAGTATTATTTTTAATTTATTTGATGTCTTGTGTTGTATGCTACAACAAGATTATCTTACGCTATACTCAACACCGTATTAGCTTTCAGTTTACACAACACTATTCTTGGATCATGTTACACACAATTTCAAGTTCGTTTGATAGAAGTTATTCTACGCAACATTGAGTGTGTGTATATATATATATATATTCAATGTGTAAATGAGATATGGTTGGATTCTATTATACAAAACAACAAAGGAATCTTGCACTACATGCAACCCTGACTTGGATTACATTACACGCAATCACAACCTTCCCCGATAGCGTGTGTTGTACGCAATACAGAGCTTCACTAAACAACGATATGTTATTAAAATATTATATAAACTAGCCATTATGAATAGAAATACCAACTTTTTGAAATTTTATAAATTTTATCATTCAAAATGGACTTCATTTTTGGATTCGGAATATTGAAATCAGACTAGGGTGAATTTTTGGTATTTTTCTGAAAACATTCAATTTTTGATGAATAGTGAAAACACTGAGTTATTGGTTAAAACCGACTTTTTATTTAAATAAAAAAAATTATTTAAATTTATTTTTGGTAAAAATAGATACATAGTACCTATATAAGTTCAATGTAATTCATTGGAGTCATTTTAACATAATTTTAGATATATAAAATTTTTATTGAACTTTTTACCGTCTTTTACCCACCAACTAAGAGAATTTGAAAATTTACATGAAACATAATTTTATCACTTTTGTGAGTGGAATTTCAAAAATCCTAGAGACACGGTTGATATCAGTAAGTAAAATGTGGATTAATAAGATAAAAATAATTTTTGGTGGATAATAACTTTTTACTTTTATTTACCACAGTTAAAATTAAATAGGGTAACTTAGGGTAAAAATGATATTATTAATCCCCTAACACATGTCCTAATTATATTGGATAAGATTAATTTGACTAAAAACAACATTAGGAATAAAATATGACCCTTTAGGTCCACTTATATTTGATTAGCACACTTATTATTATTTTATTTAAAGAAGAGTTAAAAGAGTTGAAATCAAAGTTTAATAACTAAAACATTTTTAATGTAGGGTTATACATGAGATAAATTCGACTATAAATATTCAGTAGAAATCTTAAAATATTTCCTACATAATGGTATTTTATTTATTTTTTTAGACATTAAATAATTTAATTTATTTATGACACAATGATGATGCAGTAGTTACCTTATTAATGAAATATTAACATAATTGATATTATAAATAACCAAATAAATGTAATTTGAGATTTTTTATGAATTACACTAATTTTATAGGTTAATATAACATATTATTGTTGGTTTGATGAATTATTTTCTAAGTAATAATGCTGTTATGAATTTAGAGGAAACAAAATACCAAATAGTATCAAAATTGACATAAACGAGTTTTTAAAACAATTATTATATTATTAATTGATATAATGGTCCTAAAAATCTTAGGTTCATCCAAAATACTTATATAATAATATATATGACATTAATTAACCAATTGGAGTTATATTGGTAGTTTATAGTATGTTTATTAACCATATAATATAATAATACAAGAAGACACGGTAAAAGGTAAATTATTTAACTTAGAGTTAAATCTAAATGATAAGTCTAAAATGGCAACCTAATCTTGTCTAAAACCTACTGGTTGAGATTATTTCGACCCATCCCCACCCTAGACTCTGAATAAGTCACTTTGGAGAAATTATAAACCAAATATGAATTTATTATAAAATAATATTTTAAGTTTTTTCTAAGGTGCCCCTCTCCTCACTTATAAAAGGGAACCTCCTCCCTCTCCTCTTTACACAATTTTGGGCCTTAAATATTGGCAAAAACCTACCAATTTCTCTCCTCAACCTCTCTATTTATATTACAGGGGTTCTTGTCTTGTCAAAAGACCAACTCTAGTTCCATAATATGAAGATTAAAAGAGGAACGTCAAAGAAGAGGTAATCTCTTCTACCGAATCTTACAAGTTTCTTTCTTCTTCTACATCCTCTTATTTAGTTGTTTCATTATAAATTAATAACATCAGTATTAATTATATAATTGTATTTTATTATAAATATGAAACAAGCCTATTTCACCTTCTATCCATCCTATGAAAAAAATCTTCGCGCGTGCGTACGTACGGAATACCGTCTCCACGTCGTGGTGTAATATGTTTTTCTTCCACCACCATACTTGGATGGGTATAATGGTGTAACTAATAACTATATATGATTCTTATAACATGATAAACATAATGAGATATTATATCATCCACTAAAATTCCATTCAATAATTATGAGAATGATATCATCGCTCGTGCGTATGCACGGATTACTGTCTCCACGACGCGATGAGATTCATTCTCCATGTTGACCATTCAAGAATGATTATAAAGTATATATAATGAATAATAATGAAATATATGACATAATAAAGCTATTTTATTTATTTTTATATATGTGTGTCATCTACTTAATTCCATTCAAGTCAATAAATAAAGGAAAACAGCATTTATGTGTACGTATAGCCTACCATCTCCATGAACGGTGTATTTCATTTCATTTATCTATTATATATATATATATACTGAATATATATGATATATAAATCATGATTTAAATTTTGGATGCAATTAAATCATGATATAAGTAATAATATTATCAAGAAACAACAAGTCCAAACACGTACGATAAATGAAACGATTTTACCCAAAACACTGTTTTAACATGGAATTGACAAATGAACAGTTAATATGAAGTCATAAGTGAATCATATATGATATAATAAATATTATTATGATTATTTTACAAGATAATAATATTTCTGAACCCACTATACAGGAGTCTCGGACACATACAGAAGAAATTGGACATAAGGTAAGGTATAATTATTCCAATCTCATTTTTATCTGAGATTATTTATTCGTAAGTATTTACTAGGGTTATATTTTTCATCCATGTACACAAAAATGTTTTTTAAAAATTGTTTAACATTCTTCCATTTATGTTTAAATTCATGTTTACCCCTCTTTGACTTTTACATTGTGTTATGTAAATAATTTTTATTTTGTTTACCATACGAGAAACTTTTTGACTTTTCCGTTAAAAGTATGAGGAGAATGTTTTTTAACTTATACAGCATGAACAGATTTTTAAGGTTTCATAAAACCTAATTTTCATGAAGTTAATCTAGAATATTTCATGATTATTTTCAACAAAATCCTTTTCTTTTAAAATTAAATGGCATTTTGTGAAAAAAAATGATTTTTAAGAAGAAAGGATATTTTCCTCAAGAATTAATTTCAAGTGTTTTATCATAACTATTTTTAAACTATGATTAAATTATTTAGTATGTTTATGTTTCAAGTATAATTTCTCCATTATTTACATGGTTTTAATTTTCTTATGATGAAATGATATCCATTTTTTCTATTATGGAATGATTTTAAAGAATCCCAATCTATTATATGGTTAATGCTATGATGTACGATTTATGATTTTGTAGCACGCAAAATAATGATTTCATTATGAGATGGGTGGGACCTATATCTCCCTCCAATTCATTGGGTAAATATTTATATCTCATGAGATAGACATTTTTGGAACAACAGGTTAATCCGCTTCAGTGATACAAGATTGAAATGATGAGTGAACTCGATTCAGTAAGGGACTTTGTCCACTACGATGGTCTTGGCAGCAATGCATTGGAAACTATGGAAATCATAATATGTTCTTAATGGTTGCCACAATTACATGTTTTATTCCCATGCTATTTTATCATGGTTAATGTTCCTTTATGATCTATTCCTTACGCATTGTCAAGATTTATGTCATTACTCGTGATTTTTATGTTTTATGTTCATGTTCTTACGTTCAAATGTTTAGGGATTGTTTTATGTTTCCATGTTTACCATTACTGAGCATTTGAGCTCACCCTTTTTATGTTTTCTTTTCCCCGGGATTTAAATAAAGGTGTTAGTTAAGAAAACCATAGGGGAAGATCTTTATGGGAGATGTTGATGATATTTCACCATGATTAGAAGATTATGTTCCGAGTTTCCTAAGACACTAAACTAATATGGTCTTTGAGCATCTGTTTTTGTAATTTATTAAGTATTCTGCAAAAGTAATGTAATGTATATGAATTTCAAGATTCAGGTCTCTACAGTTGGTATCAGAGCGAAGGTTTAGTCAACCATTGGAAACTAGGATGCGAAAACTGTAGTGAGATCTCTAGAGATATTTCTAAGGTATGTCTAGGGATGTCCCAAAGGTTAAGTATATGTATAGGTTATAGTCCTATAATTATAGTAATGATCATATAATTAAACCTAAGATCTTAGATATTTAAGGTACACCCCCTTTATTATGTTTTTTTCCTGGCATGATTTTTTCCTCTCACACAATTCTTTTTGTGTTTTAGAAAATGGATGGAAATATGAAGATTCATAATAATAGAGGATATGATGGACAATGGAATGATATTCTTCATGAGAAACCAAATGAAACAGGATTTGGAAGTCCAAAAATCGTTATTATGCCTAATCAGAAATCTCATAATATGATCAATAATCTCAACTTTGGTAAGTTTCTTGACTCGTCTAATAAGAGAAAGATGGAGTTTCATGATGATCATAGAGGAAATAATGTTCAATTCCCCTCATGTAAATCATGTGGGAAGAGGAATCTGGCAGAATTTCTCAAAGGAACTGGAAGATGCTTTTGGTGTGTAAAAGAAGGACACAAATCCAGTATTTGCAAAGGAAAAGGTTCACTTAACACCATGGACAAGATAATGGTATTTCTATGAAATAAACAATGGTTAAACGTTTTAAATGTGGAATGTTCAACCATTATTAAAAGCAATTCCCTAATGAAAAGTCTCTTGAATAGAATCATCATGGTCGTATGAGTAGTATTTTTGTTGATGTTGATGAAGAGACTACAAATGATATATGAGATGAAATAAGTTTTGAGGAATAAATAATGAAGCTCAGTCAATGGTTTAACAAGGTAGTGGAATGATTTCATGTTTATCAAAAATAATGTCTGGTACTACAGAATAAAGAAACATTTAAGGATTGTTACACTATTTTTTTTCTTAAAGTACTTGAAAATATATGTTGAATGGTACTGGTAACCATGAAAATTGATTTTGGAAAGTAGATGATATGCGTATAATGAAGGGATAAAGAGAAAATGAAATGTTTGACAGTATTCATGATCACATGATTGATATAATTACATAGTGATATCATGGTTTGAGTATATAGAAATTTAGGGATTTTGGTATGTGGAATGAGTTAACTTTTGACAGTATTCATGTTTTCACTAAGGTTCTATTGTAATTCATGTTTAATAAGAATACATGATTAAGGTATTTACGTGTTTGGAATGTGACCAACAAGTTATATCTTATAATATATGGGGGATAAATGATGGTATTCACGTTCTTGTTATGTGACCTTCCAAGTAATCATTTTCTTTATACTATGAGCTTGGACCGAAGTATTTTGGATAAGCATAAATTTTGGAATGAATTAAGTTAGACATAATATAGTATTGTTTAAGGCTAGAACTTTTTTCGATATTATTGCAGGAATGTAATAATAATGTAGTTTTAGAAAATGGGACAACCTGCAGGACGACCGACAACCCATCGCGTCGGACAAGGTTGCAGGAATCGAACCCACAACTGATGTGTGATAGAACTTTATCGCCTAACTCTGGCCTACAATAAGTCCCTGGTTAGTAGAAACTCGTTTAATTTTATTAAGCGGTATGCTATATGAAGTATAATTCCATTTGTGGAATCATATACGATTAACCTCACCATAGATGGAGTTATGTATATTTGATAACTTTTGATAACCTTTTTTTGAGACAAATGGAATGACCCATCATTATATCACATGATTTTCTAACACTTCATGAATGAAAAATTATACTTTATTTATTTAATATATGAAGTGGAAATTATTCATAGAACAAACAACGACGATATTGTACCAAAATCGAGTAAGTATTTCTTCTAATTCAAAATTTTCAACTTTTGGGAAATGATATTGAAAACCAAAAATGTTGTCCTAGTACCCTCATATCTGATGCATTAGATGGTACCTTAGATCATCACAAATTTATGGATTTGTGATTTTTGGATTTTTCATAGTCATGTTCTCTACCACTCTCTATCAGAACTTGATGGTTAGATTTCTCTTCCATATCCATACATTCACCTATATTCTCCTATGAGGAAACCGAGTGATGAGTTACTTTGGGTAATCGTTTTGTTTCTAACGTTCATTTTCAAAATGATGATTTAGTATTCCTTTTTAGGATGTGGGTTTCTTTGAAGGAAACATTCAAGTAGTTGATGATTTATAACCCCGACAAATTTTGTGGGTGAAATTCATTTTAAGGGGGGTAGAATGTAACACCCCTATATTTTATGAGAAGTATTTTGTAATGGCATGGACCTCTCCGGCCCATTCCTTTATCAAAAATAAGGTCATGAAGTGTTCTAGAGCGTAAAATGGACTATTCCCACACTTTTCAGAATTTTGAAACTGCACGCCGTGTAGTGTGAGTACACGTCGTGTACCCCATCGCCGGGTATACCCTGTGTGAAGGTTGTGTCCTTGTTGTGTGAAACAAATGGGTACACACCGTGTACCCCAATACTACACGCCGTGTAGTCCCTCCCCGCGTACGCGTTACCCTCAAACTGTGTGTTGACCAGTCAATGGTTTTGTGCTGTGTTGGAGCTGTGTCCTTATCGTGTGAAATAAATGGGTACACGCCATGTACCCTAATACTAAATGGCGTGTAGTCCCTCCCCGTGTATGTGTTACCCTCAAACCATGTGTTGACCAGTCAACGGACGCATGCTGTGTTGAAGGCCGTGTTAGAAGCCACGTGGTGACTGTGTGAAAGGGTCGAGTACACGCCATGTACCATAAAGTACAGGCTGTGTACTTTTTTTCATGCCTATAAAAGGAGGGGTCCCCTCCTCCTTTTAAACTCACCTCTCTCCTCCCCTTTCCTCTGAGCAGAGCTCTCCCAAGAGACTTGAAGGATCTTTTTCTTCCAAAAATTCTTCATCCGAGCTCTGATTTAAGATCCGTCAGTGTCCACGGGATCATAACGGTGAGGCGGAACTTCTGAGCTTGGATCTGTTGTCTTTCATTTGGACTTTCCTTCCCAGCTTCCACCTGAGGAGGTTTTTCCGTGTTTTGATAGTAGTGACAGACGCCAGAGAACATCTTCTAATGTTGATCTGGGGGAGCGTTGTGATCAGAACCTATTGAGGTAGGGATCTTACCTTCATCTCTCTAAATTGTGCATCATGCGGGGTGTGTATCCTCTTGTTTTCATGAGAAAAGCTCGAACCATTAAACGAAGATAATAACTGGTTAAAGAATGGACATGGTGAAGTTGTTATATTTATCATTGTTTTTCTTATTGTTATGTTGTGAATTGAATAGGCTTATGCCTACAGAAAATCACGGTCGTTGGGGGCCTTTGCTTGTGTAATTAAATTTTTCCCTATCTTTCTAGACCATTTTTGTGAATGGAACTTTATTGAATGTGGAATTTGGATAATCACTTAAAGTTGGCTGATTTGAAATCTGAAACCCTTGTGTGATCACCCTGGATGAACAATATGGAATAATGAACATGTGGGTTTTGGCTTGGTTACATGGCATGTGATGGGGGTGTTTTTGTGGGTTGTTGTGGATCGGGTGAGCAGCGGGGCTGTGGTTGTCTTGGTTGTGGGTTGGTGTGAATGCTATGTTGGTGATGGGCAGCGATGCTGCAATGAATGGTATTAAAAGGGTGTTGATGTACGGTGTGGTTGTGGTTATGGTGGTTGGCAGTGGGGATGCAGGGTTGCGTTTGAATGTGAACGAACTATGGGTTGTAAATAATAAATAAAAATTGGAAGAGTTAATAAATGGTGGGGAATGGTAATGGAATGGGAATAACAATTAATGGGTTGGTTGGTTATTAAGAAGGGACTTGTTGTGCTGCTTGTGTTTTCCTAACTTGATTTGTGGATGGTAGGGATATTCTTTACGAATGATCGATGTGGTTGGTTTTGGATAGTTGGCCAGTAGTTAAGGAACTAATAAACTGATTCTGTTGAAACATGAAAACATAAATGAGGTTTCGAGATTATTTTTTGTATGCATGCTTTGTAGTAGCAGTGCCGAGGCACATGCTCAGTTCTCTGATTAGAATTCATAGGTTGGGATGAGTGTTGTTGTATATATATATCTGTATCTTTGTGTTTTATCGCACCCCATCCATGTTGATCACTTAGTGTTGAACACTCCCATTTCATGGGAGAGGGTGTTTTCCCCTTAGTTACTAGCTCCTTCCTGCTCCTTCTTCCCTTGGATGTGATGGCTTGAGGTGACCTTACACCCAAGATTCTTCGGGTTGGTTTCGATTGGGGTGGTTTATCCCAAGACTCTTCGGGCAGGTTTTACTATTTCCCAAGAACCTTCGGGATGAGGCCTAGGTGTGTGCGGGTGTGATACATGGTTGTGAGGCCCAGGTGTGTGCGGGCGGGATACGTGGTTGTGAGGCCCAGGTGTGTCCGGGCGGGATACGTGGTTCTGAGGCCCAGGTGTATGCAGGTGGGAAGAGTGTGGTAGCGTCAGGACGTTCACCGTTAGGAAGAGCAGCTAACTATTGGGGGGAAATGGTGCGGGGTACCCAATACTCTTGTTCTTATATACTACTACATGTTGTGATTGTGTTTTTGGTGAGTGTGGCTGGTGAGGTTGGGTGGATAGAATTCCTTGCTAGGTTCTTCTGTTCTTCTCACGGGGCATTAGGATGTCTCCCCACTTGTGCATGAGAGCTTTAGGTTTCCCTACTGAGTATACTTGTATGCTCAACCTACGTTTACATTCAGGTTTCTAGGAGGACTACCAGGGCCATGCCGGACACTACTAGTCGAGACAGTTGGAGTTGTTGTAGTTTGTTGTACTTGTTTCTTTTGGTATTGTACTTTTTGAGCTTTCTTGTACTTGTACCTTATTTCAGAACTATTTAAACATGCATGTGGGATTGGTTTGGGTTTGTTTATATACACTTGTTCTTTTCCTTTTTGGTGGTTGACTTGTCCTATCTTCCGATCATAAATAAAAAAATGGTAATGCCTCCCATATTTGTGAAGACTCATACCCTTGGTGCTAGTCTCCACTCCGGGGCCTACTGGAGGCGGGACTCGGGGGTCATTATCTCCCTTTCACCATTTCCAACTCAGGAGAGGCATCTTTGGTTGGAGGGGGTTGTGATAGAATGGTATTAGAGCTGATGGTTGAGAGATATGATGGAGTCTGGAGTTAGGAACAATGAGTATTGCATGGGATGGTAGGGAAACAATGTTGGTTAATCTTGGTGTGTGACATAGGCCAGGGAAGACCGGCTAGGACACGGTATTTTAGGGCCCCCCGTCATCCGATGCAAGGACTCTGAGCCTACCGAACGACCAAGTGGGACCACATTGATTGCAGGGTAGAGACCCTAGGTAAGGTACATGCATCATCATGATTGTGTTTTACTTGATTTGGGTGTTCTGGGAAAGAAATTGAAATAAAATGATAAAATGAAACCCTGAAAAGTTTCCTTACTACTTGGGCTTAGGCAATCTTGTTTACTGTATAGCTATGGCACCTGGACGTCGTCCCCGGGTGGCTCAGACTGCTGAGGCCCAGCAGATTCAGCCATTCGATCAGATGAGGATTGACCGAGAGGAAGAAGATAGCCACTGGCATAAGACTCTCCATTCCTTATAGTAGAAAACCCTCACGAAGTACGAGGGTAGTACTTCAGATACAGAGATGGAGGGGTGGCTTGAGGAGCTAGGGATCACTTTTATCTTGATACGTGCTCCGAGTGAGTACTGTGTTCCCCTAGCAGTCAATCAGCTGAGAGGTGTGACACGATAGTGGTGGAAGCTCTACCTCAGAGAGAGGATAGAGGCAGAGGTTCCATGGGCTGACTTTGAGAAGGAATTCCGAGAGGAATTCCTTTCTTCCATGATCAAGGAGGAGAAGCGGTAGGAGTTACTCTCCCTTCAGCAGGGGAGTATGTTAGTACGAGATTTGGGTTTCATGTTCAAGGATCTCTTGCGCTTTTCTCCGGATCCCTTTCTGGATGAGGAGTCTTAGGAGAGACGATTGGAGGAGGCACTTCGTCCTTTACTCCAGTATGATGTCACCCCCTTCACCCTTACGACGTACTTGGTATTAAAGAAGAAGGCAGAGGTTGTAGAGAGGATTCACTCGCTGGGAGGTACACCACAAGAGGGGAACCAACCAGGTTCGTCGAAGGGGAAGGCAGTCAGCAGCAGGTCTCCTGTGACGGGACCTTCCAGGTTGAGGCCAATGGGGATTAGGCCCCAGCAGTTCTAGTTCATATCTTTGGGTCCTCGTCCCTTTTTCACAAGCCCAGGACCGAAGTGTTTTTCTTCTGGAGGTTTTGACCACGTTCAGAGTCGGTGCCCGACCCGTGCTCAGTACGGTGGAGGTGGGAAGGTTCAGCGCCCACCTCAGCAGCACCAGTTTTTGGCGAGGCCCATCCATCAGCAGCAGGACCATGCTCCCCCGAGGGCAGACTTTGCAGGAGGAGGCTGAACTCAGGGTTCTCCTCAGGGACCTCGACCAGGGTGTGCTCGGGGAGGAGGATGAGATCTGAGAGGTAGAGGAGCTGGGCGTGGACAGTTTCACACATTAGAGTTGGCAGCTCCAGTGGGACCAGAGGTGGTGTGAGGTACGATTTGTTTGTTCAGCACTCTCATTTCTAACTTGTTTGATTTGGGAGCTTCGCACTCCTTTGTTTCACCTGGTCTCGCCCATGATTTGGGACTAGACGTAGATAGACTTTCCATACCACTGGTGATGAGTACACCAGTTGGACGCCAGACCAACGTATCTTGTGTTTTCCGGGGAAGTGGGCTGATGTTGTGACCACATCGATCTAGTGGGGATCTTCTTTTGCTACAGATGTAACCATACGATGTCATCCTAGGCATTGATTGTTTGTTTTCCTTTAGTTTTGTTATCGAATTCTTTTAGAGAAGAGTCGTGTTCTCCGACGTGGATGGGCAGCGTGTAGCTTTTATTGGTGAGAGGAGCTATCAGGTGGGAAGCCGGCGTGTGGAGCCTCTCCTTTCTTTGTTAGGTGAGTTATCAGTGGTTCCAGCAAATGCAGAAATGACAGATGTTCCAGAGGTTGTTGGGGAATTCATCAATGTTTTCCCGAGGATGTTTTGACTCTACCCCCCCCCCCCCCGACGTGATGTTGAGTTCGGGATAGAGTTAAAGCCTAGTACTCATCCGATTTATATGGCCCCTTATCGGATGGCACCTTCAGAGTTGTGGGAGTTGCGGATTCAGATTGACGATCTGATGGAGAAGGGTTTTTTTCGACCCAACGTGTCTCCATGGGGTGCTCCAGTTTTGTTCGTGAATAAGGAAGATGGTGGTCTCAGGTTATGCATAGACTACCGAAGGTTTAATCAGGCAACGGTCAAGAACTGTTACCCCCTTCCAAGGATAGATGATCTCTTCGACCAACTGAGGGGAGAAGGTTGGTTTTCTAAGATTGATCTACGATCTGGATATCATCATATGAGGGTAAAGGATAGTGACATCTTGAATACAGCTTTCAGGTGCAGGTATGGGCACTTCGAGTTTCTAGTTATGTCGTTTGGAGTTACGAATGCACCAGCTGTGTTAATGGGACTTATGAAATTTTTCTTCTGAGAGTTTCTGGACCAGTTCATCGTTGTGTTTATCGATGACAACCTGATCTACTCAAGATCTGATGAGGAGCACGTTGAGCATCTCAGGGGTAGTCTTGGAAGTCCTTCGACACCACCAGCTTTTTGGGAAATTGTCAAAGTGTAAGTTCTTGACACAATAAGTACACTTCCTTGGGCACATAGTGTCTCAACATGGAGTGTCAGTGGACCCATCGAAGGTGGAGGCAGTTGTTTCTTGGGTGGCACCCAAGATCGTAGCATAAGTTTATAGTTTCCTGGAGTTAGCAGGTTACTATCGGAGGTTCATTTCGGACTTCTCTCGAGTTTCTACTCCATTGACATCTTTGACTAGGAAGAACCAGGTCTTCCTATGGAGCGAGCAGTGCCAGAAAACTTTCGACTACCTGAAGGAGAAGTTGGTCAGTTCTCCCGTACTCAGGTTTCCAGAGGAATAGTTGTTGTATGAGGTGTTTTGTGGTGCTTCATGCCTTGGTCTGGGGTGCGTGCTGATGCAGAATAATGGAGTGATCTATTATGGGTCTAGCCAGTTGCGCCCTCATGAGCATAACTATGCCACCCATGACCTAGAGCTTGCAGCAGTAGTGTTCGCACTAAAGTTGTGGCGACATTACCTCTTTGGGGAGTGCTTTTTGGTCTTCTCATACCACAAGAGTCTGCGTTATATCTTCTCCCAATGTGACCTAATCTTACGGAAGAGGAGATGGGTCGAGTTCCTCCAAGACTATGACTTTGAGATCTCTTACACTGAAGGTAAGGGAAATGTTGTGGCTGATGCCCTGATCATGAAGTCACATAAGTAAGTGGTTTGGGAATCTGCTGATGATTGGAAAGCGATGGGAGAGTTGGCTTCCTTGCACTTGGATTCCAGGGTAGAAGGTGTTAAAGGCTGCTTGTTTCAAATGACGATGCAGTCCTCCTTGTTGCAGTAGGTGGAAGAGTCTTAGTGGGGGGGACTCCGAGGCAGAAGTAATGCGGGATCATGTCTATCAAAGAAACTCTCCAGAAGGATGGTCAGAGGACATACGACATCTGAGGCTTTTTCATGGAAGTTTGTTTGTTCTGGAGGCGATGCATGCGGGAGTCCTCCGTGAGTTTCATAGATCAGCCTTGGTGGTACATCCAGGAGTTTCAAAAATGTACTGAGGCCTGAGGGAGCAGTTTTGGTGGCTCGGGGTGAAACGGGCAGTGGTGGAGTTTGTGGCTAAGTGCCTAGTGTGTCATCAAGTAAAGGCTGAACACCGTGTTCCTAGTGGTTTATTGCATCCATTAGATCTCCCCGAGTGGAAGTAGGATGACATCTCAATGGACTTCATCACAGGACTACCTAGAGCTCAGGGAGGTTATGATTTTATCTGGGTAGTGGTGGATCGTCTAATGAAATCAGCTCACTTCATAGCAATTAAGGAGTCGGGATCAGTGAGTACCTTAACATAGAGGTACGTAGATGAGGTAGTGTGTTTAGATGGTGTTCTAAAGACTATCGTCTCAGATTAGGATACTCGGTTTACCTCATGAGTCTAGAGGGGCTTACAACATGCTTTTGGCACCCATCTACGCCTTAGCACTACTTTTCATCCCTAGACCGATGGGAAGATAGAGCAGACTATCTAGACGTTGGAGGACATGATGCGAGCATGCATTCTAGATTTTGTAGGATCATGGGTACGACACCTGCCTTTAGTAGAGTTTGCCTAAAACAACAACTTCCACTCTACTATTGGCATGGCACCATTTGAGGATTTGTATGGAAGACCATATCTTTCACCCATTTTCTGGGCATAGGTTGGTGAGACAGGTGCTCTTGGGCCAGAGGTAGTGCAGAGCACCACAAAGAAAGTCCAGCTTGTACGTGAGAGGATGAAAGTGGCTCAGGACCGACAGAAGTCTTATGCTGATCGTCGGAGGAGGCCCTTGGAGTTTGAGGAGGGAGATCATGTGTTCTTGAAGGTTTCCCCTCGACGGGGGCAGCGGAGGTTTGGGAAGGGGAGTAAGCTCTCCCCTAGGTTCATCGAACCATTTGAGGTGCTAAGGCGAGTCGGAAAGGTGGCATATCAGCTAGCCCTGCCACCTCAGTTGGAGAAGGTTCACGACGTCTTCCACGTCTTCCAGCTTTGTCGGTACATACACGACGAATCTCACGTTATTGACTGGGTAGAGTTAGATATGGGAGACGATGGGACCTTTGAGGAACAAAAACTCAGAATCGAGGATCGTAAGGAGAAGGTGCTCTGTGGATGAACCATTCCCTTGGTTCGTGAGTTGTGGAGGCATGGTGGCCTTTTGGAGAGCACTTTGGAGTGGGAGGCTCAGATGCGCGCTCAGTACCCGGAGTTGTTTTGACTTGTGTTTGCTTTGTCCTTTTGAGATTTATTTTGATGTTATACTTTTTACCTTTGATATATGGAATGCTTGGCTTGTCAGTTATGAGACCGTTTGTTTCCTTGTTCTCTAGAAGTGTGTAGAATGTACAGATGTGTGGGAAAAAGGGAAAAACCTGATCCTTAATCGGGACGCATTAATGCGGATGCGAGTGAACCCGTGCGGGTGAGTCATTTCCACATAAAGCGGATAATATCTCGACATAGGAAAAGGAATTTTCCCCAAACCATGTGTTTGGTCAATGTGTGGGTTGTGCGGTGTTGGGGACAGTGCAAGTTGAAAAAAAATCCTAATATATGGAAGTGGGAAGACCCAATCCTTAATCGAGACGCATTATTGCAGATGCGATTAAACCCGTGCAGGCGAGTCAGTGCCACCTAAAGCAGATAATATCTCGACATAGGAAAGGGAATTCCTAACACCCGTGGTAAGGGTTGTTGGTTGGGTTCCTATTATAACGAGGGCCCTAAGAGGTATCTTTTTGGGTTCCTCTGGGTTGGATTTTGAATTCTCGAGGACGAGAATGTTTTAAGAGGTATATGATGTAATGACTCGGACCTCTCCGACCCATTCCTTTGTCAAAAAAAGATCACAAAGTGTTCTGGAGGGTAAAATGGACTTTTCCCACACTTTTCAGAATTTTGAAACTACATGCCGTGTAGTGTGAGTACAAGTCGTGTACCCCATCGCTGGGTATACCCCGTGTGAAGGCCCTGTCCTTGTCGTGTGAAATAAATGGGTACTCGCCGTGTACCCCAATACTACACGTCGTGTAGTCCCTCCCATTGTATGTGTTACCCTCAAACCGTGTGTCGACCAGTCAACGGCCGTGTGCTGTGTTGGAGCCATGTCTTTTCCCTGTGAAATAAATGGGTACCCACCGTGTACCCCAATACTACACGTCGTGTAGTCCCTCCCCGCATAGGCGTTATCCTCAAACCATGTGTTGACAATTCAATGGCCGCATGCCGCGTTGAAGGTCGTGTTGGAAGCTGCATGGTGACTGTGTGAAAAGGCTGAGTACACGCCATATGCCATATACTACATGCCGTGTACTTTTGTTTTTCACGCCTATAAAAGGAGGGGTCCCCTCCTCCTTTTCAACTCACCCCTCTCCTCCCCTTTCCTCTGAGAAGAGCTCTCCCAAGAGACTCGAAGGATCCTCTATAACTTATTCTTCCGAGCTTCTATTTACGATCCATCAATAGCCACAGGATCATAACGACGAGGAGAAACTTCTGAGCCTGGATCCGTTGCCTTTCCTTCGGCCTTTCCTTCCCAGCTTCCACCCGAGGAGGTTTTTCCGGGTTTTGAAATAAGTGACGGATGCCAAAAAACGTCTTCTAAAGTTGATCTGGGGGAGCATTGTGATCAGAACCTGTTGAGGAAGGGATCTTACCTTCATCTCTATAAATTTTGCATATTTCGGGGTGGCTATCCTCTTGTTTTCATGAGAAACATTTGAACCATTAAACAAACATAATAACTGGTTAAAGAATGGGTTTAGTGAAGTTGTTAGGTTTATCTTTGTTTGTCCTATTGTTATGTTGTGAATTGAATAGGATTATACCTACTGAAAATCACGGTCGTTGGGGGCCTTTTCTTGTGCAATTAAATGTTTCCCTATCTTTCTGTAACATTTTTGTGAATGGAACTTTATTGAATGTGGAATTTGGATAATCACGTAAAGTTGGCCGATTTAAAATATGAAACCCTTGTGTGATCACCCTGGTTGAACAATATGGAATAATGAACATGTGGGTTTTTTCTTGGTTATGTGGCATGTGATGGGGGTGTTTTGTGGGTTTTTGTGGATCGGGTGAGCAGTGGGATTATGGTTGGCTTGGTTGTGGGTTGGTTTGAATGCTATGTTAGTGATGGACAGCAGGGCTGCAATGAACGATATTAAAGGGGTGATGATGTACGGTGTGGTTGTGGTTATGGTGGTTGGCAGCGGGGCTGCAGGGTTGGGTTTGAATGTGAATGAACTATGGGTTGTAAATAATAAATAAAAAGTGGAAGAGTTAATAAATGATGGGGAATGGTAATGGAATGGGAATAACAATTAATGGGTTGGTTTGTTATTAAGAAGGGACTTGTTGTGCTGCTTGTGTTTTTCCTAACTTGATTTGTGGATGGAAGGGATATGCTTTACGAACGATCGATGAGGTTGGTTGGGGATAGTTACCCAATAGTTAAGGAACTAATAAACTGATTATGTTGAAACATGAAAACTTAAATGGGTTTTCGGGATTGTTTGTTGTATGCATGCTTAGTAGTACTAGTGCCGAGGAATGTACTCAGTTCTCTGATTAGAAGCCATAGGTTTGGCTGAGTGTTTGGTAAATATATATATATATATATATATATGTATTTTTGTGTTTTATCGCACCCCACCCATGTTGAGAACTTAGTGTCGAACACTCCCATTTCTTGGGAGAGGGTGTTTTCCCCTTAGTTACTAGCTCTTTCTTGGTCCTTCTTCCCTAGGCTGTGATGGATTGAGGTGACCTTACACCCAAGATTCTTCGGGTAGGTTTCGATTGGGGTGGTTTAGCCTAAGACTCTTCAGGAAGGTTTTACTATTTCCCAAGAACCTTCAGGATGAGGCCCAGGTGTGTGCGGGAAGTATACGTGGTTGTGAGGCCCAGGTGTGTGCGGGCGGGATACGTGGTTGTGAGGCCTAGGTGTGTGCGGGCGGGATACGTGGTTCTGAGGCCCAGGTGTGTGCGGTCGGGTAGAGTGTGGTAGCATCAGGATGTTCGCTGTTAGGAAGAGCAGCTAACTGGTGGGGGGAAATGGTGTGTGGTACCCAATACTCTTGTTCTTATATACTACTACCTATTGTGATTGTGTTTTTGGTGAGTGTGGCTGGTGAGGTTGGGTGGATAGAATTCCTTTCTAGGTTCTTCTTTTGTTCTCACGGGACATTAGGATGTCTCCCCACTTGTGCACAAGAGCTTTAGGTTTCCCTACTGAGTATACTTGTATGATCACCCTACATTTACTTTCAGGTTTCCAGGCGGACTACCAGGGTCGTGCAGGGCCCTACTAGTCGGGACAGTTGTAGTTGCTGCAGTTTTCTGTACTTGTTTCTTTTGTTATTGTACTTTTTGAGCTTTCTTGTACTTGTACCTTGTTTCAGAACTATTTAAACATGCATGTGCGATTGGTTTGGGTTTATTTCTATACACTTGTTCTTTTCCTTTTTGGTGGTTGAATTTTCCTATCTCCCGGTCTTAAATAATAAAAAGGGTAATGCCTCCCATATTTTTGAAGACTCATACCCTTGGTGCTAGTCGCCACTCCTGGGCCTACTAGAGGCATGACTCGGGGGTCATTATCTCCCTTTCACCATTGCCAGCTCAAGAGGGGAATCTTTGGTGGGAGGGGGTTGTGACATATTCTTTTTAATTTATTTGATGTCTTGTGTTGTATGCTACACCAAGACTATCTTGGGCTATATGAAACACTGTATTAGTTTTAAGTATACAAAACACTATTCTTGGATCGTGTTACACACAATTTCAAGTTCGTTTGATAGAAGTTATTCTATAGAACATTGAGTGTATATATATATATATATTCAATGTATAAATGAAATATGGTTGGATTCTATTATACGCAACAAAAAAGAAATCTTGCACTACACGCAACCCTGGCTTTGCTTGCATTACACGCAATTGCAACCTTCCCTGATAGCGTGTGTTGTACGCAATTCTGAGTTTTACTAAACAACGATATGTTATTAAAATATTATATAAACTATCTGTTATGAATATTAAAAACCAATTTTTGAAATTTTATAAATTTTATCTTTCAAAATGGACTTCATTTTTGGATTTAGAATATCAAAATTATCCTAGGTTGAATATTTGGTATTTTTCTGAAAACTTTTCATTTTTGATGAATAGTGAAAACACTGAGTTATTAGTTAAAACCGTATTTTTATTTAAATAATAATTCATATTATTTAAATTTATTTTAGGTCAAAACAGATACATAATACCTATATAAGTTCAATGTAATTTATTGGAGTCATTTTATCATAATTTTAGATATATAAAAATTTTATTAAACTTTTTACCGTCTTTTACCCACATCCTAGGAGAATTTGAAAATTTACATAAAACATAATTTTACTGCTTATGTGAGTGGAATTTAAAAAATCTGAGAGACATGGTTGATATTTGTAAGTAAAATTTGGTTTAATAAGATAAAAATAAATTTTTCGTGAATAGTAGCTTTTTACATTTATTTACCACAGTTAAAAGTAAATAGGGTAATTTTGGGTAAAAATTATATTATTATTACCCTAACACTTGTCCTAATTCTATTGGATAAGTGTAATTCCACAAAAAACAACCCTACGAATAAAATTTGACCCTTTAGGTCTACTTGTATTAGATTAGGACACTTATTATTATATTATTTAAAGAGGATTTAAAAGAGTTAAAATCAAAATTTAATAACTAAAAAAATTAATATAGGGTTATGCATAAGATAAATTAGACTATAAATATTCATTAGAAAATAAAACTATTTCCTATATAGTGGTTGTTTATTAATATTTTTTATACATTAAATAATTTATTTTTTTATGACACGATGATGATGCAGTAATTAATTTATTAATGAAATATTAACATAATTGATATTATAAATACCCAAATAAATGTAATTTGATACTTTTTATAAATTAAAAAAAACTTATAGGTTAATATAACATATTTTGGTTGGTTAGATGAACTTTTTTTGAAGTAATAATACTGTTATGAATTTAGAGAAAACAAAATACCAAATAGTGTCAAAATTGACATTAAATAGTTTTTAAAACAAATATTATATTATTAATTGATATAATGGTCCTTAAAATCTAAGGTTCATCCAAAAGACTTATATAATAATATATATGAAATTAATGAACCAATTGTGGTCCTACTAGTTGTTTATGGAAATTTTATTAACCATATAGTTTGAGAATACAAGAAGACACGGTAAAAGTTAAATTATTTAACTTAGAGTTAAATCTAAATGATAAGGTTAAAATGGTAACCTAAAATTATCTAAAACATATTGTTTGAGAGGATTTCAACCCATCCCCACCCTAGCATCCAAATAAGTCACTTTTGAGCCTTTAAAAACTGAATATCAATTTATTATAAAATAATATTTTATGTTTTTTCTAAGGTGCCTCTCTCCCCCCTTATAAAAGGGCACCTCCTCCCTCTACTCTTTACACAATTTTGATTCCTCAAGATCGGTCAAACCCTAAAAATTTCTCTTCTCAACCTCTCTATTTATATAATAGAGGTTATGGTATTCTCAATATAGCAACTCTAGTTCCCTAAGAGGAAGTTTAAAAGAGGCATGTCGAAGAAGAGGTAATCTCTTCTACCGATTCTTTCAAGTTTCTTTCTTCTTCTACTTATTTTTATTTAGTTGTTTCATTATAAAGTAATAAAATAAGTATTAATTATATACTGATATGTTAATATAAATATGAAACAAACCTATTTCACCTTCTATACATCCTACGAAAAACAAAATCACCGTGTGTGCGTACGTACGGAATATCGTCTCCACGACATGGTGTAATATGTTTTCCTACCACCACCTTACTTGTATGGGTATAATGGTGTAATGAATAACTATATATGATTATTATTACATGATACAAGTTCTGAGATATTATATCATCCACTCCAATTCCATTCAATAATTATGGGAACGATATCATCGCTCGTGCGTACGCACGGATTACCGTCTCCACGACGCAATGAGATTCATTCTCCATGTTAACCATTCAAGAATGATTATAACGTATATATAATGAATAATAATGAAATATATGATATAATAAATAGTTTTCATGCGTACGTATGGCCTACCATCTCCATGAATGGTGTCTTTCATTTCATTGATCAATTATATATATATACTGAATATATATGATATATAAATCATGATTTACATTTTGGAAGTAAGTAAATCATGATAAAATTAATAATAACATCAACAAACAACAAGTCCAAACACGTAGGATAAATTAAATGATTTTACCCAAAACATTGCTTTAACATGGAATTGACAAACGGACGTTTAATATAAAATCATAAGCGAATCGTATATGATATCATAAATATTATTATGATTCTGTTAAAATATATTAATATGTTTAAACCCACTATATAGGAGTCTTGGACACATACGGAAGAAATTGTACATATGGTAATGGATAATTATTCCAATCTTGTTCTTATCCGAGATTGCTTTTTCATAATTATTTACTGGGGCTATATTTTTCATCCATGTCCATAAAAATGTTTTTCCTAAAGTGTTTAATATTCTCCCATGTATGTTTAAATTCATGTTTATCCCTTTATTAATTTTACATTGTGTTATGGAAGGAATCTTTCTTTTTTTTACCATATAAGGAAATTTTTGACTTTTCCATTAAAAGTACGAGGAGAATGTTTTTTTTAACTTATACAGCATGAACAGATTTTTACGGTTTCATAATGACTAATTTTCATGAAGCTTCCTCTACAAGATTTCATGATTATTTTCAAAAAAAATACTTTTCTTTTAAAATTAAATGTCATTTTTTGAAAAGAAAATGATTTTGAAGAAGAAAGGATATTTTCCTCAAGAATTCATTTCAAGTGTTTTATCAAGACTATTTTTAATCTATGATGACATTATTTAGTATGTTTATGTTTCAAGTAGAGTGTCTCTATTATTTACATGGTTTGATTTTTCTTATGATGAAATGATATCCATTTTTTTTATGACGGCATGATATTTAAGAATACCATTCTATTACATGGGTTATGTTATGATGTTTGATTTATAATTTTGTGGAAAAAGAAAGAATGATTTCACTATGAGATGGTTGTGACCTATATCTCCCTTTAATGCATTGGGTAAAGATTTATATCTCATGAGATAGAAATGGCTGGAACGACAGGTTATTCTGGTTCAGTGATACAGGACTAGAAGGAGGAGTGAACTTGATTCAGTAAGGGACTTTGTCCACTGTGATGGTCTTGGATGTAATTCCTTGGATACTATAGAAATCATAACATGTTCATAATGGTTTCCACAATTAGATGTTTTATTCCCATGCTATTTTATCATGGTTAATGTTCCTTTATGATCTATGCCTTGTGCATTGTCAATATTTATGTCATTACTCATGATTTTTATGTTTTATGTTCGTGTTCTTACGTTCAAATGTTCGGTTATTGTTTTATGTTTCCATGTTTACCCATACTGAGCATTTGAGAACACCCTTATTTTGTTTTCTTTTCCCCAGGATTTAAAGAAAGGTTATAAGTAAGAAAACCAAAGGGGAAGATCTTTATGGGAGATATTGAAGATCTTTCACCATGATTAGAAAATTATGATCTGAGTTTCCAAAGGCACTAAACTAATATAGTCTTTGGGCATCTGTTTTTTTTTCATGTATTAAGTATTCTGCAAAATTAATGTAATTTCTATGTACATCAAGATTTGGGTCTCTACACAAGCAGCCTTCTAATGGAGTTCAAGGTGGACTAGGACAGGACCGAGCTTTGTGAGCTTCCTTATATTCCAAGTGGTTCTTACAGCTACTATGAGTAGTAACAGTACCTATTTCTTTCTTATAGGTTGGAATTTTTAGTCTCGGGACACTTTCTTTTTGTGTGCTTGTATTATGGCCTAGTTTACATTCCACACTTTACATTCTATCATATATTGTTGGTTTTGTTTAGTTGTATGCATTCATTTTGTTCCTTAGTGGTTTTTAAATTTCTTATTTTGTGGTCTTGGATATGTGTGTATGTGTAAAGGTACATAGGCAATTCCTACCTTATCAGTGATATGCCTAGTCGGTGCTAGTCACCATCCCATGGCCTATTGTAGGTAGGCTTGGGGAGTTACAGTGAAGTCCCAAATAGGATGGGTCATGAAAGAGTGGTATTAGAGGTTTTTGATTCTACCTTAGGACCATGATTCTACAAGATTCGTTTAGGGAAATAGTTTTGAGTGTCTCAAGTTCATCTTTCAGACCAAGGACTCTAGTTTTGGTCTGGGTAGTCAATGTATCCAAACAACAGGACTCTGATAACCTTATTTTTGACACAGTACATGAGAACACTGGTTTTAGGAAAACAATAATGGTTTATGCATCATATAGTAATGGGTGGTGAATTCCATGTCCTTGTAGATTAATCTCTCCAAAAATACTCATTGTCTATGGTATATCTTTTTTCTTTATAGGATGCCTCTGGGACCCATACCAGCTAGGATTCAGTAGCACAATCATGAGGATGACCCTCTCGGTGATGAGGCTTTGATTCAAGGGCTAGTTCCCTAGGTGTTACCTCCAGGTGGTGCACCAGCTATGCCCCCACTTGTGGAACATCACATTGTACTTTCGATTCTAGAAGACGAGGATCATAAGTTTAGTGCTCTCTATAGGTTTCATAGATAGGGACCCCTCGGGTTCCAAGGTCATCCAGACCCTCATGCGTCTGGGGACTAGCTAGAGTTGGTGACTAGATACTTCTGTCTAGTGAGAGCACCAGCAAACGAGATGGTGATAATAGGAGAGAGCCTTCTTCAGGGTTTGATAGGGGTATGGTGGAGTTTGACCATGCAGACTCATGATGATATGAGTCTTCATGGATGGAGTTATGTAGACTCTTTAGGGAGGAGTTATCTCTAGTTATGTTAAGTTAAGTGCACATCCAGGACCTTCTTCAGCTCCATCAGGGGAGTTTGATGGTGGATGACTATTCATAGAGGTGTACTAACCTCTCCAGGTACTCGATGGATATAGTGAGGGACTAATACTTCAAAGCTCAGACCATTGAGTGAGGTTTACGAAGGGAAATTTGAGCTAGCGTCATGCCTCTATTCATTCTGACATATGCAGGAGTGCTCAACAGACCTATGGTGGTCGAGAGCTTCTTGGATGAGAATAGAGAACTATTGGCAATAAGCAGTTGGAAGACAGGTACATAGACCTCGGCAGCAGGGAGCCGATGTAAGGCATAGGGATTGGGATGTTGGAGAAATAACATGAGGACCTAGGATAGTGGATCTGTAGTCTAGGGCTCTCGGACTGGATCCAGTCAGCCTAGGGAGAGGTGATGTTACTCATGAGATGGTAGAGGACATCTCTCTAGAGACTTTCTAACCTATCTATCTATTGATAGGGAGGTGTTGGATTGATCGCTGAGGCAGAGGTAGGGACTGGAACATGTAGACCCACCAGGAGGATGACATATAAGAAGTGTAGGGAGAGCTTTAGGAGGTGGAAGACACATTGACATACTTCCACCACCACCCCTATGGGGTTCGCACTATGTTCAAGGTGCTGTGGGACAAAGTTGGGGGCAGCCACATATAGTTGAGGCATATGAACAAGGGCTCCAGGGATGATTCGATGTATGACATGTGTCTTTTATTCCATAGTTTTCGTACTCATAGACACTAGTTCCAGTCATTCTTTCCTCTCCACATGTCTTGTGTGAAACCATGAATTCTGGTAGAGCTGTTGACTCAAACCTTATGCTTGAATACACCTACGTGAGGAGACTAGATGATCACACATCTTTTCCCATAGTTTGATATTACCTATGGAAGAGAGATTTTCTGTTGGAACCTCTTGGGGGAACATCAAGACCTTAGGACATCATTTTTAGTATGGATTAGTTATCTTCAGTCCATGCCCTTATTGACAACCTTAGGCAAAGAGTGTGGTGTGTATGCAGTGATGGAATGTGGTTTTCCTTTGTCGGTGAAAAGGAGACCCATGAAACACAAGAGTGTTTTATGCAAAGGAGGGTACAACTGATCACTCATGCATTGGCTGGACTTACCCTTTGATCTGTATAAGTTATGAGATTTTAGTTTCTAGCAGTATTGGTGGTGTACAAGGAAATCCTTCTAGAAGATATTCTAGGAAAACCTCCCCCTCGGAATATTGAATTCTGCATCAACTTTCACCCTGAGATGACACAAATATCCTCACCAGCATATCAGATGACTTCTAAAGAGATTCATGATTTGAGGGAGCAGTTGGAAGATTTTTATTGGAAGGTATTCTTAAGACCCACTATTTCACCATGGGTGGCCCCAGTTTTGTATTCCAATAAGACGGATGGAGGATTGAAGTTGTGCGTGGATTACCAGTTCTTGAACTAGATAACAATGATGAACAATTATCCACTACTGAGGATTGATGAACTCTTCAATCAGTTTATAGGATAATTATTTTCCTTGAAGGTTGACCTTCTATCGGTTTACCACTAGTTATGAGTACGAGATGAGGATATACCAAAGACAAATTTCATGTGCTATTACGACCATTATGAGTACTTAGTGATGCCCTTCGGCATAACGACTACCCCCAGAGTTTTCATGGGACTCTTGAACTGTATTTTACAGCCATATTTAGATCGGTGTGTAGTAGTTTTCATCAACGAAATCCTTGTGTGATCAACGTCATAGGAGGAGCACACGAGACACCTACAAGTGGTTCTAGATGTAATCTGAGAGAAGCAAAATTATAGGATGATATTAATGTTATAATTATAGATTCATGAGGTAAAATTCCTTGGACATGTCATATTAGTATATGGATTACTGTTGGGCCCATCCATAGTAGAGAAAGTGTTAGCATGGGATCCACCTAGTAGCATGACATAGGTGTAGAGCTTCCTTGGTCTGGTAGGATATTACCAGAGATTCATTCCTAATTTCTCTTGGATATCATCACCGATGATCGCTTTGACCAGGAAGAGAAAAACTTTTGTATGGACAGAGAAGTGATGGCATGATTTCTAGCAGTTGAGGCAGAGATTGATGGTCTCCCTAATCTTGAGATTTCCAGAGGAGGGTGTTGAGTATGTTGTTTTCTGAGAAGCATCAGAGACTAAGAATTGTTATGTCCGGATGCAGATATAGTAAGTGATTTCCTTTGGTTCTCACAAGCTGAGGCCACATAAGAAGAAGAATGAGATCCATGATCTTGAGTTTGCAGCGGTACTCTTCACAATGAAGATGTGGTAGAACTACCTTATTGGTCATATATTTGTTGTCTACACTGACTAGAATATACTTAATTACATCTTTTCACAGAAGGATTTGAAAATTAGGTAGAGGTGTTGGATAGAGACCCTCTAGGATTCTTACTTCATGATCATTTATATTCCTGGGAAGGGGAACATGGTGGCAGACACACTCTACAAGATATCGAGTTAGTACCAACTGAGTGCGGCGTAAGATCATTTTGACTCAATATAGTATTCCTTCATTGAGGGAGATGATGAAGCTTACCTTCAGTTAAGGTTTGTTACCCCTCTACTCTTGCAATGAATCAGGGAGGCAGAACTTGGATATGTCGACTATGAGGATTTGTGTGCTCATTTTCCCACAGGGCACACTCCTGTTGGATATTCACAAGGTAAGACCATGTTATCCTTTTCAGAGGATCCACAATTGTACTAGGGGAATTGTAGGAGGAGGTTATGAGAGAGTTCCATACATTCCCATTGGCAGTACATCCTAGAGTGTAGAAATTATATCTGGATCTCTAATGTCATTTTTGGTGGGTTGGGATAAAGAAGGAAGTATCATATTTTGTTTCTCTATGCCTTATTTTCCGGTAGGTGAAATATGAGCATCAGGTTTCAATGAGCTTAGATCACCCCCTTGAGGTGCCATAATTAAAGTGGGATTGAATATCTATGAACATCGTGATGGGATTACTATGAATGCCTAAGGGAAATGATTCATTATGGGTGATCATTGACCGACTCACCAAGTCAGCCCACTTCATAGCCTTCAGGTAGTAGAGTTTAGTAGAGATCTTGGGACACCTCTACATGCAAGAGAAATGTCATATTCATGGAATACACTTGACCATAGTATCGGATTGTGATGCACTTTTCACATCCTGGTGGTAGAAGGGATTATAAGTGTTGTTTGGGATACAGATCTACATGAGCATAGCATTCCATCCCCAAAAAAATGGCTACATAAAGAGTACCATTCAACTCTTATAGGATATTTTGTGGGCATGTATCTTGGACTCTAGTCACAGTTGGGATAATAACCTACCACTTATGGAGTTTCTGTAAAAAAAACTACCACTCCACCATCGGTTTTCTATCATTCAAGACTTTATATGAGTGACCCTACCAATCACCCCTCTAATAGAATAACCCAAGATATTTAGAACACATGGGTCTATATTTGGGGTGAAAGAATATAGAGAAAGTGTAGATTATCTATAAGTAGATAAATACTACACAGAGCTGACAGAAGTCTTATGCTGATAGATAGAGGATACCTCTGGAGTTCAAGGAGGGAAACCATGTATTCCTCCAGGACTCACCTAAAAAAGGGTTGCAAAGATTTGTCTAGGGAAAACAATTTCCTCAAAGTTCCTCATCCCTTTATGGATAAGTTGTAGAGTGGGTGAGGGGGCATACCGCCTAACTCTACCACCACAGTTTCACAGGGTACATGATGTCTTCCCCGTATCGCAACTAATGAGGTATGTTCAAGATCCTTTGCACGTCATTGACTAGGGAGAACTATAAATCGAGGATGGAGTGACCTTTTATATGTACCCATTATATTTCTAGGATTGACGAGAGAAGATCCTTTGTGGGAAATCAATTACCATGGTACGTCCCGGGTGGTAGCACAGAACTCTTCATGAGAGCACGTGGGAGTGGGATGCTAAGATTTAGGCCTAGTACCCACATCTGTTATAGTATCCTTTGTTTTACCTTTTCTAATATTTAAATACCTAATGTGGGGAGAATTATATTTCCCCTATTTTCTATATATTATTTTTAAATATTAAATATAATTAATTCAAGACTATTATTTGTGAGGACATGTGATTCCAAAGCCCAGGGTAATTGGAATAAAGTTTTTAAATCAATTAAACATTAAAATAGCATGTGTGAGAGGATTTCATGAAAAAATATAAAAAATTATAAATAGGTTCCATGATAAAAAATTTGAGAGCATCATTGTGTTCATAGCAGGGACTTTACCTTAGGTGGGGTCTCACATCAACCGGCCTGGGTCAGATGAAAAAATTAATTTTTTTATATGTCTTAAATGAAATAAAATAAAATAATAATTTATTCCTTTTAAAACATTTTAATTATGCAACGAGACAATTTTCATTATTAAATAAGTAAGATCCATGGTTAGGCTCATAACCCTAGAAAACTCCATGGATTCCTCTGGAGTTTTTGAGAGGAGCGACCCCCTTGGAGAACTCTCGACAAACGATGATGAATGATCAACCTGAGGATCATTGTGCAGAAAGGTCAGATGATCTCATCAACAATGATAGTGAATACAATTTTCATCAACGATCAGCATAGTGGTTTTTATTTATTTATGTTTTACTCATTCTCGGATGTAAATGATGAATGTGTATCAACCCATGAATAGGTTGACGTGCGGTTCGATCATTCTTGTGGGAGGGTTTTATTTATGGGGTTTATTCACATTGGATTTTTTTCTTGATCATTATAAAGTGATTAGATCAAGTCCATAATAAAAAAACATGGGTTTCGTTCCTTTTTTCATTATATGAATTTCCTCCTCCTCCAACCCCGTGCGTTCTTCGTTCTTCACGGGGTTACGAATGACAGATCTTTGTGCATCCGTATTGCAACAAAATAAACCCAAATAAAAGATATAAAATCCCAAAAACCTATTTGAGTTATGAAGATGATGGATGCATATGAATCATCATAGTTCACAAGAATTATTTCTTCAATATTTCTTCATGCGGATGATCGAAACAAGTTTTTGGGACTGATCGGACACCCAAAACATACCAAATTGGTATATCTATGATGAGATGACCTAGGATCATAATTTTTTAGTTGATTGAATGGTTGGATAAATATTATTAGGAGCATATGAGTCATTTCGATGAATAATAGTGTTTCTAGAAATTCGCAATGAACACAGTGTGTTTCCCGAAGAACACGGTGTGTGGGGCTGGCTTAGCGGCAGCTAGGGTTTTGGGCAATAGAAATAGATGACACAACATGTCACCCCTATAACATGGTGTGTGGGTATTTATGTGGGACTCGGCATGTATCTAGGATGATACAATAACACAAAGTTGATTACATGTAATGTACTCCACTACATGGCTCGACCGAGCTTGTTACTCGGGTTACCCCATGTAGTGATACGCGGGTTGGTAGAAACTGGTTGAAGCTGTGTACGGGCACATGAACTGCGTACACAGAGCAACCCTCCAAGAGTAGGGCGTGGTGTATTACTCTTATACACATCATTTATATATCGTTCTACATGACATTATATTTACAACACTGGTCGTTGTACACGGGACGCACACGGGGTCCGAGGATACAGCTTGTGACACGACTACATACCATATACTTTCTTGTAAATGGAATGATATCCTTGTCCACTATACCTTGGAAAATTCTTGTTTTGGATAGTTACCAATTTATTATTCCCCTAAATTTTAGGTATCATTCATATCCATAGGAGTATGATCCATTTAGTGGGACTTTCTCTATAGAGTCAGAGTCCCTCCAAGAGGTCCAGAGTGAGATCCTCTACCTATTCATGGCCCTAGGTAGAGTTGCGTATTGATGTGAAAAATACTATAGGACACTGATCCTCTACGTAGATAGAAAATCTGTATAAGTCATGGAATACAACAAGGAAATATAAGTGATCCTAATCCATGTATCATGATCTTTCCCCATTCAGGAGTGAGTTCTCCTGCAATGAGTGTATCTGTTCTCTCTTCAGATCTATCAGTCGGTCTATCTCTCTCACTACACTTCCTGATGAACGGTACTTCTCAAATGGACACCATTATAGCAATCACACTCATGGAGTGAGTTCTCCTAGACTATTTCTTCATGGAATATTCAGACTCAATCCCTAGTGTGGGTTTGTGGGTTATTGTGACTTACCTTTAGACTACAGTTCTGGGTTTTGAGTATATATAGAGATTTATTGTGTTATATGTTATGTATAAATATACTATGTAGAGATAACTGGACCTTAATTTTATTATTACTTTGTGTTTTTCTGGGTCTCCACATAATATTTTTATACTTACACCTGCACGGGCCTTTTCCCACACTTGTCGTGTCTTATGTAGACAAGAGGCCTTTTGATGGAATCCAAGGTGATCCAGGACCAGACTAAGATTTAAGAGCTTATTTACATACTTAGGTGTTCCCATGGATATAAAAAGTATTCCCAATACCAATTTCTAACTTATAGGTTTCATTTTTTATTTTGCAGACTCTTTCATTTGGTGGGCTTTTATTCTGGACCATTTTACTTTCTAATATTTACTTTCAGTCATACTCTATTGGTTGGGCTTAGTTGTATACATGAATTTTTCTCCTTAGTGGTTTTTAAATTTCATTATTTATGGGATTTTAGGGGTGTTCATGTCTATAGATACTTTTTAAGTGTTTCCCATGTTAGTGATATTCCTATTCATTGCTAGTCACCAGCTCTTGGCCTATTGGAGAAGGGTTTGGGGGGTCACAGAGTGGGCCCCATTGGGATGGGTCATGAAACATTCATTAAAGTGATTTATTATTTTGATATAACCCATTAAATAATCATAAATAAATTCATATAAATTCCACTTATTCATAAAAACATTCATCATAACATAACCAATGAAAAATAAAATGGGTTTCATCAATATTTAATCATCATAAAAATAAACCATCCATAGGAATAATAAATATGGCATCATTGGATCATAAACCTGGTAAATTACATGTAAAATCAAAATATATTATACTAGAAAAAAAATCTTTTAAAATATCACTATAATATTTCTTGAAGAAAATTTACTTTTAATTTTAAAATAATATATTAAAATCTAAAAAATTCAGAAATATTAAGCAAATAATTTTCATTCAAAATAACACTATAAACATTTAAATTAATCTCAATATCATTGAGGGTTCATTATGGGGTAAAATTTTTTATACCGTGTACGTTAAATAATAATTCCTTTAACATTTTCAGTAAATATTTAAAAACTATCTTGTTTTGAAAATGAAAAAAGAATCTTTTTAACCTTTTTTAATGTAAAAAAACTCAGTAAAAATTACTTTAAACAATCATATTATTATATAAAAATAATCCTTGAAATAAATTTTAAAAAACATGGATATTGAAGAAAACTGATTTTCAACCAAAGAGAAAAATAATGTTGATTTTCCATAAAAATGTCCATTCGGCCTCTTAAATACATAAAGTGTGGAAAATAGAAGGAAAAATGCATTAATAAGAAATTACCACAGTATAATAAAATTTATGATATTATTTGGATATGGATCAAGATATTTCATCATCATAAACTTAATTATAAACAATCTTGATAAACAATGATATTGTTACACAAACCTCTTACCTCAATTTCAACATGCATTGAAAGTGATTTAACCTCCTATATATATTTCAATTTATTGTAATTCTAGAACATATTCATGTAAAAAATCATAATATCATGTATTATCCACTTACAACATTTTAATTACAATATATTTATTATTCCTTATTAGAATCATTGTCTATGCGTGTAAACTGTTTCATTTTTCATGGGAATTTCTTTTTGGTTGCTTCAATTATTATTCCTTGATCATGGTCACATAATCTATATAATGTTATTTATGATATAAATATCACATTTAATCATTTTATACATATTTATATTCTTTCATAAAAGTTATATATTCAAATATGTATTACATTGTTCATGGAGACAAGGAAAAACATACACATGAATGGTGTTTTCACTTATCGAGAGATGGAATGAATGAACGTTAAATAATAATTAACCTTTATATAATCATTATTACATCGAATATATTCATTAAATCTATCATTATTACCATCCATAAAGGGAATAAAATATAAAAATAATTAAATCAATTTGTTGATTTGGTGGTCTCACTTATCAATGAGTGACGTTATGATTTTACAACTGATAGGAAGAAAAGAATGCGAATATGATTTCATAATAATAAAAGAATAATTATTTCATAAATACATTGTATAAACCTTAAACCCATACTAATAACCATCCATGGAATATGTCGATGGAAACTGAATTTTTTCTCTCTGTAGATGTTTTAGTCTATACATACCCACAGGCGATACATTCACTTATTATTTAATGGAATAGTTGGTGGATATTAGTGGTTACATAATCATAAGAACATTTTAGTTTATTTTTCACACTTAATTTATTATTTAATTATTAATTTCATAAATTTATATGATATAAAATAAGATATAAAATAAAAGATGTTAGGTATGAAAATTAGCTCTTCATTGGAAGGACACATTTAGATCCCATCGTAGGGATACTTGGAATGGTATTTCCAGAAGAAAAGAACCTATAATTCAAGTAAATTTAATTTTAAAATATATTTTATCTACTTTTGGGAAAGATATATGCTTCAAAGTGTTGTAATGAAAAGAGATAACAGCTATCCTGTTATAAGGGAGGGAAACGGAACACTAGGAATTAAAAAACAAATTAAAATCTAACTAATTCATTCTCAAGAAAAATTCTTACTAGTGGATAGATATTGAAATAAAAATAATCTAAATTAAAAATATAATCAAAAATTGAATTTTTTATTGGTTTTTTTTCCTTTTAAAATATTTGTTTTGGTTTAACCCCTTTGGTTAACATATTTTAATCTTAAATATGGTAATGACTTTTTAATATTAATTGGTTGTAATTTTACTTATAGGATAGATATTAGATCATAAATTATTAAAAGGTAACATTTTTTATGATTTCTCATCCTACTTGTCCTCTTGCGATATTTTTATGATTTTTATGATTTTTAAATAATTTAATAAAGAAATTATCATAAAATACTATTAAGGTTATTTAAGTAACTATTCAAAAACTTTGACATTGAAAACAACATGAAATAAATTTAATTTCAATATTATCATTGAAAACCTTTATAACATGTTAATTTACCTATAAAATTCATGGTTAAACATAACACTCCCAAACAATATTACTTTTATAGTTTTTGAATACATTTACATGATGCTTCTACTGGTTGAAAAGGCACGATGTTGGCTTTCTGTAAAACTTTTAGTATTTATTTCACCACTGAAAATGAAAAATAAATTAAAATAATAAAAAAATTAAATTTTCTTTAATATAAACATTTTTAGACAAAATAATCCTCCTTTTATCCTATGTAAAAAATAAATTATATATTAAAGTCAAGAGAGTGAAATTTTCAATATTTTATTTTCTTAAATTAATATAAATGTCATAATTAAAGAATAATGGAACCAAGTGACCAAATATTTGGGAAATTATTATATTTTTTTTAAATACAATCATTCAATGGGATATGTTCAAGTCTTAGAGATGTTTTAAATCCTTATCCCAAAGGGTTAACACTATTTTACATGTTCTAACCTTATCGTGGTGAAATATATTTACCAAGGTTACAATTCATAATGACTAAAAATAAAAGGGACATATTTACAATATTTTAACCTCTTAATTAAAATTTTTAAATCAATTTTTTGGGATTCAATTTATAAAATTGGAATAAATTAATTTTTAAATAATTGTAAAGAAGCGACACAAAATGTTTTTTAAATTAAATTTTTATGCCTAAAATAAAATTCATTTTTATCATTTTCTTATAATTAACATTATATGAACATTAAAACATTTAATTAAATATATATAATATATAAATTTAATTAAAATAATTCAAAAAATGTGATAAATGTATTTTATTAAGATTAAAATATATTTTGATCTTAAAAATTGATTTTTATAAAAACAACTATTTTAAATTAAAATTATATTTATTTTTATCTCTAATAAATTTAGAACCACTAAATTAAATTTATATACATGCAAAATAAAAAAACATTTCATAATTTAGTTAGTCATATTTGTACCCACCAATCCAATGGCAATGCAATAACTATCACATTAAAAAAAATTCAATAGAATATTGTGGTTCATTTAAACTAGATGTTATATGCCAAGAAAACTATCAAATAAGTCAAACATACATAGAGAGAAATATATGATAAAATATAATAATGTTATGTCCCCAAATTTAGGCCTTGTTTTCATAAAACAATTATACTATTTGAGTTAAAAAAATGCAATATCTTGAACAACCCCATGACGAAAAAGATATATGTTCACATATTATTCCCTCATCCTCATGGCTATTAGCTCTAAAAGTATTTGGTATAAAATATCTTGAGATTGTAATATCCTATTTTAATGATAAATTCTTTGACTCCATCACATCTTTAAGTAATATATTCTTAAGAACCCATATCCTCTCTTTATAATCCATTCCAGGATTCTCCACACAAATTATTTCTCATCCAAAGATCATCCCCCTACATGGGATTATGTGAAACCAAAAATCATAGTCATCTACCAAAAAATGGTTCATCCCAAAGGCTATCTATGGTAGGGGAAATATTCTCCCAAAAGTTAAATATTCTTTCGATGGTGGTTGTTGAAGACAAACCCATCCACACGACACTTCGATATTTAGTGCTTCATAAAGATTTCATGTTATCATTAGTGGTGAAGCAAAGTAGCATGCACCACTAAAACTATAACATCTTCAATACCATATACTTTCCATATTGAAATAGACATATATCTCATTAGATTTTGGAGAAATATAAATATGGTTATTCTACCCTAACCTCATCATAACAATCCATTGAAATCCTATGACCAAAAATCGATCACCAAAATGCTCACACCCACTATCAAAGGTAATTTGGTTGTGATTGCATTTATCTTCAATAAAAACTACCAATGAGAATATCAGACAAAATAGTAACCTTATAAAATTACACAATAACACACTTTTTCCATGATTTTTTCTAATACACTGTAATCTTAAGTGCATGGTAATGGCTATCTATATGACCATTCTGTGTTGGATGGAAACCCCAAAATTCATATCCATTTGAGAAAACCACCTCCTTCATAGCGTATAAAGTGTTTCTGTAAAATGGGTAAAATAAAAAATATCCATTGGACAGTACACAATGATTTTTTCACCACTAAGTATGTTTCCACTTAGGGTATCCATTTTGATATTTATTATAAACACTAGGAGAAGACAATTATCTTCTATGACATGGCATATGTGATCCCAACCATCTCTAAAACCCTTCAAGCGCATCACCAAAGAACGTCTGGTAACACAAGACCACTATGTAAGAATCATTACTACAATAATATCTCATTAAAGGGATGGGTATGAGTAAAACACATTGATCTAAGGTGAAAAGAATCTCCCTCACCACATAGGAATAATTATTCCAAATCTAGATGTCCATTCATTATCTCTATTGTCCATACAAATAGTATTCGGATAGAAGTTTCATCCGCTATAATGATACTTCTCTATTAAGGTCTCATTACCAACCATGCCCTCAAATTCACCAATACCAATTCTACTTCAAGAATATGGATCCCACACTAAAAAATATTACTACATAGTTAGAACTCTTATTGTAAGATAATGGAAAATTCCATGAACTCCTAATAGACTCTTGTATGAACCAATTTCTAGAAGGGTTCTCTCCATGTGTATGTGAACACCAGGGGAACTTATTATTTAATTAATAAACACCAAAATTATATCATCATAATGAAATATAATGCATAAATACCCCCTACATAGGGGAATCCATGGTCCACCCTTTAAAATAATTTAGGAATTACACCACCTTCACATGTTGTGAATTTATCATCCATACACATAATTAATAAATCAATCCATACCATTTTATTGGTAGATGTCCTGATGGATATAGTTATACTCACCCTTTCATGGGAACTTCCCATACATGTCATGTATTATAATGAAAATATTAATCTTTATGGATTCCTTGGATAAATATGTGTATATTGAAACTAGTTTAAGCTAGATAGACAATGGTGTATACTGGTGTTGTATTTGATAGTACTTTCCTCCATGTGAGTAGGTTGGAATTTATTTCCAGTTTTTGAGTGGGATTGTATTGGGCCCATATTTATACTTTCCATCACATTATTTTGGACTCTAAACATGGAATTTTTGATTTATTCATGTATTATTATGTGTTGTTTTAAATATTAGCATTTTTGGGATTGGATATGTGTGCATTCATGTAGGTACTTCAGGATAATTCCTCCCATGTGTGTGACATGCCTTCTTGGTGCAAATCTCCAGTCTGTGGACTATTAGAAGAAGTCTTGGGGAAGTTGTGGCTGAGGCACCATCAGACTAGGTTTTGAATGAATGTTATCGGAGGAGATTACCAATTTGAATTTTTGTGAAACTTCATATGTTTAAGACCAAAGTTTTTAGTTTTTTCTATTTGTGAGGTTTGTTTTAAAAACTCTTTAAATAGTGTAATAATGTTTCATGTTTTGATTTTTGGCCATATTGTACAGTTTTGGTGCAAAAACCAATGTATCCATTCACTAGGACTCTAGTAACAAACATGTATACTCATTACATTTTAGGACTAGTAGAAAATAAAACATTGGTATTGCATCATATAGTAATGGGTTGTGGTTTCCATGTCCTTCTGGAGTTAGCTCACTAGATATACACATTGACCATGGTACGTCTTGTCTTATTTCAGGATGTAATAATGATGAATGATGGATATGTTTCTACAGTAGAGTTAAGAGTTCAACTCGATGAGTGATGAGAACTCTATTATGGGGATTAGTCACAAGTTATTTTTTCTATAGGATGTTCAGCATCTGTAACATTATCTTATGGATTAGTTTATAAGCCTATATTCATTTTTTTAGGTTGGTGCGTCATTTTAGACTTCATCGTGGATGGTTCATTTAGTTATGGATGATGAATAATAGGGTTATATAACATATCATGAGATTTTTGGGTAGGGATTTTCTAGTATGTAGGGTTAGTAGGACCTACCGATAACATGAGTGGAATGCTAGTCATTCAATAGAAGGTTTCATCTAATAATTTGGGGATAGATAAGTTCTTATATGCGGATACATTTCTATTATTATTATGGAATTGGAAATATTATCTAGGATTGTTCCACCCATCATGTTTTAGTCAAATAGGAATCTTTGAACTGCCTAGTTAGAGGTTATGGCTAGAGAAATGAGTCCCACAAATCATTGGATGTGATAGAGGAGTTTGGGAGTAGTAGGAGGTGGTAGACACTTCAGATTGATTCTACCACCACCACCCCCAGATGGATCACTCTGCATTTGGAAAGTAAGCAGTTGGACTCTTGGATAGCTATTGGCACCAAATCATCTTTACTGAGAGGATCTATGAGTATTTAAAGTATGTTTCTTCTACTTTTTTTGTAGTACAGTTAGGCATAGGTATGAGACAATCATTTTCCTCCTTTGTTTGAGTTCATTTCTTTGTATATGTGGGATTTTAGTAGATTCATATGTTGGTGATGTTTTACATGACTTTATACATTCAAGGAAGAGGGAAAATTACCCCTTCAAGATGCATTCTTGATACTTGATAAAAACAGTGTGGGTGATTCAGTACTTCCCAAATGAGTATAGTGTCGAGGTGTGGTTGATGAATTTCAATGAATTTTGTGTTTGATTTATTTTTGGTGTACTACTGTTTCAAGTAAATCTCTATTTCCGATAAATAGTTGTGAAATGGGTAGGGAGAGTTAGAAGAAGTAGGAGATTTCTAAGACTTGAGTATCGTTTGAGGTATGATGTGTATCTTCGCTTCCCTAGTTGTAGTTTTCACACTAATTTATGAGCTAATTTTCTCAGAGTGTATCACCCATTTGAGACACAGTGATACATGTGGATACTTTTTTATAAACCCTTGTGTTGGTTTCTCCTACAGATAGGATCAATGATTACATTCATCTACCAAATTTGTGAACTGACTTTAGGAGGGTATAGAGAGCCCTGTATGGAATCTCTTCATAGTGATGATGAGTACCTATGATTATTTCCTCAGTATGGGCTGGTTTCCTACCATTCGTTCTCTGTTGGTTTCTACTTGTGATTGTATTAGTGCATCCTATTTTTTGATATATTTATCTCCTTTTATAAAGAGTGATCCCAGGTAGAGTAGGATGATCTCATGTGTCTAATTTTATGACTCACTTCTTATCAGTTGGCCAGTGATACCTTTGGACCAGTGGAAGAGGTGAGTGCATTGATTTCCATTAGTGTTGATAGATCATCTAGAAATAATTCCTAGTGATGTTCCATTTTTATGACCAAAAAATGATTTAGACTTATACCAAGACTAGAAATAGGGTTTTCCCCAATTTTTTGTGGTAAAACATAAGATGTAACCCATAGAGCTTTGTAGGATGAAGGTGCAGTTTGGATATTGTAGAGAAATGGGTTTTATAATAACCAATGTGTTCACCTTGGAAGCCCATTTCTTTCCTAAGAAGAGGAAGAGTGCTTGTTATTGGATGTGGACTAGATTCAAATCTACCAAACAACAAGAGGAAAATAACACACTCTGGAGAATCAATAGATTCTTCAACTAGTGGTTTGGGGAGAATTGATTCATATATTTTATCCTCAAGAAAGGTTATAACTAGCTTAGTTCTTCGAGTAGGATATACAATAATTTTATTTTAAAATCCATTATGATTGTTTTGAGTTAGTGGTGATACACTTGGTGAGTTTTACACCATAGAAAATCATGAAACTTAAATACTGAATCCTTAACCTTTCTTGGATTAGTTCATGGAATTATTATTTGATATAACCCACGTGTTCTCAACATCTGAGTTAGAGAATGCGATACATGTGAGGATAGGTTGGTTTGACTCCATTAAATTGTTTTTACCCTCCACTTCATTAGAGAGTCAGTGCTACAACATTGGGATATTTTTTGGGATATGTAACATGACTATATATCAACTAGGAAGATCTTGGTGGACTTTAAAATGTTGTGGATCTCATCATCCTTGTTCGTGGATCGATGATTTCACCATTAACACTAGGAAAGAAGGTGTTAAGGAGTTTTTTTGTAAATACTCGTAAATTTCAAGGAGTTTTTTTTTCTTATTTGCTTTTGGATTTTACGAGTGCGCAGTTTCTAAAGGCACCTGATTCTGAGGCCTGGTGTGCCTGGAATAATTTTCCGAAGTTTAGCTCGTGTATGTTCAGTAAACGAACAAGCGGGTTTTCCTAACTTTTGAACCAGTGCTCGGAATCGAAATCCAGGGGCACCGATGAAATCACAATGCTAGTAATTTCTTAAGATGACCTTTTCTAGAGTTGCGTTTGCTCGGGAGTAATTGTTAAAAATGTGAAGAATAAAAATATATCTGTTTTACAATTATATTTTTATTACACCACTGATGGTATTAGTGTTATGGGAAAGAATGTTGTGAGGAAGTTTGGGTGGGGCCCACACGAGCCCCCACCTCCTTAAATTTCCCTAACACCCCATTAAACCCCCCTCCCTCCCTCTAGATTTTAATTTGTAACTCACCCACTCCCCCCTTTATTGCATGTCAAATCTCACATTAAATTTATTGATTAAAGCTATATAATTAATTTAATTAAGAGTTTGAGTTTTTGAAGTTTTGAAAAGATTGGCATGTGTTAATAAAATAAGGAAGGCCATATTTTATTTTGGGGGTTTTGTTGTGTGAGGATATTTGGGGAGAAACACAAACTCTTGAAGAACGCCATCACTTTCGTTGAAGAAAAGGACTTAGACGAAGAACACTATCACTGCCAGGAGTGATCGACGTGTCGTTCCTTCTCCTCTCCATAGCTGGTGTGTGACACCATCCCCTCCTTGGGCACATGTCAACGCCATCATTGAAACCACCCCCCACGATTCTAGCCTCAGTGAATTTCTTTGATGTAGGGGTTGATTTTACGTTCAAGATTAATTTGACGTTCTTCGTTAATTGTTGGCCGCTTGTTATCAATATAACGGGAGGGGGATGGACCGCACAAACAAGGCTGATCCTCCACCCCTTTTTATTGTTGATCATTGTTGTGGTTTGGAACAGAGGTGACGCGGTGTCGTTTCACTGTGCGGGGATGGGAGAATCATGGCCGGAGCGGGCTGCGGCAAAGGTGCACGGCGCCGTCGCGACGCACCGGTGAGGCCGGAGGAGGCCGCAACCAAGAGCGGGCCACGACAGAGGGGCGTGGTGCCATCGCGCTGCACCGGACGAGTAGGAGCCAAGGCCTAAGGCCGCGACGGTTTATAGGAGTGGCCGGTCGAGCCGGCCACTAGCACCAACTGGAGACAGGACCCCTCGGGTCCCGCGGGTTCAATTAAGGCTGGCCATAACGGCCGACCGTTTCTATAATCAAGTGGGGCAGCTCCCCCCCCCCCCCCCCCCGCATCCCGCTCGGCCAAGAGCCGAGCCGCCGGGATGCCCGTGCCGGGCTGGGCCGCACCCAACTGGGCCGGAACCGGACCCAGGTCGGGCGACCTGGTTTGAGCCGACCCAGGGGGTATTGGGCCGGGTCGGACCGGGCCCAGACCCCTGTTTTCAGACAGTTCCGTTCAAACACCCATAACATGGGCTACGGACCTCTGATCGAAAAACCGTCAGTCGCGTTGGGATCCTTGGATAGAGAAAGTCGTTTTGGAATGTTACACTCAAGGTTTTGGAGAACTTTTTGTATGGACAGGTTGGTTCGAACACGAAACCAACCGGGCCCTCGGAGCGGAAATGCTTATAACTTGAGTTCTGGATGTCTGATTGACGTCCATAAACTTTGTTGGATTCCCCTTAGTGAGACGGTTATTTTGGATTACTCCACTCGATGTTTGGACACAGCTGGAGTATTGTCAGGTTGGATTTTTCTTAAAAACCAACCGGGCCCCTAGGACGAAAAAGCCAATAACTCTCAGACCGGGCGTCCGATTGACGCATCGTCTGTCGCGTTGAGTTCCATTTGACGAGATAGAACTTTGTGATACATCAACTTTGGACTTCGTGAGAGTTGATGTATTGACCCCTTGGCTGGTGGAGCAGACCCTCCTGGAATCGAGCGTGCTGTGTGCGGGAACCCTTGAGCTGGTTGCGACTGCGACGACGATGACGATTGTACTGGGATCCTTCGTGGGTTTGGCAGCGACGCCAACCGTACTGGAATCCTCCGTGGGTTTGACGACGATGACTACTGTTCTTGTATCCTATGTGGGTCTGGAAGTACTTGACTACTATTATTGTATCCGACATGGGTCTGGCAGTATTTGACTCTGTACTTGTATCCTACGTGGGTCCGGCAGAGTAGTTGGTCTTGTATCTTTTGTGGGTCCGACAGCTTAGCTGGTCTTTTATCCTATGTGGTTCCGACAGCTTAGATGAATCAGTGGAAAAAACTGATCATATCTATCACCTTACGAAGAGTACACATGTGTGATCTGAGTCTTGACTTTCAATAATTATCTTCAATATGATTGACGTTCTTTCTTATGTGGATTGGGTTGTGTTACCCTATGTGGATTGGATTTTACTATCCTGTGTGGACAAGATCGAACTTGGGCATGGATGTTGGATCCAAACTGGAATTGATGACTTAGGTATATGTATGGGCATATACCAAAGTAGGGTTGGTTGTTACTTTGTGATTGTAATCTTTCCTTTGTGGTTTATCCTTCGTGGATTCTGGGAGACCTTCGGGGGTCTCTAGGTCCCTACTAAGTAGCATATACTCACCCCTGCATGGGTTTTTCCCACACTACGTTGTGTTGGATACGGACAACAGACAGTGCTGATTGAGGTAGGAGCTCGTGGAGCTGGACAGTACCTGGAGGTGGATCACTGGACGAGATGTACACGGAGTGGACGGCTGGAGCCGAGGAACTGAGGAGACTATCTGTACCAACCCTTTAGGTGGGATTTCCAGAGGACGGAATGAAGTTTCTGCTTTACTTTTCTGCTGTTTTAGTCTCTTTTTAGTTTTACTTTACTTTCCGTTGGTTTTGTATTCTGGCCTATTTACTTTCCAGCACTTACTATTATACTCAGTTACTTAGTGTTTACTTCTTCTTGTTTACTCTGTGGTGTTTGATTACTTACATAAAGTCAATTCCTTCCCTTACATCAGGTTTTACGCCTTTGGTGCTAGTCGTCAGCCCCTGGCCTATTGAAGGTGGTCTTGGGGTAGTTACGGCATGGGTCCCGAGGACGGGTCATGACAAATTGGTATCAAAAGAGTTCAGTTCTACTGCAGAACTCAGGACTCTGATCTTTCTTCTATGTGAAGCAATAGTTTTAAGGGTATTGAGTGTGGTTATCAATCCAGGGATTCCAGTGTTGGTGCGGCGGCCAACATATCCATACACCAGGACCCTGACTTCTAATTTCCGACTAAGTGCATGAAAACATTTATGGCATGTGTGTTTCAAAGTTTTCTTTTGATTACTTTGTGTCAGCTCACCAGGTATACTGTATTGACCATGGAACACCTGTCTCTTTTCAGGATGGCCCCAGGACGGCAGCCACCTAGGGTTCTGAGCTTTGTGCGAGACGAAAGCCCATCGAGTGACGATGCCTCGGTGCAGGGCCCTATTACAGCGGAGGTATCGGCGATACCTCTACCCGCCGAGCCACCGATGCCACCAGCCCTAGCGGCTAAGAGTGAACGTCACCTTAGTGAACTGCACAAGTTTCAGCATCACAGACCTCCTAGGTTCCATGGGGAGATGGACCCTCAGGCCACCGAGGATTGGCTGGAGGCTGTTGTACGAGTTTTCAGGTTATTGGGGACACGAGCTGACCTCATGGTGATCCTTACAGTGAGTCTCCTACACGCGGCAGCAGGTATATGGTGCAGCCTGATTCTCCAAGTGCACGACGAGGCATCTCTCCTTTTTTCGGACTTCGAGACCCTATTTTGCTCGGAGTTCATTCCTGCCACCCTCCATGCGGTGCACATTCAGGATTTACTGCAGCCGCGGCAGGGCAGCAAGACGGTATCCCAGTACTCAGCAAGATTTATTGATCTCTTGCACTACTCCACGGACATGGTACGAGACTCATTGTTCAAGGCATGGACCTTCGATCAGGGAATGAGGAATGAGATCAGGGCATCAATGATCTCCCTCAGCATTCCGACGCAGGCATGACTACTAGAGCGGGCCCTTATTTTGGAGAGCTTTCTTAATGAGACTACACCAGCAGTGAGACCTACCGCAGGGTGGCACGTAGTGGAGTCTTATGTAGCTAGCAGTCGATGGATGACTCAGGGGTCCAAGCTGACCAGACCATCAGGCGGACAACCTCAGGATACATGCTCAGAGGTGCGGGGCGCACGCAGTAGAGCCAGACTTACGAGGAGCAGACAGTGCTATGCATGCGGTGGGCAGGGCCACTTGGCTCGGGACTGCCTGACCCGCCATGCAGAGGAGCAGCAGACTGTTGAGGGACCACCCAGGCAGAGGACGAGGTTTGATCGTGGTGGTCCGTAGGGAGTAGGCGGACGATCCAGAGGAGCTGGTCGAGCAGCAGGTGGTGGGAGACACTTTGAGGCTCTACCACCACCAGGAGGTCCACCCCGACCACAGGGAGCAGGTAGACAGAGGCAGGCTCAGCTTCAGTCAGTAGAGGCCTACGACCACGGTGCACCAGAGATGATTCAAGGTACTATCTGTATCTACTCCTCCCTTGATGCAGTTCTTTTATACATAGGATCGAGTCATTCTTTCATTGCTACTGCCCTTGTTTGGAGCATGGAGATTCTGACGGAGCCATTGGCTCGATCCTTATAGCTAGAGACTCCTACGGGGGCAGAATCGATGATTACGCATTGGTGCCGGCAGTGTGAGCTTACTCTAAGAGGCGAGAGCTTCAGCGGCGATCTTCTTTTAGTGGTGTCGAGGCCTTATGACATCATCTTGGGTATAGACTGGTTATCTACAGTCCATTCCCAGATCGACTGTATTAGGCGCATGGTGCGGTGTGTTCGCACCGATTGGAGCAGGTTCACCTTCACCGGTGAGAAGGGAGCCTTTGCAGCGCAGGATGGACTCATGTAGAGGAGAGGACAGCCGATCACACATCAGTTGGATAGCCTCATCCTTGGAGCAGTGGACGTGCAGAGTCCGAGTTTTCCTGTAGTGGTGGATCAATATGTGGACATTTTTCTAACGACGTTCTAAGACTACCTCCTTGTAGAGGGGTAGACTTCTATATTGACCTGTACCCCAGGATAGCCCCGATATCTACTCCAGCATATCGGATGGCTCCCGCCGAGCTTTGAGAGCTATGGGTACAGCTGGAGGACTTGCAAGGCAAGGGATTCATCTGACCCAGTGTTTCACCCTGGGCTTCCCTGATTTTGTTTGCCAAGAAGGAGGACGAGAGCTTGTGACTGTGTGTTGATTATTGTCACCTGAACCAGGTGACCATGAGGAACAATTATCCGCTACCAAGGATTGACGACCTCTTTGATCAGCTCAAGGGATCACGATGGTTCTCGAAGATACACCTCAGGTCAGGCTATCATCAGCTCAGAGTTCGAGATGAGGATGTGCAGAAGACGGACTTCGGATGTCGGTATGGCCACTATGAGTTCTTGGTTAGGCCTTTCGGCGTAACCAATGATCCAGCAGTGTTCATGAGTCTCATGAACATGATCTTACAGCCTTACCTCGATAAATTTTTCATGGTCTTCATCGATGACATATTGATATACTTGACTACTGAGGAAGAGCATGCATACCACTTGCTGGTTGTACTGGACACACTCCGAGAGCACCAGCTTTATGGTAATCTCTCGAAGTGTCAGTTCTGGATACGTGAGTTCCACTTCTTGGGACACGTCATCTATGAGGTGGGAGTTGTAGTGGATCTTGTGAAGATCGAGGTAGTTCTAGATTGGGAGCCACCCAGGAGCGTGATGGAGGTGCGGAGTTTCCTAGGTTTTGGTGGGTACTACTGGCGATTTGTACCAGACTTCTCCAGACTTGCAGCACCACTCTCAGATTTGACGCAGAAGGAGAAACCCTTCATGTAGTCAGATAGATGTCAGTAGATCTTCCAAGAGCTGAGACAGAGATTGACCAGGGCACCCATCTTGAGGCTACCAGAGGAGGGAGAAGGGTACGTAGTCTACTGCGATGCATCAGGGACCAGACTCGGGTGTGTCCCGATGCAGGAGAGGGTACTTATCGCCTATGGATCATAAAAATTGAGGAATCACAAGAAGAACTATGCTACCCATGACCTGGAGTTAGCAGCAATGGTCTTTGCTCTTAAGATGTGGTGGCACTATCTGATGGGAGAGCGCTTTACAGTCTATCCTAACCACCAGAATCTCATGTACATCTTCTCGCCGAAGGACCTGAACCTGAGACAGCGGTGATGGCTTGATTTCCTCCTGGACTAGGACTTTGAGATAGTCTATACTCCTGGAAAGGGGAACGTAGTAGTCAATTCTCTCAGCAGGAGGACAGGCATTCAGCTACTTGGAGAGGCGACAGAGCAGCTAGCCTCTTTGCAGATATCCTTCGTGGATAGAGATGGGGCAGCCTTCCTTCAGTCGCTCATAGTCACACCTCCACTTCTTCAGTGGGTCAGAGAGGCACAACATGGGGACATTGACTGTGAGACACAACGTGCATAGATTTCCACAGGACAGGCACCTGATGGATTCTCTATAGGAGGAGAGCACGTCATCCTTTTCAGAGGACGTACCATGGTAGCAGCTACTTTACATAAGGAGGTGCTGATAGAGTTTCACAATTCCCCTCTAGAGGTACATCCTAGAGTAGCAAAGACGTATCAAGACCTCATACAATAGTACTGGTGGTCGGGTATGAAGAAGGTTGCGGCGGAGTTTGTTTCTCGATGCCTCACTTGCCAGCAATTGAAGGCGGAGCACCAGGTACCTATAGGCTTGGTACAACCCTTAGAGGTCTCGGAGTGGAAGTGGGATGGGATATCCATGGATTTCGTGATAGGGCTTCCACGTACTTCCAGAAGAAACGACACCATCTGGGTGATCGCAGACCGACTCACCAAGTCAGCCCACATCCTACCGATTAGAGAGAAGGGCTCAGTGGAGAGCTTGGGACGCCTCTATGTTCAGGAGATCGTACGTCTTCATGGTGTGCCATAATCTATCGTCCTTGATCGAGATGCTCGCTTTACTTCCTGAATTTGGAAGGGGTTGCAGGAGGCCTTTGGGACACAGCTACGTCTGGGAAACGCTTTTCAACCTCAAACGGATGGTCAGATGGAGAGGACTGTTCAGAATCTCTAGGACATGCTCTGTGCATGTGTCCTCGACTTTGGTCATAGATGGGAGGATCACCTAATATTGGTGGAGTTTGTGTACAACAAAAGCTACCACTCCAACATCGGGATGGAACTATACAAGGCATTGTATGACCGACCTTGCAGATCACCTCTGTGCTGGACAGACCCTGGGGAGTCAGCGCTTGTGGGACCAAAGATGGTCTAGGCCACGACACAGAAGGTCCAGGTCATCCAGGAGTGGATGAGGACAGCTCAGAGCTGACATAAGTCTTATGCTAATAGGAGGTGGAGACCACTGGAGTTCGATGATGGCGACCACGTTTTCTTGTGGGTCTCACCTCGATGTGGATTATGAAGATTTGTTCAGGGCGGCAAGTTGTCTACGCGCTTCATCGGACCATTCCAGGTTCTCAGTAGGATAGGTGAGGTGGCTTATCACCCGTCTCTTCCACCTCAGTTGCACCGGGTGCACGATTTCATTCATGTATCTCTGTTGAGGAGATACGTGCACGACCCGACGCATATCATCGACCATGGGGAGCTGGAAATTGATGACAGGGCGACTTTTGTGGAGGTCCCAGTGGAGATCGAGGATCGACAGGATTAGGTCCTACATGGATGTTCGATACCTCAAGTGCACATCAAGTGGCAGCATGAGAACCTCCAGGAGAGCACATGGGAGAAGGAGGCTCAGATGCGTGCTCAGTACCCTCATTTGTTTCCCTAGTTTATGTTGTATCTTTATGGGGATGTAAAGCTCTGAGATGGAAGGAATGTAAAGACCCGTAAATTTCAAGGAATTTTTTTTATTAATTTCTTTGGGATTTTACGAGTGCGCAATTTCTGACGGCACCTGATTCCGAAGCCCGGTCTTCCCGGAATCATTTTCCGAAGTTTAGCTCGGGTACGTTCAGTGAATGAACGAGAGGGTTTTCCTAACTTTTGAATCAGTGCTCGGAATCAAAATCCAAGGGCACCAATGAAATCGCAGAACCAGTAATTGCTTAAGTTGACCTTTTCTAGAGTTGTGTTTTCCCGGGAGCAGTTGTTAAAAATGTGAAGAATAAAAATATAGTTGTTTTACAATTATATTTTTATTACACAACTGATGGTTTAAGTGTTATGGGAATAAAAGTTGTGATGAAGTTGGGGTGGGTCCCACATGGTCCCCCATCTCCTTCAATTTCCCTAACACCCCATTAAACCCCCCCTCTAGCTTTTAATTTGTAACTCACCCACTCCCCCTATTTATTCCACGTCAACTCTCACATTAAATTGATTGATTAAATCTATACAATTAATTTAATTAAGAGTTTGAGTTTTTGATGTTTTGAAAATCATGGCATGTGTTAATAAAATAAGGAAGGACTTATTTTATTTTGGGGGTTTTTTTGTGTGAGGATATTTGGGGAGAGAACAAAAACTCCTGAAGAACGCCATCACTTTTGTTGATGAACAAGACTTGGATGAAGAACACCGTCACCACCAGGAGTGATCGACGTGTCGTTCCTTCTCCTCTCCATAGCCGGGGTGTGACTCCATCCCCTACTTGGCCGCACGTCAACGCTGTCATCAAAACCACCCCCCACGACGCTAGCTTCCACGAATTTCTTTGAGGTAGGGGTTGATTTTATGTTAAAGATTAATTTAACGTCTTTTGTTAATTTTTGGCCTCTTGTTATCAATATAACGGGAGGGGGACGGACCGCAGAAAAACAGCCGATCCTCCTCCCCTTTTTTTTGTTGATCATCGTTGTGTTTTGGAACAAAGGCGATGCGGTGTCGTTGCACTGCGTGGGGACGAGAGAATCGTGGCTGGAGCGGGCCGCGGCCAAGAGCGGGCCGTGGCGGAGGGGCGCGGCGCGGTCGCTCCGTGCTGGATGGGTAGGAGATGCGGTGGTTTAGAGGAGTGGCCGTCCGCTGGCACCAGCTGGAGGCGGGACCCCTCGGGTTCCACGAGTTCAATTATGGCCACCCTTAACGTCCAACCGTTTCTTCAATCAAGGGGGGCAACCCCCCCCCCCCCCCCCCCCGCATCCCGCTCAGCTGAGAGCCGAGCCGCCGGGCCACCCGCACCGGGTCAGGTCAGCCGCTCCGAGCCTGGCCATCCGCGCTGGGCCGGACCCCTACGGTGGGCTGCGCCGCGCGGACCCAAGGGGTATTGGGTCAGGTCAGACCGGGCCAAAACCCCCTATTTTCGGACAGTTCCGTTCAAATGCCCATAACATGGGCTACGAACCTCTGATCAATGCACCGTCAGTTGTGTTGGGATCCTTGGATCGCGATGGTTTTTTCGGTATGTTACACTCAAGGTTTTGGAGAACTTTGAGTACAGCTGGGTTGGTTCGAACACGAAACCATCCGGGCCCTCAGAGCGGAAACGATTATAACTTGAGCTTTGGACGTCCGATTGACGTGCTGTCAACTTTGTTGGATTCCTCTTAGTGAGACGGTTCTTTTGTCTTACTCCACTCGAGGTTTTGATGTAGTTGGAGTATATTTGGGGTGGATTTAGCTTAAAAATCAATTGGGCCCCTAGGAAGAAAAAGCCAATAACTCTCAGACCGAACGTCCGATTGACGAGTTGTCTGTCGTGTTGAGTTCCTTTTGATGAGATGGAACGTTGTGATACATCAAATCTGGACATTGTGACAGTTGATGTATCGACCCCTTGGCTCGTGGAGCAGACCCACTTGGAATCGAGCGTGCTGTGTGTGGGAACCCTAGAGCTGGCTGCGACTGCGATGATGATGACGACTGTACTGGGATCCTTCGTGGGTTCGGTAGCCACGACGACCGTACTGGAATCCTCCGTGGGTTCGACGGCGATGACTATTGTTCTTGTATCCTATGTGGTTCCGGTAGTACATGAATACTGTTCTTGTATCCTACGTGGGTCCAGCACTATTCGACTCTGTACTTGTATCCTACGTGGGTCCGGCAGAGTAGCTGGTCTTGTATCCTTTGTGGGTCCGACAGCTTAGCTGGTCTTGTATCCTATGTGGGTCTGATAGCTTAGATGAATTAGTTTCTACAACTGATCAACTCTATCACCTTCCGAAGAGTATACCTGTGTGATCTGATCCTTGACTTTCAATCATTATCTTCGATATGATTGACTTGCTTTCCTATGTGGATGGGGTTGTGTTATGCTGTGGGGATTGGATTGTACAATCCTGTGTGGACTAGATCGAACTTGGGCTCGGATGTTGGAGCCGAATTGGAATTGATGACTTAGGTATATGTATGGGCATATACCTAAGTAGGTTTGGTTGTTACTTCATGATTGTAATCTTTCCTTTTTGGTTTATCCTTCGTGGATTCTGGGAGACCTTCGGGGGTCTCAGGGTCCCTACTGAGTAGCGTATACTCACCCCTACATGGGCTATGCCCACACTAGATTGTGTTGGATGCAGATGAAGGACCGCGCTGATCGAGGTAGGAGCTCGTGGAGATAGATGGTAACTGGAGGTGGATCACTGTACGAGACGTACACGGAGCGGATGGCTAGAGCCGAGGAGCTGAGGAGACTATCTGTACCCACCCTTTAGGTGGGATTTCCAGAGGACAGCGTGGAGTTGCTGCTTTACTTTTCTGCTGCTGTACTCTCTATTCAGTTGTACTTTACTTTCATTTGGGTTTGTATTCTGACCCATTTACTTTCCAGCACTTACTATTGTACTCAGTTACTTAATGTTTACTTCTTCTTGCTTACTCTGTGGTGTTTGATTTCTAACATAAAGGCAATGCCTTCCCTTACATCGTGTTTTACTCCTTTGGTGCTAGTCGCCAGGCCCTGGCCTATGGAAGGCGGGCTTGGGGTAGTCACAACACGGGTCCCGAGGATGGGTCGTTACAGTTTTACTATTGCAATGAACCTAGTAGAGGTGAGGAAGTACCAGGATCTCTTGGAATCAAATGGATGGAGAAGTAGTTGCAGTATGTTTTCAAGTTAAACTCACGTTGTTTCATTAATTTGTAGGTGTTGTCAAATTGTGCTTTTTGCAGTTTTTTGGAAACTTTTATGTGTAGGAGGTAGTATGGATTTATGACAGTACCATGTTTATTGTTGTGTAATGTGATGCTTAATTAATGGAATGATTTGGGAGAGTACACAGAAAGCCTTTGGGGACTCAGTTGCAGTTTCCTGTAGTGTTTTAACCCAACTAGAAAGCTATGAAAAGTTGATTATTCAAGTACTCATGAACATGTTTTTGGTTTTCATGTTAGTTTTGAGGCATAACAAATAGGATCATATACCATTAGTGGTATTTTCATATCCTAATGATCTCCACATAAATATCAGAGTATAACCTTTTCTTGACCATGTATGAGAGATGTTGAGGAAGTTTTTATGCTATTCACATTCCAGGGTTAATATTTTTGGGTCCTAGTATTATGCTAGTTTTGGTTTTAAAGGGTTCTGTTCATCTTGGGGAGAGTGAGAACTTCCTAGAAAATGTTTTGAGTCCTTAGTGGACTAATTATTGAAGCCTTTAAGGTTTGAGAGTTGTGATGTTATATCCAAGGATATAGGCTATCTCTAGGGATCTAAGGAAATTTTTTTCCTACTGTTGTGTCAGGTTAGTGAGGGGTTTTTCCACTTATCCCCATAACTATAATAGTTTGGGTTGATTGGAGTTATCCAGATAACATATCTCGAAAAATATGTACATCACTATTTTCATGATATCAACTTGTGTAAGTTAATCTATAAGAGTGAAGTTTCCTTTTTCAAGGTTCCAACAACATTGAGAACTGGAAGATAAATACCCTATGTGGGAATTATGTTTCCTTGGGTTTATATTTTTTGATAGCATAGGAAACAATTAGGAGAGTTCAAAGGATTGGGAGACCCAGTTAAGGTCTCAGTATCTCCTCTTTTTTATTTAGTTTATGATTTATATGGTTGAAATCCTTGAATATCTAAAAGGATCCATCCTTAAATATTACATAATCTTACGTTATGTCAATAATTTGACATATAATGACATCAAGGATCTTTTTAGTTTTAGAGATTTAGAGAATTAGGTCAAAATGTGTACATATCAACTTGAATATTACAAGTAGACACTTACACTCGCTATCCATTTTTTTTCAAAAAAACAAGAACATTTTGAAAAGAAACATGGTTATTTTCATGTTTAAACAACATGATATTCCCTTGAACCCATATTTAACTCTATTCTTCTTTAAGTCCTGTGAAAAAAAATTCAAAACATAGGATAAGAATAAAAATCTCAGTAAGGGATACATAAAGAATGAAAACTGTTAGTATGGTTAAAACATATAAACCATGAATACTTTATCAAAAAGTAATATTTTTCACCTTTATGAAGTATAAAAAACACTTCACTTAAAATAAGCCCGTTTTTACCCTTTTTTTACCGAAACGTTACCATAAATCCCATTGAATGAAAAATATAACATATATAGGTAACTTGGGAGATAAACATTCTTAAATGGAATAGCCATACAGTTGAATTCCATCCATATCACTAAATTAAATATCTATAAATATGACTTCCATACCCAATTCATTGGAGGTTATAACGTAACAAACCATCCTTCGTTTATCTTGAAACCACTGATCATTTGGTTTATCAGGTAACCACCCATCATGGTTTATGATGTAACCACTCATCAAATTTCCAAGTTCCATTTAATAATAATAACACATAAAAAAAGAATAAAGGGAAAATAAAATTTCTACACTACAACCACAAGAGCTCATTTTGAGATATAGAAATATTCAACCTATTTCCAAAATGATTTAAAACATTTAATAAAGGGAATTCTGAATCAAAGTGTACCATACCACTTTTAAACTTTTGAATTAAATTATCATTTTAAAACATTCATGTCTATATAAATAAATTCATAAAAAATATTTTTAAACTAAGGACATGAAATAAAAGTTTTTAATTAAATAAATCTTTAAAACATTTAAAGCAATGTTTTTTATAAAGATCCCCTTACCACTTGAGAAACACTTGAATAAGATTCATTAAATAATATCATTAAACAAAACATTAAATATTATTATAATATTTTAATTCATGATATGATGTGTCAAAAGGGATGTATATACACCTTATAGGATAATAACGGTACATAACATGAAGATATGCCTCAATGAAAGAAGATTGAGATGAAGTCCCTTACCATGAGTCTGACATGTATCATTCATTCTTTAATTTCCTAAATAATAAACAAAAGTTAATTTGTACCAGTTTCAAAAAAAATTCTAGTTTATTTTTCTTTTAATATCCATTATTAAATTTTTATAACAATTAGTTAATTATTTGAGTTCATATCGGACATTTTTTTGATGTTCGATACATGAGTCCAAAATGAACAGGTTATGATTACAAATTGTCTATATGGTCATAAGTCCATAATATCTAGTATTATATTAATTATTTAAATAGAATATAAATACCATATATTTATTTATTTATAATAACAAATATTAATTGGAGTTAATAAATTAAATGCATCGTTCATGGAGATGGTAGGTCATACGTACGCATGAACGCTACTTTCATTACATTGTCATTTTAAAAAATGAAAACTAAATGATATATATGTATATCTATATACATACTAAAGTATGGTTTTCCTCCACCACATGTCTCTCACTCCGCCCTCAGCTCCTCACGCGACCACGAGCACTCACAAAATATAAACCTCTCCAGCGGCTCCCGAGATCATCTCCTCAACCCGGCCTGCTGCAAACCCTACGCTTCGTCTCCTGACTATCAGTGACTACTGAATCTCCTCCAAAACTCTGCCTGCTACAATACTTAATCGACGAGCCGGATCTGTAATCGACTACCAAGTCTCCTACCTGCATCTTCCGGCTGCATACTTTATGCGACCTCCCTCATCTGTCGAGTTCTCCAGTAGTCTGATTTTCATTTCAGCGATAGTTCAACCATTTCTCCGCATCGTCGACCATTAGAAAATTCATCCTCCCTTAGGTTATACTTCACATTTATCTGCTATAAATCATCCAATTTTCGTCTCATCAATAAACCATCCTCCCATAGGTTTAATTGATTCAACACCCACCGATGGGAGCAATATCATAAATCACCGGAATCAACAGCCGACACTTCTTTTTAACACACCGCCTACATATAAAGGGATTCTGCAAACTAGGGTTTTGGAAGCTAGAACGGACGGTTCCAAAAGTACTGGGATTGAAGTCTTCCTTTCCTCGGTTACTAGGCAACAACTGTAAGGTTCCACAACATGTTTGTTTTCATACAAGACTTTCATACATGTAACTTAGGTTCAACATCACATTTGTTTCGTCTGCCCAAATGATTACTCAATTTCACTCTACTTTATCCTCATTCGATAGTGATAGTATTATATGTCTTCATCATTTATCTAAACCTATATGTAAACATGTATCTAGATATCCAACTATAGAAATATCTTCATTACGACTCTATATATTATTTGTCTTCAGTAGGTATACTCTCAATAATATGTACATAATACTACATCGAATTACCCATATTTTATTTTATTGCCTATTTACCATCATTGGCTGAAATATATCACAGCTTCTATTAGACTGCTTCTAGTATGTAACTATCCATTGTAGCATTCTAACATACAGTCTGGTGACTGTGAATATATGCACATTCTAAAGCACATTTGTCTGTGGCATATATATTGTTAAGAATCTAAACACATTCATGGTTTTCCTATTTTTATGGTTTTGTTATTTTCCTTTATAATCAAATAAAAAGATACACGATATAAAGATGCAATCCCCGTCGAGATACCAAGATGCACGACTTCAAAGACGACTGCTACGACAACAACGACAATCAGGTTGTCTTCTGCTTTCCCAGTATTCCTAATACTGTGTCGTTATTTCTCATCAATCAACTTATAATTTTACGATGATTGCAATTCCACAAGCAGTTTGTCTACTGAAAACATTAATCCAGCTGAACCTGTAACACCAATAGTTGGAATGCAACATGGACTCTGTTTTCCTTTTTCGCCAATACCTAGTAACTATCAATTCAATTCGCTAAGTCCATTACTGTTTCATTAGTTATCATAATTCAAATCAATGTATGATTCCACTATGCTATAGAATCTTACTGCCAGACAATATATATTCCAAATATACTGTGACCGTTAAGGAAAAACTAACTGGGGAAAATGTTTTACAGTTGATTTTGTCACTCCAGTTAATAACACAGTATTACGAAGACGCATTCCATTGTCACCTATATGCAGCAACGGTAAATTCGGTTTAGTATCTCCACTTGAAATATATTAACTTCGTACTGCAAAAAACACAATCTTATCTTGCTAAGACTTATCGTCTTCCTATTACACATTCCCTCAAGGATGTTCGGATATTTCAAAAATATACAGTGGATCTAACAAAAAATAAACAACAACCAAATACCATGATACAACACAGTATTTTATTCTGTAAGCATGTTATCAAAGAACTTTGTTTCAACAAATGTACAATATTTTGCATTTCTATTAAGCAGTTTCATGACCCACTCACAAGGTATGAATACCAATGAATGTACTCTTACGAATTCATCTGATGCCTCCACATCATGGTAAGGACATTTCAGTTCAGTGGATGTAATCCTCTGTGACAGTGCAAAATTAATTACAACACATATACCTTCAATAATGAACAGTGCATATTATACTGATATCGGAAATCGTGTTCCATTTCCATCCACGAGTGTGTACTACAATCCAACTACCATTTCAGGTATTTCATATCTATGTCTTTATATAATGACAATTTATAAGTTACATTAACAATGTCACCAATGGTTTTTTTATAACAACATAAGCATGCAGGTACTACTGAACTCACCGATGAACAAGAAGCCATGAATCGGACGACCGTAGAAAATACTACTTCAACAAACTACGAAATAGCTCCTATTATAAACTACAGAGGTCTGTCATAGATAACATTATATTTTCGATAATAATATCTTCCATTGAATTTTTTCCATTATTGTTTTGAAATTCATCACAAAGGCATGCAGGTACTTCACATCCACCTGAGGAACTGCAGACATTGAATCAGACTACAACAGAAAGTACTACTTCAATGAACTTGGACACAACTCCTAAATGAATAGGTTATTTACATTTAAGTTATACTCAATTGTCTATCTTTTATGTGTAGACATTTGAATTAGTATGTTATTTATATTCCCATTAATATTAAATATACTTACACTCAGATCCTAAAGAATATTCAGATTGTGGATACCCTTCTAACATTTGTGAGTACTGCGGTTCAACTTTCTGGTATGAAGAGAAGAGTAAAAAATATATCCACAGACATATCCCACGATTTACTTTATGTTGCTCCCTAGGGAAAATTTCTTTGCAGCAGCTGCCTGCTTGTCCAGAATACCTTAGGACTTTAGTTTTCAATACATCCAGTACTCATTCCAAAACATTCCAAGATCACATGCATATTTACAATTCAATATTTGCATTCACATCATTGGGTGGAAAAGTAGAAAAATATATGAACTGTGGTGGGTCTCCACATGTTTTTAGATTAAATGGACAAAACTACCATCGTATTGGAAGTTTTTGTCCCCCTGATGGACAACCACCAAAGTTTGCTCAGCTACATGTATATGACACTGTAAATGAAGCTCACAATAGATTACGTGCCATCAGGTGACTACTTTATTAACTCGTAAAGTCTCATTTTTTATGTCCTCTGATTATAACTTAGCACCATCAAATGCAGCTTCGATGACAGGAATCAAAGCTCTGTTATACAGTTAACTATTGTTCAGAAAATACAAGAAATGCTCCACGAAATAAATGCTTTATCACGTCAATTCAGAACGTCTAGGGATGTTATTGATAGTAATGGCACCAAAAATTTAAAGCTACGACTGATTAAAAGATGAGGAAGCGATAAAAAAATATACAACTTACCAACTACATCTGAGATCACAATGCTGATTGTTGGCGACATTGAAAATCTAAATCATCAGAGAGATGTCATCATTTAAAGAGAAAGTGGAGAATTTTAGTGCATAGATGAGCTTCACTCGCTATACCTGCCTCTAAAATATCCATTAATTTTTATAGGAGGATAGGATGGATATGTCGACAACATATCCCATCATGCAACACCATTCAATCAAAGTGAAAAATGGAGTAAAGTTACAATGATAGAATATTTCTCTTTTCACCTTCAATTCTGTTACAATGATTCATCTTGTCTACTTCATTCTAGGAGGCTGCTTCAAAAATTTATTGTGGACGCATATACAATGATTGAATCTCAAAGACTTAGTTTTATTCGCTTCAATCAGAAGCATTTGAGAGCTGAACTATACAATGGTTTGCAAGATGCTTTCCTTAGAGGTTACCGAGATGGATCTTTATGTGGGAAGTGAATCATCTTACCTTCCACATTTACAGGCGGCCCAATATATATGATTCATAATTACCAAGATGCTATGTCAATATGTAATTGGGCGGGCTATCCAGATCTTTTTCTAACATTTACATGCAATCCCATGTGGCCTGAAGTTTCGAGATTTGTAAAATTGCACAATCTTCTCCCATCGGACTATCCTCTCATTCTTTCACGAATATTCAATATTAAGGTGGGACAAATCATGAAAGATTTATGAGAAGGATGTTTTTTCATAAAGTCTCGAGCAGTTATGCATCTTCTTCGCACATAAAGTGTATTATTTTAATGACAACATGTACCATAAATTTATGGATTTCTACCACATGTTGTCTCATCTGTCCTTCATTTTCTGATGTAGTTGTTCGTACTATAGAGTTTCAGAAGAGGGGACTCTCGCATGTGCACATTATACTATTTCTTAGTCGGGAAAACATAGTAGCCTCTCCAAATGAAATTAACAGAATTGTTACGGCATAAATTCCAAATAAAGATACATCCCCAAAACATCACGAAGCAGTTGCAAATTTTATGATCCATGGGCCTTGTGGTGATGCAAACCGTCGGTCACCATGTATGCAGAATGGAAAATGATCAAAATATTATCCATTTTTTTAAACATACCACAAGGGATGAAGATGGTTATGTTGTATATCAGAGAAGGAATACTGGATCAACAGTTGTCAAAAATGGAATAGCATTAGACAATCAGTTTGTTGTGCCATACAATCCTGTTCTGCTTCTAAGAAATAATGCTCATCAGAATATTGAAATTTTCAATTATTCATCCTCTATCAAATACATTTTTAAATATATAATCAAAGGTCATGATCATGTCACCGCAACACTCTACGACAACAACAATAATCTCTCTGATAATAGTGTCGACGAAATTAAAATGTACTACGACTGCCGGTACATCTCAGCTTGTGAAGCTTCTTGGAGGATCTTTTCTTATGACATCAATTGTAGATATCCTCCGGTTGATAGACTTCAGTTTCATTTACCTGAACAAAACAACGTGATGTATGCAGATTGTGACAATATTGAAGACATCATATGTAGTAGTAACATTTCTAATACCATGTTCACATCTTGGTTTCAAGCAAATCTGTTATACCAAGAAGGTAGAAATCTAACATATGCAGAATTCCCAATAAGATTTGTCTACCTCTACCATGAAAAAAATGGTGCCTGCGCAAATAGGGATTCAGTATTGGCAGACTCTACTATGTGCCGCCATCTTCTGGGGAACTTTACTACTTGCAGATTCTACTAACAAAGGTCAGAGGAGTGACTTTATATGATTATATTAGAATGGTTAACAACATTACTCATAGTACATTCAGACAAACATGTTCAGCAATGGGACTGTTAGCTGATGACAATGAGTTCATTCAAGCACTAAAAGATGTGTCCACTTAGGGAATGGGACACTCTTTGCTAAGACAGTTTACTGGAATGTTGTTCTCAAATACCATTTCCCGACCTGACATTGTTTGGCTAGAAACCTGGAGGATTCTAACCGATGATATTTTATATTCCCAACAACAACTGCTGCAAATAAGAGGTACAAACAACTTGTAGTATTTGTCAATTCATTTCTATGATATTATATTTCTTTATAATACTATTACCCTCTCTTGTAGACTTGACAGTAATGGATCATCAAAGACAAATGTTAGGTTTGATTTAAGTAGACAACATTCTGCGCAGCAATGGTAAATCTCTACAATGTTATCCGCCAATGCCCATTCCAGATTACTCATTAACTGCCCAAAGTAATCGACTGATTTCTGAAGATCTCAATTAAAATAGATAAGAACTTCATAATGAGTACTCATCATTTCACAATATGCTTACTGTTGAACAGAAAGAGGTTATTGAGAGAATTATGTCTGCATTATGTTCTACTACTGGGGGATTTTTTTTTCTTGCATGGATTTGGAGGGACGGGTAAAATATTCATCTGTATAGTCTTAACATGTTTATTATGGTCACAAATAAAAGTTTTTCTTGTAGTTGATTCCAGTGGAATATCATCATTAATTTTACTAGGTGGGAGGACATCCCATTCAAAATTTCGTATTCCGATACCTACACATGATCACTCTGTATGCAACATTCAGCAAGGGAGTGATATTGTAGAAGTACTTCAATCAACAGAATTGATTATCTGGGATGAGGCTCCAATGCTTCATAAAAAATGTTTTGAAGCTCTTTATCGTACACTACGAGATATACATTCAGTAAAGAATGAAAATTCCTCTAATTTAACATTTGGTTTTTTACCGGTTGTCCTAGGAGGAGATTTCAGACAAATACTTCCAGTAATCCCTGGGAGTGACAGAAGTGAAATTGTATTTGCAAGTATAAAATCATCATATCTATGGCAACACTGTCAGGTTTTAACATTAACCCAAAACATGAGGTTGCATTTTACAGATTCATATGTCTTTTCTGATGAGGTATAATGATTTTCACAATGGATTTTGGATATTGGGGAGGGAAATGTTGGTGAGCTCAACGATGGGGATGGGTGTATTCATATCCCATCAACATACCTTTTGATAACAAATAAATCGTCATTGGAAGCATCTATTGAATTTGCGTACCCCGATTTCAACAATAACTACGGAGATGTATCATATCTGAAAGGTCGTGCTATATTAGCACCAACCCGTGACATTGTTCAGGAAGTTAATGACTACATGTTAACTATAAGTAAATCATAAGGAAAAGATTACTTCAGCTCTAATTCTGTTTGCAATGCCAGTTTTGATATTGATCGGCCTGAGAAAATATATACAACTGATGTGTTAAATGCTATCAATGTCTCTGGACTTCCTGCACACAACATTACTTTGAAGATCGGAGTGCCTATTATGTTGCTACACAATGTATATCAATCAGTGGGATTATGCAATGGTACTCGTCTTATTTTTACCCACTTGGGTGACCATGTCATCAGAGCTAAAATTTTAACTAGTAGTCATTTCGGGTTTCTGGCGTTCATCCCAAGAATAAATATGACACACAATGACGACAGATGGCCTTTCAAACTTCAAAGAAGACCACATCCTTTGACTGTTTCTTATGTTATGACTATTAATAAGAGTCAAGGTCAATCTATTTCATATGTTTGTTTATATCTTTGCAATATTGTGTTCTATCATGGAAAACTATATGTTGCTGTATCAAGAGTGATATCACCAAAAGGAATGAAAATTGTTCTTGATGATAAAGATAATCCAACCTCTGATTGTACACAAAACATTGTCTACAAAGAAATTTTGTGTAACCTTCATTAGGTATCTTTTCATCCAATATGTTTACAGTTCATTGCTTTTATCAATTCACATATATATAAATAGGTGACTTGTGCTGCTGCTTACTATTTTATATACGTACACTAATTGAATCCATACAGAAACAAAAACATGTCGCAAAGAACGTTTCTTTTGAATGATATTACTATTGACGCTAATGAAACTTTAAAGATACAAGTCTGTGTATTGAATTTGTGGTGAAAATCATCACCCAACTCTGAAATTGCTTCTATCGATCTGATTATCTGTGATGCTGAAGTGAGTTTATCCTTAAAAAGAACATATAAATTCTGTATAGAGTTCATAAAATTAATTATATGTACCTCTATTGAAGCACATTAATATAAGTATTTTATTTTTGTCATATGGTTTTAAAATGTTCACTTTTTCAATTAATTATACAGGAGACCAAAATTCAGTGTACAATTACAAACCGCCAGCTAATCACTAAGTACAAACCCATATTTAGTAAAGGCCTATGCTACATCATATAGAATTTCCAAATTTCTCTTAATCAAGGAAACTACTTGGGTGCAAGACATGATTGCTTACTGTTTTTTCACAACAACAACATATGTTCGACCAACTGATGTCCAACTTCTATGGTTCATCTTTGACTACACTTCTTTTGCTGACATTGTTAACAAAGTCATTCCCAAACAACAATTAATAGGTATGTTTCTTTACTACTCTATTTATGGGGAAACCGACTATTTTCAAATGCATCTTTATTACAAGTCTTTAATATATATCTTCCAAAACTACAGATCTAACACAATATACTTTTTAATTTCCTAAATTACTATGTTATTCACACACTATTAAGGGATACTATTATCATTAAAAATGATAGTTTGACATCAGTTTTTCCTGTCATAGAAATTATTGGACATCTGCGACATTCATATCCTATACATTCCATCGGTACTTCCAATCAGAAGATTCAAATTGTTTTAGAGGATGAAAGGTATGCATGTTTTACTACTCACAATTATTAATATGTGATATTGTAATTACCAACATAACTACAATGATTTCTTGTAGAGGCTTGCGAGTGAACTGTAGCTTGTGGGGGAAGTTTGCCAACATAATGTCTGAGTACTTGGAAAACAACAACGACTCCACTAAAATAATTATCTTGCAGCTGGTCAGGGAAAAGCGACTGAGCTGTAAGATATGTAGCTACACATTAGAATATCTTACTTACTACAAACTATAATGTAGAGTAGGTCAGTGGGAGTAATGCTTATGATATTCAACATGTTCTATCATATTGCATTAAAAACACTTTTTTATGTTCTAAATTACAACTAAAATGTTATCAATATATATATACCCAGCAGTTATACATTCAAACATATGAAATTTGATAATTGTATATGAAAAATGGAAATGTTTGACCAGGTGAAATTTAATTATTCCTTATTGCAATATGTAATGTTTGTAAATTAAATATCTACTCTACTAAATGTTCCAGACTTTGATTATTTTGTTTACAACTATATATGTCTAATCCTGCTTATACTTTATATGGTGTTCTAGCATCCGTTATTATTACCACATCAATAAATGCTTCAAAAATACTAATGGACTTGGACATCCCAGTAGTCCACAACTTCATAAGCAGGTAAATGAATAATTTATATTTCTTATCCAGCAAATCTTTCTAGAAACACCATCAACATGGTCTACTACTGCATACATTTTAGTCTTTAATGATGCTTTTATTTCATTTAACAGATCTAGAGTAATCAGTCATTTGCAATTAGAAAGTCCTCCTGCAACAAGTTCAAACACTTCTGTTACAACATTGCCTTATTGGAATAACAGAAAAAATTGTTGATGTAAAAAATATTCTGGAGGTAAGTACAATATCCTGATTTTTCCCTTTTAATATGTCGTCTGCAATAAAGTTACATGTATAACTTGCTTTCATGAGTATATTAATATGAACTACTGTCTCACAGCCAAAAAAGTGTTTGATTTTTTCTACAGTGGTTAAACTTCAAAGAACTCATAAATGGTATTTTGTATCATGCAACTCTTGCATGAAAAAAGTTCAAACTGCAGGTAGGAATACATTGTTCCAGAATTGAAAAAAACAACCACGATTCACTACTCCAAGGTATTCATTCAATGTGTTTCTAATTTGATATATATTACTTGGGTAAAGGCTTACTATACTAATTTAATTGTATAGATACAACCTCAAGAATTCTAACCACTATAAATACAACAGGTTTAGAGTTCAACTACTGGTGACATATGAGAAAGACTCACTGTCTATCGTTCTCTTTGACAAGAATGTCACGCAATTCATAAAAAAACAGCCTCTCAATTGATAGAATCTCGAATTCAAGTAATATTATTGAACTATTTGATCTTCTTCATGTATTTGGCGTTATTTTTTAACTAACACTTCTATTTCATTACATAATAGGACCGAGATGAGTATGGGTTTCCCCCAGAGCTAAATGTCTTCAAAAAAATTATTCTTCTGGCAGTAAATGTCACAAATTACAAAATTAAGAATCGAAAACGTTCTTCAGAACTGAACACTTACACAGTTCTCTTCATCACTGATAATGACAATTATATCACCAACTATCATCAATGTCTTGCAGACAATCAGGTAAGTAGAGTGATTCCTCCCCATAATTTTACCTCTCAACCTTACGAATTTCATATTACAGCATTCTCATTATCTTTACTACGATGTATTATAGTATTCTTCCTTACTTATAATTCAGTTTACTATTAAACCAGTCACCACATACCTATAAAATTCATTTCACCCTTCTGTTTTAGGAAAGTCACTGTGTTGCATCTTCAATATTAAGCTGCAATAGTGATGGTGGATTCAATATAGTAAGTACAATTGTATGTTCAACTAAGGTATAGATTCTCTAACTTTGTTTTGTGTTACTGTCAATGTGTAAATATTTTAAACAATAGTTGTTTTCCCTTCTTTTTTTTATTTTTACATTTCATTACAAAGGCACTACAACTGTTTTCCTGATAAGCCAGCTATTAAATATTATATTGTTTCTTTGTTGGTAAATCTTATAAGTTTTGACTGTTACTCATTCGTTACGATGATATCATCATGTAGAAAAAGTTACTGACAGAGTTTGATGCTGAAGATGCGGTCAAAGGGAAAGAATGTCTGTCTATAGACTCCACGCTAACTAATTCCACTGAAGATCATTTGCATCTAATGGATAACAAAAACAAAAAATATGACAAACTAGACTGACTGTTTGCCATTTATTTCCAAGGTAATGTGAAAAAATATACATGTTAAGACTTATGTCTCCTCATTGTGTTAAGGTTGCGTCTGGGAAGGAGGTGTGAATTAATAAACTTGCTAAATTATTTATCTTTAAGAATGAATTTTATGTGTTCTAAATTCTGTTATCTAATTAATTTAATTATGTTAATTCTGTCTACTTCCACCAGCCTTGCTCTATGATGTATCCTAATATTTACAGTCCTGGGTTTCCTTTCTTTCTTAATTAAATAACATTATAGATACATGAAGATGCGTTTTATCAGCTAAAAATATGTTATAATGCGACATATCCATGCAGATTTGGGGTTGCAAATCAGCATACTGTGACCTTTTATGATGTCAGGTGATGTTTTCTCATAGTAAAATGCGTCTTTTACTCAAATTAAGGTATAATTACCTGTTGCAGGGATCAATATAAATGTCTACCAACTTGGTGAAGTGATGCTGCTCTGCATCGATGGATCATGGTAGTACTGGGAGGCTATTTGATGTTTCTTACCCATATTACATAACTATGAATATGACTATAGTTTTGCTCTATATCATTACTAAAATATGTTCCCGAACAGTTGATCATGCACTGTGTCTTAGTAGTTGACGTAGTTCTTATTTTGACTCATTGATTATTTTTTATCTTCATCATTATATTCATTATATGGAATGTATTAATTGGCATCGTATTGACTTCACTAAAGCTGAAGGACAATAGAAACTAAAATCAACAATCAATAGGAAGAAGATGTGGTGGTTTCTACTATGAAGACCACACCCACTAATGGTATGGGTTTTACCTGTTGGAATAGTCTAGGTGTTAACATGATCTAATAATTTTCAGGATTTATCATTATGGGAAGAAATTTGAATCCTTCGTGGGCTCAGAAATGGTGATTGAAGTTATTTAAATTGCCTTGATATTGATAACAGTTGTCCTGTTGAACCTGTTTCAATTTTTCACCATCGTCGAAGATACAAAGCTATGCACAGAAACACTAGCTGAAGGTTCAGATGAATGGGACAAGTGAACATGTACCACCTCCTCAACCAAAGAGGAAATCTGCCCATCCATACCCCCAACAGGTAATTACAAAAATGGTCAGCATCCCCTCTGATATCACACCTCATAATAAAGAAACTATAATGACTTCCATATGTGTATGATGTATATTATTTTCTTTTATAACATGAAATAATATTAATTTATTAATATGTTATGGCTATATTTCTTAATTGTTCAATGCAAACCTCTTATTGCATATAGCAATATTCACATATGAGGGTAATTTTGTTCCATGACTATAATTTTTAAACAAACTTCAATACATTGTGTTTTTACAAAACTATTAACTATACACAGTGCAGATATATCGTGTTTTTTATTGTATACCATATAGTAATAGGAACCATGTTCTCCAATCTGCAAGCTTCAAATTTTATTTTAGAAATTATATATCCAGTTTTATATCTACTCATATAAGAGTTGACTAATACATTGTAAAAAAGATTTTACATTTTCTTATTTGTAATGTTTTTTTCCAATAAAACTGACTTCCAATTATCTGATTTTTAATATTTTTTTCTTGCTAGGGAGGTGGACCATAATGAAAAATCAACATTTTATTGTGGGGCTCCACTTCAACAAAAAATCACAGATCTGCAACACAATTAGTAACATGTGTTTCCAAACTTTTTTCTGTTATATATGCACAGAGTAGATTTAACTAATATTTTTATATTGTTATTTAATTTCTTTTCATTCCAAACACTGTAAGAAAACTTTACATACAATCATTTTCCCTATGATTATTTCATAATAATGCAATCACGTTACTTGAAACGTTCCTAACAACCCTTAAATTTTTTGTAGGTTGACAGAAATTGACTACCAGGAAAAGGGTAAAATTATGTTGATTTAGTTGACCTTTCAACCAAATGATAGTTCATATATTTTAACTAAGGTTACTATAGGTTCGGTGAGTGTTTCTTTTTCAAGTAGTTTTGTTACATAGTCTCTTCCCCCCTTCAATTTTTTTATGATAAATTATGTTCCTTTTCTTTCCTCAATGATTTATTTGATGATCAATTATGTTCTCAAGAATGATCTATACATTTGTTTCATTCATCATTATGAGTTTAATGTCCGTTTGTGTATTTTAAATATGATCTTCATGTTGATATAACTGTAATTTTATTTTTGTTTAGTGTTAATTTATTATGACCACTCTTTTTTAAAAAGTTTTCCAAACCTTGAAAAGGTAGTATTTTCATATAGAAACATGTATTGTTATTCAGTGATATTTGTATCCATTATGCAATACTTTCAACACATATTATGCACCTATTCTTAAAGATGAATGTCAGGAGTTTTTTTCATTTCAACTTATGGTGAATCACACTAAGAATTTGGGTACTAGACGGACCCAGAACCCATATCTTGTAAATTCCACTGATATTTAAGAGTGAAATACTAAATCCAGAAATAAAACAGATAATTAAGACTCTTTCCCACACACTCAACACACATATGTTATTTGATCTAAAAATCATAACTCCACTGGACACATTTCAGAATCTGGTAAACTAATGACCACCCTGAAATTCACTCTACACACAACAAAAACAACTTCAAATAAAATGACTGAAAATGTCACCAAAAAACTGGAACCTATCAACCCTTTTAAGGGAACACCACCCTCTATACAAGTCCTCACACAAACCCAAAACATCAACAACAAGCAACATGGGTTGGAAAATGATACAGGCTACTTCACTGTCACAAATTCTTCTTCGTATGGGTCTCATGCTATTGAAAATGGTGTTAATTTTGAAGACATTATGTCCTCTAGTGTGGAACCAACTGTTCCAAAACTTCAGGATTTATCAATGCAACCTGCAAACAATGGAACCTCTCTAAGACTAAAAAATAAAATCACAACGAGAAATGATGAACTAGCTTCTACTCTACCAACTCACCCTAGCACTGCAACCAATCCTTCCATTTCTGGGTGTACTGAGATATTAAATAAACCCTTCAATACTGATTTCATGGAACCTAAGTCATTGGATCATGGTTGAAAATTATTCGCATGACAAAACTAAGCCCATCCAGGTTGTGGAGGTCACTATGGAGAAAAAAAGCATTGTTGTCCAGATTTTAAAAGAACCAGGAAGCAACATGCAGCTACTTCAGAGGTGCCAAGTACAACCCTCTCACTGTCGGTAGATAATGAGGACTATGATACAGATCTTGGTAACTATTTTTTTGTTATGCTCTCTGGAATTATATTCTATCAAATCACAGCTTAAAGAATATTCCTAACTTACTTTATTCATTGGAAAATATATTTATTTTTTTCTCCTTCATATTGTAGGTACTCTTGAATTCTTATTTTTATAAAGGTGTTTCATTACATGCAAAATGAAATTTTCATCCACCAATACAAATTATATTATATGTTGTATAAAAATGTTCCACTACTTTTGATTTCAATGCAAAATGTGTTTCCTAATAGACTGTTTCCCTATGTTTTTTATGTGAATATATATTAACAATTGTAATGGTTTCTATTGTGTTTAATAATCCACAAAGTTTACAACCCTTAGATTTAAACTAAGTCCTGGAGTGGGTGGTATGTTAATAATTTTTCATGTTTGTTTGTTGATAACATTTTCTTAAAATTTCTTCTCTTTAGTTTTTCTCTTCATATCTCACCCCATGATCACATCCCTCCCATTTGTAGACAGGTGCACTGAATTTGGAGGTTCTATGTCTTTCAGGCCAGCTAAATACTTGTCATCCCAGAATAGATCAAATGAACATCTTAGGGAGCTAAGGGAGAATCTCAAGCGATCTCATGAGGATACTTAAGGGCTGGATATGTGCGCAATAAAGGTGATCCATTCACTGAATGCTTGATTTATAATGTTACTAAATCACAAGAGAGCACATGAGTTTTTTTGGTATTATCAACAAAAAATATAGAAGTTATAATAAAAATATTTTAGATACATTATCAGAGTATAATGTATACATTTGATTACATCCCACATCCATTTGTTGACAGGTGCACTGAATTTGGAGTTTTTTTGCCTTTCAGGCCTTCTAAAGACTTGGCATCCTAGAATCGATCAAATGAACTTCTTAGGGTGCCAAGGGAGAATCTAAAGATCATGTAGAGATACTTAAGGGCTACATATGGGCGCTATTAAGATGATTCATTCACTGACTGTATATTTTTTAATGAAACTAAATCACCAATCTATATATTTCATATGTTTTAATTTATATGTCAAAGTAATTTCTTTTTTTAAATTGAGGAATCATTTTAATGGATTGGAAGCAATAGAGTTTTTTTATTATTCACATAAACATACATTTGAGTTTACCCATCTTTTATTTCAATATATTATAATGTTTTTTTAGTTTTCCATATGTATTTCACATCTACTACAAAAATAATTTCACCCAGATTACATTTCAAAAGTATTTATATACATGGATCATAAAAATATTAGTGTATGGTTTTATCCTTGATATTGGTTTTTTCTATTACAGATTATTATTCTAAATTAGATTTATTTTATAAATTATCATTTACAGTATTTGGATTACATTTTTTATTGTAGGAATCTATGTCATAATTTTGGAATTTTGATTCATATATATAACAAATATATTGTATGCATTTAAATCAACGGTTATAATAATTTCATCATAATGTGAAATGTACTTATGATGATGATAGGTTAAAAATATCAACTCCCAATTATATTAGCATTCAAAGAAACCACACCGAACAAAATCATGATTCCTACTAATCATCACTCTAGCATCTTCTCAAGTCTATCAATCATTTTCAAAATCCATAAACCATTAAACTCTCTCTACGATTCCTTCCACCATTTATCACAATCTCACCTCTTTCCTCCAACTATCCCTTCACCTCCACCTTCTGTTTCATCTATGTCTCCTATCTCTAACTCTTCCATTCCATCGTGTTCCATGTCCATCACAATCATTCTTCACTTTATTTACTCATGTCACGGGCACCCCTTTCACTTCATTGTCATCATTTTATTCTAAAAATTATATTGAGTACAATGACATTACAATTTTTTTAATGACGCAGAACTACAATATTTGAAAGAAAATTGTATAGTCTCATGCATTTGCATGGGCAGAGTACTAGTTATACATATAGTACAATATCTATACTATATATGTTATATAGTTTAATTAACCTCATATTTTATATGTTCTTTGTATGGCATTAACGAGTCATATCACTTTGAGGGGGAGGTCGTCCACACTTCCTCAAATGAAATTATCATATTTACACAACATGATAAGAATAAAGGTTTGGTCTAAATAAAACTTAAATAATTATAGAGAAAATATAAATATAATATATATAATATATAAATACAGTTCCATCATAATGGCCACCATGATAGGTGGTAGGATAAAATTGAACAATCATCGTTTCGGAGGTAGTAGTTCACCATACATAGAAATAGTATGTTCTATATCCTTTAGAGGGACGTGTGTATATGTTTATGTATAAACTAGAGTATAAAAACATCCTTGTATATTTTTTATACTTTTGTTTTTATAAAATAATTTAATAAAAGAAGGTTAGGGGGTTTGAGATGGAAAATAAATGAATGGATCTTGAGAGAAGACATTACCTCAAAATTGCGCAACTCCTTTTGATTTGAGCCAAAAAGATTCATTGAGTTTCCTTTATACCAGGAAAATTATTATAGGAGTAAGTGAGCTATGTTAGGATTTTATTTGAGAATAATTTGTATAATCCAAGGGGATTGAGAGGTTTGAGTAAGTGGGTAGAGTTGGTGGCCTTTTATAAGTGGGAGGAGGGGAACTTTTTAATAATATCTTGAAATATTATGTTCTTATAAATTTATTTTTGAATTATAATAGTTAAAAAGTAAAATATATCAAGTTTAATAATATTTTGGGTCTTAATAAACTCAAAATATAGGTTTTATACATTTATAGGTCACTTAATTAACCATATCTTTTAGCTTTAAACCTTAGTTAAAAACATTAACTCCTACCATATCTTCTTGTATATTCATAATATATGGTTACTATAACTACTATAAATTTCTAATAGAACCACAATTAGATCATTAATGACATTTTTAACATTATATAAGTAATTTTTCTGAATCATAGATTTTTATGACTATTTTATCATTTAATAAAATAATATTTGTTTTAAAAACTCATATCTATAAATTTTGACATTATTTAGTAAATTATTTTATTTACGTCATAAAAACATGATTCATTAAAACCAAAGGCATTAAATAATCAGTCGCATGTTAAATTAAACCAAAAAATTCGTTTATTTCATAAAAATTTTCAAATTAAATTTACATTAATATTTATAATATCATTTATTTGAATATTCATTAATAAGGAAATCATTGCATCATCATTGTGTCATAAATATATTTATTTATTTAATGTCTAAAAATTATAAATAAATTATAATGATATAGAAAATATTTTTATATTTCTAATGATATTTATATTTGAATAAATCATTTATATAAACCAAATTAAATGAAATTTAGTTAGGAGATACATTTTTATGATAGATTTGTCTTTACTTTATAAATAATTATTATAACAAGTCATTATCACATCCATGTGGCTCCAAGGGGTCCCAAAATCTACCTAAGGATACCCATAGTTATTAATATCTCATCCAATAGTATTAGGACAAGTGTTAGAGTACTTTTCTAATATTATAATATTATTTTTTAGTCTCATTTACCTGATATACCCATCAGCCATGGTAAATAAAAATAATTACATATGTTACTATTCATAATGTCCAAAAATTAAATATAACTATTTTAAAAATTTATACAATATCATTAAAAATATAAAATCCATATTTCAAATTAAAAAGATATAATTTCAATTATTTAATTTAAAATTAATTCCCATTATCAAAATTAGAAAGTATATTTTTAGAAGTAAAAACTATCAAAAGTTTTACATGTGTTTATGTCCAATTTAAATGTAAAATTACTTAAAATGCCCATAATTGGATTAAATAAAAAAACATAATTTAATTACACTTTAAAACCAATTAAAATGAAAATATAACTATATAAATAAATTAGATGAAATGGTAGTTTGGAATTTAAATGCAGAATTTTTCACTATTCATAAAAATATTGGTTTTATTAGAAAAATAGAAAAATTTCAATCAAAGTAAATTTTGATTTCCCAATTATAAATTAGTATTTTATTTTATCAAATAGAACTTATAAAAGTGACAAGAAAATTAAAAATGGTTCTCATTCAAAAGGTAATAAAATAGCCTTTTAAAAACATAAGAATATTTTATGCTTAAAATTGGATTCATTCTCATTTTATGCATCTAAAATTCATTGGATAAATGTAAAAACATTTAACAAATATTTGAAATCATGATATATTTAATTTAATTCATTCCATAAAATATAACCACTAGGTGTTAACTACTATTTAAAATAATAATATTATTGTTGTATTATTTTTCGGTATAACTCAATGTTGTGTGCAACGTATGATTTCATGGAAACCGATTGTTGCGTCTCTGGTAATAAATCATACATAGTGTCCCCTTAAATGTAAATTTAATATATTATTCATAAATATTATTATATATGAAAATTTATTATTCTATAATTACATGTGAAGTTACATCATTCCTCCTTTTGAAAAGTGTGTCCTTATAATTTTGAAATTAGGCTCGAAACTTCATTGAAAATCCCACATCAAAAAGAGTCAATAAAACTATGACATTAAAAGAAAGAAATAGAAGTACAAAGGTCACCCAAGATAAAATATACTAGGATACCATGTATAAAAACATGGATATGGAAGAAAAACTAACCATATTGTTTTGATGGAGAGTGATAGAAAACATGGTCAGGAGAAAGTTAAAAACCATAAACGATAAATGTGTGATGGGTTAAATGGTCATTGATTTCCCAATAAGAAAATTAAATAGAAATTTTTTTTGTGTTCATATCCTTTTATAAGGTTCAATAATTTATTTATGATATTGAATAATAACATAAGGAAACTTACTTACTTGTCAAGTTGAGTTCATCCTTTAATAAATATCTACCAAAAACTCATATTTACTCCAAAGGAAGAGTATTAAAGTTGAATTAGTCACACCTGAAGTGCTAGAATCAATTTCTAGAGAATAACATAATCCACAAAATATGGACTATATATTTCCCCTATCTTTATACATTAACCAAAACCAAAAAAAATAGTTAGTACAAGATCAGATAATCCTCTAAGAAGAATAATAATTTATAAGTACAATGACTACTTATTATCTCCAATATTCAACAAACAATAACCAAAGTTCAAAAAAGATCTTTCAGAAAACAATTGTCCTTAAAAATCATCAAAATGATCTAATCTAATATTGAAACCCAAAATTCATAAATATTGGATCACATAGTCATTCATGATAAATCTTATCAATTTTGTCCAAATAGCATTGACTACTCCTAAAGTCTCATTCTTTACATAATTTACCTAATCACATATTCTCCCTGACAGGTTAATAATTTTCAAAAATAACACAAATCTCCATATATCAAAAATAAAAACATATACTCCTCCACAATAAAATTAAACCATTACTCCTCAAATGAAATAACATAGTATTCTATTTTCATTAGGTATATTGTGTTCCCAAAAGAGGGAACGTCTTCCATAATAAAATTTATTAAATAATCACCAAATCATTTTCCTATACTGTGGATATCCATTTCATAAAACATAAGTTCCCAAAATATTCTTATTCTGGATCCATAACACCATTTAACTAAAAATAATAAGTCATACTAACCAGGGACTTCACGTAGTCCTGTGGAAGGTGATAAATCTCAGTCGCACTTCAGTTGTGGTTTCAATTCCTGCAGCTTTGTTCAACGCGACAGGTTGTCGCATGGTCAGCATGTTTTCCTTTTCCAAAAAACTATATCATTCTATAAAATTCAAAAAAAAAAGAGACAAAATCGTCAAAAAATACTCATAACAAATTTTAACCTCAAATGTTATCTCATAACTCTCATTTTCCATCCAAACAAAATTAGTAACCCATAATTTCATCAATGGTGAATGTCTCTAAAAAACCATTAATGACATTAATATTTTGGAACAAAAAGACTCAAAATGGGTTTCTACGACAATGAACCTAGGATATACCTTAAAATTATAAACCCATGATGATATCCCTACCTCTTATGAAAACATCCTAATCTCCAAATTATTCTAAACCATAATTTGAAACAAACTATAAGTACCTATCCTTAATTATATCATATTCTTGTGTTTTTTAAATAGAATTCACATTCAAATACCTTTTATGTTTAGATTTTTAGAGAATCAGTACAAAATCTTACATAGTAAACTCATACATTACAAGTGGAAACTTATACTCAGTATCCTTTTTTTTACAAAAGTAAACCCATTTAAAACCAAACATGATTTCTTTTCAAGACACTTCTTCAATACTTTCATAATAGAATCTTCTTTTCCTTACCAATCATAAGACCTATTAAAAGAATTTAAAAACATTGGATGAGCATAAAAAGATCAATAATGGATACAAAAATAATAGAAACTATTAGTCCGGGAAAAAAAATTCAAACCATGAATAATTTATCATAAATTAATACATTTCAATTTTAAGAAGTAGAAAAAACACTTCACTAAATATATGATCATTGCATTCCCTTTTTAACCAAAATATTAATATAAGTCTCATAGAAAGAAACATATAACATATATGGGTAACTTAAGACATAGAAATACTTAAATGGAATAACCATGTAGTCGAATTTCATACATATCACTAAATAGAGTAGCCATATGGCCCACTTCTATACCAATTCATTGGAGGTTATAACGTAACCACCCGTCCTTGGTTTATCACGGACCACCTGTCATTTGGTTTATCACACAACCACCTGTCTTGGTTTATCATGTAAACCACCCATAAAATTTCAAAGTTCCATTTAATAATCTTAAAACATAAAACAAGCATAATGGAAAAACAACATTGCCACACTACAACCACAATATATCATTTTAAGATATATAAATATTCAACCCACTTCCAAAACCATTTAAAACATTTAATAAAGAGAATTTTGAATAAATGTGTCCCGTACAACTTTAAGAAATTTTAAATAAATTATCATTTCAAAACATTATTGACCATATAAATAAATTCATAAAAAACATTTTGAAAACATGGACATGAAATAGAAGATTTTAAATGAATAAATCTTTAAAACATCTAAAATGATGTTTTAGTTAAAGAGTACCTTACTATTTCATAAAGTTTGAATAAGAATAATTTAATAATATCATTAAACAAAAATTCAAATATCATGAGAATATATTAATTCATTATATGATGTGTCAAAAATATTTTATATAAGCTTTTTGGGATAATAAAAGTACATAACATCAAGGTATGCCTCAATGAAAAGAGATTGAGACAATGTCCCTTACATTGAGTCTAACTTGTCTCGTTCATTCATTAATTTCCTAAATAACGAAATTAGGTAAATTTTTACTTGATTAATAAACTATTTCATGTTTATTATTTATTTTATATCACTTATTACCCTTTTATAAAAATGATTTAATTATTTGAATTCATAATGGACATTTTGTCGATGTTCGATACTTGAGTAAAAAATGAACTTGTTATCATTACAAATTACCCCTATGGTCACAATTCCATCATCTCCAGAATTATATTCATGATTTAAATAACATATATATATATATATATATATAATATTTATATATATATAATAATCCATAGTATTTGGAGATAAGAAATGAAATGCATCGTTCATAGAGACGGTGGTTTGTACGTATGCATGAATTCTACTTTCATTTCTTTTTCATTTTAAAAGAATGAAAACTAAAAGATAAATTGGTATATTATACTTCCATTATAATATCCATGTTAAATATGTTACATAGTTTCACTAAAACCATCCTTTATATATTCCATGTATGGCATGGATGATTCATATAACTTTGAGGGGGTGGTAGTCCTCCCTTCATCAAATGAAATTATCATATTTCCACAACATGAAAATCATAAAGGTATATTAAAAATAAATATTAAATAAGTAAAAAAATATAAATATAATATATATAATATATAAATATAGTGACACCATAATGGCCACCATGGTAGGTGGTAGGATAAAATTGAACAATCATCATTTCGTGAGGAGGTAGTTCATCGTACATAGAAATAATAGGTTCTATATCCATTAGATGGGGGTATGTGTACATGTATGTAGAAAAAAAATCATAAAACAATTCTAGTACATTGATGATAATGGAGTTTTTAAAAAATAAGGAGATAAAAAGAGGTTAGGGGTCAGATAAGGAAAATAAATGGAATGAGCTTGAGAGAGGACATTATATCAAAATTTGGTAACTATTATTCATTTGATCCAAAAGGCTTCTTAGAGTTTCATTCAGCCAAACAGAAGAATTATAAGACTAAGTGATTTATAGTGAGAGATTATTTTATCATTATTTGGATGATACAGGGGGTATGAGAGGTTTGAGTAAGTGGGTAGAGGTGGTGGCCTTTTATAAGAGGTAGGGGCACTTTAGAAATGTCTTAAAATATTCTATTATTATAAATTTATTTAAGCATTATATTAGTTAAAAAGTGATATATTTGGAGGATAAGATGATTTTGGGTCTATATACTCTCAACCAATTGGTTTTAGACATGTTTACGTCACAAAATTAACCTTATCTTTTAGCTTTAACCCTTAGTTAAAAACATTATCTCATACCATGTCTTCTTGTATTTTCATAATATATGGTTGCTATAGATACTATAAAATTCTAATCAAAGAAAAAGTGGATTATTAATGAAATTATTGACATTATATAAGTCAGTTGGCCGAATATTATATTTTTAGATCTATTATATCATTTAATAAAACAATATTTGTTTTAAAAACGGATTTATGTCAATTTTAGTACTTTTTAGTAATTGATTTTTGTTAAAGTCATAAAAACATTTTTAATTAAAAAAAGAAATCAACTCATCCTTAATATATAAATTTAATCCAAAACATTTTTTTATGGCACACAAATTTTCAAATTAAGTTTATTTTAATAATTATAATATCATTTATTTGAATATTTCAGTAATAAGGTAATCATTTCATCATCATTGTGTCCTAAATATTTTTGTTTATTTAATGTCTAAAATTTATAAATAAAATACCATGATATAGGAAATATTTTTATCTTTGTAATGTTTATTTATAGTCTAATATATAATTTATATACACAAAATTAAAAAAATTATTTAGTTAAAAGATTCATGTTTATGCTATATTTCTATTTATATGAAAAATAATTATTATAACATGTCATTATCACATCCATGTGGGATCATGGGGTCCCTAAATCAACCCAAATATGAACATGGTCGAACATATCTCATTCAACATGATTATTACACATGTTAGAGTAGTTTTAGATCATAATAATAATATTTTTTACCCTTATTTACCTCATTTACTCTTTAACCATGGTAAATAAAAATAATTACTGAAGTTACTGTTGATAATGTCAAAAAATAAAAGGTAAATATTTACATAATTTGGACCTTATGATTCCAATTAATAAATCCATTTTAACAAATTCAAAACATGTATTTATCAATAATTAATTTTAAATTAATTCTCATTTTCAATACCAGAAAGTGGGGTTTTAAGAAGTAAAAACTATCAAAATATTGACATGTGTTTATATCCAATTTAAATGTAAAATTACTTATAATGGCCATAATTGGATTAAATGTTATAAATTTAATCCAATTACACTTTAAAAATAATTAAAACTATAATCAAAATATATAAATAAATTATATGAAATGATATTTATGAAGTAAAATGTTGTAATTTTCACTATCCATAAAAATATGGATTTTATCCGAAAAATAGCAGAATTTTAAATGATGTAGATTTTGATTTCCGAATTCTAAATAAAAAGTTTATTTTATAAAATATAAAATATAAAGGTGAAGAACTATTTTTAAAAAATTTATCCACTAAAAAGTGGTAAAATGATCTTTTAAAAATATTAGAGTACTTTATGCTTAAAATTGGATTCATTCTCATTTTAAGCCTCTAAAAATCATTGGATAAATGTAAAAACATTTAACAAAAAAGTAAAATAATTATATAGTTAATTATATACATTACCTTCAATACAACAGCTAGACATTAACTACCATCTAAAATAATAATATTATTGTTGTATTATTCTTCGGTATAACTCAGAATTTTGTGAAATGTATGATTTCAGAGAAACCCACTATTTTGTGTTGGGTATGCTATTGTACATAGTTTCCCCTTTAATGTAAAATTAATATATTATTTATAAATATTATTAGATATGAAAATTTATTATTCAATAATTACCTGGGATGTTATAATATGGAAGCAATGTAGTTTCTTGGTTTTTTCTGTTTAGTACATTGAAATATTTCTAGGGATATTTCCATAGATATGTGCTAAGATAGTGAAAGATTATGATGCATGGTGATCCTGAAATTGAAATTTTAATTATATTAAATATTTTAATATATCATTTGCATGTATTTTTCTTGAAAAAGTGGAATAACTCCCAAATTAAATATCAAATCAATAATAAGTGACCACAGTTGAGTACCTAATTTTGGGTTTATCCTATGTGAGAATTAATTTTTTTGGGTTGTTGGTGTTTATGAAAAATAATCATAGTAAATTAATAAAATGAAATAAAATAATATACTTTTTTTATTTCATATATTCAATGAAAAATTTCTTGATATAAATTTATAGTAATGATGATATTTCATGGTACACTCATAAATCGAGATATCTAGTTAGTCGTTGGAGTATAGCTTAATTGGTGGACAACATCAGATTGAGATTGAATCGAGCATCATTGTGTAATAAATGTTCTAGGATCTCACCAATGATGAAAAAACATGACCATTATTTTTTAGAGATCGATCCAAATCTATGTAGGATGTTTGTTTTGTGGATTTATCCCTATTTTCATATCCCATGATGAAAAAAATTCAATTGAATAGTAGATTAATTTTTGGATTGGTCTTTTTTTTATAATGGGTTTGTTTATCTGATACTTTGGGGAGTATTTATTATTTGTTTTTTATTATTAGATATTAATTCATTGTTCTAATTGACATAGATCGGGGATAATTTGAACAATTTACAAGGTTTATTACTCATCCTTTGTTATGTAGTTTTCTTCCACTATTCTACACATGATCGTTGTAATCATTCCTTTTGGCCAATGGTTAGATGAATAACAGGGAAGTGATTGTTTTTAATTCATTATTTGGTGCAACAGATCATTTCAACATAATTAATTCTTGGATCAATGAAGGTATCTTGGTGTGTGGTGATGCTGGGTGATTGGGGTCAGATTAGAGACCCTCATTTAGATTATGGCTTGTGGTAGTGGAGAGAAACAATGACATCTGATTCTCAAGTAGTGGAAATGGTTGGAAGTTGGACGAAGGTGATGAAAAAACTCAGATAGATTGGGATATAAGTTATTTAGTGAGAGTATTGGTAGATCCAAGTAAATTGGGAGATGCCGATGAAGCTGTGTGAAGAGATCTGGGATTCTAAAAAATCACGATATACATGGAATGTACCTCAAGAACACATGTTGTAAACTATCCTTAGAGTGGAAAAGATGGCTTATATGGAGTGTTATGTATCACACATTGTTTGGTCCTCACCACATGTTTTGTGACCCATAGCTATCCAGAACAACATATAAATTGTATACACACCCAAAAACATAGGTTGTGTTATACCTAGGGTGATACAGGGAACACACCTTGTACACCCTTTTAGGTAGCTTGATGTGTATAGGGAGTACAAACCCATGAGATCTTGCATCCCCACATGTAGTGTATGGCATGCATTATGCCATGTACTTAGGAAAGTTCATGGAAATTAGATGAATAATATGTTGAGTTCTGGATCAACACTTACATGTCGTGTACACTTAGTGGACATTCCATGTACCCTTTTGGAATGAATGTCATCTGAGTGAGAGACACGGGTAGTTCCAGGCTTGAGATATAGGGTGTATACCACTAGGTACATGTTGTGTACTCCTTTGAGGATAGGTTGGATTCATTTTTCTTCTTATCTCAACTTCTTTATGATCTTTTTTGAGATTTCTTGAACCATTATTGGTTGTGGGTGTTCACCTAGTCCATTACTATGACATTTTGGTGTAGTATACCATTCTTATCATAGGGGTTACCCTCTATATCTTCTTGATGATCTGTCTAGTGTGTTTCAGTTCCCTTATTATAGATTTTTTTGTATCAGCCTGTATCAGCTACTGACTCTATGGATTGATCATATATTCATTCCATAGGACTAGATTGATCCTCAGTTTTGTCATGTTTTCCCTAGGAATGGTTTTTTTGGAATTGGAATTACTAGTATTTACACATGAATATATCTTATATGATAGAGGATGTTTCCATTTGGGTCTAGTATCCCCCCTAGTGGTCACTAATCATTGAACACCTATATATGTACTGAGATCTGATATTTATAACGAGGTGTATCCTATTCATGTGTTTTTATATAATGTACCCTTTCAATATCATTTATGATTCTTCTTTTATAGCCCGGATGGGAAATAAATCCAGGATAAGTGTTGATAGTGGAAATATAGCTCATGGAGTGTGTTCCCATGGACTAGTGTTATATAGAACCTTTTGGTAGATTTTTTAGGCTAAAAATATAGATGTGACCTTACTCTGAGATTGTGCATCTTATATGAGTATATCAAAATGTTTATTATATGTATCCCTTTATAATTGAAATATCCTATTATGATCCAACTAATTTTGATGGATTATGTTTGTTTATTTCAAGGAGTCCTACTGGGTATTTTTATACTCATCCCTTCATGGGATATTCCCACACATGTAGTATCTTATACAGATGAAAGATATTTTTATGCATTCCCTGGACTACTAGGAGTAGGTGGATCCAGTTTGACCTAAAAAGGTCTAGGTTCATACAGGTGTTGATTTTGATAGCATTCCCCACCATCTGAGTAGGTCAGACATTAATTCTAGTATTAGGTGGCCATGTATTTGATCCATTTTTTTCCAGTACTTTATATCATTCTATGGTTATTGGATTATAAATTTATGAATGCATTGTTATCAGTTTTTTTATATCTCGGTATTTTATTGGCTTTGAGATGAATGTGTGTGTGTAGGTACATTAGACTAATGCCTCTCATGTGTGTGAAAGGACTTCTTAGCATAGGTCATCATTCCCTTTCCATTTGTAGGTGGTCTTGTGATAGTTGAAACTCGTGTCCCATCCATTTATGTTCTGACATATAATGAAAATGCTTCAAATTTTACACCCAAACATCATAGTCGACACTCCAAGGAGAAATAAAAATACACCTTTCTTATCCCAAAAATGGACTTCGAAGGGTGAAATGATTGTAATATTGTGATATATATAGAAAAATACATAATATAGGATATCTATTTTTCCTAATTATATACCATGTAATGAAACACAAAAAAACTGATGAAATATTGACTTACCCACATGGAGGACCTCATTCATTCCATGTGGTGCACTGGTAGGATAAGGATCCAACCAGCTAGTTCTATCACACCCCATACATGGAAGAACATGTAGGAAAATGAATCCCATGTGTATTACACATTTGGTATCATTCACCCTCCCAGTTCGAGTTCGGTAAGACCTGAACCAGTACCTCTACATACCCTTCCCCATGTGAACTAGGCAACATGTGGTTTTGATTTTTTTGGGTTTTCCTTGATATCCATCCAGTTGGGGGATGGTCCTAGAGATTCTCTACATCTATATGGAGGGAATGAAACTATCTAACTCCTTATGATATAACATCTAGGGTCTAGGGAATATGGTTATATCTTGTCCTCATATTTCATTTTACATATAGCACAATATCTTATGCCTCTCTGATATGTCTCATTTTGTTTCATCCACTTATACGGTTGACCACATGTTCTCTAACCCCCAATCATTCCATATCTATCTACATCACCTCCATGTAATACTACCGTGTTATGAATTGTACTACTTCTGTAACCTCCTCACACCACCATTTCATGGGAATACCCAAACATGATCTTCTATTTCCCTTTATCTCACCTCCTTACACTACTATCCCCATTTATATTTTTTATGCATAACCATCTATCATTATTTTCAAGCAAACACACCATCACTATTTAATTCAACAAGAAAAATTCAGCACTCTGCCCTCAATGTCGTTAGACACCACTATAATTACTGGCTCATCATTGACATGAAAGTGGTGAAAATAACACTTATAGAAAATAAAAGGTGGGAAAATAATATATATAGAAGAAGAAAGGATAGGGAAGGGGGAAGTAGTCCATGTTCTTCATTAACACACTATTTACATTGATTAAACAACAATAATAATCTTAAGGAAAAAATTATATCTACCCTAAAAATTCCATGGAATAGGGGGTTGAAAATTTAATATGGTGAATCTGATAAAAATGATGAAAATTTGAGAAAATAAAATATATTATTATTTCTAATTCAACCATGAATAAAATGGGTTTAAAATTAAAAAAAATATTCATGAGTAATAAAGAAAAATAATAATAAATCCCTACGTTTTTAATGGTTCAATCGTTGATATTTTTTTCCATCATTGGTGATCCCACATTGATCCTGTTCATTGATCTCCCATATCTTACATTATTTTCACACAACATGACCTGTCCCAATTTTAAACTCTTAAATATTATGGTTTGTGAGGATAACCTTGTTATTTAGATAATCAGTATTGAAATAGAGGATTACTTGTCCAAATGAATTAATTAACTAATAAATGAATTAATTAATTAAACCATTATTTTTACAAAATACAAAAAAAAAACTATGGTTATCAACAAGTATTAAACTTATAAAACTATTAGGGTAAGAAAAATGTATTTTTTTCAACCGTGGTCAATTATTTCCCATCCAGTATACCATTTTAATGGAAAAAAATTCTTCAGAGCATATGGATTCGAGTTAAAAATAATATTTTTATACTTAATATATTTTCATCAAGGCCCTATCACTCCCACAATTTTACACCATCTCTATACTGAGATAAACATTAATCCATAAAATAAAAGGTACGATCGGATAATTTTAATATGGTTTTTTCTATGATCAATTTACTATTTAACACTTATGTATGTCTTTGGACTCTAAAACCAAAAATGGTTCTATGGTTTTCTAAGAAAAATACTAGGTCACTACATGATAAATAATATTTTTTGGTTTTAAAATATTCTTACTTATAATTATAAATTAGAATTGCATTTTGATATTTATAATGAATTTAATTGTATCATATTCATTAGAGAAATAATTTTTTGTTTATACTCACCAAAATATGTGAACATTTTTTGACAAGTAGACATTATTGGACATGATCCATAGAAATGAATGAGTTTTTTATTTATAAGTAAAGATTCATTTATTTATATTATAGATATTTTGGATTTGTTTTTTGGATTGGGATTGAGGTCGATTTTTTATTTTAGTATGTGTTTTGTTTCATTAATTTTGGATTCTTAGGATTAGTTAATTTTCACTGAATTTTTTTTTGAAATGTTTTTATTTTAATTAAATCGCACTTATACTTTCATTGTATTAGTTTTTTTAGTAAAAATAATTCCAAACTTGTTTTAATTAATCCCTTATAATTTTTTGGTAGGTTCTATTGATCAGAAGATGTACATGAGGCCATTTGGCATCCTAGATCAAGCCTAAAGATATTGGATCCTAGATTAGGGTACTAAAAAATAGTATCCAAGAATGGTTTTGGAGTAATTGTTTTGGAATACTATTAAGTGTTTAAGATAAGTTAATTAGGACTTGAAATATACCAAAAAAATATGAAGGTGACCTTTTATAGTGAACTCTATGTTATGGTTGATTTGAGTTAGATAAGAGTTTTAAATGAATTTATAGGATTATTTTTCATGCATGGTTAATGCATAATGGGCTAAAATAGAAAATATTTCATGTTTCGGGATAATCATAGTAAAGTTCACACAACATGATGTGGTTTTAAAAGAAAAATTGTTCTCCTGAAGGAAAATATATTTTCAATGACCTAATGGTTTTTATTCGTCAAAAGTTATTTTTTATCGAATGATGTTGTAAAAATTATGGACAAATTTTGATGAGTGGTTAAGAATCTAATTATATGTGGGAATAATAAATCACCTAGATATAGTTCAAGATATGTATATATTTATATTGAATAATGTAGATATTTTTTAGTTATAAGGATTTGATTTCTGTGGTATAGAATATTTCACCATGTAGATCTCTTGTTGAAGATGAACAATTTTAAAATTTGATCTCATGGATACTCATATACTGAGAAATATTGAATATTATATCAATGAAATTAATGGGGATACTAACCTGAATAGGCTAAGGGGGTATATAAGGTATTATAATTTCATAAGCAAACACCTCCATCATATAATAGGATATGTTGGGATAGATGTAGAAAAAATAATGGTTACAGTATATTAATTGTATCTTCATGTTTTTAATGATTAATGAGACATTGATAGTTTATTTTATATTTTAAATCTATAAAATGAAGCTAAGATGTGGTGTGAATAGATCAAGGAAGTAGAAAAAAATTAATTTCTATACCTGAAAGGATTTTCAAAAATATTTAATAATCGATGCTAACTAGAATGGTTAATGTTTTAAATATTTCAAGAGTTCCAAGATTTTGAGTAGGGGAAAATATCTGTTATGGTGTAAACATAATAATTTAATGATATGGTGAAGTGAGTGATGCATTAAAAATGAATTAATGTCTTACGGCATGGATATTTTATATATATCCATTATTAATGATTTAGTTTATAATTTTTTTATTTAGTTACTTACAAATGTGGGGGTGTTAGTACTATGGATATGATAGAGGTGGATATTTTATATTCCCATAAAGAGATTACTTTTCTTCCTTATAAAGGTGGACGGAAAATTCATTTTAGTGGATAAAAATTAAATCAATGTTTTTACTAGAAAATTGGATAAATCATCCGGCATGTTTCCTATGGGAAGGGACCACTAGAGTGTTTACTTTACAATAAATGAGGAAACATAAATTCAAAGTGTTTAAATCCCACTTACTTGTGTTTATAGTGATGAGATTTTGTCGATTTGAATATGTTCTATATTTGGTTCTCTCCAATAAGTATCGATGGTGTTTTCAATGATGTATAGAAATTGAAAATATATATTTAGGAACTAAATAAATATATTTGATGGATTTATATTATGGTTGGAAGGCCTCATAAAGAGGAGAGTTCAAAACCTTATAAGAGACATATCAAAAACATCATTGTAGAGGTAGAATAAAATGAGGGTGAGACCGATACATGAACTTATACAATGAGAGCTACAATAACAATAACTTCTATGATTTTTATTAAATTATTTGATTCTAAAGCATTATATTTATTTATCTCTAAAAAATAGGTTAATAAATTGATGTTTCTTGTGGAGTGCATTCCATAAAGAATGATTATTGATATTTCATTTCATGATAGAACTAATAAAGTATTTATGTTTCTTTCCTTCTAAATCGTGGGTGGAAACATGGAAATATAATAGGATTTATTAGTTTTTTAATAAAAACATATAACTTAATAATTATAATGGCGTGGAAGTTTTAATTGATATTTATAGTTGATTCTTATTCTCAATGAGATATTTTTGCAGAATATAACTTCATTAACCACGATTTAAAAATATATTAGAATATTTTTTAATGTAATATGGGTTTTATGATGGTAGATATTGGATAATTATCATTTAAATATATAGGATTTACGATTTAATACCATGAATGGGAAAACCCACCCCTACATCCTAGGGTGTTGGATTAGTATATGGATGTTTTATCAAAATATTTCCATGCCTTACCAACTATTAGTGATAGATAATTCTCTATTGAATTTATCAATAAGATGAGATATATTTCATTGGAATATTATCATATGACACTATTGGATTCATGTGCAATCAAGGTGAAGCTATATGACCTTAAGTAGAAGGGTATCAATTGATTGAGTGTATTTCCTTGAGAGGAATTGGTTTCGTTTACTAAGAAACACAATGGTAGATCAAGGTTACGTATAGACTATTTGAAGCTAACCCATGTGACAGTAAATAAAAAAATATCTTTTATATTGATCATATGATTTATTTGATTATCTTAAGGGAGTTTACTAGTATTCTTAGATACACCATTGATTGTGTTGTCATCAATTAATAGTAAATGATATGTATTTTTTTAAAATGTATTTCTATTATTGATATAGAAATTATGAGTTCTTTTCTATGCCTTTTTAAGTCAAAAATTGACCTAAAATATTTATTGAATTTATGTCATTGACTTCTCATAGGTGTATGAACTCATTTGTGGTGGTCTTTATGGATTACATCATTATTTATTTGGTTTCAAATGAATATCACAAAAAACCCATGAAAATATATTTGAGATATTAGAAGAGCATAATATTTATAAAAAAATTCCATAAGTGTAGTTTTTTAATTTATTTGTCAATTTCATTTTAGAAAAAAGGATTTTTTTTTTCTGATTTAAATAATTTTAAGGTGGTCATAACGTGGAAATGAATAAATAATATATATGGGATATGATGCCATATAGGATTGGATAGTTATTATCAAAGACTTATTCTGTAATTCTCAATTATGTATTCTCTCAATAACACCTTTACTAACAAGGGTGTGAAATTCAAATGTAATTTGAAATTTCAAGAGGTTTTTTAGGAGTTGATGAAATGGTACACTTTAAATATAACATAGATTTAACATAAATTAGGAGTTTTATATAAAGTATTTCTAAACATGTGGGGATTAGGCATGTGATATGTCATTATATAAGGAAGTAAAATTATGGATTATGGGTCTATTAAACATAATTATCATTAAAATTATTACACTATGAATGACCTGGGATTAGATACCATTATTAATACACTAAATTGTTTGATGAATTTACTTTTTGGTGAGAAATATTTTGCATATATAGTCTTTAAGTGTTTGAAGTAACTTTTCTCAAAGTGTTATCTCAACCTAAGATAACATTTGTGGGTTGAATATAACCAAGAATTTTAGTTAAAGATCTTTTATACACTGGGAAAAGGTAATTTAGTATCATATATATTGAAAAAACAACATATACTCAAATAATATGGGAAAAAAAGATAAGTGGAATCTAATGAGTTTATTGAAATACTTTCACATATATGTGAGATATACAGTTATTGGTATAACACACTCAATCCTAAAATTAATTTCAATGTAGTTTTTCTGTGTGTGATATGGGTATTTGTTTGATGATGATTTTAGGTGGATGAAAATTGATATAAATGGTCAGGAGACCATAAAGGGAGGGTCGGTTGTGAAAAAAAATTCATTCTTTGTTTGAGGGGATATATTGTGTTTTATTTGGAGATAAAGAGTGATATTTTGAAAATATTTACACTATTCAAGTTGGGAACTATATATTTGAGCTACCAAGATGTATAATGTAATCATAATTTATTTTTGGTGGTCATGAATGAAGAATTTTTAATTTAAATATATTTCTTATTGTATAGATTTTCAATGGGTAAAGACAGATCATTCATAGTATCTAATATTTTTAAAGCATTTAAATATTTCAAAAATAGATTTTTGAGCATATTTCTATGGACTTTATGATTGGGTTACTTATGATTCCATGGAATTATGATGGTGTTTGATTTGTAATGGATAACCTCATGAAATTAGTGCATTCCTTTCCTATATGGGAGAATTTTTTAGTTATTGGTGATGGAAATTTATTTATGACGTATATTTATTGATTTCATGGGATTCCAAAGCATATTACATTATTTAGAGATCATTGATTTTTACATATATTTTTTATGGGTATCTTGGATTCTATAGTTATAAAATTGAAGATGATTATGCTATATCATCCATAGATAGATATACAGTTATACTGTACTATTCAGGTTCTAGAAGATATGTTTGGATCATGTATGCTTGAATTTAGTAGTTATTGGAGGGGGGATATTAAATTAGTGATTTTTTTATAATTATATATATTAATATTTGATTCATATGGAATAATTTGATGTATTATTTAGTCGACCATATCTATCACTATTTTATTAAAATGAAACAAGTGATATGAACCTTGAGGGACCAAGTTCGGTGTAATATATAATGGATCATCATTGACTAATTCCAAAACATATGATTCAATCTAAAATTAGTTTTAATCCTTATAATATTTATCAATGAAAATCATTGAGATTTGATATTGGGTGTAGTTTTTTTGATGTTAATAAATAGATTTAAGAATAAATACCCTAGGAAGAAATAGAAATTTTCACCAGGGTATATGGGGCCTTTAGAAATAATTTATTTAAGTGGAAATGATGTAGCAATTTCCTGATTTATTCATGGAGAGTGGACACTAGTGAAATTTTGGTCACAAAAAGTTCTTTATGGTGAATTATTAACCCCTGAATCTAATAAGTATATTCCTTTTTTTATTTTTTGATGTTTATGAGTTAAAATTTTGAGTTTTTGGAGGATCTGGAGGAGTCACATGATTGGGCTTACTGTAAAACCCCTGAATCAAGAAACCTAACATTTGTGGTTATTAATTATAATATTATATTATATATAGATACCAATATAAAATATCCAAAGTTTAGTAGTCCCAAGAGACTAGATACATCCACGATTAAGACATTACTTGGGAAAATCATTATAGTTAATGTAAAATTATAATTCCTCCTTTTCATATCCAAATATCATGTTTATTATTCCTTATATATTCTAGTAAAAATAAGGAAACAATATAAAGTGTGATATTAGACATACAATGAGGGTTAGAATTCAATGAAAGCTATTATATCATAATAAATACATACATAATATGGAAAAATAATAATCAAATGATGTCAATAATATATACCGTGAATATAATATATCCATAGATGACATGGAAATGAAAATAAATAATCATGTGGATAACAATAAAAAATCTCATAGTAATGGAATGACTATTGTCAAATATAATAACTATACAATCAATACTAGGTTCCCAGAAATAATATATAAATGGGCTATAAAACACTAATACCCAAGAAAGTTGGTCTCCTAATACCTATCGATGCATCAAGGGGATATATAATTCCAAGTCACATATGTCACATGATAATTTCAATGCATCCATCATATGAAAATATTGGATAAATAAAAAAATATTAATGTTTTATATGGAACCACATATATATACTTGGAAATATAATCAATTGATATTAATATTGAAATAATATATATATAAATCATTAAATTTTCCCTAATAAATGAAATAAAATGGATATCAGGATGTATATCTATCAACCAGATTAGATGTTATAGGATATTCACAATTCAAAGGAAATTAGCCTTAGTGAATTAATGATAATTGAGTAATAATTTGAGAAAACTTTATCATTTAATGATATTAATAAGAGATAAACATTTAATTTAATATTTATTAAAAGTAGGACAATAGAGTAAATATAATAAATTCCCCTCTAAAATAGAAGTATTAAATATATATATATTTTTTACATAATGTATATAGAATATCTATTTTGAGAACATTTCTGGATGGTATGATTTGTTTCCATAGTTTATCTTGTGAGAAACCATGTTTAATCCACTATGGACCCAATAGAGGATTTACTAGATGAATCAATGTTATCCTAATCATACTAAGTAGGTTTCTGTAAATTGGTAAATAACTTATTAGATCATTAAGAGATTCTTATAATGACTCTTTAGAGGGAAATAGATAGGAGAAACATTATCAATGATTTTAGAAGGAAGAAGAATGGGATGATGGGTGTGTATTGATAGAAAATGTGGGATAATTATTTATAAATTTTGGGATTTAATATTTAAAAATATTAGTTGTGAAAAAATCATAATAATTCACTTTTTAATAGTTTTAGATCATAGTATTAGAATTTTAAGGCATGGATTTTGACATTTACAAGTTAAATTACTAAACAACCTTTAATTATATTATTTTGGCCGTAAATATTTTATTTTTCACAAATAAACATTTTTTGAACTTAATTTACATTTTATTATTTCTAAATTTCTTTTTTAGTTATTTAAAATTATATTTATACATTGAATTACACTATTCTTGTAAAATTATATATTTTAGGTCATATATTCATTTATATTAAATATTACATCATTTTTAAATCAAAATGAAGTCATAATAAATGTTTTATAAGTATATCATATGTTAATATTCTCCGAAAAAATAAATTATCTAATAAAACTAACAAAAATTTATCCTAGACTTATTTAAATTATGTTATTATAATTTTGATGTCTTTTTATGACAATATTTTTTTATATATGTTAAATTTATATTTAAATTAAAATTCTTAATATTTTTTAAAATCATGTGTTTTGCACAAAAAAATTAAAAAAACACATTTTAAATAATATTTTATATTATTCTAAGAAATATTTATTTAATTATTTCTAATTCACTGATCAATATAGTTTTTTTAATTATTGAGAACATTTTTACCAAATGGTGTTATATATTGTATTAGACACTTGAATGTTACACATAACAGTCACATTACTATTATAATTATCATATTGTTATATAACTATTAAAATAGTCACTTTACCCCCCCAACTATTATATTAACACTTATAAATACACTTAATTATATATTATAATATCATACATGTCATACTCTTAGTTTATATATCATGTATATAAAATTTTTATTTTCTTTTTTATATTAACATTGTCTCTTTTTTTCTTCTGGTTATTTTATTGAATGTGATCTTATAGAGTTCAATATTATGGTGTCACTTTATATCGTCATGTGTTTTATAATATTACTTCTCTCCATTCTAATGAATGGGACTCTCTAGGGTATATTGTACTACTATAGTGAAATAAAAAGGCTTTTATTATATGATGGATGTTCTAATGATTATTGTAACAGTATAACATCAAGTATAAAATTCTCCCCCTCTTAAATAATTTCAATCTTGAAATTTTATACATATATAAATCCCTAAAAAATGATAGTAATTAATAATCATATCTTCCTTGGGCTTCCACATGTCTTCTTCTAACTTTTGAGTCTAACAATCAACCTTCACCGACTGAGTTTTTCAATTCCACAATAATATATGTAATATTAAAAAACATATCTGGGTATTTGTTATAGAAAATTTTAGGATCTATATATATTTCATTACTGATTAGTAAGAGTGTTTTTAAGCTTGTAATTTCTCAAAAGTGACACATGGGAGTTGACAAGCACTTTAGAGAGGTTAGGTGGTATATCCAATTGATAATCCATAAATCTAATTATCTTTAAAATATAAAAAGTTCCATTGAATATTAGAAATAGATTCACATTCTAACTAAACCTTATAACTCTATTCTATAGTTTTATCTCTATGAAGATTTGATCTCTTAATTGCAACTCTAAGTCTTTTTTATAATTATCAACACAATACTTTTATCTACTTTGATTTGACTTGATATGCTTCTGAATAACACATACTATTACGGATATCTACACAATGAGTTTAATACCAATTATCCTTCATTCCTCAAGTTTATCCTTATAGGTTAGAGTATGAAATATTCTCCCGAACTATTCATTGAAAAATGAAATTTTTATACTTTAATAAAATCAATATTTTTATAAATATCCACCATAAGTATATATTTTTTCCATGTATTATATAAATTTATTGATATTTATGTAATTTTACAAATCATCATATTTCACTACATTAACATTTTTTGGAATTAGAGGCATTACAAGGAGGATTGAGGAAGTAATGGTTGTGTTTGAGATATATTTTTAGTTGAAAGACTTGATTGCAGTGTGAATGTTATTTAGACACCATTATATCCCTATTATAAGGCCTAGTTATGGCATAGAGTATGATGTTGTAGGATAAGAACCTATGGGTAATATTTCTATGGATCTACAATTTCAATAACTGTTAAGGCGTTGATTTATCTCTTGTAGTGTGGTGGTCTTAAGGTGGATATTTTCAAAAGCGATAACTCTTATAGAGTTTCTATATAGAGTGGACAGTTGGACTACACCATGTAAATGACCTTTATATTGTCATATTATGGAATGTTCCTTTTTAACATATGTTGTCTTGTATTTTAGAGTTTTCTTGTGGTGTGGATATTTTTATTACATCATGGAGGAATAAGATAATGGTTTTTGAGTGACTATCTCATGAAGGGTCACTATGTAATTGTGTCTTGGTTTCACAATGGTTTTTTCCAAGGTTTATAGAATTTGAGAGGGATCTGTGAAGTGATTTTCAATGATGAGTTAGATTGTGACCCATTATATTTTTGAATAGTATGATGCACTGTGATACCTTGAGAAAACATATATGTTATGAAATAGTTAAGTAGGTTGTAGTGTGAACATCTATTGAGTCTTAGTTATAAATTTGGAGGCTCTCTAGGGTTATATTAATTAACTTCTCATTACCATAACTCTTTTTAAAAGACAATTTGATTTTATGAGATATTTCAGCCTCTATAACTTATATTAATTTATCCTTAGCTTCATGAGATCTTTTATAAGTGATTTAAGGTGCTACATTGTTTCTTATCCTTGGTTTTCTCTCCATTATTTATCTGAAGGTGGTTTTGGATGTCAAATTTTGTTAGATTGTGCTTGGATGAAGAAATTTCTTTATTATGGATATTGTGATTTTGGACTCTGAAAGTTTCTCAATAGTGATACTGATCTTGGTATTATCTCATCCTTTATTTGTTTTTTCAAAGATGATTGTGAAACTACATTTGACGTATGGGAATTGAGAATTCCCTATTTTCGTGTAAATTGGGGTATTATCATTCGTTTTGTCATATTTAGGAAAATATTTTGGATTTACCTAAAAAATATAATGAATTGGACTAAGGAAATTGAAAAGGGATGAGGTGATTCATGTTTCTTTACCTAAATTCATTATATTTCATTCAAACATGGTTTTTATTTCTTATTATTACTAAAATTCATTGATGTTGTTGTAACTTGTGTTATACTATTTTGACTATGCGATGGATTCACAATTCAAAAATAATAATCAGTTGAATATGGTAATGAAATAGTTGCATGAAAGAAATTAATTAATAGGAAAAAATGTATTAATATGGAGTAATGTTCCAGTAATTAACGTTGAAATTGTTTTTCTGTGTTGTGTTCAAAATAATTTTTGTGTCAATGATTTTGTGATCATTGTGGGGTTATTATTTAGTTTCATGTAGTGGGTGTTGGATTAGATTAAATGGGTGTAAATGTGGGATGTAGTTGATTTTGTGGGTTTTTCACCAATGTTGTGGCTTCCTTACCATAGTTAACAATAAGAATCAAGGAGATTTTACGGGTGGTGTTGAGGTTAGTATATGTGGGATCACATAATAGTTTCTTAATGGTATGGAATATAGTTGGTAATAAAAACCTAAAATGGGGATTAGATGGAATTAAAAAAATTGATCAGTAAAAATGAAACATTGATGCTTGAAATGAATTATTAATATATGAGATTAATGTTCTTGATAACTTGATTGGGTTGATTTAAACACATAATTCAATGTATTAATGATCATAAATTATTTGGTAATAGATAATATTTAAATGTACAAAAAGAGTGGGTTATATGGGTTAATTTTACAGGTTTGTTGTGGCTGTTTGGATAGGATGTGGGTCTCATTATAGAGTTTTATTTTGAATTGATTATAGCATGATGTAGTGGTAGTGTGGTGATGTTTTTGATACATTTTAGTGTTTATTGGGTTTTTCCCTTTTACAATACACTTGAGTGTGGATATAAATATAATTTTATTTTACTAATGATTACAATACACACAAACACAAGTCATTTACACTCATTTATTCTCAATATACTTTGCATATATGGTGCTTTCCACAAACATATAGGTTGGTGAGGGAAAATACGGCTAACGACTCCTTCTTCTCCACTCTCCCTTCACAGTGTATCATAGGGAATAATGGATTGAGGTGGATATGATCATAAAACTACCATATGTGGTCTACTAAAAGACATTATGGTGTATTGGTGTTATTATGGGTACATAATGTACTGGAAGCCCATATGTGGTAAGGATGAGGAGGTACAAGAACACTGGATGACCCTACGAGGTATTGAGATGAGGATACATGATAGGTGAACTAGATATCTCTATGAGGTATTAAATGAGATTAAATTATATGGTGGGTTCATGAATGGATGTATAATGGAACGATGTTGATTCCCTTTATGTTTACGATACTTAAATGTGTTAGATATGATATGTTTGGGTGATACATAGTGTGATATAGCATGAATGTAGAAGGGATTATGAGAACATGAAGCTTTAGGTGTGAGATCATGAAACCAATGGAGAATTTGTTGTAATGTACCTTCTCATTATATTATTCAATATTATTTTACTATGCTTACATGTGAAATTTAGTGAGTGGGATTTGGTGAGGTTGGGCGGTACTTGAGATATTAGGTTCATGTTTGTTTTACTGGTACTATATTTCAATATTTTCACAATAGATATTTATTGTGACCCTACTATGTATAATTTTAATACATACCCCTATATATAGGCTATTTTTAGGTTTCGTGGGTAAGTTTGGTGACCAAGATGGATAGTACTAAATTGAATCTTGGGTCTGGTTGTTCAGCTTCTACTGAGTACCTTATTAGTATTTTATTTGAGATTTTATTTGTATAATATTATTCATACATTGTGTAATTTTTATGGATATTAGTTTATTTATATTATGGTATTGATCTATTTATTGTTTCTATTTTTCTTGGTTAAATGGGAGAAATTCCCCCCATTTTATGTTTTATAGCCTTAGTGACAGTCTCTGGCATATAACTTATTAAGGGTTTTCCTTGAGGGTAAATATTATCATCACTTTTGGACCAGGATGGGTTCTCAATGGGGGTGGTTCATTAAAGGGTATCAGATCATTTAGTTGATAGATAGGATGGATATTAGAGTTAGACACCAGTGAGGATTATATTGGTTAGTAGTGAAACAGTACTAATTGACCATGGCATGTGATTTAATCCAGGGAGATTGGCTATGAAATATAATTTTATGCCTCCCATGATCTGATGTAAGGACCCTAACTTTACCAATAAACCAAGTGAAATTGCTCTTATTAAAGGATATAGTCCTATGATAGGTGTATACAATATAATTATTTGTTTTTTATTTTATAATAGGTATATTTATTGTAAATAAAATAATTTAATTAGTTTAGTTTTGTTAATCGTGTTTCATGTAATCAAGATTAAGAGTTTAATTCCTTATTTTTAACGATTTCATCTAGTTATGGTCCATGCATAGTTTAGGTTATTGAGGTTTAGTAGGTTGACATGGATTACTATAGTATAGTTGGACCAATAAATAATGACGAGTTACAGAGGAATAAACTGAGTGAGTTTTAGCAATACAGTATGGATAACTATCAGGGTAGAATCATCGACCTAGTGAAAAATTCCTAGATGGAGGAGATTGAGATCAATTTTATTTTTATCTTACCTAGGGATGAGCTTCTAGTTTTTTTGGATATTAGTTATATATAGAGACATTTCCTATATTTTGGGGAGTGTAAAGATGATAAAATTTTCTTGGATGACTTTCAATGGTAGCTTAATGATTATTTTCTATCTTAAATGATTAACATGGTAAAAAGGTACGATCTTCTCTACCTTAAATAGTTGATCTTGAGTGTGTGGGAGATCAAGATTAGGTTTATGGACTCATTAACATCTACCATTATAAGTTTTTGAGTGAGGATTATATACCTCGATGCTTAGATGAGGTACTGTATCCCATTTTTAAATATGAATTCACCACATTTATGTTGCATATATACTTCGAGGAGGATTGGGAGGCTGAGTTGATTGACATGATGCATGACTAACCATGGTTATCTTGAGAGGTGATACATCATGGTTCTTGAAGTAAAAGGTTTTTCAGTGGAATATGACATGTACTGGTGTAGTTTATGTTTTTTCCAATTGGTATTTTTCATTAGTAGTTTTCATCCCCCCATTTCTCTAGGGATAGAAATACCCAAGTGCCTATTGAGAGCTCTATTCCCATGTGTTATGAAAATTAGAGTTATAATGATCAGATATTTCAGTTCCAAACCATATTCAAGAATCAATGTGTTGTGGGAGGTGAAGTTCCCTATCTTCCCCAACAACAATAGTTTCCATAGAGTCCAAACCAATGGTTGGGTTATTTAGGCCTTGTTCTTTTGAAAAGAGATATAGATAGTATATGATAGCCTGATGATTTCCCTTACCTTCAGGTATATAGGTTTGAACATAGCTATGGAGTTGGTTGTTCGCAGTGAGGTAGGGGATCAGGATATAGACAACATCATGCGATCGATATATCAGTAATAGAGGGTCCCAAGATCATCCAAGGAATCATCTTTTGGAATTATAGAATGTCTTAAACTTTTTTTGATTATGTATAATTAAACTCCTCCATTTAACCTACCTTAGTTTGTGCCTTAGGACTTAATGTATTCATTATTCACGTACCCCTAGTGTTGACTACTCAAATTTATGGTTCAATGAGTTTACTTTATGTATTCTAGGTTTGGAAGTTGATGATGGGGAAACATCGATCTTTTAGGAATTTTGTTATACTTAAAATATAGTTTTACAATTTATTTATTGATATCAAATAATTTTATCACTCGGTAAGGTTATAAATTACTTTTTTTAGGATAGTTACGTTCTATTATTATGATAAATATCATTCAGTGTTAATGGGAATGTGAGAACACCAAATAGTTTATGGACGTTTGAATCATTTTTTTTTCAGTTAGTATCTTTGTCATTGGGTTTAGTAAAGGTGATTATAGTGGAGTTTTCTAGGGCCATGGAAGAATTTCCTAATGGTTTCCCAAAATAGGTTATTAAATATCCCCCCTTGTCATGATGTTGAGTTTAGAATCTTGTTGCAACCATGAACCTCCATGATCTTGGTGGATCATTATTAGATGTAACCTTTTGAGTTGTGGTAACTGAGTATTCAGTTCAATGTATTGATGCAAAAAAGATTTATTCCGGGCAATATTTCATTGTGGCGGGCTCCATTATTACCTTAAAACAAGAAGAATATGGGGAACCTTTATTTTTTTTAAACAATTTGTTTAACACCATTGACATTATAGGAAGAATTGAAAGTGTATGGACATATGAGGTTCACATTCTTATACCTGTGGTGTCTCTACCGGGAATACGAGTGGATCTATAAAATATTGATGTTTTTTATTATAAATAACATATGAATGTTATAGAGGTTTTTAATTTCTTTAGTATTGTGGGATATTATCCGATTTGTGTTTCTTTATTCACTCATTTCATGGACCCATTGACATCCTTTAATAGGAATGACCAACATTTTATAGACTAATAACTATGAGGAATATGTAAACATCCTGAAGGATAGTTTGGTTAGTGCCTCATTATTCTCCTAGAGATGGAACAACTCCCCTCCTCGGCTCGGTGAGATTGGGGTGCCGGATCCCCAGCTGCGGTGGTTCTTTGGCTCAGTCATCTGGCTTTCCTTCACTGTTTCTGGCCCAATCCTCTCCTAAATCCTCTTCAATGAATAATATTTCCATGGAGTCATGGTGATGGCTCTCGTACATGTTCCAGCTCTTACATCCTGTGGATGTCTCCTCATATATCGTGTGTGTTCAAGGTGGTATGCTTTTTCTCTGTGAGTGCCATGGTTGGCGGCAACATGTTCTTCTACAATGCAATCTACTGTGATGGGTCCTCCTCCGAGCACTCTGGTGATGTTTTGATTTTGATTTTGTGGTAGTTCATTTATTTTTGATGAATTTTGGTTGGTTTTGTGATGGTTTTCAATGAAAACCTCTGGCGATATGGAATCGGTGTCGATCTTTGAAAATTTCTAGTTTTTGGACTTCGTGAGTTGGCATTCGAGTCTCAATTTGGTTTATTCTCAGTATTTTGGAATTTTCAATCTTGTTGTCTTCATTTTGGAGGTGAAACCATTCATATTATAGTGTGTTTGTGATGTTTTAGTGTATTGGGGGAATGGTTTTTTGATTAGTCTATTGGAATGGTGATGCACCCGAACTTGATCACATGGAATGACCACCTAAGGAGGTTTCAGAGCTGGCCATACATATTTGAATAGCTTTACAGATTCAGATGCTTCAGAAGGTATGATGTCATCCATTATATCGGTCTTATTCTTTGACAAATGACACTTCCTTGTTGTATAGTCATGTAGCGGTGGAGGATTTTTCACGATCAAATGATGGGAAGGGGCTGCTCCATGTTGTCAGTTTGGTTTACTCTATGTGCCATCTAGGTTTTGATATGTATTAAGTCGATGAAGTCTACTTGGGTCCCCCCTTCTTCCCTAAAATGGGGGTCTTTTATTATTAAAATAATAATTTGAAGGCCTTTGGGTTTCTTGATGGATGCATCAAAGAACGGTGATCTAATATGGTTACATGTATTTATATTACCATGAGATTAACTATGCCACCCATGATCCTAAGATGCTAGTTGTATTTTTCTCTAATTTTATGGATACATTAACTCATTAGTAATTTCTTAATGGTATTTACATATTATAAGAGCTCTTGGTAAATTTTCCTTCAATGGGAACTAAATTTTCAACAATTGGGGTACAACGGGTTTCCCAATAATTATGAATTTAAGATCTACTAAACAAATAGAATGGAATTGTAGATGAAGTCACACTGAGTTGGAAGTAGTAATAATATTTTATTCAAATGTTTAGGGATTATTAGAGGTCAATTTAAGATCTTAAAACAATTCCTTTTGATACATTGGAGGATGGTGTTAGAGGTTTCCTATTTCAAATTATTTGACATTTAATCTTGATGTATCGCATAGAGGAGCCTCTATGTAGAGACTCAAAGGTAGAGGTCATGTGAAACCATATTATCAATGATGATTATTCAGATTGTTAGACAGAGCATAACAAACATTGGATTATATTTTAGGGAAGGTTTTTCATTCCATCAAGAATTCATGGGGTGGTTCTTTAAGAGTTACATAGCTCAGTAGTCGTAGTGCATCATGGTTTTTACAAAATGTATCATGCTTTGAGAGATCAACTTTAGTGGCCTGGGATAGTCAACAGAAGATTCCATATTGTAATTCATGGTTTTTGAATTGGTGTAAATAGAGTGTCATGTTCCAATATGGTTTTTGTAACCATTAGATTTACCTAAGTCGAAATGGTAGGACACCTTGATAGATTTCTTCTCTAGTATACCATGAAGCCAAGATGCATGTTATTCGAATTGGGTGATCATGGATTAGTTGAAGATATATAACCCCTTCATAAAAATTATGGATTTTTGTTCTCTAGAATATTTTTCAAGGTAGTATATGAATGAGGTGGTTTGGATTTATGGGGTACCAAGGACCATAATATCCGATCAAGATCATTATTTCACCTTATTAGTTTTGAGAGGATTAAAACATTATTTGGGCTCATAATTGAAACTTAGAACTAATTTTCATCCATGGATGTAATGGAATATAGAGAAGACCATCCTGAGCCTCTAGGATATGTTACAATACTGTGTTCTATATTTTGGTGGTTGCTAGGTGGTGATCTTTCCCTTGGTATAATCTTATTATAACAATAGATTTCACTCTACCATTAGAAATTCCATTTTCAAGGTGTTTTATGGGAAGTCTTTTAAATCATTATTTTATAGATTGAGTTCATGGAGTTAATATTTCTTGGTCAAGATATGGTGTGTCTCATGATCCAAAAGACTTAGATGATTTTAGAGTGTATGAAGGTGGGACAAGACCATCGTAAATCCTATGTTTGTTGATGGATAAGACCTTTAGAGTTTGAGGTTGGGGATCATGTGTTATTGAGGGTTTCACCTCATCATGGGAAGTAAACTTTTCTTCATATTAGTAAGTTCGATACAAATTATATTAGTAAATCTGAGGTGTTATAGAACATTAGAAGACGGAATATCAATTGGCACTTCTTCTAAAGATAGATAAGATCCAAAATTTCTTCCATTTGTTTCATATATAGTGATATCTTCATGATGTTTCTCATGTAATTGAATGGGGAGATCTGGATGTAGAGTATAATGTGACATTAATAGAGTGTCTAATTTTGATCTATGATCATCAAGATGAAGTGATATTTGGGTGAGTGATTCCTTTGGTTCGAGTTCTATGGATGCATGAAAGTATGAAGGATTGAAGTTGGAAATGTGAGTCAAAAATGAATTCATAGTATCCTGAGCTATTTTGAGATTGTATTATCCTGATTTTCATATAATTTTTAATATAAATTATTGAAATTGTTTATAAATGTTGATTTTATATTGGTTTGTTTGTTCCCTTATTGTAATGTCTGGAAGATGGCATTATCTCCATTGCTTAGTGTAATGTGTGGTTTTATTTTTGTGGTTCATTTTTATTCATAAGGATGAGAATTATTTTAGTGGTAATAATGAAATATTTTATACCTTATAGTTCCATTAATATGTTTTTTTTGGTATTTTGAGGTGGTTGGAGGAAGATTGAGGAAGAAAGGGTGGTTTTTGAGTTAAAATTTCAGCATAAAGGTAGGATTATTGTAAAACCCAGAGATTTTATGAAAAATATTATTTTAATTTCATTAATGTCTTGTGTTGTATTCTACACCAATATTACCTTGCGCTATACGTAACACCGTATTAGCTTTCAGTATACGCAACACTATTCTTGGATCGTGTTACACACAATTTTGATAATAGTTATTATACGCAACATTGAGTATATATATATATATATATATATTCAATGTATAATTGAAATATGGTTGGATTATGTTATACGAAACAACGAAGGATTCTTTCACAACACGCAACCCTATCTTGGCTTGCATTATATGCAAGCGCGACCTTCCGCGATAGCGTGTGTTGTACGCAATACCGAGTTTCTCTAAACAATGATATACTATTAAAATATTATTAAAACTAGCCGTTATGAATAGTAATAACCACTTTTTGAAATTTTTTAAATTGTATTTTTCAAAATGGACTTCATTTTTGGATCCGGAATATCGAAATTAGCTTATGGTAAAATTTTTGTACTTTTCGGATAACTTTCATTTTCTGATGAATAGTGAAAATTACTAAATTTTAATTAAAAAAACCTTTTTAATCGAAATAATTAATAGTGATAAATTATTAATTTTAGTGGTTTTAAAGTATATTTAGAATATATTTTTACAATTTAATACAATCTTGTTCATTGGATGTAATTTCACATTTAAACCAGACATAAACAAGTGTCAATCTTTTGATAATTATTATCTCTTAAGAACACGCTATTTGTTTTGACGACGGGAATTAATTTTTAAATTAATTAATGCAACTGATATTTTTTGAATTTGGTAAAATAGACATCATTTTTGAGTTCATAATATCAAATATAGCTTAGGTATAATTTTTGGTATTTTTCTGGAAGCTTTCATTTTTTGATGAATAGTGAAACCACTAAGTGGTAGTTAAGAAAAATGAATTTTTCATAAAACTTAATTTTACTACTTTTGTGAGTGGAATTTCAAAAATACGAGAGACACAGTTGATGTCAGTAAGTAAAATGTTGTTCAATAAGATGAAAATAATTTTTGGTGAATAGTAACTTTTTACTTTTTTTACCACAGTTAAAAGTAAATAGGGTAATTAAGGGTAAAAATGATATTATTATTACCCTAACACATGTCCTAATTCTATTGGATAAGTTTAATTCGACCAAAAACAACTTTAGGAATAAAATATGACCATTTAGGCCCACTTGGATTAGATTAGGACATTTATTATTAATTTATTTAAAGAAGGGTTAAAATAGTTAAAATCAATGATTAATAAGTTTATCATTTTTAATATAGGGTTATAAATAAGATAAATTCGACTATAAATATTCATTATAAAGATAAAAAAATTTGCTACATAATGATATTTTATTTTTAATTTTTAGACTTTAAATAAGTTAATTTATTTATGACACAAAGATGATGCAGTAATTATCTTTTTAATACAATATTGACATAATTGATGTTATAAATACCCAAATAAATATAATTTGAGACTTTTTATGAATTAAAATACTTTTATAGGTTAATATGACATGTTAGTATTCATTTAATTAACCTTTTTCGAAATAATCATTCTGTTATGATTTTCAAAAAAATCAATTACTAAATAGTTTCAAAATTGACATAAAATAGTTTTTAAAAAACATATTATATTATTAATTGTTATATTATTCCTAAAAATAGAAGGTTAGGACAAATAACTTAGATAAGGTTATATATATTAATAATAAACAACTTGGGGTTTGTTTGGCTTCTTATACTAAGTTTATTAACCTTATAGTGTAAGAATACAAAAAGACACGGTAAAAGTAAAATTATCTAACTTAAAGTTAAATATAAATTATAAGGTTAAAATAGGAACCTAAACATGTCTAAATTATATTGGATGAGTTTATTTCGACCCATCCCCACCTTAGCATCGAAATAAATCAATTTGGAACTATTTAAAACAGAATTTGGATTTATAATAAAATAATATTTTTAGTTATTCCAAAGGTGCCCCTCTCCTCCCTTATAAAAGGGCACCTCCTCCCTCTCTTCCTCACACCACTTTGAGCCTTCAAGCTCTTCCAAACCCTGCCAAATTCTCTTCTCCACTTCCATAGCTATATTCTAGAGGTTCTGTTCTTCCTCAATGACCAATTTTAGTGCCCTAAAAGGAGATCTCAAAGAGGCGCTTCATAGAAGAGGTAATGTCCGTTACCGATTCTTTAAACTTTATTTCTTCTTCCACTTCTTCTTCTTAGGTTGTTTAATTTTTAAGTAATAACATAAGTATCACTCATATACGGATATGTTATTATAAGTATGAAACAACCCTATTTCACCATCTATCCATCCTACGGAAAACAAAATCACCGCACGTGCGTGCGTACGGAATACAGTCTCCACGACGTGGTGTAATCTATTTTCCACCACCACCTTACCTGGATGGGTATAATGGTGCAAATAAACAACTATATATGATTATTGTAAAGTGGTATTAATTCTAAAATAGTATTCATACACTCCAATCAAATTCCACGATCATGAGAACGATATCATTGCTCGTGCGTACGTACGTACTACCGTCTCCACAACGTGATGAGATTCATTCTCCACATTAACCATTCATGAATGATTATAAAATATATATAATAAGTAATCATGAAATATATGACATAATAATGATACTGTATTTATGTGTATATATATGTATGGCATCTACTTAATTCCATTCAACTCGATAAGGAAACGAAAACAACATTCATGCGTACGTACGGCCTACCGTCTCCATGAATGGTGTATTTCGTTCCATTTACTGATCTATTATATATACGTATATTCTGATTGTATATTATATAAATCATGTTTTATATTCTGGAATTAATTAATCATGATCTAAGTAATCATATGAATAATTACAAGTCAAAACACGGACGACAAATGAAATGATTTTACCCAAAACGCTCTTTAACATGGAATTTACAAAAGAACGGGTAAAATAAAGTCATAAGTGAACCATATATGATAACATAACAATGAGTATGATTCTGTAATAAGTCAATGACATTATTTAAATCATTATACAGCAGGTTCGAACACTTATGAAGCAAATCGGACCTAAGGTAAGGGAAATATCACAATCTCAATTTTATCCGAGATTGTTTATACTTTGGAATTTACTGGGGTGCATTTTATCATCCACATCCATGTTTCCTAAATATGTAATATTTACATCATTCTACAATATTTTATATCCAATCTTACCCTTCGGTGAGTTTTTAGTAAAAGATATGAAATGAATCTTTTGTCGTTTTTCGTACGAGGTACTTTTTGACTTTTTCGACAAATGTATGAGAAGAATGTTTTCTTTTAACTTATATGGCATGAGTGGATTTTTAAATCATTATTTCCAAGAATCTTCCTTTACAAATTTTCAAGTTTATTTTAATCAAATTAATTTAGTTTAAAATTGTATGACATGTTAAGAATGGAAAAATGTTTTTGAAGTAGAAAGGATATTTTCCTCAAGAATGGAGTTCAAGAGTTTTATCAAAATTATTTTCCATCTAAGATAATAAAGGGTTCTGTTTCTATCCCTATTATTACATTGATTTTATTATGTTTTGATGGAATTATTTTTTTGAATTTCTTTATCTTATATGAGTTGTTTTATGATGTCACGATGTTTAAGATTCCCATTTTTATTACATGGGTTATGCTATGATGTATGGTTTATGATTTTGTGGAACACATAAGAATGGTATCATTATGAGATGGTAGGGACCTATACCTCCCTCCAATTCATTGGGTAAAGATTTTATATCTCATGAGATAGACATGCCTGGAACGGCAGGTTAAACCGGTTCAGTGAAACAGGACTGAAATGAGGAGTGAACTCAGTTCAAAAATGGACTTTGTCCACTAAGATAGTCTTGGCAATGAGTCTTGACTAATAAGAAATGATTCTCTATGATTATGTGTGTATGCCACAAAGTTTCATGTTTTATGTTATGGTTATTGGGATTACATTTCACTACTATGATTTATCCCATGTTCTGATATTATGATATATTTTGCAGGTTAAGATTCCCAAAATGTTATGTTCTTATGAATATGATGTGATTGATATTTATTTTGTTTACCCTTACTGAGCATTTGAGCTCACCCTTTTATGTTTTATTTTCCCCAGGATATAAAGAAAGGTTTTAGGTAAGTAAAAAGGGGATGATCTTTATGGGAGATGTTGAAGATCTTTCAGCATGATTAGAAGATTATATTCTGATTTTCCAAAGACACTAAGCTATTACGGTCCTTGTGTGTGTGTTTTTGTAATGTATTAAGTATTATGCAAAAGTAATGTAATGTACATGTACATCAAGCTTAGGGTCTCTACAGTTGGTTTCAGAGGAAAAGTTTAGTCAAACTTTGGAAACTAGGATGTGAAAACGTTAGTGAGATCCCTAGAGATATTTCTAAGGTATGTCTAGGGATGTCCCTAAGGATAAGTATACGTATAGGATATAGTACTAGAACTATGGTAACGATATTAGATTAAACCAAAGATGTTAGATATTGAAGTTACTCCCCCTTTATTATTATTTTTTCCTCTCACACTATTCTTTTTGGGTTTTAGAAAACGGCTGGAAACAAGATGATTCACGATAATGGAGGATATGATGGACAATGGAATGATATTATTCATGAGAAACCAAATGAAATGGGATTTGGAAGTCCAAACATCATTATTATTCCGAATCAGCAATCTCATAATATGATCAATAAAGTAAAATTTGGTAAGTTTCCTGGATCGGCTAATAAGAGAAAGATGGAGTTTTATGATGATCATAGAGGAAAGAAAGTTCAATTTCCCCTATTTAAATCATGTGGGAAGAGGCATCAAGGAGAATGTTTCAAAGGAACTGGAAGATGATTTGGGTGTGGAAAAGAAGGACACAAAGCCAGTAAGTGCAAAGGAAAAGGTTCAGTTAACACTTGGGATGAGGATAATGGTATTGCTACGACATAAACATTGGTTAAATGTTTTAAATGTGGAATGTACGGGCATTATGCAAACAAATTCCCTAAGGGAAAGTCTCATGAAGAGAATCAGTATGGTCGTATGGGTAGTATTTATGTTGATGGTGATGAAGAGACTAAAAATGATATGTGAGATGTAAGAATTGTTGAAGCTCGGTCAATGGTTTAAGAATGTAGTGGAATGATTACATGTTTATCATGTGTAATGTTGTATAAGTAATCTCATGGTACTATGGAATAAAGAGACATCTAAGGATTGTTACACTGTTGTTTTTCCTTGAGTTTTGAAAGTGTATGATTAATGGTACCAGTATCCATGAAAGGTTATTCAGATATTTTTGGAATGTAAATGATATGTGCATAATTAAGGGACAAGGAGAAAATTAAATATTTGATAGTATTCATGAGCTCATGACTGATATAAGGAGAAGGTTATATCATGGTTTGAGTATATAGAATTTTTGGATTTTGGTATGTGGAAAGAGTTAAATTTTGACAGTATTCATGTTTTCACTAAGGTTTAATGGGTATTCATTTTTCAAGAGAATACATGATTAAGGAATTCACATGATTGGAATGTGACCAACAAGATATATCGGAGATAAAAGATGGTATTCACATGCTTGGTTGATGACATTTCAAGTAATCGTTTTATTTATAATATGATCTTGGACCAAAGAATTTTAGATAAGCCTAAAGATTGGAATGGATTATGTTGGACATAAGTTAGTATTGTTTAAGGATAGAACTTTTTTTTATATTATTTATGGGATGTTATAGTAATATAGTTTTAGAAAAAGGACAACCTGCAGGACGGGCGACAACCCATCACGTCGGACAAGGCTGTGGGAATCGAACCCACAACCGAAGTGCGACTGGCCTTTATCGTCTACCACTGGCCTACATGAAGTCCTTGTTTAGTAGAAACTAGTTTTATTATATTAATAAGTATGATATATGAAGTATATGTCCATTTTAGGAACCATATATGATTAATCTCACTCTAGATGGACTTATGTATTTTTTATAACTTTTATAACCTTTTGTTTGAGACAGATGGAATGACCCATCATTCTATCACATGATCTGCTAACACATCACGAATGACAAATTCAACTTCATTTCATTAAGGGATGAAGTGGAAATTGTTCAATTCACGAACAACAGTGAAATTGTACCAAAATCATGCAAGTATTTCTTTTAATTCACCAACTTTAGGGAAATGATCTTGAAAACCAAAAATGTTGTCCTAGTGCCCTTATATCTGATGAATCAGATGGTACCTTAGATCATCGCAAATATATGGCTTTGTGATTGTTGGCTATTTCATAGCCATGTTCTCTACCACTCTCCATCAGAACTTGATGGTTAGATTTTTCTTCCATATCCATATTTTCACCTATGTTCTCCTACATGGAAACCCAATGATGAGTTAATTTGGGTAACCGTTACATTTCATACTTTAGTTTTTAAAAGCTAAGTTTGGGTATTACTTTTTACGATGTGGGTTTCTATTAAACAAACTTTCGAGTAGTAAACCATTTATAACCCCGATTAATTTCGAGGGCGAAATTCATTTTAAGGGGGGTAGAATGTAACACCCCAAGATTTTATGAAAAATATTATTTTAATTTCATTAATGTCTTGTGTTGTATGCTACACCAAGATTACCTTGCGCTATATGCAACACCATATTATCTTGCAGTATACACAACACTATTCTTGGATCGTGTTACACACAATTTTGATAATAGTTATTCTACGCAACATTGAGTATATATATATATATATATATTCAATGTATACATGAAATATGGTTGGATTATGTTATACAAAACAACGAAGGATTCTTTTACAACACGCAACCCTGACTTGGCTTGCATTACACGCAAGCGCGACCTTCCGCGATAGAGTGTGTTGTACGCAAGACCGAGTTTCGGTAAATAATGATATGCTATAAACATATTATTAAAACTAGCCGTTATGAATAGTAATAACCACCTTTTGAAATTTTGTAAATTTTATTTTTCAAAATGGACTATATTTTTGGATCCGGAATATCGAAATTAGCTTAGGGTAAAATTTTGGTACTTTTCGGATAACTTTCATTTTCTGATGAATAGTGAAAATTACTAAATTTTAATTAAAAACAACCTTTTTAATCGAAATAATTAATAGTGATAAATTATTAATTTGAGTGGTTTTAAAGTATATTTAGAATATATTTTTGCAATTTAATACAATTTTTTTCATTGGATGTAATTTCACATTTAAACCAGATATAAACAAGTGTCAATGTTTTGATAGTTATTATCTCTTAAGAACACGCTATTTGTTTTGACGACGAGAAATATTTTTTAAATTTATTAATGAAACTGATATGTTTTGAATTTGGTAAAATAGAAATCATTTTTTAGTTCATAAAAACAAATATATCTTAGGTCTAATATTCGGTATTTTTCTTGAAACTTTCATTTTTTGATGAATAGTGAAACCACTAAGTGGTAGTTAAGAAAAATGAATTTTTCATAAAACTTAATTTTACCACTTCTGTGAGTGTAATTTCAAAAATCTGAGAGACACGGTTGATGTCAGTAAGTAAAATGTGGTTCAGTGAGATTAAAATATTTTTTGGTGAATAGTAACTTTTTACTTTTTTTACCACTATTAAAAGTAAATAGGGTAATTAAGGGTAAAAATGATATTATTATTACCCTAACACATGTCCTAATTCTATTGGATAAGTTTAATTCGACCAAAAACAACCTTAGGAATAAAATATGACCATTTAGGCCCACTTGGTTTAGATTAGGACATTTATTATTAATTTATTTAAAGAAGGGTTAAAATAGTTAAAATCAGAGTTTAATAAGTATATCATTTTTAATATAGGGTTATAATAATATAAATTCGACTATAAATATTCATTAGAAATCTAAAACGATTTCCTACATAATGATATTTTATTTATAATTTTTAGACTTTAAATAAGTTAATTTATTTATGACACAAAGATGATGCAGTAATTATCTTATTAATAAAATATTGACATAATTGATGTTATAAATACCCAAATAAATATAATTTGAGACTTTTAATGAATTCCAATAATTTTATAGGTTAATATGACATTTTATTATTGATTTAATTAAATTTTTTAGAACTAATAATTCTGTTATGATTTTCACAAAAATCAATTACTAAATAGTTTAAAAATTGACATAAAATAGTTTTTAAAAAAATATTATATTATTAATTGTTATTTTATTCCTAAAAATTTAAGGTTCGGACAAATGACTTAGATAAGGTTATATATATTAATAATAAACAACTTGGGGTTATTTTGGATTCTTATAGTAAGTTTATTAACCTTATAGTGTAATAACACAAAAAGACACGGTAAAAGTAAAATTATCTAACTTAAAGTTAAATATAAATCATAAGGTTAAAATAGGAACCTAAACTTGTCTAAATTATATTGGATGAGTGGATTTCGACTCATCCCCACCTTATCTTCGAAATAAATCAATTTGGATCTATTTAAAACCGAATTTGGCTTTATAATAAAATAATATTTTTTGTTATTCCAAAGGTGCCCCTCTCCTCCCTTATAAAAGGGAACCTCCTCCCTCTCTTCCTCACACCACCTTGAGCATTCAAGATCGGAAAAACCCTACCAAATTATCTTCTCCACATCCATAGATATATCCAAGAGGTTCTGGTCTTCTTCAATGACAAATTTTAGTTCCCTAAAAGGAGATCTCAAAGAGGCACTTCAAAGAAGAGGTACTGTCCGTTACTGATTCTTTCATCTTTATTTCTTCTTCCACTTCTTCTTCTTAGGTTGTTTCATTTTGAAGTAATAACATAAGTATCACTCATATACTTATATGTCATTATAAGTATGAAACAACCCTATTTCACCATCTATCCATTCTACAAAAAACAAAATCACCACGCGTGCGTACGTACGGAATACTGTCTCCACGTCGTGTTGTAATCTATTTTCCACCACCACCTTACATGGATGGGTATAATGGTGCAAATAAACAACTATATATGATTATTGTAATGTGGTATTAATTTTGAAATAGTATTAATACACTCCAATACAATTCCACAATCATGAGAACGATATCATTGCTCGTACGTGCGTACGGACTACCATCTCCACGACGTGATGAGATTCATTCTCCACATTAACCATTCATGAATTATTATAAACTATATATAATAAGTAATCCTGAAATATATGAAATAATAATGATACTGGATTTATGTGTATATATATGTATTTCATCTACTTAATTCCATTCAACTCAATAAGGTAACGAAAACAGCATTCATGCGCACGTACGGCCTACCGTCTCCATGAACGGTGTATTTCATTCCATTTACTAATCTATTATATATATGTATATTCTGAATATATATTATATAAATCATGGTTTATATTCTAGAATTATGTAATCATGATCTAAGTAATCATATGAATAATTACAAGTCAAAACACGGACGACAAATGAAACGATTTTACCCAAAACGCTCTTTAACATGGAATTTACAAAAGAACAGGTAAAATAAAGTCATAAGTGAACCATATATGATATAATAATAATGATTATGATTCTGCAATAAGTCAATGAGAATACATGATTAAGGTATTCACATGATTGGAATGTGATCAACACGATATATGGGCGATAAATGATGGTATTCACATGCTTGGTTGATGACATTTCAAGTAATCGTTTTCTTTATACTATGAGCTTGGACCGAAGTATTTTAGATAAGCCTAAAGATTGGAATGGATTATGTTGGACATAAGTTAGTATTGTTTAAGGATATAACTTTTTTTATATTATTTATGGGATGTTATAGTAATGTAGTTTTAGAAAAAGGACAACCTGCAGGACGGGCGACAACCCATCGCGTCGGACAATGCTATGGGAATCAAACCGACAACCGAAGTGCGACTGGCCTATAGGAAGTCCCTGTTTAGTATAAACTAGTTTTATTATATTAAGCAGTATGATATATAAAGTATAAGTCCATTTTAGGAACCATATATGATTAATCTCACTATAGCTGGACTTATGTATTTTTGATAACTTTTATATCCTTTTCTTTGAGACAGATGGAATGACCCATCATTCTATCACATGATCTGCTAACACATCACGAATGACAAATTCAACTTCATTTCATTAAGGGATGAAGTGGAAATTGTTCAATTCACGAACAACAGTGAAATTGTACCAAAATCATGTAATTATTTCTTTTAATTCACCAACTTTAGGGAAATGATCTTGAAAACCAAAAATGTTGTCCTAGTGCCATTATATCTGATGAATCAGATGGTGCCTTAGATCATCGCAAACCTATGTCTTTGTGATTGTTGGATATTTCATAGCCATGTTCTCTACCACTCTCCATCAGAACTTAATGGTTAGATTTTTCTTCTATATCCATATTTTCACATATGTTCTCCTACGTGGAAACCCAGTGATGAGTTAATTTGGGTAACCATTACATTTCATACATTATTTATTAAATCCAAGTTTGGGTATTACTTTTTACGATGTGGGTTTCTATTAAACAAACTTTCGAGTAGTAAACCATTTATAACCCTAACGAATTTCGAGGGAGAAATTCATTTTAAGGGGGGTTGAATGTAACACCCCGAGATTTTATGAAAAATATTATTTTAATTTCATTAATTTCTTGTGTTTTATGCTACACCAATATTACCTTTCACTATACACAACACAATATTAGCTTGCAGTATACGCAACACTATTCTTGGATCGTGTTACACACAATTTTGATAATAGTTATTCTACGCAACATTGAGTATATATATATATTCAATGTATAAATGAAATATGGTTGGATTATGTTATACGAAACAATGAAGGATTCTTTCACAACACGCAACCCTGACTTGGCTTGTATTACACACAAGCGCAACCTTCTGCGATAGCGTGTGTTGTACGCAATACCGAGTTTTGCTAAACAATGATATGGTATTAAAATATTATTAAAACTAGATGTTATAAATAGTAATAACCACTTTTTGAAATTTTGTAAATTTTATTTTTTAAAATGGAATTCATTTTTGGATCCGGAATATCCAAATTAGCTTAGGGTAAAATTTTGGTACTTTTCGGATAACTTTCATTTTCTGATGAATAGTGAAAATTACTAAATTTTAATTTAAAACAACCTTTTTAATCGAAATAATTAATAGTGATAAATTATTAATTTGAGTGGTTTTAAATTATATTTAGAATTTATTTTTACAATTTAATACAATGTTGTTCATTGGATGTAATTTCACATTTAAACCAGACATAAACAAGTGTCAATCTTTTGATAGTTATTATCTCTTAAGAACATGCTATTTGTTTTGACGACGGGAATTATTTTTTAAATTAATTAATTCAACTGATTTTTTTTGAATTTGGTAAAATAGACATCATTTTTGAGTTCATAATATCAAATATATCTTAGGTCTAATTTTTGGTATTTTTCTGGAAACTTTCATTTTTTGATGAACAGTGAAACCACTAAGTGGTAGTTAAGAAAAATGAATTTTTCATAAAACTTAATTTTACCGCTTCTGTGAGTGGAATTTCAAAAATCCGAGAGACACTGTTGATGTCAGTAAGTAAAATGTGGTTCAATGAGATGAAAATAATGTTTGGTGAATAGTAACTTTCTACTTTTTTTACCACGGTTAAAAGTAAATAGGGTAATTAAGGGTAAATATGATATTATTATTACCCTAACACATGTCCTAATTCTTTTGGATAAGTTTAATTCGACCAAAAACAACCTTAGGAATAAAATATGACCATTTAGGCCCACTTGGATTAGATTAGTACATTTATTATTAATTTATTTAAAGAAGGGTTAAAATAGATAAAATCAATGTTTAATAAGTATATCATTTTTAATATAGGGTTATACATAAGATAAATTCGACTATAAATATTCATTATAAATCTAAAAATATTTCCTACATAATGATATTTTAGTTGTAATTTTTAGACTTTAAATAAGTTAATTTATTTATGACACAATGATGATGCAGTAATTATCTTATTAATAAAATATTGACATAATTGATGTTATAAATACCCAAATAAATATAATTTGAGACGTTTTATGAATTCCACGAATTTTATAGGTTAATATGACATGTTATTATTGATTTAATTAACTTTTTTAGAACTAATAATTCTGTTATAATTTTCAAAAAAATCAATTACTAAATAGTGTCAAAATTGACATAAAATAGTTTTTAAAACAAATATTATATTATTAATTGTTATTTTAGTCCTAAAAATATAAGGTTTGGCCAAATGACTTAGATAAGGTTATATATATTAATAATAAACAACTTGGGGTTAGTTTGGCTTCTTATAGTAAGTTTATTAAACTTATAGTGTAAGAACACAAAAAGACACGGTAAAAGTAAAATTATCTAACTTAAAGTTAAATATAAATGATAAGGTTAAAATAGGAACCTAAACTTGTATAAATTCTATTGGATGAGTTTATTTTTACCCATCCCCACCTTATATTCTAAATAAATTAATTTAGAGCTATTTAAACCCGAATTTGGATTTATAATAAAATAATATTTTTAGTTATTCCAAATGTGCCCCTCTCCTCCCTTATAAAAGGTCACCTCCTCCCTCTCTTCCTCACACAACTTTGAGCCTTCAAGATCGGCCAACCCCTTCCAAATTATCTTATACACTTCCATATCTACATCCTAGAGGTTCTGTTCTTCCTCAAAGACCAATTTTAGTGCCCTAAAAAAAGATTTCAAAGAGGCGCTTCAAAGAAGAGGTAATGCCTGTTACCGATTCTTTCAACTTTATTTCTTCTTCCACTTCTTATTCTTAGGTTGTTTCATTTTGAAGTAATAACATAAGTATCACTCATATACTTATATGTTATTATATGTATGAAAAAACCCTATTTCACCATCTATCCATCCTACGGAAAACAAAATCACCGCGCGTGTGTACGTACGGAATACCATCTCCACGCCGTGGTGTAATCTATTTTCCACCACCACCTTACATGGATGGGTATAATGGTGCAAATAAACAACTATATATGATTATTTTAAAGTGGTATTAACTCTGAAAAATTATTCATACACTCCAATACAATTCCACGATCATGAGAATGATATCATCGCTCATGCGTACGTACGGACCAACGTCTCTACGATGTGATGAGATTCATTATCCACGTTAACCATTCATGAATGATTATAATGTATATATAATAAGTAATCATGAAATATATGGAACAATAATGATACTGGATTTATGTGTATATATATGTATGTCATCTACTTAATTCCATTCAACTCAATAAGGAAACTAAAACAACGTTCATGCGTACGTACGGCCTACCGTCTCCATGAACGGTGTATTTCTTTCCATTTACTAATCTATTATATATATGTATATTCTGAATATATATTATATAAATCATGTTTTATATTCTGGAATTAAATAATCATGATCTAAGTAATCATATGAACAATTAAAAGTCAAAACACGGATGACAAATGAAATGATTTTACCCAAAATGCTCTTTAACATGGAATTTACAAAAGAACGGGTAAAATAATGTCATAAGTGATCCATATATGATATAATAACAATGAGTATGATTCGGGAATAATTAAATGACATTATTTAAATCATTATACAGGAGGTTCAGACACTTACGAAGCAAATCGGACCTAAGGTAAGGGAAATATCACAATCTCATTTTTATCCGAGATTGTTTATACCTTGGAATTTACTGGGGTGCATTTTATCATCCACATCTATTTTCCTTAATATGTAATATTTACATCATTCTAATTAGTTTATATCCAATTTTACCCTTCGGTGAGTTTTTAGTAAAAGATATGAAAGGAATCTTTTGTCATTTTTTGTACGTGGTACTTTTTGACTTTTCTGACAAAAGTACGAGAAGAATGTTTTCTTTTAACTTATACAACATGAATGGATTTTTAAAGAATTATTTCCAAGAAGCTTCCTTTAAAAATTTTCATGTTTATTTTAATCAACTTCTTTTAGTTTAAAATTGTATGACATGTTAGGAAAGGAAAAATGTTTTTGAAGTAGAAAGGATATTTTCCTCAAGAATGGAGTTCAAGAGTTTAATCAAAATTATTTTTCATCTAAGATAATAAAGGGTTCTGTTTCTATACCTATTATTACATTTATTTGATAATGTTGTGATGGAATTATTTTTATGAATTCCTTTATCTTATATGAGTTTTTTTATGATGTCACGATGTTTAAGATTCCCATTTTTATTACATGGGTTATGCTATGATGTATGGTTTATGATTTCGTGGCACACATAAGAATGGTATCATTATGAGATGGGTGGGACCTATATCTCCCTCCAATGCATTGGGTAAAGTTTTTATATCTCGTGAGATAGACAGGGCTGGAACGGCAGGTTAAACCGGTTCAATGAAACAGGCCTGAAACGAGGAGTGAACTCGGTTCAGAAATAGACTTTGTCCACTAAGATAGTCTTGGCAATGAGTATTGACTAATAAGAAATGATTATCTATTATTATGTGTGTATGCCACAAAGTTTCATGTTTTATGTTATGATTATTAGGATTACATTTAACTACTATTATTTATCCCATGTTATGATATTATGATCTGTTTTGTAGGTTAATATTTCCAAAATGTTATGTTCTTATGAATATGATGTGATTGCTATTTATTTTGTTTACCCTTACTGAGCATTTGAGATCACCCTTTTATGTTTTCTTTTCCCTAGGATATAAAGAAATTCTTTAGGTAAGAAAAAAAAGGGAAGATCTTTATGGGAGATGTTGAAGATCTTTCACCACGATTAGAAGATTATATTCTGATTTTCCAAAGACACTAAACTATTACGGTCCTTGTGTGTGTGTTTTTTTAATGTACTAAGTATTCCTCAAAAGTAATGTAATGTCCATGTACGTCAAGCTTAGGGTCTCTACAATTATGATGTGCAGGTTTTTTCTCCACTATGAGAGGCCATTATGAAATCTTGGCTATATCATGCTGATAACTATTATGGAATAGGGACCTAATGGTTAGATTTTGGTTTCCCTACCATTTTAAGGACTCTAACATTATTCCTATAGGCCTTGAAACAAATATTTCATCAGGTAGAGCATTATAAATTAGAAGAATCTTATGGAGTTTCCCTTTGGCATGGAATGATATTCTGTACTATAGAAATTCCCCATATGTATCCATCTTAAAGTGTAGTCCTTTAGCTCTGGTAATGGTGTGGTTTTGGAGTTGTCTTATGGAATGGATATTGTTCTTAAATCATGTAGTATCAAGATGAGGGTTTTGGTTTCTCTTCCTCTTAAAGGGTCATTATGGTGTGTTGTCTTACAAACATCATGTTTTTCCCTGGTTTTATAGGAACATAGATGTATTTGTGGCATAATTTTTAAAGAGGGGTGACGAAATTTCCATTTTAACATACTACATCATGATACACGTTTATTTAATGGGAAAACCTCTGTATTAAATCATAGTCAAGATGGTTTCCCCATGATATTCTCTTTTACAATTAGGTTATACATTTAGAGGATACCCTATATTTTATTCATTCACATCTCTATCCATTGAATCATGATCAACTACAATTATATTTTAGGAGACATTTCATAACATATCCCTTAAATTTTATTATTTGAATTGTGGATCGAGTATAGGTAATAAGATATAATATCCCCAACCCTACACTTTTGGATAATATGAAAAAAAAAATTTAAATTTTTAGATATTATACCCTTGAATGTGACCTAATTTTATCCATATAGAATATATAACATTAAATGAAAATATTGGATAACTTACATACCCAAAGAACTTTTATGTTTGTAGTTTAAAAGAATTAGGAAAAACACTTACATAAAAAAGGCATATCATTATGTGATCAATTTTTCCTTATTCAACACATTTCTTATTTCACAATACTTCTTAAAAATGTAACATAAAATTATTCACACATAAAAACATTCTATTCATAATTCATTTAACATCAATCTTCATAACATGGGGAAATGGAAAACACAATAAAATTAATCTTAAACACTTAGTAAGGGTAAACATAAGAACTAACAATTTAATTTCATTAGTGAGCATAATATTATTATAATGTTATGATGGCATAATAAATGTGAATGATCATAACATAATATAATTCATACCCACTAATTCATTAATCATAAATCACGAGACATGGCATAATGATATAACATAATACAAGAGTCATATAAGACGATAATAATGATACATGACGAAACAATCCTTGAGTAAATGATTCATTATAACTCATATAAAACATAGAGAAAACATTTTGGTATCTTGGACCATAATTATAATATTATCATTATAATCAATTTTAAAAATGGAATAAAATTCCCTTTAAATTCCAAAAACATTTTAGGAGAAACCTATAAATGGTTAAATCAACATATTTACCCAATAAATTATAGGTATGTAATAGTACAAACCAGAACTTATCAGAAAAATCACATAATAGTTTGACTTCACTCCCCTATTATTCTCTCATAAATAATTTCCATGAACCATATCATGATAAAAACAAATAGATACTAGAAATTCATTAAAAACTATCATAGTTTGATTTACCTTTAAAATAAAGGGTTTCCTATAAATAAATTTAAAACATTATCATAAACCATTAATAGAAAGAAATAATATCATAATATCATATCCCCATTATATCATAGGAATCATATATTAAAAATTCCTTTAATGAATTATTTAAAAATATCTATCAAAGCATGATAAAATATCTTTTCCCATTAATAATATTTAAACTAAAAAATACAATAATATTAATAGAATAATTTTCAATGAAAAAAATATCGAAACATTCAAAATAATCTTTAAATAAATAAATTGTCTGGATAGTGGGAAATCATGCTCATACTGTATATGTTAAAAGAAAACACTCCTTTCACACTTTTATAAAAAGTAAAAAATGACTTGTTTGGAAAACATTTTGAAATATTTATTTTTAAAATATTGTAAATAAAGTTAAATTTATTGAAAATAACTCATTAAAAACATTTGTATGTATAGTAAAAAACTTTTATAAAAACAATTAAGAGCATGTACATGGAAGAAAATGTTCATCATCCAAAGAGTAAATGAAGTCATTCTCTCGGTCATTTTAAGTACTAGAGAGAGAAAAATGGTACTAATACTAGAAAATTATAGAAATTAGTAGAGTAGGAGGAAACATATGGGGTTTAAATAATAATAATATCCATGAAATATCACTCAATAAGAATTTATTATAGACTATCTTAAAAATAAATGAGATTGTAAAATAAATACTTACCCCTTGGGTAACTTTTGTATCATAACCCCAATCAAAGTAAAAACTTAATATAAACCTTAAATACCATTAACATAATTATATTAACTATAAAACACATCAAAGGGGATTAAAATACACCTAAAAAATAATATAGTCATGTAAAATAACATATATCCCAAAGAATATAATTTTATATAACAAACCCTTACCACTTGGTAACTTTCATGTAAAACCCTCATGGATAAAATGATTTAAATTATAACTTAACATATAATGTATTAGATTAGATCCATAATATAACAAGTTAAATGGGAATTATATACACATCATAAACATAAATAGGTGAATAACGTCAAACATGTATTAGTGAAACAATATTGAGGCACAAAATCGATTCAAAGATCATATCACTAAAGTGAGAATTAATCATTATGGTGATTATGGGTAACAATTTTAATACAAAATAAAATAATTTGAAATAAATTATAAAATAATAATAATAGGACATTTAACACATTATAATTTGATAATATTTTCAATGAGGTATAGTTATAACCTAATGAATGTAAATTGAGTTCAGAAAACCCTTACCTCGAGTCAAGACTTATTATGTATATCCATTACATTCATATATAATATTTTCATGTTATATATTTAATTATTAAAAATATTTTCTAGGTTCATTAACATGTCATTAAATAAATTATTTTATTTATTGTGATGACATATTCAATTACTTAATCGGTTAAGTCCACATCAGATGTTTTGAGGATGTTTAGTTCATTAAAGAAAAATGAAATTGGTAGGTCTCCCATGGTCAAAATATGACATTGTTCCATAATGTACATAATAATTATCATTAAAATAATTATCATTTTTATACATAAAATAAAATTATATAATAAACCAGGAAAGGTGGATGTGAAAAATGAATCTCGTCAATTTTTTCATGGTGGTATTGCAGAAGTACGCATGATCAACGTGATCATTTTTAAAGGGTGGAATGGTAAGAAGGTAAGTAATATATTATATTTATATAATAATAATAATTTTATGAATAAAATATATATTTATTAAATCCATTATAATTACCATATTTTTTAATTGATGCTGAAAAAAATGCATCACTTCATGGAGGGGCAGTCCACACTTACACACAAATGACGATTTTATTTCTCATTTTATATAAAAGAGTGATGAAAAGTGGTTGTACCATATTTATAACAAGATTTTAGTATATAGAATATACTTATAATATTATACCATTATGGTTTAATAATATTTTAAGGATGTAGAAGAAACCTTAAAATTAAAATGAATAATTAATAGTTACACATATTCTTTTTAAATCTTCCCTTGGATTACACCTCAAGTCAAAAAGGTTAGTATTTAATGAGAAAAAAGCAACTAGTTTTGTGATATTAAGGTTTTAAATAAATTTTGAAAGGTACTAGAAAAAAATAAATTATGATCATGGTTTTTGGAATATAGTAGAGGATGTGTCCATATATAAGAGATGAGAGGGGTGCCCTAGAAATTACTTAAATTAACACATTTATATAAATTAATAGTCATGTTCATGTGGGATAACTTTGATATATTTAGAACCTATGATAATTATTATTCATAATAATCTCATTAAATAATATTTTGACCAGTATAGGTTACATTTTCACCTTTATCTCTTTGTTTACCCCCCCCCCCCCCCATAACCCTTTTGACGATTACCGCAATATAAATGTTTTCTTAAAATGTAGGGGTCAAGAGAATTACTATGAAATTAAAATTGTCCCATAAATTATAAATAGATGATATTATAGGCTATGTAACATTAAAATATCAAATTATAATATTTTTATGAAGTTTAAATCATTTAAAAATATATTATTTAACATGAAATACCAATAAAGTCATTTTAATAACTATTCACACATTTTGAGTTAAAAATCATTCCAGATATGCAATTCCAATATAAACTCTTTAACCATGAATTATAAATTATTATTAATCATAAAAATTATTTTAAACCATAATTAATACAATCATATATAACTTTTTAGGTTTTTAATTTAATTTACTTTTATTTTTTTACTGCTTTCACATGCATTGCGTCTACGTTCTATAAGCATTTATGTTAATTATGACTTCATTAAAAATTAAAAATCACATTCCATTATAAAATTAAATTAATTATTTTAAAAATAAACTTTTATATTTATTCATAAATTATACATATGGCTATGTGAACATATAATATAAATTAAAATCAGCAGAGTGACATTTAGGAGTTTTCCTTTACTTAAAATAATATAAAGGTGTTTATTAAAGAAAAATGACACTAAAATAACATATTTTAGTTTATTTAAATGGTTAGTAGAAATAAAATAATCTAATAGTAACAAGGTAGGTTATATATATATTTATTTATTTATTTATTTAAATCATTTATATTATTTTTGACCTTAATTTTCTAATATACCCTTTTTGAGGTAATAAATACTTATAGCAATTACAATTATATACGGAAAAAATAACATTTTTCAATTCACTAAATCTAAAATTAATGATGAGAAAATATGTATTAAATTTTAATATATTAAATATTTATAGGTTTTATTAATCAATTATAATAAAAATTCATAAAATGAATCCAAAAATAGTTTTAAAAAATTGAATTTGAAGCCTAAAAGTAGGATTATACCAAAATCTAGTATAAACTTGATTATAATGTATTTAATTATATTATTTATAAATAATTAATTCTTGATTTAATTTAATATCAAAATTAAATAATAATGATTCTTTTAAATTAAATTAAATGGAAATCTTACAATAATCTTAATTTTTCACTATTCATTAAAAACATCAATCTTTTCAGAAAAATCCCAAAATTTCAGCATAATATAATTTTAATATGATAATTTAAAAATGATATTCTTATAATCAAAAAAATTTTCTAAAATCGATAGCAATTAATTATATTATTTTCTCACAATTAACAATAAAAAACATTTTTTGAAGAAAACATATTTTGGAATCATAAAATGACTTTTCTCAAAATTGAGTGATTGTTTACTATGAATTAATCAAAAACAATTATCATGTTGGAAAATTATATATACATATATATATATATATATGTATATCATAATTTGGTTAGTATTATTCATACATTCATATTTAAGGGTTAGGTTATAATGATCGTATTAAAATGATAATTTGTTTAGATCATTTTAGCTCAGTGTTGTCTGACTTTGAAACTATTTAATATAGTATTAATTTCAAATATCATGATATTATATTATCCCCCTTAAAAAAATCTTGAAATCACAATTTTATCTTGAAATCATTAATTAAGGGTTTAACATTATAAAACACCTATGTTAAAAACTCAAATCATAAAAAGGGTTAATAAAAGTTTAATTTGAAAAGAGTTAAAGAGAAATATGAAAGTTATCCAAAGTAACACATAACTAGAAATCCTAATTAGTGAATATTAATCTGAAGTGGAAAAATGGAAAAGTAGGTAAACTTAATGCCCAAATTAAAATGGAGTGTGACAGAGAACAATGATTAAAATAAAGTGAATGACCATGATAAAGTCAATGACCACAAAACAATAAACCATTGAGGTGTGAAAAGGACCATCAATTTATCATAAATAAAGATAATAGTATAGTATTTATTTTATAATATCCTTTTATGAGTGTTGAGGAATTCCTTTATCATCTAAACTACTAATATAATGAAATTTACTTACCGGATTTTCTTCAAATCCATAAATTCAATTTTCATCATTTGGTTGTGTGTTTCATTAAGAATCCACCTTTCTCTCATATTTTACTCCAAATTATGAGTAATAGTTTTTAATTATTGGAGAAATATAATAAACTTTTGATTGACCATGACGTGTATAAATGGTTAAAAAACATTTCATTATATCTTTACTAAAACCAAAATGGTTATCACATGATAAGATAATCCCCAAAATTAATAAATCTTCATATAAAAAAATAAAACATTTTACTCCAGTATTTATATAGTAACACTAATGGGAAAATTTAGATAATTCCATAAATAAATAACTCTATGGACCAATTATCTTAAATAATTTCAAAATTAATCAATGTTTTACCCTCAAAGTTTGTATAAAACCTTTCATATTACATCCCCAAAAATGTAATAGAATTCCTCAAAATTATTCCTTCACATTATAACTATGGGTTACATATACCTCAACCTAATAAAATATCTCCCAATATATTATTAGTCACCTTAGAATATAGAAAAACCTAGATCATAAATCATAAGACATGTTATAAGATAATTAAAACCCACCCAAACCTATATCATAAATCAAAAGACATTTCATAACGATTTAATACAAGGAAATAATCATATAATTAGAAATAATTTGCCACTTTGAAATAATAATTGATAAAATAATTCATTAGGAATCAAATAAAACATATAAAACCCATTTTGGTATCTTGTAAAATAATTATTATATCACTCTAACAATCACTCTTACAAATGGAATAACCTTATTGGTAAATTTAAACAATCTCTTAAGAGAACCCTATATCTTGTTAAATTTTTATCTCTACCCAATGTATTTTAAGGATATAATGGACCCACACATCACATATATAAAATATTACCTTATGTATTTGGTTTAAATAAACAATCCAAATTTCATAAAAAATCAATTACCCTATCATGAAATGAAACACATGGATGCTTATATTTTATAAAAACTATCATTGTTTGATATACCCATGAAAAAGAATCATTCTTCTGGGAATTATCCTTAAACATTTGACAAAAACCAATCATATAAAGTAAGTTAATTTTATAATAAAATATTATCCCTAATGAATCATCAGAATTATAGATGAAAAATAACTTTAAAAGATTATACAAACATTCCATGGAAAACATAAAAATATATCAATTTTCTTTGATAACAATTTGACATTAAATTCATAGAATATTGAGAATGTAATATTCTTTGAAAATAACTATGAAATGTTAAAAAATAAAATTCAAATAAAATAACTATAATAATAGTAGTAAATTTCATTCATGTTGTATACATTGAAAGAAAACATTCATGTCACAATATTGTAAAAAATGGATTGTTTAGAATTTTTTTTGAAATATTAATTTTAAAAACTCTTTAAATAAAGAAAAATTAATTGAAAATTATATTTTCATAATATTTCATGTATAATAATGAAATTTTAAATAACAATTTTTAATAAAATCGACATGGAAGAAAACTTTCATCGACCAAAGAAGACATATGGTCGACTTTTTTTAAAAAACATTTTCATAATAATTTAAAGTACCAACTATATAAAAATGGTGATAATGATTTAAAATTAATGTAATAACCATATTAGAATAAAATATATGGTTTTAAAAGATAATGTCCATAAAATATTCCTTAAATAGAATTTATCATAGACATTCTTGAAAAAAATGATAATGTAACATAAATCCTTACAACTTTGGTATCTTCAATATCCAAACCCATATTAAGGAAATTACATGAAATGAAACTTAAAATACCATAAAAAAATACATTCATGCTACCAAATATCATATGGGTAGAATATAAACCTCATTAAATAATATAGGTGTTTAACATAACCTATGTCCCAAAGAGGACTATTTGAGATGATAAACCATTAACACTTGGAATCATTCATTCCAAATCACATTGGATGAAATAGATTTAATTATAAATTTAAATACCTTGGATTATTAATTAATCATGATATAACATGACAAAGTTAATGTATATACATCTTATTAACATAAATTAGTGTATAACATCACAAGTGTCTCATTGAAAAAATATTTGGATAAAGAATCCTTAGAAAGATCATATCACCAATATTAAAATTACTAATTGATGTTATTATGTGTAACCATTTAAAATCCACATTAAAAAAGTATAAATAAAAAATAATATAATAATATGTATTTTAACACATAATTATTTTATAATATAATCAATAAATTAGCATTATAACACAATTAAGGAAAATTGATTTTAGAAACCCCTTACCTCAAGTCCCGACTTGCTATGTCCCTAAGTTACATTCTAGTTCAAAAATGTTATATTAATAACTTAATTTTAATAAAATATTAAAAGTTTATTCCCCCATCATTTTACCATTTATTTATTTTTACACAATGATATATTTAATCACTTAATAGATTAAGTCCACATCATTTGTTTTGAGGATGTTTGGTTCATAATTGCTAAATGAATTTGGTAGGCTGATCATGGTCAAAATGGATTATTGTTCCATTATCTAAAGATTAATAATAATGAAAAAATTATCATTTTTAAACATAAAATACAATTTTATAATCACCAATTAAAGGTGGATATAAAAAAGGAATCACATCGCTTCATGAAGGTAGTAATCAACACGTATGCACGAGTGAAGTTATCATTTTTAATGGGTGAAATGGGTTAGAAGGTAAGTAATGTATTAAATTTAAAGACTCATAATTATTTCATTAATATCATATATATTTATTAAATCAATCATAATAACCAACTTTGTGAGGTGGTGATGAAAAACAAAATAGAGCTTCATGGAGGTGGTTGTCCACACGTATGCACAAATGATGATTTTATTTCCTATTTTATATAAAAATCATTTGAAAAGGGTTATACCATATTCATAATAAAATTATTTTTTATATGATATATTTATTAACTATATCATCAATGTTTAATAATATTTCATGGATGTATAAGAATTAGTAAAATGAAAATATAAAATTAAGAGATACTTTTTCTTCATAAAACCACATTTGTCTTACATTTTAGGCCTTCTAGGATAGTATTTTATGAGACCAGTGTAAAAACCGTATATTTTTTGAAATATGTTTTGTTTTTTTAATTAAATTCCATTGATAAATTACATTACACACAACACCAAGATTTAACAAACCGTAAAGAAATATTAATATTATTATTTAAAACATGATTATTATAACCCATCCAGTATACATGGATGTATGAATAGGGATAAATTTTTTTGGGAAAAAATATTGATAAAAGGAACTTAATTTTTCATAAAGCCATTATATACTTCAAAAAAACATTTCTTCTAAAAGAGGTTTTTATTTTTTTGTGAAAAAATAATTATTTTTTTTCAAATTTTAAAAAAATTATTGAAATAATTAACATAATTTTTTAAATATAGTTGTCAAAATTATGTATGATTTATTTTTCTAAATTTTATTAAATTATTAATTTTTGGATTAATAGTGAAAATAATATATTTTATTGAAAACTTCCTTTTTGTTTAAAGTATTTGAAAAGGAAAATTTTATATTATAATGGTTTTAAAATTAATATTAGTTGAATTATATTATTATTATATCAAATTTAGATCATCTTAATCAATTTTATATTGATTTTTGATATATAAATATTTTATATTCATGAAAAAAATTTCTTTGGAAAACTTATTTTGGATGCGTATATAGGATTGAATTCAAGTTAAATTTTGCTAATTTTGTGAATTGAATTTTGAAAAATATATTCCCTATTTGGAATGAGAAATTTAATATTATATAATAATGTTGCATTAGTTTTTTCCATAATTAATAATAAAAATGTAAAAATTAATCATCGCAATTAAGGATTAAATCGGTTTACCGGGAGGTTAAATTAAAATGATAAGAGATAAGATGACTTAAAACGTATCTAAATTATATTTTCTTGGCATATTTCAAAACATACCACCTTAGCATCTATATTAATATGTTTTGGGGGGAATTTTTTAAGAGGGATATATAATAATTAATGTAATGAAAATGATAAAATGTCACCCTCTTGATTTTAAATTTAAATTTTGTGTTCAGATTCGAAAAAAATCATGTTTTTATTGAATATTCATAGTAATTTTGATCATAATTAAATTATTTTAATTTGTTTAGTTTATTTAAATTTTTAGTAGTTTTATAATAACCTAAAATGCTTACGTAACACCAATAGAGTAATTATTTAATTAAATGGAAAATAAAATAAATAATTCTAAAAATATTTAAAGTAATATAAATAGACTAAATTATTGAATTCCATGATATTTTTAGAAAAATATAACATCTTTTATTGGTTTAAAATTAATACATCTTAATATCGCCTTTGTCACTATTGGAAAATGGGCCTATACACTTGATTTTACCAAAAGTATGGGTGTAGGTTCCGTGGGAAAAACATTTCACAGGAAAGACCTATAGCCATGGTTTTTGGAGATCCATGGGAATAGGTTTTGGGGGAAAAACTTATTTTTTTGGAAAGTCCTATACACACTGTTTTTTAAACTGTGGTAAAAGGTTTTGCGGAGAAAAAATTCCGACCTACACCCACAGTTTGACCAAACTGTGGTATTGTTTGATTATTATCTTAAAACCTTAATTCCAATATTAATAATTGAAATATAATAACACCATTATCCAAAATATTTTGATACATTAATTTTTTGATGTCATAACCTCTATTAATCTTTTCTTCAATGAAATGGGAAATGAAACCATCAATCGTATATATGGGGGACTACCGCCTCACAAACTGATGTAATTTTATTTCCATCACTTCCTATAAAAAAATGATGTAATTATGGATTTAAATTGTGTATAATATATTCATAACATAATTATACTTATGGAATTATAATATCACATATACCTTCTTACATTCCTTTCGGTGGGAATACGATAACATCACATGTGTGTGTGGTGGGTTACCGCCTCATGAAGCAATGTGATTCTTTTTTCACCTACATTTCACACAAAAGATAATAAGGATTAATTTAATGAATATATGAGATAGATATATTAAATTATAATGAATATATAAATGTGATATATTATATACCTTCATTTCATTCCATCCATTAAGAAAATGGAAACAGTGCTCAAATGTATGTACGACCTACCGTCTCCAAGAACGGTGTAATTACTTTTATATCTCTAAATTTTATGGATCACTATAAGTAAATAAATAAATAAAATATATTATATTGATATCATGCTTAAAATTAAGTTTATTATAGAATCATGATCAAATTAATGGGACAGAAAATACAAAACCAAAACATACATGAAGAATGAAGCAGTTATTACGTGAATGTGATTTTAATATGGAATTGTTAATAAATGGGTAATAAAATGTCATAAGTAAAAAAATATTGTATGATATCTATAATTATGGTTTTTAATATATTATTAATAAACATATTTTCATTATATATGAGGTTCAAATGAGTATGAAGGATGTCGACACTTAAGGTAAGGTATTTCTAGTCTCTCTTTTATTTGTGGGAGATATATGGCATATTTCGTACTCATTTATTTTTGTTGTTGTATATTTTACCCCTTTTACTTTTTATATAATCAATATAATAATTTTAATGATATTTAAATTTTAATTTTATGGTATTCTTCAATGGGGCATACGATTGATAAGATTACAATGAGGTTATAGATTTATAGTCTCTCTTTTATTTTTAGTAGACATATATCATTTTAACCACTCATTTATTATTTGGGGTGTATATATTTCCCATTTATCATGCAATATCATCAATATACTTATTTTAATTATATTTTAATTTTAAATTTATTTAATTATATAATGGGTCTTACGATTCAAAATATTACTATAGTAGTAAGATATTTTTATCTCGCTTTTATTTCCCTTGGACACATGTCATATTATGCACTTAATTATTTTGGGTGGTGTATATACGTCTCCTAAATGTATTTTATGATAATTATCATAATATTATGGAACATAAATTCTCATATAATTCTCTTTCTTTCAAGGTTTTTATTATTAAACGGGTAATAAAAGTATTAGTATTTTTATGTTAGGACCTCATTATTTATCAGGATTGATGATGATTAATTTTTTGATGATGAATTTTTTTGATTAATATCACAATAAAATCATGAATTTTATTCACCTATGGTTATTTATATATATTAAATTTTTTCCTTTTATTTTTCTCAGTTTATACACTACTGTTTATAAACATATTTTTTTAAGGAAATGTGACACTATTTCTCTCTACAATTAAAAACCCTTTTCTTTCATATCAATGTATTCTAAAACAATTCAAGAATATTTTTAAAATCCTTATATTAATGTTTTAATTCATCTTTAATTTTTTTTTAATTTTTATAAAATGTTTTCAAAGTAACATACCTGTTATATTATAGACAAGGATCTTTTGACTATTTACTAAAAATGAAAAAATAATATAGATTTTAATGAGTACAATGTAAATTAAATTTTCTAATATCATAGAAAGTCAATGTTTTAAATATTATTTTATAAATTTAATTTTTTTCAAATAAATATTTTTCCATAATACTTCCTGAATTTATTGTTTAAAAACATTTATTTCTAAAATGGAAATGTTATTTTATTCAACAAATATTCAAAGTGATATTTCAAAATAATTTTTCATATAGGAGGACAAACACAAATATCACTCAAGATTTATAAAGGATATGATCCATTGATAACATTATTATTATTTCTCAATAAGTTTTTTTATTAAAATACCTTTATAAACCCCATTTTTTTACATGGGTTATGATAATGTGAAATTTTTATGAAATACATTTCATTTAATGTGTTTTTATATGATAAATTCCTTATATTCATGTCTAAAAAATATATATTATTATCATTATGTTATGGGTGGAACCTATATCTCCCTCCAATTCATTGGGTAATTATTAATGTTCTATGAATTCCATTAGTACAAGAAAGGTTATCCCAAGACCAAAATAGAGTACAAGGGAGGTTATAACATGCCCAAAATAGGGTACACTAGAGGTTTTCCCAATCCCAACAAAGGGTACATGGGAGATTATCCCAAGATCAAAGAAGGTACATGGGTGTCTAGAACAATCCCAACATGTTATGAATGTCATTATTTTCAATGAAATTGTTTGTGTGTTTTGTTCTATAGTATGATTTTGGGGGATTGAAAGGTTTCACAATCATGCACGTCGAGTTCACAATTTTTTACGGATTCCATCATGTTTTGTTCAGGGAGATAGAAACACTCAAGAGCTCCCATAATTGAGATTTTTCATTAACCTACTTTCAAAATGTAGGTGGTCATTTGAAAATCGTTTTAATGATGTTTATGGACTCACATTGGTTTATAGGATGGGTAGTTAGTATCATTACACCTTTTGGGTGGAGTTATTTCTTACTCCATGACTCTATTAACGATTTAAGTCATATTAATAAATTCTTTATTCATTACCAAGTATAACATGGGTTTCCCCTGGGCCAAAAATCAATTATTAACATGCATAGAATTTATAATCATCTGTATGTTTATGATATTCTTTATCGATGGTGATATATGTATGTATCTAAGGCTCTCCATTAATGATATCCTTTAATGAATGGATTAGATATTATTTTGTTGTTTATTATTATGATGTTGGTTTCAAATCACACAGTCAGGTACTCTTGATTCTATCATCATCAAAGGATACAAGAATAGTTTTTATATCAATTTTGGATCAAAAAAATATGTTCTTCCTAAATATCATTGTGAGAGGAATAAAAACCCACGTAGTTTGATTCCACTTAATGGGACACATAAAACCTTTTAATGTCATGTTAAAAGGACTGAACCATGTAGTATAGAATTATATAGAAATTAATTCTAGGTGAAAGGTGCATAGATAGTGTTTGGGGAGGGATTCATGCCATGGTGGCCCAAGGAAACTTGAAGAGATGTGGTCCCCAGTTCATATAGGACCCTACTGGGAATGTGACCTAGAGATAATTTCTTTTGATTTGGGGTGTTGATTTGGGAAAACATGGAGGCTTCCTATATATCCCATTTATAAAGGAATAAAATCCCACATATTTTGATTATAGTTGAGGAAGTTATCCTATATAGTTCCTCTTAAGGTTTTTCTCATAGATAATGTGTCACATTGAGAGGATTGGGTTGGGGATTATACTAAATAGGATTCTATTTGACTTTATTCATCAAGAATATGGTCCCTTTGAAGATCAAGGAATTATTTTAGGACATACACCATATGGTAGTAATACCTTTGTGATAAATACATGGATTTGAGGATGCACACCAATAGAGGCCCTCTGAAGAATGGTGAAAAGAATATCTGAAAAATATTATCTATTGAGACATACATCTGAACATGTAGATGACATGGTCATATCTAGCCTATAATGCCACATTGTTTATTATTTAATGTATGAAATTATAGGAATAATAAGATCTATCAAACCATGTGATCCTTCCTCCACTTGTAGAAGAGTCTAGGGATACATGAGAAAAATAATGATATTTTATTTTTATATATCATTTCCTATTTTATATAATCAAGATAGTGACATCTAAGTAACTATATAGCTAAAAACAATATAAAAAGGTATGGGGTTTACTCTAATAAGTATTCCATGATACTAGTTCTAGAAAAGAGAGGAGGATAAGTCTATAGTCCTCAAACGGAAAATAATGTGTAATTATCTCCATCCCTGTTAAGAATTGGGGGTCCCTAATCATAGAGACAGTGAGGTTATGACATGGTTATAGACCTCATATCTGAAGTCGGTAGGCCTCTGACACTACCACTATGGTCAAGGTCCGCATGACCAAGGGAATGTGTAATTTCATGCTTTCAAAGGACCCTACCCATTAGGTAAGACATATGTGGGACACATATGACTGAATGAATAAATAACTATATGTCAGACACATTGATGTGTCTCTTACCATGTCCTTGAAAGTCGGTTGTCTTATGTGGAGACTTCAAATTAGTCCCCTATATAAAATGGATCTAATGGAAAGGGATCCCTTCCATTGGTGTATTAATAGAGGGATTAGTGAGTATAATGCGCTTTGTGTATGTATCCCTGGTCGAGTTGAAGATGCTTCACATTTGGTAGGCATATGAGTAACTAGAAGTACTTTGAGCAGGGTAGGCCTGTGTAACCTGGATATGCATTGGGTGACTACAACCTAGTCCAAAACATTTGGGTGAGTCCTTGATCTAGGCACTATAGTTTTTCTCATGTATCCCTGGAAGGGTCTCGTGTAGGTCATGGGTTTCAAGAGGGACCTTCATGTTAATGATTATTAACTATGGGTTAAGGGGGAGGTCCTCACACATATTTATTATGTTTCAGACCTTATAGAGTCTTTTATCCCACTATACTTATTAATTTACTCTTATATCAGGTATTGGAGGTCTACCTTAATGATTTCTAAGGTCCTGGAGAAAGGGATTCCACTATCAGAACTCCGAAACTTATTCTGTTTTTTTAGTTGTGAAAATAAGGATCACTGGAGTTCTATTTATAGGAAAACATGGGACCCTGGCCAAATACAGTTTCCCATGTAGTTACACCATATATTTCTCCTATTTAGGTACCTCGATCAGGGGTGGATGACCCTTCATATCCATGTAGGTAAGGCTTGTGTGATCTTTCTTGTGCATAGGTTGGGCACATGCAAGATAACTTAGGAATATTACCTTGATCCTTGTTTAGTCTATTCACATATCTAATACTTGAGTAACTTTTTTTAATCTTTTCATCTAATATAACTAAAAATAGTTTCAAACAATCCCTATATTAGGATTTTATCTGATCAAAAGAGGTTGGTCGACTCCGACGGTAGATGGGGGATGATTTTTTTGAGGTGACACATGTAGTCCATGTAGGTCATCCACACAGGACATTGGTGTACGTATAGCTAGCAAGTCATCTACGTTAATAAATAGCATTGACCATCCAGTGAATTCTTTATTCCTCTTTCTTTTCTTATTCTATCATCGCAAAAGTATTTTGTGAAATCTTTCCACACTTGTCGTTCATTCACATCTTTCGAAGAATCATCTCTGCACAAGGGCTCAATATGACCTTGTCGATGAGTCATAGATATTTGGGTGAGAGACCAACATGAGGTCACCTAGTTGAGGGATATATGTTATTTCTCATGGGAGAGGGACCTATGTGAGGTCACTTGTGCAAGTCTCTTCCATGAGTGACCAATGGGGGTTCCTCTCCATTTCCAAAATTAATGATTTTTCTGAAACCAAGATTTTTATTATAATGCAAATCATGATATGTCCTTATAGATATTCAATGTTTCTTCAAAGAGATTCCTATGAAAAATATTCTACATGTGTCTCAGATATTCTTAAAGATTTTGGGCCAGATTACTATGAGATTTATGACTCCACTCTCATATACATAGAAAAAAACTTGATGTAGTACCAGTATGAGTATTCAAGAAGTGACTATATGCCTCACACAATCATGGAATTATGAGAGATTCAATCATCTTAAAGGATCAGAGTTGTATTATGAAGTCATGGTTCATGGAATATACTTATTTCTCCACTGATAACATCTCCTATAAGGATTTATACATCAAGGAAGGAACAATTCCTATAGCATGTGTCTTGCACCATTGTTTGCATCTGAGCCCATAATTAAATATCATAGCATCACTACATATCTTGTTATAGTAGGAATAATTCCACATATATTTCTTGAATTAAAGGTGTTTTGGAAGACCATCACCAAAGATTATTATATTCTCAAGAACAATAATGAAATGCTATACAGTTTTACTTTGTGAAACAGTGATGTGAAACATGAATTTTTATGTCATGTGGAAAGGATGTTTTCATTCGGTTTAACATCCTACAACCATTATTTTAGGCTGTGTAGTTTTATGTTTTATTGATTGGAATATAATTTCATGTAGTTTTGGGTTGTATGGCTAGGATCATATGGTGTGTATTTAAATTTCTTTCATATGGGACCATGATTTTATGCGGTTTAGCATCATACAATTAGGACAAATGGTGTCATGCTGTTTATCATCTTGTGATGTGGATGACATGTCATGCTTTTTAAGTTCCAGTGACAAATAATGACTATGTATTTTAACATCATACAGTTGATATGATCCATTATCTCTTATAACATGAATTATTTTTTGAGAAATATTACATTTGTAGGTGTTTTAGTGAGCTCTCTATCCATTGCAATCTGGGAATAAGCTCTGTTAGAGTGGACCTTGTGTATGGAATATGGTCCCTCCCACATTGGATCAAACATGGGAGGGAAATTCCCCAGTATCATGAGATTCCTAGGGACCAGTACCAATTATCCTTTTATAAATGAATTGAGGCATAAATTCTTGTCAAAATTCTATTCTATCTAATTTTGATGAACATCAATGTGATGAAAGTATGCAATCTTTTCTCATCGATTCATTTAAATTCATCCAGTAATTTCTAGGATTTCTAATCCATGGTTATCTAATAATATTTGGTAGTTTAGTATGATATAAATTGGACCTCTATGGGAAGGAATGATTTTGTTGTATAAACATGTGAATAATGGGTTTCTTGTGTGGCAGTACAGGTTGTGGTATGATAGGCCCATAAGAAAAGAAATAGATTTTAAGGAAAATGTTTTTTTATCCTTATCCATAATATTCTATAGTATGTTTGACATGGTATTTTTGAAGTAAAATATTTATCCATTCGTCATTTTGTGATAGTAGGATGAGTGGTTTGGTTTAGTGTAATGTTAGGGATACAATTTCTCTAACTCAGCATAATAGAAATTGGTTCAATTATCTATCGGTATTGTATTAGGGACACCAAATCTGGTAATCATGTTGGATATCATGATAATGACAATTATTTGGGATTCGACATCCTTGAGTGATATTATTGTATCCCATTTGGAGAAGAAGTTTGTAGCAGTTAGGGTTTATTTGAACTGATTGGTCATATCTTGAGGATATGACCCCACAACATCTATCCCCCATATAAATAATGTCTAAAAGTATTTGATGATGTGTAGAAATTATGGGGGGTTTATGGATGAAGTTGTCCATCACTTAGCAGGAATGAAACATGGAAAATTTAGTGAAATATTACATAATCAAAATTCATGAGTATTCGATCCTTTATATTTTGTTGGAAAGTATGAAAACTGACTTATGGGAACCACAGGCTCTGATATGTACTTCTTTCTTGAAAGTGGTAGTCTCTTCTCCATCGATGCATCTAAGAAGGACTCAATCAAATACTCATTTATAATGTATTTTTTAGTAATTTTATCTATCATAAAGTGTAAAATTTTTCACTCATCATCAGGTTTGATCTTTTCTGGATCTTTCCACTGAGAGAACTTTATTTTGGAGGTAATACATAATGGGTGTCATCGACTCAGTCATAGGACCATCGGGTTCGAAAATGGGACTGTCACGAACCATCCCCATGGGGTTCAAGCTACAAATCCCCAATCCTACCCCCAATAGGTTAGGGGATGTTGAATAGCACCGAGTATCTATATCACTAACATGGGAAGATCTGCATATGTACTTGTACGCATGCACACATCTCCAAGACTAAAAAATGATGATATATAAAAATCCAATAAGAACCCAATGCATGCATACCAATATATCCCAACTAGAGTATGATATGAAAGTAATGTGTAGTAATGTAAACTAGGATATAATATAAGCCCACTAAAAGAAAGAGTCTATATAATACAAAGTCCAATATATAAAAAATAGGTATTGGGACAACTACTTGAAGCCAGAGGAACAACTTGGCCTGTCTAAAATCATAAAGATTTTTATAGTCTTGGTTCTCCCTGCACTCTATTACATTTTCACTTGTCTAAAAATTACATTACAAGTTTGAGAAAAGCCTGTGTAGGAGAGAGTATACCAATACTCGGTAGGACACCCGGAAAGCACAAATCAATACACTAAAATATAGGTACAATCATCTATACATAGTATATGTCTACAACACATATAACAAGGTTATCAAGATATACTCAAACCAAGAATTTCAGTCTAGAGGTAAGTTACAACTACATAAAAACCACACTAGGGACTGAGTCCAAAGATTCCATGAAGAACACATCTAGGAGAACACACTCCTGAGTCTGGTATCTCCGATGACATTCGGTCGAGAAGTACTATTTTCCTAGAAACATCATGGGATAAATACACTGATAGATCTAAATAGAGATACAATACACAAATGAGGATCACTTACAGGTCCATGGGGTGGTACCAAAAACTCCTTCGGTATTAACTTGATAAGTAGAGGATTGTCTCTTGCATAGTTTAGTTTATGTTGATACCAAGAAATCCACCTAGGGAATTAAGAATGAATAGGGGATCCTGTTTTAGGCCTCTCGGCGGTGATTTCAAAAACTCTATCTAGGAAGTCTTACTGAAGGGATTATACTCCTATGAGTGGGAAATGATACCAACTAACCTTATAGAAAGGATATAGGAATTAACCCTTAATGAAACATGTTCATGATATGGTGGACAAGTGTCTTAGGCCATGCAAAGGAGAGTACACGGTGTGTAGTAGGGTCACGTGTCATGTCCCTTGACCCCAAATACTGATCTTGTACAATGGACCATGTTTAAAGAACATGTAATGTAAAGAAAGAGTAAAAAACATGTAAAAAGGTTTACACATTGATTCATTCCCCCCAAGGACCACCTGTGTGTCCTAATCATGTGTCAATAAATGATGCCAACCTGTGTTTTCCTACTTGTGAACAAGTACATGGGCTATCCTTTGTATATGGTCTTGGTCTATCCATGTCGGGTTGTACATGTTGTGTATGAAACCTATGTACTCCACTTATTCCCATGTACTCCATGAGTACACGCTGAGTGGTTCATTCATGAACACACACTGTGTAACCCATACTACATGCCTTGTGTTCTTGAATTTCCAAAACCACGTGTTCTTCCTATGAGGGCCTTGGTCAATCTTTCAGGTCTAAATTCTATGGTGTGTTCATTTCGAAATTCAGGATTCCAACTCATTTCATCACCCTAACATAGATTCAGGGTGTTTTAGGTCTTCCATTTTCCTTGGAAACAACATTGAAACCATCTGGGAAAAACCATCCAAAAAGTGGTAACTCTCGAATCACTTTGATTAATCAATTATCATCACCGTTGCACCTCTGGAAGGTCATCCAGCTATCAGATCTCCAATTTTGGATTGTTTCACCATAAAATATAGGTGCATCAATCAATCATTCATATCCCCATGAAGAATATAGAACTTGCGAGGGAGACCGGGGAATGAAATCACATAGAAAAAACTCGCAGAACTAACCTAGAAAGTAGGTTGTTCCTACATTGATCTGTTCCTATAATAATGATAAAAAATAAATAAAATAATAATCATCCCCAGTAATTCTGACAATAAATCCCATATCGTAAGAATGATCCAAGTGCAGATCAACCTGTTCATTGATTGATAAGCATTCATCATTGATTTAATTAATGAAGAAAACAATAATCTGAAATAATGGTTTCCTAGCTGGGGAAATTATCATTTGTTGTCAAGGATTATTTTTCATTGGTGATCCATCTAGAATCTTTGATCCACCATCATGTCATCATCCACTGAGATAATTATCCAATATTTTTCTCAAGAGCATCCAAGGAACTTCTAGGGTTATGATTCTAACACCGGGTCCATACCTAGATTCTTTTCTATAAAGTTAAAATGATTTTATGTTTCTTCAAAACATTAAATAAAATAAATATTAAATTTATTTTATTCTTTAAAATATCCCAATACTAAATTTCATAGCTCACCTGCGCCAACTGAGGTTAGTTCTCACCTAGGGTAAACTCATTGTTTTGAATGCAACTGGGGACACATATTTCTGATTTGTTCACTCATTAATACATTATTCCCCTTTCATAGAAAAACAATGTGTAGTTTCTATTTAATATTTTAATATTTTTGAAAAAAATATTTCCGGAAGACCGGGTCTCAGAATCACATGTCGTCTTAACGTCTGGTCATGAATTAATTCCATATAATATTTAAAAATAATAAACAAGAAAATATTGGACATTAAATTCTCCCCAAATTTGGGATTTAATTCACTGAAAATCCAAAAACAAATTCTATACAAAAATTTGTTGGTAATGTGCATGAATTTGATCCTCTCGCTCCCATGTTCTCTCTCAGAGACTCCCATATTTCGACCAGACATTCACTAAATGAATAGGTTTCCCATAAGGGATCCTCTCCTACCAATCATCAATCTCTAATGGGTACTTAGAAAAATTCACCCCATCTATGATTTCCAAATCATCCCAATTGACGGCATGTGATGGATCATGCATGTACCTTCTCAGCTGAGAAAGGTGGAAGACATCTTGTACCTGATCTAACTGAGGGGGTGGATCCAAGTGGTATTCCACCTCACCTACTTTATGTTTTATCTGAAAAGGCCCAATAAACCAAGAATATAACTTTTTCTGCAACAAAATATTTGTAATCCCCATCAAGTTGAGACCCAAAGGAACACTTGGCCCCCTTCCTCGAAATCCATGGTCCTCCATCATCTATCATCAAAGGATTTATTATGTCTCTACACATTCTTCATCCACTCCTAGATGATCTTCACCTTCTCCATGGTAGCTCGAACTAACTTCTAGTTGTTGAGGGCTAACTCTCCAGATTCAGTCTAGAAAAGTGTCAATTGATAGGGTCACCCATACAAGGCCTCTAATGGTGCCATAATAATGGTGGAATGATAGATTTTTTTATACGTGAAATCCACAAGAGGTATGTGATCCTCCTAACTATGACTAAATTCTAACATGCAAGCTTGTAGCATGTACTACATAACCTAAATGGTTTGCTACATCTGATCATATTTCTGTGGGTGAAACCCAGTGATCAAGCATAAATTATTCCCAAATTCCTCATATAATCCCTTCCAAAATCGAGATGTGAAATTAGAATCACGATCAGAGACTACTGTTGATGGGAATCCAGGGAGTCGAACTATATCCTACTCGTAGAGTAATCTGAATCTCTTTACTAAAATCTACTCTCATAGAGATAGGAAGTGAAACAACAGGGTGAGTTGGCCAAAGTTCACACATATGGCATCGTGTCCTCTAGACTTACATGGTAAACCTATCGCAAAATATATCAATATCCCATCATAAATATATTATAGAACCACAAGGGGTTGAGCCAAACTCCATTGAACTTGATGCTCAGCCTTCACCTGCTGGTATGTAAGGCATCGAGAAACAAACAATTCCACTACCTTCTTCAACCCTACCTACTAGAACTGACATCATAGATCCTGGTACATTTTTTACACACCGGGATGTACTGAAAAAGGGGATGTATGAAAATTTCATAGGCCCTCCTCTTGAAATGAAAATGGTATTATCATCCATCCTCTTAAAATAATGACATTCTCCTCACCTTGTGAATATCCATCAAGAGCATGTCCAGTGGACATCTGAGCACATAGGGTCTCGCAGTTGGTATCCCCAAAATGTGCCTTAATGAATCTCTGTAAGTGTGGAGGGGTAAAAACCATCGATATGAGGTGAGATGCTCCATCTCCAACCACAAAGGATTACTATAACAAGGCCAATTACTCTCACTCCTTGTTCAGCAACTATGAACTAGATATCCTACTAAGAAAATATACCACCACATTCCTCTTACCAGGTGTATAGACAATATCAAAGTCGTATTCCTGGTGGAACATTAGAAATCTCATCTGCCTCATGTTTAGATCCTTATGAGATAAGATATACTTGAGACTCTTGTGATTTGAATAAATGATAAATTGCTCTCCCATTAGTTAGTGTCCCCGCATCATCAATGTGAGTCCTACCACTGCCAACTCAAGATCATGGGTCACATAGTTGTACTCATGTGGCCTCAATTGGTGTGAACCATTGGAAATCACTACTTGCCTCTACATTAGGAAAAAACCATGTCTGGTCCATCGTGCATTATAGAACACAAAGTACTTGACACCCTCATACGAAAATCTCAAGATCAAAGAACTCATCAAACTCTACTTCAACTACTAAAAAACATACTAGCATTACTTTGTCCAGATGAAAGAATTCCCTTTTGAGACAAAACTATAATTAGTGTTGATATCTTGGAGAAATAAGGTTTGAATCTATGGTAATAGACTACTTGCCCAAGGAAGCTCCACACCTCTTTCAGACTCCTCAGTGGATCCCATTCTAACCCTACCTCCACCTTGTCTAGGTCCACAACCACTCAATCCACTGAGATAACATGTCCCGAAAAGTGTGCCACTTGAATCCAGAATTGTAACTTCGAGAGATTATCATAAATTCATTGCTCTATAATATTTCTAAAACCATCATTAAGTGTCTCATGTGTTCCTCCTCAGGCACTAAGTACACAATAATATCATCAATGAAGACTACCACAAATCAGTTAAAATTTGGTTGAAATATCTGGTTCATGAGTCCCATGAACACTATTCAGGATTTCATCAAAACAAAGGACATGACCATGTACTAATAGTTACTATAGAGGGATATAAAATCTATATTCAGTATATTTTGGTCTCATACTAACAATTGGTGATAACCTGATTGAAATCCAACCTTCAAAAACCGTCATTCCCCTCTCAACCAATTGAAGAGGTCATCGATCCTCAATAGTGGATACGTGTTCTTCATGGTCACTTAGTTGAACTGACGGTATTCCACACACAACCTCAATCTCCCATATGCCTTTTTAGGAAAAAAAACTGGGGCTTCCAAAGGGTAAACACTGGGTCTCACAAAGCCCTTCCTCTATAAGTCTTCCAAATGCACCCTCAACTTGCGAAACTCTATTAGATTCATCTGATATGCTGTTTTAGATATCAATTTCATCCCAAGGTGTATGTTAGTGAAAAATTATATCTCCCAATAGGGAGGTATTCCTAGAACATCATTCAGGAATACATCCTCATACTCTGCTACTACGTATTAGAACTAGAAACTCATAACATATTCTTCTTTGAGGTTCAGGCTATCCAACTCATGATAAATCAGATAGGCGATCTTATATAGGAGTCCATTCTATTTTTCATGGGTATCCTTTTGTTCTAAAAGGGAAAAACTCATTCTATTGTTTCACACACATCACACCCTTCACCTATAACAATAAACTGAGGCATGGAGTAAAGATAACCAATCCATACGAATAATAACATATTAAGTCCAATAATCTTCCACTAAGAGGTTTCAATCAAAACACTCACCTACAAGGGTTAGGTCACACTGTCGACATAGTTGTGTGATCATCAAGTCTCCTCTAGTAGGTGTATCCATGTGTAAGGGTTGATTCAGTAGTTCTACTAGAATCTCACTCTCTTGTAAAAGGTTTGTGGTGAAAAAGGAATGATTGTAACCAATATCTATTAGTGTGGACGATAAAATAGAAAAGGCATAGATCATACCTTGAATCATCCGTAGTTCCCCTGGGTCATATGCCTTTAATGCATGTATCTATCCCCAGCTCTGTCCTCATGCTCCTTAAGCTTGCGGTGGACCTCCTAGGGGTTGTGGTGGTAATATGTTGAAATGTCTTCCAACTCCCACTTCTCTTCTAGATCCTATTCCATGTTTTCTACCTTATAGATCTGTCTACTTCTTTCATCACCTCTACATTGGTGGTCCATCCACCGTCTCCCTTTGAGCATCCCAACATGTTGGAAAATCTCGAGCAAGATGTCCCCTATCGTCACAAGTGTAGTATTTCCTCTCCCTAGGCTGACTATATCTATATAGAGAGACCTGAACTATAGATCCCCAACCTTGGGACCTCTTTAAACGTATCCCACATCTAGATCCCTAGGACAAATGTCGGCTCACTATTGTTGAGGTCTCCTCTCCTGCCTGCTTTCTGTTGACTATAATTTCTTGTATCTAATCAGCCAATAATTTTTTGACCACCAAAGATTGCTCGAGCAGTCCAGAATAAGTTGGAAATAATAGAGGTATAATGATGTGTTGGATGTCTCTATGTAGACCTCACTCAATGTTATAAACCATTAAGTACTAATCTCTGATCATATCCATCATGTACCTAGAATGGTTGGTGAACCTCGATGAATATTCATCAATAGTAAATCAACCATGATGGAGCAAAAAAAAGCTCATGTATACGTATAGGTCTCATTGCAACTCATGAAAACTCATCTCTAAAGAGACGCCTGAACTCTGTCCACAAAAGAGTTTCCTCATTATTATTATGTGTTGAAAAACTTCATTATCACCCTATCAAACCATAAATAAGGCTCATTTCCATGCTCACCATCTTTTCCACTAGTGTCCTGACTAGACGGAAAACTATAGTCCCTGCCTCTGGCAAACCCTCAACTTATTGAGGTTTTGAATCGTATCAGAACCTGAGGGGTCTCTATCTTTGAAACTTGTTGAGCACACCCAACCTATAGTCCTTGTTTTTTGGTACTGCAGGTACATCGTGATTCTCCACTGAAGATGGTATAGATGGTGCACCACTTGGAGGTAACATCTGGGGAACTGGTCCCTCTGTCAAAGCCTCATTACTAAAGGGGTCATCCTCATGATCAATATGGTAAATCCTATCTGGTATGCATCGCAAAGGAATCCTATAAGAAAGAAAATATGCACCACAGTCAATGATTATATATGGAGAGATGACTCAAGAAGGACATGGAAACCACAACCCATTCCAATATGATTCATGTGTCATTATTTTTTCCTTGCAATCAGTGTTCTCATGTACCATGTTGTAAAGAAGATTATCATAGTTCGGGTGATTAGATACATCATCCACCCACACCAACACTAAAGTCCCTAGCCTAAAATTCAGACTTGAAATACTTAACACTATTTCCCCAAACCAAGAACATAGACTCTCAGTACTAAAGAAGAACCGACCAACCTCTGATACCACTCTTTCATGACCCATCCCCAAGGGGTCCTTGCTGAGACTCCCCAACCAAAACTCTAATAGGTCATGGGTTGGTGAGTAGCACTGAGTAGACATATCATGAACATGGGAGGCATTGCCTATGTACATGTATGCACACACACATTTCCAACAACAAAAAATACTAAAATGTAAAAAACCCACTAAGAACCAAATTCATGTATACCACTATATCCCAAGAATATTTTGATAGAAATGTAAAGTAATGTCAAGGAAAAAAGTCTACAATAATATCCCACCAAAAGAATGATTCTGTAAACTACAAAGCCCAACCTGTAAACAAATAGCTACAGGGACTGATGCTCAAAGGCGTAGGAACACCTTGGCCTACCTAAACTCACAATTATTTTTCTAGTCCTATTTTACCCTAGACTCCAACAAAATGTCACTCATCTACACCAAACATGACATGTGTGGGAAAACCCCATGTAGAGTTGACTATAACAATACTCAATAGGACACCCCAAAACCTCAAATCCATACACAGAAAGAGTGGTATAGACAGCTCCACACAATATTTTTCTACAACAATAATAGCAATGATATCTAGTTATACTCAAACTAGGACACACAATCTAGAGGTAAGTTCAAGTTACTATATACCCACACTGGGGACTCAATTTGAAAATTCTAAGAAACACTCATTCGGAAGAACACACTATTGAGTATAATATCACCAATGACATGAATCTAATAATTAATATTACTCATAACCCATCATGATAGAGATATGATAATAGATTTGAAGAGAGATACGATACACAAATTAGGATCACTACCATGGGTATGGGGTGATACCAATAACTCTATCAGAATTAACATGGTAAGTATTAGATCATCGCCAATGTTGTTTTGTTCATGTTGATACCAAGAACTCCACCTAGGGAATGAATAATGAATATAGGATCCATATTTGGGCCTCTCAAAGTAGATTCCAACAAATATATCTAAGAAGTTCTGTTGAAGAAATCATACTCTTAAGAGTATGAAACGATACTGAATAACCTTTAGGGAAAGGGTATAGGAATGAACCCTTAACAAAACCTATCTATGATATGGTGGAAAAGTAGATCAAGCCTTGATGAAGAGATTACACAACATGTAGTATGGTCACACACCATATCCCTTGACCCTAGGTGCTACCTGTGTGTAACGACCCATGTCGAGAGAACATATTGTTTAAAAAGGAATACATAGAGTGTAGAAAGTCTTACACGGTATGAGCTTCTATTCAGGGTCCGCCCATGTATCTATAAAGGTACATAAGGTAACTCATGTATCCGATCAGGGTCTAGTCGTATGGTGGAGTACACGCCATGCAAGAAACCCATGTACTCCACCCATGTCTGTGTACTCCTAGAGTACATGCTGAATGGTTCATCAATGAACATGTGTCATGAAGCCCATACAACAAGTAGTGTGTTTTTGAATTTTTAGAGCCACTTATTCATCCTTCGAGCACCTCATCTAATCCATTGAGTCTCAATTAATTGGTATGTTCATCTCTAAATTCAGGATTCTAGCACATTTCATCACCCTAACACAGACTCGGGGTGTTTCGGGCCTTCAATGGGCTCGGGAAACAACTATTAAATAATTTTACAAAAACCAACAAAAAGCAATAAATCATGAATCACTTCAATTTTTTTGTATCCATAACCTATGCACCTCCACTTGGTTATCCTAGTCTCATATCTCCAATTTTGGACTGTTGTGAATAGAAAGAGAGGCGAAACGATCATTCGTTCATAACCCTATGATGAACTAAGAATGCATGGGGAAAATGGGGGAATGAAATCACATGGAACAAACTCACGGAACAAACCTCGACCATTGTTTGTTTCGGCCTCAATATGTTCCAATAATAATGTTAAAAAACTAAATCCAATAATAATCATCCTTAATAATTCATGCAATCATGCCCATCCTGTAAGAACGATTGAACTGCGGGTCAACCTGTTCATTGGTTAATCCATGTTCTTAGTTAATTCAAAGAATGGGGAAATGAATAAACTAAAATAACAATACCCTAATTGTGAAAATGGTCACTCACTTTAAAGGGTTGGTTTTTGATGTAGATCTATCAAGAACAATATTTTATCCACTATCTCATCATTGACTACCAAGAGAATTCCCAATGGGTTCTCTCTGGATCCTCCCAGAAACTTCTATGTTTATGATTCCAACCCTGTATCCCTACCTAAATACTTATTTGAAAAGGGAAAATGTATCACTTCATCAGTTTGTTTCAAACAAAATAAATCTTCAATTTATTTTATGCTTTTAAATATAAAAATATATACATTTCATAGTTGACCTGCGCTGGCCAATGTTAGGCCTCACCTAGGGTAAAGTCAATGTTTTGAACGCAACGGTGCCCTCAGATTTCTAATTCAGGAACTCATTTAGATGTTATTTTTCATTATTAGGAAAACTAAACACCCATACTATTTAATATTTTATTACTGTTAAAAAAATATTTTTGGGACACCAGGCCTCAGAATCTCACATCGTCTCAGTGCCTGATCTTGAATTAATTCTATATAATATATACAAATAATACATGAAAAAATCGGGGACATTACATGGAGTAACATCATTGACCTCTTCCATACTGACATGTATAAATGTTGATACCATTCATCAATGCATAATGTTGATGACTGCTTCACCCTGATATGAATCTACAAGGTACGCAACTAAATTTTTTAATACATTGACCTAGTCATTATTTTATTGTGGTACATCATAAAATGTTGGTTCCAAGGGTAGCTCTTCCATTATTCCTCCAACATAGTTAATACATGGTATTAGTTCTTCTTTTATGATGGTATAATCTTCATTTATATTTTTGATTACCAACTATACATCACCTTTAACCTCTAAATGATATTCTAGTATTTGAATTTCCAATTCTGTTATTGTAATGAGGTATTGATATTCTACTTCATTATTTATACAACCTTCTCAAAAAAGGAAGGAGTAATAAAAAACTACCTTTTCTGAAGAGATGATCAGAACACTCAGTCCAAATTTTTTGTGCTTATGGTCTTCCATTCTCTTCCCCTTTTAGATTCTGGATGTTCCATCAAAATACATTTCCCATGAATGGGGGTCATCTTAAACAGAAAAGATATCTTAATTTTGAAAATTCAGTATTTAACAATGTTTTTCATGTATATGGGTGTTCTATAATAATATATACCAAATATTGGACTTTAATTACTTTATAAGGAATAAAATATATGTCAAACTATTGAGTATTACCACCCACCGTGTCAAACATCCATTCAATATAGGATGGATAAAGATATATTTGAATGGGTTATTATGATAAACCAGAAGGGCAATGTGGTGCTATAGGTAGTACCTCCGTTTTTTAACTGAGAAGATTAATTCTAGGAAACTCATAAAATATCCGAATAAAAAGTCTCATTATTGAGCATGTTTTTACTGATATAATAAAGCCTTATTTCATTCCTGACATTATTCTTTTTTGAAAGGAAAGAAGACAGTGATCATTCCAATGTCATCATATATAGAGTGAGTGGATTCCCCACAATGGGAACATGATAACCAGTGGTATCAAGAGTCATTTTTTGAGGATGTTAAATCCTTCCAAATGGTCATCAGCCCACTGATATGTGACCCCCCATCTTCATCAACTTGGTGAAGGGAAAACAATTTCCTAAGAGGTTGGCTATAAAGCACTGAATGTAAGAAATGTGTTCGCGTAAACTCCTCAACTCTTTATGGTTATAGGGAGGTGACATATTGGGGATATAATTTTTCTTCTCTAAGTCAAATTCTATGACATGACGAAATACAATGAAACTGATAAATTTTCATGATGTATAGTTAAAATCGAATTTCAAGGGGTTTATCCTCAGGGTGTGTTATATCAGTTTGTTGAATACATTATCAAGATCATCTATGTGGTTGAAATGTTACTGATACTTGACCAGTAGATCATCAAAGTAGCATTAATGAAAATTTCCTAAAATGGGTTTCAAAATTCTATGCATGGAACGTTGTTATGTAGCACCATCATTATTCAAGCCAAAGGGAATTACCCAAATGAAAAATAATACTTGAGGTGCCATGAAGAAAGTGTATTATTAATTTTATTAGTCTATTCAGATTTTATTATACCCTGAATTTCCATCCATGAAAGATATAGATTAATATCTATATGTTGCATCAATTAGAAGCTTTATGATCAGGACTGGGAAATCATCATTCAGACAGTGTTAGTTGAGATCTTTGTATTAAATGTAAAAGCTAATTTTACAATTATTTTTATTTACTAGGAAAATATTGGATAGCCATTTTGTATAGTGGACTTCCCAAATGATGTTGGATTTGAATATATTTTTAACTTTAGCCTCAATTTGGGTGTCATTTTTCAGGTGTGTCCTTCAAGATACCTGTTTGTAACTTCAGTGGTTCTTTGGAAATCCCAAGTGGTGAGTCACCACCTTAGGATTGAGTTCTATAATATATTTGTAATTATATGTGAATATGTGCTAATTTTACTCCAAAAATTAAGTGTATACCTCTTGTTCTTTCAATACATAGTCATCTTGATAAAATTTCACCATGGATCTTCTCCTCTACCTAGATTTACTTCTTTGAGTTCATCAATGGTGGAAGAAACACCTTAATCAAATGCTAGAGGGGCATATTTGAGGTCCACATCCCCATCCTCTCCCTCTTCCCATTAATCTTATTATTCATCTTTACTCTTAGGGTAAGTTGGTAGTGGAGGAAGATATTTATAGTCAATATGGGAGTCAAACGATTGAAATATGATGGATTAAGTGACTCCCTCAAACACTACTGAAAATGTGGGGTTTTTTTGAATCACTGGAGGGAATGTAATTAGTAATAGGGAAGGTTAATATCTATCGTATTTCAACTTATCTAATGAAGAAAGGGCGTATTGAGGCTCCATGGATGGATGAACGGTATTTTAATCCAATCCTACACTACTTTTTGGAGAATTTGTGACCTTTTTAGCACAGTTAGGTTCTGTTTTTATGACTAATATCTTAGGTGTTTTTGTACATGAACCCCAATTAGGGTACATACCTTCAATTTGATGGATATAAATCACATATTATTTACTAAGTTGTTTTGAGGGGTTGGATAGGGTCATTTCTAAACCATTAGGGGCTGTGATCTGAGCAATATCATCTGTCAAGAGATATTTATCTTCCTTTTGGTAGAATAATGCATAAATATACTAAATTTCATAGCATTAAAAAAGTCATTTTTCACTATAAATAACCCAATTTCACAACTGATAAAATATTTGAGTCATTGGTGATATGATAAGTGGATTGATTCATGCTGATGTAACCATGATCTTCCCAATATAACATTTAATGTTGTGTCTTTCTAAACAAATATAAATTATGATTCAGATACAAGACCACAAAATAGGGCCTTGAAATTGATTCCATTAAGAGGTTTTCACTCTTACTTTTCATACCCTTGTAGAATTATAGTGGAAGGGGATAAGTTGTCCTTGTTGTAGCCCAGTCGATGAAGTGTTCAGACTAAAATGAGGTTGTATCCTGATCCATTTTCAATTAAGGCTCTTTGAATAACAATTCCATTAATCCTTCTACATACATACAAAGGTCTAATGTGTCTCGATATAATGGAATTGTTTTTCTACTCTGTGAATGATATAATCATGTGTAATTCTATAGGATATTGCTCTAAATGATATACTTCAATAGTAGTAAATTTAAACTCAAATTAATAATGTCTCATCAAAGGTTTTGTGTGTGCTTCTCAGTGATCTTTTGATAGACTGAACACATTCAAGATCAATAACTTTGATGAAAACAGGGCTCATTATATTAAAATATTATACTTTTGGGAAAAATAAATAATATTTCTTGAATGTGGATTCTATTTGGAAATCACTTAAGTAACCAAAGTACTTAATGTAATTGATTGACCATTGAAACATGAGTTAGAGGCACTTTTGTCCTTAGTGTGTTAGGTTGACGAGGTATTCCTACTTGTAAAGGTTGATTTTTCTATGACATCACCTCTAGTCAATATTCTAGGATTATCTGGTTAGGGAAAACTCTAGAATGTTTTTAGAATCATTATTCTTCATATTGATCTCACTAGAGGGGAATTCCACTGGTTTGGTTGTGTAGACGGCCCGAACGGAGATATAAATGGAGTATTGATTTATAACATGACCACATCTTCACCTGTGTCCATGGTTCCTTTGGAATATTCCATAGATTCCCAGATAGAATAAAGAGATCTCAGGTTCATAAGAGCACTCATCATATAATAATGGATCCATTAATTTAATAACAATAATCTACCAAAATATCAATTACTCATATGATGAGAACTCTGTTTGGCATGTCAACTCATGTTATTCCATTTAGAAGGGTGGTGCCAATAATTTGGTATTAAAGGCATGAATTTTGATAGATTCAATTCCGATTTTTTCATTATAGGTTAATATTCTTGTGTTTTATTCTCCCTCTTCCATCCATTTCTTTCTTGGATGACAGGCTTTTTGAGGACTATTGTGTCGATGCAGTCAACTCTGTCATATCAGAAGCATATGGGGGAATAGTTGTCCATTTAAACTATTCATGGAGAATAAAATGGTCTTGGTTGATTTTATTCCCAAATGTATAATCTCTTCATTTATTCATACCATTTTTAGTTACATCTTTCCATTCATCCTTTCAATATGTATTGGTAGTAGAAACACATTCTACCTATATTGGTGTCTTGCCCAACATCACTTTTCCTGAGTCCACAATATTTTGAAGTATTTTTTTAAAAAATAATATCAAAATAGTGTGCCTCAATGTTTGTTGTATGGGTAAATATCCTGGGATATCTTCAAGACCAGCTTGACTAGCCCTCTTGGGATTTGAAATGTTGAGGAGGTTGTTTTCCAAAGCAGTAATTATGTATCCAGGGACATAGTCATCTCGGAAAAAATAAACCATGTTCATTAGATCCTAATATTAGTTTCTCCTCTGATCCTTTCTCTCATATTGATGAGGATGTAATTCTTTTTAATTAACATGAGTAGGGACAATGTAATATGGTTCACAATTCAGAACTAGGGATGACATAGGGGTTAGGTTAAGCGTAACTGCAGTAGCCTCTACATTAGAAATTCTCTTACCTTGAGCTATTGGAATTTATCAGGACTTGGAAATGGTGTTAAAGATGCAATCATCCAATTTTTTAACTATTTTGGTGATATCACAAATCCAAATTGTGTATTTCATAAGGATGAGTAGTGTATCCAACTCGTCATGGAGGTTCCCTATATATATAGACATAAAATATTCATGAAGAAGTAATTGGTTCAGTTAATAGTTCAACCATTTAAATTGATTAATAGGATCTAAGACCCTCTCATTCTCCCATTTTTTGTAGTTTGAGAGGTCCATGATTATTTTCTTCTACATAATGGAGCTGAATTGGAAGAGAAACGATCAATGGATATCTTCCCATCCTTCGAATGACCAATCTATAAAAATGGTGTACCCTTCAATGGCTGGACCTTATAGTGAATGTACTAAGAACCAATATTTAATTGATTCTTATTTAGTATTGGTCCATATAATGGGATCATAAAGGGATATTAAATGCATCAAAATCGACTTCATGCCCCCTGAACCATTAAAAATTGGAAATGTGGGCTTCCTAAATATTTTGGGGGAGGTGTCAAATCCACCAACTCTGGTCAAGGCCTATTTTATGGATGTACTAGTGAAAAAATATTCTCATATAGAGTACATTAGATATATTAATGACTTGATATTATTTAGTATCACTTGGGGGATGTCTGGTTGAACAAGAGATTGAGCAGGGTCAGCAACATGTAAATCCATTTTTGGTGGTTATAATAATAACCTCGGTGGGTATCCCAAATGGGATGGTCTATGAGTATATGTCTGAACCAACCCTAGTTATGTTACCAAGAAAAGGAACTCGTGATATCTCACTATCGTGGGGTATAAATATTTTTTTTTTGGACTCATGAATTGAGAGAATATTCTGGTTACATGTCATTTATTGGGGTGATTCGTCTTTGTTGATGTACACGGATTGGGAGTACAAGTTGATACTCTATTTACAGAACATATCTAGTAGTAATTTTTCCGCAAGGTAGTTTTATATTGATTATTCTCAACAATTTCATCTTTTCCTCTTTCATAGAACATCTTTCCTCAGGTTTGAGGGGTTCTATCTATTTTAGAGGTGGGTGAGGCACAACCATACATTTACCCTTTTCTTTGGTATATGATCTCTCAATAGGTAGTAATGGAGTGGTTAAGGGAATCCTAAAATTCAAAGTAAGCCTCTGGTTCTGGGTATACACCCGTCCTTCAATAATTTTGGTGTGGACCATGTTATGAACCAAGACATCCTCCTCTAGATCCTCTATATTTTCCTCATATTCTATAGGTTTAAAAGGATTTTGTTAATTAAATTGACCAATATTTAGTATATTGAAGTAATTTCATTACTCTATCTGAGGCACTACTATTTTTTCACCCTTCAACAGGCCTCATCATGTCCATTAATGGTCATTTTAACACCATTTAGTGGATGGTAATCCAAAGGGAATCACTAGAAAATTTTTGTGTGTGTGTTCCTAGTGGTTATATTGTATCATGATATGGGATGAAATGATAGGATTTGTTCTATGGACTTCTACCAATTCAAGGAGAAGGATTACTTCCATTGAGGATGAGGTTTTTGAGGTGAAAAATTCCCAAACCGTGTAGGTTGGGGATATTCTTTCCTTATTTCCAAAACCTTTCAAGCCTTGTTTGTTAACCAAAAATGTTGTATTAAAAATAACTCAACCATATAGGATGGTATTTTTCAGGTATTTTGATGGTTTCTACTACAAAAACTACTTTATTAATTTCATAGATCCATGCCCAAACCTAGGATGGGTTAATTATACATTTTTCATCTAAACCTCTTACTTCTGAAGATATTTTCACCATTTATGACATTTTCTCTTTTTGACGATTGACATCCATTAGGTGACTGGCTTACTTGTTGTTTTCAGATTCCTGATACAAAATTATTTCAATGTATTTCTCTCTTTTGGCCCAATGTTGGTGGGAATCTATTAGGGTCTATTTTTTCAGAGTGTAATTTTTGTTGAAAATATATTCCATTTCATTATGTCAGACTAATGATGTAACATCAAAAGATGTAATCTTCAGTGTACTTTGATGATTAAAGAAAATGGTTAAATGAAATTCCTCTTACTCATCCAATACTCTTATATAAAAACTAGATGTGGAATATATGATCAACTAATGCTATTATTTTAATGTACTAATACATACACATTGAAAGGATACTTTTTTTCAATTTGATATGTCATTTATCTAGAAGTGCCACCAAGTCAATTTGGAAGTGTCTCTATTCTATTACCTTTAAATGGGAAATATATTCATCATAAGGTAATACCATTTCTTTTATATAATTAAGAGTGTTCTATATATTTAGGGATATTTTGTGTGCACAATCTTCTGGCAATGCCTCTAAAATGTTGTAATGGGGAGATGATAAAAGCCAAAACAAGACAGGCATGTCATCTTTAGCCAATTTTCTTCTCATGCTCAAGAGGTTTTATTTTTATTTTTCAAGAGGTTCTTAAACATAGTTTAACCAAAGTGTATGCTTCCCCGATACTTTATTATAAATAGTTATATTGGTAGGGGTTTCCTCTATCACATTGGAAGGTAAGAAGTCCAAGGGTGGATTAGAGAGTTAATGTATCCATGGGATGTCTTCTGGGTGATAAAGGATTTAACATTTCAATGACATTAGATCAGGCATGACTGGACTTACTATCACAAGTGACTATCAATAAGATGGATTTATGATCATTAAATCACTAAGGGGTGGACTATATTGAGGAAGTCAAATGTTGTTAAGTGGAAAACTACCATCATGTCTTGATGTTCAACTGTGAGAAGAATTCCTATAGTGTATACCCTATAGAGGGTGTTTAGGGAGGATGGTAGTAAGGGGAGTTCCATCTTGTTTTTTGATCTTATGGATATGTAGAGGTCTTCAATGGATATCATTAGAAGGTGGAAACTCAAGATTGATTTTATTCTGTACATGAAGAAACCCTTTATGGTAAGCTTTCTGAGGTGAGCCTACAGGACTACTAGTATTATTCCCATAATTTGTTAATGGGGAAGCAGGATCCTGATATATGAAAAATAAGCATTTAATCACTTCAAGAACTCCATAATTAAGTATAGTGGGACCATGGGTTGACTCTTAATTTTCCATTCATCTCTAATGAAGATTATTTTTTGGATTCCTTCTTAAAAATTACTGGGGTTCCTTTATAGGGTGAAATTTTTTTAATATACGATGTTTTATCTGGTTAGCTCCCATTTTTCTTTCAGAACTTTTCAATATGCTCCTAGAATTATTTAAGTTGTTTCTACCTTACTTGGAATGGCCATTGAAATGGGAAAATTACCTCTATTTTAAATAAGGGTATGAACCTGATTGGGATATCTTTATATCATGGGATAATTTTCCCCACGACCCTCCTGAATGGGAGAAGAGGTGTGTGTCTAGTTTAGAATGACATGTTGATGAGTCAAACCATTTTTGGGGATGGAGTTTTGTGTTTTCACCTCTTCCATTATCGTTTGTGTTATTATATCTTGGATGGTTTGTATTTTGTGGGAAAGAATTATCATCTTCCCTTTCCCTATTATTAGGATGTTTTAGTTAACTATAGCACATATAAATGAGATATAGACACATTATGTGGATAGAGTAGGGGTGTGTACCTGCACCAGTCCTCCATTTTGATATGGTTGATATTTAAATCACTCATATTTATGTTAAAATATTTGGGTATGTTTCCTATTTGTTTCTAGGACATTCTAGATGATTTCTCCATATGCTTCCAGATGGGTCTATTGGTCGGCTTGATGGATGTGGTCAGGTGTCTGAACCTTCTCATAGGGTCCCTATAAGTTTGACTAGTGTGATTGATCGATGTGGGAATGTGTCTGTTTATTCTCATGGGGTTACACCAAATTTTATTGTAATTCTTCTTTTAATACCATCAAATTATGTCAATGATCTTGGCTAGTGTATGTAGGTGCTTTTGTCTGCTCAATTTTTTTCGCTGAATTTGAATTTGAAGATTTTTGGTTGTAGGAAAGAGTTTTTTCATTCTCACTATTTTCCATATTATTTGGTTAGAAATATTATTTTAAGGGTAAATAGTTACAAACTTATTCCATGTTGGTTGGTTGTTTCCCTTAGCAGATCGTCTTGTGTGCCCAGGTCTAGAGGACTTGGGGTGGACTTATGAGGAAATCTCTCTCATCACACTGAGGGTTCACCACCATTCATCATTGGCTATATATAATACTAAAATGATCCCTCTGAAAGGGACCTAGTGTATTCTAGGTGAGGTTTTTTTGGCCTCTTGATCTGCCTCCCTAAGATAAGGGGGGATTTAATTGATGTGTTTAAGGTATAATCTCTTAAAATAGTTTGAGATGGCGATTAGTGTCTCTTGCTTCTGGACAACCATCTATTACTAAGTAGATTACTTATAGGGATACTTTAAATAGATATTTTAGTCCAAAATCCTCTAGGTTCAGGAGGGTATCATTTTTGTGGAACTCTTGGACTAGTGCATTTGAGACCCAATGCTGAATACATCGGGTGGGTGATGGTGTCCTCTATTTAGCTAGGGACCCATCTATTTCAGTGGTTAGTGCATACATCTTTGTTAACTATTCTGACACAATTTGGATTAATGGGGGTTCTTGTAAAAGGTGCCTACAATATATAAGAAAAACTTAAACAAAAAAACCCCATAAAATTAGCATCACAATAAATGAACACATGTATAATTAATGGTTTTGTTTCGACCACTTTCACTTTAAGAGAGAAAAGGGGTCTAACATGTGGGTGAAACCATCATCATTATAAGGATTCATGTTGATTTCAACATTTTTTTTCTAATGAAAATGATTGTTTTTTTTTCAAAATTATGTTTATGGGTGTTTGAATGGTTTTACAATCATTCACACCGAGTTCACAATTTTCTAATGGCTTCTAATGGGTTTTGTTCATGGATTGGAAAACACCCAATAGTTCCCTTACATGAGGTGTTTTATTAATCTGCATTCCAATGAAAGGTTATCATTTTGAAATGGTTCCTATAAAACTTAGGGAATCAAATTTTTTGATAGGATGGTTGGTCAAACTCATCATGCCTTTTGGGTGGATTTATTTCCTACTCTAGGACTCTCTTAAAGACTTAAGACATAGTATGGATTAATTTATTCATTAAAAAGTATAAAATGGGTCGTCGTTGCAGAAAAACCAGTTATTAGAATCCATGGAATTTATAATCATTGGAATGTATATAAGGTTCTTAATTAGTGGGGATATCTATATATCTATGAGGGAATCCATAAATGGTACACTTTCATGAATATATTAGAGATTCTTTTGTCATTTATTATTATGATGCTATTTTAAGAAACACATTGGGTCACTCTATATTTTACCATAATCTATGGAGAAAGGATTTGTATGAATGTCAAGATAGGACCAATAATATGGGATTCCTACATACCCTTATGAGAGGAATTAGAAACCATGTAGTTTGTTTCTACTTAATGTGACACATTATACATTATATGTTTATGTGAAAAAGACCAAACCCATAAATTTAGTGTCACGTGGAATGAAAATCAATCATAAAGGTGCCTAGCAAAATTTTGGTGTGGGGTTTATTTCAAGGTATCCCAAATAACTTGGAAGGGTTGTGGGATCCCATTTTGGACATGAACCTACAGAAAATGTGGCCCCAAGAGAATTTGGGATGATTTGGGGTGTTCCATTTGAACCACATAGAGGATTCATACATATACGATTTTAATAGGAATAAAATCTCATGTAGTTAGGTTGTGATTTGGGACCTATATTATGGATTCCCTCTTAAGTATTGTCTTTCAGAGAATGTGGACTTTTGAGAGGATTGAGTTGGGGCTTATTATGAATGGGAGGCCCTTTGACTTGCTTCATCAGGAATATGGACCCTTTGAAGATCAATGAATTATTTTTGGTCTTACACTATATAGGAGGATTCCCTTTGGTTTGGATACATATCTTTGAGGACCCACACCTATGGAGTCCCTCTAAAGGAAGGAAAGAGGAAGACTTGAAAAAAGATTCTCTCCCAAGACATGTATCTCACCATGCATTGGTCATGACCGTTATAAACCTCAAACCCAAGTAATCATGCATAAATATTAGAAACAAGAGGAATCATAATATACATAAAAATGAATGACCCTTCTTCCATGGGTGGAAGATTCCTAGAATATGGGAGAATAATAAAGGTCTTTGATGTTCCTATCTCCTCTCTCATTTTAGTAACCTTGATAGTCACGTCTAACAACCTACATGTATACATCACAAATGAAAATTCTAGGGGAATACATTAGGATGGATTCTATGTACATGGTTCAAGATAACATAGTGGGATAAGACACTAACCCTCAAACGGAAAACCAAGTGTGATCCTCTCCCACCCTGCCTGGAACTAACGGTTTCTTGTCTTAGAGATGATTTGGTAAGAACATTTTCCATACCCCCATATTTGAGATCGGGAGGTACCTAAAACTACCCCAAGGGTCAGGGTCCTCATAAACGAGGGAATAAAGAGCTTTATGAATCCCAATGACCCTAAACTTCTAGTAGGGAAAGCGTGGGACACATCTGACCTTAGGGATTCATAAACGAATGGGGGATATACTAGTGTTTATCTTTCCATGGAAGTGAATTTCATATTCTTTGGTGGAGGTTTTATATTGGTCCCCCTACAATTAGGGATCCAAATAAAAGGTAACCCTACTATTGGTGTCTTGAGAGAGGACTTTGAGGGTGTCTTGTGTAGGTTAAGGCTTGGCGAGTAAAAGTTGCATCGCATAGGGTTCCCTATGAGAGATGGGGATACTTCCCTTAGGGTGGGCCTGGGAAAAACTAGATGTCCTTCATATAGGGTAGTCCTACATGATATGGATGTTCCTTGGGAGATGTAAAACCAAGGAAACAACAATTTGGTATGGTATTTCTCTAGGCACCAAGGGTTTCTTCAGGTTTCCAAGTAAGGGTCATGCATAGCTCATGTGTTTGGGGAGATACATTTTTGCTAATGATTTCCAAATAGGGGGTAGGGTCTTTGTATATAAGTTTTGGGTTTAAGAAATTAAAATTACTTTGATCCCACTATCCCACTTACATCCCTATTATCTCAAGTATAGGTTGGATACTTATAATATTTTTGAAAGCATGGGTGAAAGGCCTGAGTGACTAAAGATATGAAACTTCTTCAATTTTTTTAGTTTTTCAAATGAGGAGCTCCATGGTTCTATTTATAGGAAAACATGGGACCCTAGTTGAAAGTGGTTTCATTCATAGGTAACCCACACATGTACCTCATGAAGGGTTGTCTATCCCTACTCAGCTACATGAGTAGGGCCTATGCGAGAATTTTGGTGTGTAGGTTGGGCACACACATGATGAAATGTGAGAGTTCCCTCGATCCTTCTTATGGTGCTTTAAATCTCTAATACTTGAGGTACTTTTTGTTAGATATTTTCATCCCATTTTAAAAAATAGAGTGTCATAAGTCATGTTAAATATCCTTAAAATGATATTTTATATGCTTATGTGTATGCTAAAAATATATGTTTTGTTCTAATGTTATGATCTCGTGAAATATGTTATTTGATTCCATTATGATTCATGTCATATGTATTAAAATTATTTATTCCATGACTTAAGTTTATGATCTATGATATACAGGGTATGGTTTAAAATCTTTATACTCATGTTCTCATATCCTTATGATCATGTTATGTTATTATCTCCCCTATATACCCTTACTGATCATCTGAGATCACCCTTTATTAAGATTAATTTTCCCAGGTTATAAAGAAATGTATTATATTTGATATTTCTAAGTAGGGTGTAAGTTATGAAGAAATTAGTGGGATAATATTTATTTCACCTATGAACTAGTGGTCTATGTCTCTATGTTTCCAAAGGCACTAAACCTAAATGATTTTTTCATAGATTATGATGTTATGTAATGAATATCTATATGTAAAGATGTAATATCAACATATAAAAAGTGTGGGTCTCTATAGCTAGTATCATAAATCAGTTTAGTTAACCTTTGAAAAATATGATGAAAAAACATTATTAAGATCCCTTGGGATGTGATTAAGTATATTTATAAGGATGTATATATTGATAATTCAAGGTATAGAAAAACATCTATGAATTTTAGTGAAGGATAGAGCGAGTAGATTTCAATAAATTACATCCCTGACGAGATAATTCATGTTTATTGACATTGGAATATATGTTCCTAGGGGTAATAATTCTGAAAAGGGTTCATTGGAATTTGATTTTTTCATCACCTTGTGCATGATAATGGTCTTTGTTTCACACTTGGCTTGACCCACACGAGGGATATATCTTGAAAAATCAAAAAAAACACAAATCCTCCAGAAGGATTTTATTAGACGATTACCATATTCATATAGGTTAAAACTAAGTTATCGTATATTAAAAATAATATTTCATGATTTATAAATTCTATAAATTATTTTTCATGATTATTTTGTTTCCCACTAATATTATTTTTTCTTAGATTATTAATTTTTGTTTAAGGAGGGAACCAAAAAGAATTGGGTTAATGTTCAATGTGATAGAAAATGTGTTGATGAAAAACCATCTGGGACAATTACTATAGGGAATGATATTTTTATTATTCCTAATATTTTATCATGATATATGATTAACAATTTACACCTTAACCAATTTTTAGAATCACCCAAATGTGAAGGATAGAGTTCATTGAGATCTTTGATGGTGGAGATTATAGAAGAATAAAGATTAAATTTCCAATATATCGATACTGTGGGAACAATAACTCAAAGTAATGTCTAAAATAGATGAGAATATGTTTTATGTATGGATAATATGATAAAATATTGAGTAATTTCCAAGTAAAAATGAGAAATTTAATTAAATTAATGGATGAGAATAATGGTTTCGCTAAGGTATCATCAATAATTTTATGTTTTAAATGTTGAAAGTATGGGAATTATATAAATAAATTTCCTTGTAGTAAATCTCATGAAGGGGATCAAAATGGTTGAACAATTAACGTTATTTCAATTTATGATGAAGTTACTGAAAATGAAATATGAAAGGAATAAGGTATTAACGAATAAGATGATGAAAAATTGTTAATGGTTTAAGAATTCAGTGGAATTATTGAAGTGATTATGTATTATAATTCGAGAATTATGTTATACGAATATTGATATATATAAATATATATTGATTTTTCTGTACAATTTTTTTGTTAAGGATTTTTATGAATATGTTAAATGGTAATGAAGGCCTATAAAATTTATTTATTTTAAAGGTGGTTTTTTATGGAAAACATGTGATTAGTGGAAGATAACCCTTAATATCTTCCTAATAATGAGAAAACAGTGTTTACTTCAGATAAAGAGAGTATTAGTATGGATTAATTAAATTGGATTTCATTGATGAACTTGGAATTGATTAATTTTTTTTTTGAAAAAGTGGTATGTGTTATCATTTATGGGGTTTACAACATTTTTGGGTTTCTGGAATATATATAATAATATATGTTTTGTTTAAGGAGTGAGTAAGTATGTATGTTTCCATTAATGATTTCTGGTAATTCTAGTTATTACCATATTTTTAGGGATTATATGACCTAGGTATTTAAATATTTGGTATGTAACTATTAAGATATATTTTATGATATTTGGTGGCATAATGTTGAGTTGGTTTTGGAAATTTATTAACATCCATTATAAATTTTTTAATATTGGATGGGTCTTAGGGTTAACAATTAATATAATGATATAAGTAGAACTTTGGATGAGTTTTTAGAGATTAATGTATTATTTAACCATATGTGGATTTATTAATATTGGAGAACCTATGCTAACCATTGTGGTTTAGATGATAACTAGAGATAGAAAAAATGAATTATCATTGTTTTAAGTATCTTATGATCTATTGGTGCTTCATACATGAAAAAATCATCTTCATTTCCTATACTAATAGATGAAGTGGAAATCAATCAATTCAAAACCAAAGGATGATATTATGATTAATAAATTAAAATCAATAAAATAAATATATTTTATCATTTTCTCTATCTTAATACTACAAATTCCATCAACTTTAAGAAAATTTATTAATATCATTTTTTTTCATATTATCATAATTTCTAATTAATTGATGTACTTTCCTTGCCCAATTTGGTTTATGAATTTATGGTATTAATTTTCTAATAATCATTCACTTTCTTATGATCGATGATCTATGGGAATTACATTTCTTTCATGCCCATATAGTCACTTCCCACAATGTTTTTATTATATGGATACTAAGTTATGTGTCATTCTATATGACCTTCATATTTATATTTCCCTTTTTTTAAATGATGTTTTATTAACAATGTTACAATGTGGGTTTTCCTCAAAATAATTTTCAAATATCAAAACCTTTATTATCTCAATTAAGATAAAAAATTTTAAAGAAACAAATTATTTAAGGGGAATAAAATGTAACAGGCTGAAATTTTTTGAAATATATTTTTTCCAAATAAATTTAATTCCATTGATATATTATGTTATACGCAACACCTAGTGTTAATGAACCACATTATATTATTAATATAATTATTAAAACATGAACATTGTAACCTATCCATAAAACATAGAGGTATGAATAGGAATAATTGATTTTTGAAAATTATGTATAATGGTTTTATATAAAAAAAACATATTGATAAATAGTACTTAATTTTTATTAAAGCAATTATATATTTGGAAAATACATTTCTTTTAAAAAATTATTTTCATATCTTTTCAGGAAAAAATATTAAGATTAGTTTTTCCAAATTTTAGAAAATTTATTTTAAAAAATTAAATTAATTTTTGAAATATAAATGTCAAAATTATCTTTGTGTAAATTTCTTGGAATTATATAGAAAGATAAAATTTTCAATGAAAAGTAAATATATTAATATTTATTGAAACCTACCTTTTTGTTTAAAGTATTTAAAAATAAAATTTATATTTTCAAATGTTTTAAAAATTAACATTAACATAAATTATATTATTATTTAAACAATTTATATAATTGATATCAATTTTATGTTTATTTTTTATATAAAAACATTTTATACTGATGAATAAATTTTCATTAAAAAACTTTTTTTTATGTTTCTACATGTTTAATTTTAAATTAAATTACACTACATCTGTTAAATAAATTTGGATAAATAGATTCCATTTTAAGAATAATTATAATTTATATTATATAATATATTCAACTTTTTTTGACAAAATGAATTGTAAGAACAGTCGAAATTAATTACCTTGGTTAAGGTAAAAATGGGTTTATCAGGAAGTTAATCTAATATTACAAGGGTAAAAATGGACTAAAATATCTTCAAAATTCTATTTTACAGTAAAATTTATACCCTTCTCACATTAAGATCGATTTTAATGTGTTTTCGGGACACTTTTTTAGAAATTTTCTAATATAATAATTTATCTAAAGGAAAAAAGAAAAAACATCACCCTCTTTCTTTTAAATTTCAACTCTGTGTTTACATAGGGTGAAATAAAGTTGTAAATTAATTTCCATTATAAATTTCAGAATAATGAAATTATTTTCATGAGGGTAATTTATTTATAATTTTTAGTAATTAAATAGTTACTTTAAATTCTTATGTAATGTTGATGAAGTAATTATTTAATTAATAAAAAAATAGAAAAAATGATTCTAAAAATATTAGAAGTAATATATGTTCAATAAATATTATATTACATGATTTTTAATACAAATATATAATTTTATATTGTTGTGAAATTAATATATTCTAATACCACCTTTATCCTAATGTTTTTAAAGTATAATTAAATAATAGTGTCAAAGTTCACTTTAAGGCTATTTTTTAATAAATAATATTTTTTAAAATGATTTAAAATTACTAAAAAATTAATATTTTTGGAAACTATTTTTATTTTTTAAAAAAAATACCAACCACAGTAAATTAATGGATGTAATTTATTTTTATCATCATTATATTGACCCCTAAATAGTATAAACATCATCACAATAGTTAAAGGGAAAAATTATGTTTTGCGTGTTACAAGAATTTTTTATAAATTAAATTTCCACACACATGAGATATTTATTTAATAAATTGGATTTATTTTTTATAACAAGTGGTTAAAAATTATTTCATAATTATCACTCTAGATTTATTCTCAAAGGATAAATTACCTAGCTAAAACCCCTAGTCACCTTAGTGAAAAATTGAATGGTAAATGTAATTAATCATAGAGTTTAAAGAAAAACACATTTAAATTTTTTTAGAGATTTTTTTAAACCATAACATATAAAAATATATTATTTATCTATTCTGTAATCATTTGGGTTGAGAGTGACTCCCCATTATTTAATAGTTTAGGGTATTTAGAGAAATGACACTCATTTCCAATTTTAAAAGGCCACTCCCCCCCCCCACTTAGTCACACCTCATAAGTCATTTGTCTCGACTAAATGCTAAATAATATCTCCCCAATATCCTTATACATGTTATAGAGCTACTGTTATTCCAAAAATTTCAACCATGTGTATCCTAATAAGATATCCAGAGGAAGTGGTTCTAACAAAAGGTAGATTTTTTTACTAATCTCTTTTTTTAATTCTTCTCTTACCACCTCACAAACTGATTAATTCACTTTCCATCACCGATTATAAATAATTGATTTAATATTGGATTAATGTTATTTATATGATATTAACAAAATAATTGTACTTCAGGAATTATAATATCAAATATACCTTCTTACATTATATTCCATAGGAATACTATAATGTCGCTTCTGTGTATGGCGGACTACCGCCTCCCAAAATGATGTGGTTTGTTTTTCACTTATGATTTACATAGAAGGTAATAAGGATTAATTTAAAAAATATATGTTATATATATATATAATCATAATGAATCTTTATGGGTTATATATTATTTATCTTCCTTTCATTTCATCCATCGAGAAAATGGAAACAACATGCATGTGTACGTATGACCTATCATCTCTGTGAATAGTGTAATTAGTTCTCTATCTATAAATTTTATGGATTTCTCTATATATAAATATTTATTGAATAAATGATATTTATATAATTTTTAAAATTATGGAGATGATATAACCAATAAATGTGAAGGTATCAAAAATACAAAACCAAAATATACATGAAAGATGAAACCGTTATTACCCAAAACATGATTTTAAAAAGGAATTGTTAATAAATTTGAAATAAAATCCCATAAGTAAATAATATTTGGAATGATATATATATATATATATATGGTTCTTTAAAATATTTATTGTAAACCTAAATTTATTAAACTAGTGGTTTAAATGTGTATGAAGGAAATTGAGACTTAAGGTAAGAGATTTCTAATCTCTCTTTTATTTCAGGGAGACATATGCCATTTTCACCCCTCATTTATTTTATGTAGTGTATATATTGTCCCTTTGCCATGTTGTATTTATAAAATAATTTTTTAATGGTATTTTAAGTTTCATTTTATGTTATTATATAATAGCGCTTATGATTTCAAAGATTACCAAAAGTGGTAAAGGATTTCAAGTCTCTCTTTTATTTATGGGATACATATTCTATATTCACCACTCATTTATTTTGTTTTTATTATATAATAAAAATTTTACATGTTATTTCCTTAAAATAATTATTTTAATTATATTAAAAGTTTTATTTGATATTATCATTTAAATGGTATTACGATTCAAAATATTACAAAAGTGGTAATATATTTTCATTTTACTTTTTTTTTTGTGGGACACATGTCATATGCACCACTTGTTTATTTTTTTATATATAAAATGAAAATAAATATATTAATGAAATTATGTAATATAAAAATAAATCTAATTAAATTTATTCCATGGATATTATGATTCATAAGATACCAAATTCTTAATGGTTTTATATTACTATCTCATTGTTTATCAGGATAGTTGGTGATTGAGTTTATGATGATGAAATATTGTCATAAATCTCTCAATAAAATCATGAATTTTCTTATCCAATATTTGTTTCAATAAATTACATTTTTCCTCACATTTTACACTCTTAATGTACTCAAGATTACAAAATAATTTTTTTAATGAAAAATGGATTTATTTGTCCCTTCGATTGGAAACCCTTTTTCTTCTATATTCATGTTCTCTAAAAATGTATACATGAATGTTTTAAATATTATTATAGAAATGATTAAATTAATTTTTAAACATATTTAAATTTTTATGAAATATTTTAAAATTATTCTACTTGAAATTTCTTAGATATGTCACAATTTAATTTTTAAAAAAAATGTGAATGGAATATTTGTTTTAACATGTAAAATATTAATGAAATTTACCTCCATAATGACCAGTAAATGTTTTAAAGATCACTATATAATTTTAAAAATTTATATTAGAATAAAAATATATTCACAACATTTTTTTGAATTTCTAGTTTTAAAAATGTTATTTTCAAATTGGAAAAGTTATTTTCCTCAGGAAATGTTATAAGTGATCTTTCAAAATGATTTTCCATCTAAGATGACATATTTTGAGGTTTTGTTATCTTTAATGGGTATATGATGCAATAATACCATTCTTATTATTTTTATAGTGGGTTTACTTTTTTGTTGTAAAAATGTTTATAAAACATATGTTTTTTCCATGAGTTATGCTATGGTGAAATGTTTATGAAACCCATTTCTATTCATGGATTCTAATATGATTAATCTTTTATAATCTTTTGGAACACTTATGTATTTTTTCAATTATGTTATAGGAGGAACCTATATCTCCATTCAATTAATTAGGTAATTATTAGTATTTCTTGTGCTCAAAAGGTATATGGGATGTTAACCCAAGCTCAAAATAGGGTACATAATAGGTTATCCCAATATCTAAATAAGGTACACTAGAGGTTGTGCCAAGCCTAAAAGGTGGTACACATGAGGTTATCTCAAGCCCGAAGCAGTTACATGGGTGGTTATCTCAAGACTAACATTTTATGAATGTATTGGTACGTATCCTTAAAATAATATATTCAATACTTATGTATATTCCACATATCTTTTTCTTATTCCAATGTTATGCTATCATGGATTTTTTTACGTTGATTCATATTTTATGAACAATAAATATTTATCTAATAACTCATGTTTATGATATATGATATGAAATTCATTTTTTTAAAATGTTATACTAATTATATAATATCCTTATTCTCATGTTATGTTGATATCACTCTTACATACCCTTACGGGACATTTGAGCTCACCCTTTCTTATGTATTACATCCCCAAGTTATTAAGAAAGCTATTATTTATGATATGTCTAAGGATGGAGTTATTTATGAAGAAATTGTTGGGATTTCATGTGGTCGACCTATTTACCAGTTTTTTATGCATCCACACTTCTAAATTCACTAGAACTAAACAATTATGGTGTTCATTTTTATGTTATGTAATGAATATTCATCGATTAAGATATAATATAAACGTATAAAATGTTTCGGTTGCTATAACAAGAGCCTCTAGGTTATGGATAATATGCTTCAAAAGGTATTTTTTACCATTTTTTCCAATATAGGGTCCTCACATGGTGTGTTAAAGAAAGGAGATGTGGAATCCTTTTATAAGAGTGGATAGAAGAACCCCTGGAATTACAAAAATAAGTAAATTTATAAAAATTATTTTTTTATTTTAAAGTAGATCCAAATAAATATATTTAGAACCTAGTATGAGTAAGAGTATAAATGATATCATCTAGTGAAATTTATAAAGGTTTAGGTTAGGTTTTCAAAATCATGTCTTTGTTATAACCCCTCCCCCCCCATTAACCCTTTTGGTGATTACTATATTATCAAATGTTTTTACTATTTAGGGCACAAAAAAGTAACTATAAAATGAAAAGAGACCCATAAATGGTAAATGGTTGATATTATAGACTATATCCCAATCAACTAGATAAATATAATATTTTTATAAATTTTAATATATTTAATAATATATTATTTAATATAAAACACTATTGAACTCATTTCAAAACCTATTTACATATTTTGTCTTTAAAATCAAAAAAAAAATTATGTAATTCAAATAAAAACTCACTGAACATAAATTATAAATTATTTTTAATCATAAAATTCATGAAATCCAATAATTAATTTAAAAAAATATTCCTTTTGTTTTTTTAAAGTAATTTACATAGATTTTTAGATTGCTTTGATAAGTACTATGTCAACATCATGTGAGCATTTAAGATAATTATAAAATCACTAAAATTAAAAATAAAATACTATGATAAAAAATTTAATTATATTCAAAATAAAATTATATATTTTATCATAAAATATGAATATCTGAATATGAACATATAACATAAATTAAAATAAAGAGGGTGCCATTTTTGTGTTTTCATTTACTTAAAATAATATAATGGTATTTAACATAGAAAAATGAAACTAAATTGCAACAGTATTTAAAATGTAAAGGATTTGGTCAAAATAATAAAATCCAATAGGAATCAGTTAAGTTATAGATAAAATTTTTAAGCCTTATCAAATAATTTTTATCCTTGATTACCAGATTTGTGCTTATCGAGGTAACATGTTTTTTCTATAGTTACTATTAATTATGAAAAAAAAGTTGGAAAATTTACCAAATTTAAACCTTCAGATACCATGTATGGATTCCATTTTTCAAGATTCAATTTCTATATGATTTATAAATAAATTTTAATATAATTATATAAAAAATAATAAAAAGGTTTTTTTAAATGTTTTTGAAGCCTACAAATAAACATAAGAAAAAAATATAGTCTAAAGATGATTAATATGTAATTAATTAGATTATTTATAAAAACTATGTTTTATATTAATTTATTATCAAATTAAATTAATAATGGCACTTTTTCTTTGAAAATATTTGACAGTTTTAAAAAAACATTGTAAATTTCACTATTTAATGAAAATCTTTCTTTTACGAAAAATCCAAAAATTTTACCCTAATATAATTTTGATATGATAATTAAAAAATGATACTTTTTTCATAATGAGTAACTCAATAGGAGTGAATTGAGTACCCAATAAAATTTCTATTAAAATAAGTTTAAATAAAATGCCCTAATTAAAAAAAATCCCCCATTTAATAAAAATAGTAGTTTGATATATGTTTGATATATTAAATGATTTATCAATAGTTTTTTAGGTATTAGTTAAAATAATATCGGTAATTAATTTAACTTTTGAAATAAATTTACTCAAGAAAATTAAATAAACACTAGTTATGATTAAGTATAAAAGTATAGGTTTTGTTTACAAGTTAAATAAAATATAGTTTAAAGCTTTAAAGTTTAGAAAACAATAGTAAATAACACAAAGAAATAAAAAAGGGGTTCAATATCAAAATGATATCTAATCCCATCCACTTGGAAATCACCTGCTACCAAGCAGATTATATAACTATAAAATGATTTGTAACCTGGATCAAGTATAAAAAACAACATCTTAGAAGTTATTCAACGTCAAAGATTTTTCCACATTCATATATGGTTAGAAAAATATGAAAATTCCGCACATGTACCTCTTCCAAAACGGTGTGGGTCAACAAATGAAAATAAATAGAAGAAGATATTAGGTATTCTCTAGTTATAGAATAAAAGACGGTGTGAGTTAATAAATAGATAAAACAACACACTACTCGAAAGAAAAAAATAATACAACATAAAGAGGAAAAAATATATATAGATAAGGTAATGTTGATCAGCTTGTAGTTCTTCAGATTCTCTAGTTTCCTCAAATGTGTCTTGGTGAGGATCTTGAACTATTTCTATAAACGTATAAATAAAACCGAGTGTCACAAATGTTCTCATTTCTGTCTGTATGAAAGCATTGTGATCTTAATAGAGTACCACTATTTCAAAATTAAAATTTCTAGGAAAGAAACATGTAATTTCTTGGTTTATGATCCTTTCAGGATTTAAAATGACATGCACATATGACTTCAAACTCTATAATCATGCACATGAGTGAGTCTTAAGAGAATATAAATAACTCCATGCACCCATTGAAGTATAATCATCCAGATCTTATGGATCCTCATACCGATCTATGAGATTATCTTTAATGAATGCCTGTATGTTGTATAAGAATAATTATAAAATTACCCTCTATGTAAATATAATAAATACAGTAGTTTAATAGTTTAATTAAAAATAGGAAAATCATGAATAAAAGATCTTTTGGTAATAGCTCATCTTGATGGTGACTTATTCTAGTGGTAACTAATATATGGTGGTGATTCATCTGGCGATGAGTAAGTCTTGTAGTAACTCATCAGGCAGTGACTCATTTGAACTAACAGTCACTCAATCAGATGGTGAATCAAGATAGATATGATTTATTTGAACTAATGGTGAGTTATTCTAGTGGTCAGATATTCTATTAGTGACTCATTTGAACTAACGATGAGTCATTATAGTGGTAGTAAATTCTAGTGGTGAACTATTTGAACTAATAGTGAGTCATTCTAGTGGAAAGACATTCTGGTGGTTACTCATTTGAAATAAATAAGATTTAGTCATGTGACAAGAAAATCTTGAGGTGACTCATTTAAACTAATAGTGAGTCATTCTGTTCTCAAAACATTCAATATGAGACTCACTTCTGGTGGTGAGTTCATCTAGAGGTGACTCATTTGAACTTACAGTAAGTCATCCCAACACTTAGCCTAATATTTATCAAATCACCATATATTAGAAGGCTATATCATAGTATAATAATATAATTAGAACTGTATTAAAAATAAATTGTGAGAATTAAAATAATGGGGTTCTAACAATATCCCCGTTTTGATAATAACAAATCATGTAAATTTTATAAACTGTTTATAAAAAAAAGTTAGAGTACATATATATGATTCAAGTGATAGTCTGGTTAACATTTCTGAAAGAAAATTTTAGAATTGATAAATTAAATAAAAATAATAATTACATAAAATCAATTTGGTATAAAAAAATATGGCATAAAATCACAGAAAATAATTACATAAATTTTGTGTAAATAATTATACTATCGATGAAAAATAAGGATGGCACAAAATGATGAGTAAAAATATGATAGTATCAAAGGAAACAAATATGATAAAATTCATAAAAATAATTTGTATCAAATAATAACAATAAAAATAAATAACGTATCAAGGAATAAGATAGGAAAATCTAAATATGTATGGTATCAATGATAAACTTGGTAACAAAGGTGACATATAACAGGATATAAAATTGATATCAAATAAATATATAAAGTAGAGTTAAAATTTAAATTCCATCCAACTCATTCCCCCCATTTTGGGATTATCAAAAATGTAAAATAATACATAGTAAATATAAAGATACAAATATTAAATGAGGCACATTTCATTAAGTATAAAAAACAATGTTGTTACAGACAAAAAATATTATTGGAAAAAATACAACAACAAAACCTATCAAACACCAATGTCTAATAAGAGACACTCCCATCCTGAGTGATATGATCCACATGTCACTTTCCATTTTTAGATGTTGGAGGCACCAAGGTACAGGTTGAGGGTATTGTGGTAGTATATAATGTACTAAAGGAGGACGAGACATATCTCTAATAATCACTAGTTTTAGGTGATACACTGCTTCCATATGAGACATTATGAAGGTATGGTACTGTAGAGTTAAAGTGTCTGAAGAATGAGAGGATGCGAAATATATAATATGATGGGTTTTAGGAGTAACCATTGTAGTTCTAGAGACATGAATTAAAGGATTCATAAAATTGAAAGAATCCATAATAATATTTCTTCCTAGATACATAGAAGAAAATAAATCCTTCTTTTGATCCACAAACAACTAAAGAAGGGATGAAAAAAAATTCAACTAGTTCTCTGGTTACTTGAAATACCTAGTGACAGGTGGATTTCTCCTTGAAATGGGAATTCAGTTCATGATTTGTATAAAACCTGGAAAGGTAATATTAAATGGACTTAGTTATGGTTTACCTATCACTTTAAGCCTCAATTAAATATTACCTTACCAGTTTTTATATATTCTGACCATGATAATGAATCTTCCTCACATACACATGATGAGTAGCATGAAAATATCCCAAAACATGAAGGAGTTACTCTCAAAAATTAGATCAAATCAAATAATAATAAACTAAAACTGAGGAATTTGGATCACTAGATATAGAATATATTGAATATATACTCTCCAACCACTACATAATAACAGCCTGACTGGTAGAAAATGAGTTTCTCATATCATTCATGACATACCTCATGGCCTCCATTTCGCTGGCCAACCATTGGATCTCAATTTCCTCTTCCAGGAAGTGAAAATTCATCTTCAACTATATATTGAATACAACTATCTCAAACATTTTTCAGGCATAAAATTCATTGATCTGAGTGATAGTAGGTTCCTGAGACCTGAAAACCCCACCGAAGTCAGAAAGGATTATCCCTATGAAAGACTCTAAGTCTGACCTAGAAATAGAATCTCAAATCCATAGTGTAGTAGGTCTATAAACCCTAGGAAAAAAATCCTATGCATGTTCTAGTATTGAAGAAAGTTCATTTGTAATAAAATATATATGCACACCATAATGATCAACCATCTAAAAAAATGATCCCTTTGGATCTATCCCCACTCTAGTAGACATAGAAGGTCCATCATCATTGGTGGATTGATATTGTCCTCATATGAATCATAATATTCCAATAAAATCAACTTGGAACCTTTGAAAGGCTCCCCCTTAGAGTATACTTCACCCTCTACCAATGAAAAACTATCCATCATATCTCTGTTCTTTCCAAAACATCCTTAAAATCCATGTTTCCTAAATAGTCCAAACCAAATTGAATAAATCCTTGTCATTTTTACCATTCAATTTGATCAGTACCAACTTTGATAGAACTGGAATATTTCTCCCCATCATAAGATTCTTATGTCTCTTCTCTTGAGGAAGGAGCATCTCCAACAGATTTCTCTAAAATTGATCTCTTGATATATATAGCTTTTTTTTCTGAACCTTTTCTTTCAAAATACCAAAATAAGGAAGAAATACCAGTATGGGATAAATTAGGTGACTGAATACCCTCACCATCATGATTAATAGTAGTTCATTCCTCATCAAAATCCTCGTCATCATATTTATCACCATCATTTCCATTTTCCCCATTTTCCTCATTAGAGACTTCCAAAACCTCTTTAGAATATTTTGAAGATGAAATTTTTATTTTCTCATCTCTATATTCCTATGTATCATCATAATCATCTCTCTCGCAAAATAAAATATATATGGACAGAAGAGAGGTATGGGTACATTGAGGTCAAAAATGCATAACTGGTCCAATTGGGATGTTAGGGTCATTACCCTTCTCTACTGAGGTAGACACCTCTTTATGGACATCTTCACCAAATTCATCCTCATCGGTATACTCTTATATTTCATCCAAATCCAAGCTTGGATCAACAAGGTTCTTCGATCCAGTAAGATTAACTATAGTATTAAAATCCTTCTATATATTATAATTGCCTCTAACCCATTTATTATCCAACGGTTCAATCCCACCCTCATCCTTCTCCAAATAAATTTATTCAAATAGAAGATACCACGTTTAACTTCTGCTTCCTCCTCTTCATAAATCACAAAATTGGTTTCCAAAATAGTATAAATATTATTTGGATAAATTAAGGAGTTAGATATAGAGGTTTTCTGACACATGTCCATCATGTGTATGACAAGGTATTTATACAAGTTGGATATATCCTCTCTTATAATAAGGAATAGTAGGTTCATTTTTTGGTTTCTCATGGTGTTGAACTATTCTCTCCTAGGACATAAAAAACACTGAAAAAAAACATGAAGAGAAGATTTGATTCACCATCTAAATCAATTGAGTTCATATTTTTAGAGTTTCATTGCATTTTCGATCCAAAAAAGTATTCTCATTATTGAACAATTTAGTTACACTAGGTATCATACCCTGATAATATTCAAAAACTCCTTAACGATGAACTTTAACACATTTTTCCATTCCTTTTAATAAAAGTTAAATTCCTTAACATCAATCAAACTTCGAATCAAGTCATTATTCATCACAAAACTGAACTTAGTATACTGATAAAATTGATTAACCAACCTAAGATTTAAAGGTCGTTTATTTTTAGAAAACCAATCTACTGGGACCAAGTTGGTAACAAATTGTTTTTTGAAGACAAAAGAATCTTGTGTTGTATTTTATTTTCAAGGAAGTTTAAGAAGAAATAAATAACCAACATTATATTTTTTGATGATTGGAATGATGATCGTATTTAAGAAATCAGACTCACTATTCTTAATAAATTCTGTCAGATTTAGAATATTTTTTTAAAGGATGATTCCCTAGTCAAAAACCAGATCACTAAGATAAATCAAGAAAAATTACACAAGTCTGAAGGAGGGGAATTAATTATAATAATTCAGGTGAAGAGTGGTGAATTCATCTAGAAGTATCTCTATGCACATGTGATTTCTATCAACACCCTTATTGGAAAGGCCATCCAAAACTTTATTCACCTCTCTATTGGTGTGATTGATGGTATGGTTAATCCCTGATAGGTAATGTAGTCAGATGATTCATTTAGTAGTGAGGGTCCATGATAAGTGAATTTTTCCATTCCTAAGAGGAAGAGAATCATATTTTGGATGGATTTGATTCATACCTGATGATGATTTTTTGATCTTTGAGTTCTTATAAATCATGGGCATTTGAAAAAAAATAAATGATTCAAGATTTCTAAAATAAAGTTGGAGTGTTGCCAATCATATTTAGGGTTGAAAATAAACATTTTGATATAATTTATTCAAAGTCACAAATACTTTACAATGTAAGTTATAAAATGATGAAGCTAATCTTCAACATATTCAATGTCATGAGGATTTCAACATACAAGCTATTGTTTTTAATAGAATAAATTTTGTGGATCCAATGATTTCCATTCTTAGTACATTGGTATGAGAACCTAGATGCATAAATGATTTTTTGGATAAGAACTTGATCAGAACCTAAATAAGTAATGATACAGTTTTTTAGTCAATCAAATAATTAATGAGAAACAAATATTTGTATTAATAATTTTAATACTAAATTTTTGTTGGTATCATATTTAGAGGCAAAATAAGGTGATGAATTCGTAGCTACTAGAACCGGTCCATCAGGGACTCTGTTCCACTGATCCATCATAATGGATTCTGACACTAATTCATATTACAAGTACCTTTTCAATAATGATATCAGAGTTTATCCTAGGCCTAATTATCTTGTGGATAATTTTTTGGGACTAATACGAAGGAAAGAAGTTTTTAGTTTTTCGAACAAATAAATTTATAGATGAAGATAAGTTAGTGGTGACCAATATGATGAAAAAATTCAAAGATATATCAAAAATATATTCAATCCATTCATCAAGATAAATTGTTGAGTTTTTTCCAGATAGGAATTGTTTACTTATTAAATGGGTCAAGAGGAATAAGATCTCTGATATATTTTAATCATCTGGTTCAAGACAATCATATTGAAGCTGACACCGATAACTTCATTAAACACAATATCATTGATATGAATAAATTAATTGAAGTATAATTACATGAAGGTATTTAAGAAGTTTATAGAATGGTTTTCATATGTTTCATCTAGTGTGGAGAAATTTAATAAAGCAGTCAGAATGATCAATTGGTACTGATGATCGTAATGAGAAGACTTTTGTTTTTTATATGTTTGATTGTTTGTTTGGCATGAATATTTTCAAGGGAACAGTTTTGGTTCATAGAAACATATTGAAGAATAATTTTTCTACATTATAATTGAGAAATTAGAATGGTAAAATTATTTCTTTTATTTGGTATGAAGCATTGTAATGAGAAAATTTAAATGGGGAATTGAAATCAGGATGAAGGATGTAAGAAAGTATGAATAGATCTAAAGTTGTGATAAGATTTGAGAAGAATATAGAAGAGATTATATGATTTTAAGTAGTCAAAGATGATTCTAAAATTCAAGTAAAATTAGTATTTAGATAAATTTAATTAAGATGGAAAAAATTTCAGAATCATGTCCAAATAGGATTTGATGCACCTATAAAAGGAGTAAGAACTTTTTACATTCTTGACACGATTATTATTTAGAATGATGAGAAATAAACTATGAATTTATATGGAGAATAAGTTTTCAAATTGGTTATTCATGAGGAATGTTTTATGAATAAAAGAAGAAAGGAAAAGATAAAAAATCTTATTCAGTTTTTCTAGAATCGAATTGAGAAATTGGATTGGGGTTTCTAGACTAAGGAATAAGAAGTTCAAATTTGTTTCAACCATATTCTAACGGAGTATTTTAGCATATTAAGAACATAGATTGGGAAAATTGGAATAGGAATTCAGAATGACTATAATTACAATGTCCAAAATAAGTTATTTCCTTCTACTGGGTATGAAAGTCAAGAATTGTTTTTGAAGAACATATTTTAGAAATTAAACAAAGCATCATATTAAAATTTTTCTTAACTTTAAAAAAAATATATTACATAATTATTTATTGAAGTACCACATGCATTTTTGTATTGAATATAGTGTTCCACATGTGTAAGGTCATATCATACTCATTATATTACATACAAAAGGAATATTTTAGGATGTATTTTTTTGTATTAGATTATTCCCATATGATACTAATGATGCAGCTACTCTAGTTGAGTAATGAACCCTATAAATACTTTTATTTTTATGGATGTTTTTTTGGTTTTTACTTCCTAAAGGTAACAAATCTTTAAAAATAGATGATGTCTTTTTCAAAATAAAGGAAACATAAAATAAAAAGTTATCACTAATTATCCCATCCCCCTCTCATTAATATATTGTTCCTGATAGGCATTCTCAATTGGTATCAAAGCTGAAGGTTCCCTTAATTTACTCATTGATGAAGTTTTGAAGGATAAGTTGTGATGGAGGATCTCAATTATGTGAACAATAAGGGGATTCAAATATTTAATGGTAAGAACATTCATATCTGGAAAGAAATCATGTTTACTTATTTTATCTCTATTGGGTATGATGTTCTTGAAGCTGAAACAGATGGATTTCCTCCTATTAATGATAAATTTCCTCTTACATTTATTGACAAGAAGAATATCTAGAATGATAGAAGGTCTATGAATTTTTTACTCTCATCACTTTATGAAGGTTAGTTTTTAATCTTTAATGGTATTTTAACCACCATAGGTATATTTGACAATTTGAAAAACATATACAAAGGAAATACCAAACAGAAGAAAGTAAAATTGAAAATATGGATACTAAAGTATGAAAATATGAAGATGGTTGAGTCTAAATCTATTAGGGAATTATTTACCAAGGTAAATTAAATTTTCAACACTATCATAATTTTTTGGTGAAAATTTGGAGGATTCTATAGTTGTTGAAAAGATATTAAGAATTTCCCAAAAATATTGATGCCAAAGCCTCCTCATTGGATGATAGAGATCATGAAACTCTATCTTTAGATGATCTTTATATTACTCTCACTACTTATGTAATGAGAATGGATGAATTATGAATTTAAAAACAGGATCATATGGAGAAATTTATTTCAAATATTTGAATAATTAAATGTTTAATAAGGATATTGATGAATAATATGTCGTAGACTCTAACTTTGAAAATGAGGTATGTAAAAATGTTGATGAAATTTTCTCCTTGTTTTCTAAAAATGTGAGAACAGGTACTGGTAAATATAATGTAAAAATCCCCTTGAATTGTTCTTAATGTGGTGACTTTGTGAAAAATTTAAATAATTTTCCTTGGAAGAATAAATAAGAAGATAGTGATTATAAAGAAAGAAGTCCAGGAAGGTCATGGAAGAAGTAGGATGATAAGGGTAAATCTTTTTCTATAGGGAAAGATAAAAAATTCTCCAACTCCCAAAGTATAAGATTAATATCTAAAGTTAATGAATAATAAGATATTATATATTAATCTAAATATAGATTTAAAAAATTGGCGGTAATACTTTCATTTCCATAGTTTACAATGAAGAATTCATAATCATCAGTCATGAAGAATAATAATGTCAATTATAATTTCATCTGAAAGAATAATTGAAAGAATGTTTGAGAAATATTGGGAGACATGGGAAAGAAATTAATAATATGGAAAGTTAAGACTCTTCAACAAATAATAATTAAGGTTTTATAGAGGATAAATTCAAGTTTCATGAATAGATTTATGATTTGAATAAATATTTTGAGAGAGAGAATAATTGTAATGAAAATGTGAAATTAAAGTTGAGGAAAAAATAAGAATAGTTGGAACTTGTCCAATAGTCTTTCTAAAGTTGAATTGAGGGTTACAGTTTTCAATAATTCTATCTCTAAATATAGTGAAATCTCTAGAAAGGGTAAACCTAATAAGGATAAAAAATTATATTCAAAGTTTGGGAAGAATGTTGAAATTGTTTTAGAGAATAAATCTTGGAAAGTTTAGTATTTGGTCAACACTAAAAAAGTCAGGATGTCGTAAGATTACAAAAAATTTGAATCCAAAACGGTTTTTAGTACTTTTGGTTTTGATAAGGCTAAGAAAAAAAATGATTTGAAAAAGAATATTATGGTTGATAACAGAAAGTTTGTTGGTCAACAAAGCTCAAATAATAAGGTTTCTGATAAACATACTCACAACTTGGGTCAATATGGATGTTTCAGAGGAAAATGTTCATTCTATAGATACTGCTGTTATTTTTTGGACTCATTAACATTGAAAATAAGGGTTGTTTTAACCAACAACATTATTACTAATAAAATTATAGAATTCATAGATTTAGGGGGATTCAATACCCTCTAAGGAATAATTATGAGAAGGTTGTTTTGAAGAAACCTGAGAATGTTGTTGTTAAAATAGAATTTATGATCAATCCATTGGAAAGTATTTTTGAAACATTTAAAAGAATTTATTGTTTTTTAATCATCATATCAAAAGTTTATTAACAATTCTAAAAAGTTGGAAGTTATAAAAGATAAAGAGAATGATAAATCTCTTATTGTGGAAACAGATCTTAAAGAAATAAAAGGAGAATGGACATGGATTATAGATAGTGGGTGATCTTAACACATGATAGGATTTTTGGTACTAAAATTTTGGAAGAACAATAACAAACGGAAAGCCTTAGGTGCTACCTTGTGAAGCTTGTTTGTGGGTCCCCCATTGCACCATGGTCGGCATGAAGATTTCCCTCCGTGGAGCCACCATGGAGCAAGGAGGTGAGAGGCTCCACGAACCTATTCGATGATTGTAAATCCACTATAGATTAAGGATAATGGAGGCTCCACGAACCCATTTGACATATGTGAAGCCACTGTGGAGTAATAAGGTGGTAGGCTCTGCGAACCCATTTGACATTTGTGAAGCCGCTATGAAGCAAGGAGGTTAGAGGATTCACAATTATGACAAAATTCCATGTGTCTTCCCTCCCAAAAAAATATACTTCATGGTGCCTTTTTCTTATATATATCGGGCTCCCCATGAGCCCAAAGTACGGATCCACTGACCATTCCCCTTCTTAGCTCTCAAATCACGATGCAATTTTAGCTCTACAAAACATGAGCTTTTCAAGGTACTTTAGAATCACGATGTGACTCCCCATTTTCTTGAATTCAACCCCTCATCAAAAAGGGATTCCCTTCATGGAGCCAACGGGCCTCCGTGAAGGAAGGGGATCCCCAAGGGGGATCGGGTCTTCACGGGGCACATATGCTTCGCGAAATACCCTCCTTGCACATGTGACCCACATGCTAAGGCAGGTTCACTGTGCTTCTCGAAGCACATTACTTTGAAATTCTACACTTCTTAGGGAACCCTTGCTTCATGAAGCACTACTCCGTGAATTCCTTTACACTTCGCGAAGAACCTTCCATATGAACCTATTCCCTACACCTAAGCTAGGACACTTCACTTCGTGAAGCATAACCCTTCGTGAAGCTCCTCCGCTACGTGGAGCACCAGCGCTTCAAGAGGCTTCTACCTATGAACCCCTCTGCTCTGCAACTCCTTTTCCCGTGTGAACCTCCAGGTTTGTACAAAGTGATTTCAAAGTTCCTTGGGTGGTACTTCCCATTGTGTTGCTTTGCCTCATGCTTTCTCACATCGGAACTCTAACGGCTATTGCTTCTTCGCAAAGCCACACTAATATGGATCCCTTAATGGATCTCTCCATAACTACCCCTCACTATGGCATTTCTAATGTCTTCCCTTCCCTAAGGGAGGGTGGGTATCATTTATGTAAGTCATAGGGGTGCAGAGTGAAACAACTTTGTCTGAGCCGCAGGAAGTTAAACTGTCAAGAACCATCATCCTCAACACATGATGTTAAACTATTACCTCGTCTCATGCATCATATGTGGGGTTCCACATCTCGAAAATTATCTACACCTACTCGTCTCCATGAGAGTGAGGTCTTCTTCACATGGAATTAGATCCACTTCGCTGGAGCGGCGTCTGTCCACAGAGGAAGGGAAACCACCTTGAGGCAAGCCCCTATCCTTTCTTCCAATAGGCAACATCTTTGATCCTCCTAAATTTTTTCTAGAAAAAGACTAGAGGGGGGATGGGCACCGAAGCCATCCTCTATTCCATACCAAATACATCTCCCTTTGGCCTTTGACACCATCAGGCATCCATCCTGGTGTATGTCTGAATCATCATATCCTTGGGCTACTAACCACATGTAAGCCCCGATTTCCACTTTGGGATGCTAACCACATGTAAGGAGTTGTTTCTATTTTGGGATGCTAACCACGTGTTTTCCCCACTCCACTTCCCATGGATTCACCTTTTGCGATATGATCGTCAGGTATTTTCTGCCTCTTGTTTCTCACACCGAGCATGACTCATGAGGTATTAGAGAAAGCATCAACCATGACATCCTCTCTGGGTAACCTAGAGTGTAATCCCCACACCCACTCCCAAACTACAAGGAAATTGATCCTTGCCAATTCAAGGTATGTAGGAAGCCTCCCTAAGTTTCAATCCCACCATCCATTGGTCCTGACGCCCTTCATACCGGTTCACCAACACCTCTCCCAAACTACGGGGACTTTGATCTTTTCCAAGGCATTTTATTTTTGAATCCTCCCTAAAGTTCAATCCCACCATCCATTAGTCCCGACGCCCTTTACGTCGACTCCCCAACACACCACCTGAACTACGCGGACATTTATCCTTTCCAAGACAAGGTATGTAGGAAGCCTCCCTGAGGCTCAAGCCTAACATCTATTAGATCTGACGCCCTTCACGTCGGTTTGCACCATCCTGAAATACAGGGACATTGATCTTTTCCAAGGCAGGTACATAGGAAGCCTCCCTGAGGTTCAATCCCACCATCCATTGGTATTGATTCCCTTCACGTCGGCTCACCAACACACCACCCATACTAGGTGGACTTTGATCCTTGCCAAGGAAAGGTACATAGAAGGTCTCCCTAAGGCTCAATCCCAACATCTATTAGTTTCAACCCCCTTCATGTTAGTTCCCACCATCCCAAACTATGGGGACTTTGATCCATGAAAATGTAAGGTATGTAGGAAGCCACTCTATGGTTCAACACCACCATCCATTATTCCCAACATCCTTCACGTAGGCTCACCAACACACCACATGAAATACATGAACATTGATCCTTACTAAGGAAAGGAACATAAAAAGCCTCCTTGAGGCTTAATCACAACATCTATTTGTTCTGATCCGCTTTACATCGGTTCCCACCATCCTGAACTACGTGTAATTTTATCCTTTCCATGGAAAGGTATGTGGGAAGCCTCCCTGAGGTTCAAGCCCAACACCCATTGGTCCCAACCACTTCATGACAGTCCACCTCCGTCCTGCATGACATTAAACTGTGCACCCCTTTTTGTCCTCCATGACACTAAAATGTCTCCCATTCAGCTGTAAGTCATTATCAACAACTATTCAGTGGTAATATGTTGTCAACCCCATCCAGCAGTAAGACATTGGCATCCCTTCTGTTTGGACCCATATCCTTGGTCTGTCCCAGTGGTGTCAGACCAAACTTGGGATTCTAACCATGTGTAAGCCCTGATATATCATCGGGTCATTGTCCTCTATTCAAAACCTGATCCAATACCCCATCCTAAACTATGAGGACTTTTATTCCCTACCACGGGGATATGTAGGAAGTATCTTCGAGGCTCAATCCCAACATTATCAGTACCCTCGAGTCAACTCCATCTCATTCTCCATCCACTTCACTTAACCATCCACTATCCATCTTGATTCTTACCTGGACCGCCACATCCTAGTGAGATCACATCAATTCACCTCCTAGAATCAGTGTTCCCTCTAAGGGTTCCACCCATATGATCCACTCTAGTCAGTGTTTTAATCATTCAGATCTATCCCCGTTAGATGTTAAACTCATGGCATACCCTGTGTTAAACACAAGAAGTTAAGGAAAACCTTATAGACATGCCTATGACATATAATTCCCTACACTCGATGCGGGATTCCTTGGGATTTCGAACCCTTCAGAAGCCCTATAATAAGGGGAAGAAACCTATATGTGCTATTGTTCCAGTTTCCAGACAAGCCAGTGATGTCCAGCGTGACTACTTCCCCGACCGAAGGTTTCTGCCCTGACCAGACCCCTTGGAATGTCCCGAAAGAAGCAGTGTAGTTAACCTACGTCCATGAAGACATGGAACTAGTAATAGTTTCATGAAAAAAGTCTTAATATATATTGGAGACCCGGAATAGGTAACAAGTTCTGAGGAGGAATCCACAGATGTTAGAACCAACATACCATCAACCTTTTTTGATCAAGGAGAAAACGTCCCTGAACAAGCGACAGATGTCACCCGCCTTTGGAAATTGAGAATGCGGGGTAAAAGATCGTGTGTCCTCGTCATCCTAGAACAGATGGATGTGTGTTCCCTGGTGAAAGCATCAAAAACATAAATGGTGAACTCGACATAAAGTTCTTATCCTCAATGTGGAGATTAGTATCATTCAAGACATTGGTAGATTTGCATTTCATGGGATCCAGTTATCCTGAGTCAGGTCCCACCAAGAAAATAGCTAGCTTGGAATGAAACTCACTAGAAGTTGGGGCAGTTAAAATGTTATACATCTCGGTCTATGACGTTGTTAGCATGTATCCTTCTTACCATCCATGGAAGAAGGAATGGCAATGGGGAACTAGATGACAATTTAATTTTTTCAGCACTAATGGTTTGATATCCTTGCCTTTCGGGACCCAAGCGGCCACAATAGGAAGCCGATCACCTCCCATCCACCAACGCAGGGGCAGAGGTAATTTCAACGTGGTAGTCCCATGTGGCTCCACCACTCTGCGACAATCTCCGCAAATGCAACTTCTAGGTGCCCATGCCCCATCTCGCCTTCTAAATTCGTTCAATGAAGGGTGAAAAACAACCTTGTCCACCGATACTAGGAGAAAGGGATTATCCCAACTCGAGATATGGCCTACCAGGATTTAGAGGCATCTCTGCCTTGTCTCCACTGCCACCCCCAATTGTCGCGCATGGATCAACTACTACCCACACCGACATACAACCGTTTTGAGAGCCTCTCCCAAGAATGCATTGATGAATACTTCATCTTTCACGATGAGGTTGGGGATGTCTGGGCCAGACCAGGCAGGATCCCATTTCTAGGTCTCCATAGGAGGGACCCCACTAGGTCATGCCAGTACCGCCACCCAGTCCCATGAGTTTAGGAGTAGGTAATCCATGTGCCTGCATTGAAGGCCCCGGTCTGGTTAACCAGACACCAGTGTCGGGCACATGCCGAGGAGGGTGACCATCAAGGGGTGTCAATGTCAACATCTACTATGGTTCACACCACTGTCGATATATATCATCCCCCCCTTTGTATACTGAGCAGTGGAACTTATATAACTGGCCCGGATCGAGGCCCCAACTACCCCATGGGTAGGCTGGGTCACTCTCTTGGTTGGAAATGCATATAGAAGCCGCCACAGTACAACCCATGGAAACGACACCTAGTAAGAAGGTCCTCCCTGTACTACCACCATTGAGAACGTAGGTCCTCCATGATTCCAAGATCTTCATGGAGGTATGCCCCGTGCTACCTTCAGTCCTAATGATGGTCCTCCCCACGACAATGAAACTTAGTATGGAAGCCTTTCCCAAGCTCATTACATCTAGTATGGATGTGTTCCTCCTTCCGTAGGCCGCCGATGTGGGGACGTTACACATCCGGTCAATATATAGTGTGGGGGCCCTCCCCATGTCCTTGCAGTAGCTGGAGAAGGTCCTCCTCACCTCAGTAATCAGGGGATGGAGGTTATCTTTGCTTCACTGGCACCCATCATGATGGTCTTACCCGTGTTCGGATTGACAAGTACGAGGATCCTCGTCGCGCTGATGTGGTCAGGGGAAACAAGTATAGAGGTCCTACCCATGATCCTATCAACTTCTGCAGAGGTCCTACCCACTCCAGCATTTCCTAATGAGAATCCCTCCTTATGTCAGCCAGTGAACCCTGAGGTCATCACTGTGTTCTCTTTGACATATGTCCAGGTTCTCCTCACACCCTAGCTCACTCAGGCAGAAATCTTCTCTTCCCCAGCACCATTACGGTTGAAGTTCCTCCCCATTCTAGAAATATACATGTCCCAAAGAAACATCCCAGGGAAGGAGGGTCGGTCAGTGCCACTATAAAAAGAATACCTAGAATATTTAAAACAAGATTAAACAAGTCTACTTCTCATATTATGAGGTAGAATATGACTCAGTGATGGAACCCACACCTAGATCCTCCGTGTCAAGGGCTGGGGTAGGAACAATGCGCATCACCCTCATACTTCTGGAATGTGAGTTCCATCGGATTTCCACCTCCCTCCATAGGTACATCCAAGAAGATGAAAATCTGGCATTTCTCCAAGGTCTGGCCACACAATCACCACCATCATCACCAGAAGAATGCTCTACCTCAACCAGAGATCATAAAGAGTTATTCTAGGGACCAATGGTAGATGAGCAACAGCATATCTCATCTCCAACATTCATATTCCCGATTAAAAAAAATTTGGTCGCCAGCCCGTCTTACCGTGATTTGGTGGCTATGTCACTACACTCTTCAGAGGATAGCCAGAGATGCAGCGTTTTTTTATCTCACTCACTGTATTCCCCGCCACCTAGACTTCCATCTCAGCAGTCTGCTTTAGTACCGCTACATCTTCTCCAACTGCCTCCAGTTGTCGAGTGGGGGAATGAAGGGATAGACCCCAAATCTAGACCATAGATCTTGTGGTATATTCTAGCATCGGACCATTTCCCTGAGATATTTTGTCCTGTTGCAGCACCAGATTTCAGTGTGGCGGAATTACTCACCCAGTGAGAGGTCGAGTTTTATAACCAGACCCTCTGGGTGACACATTTTCGTCTTTTTCATGGATGAGTGGTCTACCCCAAGATTCAGGAACACTTCCAAGACATCATCCAATAATTTTGTTTGGTTAATTTGGTTGTACTCCCCATGGCTCAATGCCCTAAGTCACCAAGTCTCCATAGGAATCTCCAATAATGATGCATCTAGAGATTTAATGTGCTCCCCAGGATAATCAATGAGGATTCTCCCCATGTGAAAATCCATGGTTGGGGTAGTACGTGTCCCTCTATTTTAGTTCTGTATGGTTCCAGCCCAATTTGTCGGGAAACAGAGCAGATATGCCTCTAGGAAGGGTTGCGGTTAACATACCCGATTTTCCGGGTGGTGAGAATGATCCAGAGCTTCTTTGAGAGGACCTATCCCCCCCCAAGGGAGTTTCACAAATCTTGGAACTATTGGGAAGGATTACTTATCAACAATGAAATCTACTGGTTCATCCCTTTCCCACCGAGGAGTCGTCCCTCAGCCGAAATCCCAATAAGGGTAAGGAACACCTCGAAGCCATCAAAACCTCTAACCCATCTGGCTCAGTGCCGAAGGTGGAAGAGGATCCCAAAAAAGTCACTTTTTTCAGCAACACTCCAAACACAAGAAGATGGTCGTTGACCTCATTGTTGAACGTGTTGCAGAGAGATGACTAGACTACAGTTATATTCATTTGGGGCATCATGGGAAGGCACAAATTCCCCTCAGTGAACAGCCTCTACGTGACCCTAACCATCCTTCCCATGTAGATAGGGTTGTGGCTGGAACTTACGGAAAGAGGGTGTGGTATGTGTTTTCAAATCCTCATGAACAGCGTGACAACCCTCTAGACCCAGCTCAAGTTCCCGAAGATACTCCACAAGTCATTCCACCAGCTTCTCCATGAGCCGCTGTGCCTGCTTATCATGTTGAATAACCTGCCAACACATGGGTGGTCAGGGATCCACGTCCGGACAGGAACCCCTGCCCAGATAATCTAATGGCAGCATTAATCACCTTCCTAAAATATTTAGATACTCGACGGGTGGAAATACTACCTGATGGAAATCCATATATAGTATAGGTGGATTATATGCCAGCACCCCTTGGTTTCGAAAATCCCACTTTTCCCCCTTCAACGGGATAAGGGACCCACTATAGAACCTGGACCACTTTATCTAAAGGTATGGGATCATGTTGGGAACTTTAGTATAGTAGGAATCAGCCAAGATCCAGGGATTCGTATAGACATTGGAATGGCTGATGTTCGTCTGGTACAACCAGCTCCCCATCATATTAGTTGCTGGCTGGGAAGACCTCCGTAGACAATTTCTATACTAGTTTAGTTCCATCACTCATAAGAAGAGTATTGTGGACCTCTTCAAGAGCATTCGGAGGCCTGATGAGCATGTTGTATACTTTTTTTCCTGGTGTAAACGTCTCACGTACTCCCTTAACATGCCACTAACTTAGGAGAAACTACTAAAGATGTGTGTAGGTAATGTTAAGATGGAACTGGTCCCCTAGTTGATCACCCATAACTACTATGGGGGATTCCAAGACTTGTCTAATAATCCCTAAAGCCTAGAGGAAGGCTTACAACAGGCTAAGCAGGCACATCTATTGCCTCCTGCAATTCCTGTGAGAATGGTCTCTAGGGTCGATCCCACCACAGTGGCTCAAATAGAGGCCCCCAGGGAACTAAAGTTGTTTCTAGTGGAGCCGCATCCATAACCTCGCATAGGCCCTCCACCTCAAGTTCATCATCTATCCTAGTAGGTCCCACCTCATAATTGGTAGGTGCCCCCGTGAAATGTGCTGCCACCACCTAGGTGGGATAACCGGGCTCCACCTCCTCGACAAGATCCTCCAACTCCTCATCAGGGTCAGGCTCCAAGGGCCCCATTCATGGACAAAAGGAACTGGATTTACTCATTCAATGAGGATCAGGTCCTCAGTTACTTCTGTAGTTCCTTAGAGTAGGGGATTGTACATTTTCCTAAGTGTAGGATTCCATAAGAGGCAAACATCACTGATCACCCTAATTACATCCCAAATCACCGGATCCTAGGGCACACTCTAAAACAGTGCTATGTGTTTAAATATTGTCTTCAAATCCAGGTGGATAACAACATTTTCTGCTTAGAACCAGCTCCAGAACAAGTGGAATGTGTCTTCGTGAGTCCAAACAGTAGTAGCGACAACGAAGGAGAGTGGCATCAGGTTTCTAATCATGGGTCCCAAAAGTATGACAAATGGATAGCTCATAAAATAGTTACCTGTGCCCGTGGTCTTATTTGTGCACAGATGAATTGGATAGAGCCTTCAGAAGCCACATGTACTACTTCTACATCATCATCTTAGTCGTCCTCTTCCTAGAAGAGAAAGCATCATCGCCATATGGGAAAACAAATACCCCTTCCAATTCCATCTTCATCCCATACTCTCGGTGACATAATTCCCCTAGAGGCAGCAATTACACCCAGAATTCATCCAGTAGTGTATTACTCTTTGAGTGACGGTAAAGGGTAGGCCTCGATTAATACCGTAGATCTGGTAAAACCGTACATGATTCCTGACAATGTGGAGTGCTAGGTGGATCCTCCCAACGTACCCAGTCATCACCAGCGTCGATGAGGTTGTGGCTATATGGGTTGTCAGAGTGCCTCAGTCAGCACTTCTAGCTAGGCTATTCATACTACCAAAACTAGGTAGCAAGCCCCGCTCAGAGCTCAGCACATGCAGCCTTCTCATCAAGCGACACCAGGTCCACCTTCATCATTATTCAGGTTGTTGGATCAGGCAGAGCCACCTCGAATAAGTCGTGACCAGCCATTCTTTGATCCTAACCAGTCTCAGTCATTAGGACCTCATCCAATAGTTACTCTATAGGATTTGACTAGTGAGCAACAAGATATTCCTAGAACCAGTCAGTTGTCGGTCCATCCAGCAAGGCCCACCATACCTCCTATCATAGAGAGACCTCATGTAAGAAGAAGTTCACACCTCACACTGAAGTATGATGTTCTCAAAAATAATTCCAGCAATCTAGGAAAGATCTCCATCCTTGAGGCCCTACACCGGTCATCAGATATGATTAAGGCCCTCTCTTAGGCTTTAAGATGCCCCCTCTAGTTTGAGACGGAGGTAGAAGGTGCAGAAGTCTTTCATGATGAGGCGGACAAGAATAAAAAATATCAGTCCATCGTATCGTTCTCTATAGAAGATGAAGGCTCTCCTATAAATGGGAACATTCTCCCATTGTACATCACTTGCCAGTTCAATGGAATGGAGGTTCGTCGTTATCTTGTTGACATAAGATCTGGGCTGAAACTAATATTGAATCAGATATTGTGAAAACTGGGGTTGTCTGAGGGTGATTTGAGTCCCTCTAACCTAAGAATCCAAGGTTATGATAGGATGGAACAGACACCGGTCCGCAATATATTCTAGAAGACCCGGTTTTGTGGCCTATTTTCCAGCACCAAGTTTATGGTTGTCTCTTAGCACACAGCTTACAACGCATAGATGGGTAGGCCATGGGTCCACCTACATGTGGTGGTTCCTTCATCGTATCACTAGTTCCTGAAGTACTCCATTAATGGTCAAGTGGGAATGATTCAAGGTGACGAATACCACTTTTCCTCGTGTGAATCCCGCTATCTGGATGCTGATTATTACAAGAGAAAAGACAAGAAGACTCTAAAAAATGAGGTTGAGTAATCCATGGTTGTGACTGACATGTGGACTGATCTAGATGATGCATACATATTTCCAATCCACCAATTGTAGGATACAACCCCAGGAAAGGTACAATGCTTCGTTGTTTCTGGAATGAGGGGGAAACACCTTCTCAAGTATAAGTGACACCGAAATATCACCTCGTACTCCTACAAAAATTAGGCTTAAGTGATCCATGAACCTCCTACTTCCGTAAGGTATCGAGATATCCACCTCATAGAAACAACAATACATCATACTTTCTTCTTCCATCGGGCTAGGATAAACCAACTCAAGCCGACGTGACACTATTTCTTTAATATCATCAAGTGTGGTCCCTTCGGTCAATGACATAATGGGATCAGATCAAAAGCCTTCATCACTATGGTTTCGGCAGCACAAGAGCTCCCCAACCATGTGTCCACTGCCGCTCAGGCTGGTATCAGCCTCCCATCAAGATATTTTGACTCAGAGGAAGCTCCTCCTGCCAAGGATCCCACCACTATAAGAGAAGAAGAGGATTTAGAGGATGATCCCCCTGCCTTTGAAGAGGGAATCTCTACCATGGTATATGAATTGGTACAGGTGAACCTCAGTAGAAAGGCAGACATGAAACCCACACTGATTAGTGTTGTTATTCCCCTCAAGGAGAAAAAAGTACATAGACCTCTTTAAACAACACCATGATGTATTCTCATGGAGTTATGACAAGATGTCGGTACTAGATCCTTAGGTAGACATCCACCACCTCAGTCTCTCAGAAAATCATAGCTGGATAAAGAAGCCTCTCATAAAGATGCACCATTCTCACGGTGCCATGGTTGAGGCATAAGTTGATAAGCTCATCAGAGCCAATTTTGTTAAGGAGGTCTAGTACCCCAAATGGATGTCCAAAATTGTGCCAGTCATGAAGAAGAATTGATAGATCAGATTTTGCATCAACTTTTGTGATCTCAACTGTCACATTCTGAAGGATGACTTTCCCCTTCTTATAATGGAATTATTGATCAATGCTAGAGTTGGGTTCCAAGCCCTCTCCTTCATGGATGGGTACTTCAGGAATAACCATATCTGAATGGCCCTAAAGGATGAGGAGTCTGTAGCCTTTAGGGCACCACAATGTACTTTCTATTACCAAGTCATGCCATTCGGTTTAAAGAATGCAGGTTCCACCTATCAACGGGCTATGCATCTCATATTTAAATTGATCCTCAGAATGTTGGTGGAATGTTACGTGGATGATCTGGTTCTCAAATCCTGCCTGTGTCGGGACCATCTAAAAGAACTTGATAAAGTGTTTTGATTCCTCAGTTCCCACCACCTGAAGATAAATCCATTGAAGTTATCATTTGGGGACACCTATAGAAGGTTTATCTGCTTTGTTGTTAGGTACATGGGCATCAAGATTGACCCAAATAAGATCAAGCCCATCTGTCATACGTTTCCCCCATGCAACCTCGAGAAGCTTCGATGTTTCCAAGGCAACAATTGTAAAGGCACTCTCTATGAGTGGGATGAATAATGTCATAATTCTTTTGAGGAAATCAGGCAGTATATTATCTAGCCTCTGGTCAATGCCACTTTTCTCTAGAAATCCACTGGTCCTTTATGTGACCTCCCTGGAATGATCCCTTGTCACCCTTATTGCCCATAAGAACAAAAAGGGGATAGAGAATAGTCTTTACTACCTCAGCCACATGCTCCTCGATACAGAGACCGGATACACCTCAATTGAGAAGAGCTGCCTTGCGCTAGTATTTTCAGTACAAAAAATGCGACATTACCTACAACATCATGAGGTATAGCTGATGTCCCGAGTAGATCCAATGAAGTGAATCCTGAACCACCCCATGTTGATAAGATTTCTAGCTCAGTGGGTAGTAATCCTTCAGTAGTTCGACATCATGTTTGTCCCTCCAAAGGCTATTATGGGGCAAGCATCAACAAACATCCTTACTGCCCATCCAGCTCTAGTAGACCAGTTCTGCGATCTCAATTTTTCCAATTAAGTGATTCTCTTGGTAGACCAAACCATGTTGTTCCGGAAAATTCACTTTGATGGTGCTTCTCGGAGCCCCACCGGTAGAAGGCTTAATGACCACAGGCTCAATAGAGTAGGCATGTGTATCATCTTTACTACCCTAGCACGAGCCATCCTATCGTATTCATTTCTATCGTCCGAAGGCTGCACCAACAATGAGGCAGAGTATCAGGCTCTCATTGCTAGCCTCCATCTAGCCCTTGAGATTGATGTTCCCCATTTTCATGTGAAAGGGGACTATGAACTAATCATCAAGCCGATCAATGGTGACTACGGAATCATAAATCTAGAGATTGTACCATTTTCAGAATGCAATCTCCAACTAATGGCCCATTTCCCATCTCATCCAGAAGTTACTCATGTCCCTCGATCTAAGAATGGTCGAGCTTACACCCTAGCCATCCAAGCTGGATCACTTGTAGAGCCCGAATAGGATGATCTGATTATCTACATGGCACACCAGAGATTCATTTCTCATGTCACTCCAGATGATGATGATAGCCCATATGTAAGTCATCTTACTATCAATGCCTCCACGTCGGGACGTCCAGGTCCCTCAGATGCAGTGATTGAAGTGACTCCTGACTAAAGAACCTTTTTTTAGTACCCCCAAAATGGTAATCTCCCGCCAGATCGGGCCGAGCGTGAGCGAATTCGACGTCGTGAGTTACAGTTTACCCTCCAGGATGGTCCTGGTCATGAGAAGATCCTCTACAAGCACATGTTTCAAGGGGTTCCCTCCATTGCATTCAAGGAGTAATGATTTCCCCATGTCATGCAAGAGGTTCATACGTGTTCCTGCGGGGCTCATTAGACTGGGCTGAAACAATCTCACCAGATCCAAAGACTGAGTTATTTTTGTCCCTCCATGATCCATGACTACATTGAGTTTTCCAAAAAGTTCCATGCATTCCAAATTCATTCCAACTTTATTAATCATCATCTAGAGCCTCTCCACACGACCATGTTCTCATGGCCATTTTTGGTATGGGGACTCGATGTTGTGGGACCATATCCACCAGTGTCAACTCAATAGTGGAAGTTCATCTTAACCACTATGGATTTCTTCTCCAAGTGGGTTGTGGCAGTTAGGCTCAAGTAGGTCAAGCCCCATTCCGTCGTTGACTTTGTGATCTCTAACATCATCTACTGATTTGGAATCCCTCACACCGCCCTCACCAATAATGACACAAAATTCCTAGCAACTGAGCTGAAGAAATATTACGCTAACTACAACATCAGTTCTAACCATACCTCTCATTATCATGCACAAAAAATGGATAGATTGATGCGTTCATCAAAACCCTCTCTAACATTCTACAGAAAATGTTTTGTCAAAACAATAATAGTTGGCCGAACATGCTCCCCAACTTCCTCTGGGCTTATCGGAAAATGACTTGTAATTCCACCCAAGTGACCCCATATTACCTAGTGTATGGAAAAAAGGTTGTACTGTTCATCGAGATTCAGTTCCCATAATTTCACACAATATTCTATGGTCAGCAAGTGCTAGATAAAGTAGATGAAATCCATCTAGCTGAGTTGGAAGTGCTCGATGGGAAAAGACTGTGTGCCCTACACAATCTAGAAAGGCATCAGAACAAGATAGCTAGAGAGTTAAACCAGAAAGTTCACCTTTGCTCCTTCTTGCATGGTGACTTGGTATTGGCCATCATGAAACCAATGATACCTGGAATGAAATCACCCAATTTGGATCCCACATGGGAAGGAACTTACATTGTTCACAAGGTTTAATCAAATGGAACATACTCCCTAGTTACCATGGATGGTGAGTGTATAACTCCTCCCACCAATGCCAAGTTCCTCAAACAATACTTTTCATGAGTTTCCTGGTCCTGAATGACCTTAAAATGTATGGTCCCACATGACCCTAAACTGCATTAGGGTCAAAAATGACCTTAAACTGTCTGGTCCCGCATGAAGTTAAACTGTATGGTCCAGCATGACCCTAAACTGCATCAGGGTCCTACATGGCCTTAAATTGTCTAGTACCACATGACCTTAAACTAAAAAATGTTATTGTAAGACCCTATTTTTTGCTATAAAAGGCTTTAGAATATTCTTAATGCTATTCCAGAGCAGCTCCTTTAGATGGTGTGCGATTCCGAGCCCCGGTGTGGCCGGAATTAAATTTTCAGTGCGTTCACACTAGACACGCCAACTAAATGGGATAACTCCTAAAAGGTGATTCGGATCAGAGATCTGAGTGCAAAGATGGGTCTTAAATGGGTTCTTTACCCTAAGAACAAAATAAAACATGTCGGATCGGGACGTTTGGACCCCTAACTCGCTATCGGAGCGTGGAACGGATAAATTAAATAATTAATTTATTCATTTAACAGCTTAAACTCAAGTATCTCTTAAACGGTTTCTCGGATTGGAAAAATGAGGGCACCGTTGAGTTCAGAGCATGCCATTTACCCTAGGAGGAGTGTAAGTTTCGCGGGAGCGGGCCATCAGTGAAAAATGGCCTCGGGGGCGTTTTCGTAATTTGGCGGCCTCGGGCGTTGAGTTTAATAACATTTGAAAGGGGTACCATATTAAAATTCTGAGACTTCTGTTGTGCTCAGGATGTGGTGTTTATCCTAGGGGAGGCTTAACCTCGACCTCGTTGAGAGTTTCGGATGCGTGTGTAAATTCAGGATGAAATTAATTAAATTTTAATTAATTGATTTTTCCCTACTTAATCAAACCCATCCACCTCCCTCTCTTTTGTTTCCCTAGAAGAAGGATCTCAACCAAGGAGCTCCTCCTCATCCTCCCCCTCCCACTCTGATCAAGGTGGAAGCGACTACGGCGAACCGTCGGGCGAAGCCCTGTGATATAGGCGTCATTTTGTTTGGTTTTTAGTTTCCACACCTCCTTTGAATCCATGATTCTTCGTCGAATTGCTATTAAATATTCTAACAAATCCCATGGTCATGTAGTATAAATTATGATCATTTCAACACACTTTTCAGATTTGAAATCTTAGTTCATAGGAGGACGCAGTCGTTCGTTGAAATTTGCGCGAATTTTCGGTGGTTTGGAGGTTATTCTAGCCAGTTTGGGGGGTTTGAGCGGCTGCGCGACATCCTCAAGAGGTGGTAGCGGGGCTCTGGGATGGAGGAGCGGCCAGGCGTGGACTGCGAGGCTCCCAGGGTGAGGCGGCGTCAGCGGTGGGCTGAGGCGGAGCGCCGTGGGTGAGCTGGGGCCACGTCGACGCGAGCGGGGAGCAGTAGAGGAGGTCGGTTGAGCGGCTGCCGGCTTCGGCGGCGGTCCGTCGGGGCTGCATGCAAGCGGCCAGGGCGAGGCGGCACTCGCCAGGGCATAAGGGAGTGTCGGGGTCATGGCGCATGACCCCAGCAGGGGAGAGAAGACCTGCCGAAGGTGGGTCTTCACGCGATAGGTGCGACCGACCATGAGGGCCGGTCTGCGCGTGGACCGCATGTCCACGGCCGGCCCGCACAACCGAACTGCGGGTCGACCCAGGTCGGGCGGACTGGCCGGCCCAGGCCTGTCCAGCCGAAGGGGCATTGCCCCCTCGACTCGGACGCCCGATATTTTCACAACGGGCGTCCGTTTTTCATGTCGTCTACGGCAGTTTATTCCAGACGTCGAGGCAGACTTTTTGAGATGGTCTTGGGAATTTTTAATTCCTGAGACGTGGGGCTTAGGGCGCGACAAGACATTAAGAGGACAAGCATTTTTCTCAGGGGGTTCTTGTTTTTCACGGTGCGGACACATCTAATGTAAAAATTGAGTGTCGTCAGTGGCATTGCGACCCTGGAATTGAGCCAGAGTTTTCCAGTGTGGTTTCGGGTGTTGAAACCGGAATTGAGGAGTGGACCCCATGGCCCGTCTGTTGAGCTGTTAGTAGTGTTTTGTAACTTTTTTGTCAGATGTTCGTTCAGGGCATGAGATCAGTCGTTGTTGGGTGTTTTTCCGAGGGCATTTCAATGGCGCAATATGCCCGCTTTAATTCCGCATGATGGTGCGGGCCCCACGGGGGCCTTTTTGAGAGTTGGTAGTGATTTCCAGCTTTATCACCAGGTGTCCATTTCGGACAAGTTATTAGTCAAACTTGTTTACTTTTTTGAGAGGATCAAAACGATGTGATCTGTTCGTTTTGCTTCAGGACCGGGATGCAGGTCCCACGTAGCACCGCTCATGTGCGGTGCGCCAGAATGCATCTTTTTCTCCGGATATCTGTTTCACTCAAGTGAGAAGTCCTTTTGATGATTTTTCCCGAGGGGATCGCAATGGGGCAATGTGCCCGACTGTTTTCGGGGCCGAGGCTTGGGATCACGGGACACCGTTCGGGCGTAAAGCAGTGTTGGTGACTTTTACGTCAGATATCCATTGGAGGCGAATAATTAGTCGATATCGCATGTTTTTTCATGAGGATTACAATGGTACGATTCATTTGGATGTACGGAGACTCCTTAGAGAACTATTTTAATCATGAAAGAAAGTAAGTTTCTCCAGTGGTGGTTCTTCCTACTATGTTTGTAGAGAACCCTTGACGTGTGATCGCATGCACTCCCGTGTGAGTGAAGTAAATGCTTGAAGATATGTAGTTGGCCTTGTTTGGGCTGATGTGGTGGCAAGATGGAGTTGTTACGTTTACGCCTTCACGTTGACGTTGGGTGTCGTGTGCACGTTAGCCTTTTTGGCTGCAGACGTGGCATACTCTGGGAGTATGCGAGAATGCTGGGAGGTACATGTGGATGCTTGCACCTAAGCACATTTTTTCACTTGGTTGGGGTTTACTTGGGGCCACACGTCGTGTGGACCCCATGTGCGTGTCGTGTTCTGCTTTGCATACTTTTTGCCTCTCGCGACATAGAGGGTTCCTCGGTTCTCATTTTTTGACCAGCAGGGTTGAGTTTTCCCCTAGTTCTGTTCTCATTTGTTGACCAGCAGGGTTGAGTTTTCCCCTGGTTTTATTCTCGTTTGGCCGGCAGAGATGGTTTGGTTCCTCTGTTTCTTCAGCTATGAGGGGTTTCAGTACCATGCCCCTTTCACCAGACTATGACACCGTTTACGACTACGTGTGCTCATATAGTGTGGGTGTTTTCCCACTTTTTAGGATGATTTGTCTCGGCCCGCTTCGACAGTGACTCCGCAGATTGGAGCGTGATCGCCCTGAGAGGCCCGGGGAGTTTCTCCCAACCCTTCGTGTCCCCTGGTAGAGTTCATGTGGATTCGGTGTGACCAATACTTTACGCGGGCACAGATCTTCTACCTAGGAGGTTGTTTCCAGTAGGGCTGGCCAGGAGGTTGTCTCCAGTAGGGCTGGCCAGTGGGGTACCATCCAGTAGGGATGTCCAGAGCAGTACCATCGAGCAGGGATGACCAGTGGGTTACCATCCAGCAGGGATGGCTAGTACAGTGGGGTTCACCGAGCAGTACCATCCAGTCGGGATGGCCAAAGTGGTTCCGGGTTTACCTCCAGAGGGGCTGGGAAGTGGTCCCCGATGTCGGGTTTACATCCAGCTGGGCTGGGAAGTGGTCCCCGATGCCGGGATTACCTCTAGCTGGGTTGGGAAGTGGTCCCCGATGATGGTTCCGAGCCTCCCTCTCGTGGAGTACCCTTTTATGGGATAGGTAATTGGGACTCATCAACAACTTTAGCTGGGTCACCCTCCAGTGGATTACCCTTTTACGGGACAGGGTAGTGTGGCACCCGTCAACTCTTACCGGGTCTCCCTCCAGTGAGAACCCATCAACTTCCAGGGATTACCCCCCAGCGGGGTTGGGAAGGGGGGGTCACCTGTCGACTTTGAGGATACCTCTTGACTGCGGGGTATTGACGAGGTGTGGCTTGACGTTCCCCAGAACTCTCAAGTACGAGGGGTGATTTCCCCATTGAGACGCATACTTGAAATGCGACCTAAAACCGTGTGTGCGAGTTAGTGCAACCCAAAGCGGATAGTTTCGAGGTGTGGTGATTTGAGCCCCTTGACTTGTAGTTCGGGGCAAGCGTTCGGGATTCTGGGCATAGATGTTGTTTACTTCTGGGACTGTTGGCTACTCACTTTTTTGGGCTGAGCTATGGGATGGAGATCCCCTTATAATCTTATTTGGGCTTCTTGATTGAGCATATGGATATGTATATACCTTGTTCCAGTACCCACTCCATGGGTCTTGGTTACACTCCCTCCAGAAGAGTCAAAGACACGCGAGGTATGCCACGTGCTTTTTATGTCTAGCTTCTTATGGTTGGACGAGTCTACTCTCCTACTCTAGGTAGAAAAGACTCGACGAGAAGTTTATATTCTCACCATTTCTAGATCCTTGTGTCTGGACGATTCTATCTCCTTTATCTTGTTGGGTTGAGCTGGACTCTCTACTGTTACTCTTTACTGCACTATCGGTTGTACTCCTTTACTTTTCCCTATTCGATCTGCTGCCCACCCTTCTGTACCTCCTTTGTTTCTCCTTAGAGACTTTGGGGTATCCTACTGAGTATTTTTATACTCACCCCTACTTGGGCTTTTCCCACACTTGGTGTGCCCTTTCAGACAACAGACAGGTTGGTCGTGACTTCAGCAGAGCTTAGGAGTTCAGGAGCTTGGACCGCGTGTGGTGGTCGGAGTTGGGTTCCAGGTGGGGGACCCTTCCAGCTGTTTTCTTTTGTTTACCTGTTTCTGGGTTTTGGAACCTTTTCTTATTGGGCGTGTGTTTTCCCCTTTCCTTTTTTAGTTTACCTTCAGCACTTTCTTTGTACTTTTAGAGGTTGATGCACATTGTGGTTTATTTATAGCAGTTGGTACATTGCTTTTCTTTTTTACTCTGCACTTTTGCATTGAGTGTGTTGTGTGTGTGTGTATATAGGTACTTAGGTAAAAGCCTCCCCAAGTTGTTGTGCCTTCGGCACTAGTCGCCATCCCCTGGCCTATGGAGGCAGGTTTGGGGTAGTTACGGCTCGTGCCCGGGTAGGGTCGGGTCGTGACAAAGTGGTATCAGAGGTGGATCATTCCTTGGGACTCTATTTGGATGTCCCTAAAATAAAAAGAATTGGTTGGGATTTAGGGAAACAATGTTAATCTGTCTCGAGAGTGGCTCTCAGGATAGGGAGTCCAGTGATGGTGCGACGGTCGACGTAACCAGTCACTAGGGCCCTGAGAATCCTCTTGTCGACTCAGCATGTTGAGACACTCGTTTTAGGGAAAATTGGTTTGTGAATCACATAGGATTGAGTCTTTGACTGTCCTTCTTGAGTAAGCTCCACATTGTTGTTACTGTTATATAAATATATGCTCAACTGACCATGGCACTCCTTGATAATATTCAAGATGTCTCTGCGAAGACAGCAAGCCAGGATACCAGCTTTGGTTCATGACGACGACCCTATGAGCTACGAGGCCACAGTCCAGGACCCATCATGCGAGCCCCTTTATCTGGGTGGGCCGGTAGCAGAACCCCCACCTGGTGAGTGGATGATAGCTCCAGTAGAGTAGGCTGATCTTGAGTGCAGGTTGAGTGCGCTCCGCGAGTTCCAGCGGCAGAGACTGCTGAGGTTCAATGGTGAGCCAGACCCTCAGGCAGTAGAGGTTTGTCTAGAGACTGTGGTTTTCCTCTTCAATCTTGTGCGATGCCATTAGATCTTATGGTGTCTTTGACCGCCAACCTTTTCCGTGGAGCAGCTTGGTGTTGGTGGAGTCTAGTGACTCGGTTTCTTGACGAGTCGTCGCTTTCATGGGGTGACATTCAGTTGTTGTTTTGTGAGGAATTTTTCCCCTCCTTCTTTCACTCCATTCGGATTCAGGAGCTCCTACAGTTTTAGCAGGGAGGGATTTTGGTGGCCGAGTACGCGGCTAGTTTCGCAGACCGTGCACGCTTTTACCCGGACTTGGTCCATGATGACAACATCCGAGCGTGGAAGTTTGGGCAGGGTCTCTGCCGAAATATTTGTTCTGTCATAGTACCCTTGGGAATTTACACATATTCCATGTTGCTAGAATAGGCGCTGGTGACAGAGAGATTCCTGTCATGTTCTACAGTTGGTGGTGGCAGTAGGCTCAACAGAGCCGAGACGTCTGCCGCAGCTAGCAGGCGTCGGGTGACAGGACCTCGACGTAGGTGGCTTTTAGATAACCGGACTCAGGGGCGTGGTCGTACACCACAGTGTCACCAGAGGGCACCAGTTCATCCTGGAGAGAGTCGGTTTTATGCTTGCGATGGGCGAGGTCAACTAGAGCGATACTTCCCGACCAGGCATACGAAGAATATCGGGCAGGCAGCAGGTGCACCACCACGACAAAGGTAGCGTCGTGATCAGAGTAGCGCCCAACGAGGTGGTTCTAGTAGAGGAGCAGGAGGATATGGAAGTGGAGGATGACCTAACAAGGCCTTCCCATCACCACTAGGCGGTCTACGTCAGGCTGCGAGAGCCGAAAGTTGGGATCGCAAACAGCCGCGATCTTTGGATGTCTACGATCATGCAGAGCATGAGGCGATAAGAGGTACACTCTACAGCTCTTCTACTTTTTGTAGTAGAATTGTTAGACACTGTGTGTGAAATTATTTTCTCCCTGCTCCTTGTTTGAGTTGTCACCAGGGTGGCGTGGGGCTTCGGTGTAACCCTGTGTTGGTAAGGTAAAAGGCGTAGAACCTTTCTCTTTAGTCGATGGTGTTGACTCCTTCACTTCCGAGCGTGTAAGAGGGTCTTGGTTGTGGGAAATTGACTGTAAAACCTTGCGTGACCAGATATCCTTGGGTGTTTCACCATATGAATATTCTGAAGGAGGGAATCACTGGGCCTTGTTCCAGGTGTGGGTGGTGATTCCAGTCACAGCGTGCGATGTAGAGGTTTGATCAAGGAGGTGAGCTACCCCCGAGGTCCTTCTGGCCGTTTGAGAACGTGCGAAGGGATGGCGAGGTTCCATACCACCTTGCCCTAACCCCAATTGTTGGTTTGGGTTCATGATGTCTCCCACGTGACTCACCTGAGAAGAAGTTACAGATCCAATCTTTTGGTCTGTGTGCGGTGATGCGGGATTATGTAGGATTTCTTATGGGTACGGAAGAGCTAGGTGCGGGCTTAGTACACTGAGTTGTTCCCTGGTTTTGCTTTTCGGGGATGAAAATCATGAAGGAGGGAATGATGTAACACCCTATTTTTTGCTATAAAATACTTTGGAATATTCTTGATGTTATTCCAGATCAGCGCCTTCAGACGGCGTGCTATTCTGAACCCCGGTGTGACTAGAATTAAATTTTAAGTGCGTTCACACTAGACACACCAAATAAATGGGTTAACTCCTTAATGGTGTTTTGGATCAAGGATCTGAGTGCACGGATGGGTCCTAAATGGGGTTTTTATCCTAGGAACGACATAAAACATGTCGGCGCAGGAAGTTTAGACCCATCGCTCGCTATCGGAGCGTGGAACAGATAAATTAAAAAATTAATTTTTTCATTTAACGGCTTAAACACAAGTATCTATTAAAAGGTTGCTCAGATTGGAAAACCGAGGGCACCGTTGAGTTTGGAGCATGCCGTTTACCCTAGAAGGGGTGTAAGTTTTGCCGGCGCGGGCCGTCAGTGAAAAATGGCCTCAAGGGCGTTTTCGTAATTTGGCGGCCTCGGGCATTGAGTTTAATAACTTTTGAAAAGAGTCTCAGATTAAAATTATGAGACCTCTATTGTGCTTGGAAGGTGGTTCTTACCCTAGGGGAGGCTTAACCTCGACCCCGTCGAGAGTTTCAGATGCGGGTTAAATTATGGATGAAATTAATTAATTTTTCACTACTTAAGAACACCCATCCCCCTCCCTCTCTTTTGTTGCCCTAGTGGAAGTAGCTCAACCAAGAGGCTCCTCCTCACCCCCCCCCCTCCCACTCCGATCTAGGTGGAAGCGGCTATGGCGAAGCGTTGGGCAAAGCCCTGCGAGGTAGTCGTCATTTTGTTTCTTTTTTAGTTTCCGCACCTCCTTTGAATCCATGATTTTGCATCGAATTGCGGTTAAATCTTCGAGCAAAGTCCATGGTCGTGTAGTATAAATTATTATCATATCAAGTCACTTTTCGGATTTGAAATCTGAGTTTGGAGGAGGATACGGTCGTTCGTTGATGTTTGCTGGAATTTCCGGTGGTTTGGAGGTTTTTCCGACCGGTTTGGGGGGTTCGAGCGGCTACACGGCGTCCTCAGGAGGCAGCAGCGGGGCTCCCGGATGGCGGAGCGGCCAGGCACGGACGACGGGGCTCCAAGGGTGAGGCGGCGTCGGTGGTTGGCAGAGGCGGAGCGCCACGGGCGAGCTGGGGTGATGTTGGCGCGAGCGGGGAGCAGCGGAGGAGGCCGGGTGAGCTGCTGCGGGCTTCGGTGGCGGTCCACTAGGACTGCAGGTGAGCGGCCAGGGCGAGGCAGCACTCTCTGAGGCGCAAGGGAGCGCCGGGGATGTGAGGCGCGACCCCCCATGGGGGAGACAAGACCCGCCGAAGGCGAGTCTTCATGTTGCAGGCACGACTGGCCATGAGGGACAGTCTGCGCATGGACCACGGGTCCACGGCTGGCCCGCGCGGCCGAACCGCGGGCTGGCCCAGGTCGGGCGGACCGGCCAGCCCAGGCTGGTCTAGCCCAAGGGTCATTTCCCCCTCGACTTGGATGCCTGTAATTTCCGCTATGGGCATGTAACACCCCGAGCTTCCACGATATGCCTCTCTTTGAATAATGCAATAGCTTGCATTGTATGCAAGTTCGAGTTCTAAAACACCGTGACTAATCAAAGTAGCCATTATGAATAGTAATAACCACTTTTTAAAATTATAGAAATCTTATATTTCAAAATGGACTTCATTTTTGTATTCGTAATATCAAAATTAGCCTATGTTGAATTTTTGGTATTTTTCTGAGAACTTCTAATTTTTTATGAATAGTGAAAAATACTTAAAAACAACTTTTTAATAAAAATAATTTATAGTGATAAATTATACTATTTAGTGGTTTTAAAGTATAATTATAATATATGTTTACAATTTTATCCAATTGTGGTCATTAGAATTAATTTAACATTGAAATTAGACATAAACAATTGCCAATATTTTGATATAAATTGTTTCTTAAAAACACACTATTTGTTGTAACAGCGGGAATTAATAATAAAATTAATTAATGCAACTTATATGTTTGGAATTTTGTAAAATAGACATCATTTTTGAATTTGGAATATCAATTATAGCTTAGGGTGAAATTTTGGCTTTGTTCTGAAAAACTTCAATTTTTGATGAATAGTGAAACCACAAAGTGGTAGTTAAATAACTGATTTTTCATTTAAATGAAATATTACCACTTCTGTGATTTGATTTTCAAAAATCCGACATACATGGTTGTCATTAAGAAGTAAAATGTGGTTCAATAAGATTAAAATAATTTTTGGTGAATAGTAACTTTTAAGTTCTTAATCGCGATTAGAGGTAATTAGTGTAGTTTAAGGTAAAATTAATGTTTTAATAATATGAGATGAGCATGAAACTTGTCCTACTCCTATTTGATGAGTCATGGCCGACCAAGACAACCCATGGGTCAACTTGGGGACCCCATGGAGCCACTTTAGTTGGAAAATGACATTAATATATATTTATTTAATGTTAAAATTAAATTGACACAAACATGAGTTATTTTACTAAAACAGTTTTTAAGTGGGGTTATACAAGTCCAAATTTTGTCTATAAATATTCATTAGAAATATAAAAAGATTTCCTACATCATAGTATTTTTTTTATAATTTTTAGAAATTAAATAAATTAAATTATTTATGACATCATTATGATGCAGCGATGACCTCATTATTTAACGATTTAAATAAAATGAAAAGATAATGCAAAATCCAAGGCTTACACTTGTCGAAAGCCTATTGGATGAAGATATTTCGAAACCTTATCACCTTATACTCGAATTATATAAGTGTGGGACCTTTAGAAACCGAAAATCATTGTATAATTGAATAACATTTCATTACTTTCCAAAAGTGCCCCTCCTCTCCACTTATAAAAGGCCCCCACCTCTACCACATCATTCACACTTTCAAGCCATTTGGCTTGGCCAACCTCTGCCCAAATACTCTCCCAACATTCCTACCTTACTTCTAGAAGCCTCACTTTGGGCAGAACTCTTCCCAAGGAAGCCTTTGGCTCAAATCAAAAAGAGTTACCCGATTTTGAGGTAATGTCTTTTCTAATGTTGTTTTGTTTTATTTTTCTTCTCCAACCCCATAAACTCTTTTTATTCATTTCTTTTGTAACAACACCAGTATCCTCAATATACTAGGATGTTGTTATAATAAGTATTCGAGCTACACTTACACACACCTACATCTAATGGTTAAAGAACTTACGGTTTCTGTGGATGGCGAATTTCTACCTCACGAAACGATGATTGTTCAAATTCTTTTAACACCTATATTGGTGGCCATTTTGATGACACTATTTTCATATATGATATATATATTATGTTTATGTTTTCCTTATCCTTCTGTATTTCTCATTTATGGCATACTTTATGATTTCCATTATGGGTAAAACGCGATAATTTCATTTTAGGAAGTGCGGACTACCGCCCCCTCAAAGTGATTTGAATCGTTAATGCCATATGTGGGATGTATAAAGGATGAAGTAAATGGTATTATACACTATATTATACTGGAATTATATTATACATTTATATAATTATTATTTAGTTCCATTAAATATGAAATTGAAATGAAAGTAGCGTTCATGCGTACGTACGGCTTACCGTCTCCATGAACGGTGCATTTCATTTCTTACCTCTAAATGTTACGTAATATTATAAATGAATGTATATAATGTATATATATGATATATATGATATCTACATCATGAATATAATTCTGGATATAATGGATATTTCACCACATGAACAACTTGTAATTATAAGAAGTTTATTTTTGACTCAAGTACCATAGATCGACAAAACGACCGTTATTAACTTAAATAATTAAATAATGTTCATAACATGATAATAAGTGGTATAAATGGAATAATTAACATGAAAAAGGTTCTTAAGTAAATATAAATTAACTCTAGTTTATTATTCAGGAGGTTAAAGAACGGTCGAGTCAGGACAAGACGCAAGGTAAGGGAATTTCTTAACCCAATTTTCACTCTTTGGGTTAATCTCATACTTTCCAATTATGTCATGATATTATTATGTATTATTTTGTATTTTTACTTTCTTTATGTGTACCTATAGTGAATACACATAATAGATCTATTTTATTTTAAAAATTATCTTTTTAAGGACTTCGTCTCAATCTCCTTTCATTGAGGCATATTTGGTTTTATACACAATTTTCTTTTATACGGTGTATAAACCCCTTTGACTTTTACGTTTATTCAAAAGTAATCTTTTTTATATGAAGCGTTTTACTAAACGACAAAAAGGGAATGTTTTTATTTCCTTACTTATGCGGTGACAACGACTTCTCCGCCGCCGTGACCATTATTTGAGTTTCGGCTTCCTTTACAAGCCATCATTTTTTAATGAAAAATAAATACAAAGTTTTAACTTTCTTTTATTTTGGTATTGAAAATGGTTTTGAAATCATTTTTATTATATCAATGTGTTGTATTGATATCTTGTGATTGAAATGTGGAAATGTTATGTTTCCTTTATGCATGTTTTATGTGATACGATTATGTTATGGTTTATGATATGTTTAAACCTATTCATATGAGGAATGCATTGGACTTAATAAGTGACGGGTGGAGCCCGCTATAGCTCCCCGATGCATCGGCAGGTCTCATGAGACAAACTAGTGTCTTGGCACGAGGCCTTGACAAAATCTTATTTGTGGTCTTGGCACGAGGCCTTGACTACGTGGTTATGATAGTCTGGCATTATGCATTCCATCATTATGAAAGTGGTTATTGATATTGCATGTGATTATTCGACCAGTAGAATATCCATGTGAAGAAGTGAATGGCATTATCTCATTTTACTTTTGCCATATTATGTTGATGTTCAAGTTTAAAAGGATTTTGTTTTAGTTATACATTGCCTTAAATTTTTATGTTTATTTATGAAAGCTTCCGCAATATTGTTATCCTTACTGAGCATCTGAGCTCACCCCTTTCAATGTTTTAATATTTTCCAGGATGTGAAGAAGTGTATTATGACTGACTTGCAAGGATAGTCAGTGAAGATATGAGTGTGGACTATGAAGACCATGTTATTGTAGTTTGTTTAATTTTGATGTAATGAAAGACTTATGAATGTATCTAGTGTTTCCAAGGATACTAAACTAATCGTTCTTTCAAGACTTGATCTTTTGTGATCATGACAATGTTACGAAGTAATGCACCGACTCTGGGTAGCTGGGGTCGGGGCGCTAAAGTTGGTATCAGAGGCAGTTTAGTACTAACCTTGGAAGCTAGATTTAGATAAACTCTGATTAGAGCACGTAGACCTAAGATGAACATTGAGGATTAGAATGGAAGAACTTCCTAGAATTTTGGTATTGTAGAGATTTTGTGAGTTTTCCGAGCAATACATCCCTGTCTGGATACGAGCAGGTAGAGGCGGCTCTGGCACAGATGTACCTAGGGGTAAAACCCGAAAACACCGCTTTGAGATAGACTCGAACGGGAACTGGTGCACGACAACGGGCCTTGCTGCACTCTTGGTTATGACACTCCCGGGTGATATGCTTAGGATAATTCTCATTTTATTTACAAACCACTATGAAGGGTTATGAGTACATACTTCCTCAAAGAAAACATTTCTTTTTATGATTATGGATTATATCCATAAATAGTTCAATTTATGTAAAGTGTTTAACAAGTATGGAATTATGTATTTTGATTCATAAACTAATCTAGTTTGTGCCATTGTTTAGAAATGGTGCCTAGTGGAAGGAATGGAAACCGTATCAATGCACGAACTCCGTGTAGGGATTGCCCTCCTTCTCAAGATAATTATTTTGGATCTGGAGATACAACTGGTGCTGATCAACTTATTAGCATACTGGGACAACTCACTCAGGTTATGAATAATAACCTTACTTGTATGGAGCACCCTGATCCGCAACGTGGAGGATCAATGTTAGACCGCTTCATGAGGCAACAACCACCAACCTTCAATGGGAGAACAAATCCTATAGTAGCTGAGCAATGGATAAATTCCTTAGAGAAAATATTCCATGCCTTGGGGAGTAGTGAAAGGGAGAAGGTTGTCATGGCAGTTTACCGCCTCACTGGAGATGCCGATCAGTGGTGGTCACTGATTCAAAACACAAAGGAAGATGATGACGTATCGAATATGGAATGGAGGGAGTTCAAAGAGCTTTTCTTAGAAAAATACTTTCCTCGTGACCATCGAGCAGATATGGAAAGGCAATTTCTGAGTCTGAGGCAGAAGGAGGAAGAGAATGTCGCAAAGTATGAGGCTAACTTTACAAGGTTAGCGAGGCATGCTGCCGATTATATACGTAACCCAAGGAATAAGATTGATCATTTCTTTGATGGGTTAAAACTATTTCTCCGTCGAGCTTTTGTATCACAATCCTTATCATCATACGAAGATATTGTCTCGTGTGCTATCAAGACAGAAAAGGAATTTTCTAAGTCTTATGACAACAAAGTAAAGCAAGAGAAGAAGAGAACGGTGGAACAAGAGACAGATAAAGGGAAAAAGGGAAAGAAGGATTTTCCAGTATGTGATAATTGTGGGAAGAATCACCCTGGTACTTGCCTAAAAGGAATGGGAGTTTGTTATAAATGTGGAGAAAAGGGTCACCAGGCTCGTGATTGCAAGGGAAAGAAAGAAGCTGTCAAAGTTGAATGCTACAATTGTAGGGAAATGGGGCATTATGAAAATGAATGTCCTAAGCGTCAAGGAAACTTACCTCAGAAAAGGCCAAGGGATCAAGGCCAATCTTATGCTGTGACTACAGTTGAAGCGGAATAATTAATGTATTGGTGCTTTTGGACTCATGGATTATATTTTGGTTATAAGAATAATGTGATATATATATATAAGGATTGTACTGCAGTACTTGTTGATTTCAGTAAGGTTTTAATATGATTAAGGTAATCATATTTTTAGTATGTGACAATAAGAGAAACTTTTCTTTGTTTGGGGAATCTGATGTTACAATTTATTTTTAGAGACCTTTTAGTGAAAGTCTGGACAGAGGTATTTTGGATAACTATAAAGGTTGGAGTGGATTAAGTTGATCTTTGGATAGTATTGTTTAAGGTCAAATAATTTCTGAAGATTATTTTTGGAATATTATGATACTATAGTTTTAGGAAAAGGACAACCTGCAGGGTGGGGAATAACCCGTCACGTCAGACAAAGCTGCAGGAATCGAACCCACAACCATAGTGCGACAAGCCTTTATTTCCTACCACTAGCCTACAGGAAGTCCCTGGTTATTACAAAATAGTTTTACTAATCTAAATGGTATGTGTTAATATTTTGAACCGTATACAATTAGGATAAATAGAATATTTTTGAGTTCCGTTACCATTTGGAGTAAAAGTTGGTTTTGTGGTAAAAATTTATTAACGAATGAAAGTATACATAAAAAGTATGTATATTCCCTTACGTTCTTAGTAAATCTCCTAAATAAATTCCTCAACATTATAAAAGGTAACTTAAAACAAAAATGTTGTCGGTTAACTTTTCCAACTGGGGATTCAATGACCGTTTAACCAATCACAAGTTTGTGATTATCTTGTAGTTAAACTTTCTCCTAATCCTGTTTTCTACAACTCTCCATCAGACCTTGATGGTTTGTTTTTCTTCCATATCCATATTTTCATAGAATCCTAGTATGGGATATCTCGGGTGACCTTTGTACTTATCTTGCTTTCTTTTAATGTTATATATTTATTAACCTTATTTCCGATGTGGGTTTTCCTCAAAGGTATTTTCTCTTTTCAACCTTTTATTTTCAAAGAAAAATTTCAAATTGCGAGGACGCAATTTATTGAAGGAGGGGAGAATGTAACACCCCGATCTTCCACGATACGCCTCTCTTTCAATAATGCAATAGCTTGCATTGTACGCAAGTTCGAGTTCTAAAACACCGTGACTAATCAAAGTAGCCGTTATGAATAGTAATAACCACTTTTTAAAATTATAGAAATCTTATATTTCAAAATGGACTTCATTTTTGTATTCGTAATATCGAAATTATCCTATGTTGAATTTTTGGTATTTTTCTGAGAACTTCTAATTTTTTATGAATAGTGAAAAATACTTAAAAACAACTTTTTAATCAAAATAATTTATAGTGATAAATTATACTATTTATTGGTTTTAAAGTATAATTCGAATATATTTTTACAATTTTATCCAATGGTGGTCATTAGAATTAATTTAACATTGAAATTGGACATAAACAATTGCCAATCTTTTGATATAAATTGTTTCTTAAAAACACGCTATTTGTTGTAACAGCGGGAATTAATAATAAAATTAATTAATGCAACTTATATGTTTGGAATTTTGTAAAATAGACATCATTTTTGAATTCGGAATATCAATTATAGCTTAGGGTGAAATTTTGGCTTTGTTCTGAAAAACTTCAATTTTTGATGAATAGTGAAACCACTAAGTGGTAGTTAAATAACTGATTTTTCATTTAAATGAAATATTACCACATCTGTGATTTGATTTTCAAAAATCCGACATACATGGTTGTCATTAAGAAGTAAAATGTGGTTCAATAAGATTAAAATAATTTTTGGTGAATAGTAACTTTTAAGTTCTTAATCGCGATTAGAGGTAATTAGTGTAGTTTAAGGTAAAAATAATGTTTTAATAATATGAGATGAGCATGACAGTTGTCCTACTCCTATTGGATGAGTCATGTCCGACCAAGAAAACCCATGGGTCAACTTGGGGACCCCATGGAGCCACTTTAGTTGGAAAATGACATTAATATATATTTATTTAATGTTAAAATTAAATTGACACAAACATGAGTTATTTTACTAAAACAGTTTTTAAGTGGGGTTACACAAGTCCAAATTTTGTCTATAAATATTCATTAGAAATCTAAAAAGATTTCCTACATCATAGTATTTTTCTTATAATTTTTAGACATTAAATAAATTAAATTATTTATGACATCATTATGATGCAGCGATGACCTCATTATTTAACGATTTAAATAAAATGAGAAGATAATGCAAAATCCAAGGCTTACACTTGTCCAAAGCCTATTGGATGAAGATATTTCGAAACCTTATCACCTTAGACTCGAATTATATAAGTGTGGGACCTTTAGAAACCGAAAATCATTGTATAATTGAATAACATTTCATTACTTTCCAAAAGTGCCCCTCCTCTCCACTTATAAAAGGCCCCCACCTCTACCACCTCATTCACACTTTCAAGCCATTTGGCTCGGACAAACTCTGCCCAAATACTCTCCCAACATTCCTACCTTACTCCTAGAAGCCTCACTTTGGGCAGAACTCTTCCCAAGGAAGCCTTTGGCTCAAATCAAAAAGAGTTACCCGATTTTGAGATAATGTCTTTTCTAATGTTGTTTTGTTTTATTTTTCTTCTCCAACCCCATAAACTCTTTTTATTCATTTATTTTGTAAAAACACCAGTACCCTCAATATACTAGGATGTTGTTATAATAACTATTCGAGCTACACTTACAGACACCTACATCTAATGGTTAAAGAACATACGGTTTCTGTGGATGGCGAATTTCTACCTCACGAAACGATGATTGTTCAAATTCTTTTAACACCTATAATGGTGGCCATTTTGATGACACTATTTTCATATATGATATATATATTATGTTTATGTTTTCCTTATCCTTCTGTATTTCTCATTTGTGGCATACTTTATGATTTACATTATGGGTAAAACGCGATAATTTCATTTTAGGAAGTGCGGACTACCGCACCCTCAAAGTGATTTGAATCGTTAATGCCATATGTGGGATGTATAAAGGATGAAGTAAATGGTATTATACACTATATTATACTGGAATTATATTATACATTTATATAATTATGATTTAGTTCCATTAAATATGAAATTGAAATGAAAGTAGCGTTCATGCGTACGTACGGCTTACCGTCTCCATGAACGGTGCATTTCATTTCTTACCTCTAAATGTTACGTAATATTATAAATGAATGTATATACTGTATATATATGATATATATGATATCTACATCATGAATATAATTCTGGATATAATGGATATTTCACCACATGAACAACTTGTAATTATAAGAAGTTTATTTTTGACTCAAGTACCAAAGATCGACAAAACGACCGTTATTAACTTAAATAATTAAATAATGTTCATAACATGATAATAAGTGGTATAAATGGAATAATGAACATGAAAAAGGTTCTTAAGTAAATATAAATTAACTCTAGTTTATTATTCAGGAGGTTAAAGAACGGTCGAGTCAGGACAAGACGCAAGGTAAGGGAATTTCTTAACCCAATTTTCACTCTTTGGGTTAATCTCATACTTTCCAATTATGTCATGATATTATTATTTATTATTTTGTATTTTTACTTTCTTTATGTGTACCTATAGTGAATACACATAATAGATCTATTTTATTTTAAAAATGATCTTTTTAAGGACTTCGTCTCAATCTCCTTTCATTGAGGCATATTTGGTTTTATACACAATTTTCTTTTATACGGTGTATAAACCCCTTTGACTTTTACGTTTATTCAAAAGTAATCTTTTTTATATGAAGCGTTTTACTAAACGACAAAAAGGGAATGTTTTTATTTCCGTACTTATGCGGCGACAACGACTTCTCCGCCGCCGTGACCATTATTTGAGTTTCGGCTTCCTTTACAAGCCATCATTTTTTAATGAAAAATAAATACAAAGTTTTAACTTTCTTTTATTTTGGTATTGAAAATGGTTTTGAAAGAATTTTTATTATATCAATGTGTTGTATTGATATCTTGTGATTGAAATGTGGAAATGTTATGTTTCCTTTATGCATGTTTTATGTGATACGATTATGTTATGGTTTATGATATGTTTAAACCTATTCATATGAGGAATGCATTGGACTTAATAAGTGACGGGTGGAGCCCGCTATAGCTCCTCGATGCATCGGCAGGTCTCATGAGACAAACTAGTGTCTTGGCACGAGGCCTTGACAAAATCTTATTTGTGGTCTTGGCACGAGGCCTTGACTACGTGGTTATGATAGTCTGGCATTATGCATTCCATCATTATGAAAGTGGTTATTGATATTGCATGTGATTATTCGACCAGTAGAATATCCATGTGAAGAAGTGAATGGCATTATCTCATTTTACTTTTGCCATATTATGTTGATGTTCAAGTTTAAAAGGCTTTTGTTTTAGTTATAAATTGCCTTAAATTTTTATGTTTATTTATGAAAGCTTCCGCAATATTGTTATCCTTACTGAGCATCTGAGCTCACCCCTTTCAATGTTTTAATATTTTCCAGGATGTGAAGAAGTGTATTATGACTGACTTGCAAGGATAGTCAGTGAAGATATGAGTGTGGACTATGAAGACCATGTTATTGTAGTTTGTTTAATTTTGATGTAATGAAAGACTTATGAATGTATCTAGTGTTTCCAAGGCTACTAAACTAATCGGTCTTTCGAGACTTGATCTTTTGTGATCATGCCAATGTTACGAAGTAATGCACCGACTCTGGGTAGCTGGGGTCGGGGCGCTATAGGGCATCTGTTTTGCATGAAGTCTATGGCAGTGTACTTCAGACGTCAAGGCAGAATTTTTGAGATGGTCTCGGGAATTTTTAATTCCCGAGACGAGGGGCTCGGGGTGCAACATGACGTTAAGTGGATGGGCATTTTTCTCGGGGGGGGGGGGGGTTCTTGTTTTGGACTACGCGGACACATCCGATGTCCGAATTGAGCGACGTCAGTGGCGTTACGACCCTGGAATTCAGCCAGAGTTTTCCAGTGTGGTTTCAGGCATTGAAACTAGAGTTGAGGCATGGGCCCCATGGCCCGTCTATTGAGCTGTTAGTAGCGTTTGGTAAATCTTTCATCGGACGTCTGTTCGGGGCGTGCGAGCAGACGTTGTGGGGTGTTTTTCCGAGGGCATTGTAATAGCGCAATCCTCCCGCTTTAATTCTGCACGATGATGCGGGCCCCACAGGGGCCGTTTTGAGAGTTGGCGGTGATTTCCAGCTTTATCACCAGATGTCTGTTTCAGAAAAGTGATTAGTAAAACTTGTGTACATTTTCGAGAGGATCGCAACAGTGCGATCTGTTTGTTGGGCTTTAGGGCCGGGATGCGGGTCCCATGTAGGACCGCTTGTGTGTGGTGCGTCAGAATGCATCTTTTTCTCTGGATATCCGTTGCACTCAAGTGAGCAGTACTTTTGACGTTTTTTCCCGAGGGGATCACCATGGCGCGATGTGCCTGACTATTTTTGGGGCCGAGGCTCGGGATCACGGGATGTCGTTCGGTCGTAAAGCGGTGTTGGCGACTTTTACGTCGGATATCCATTGGAGGCGAGTAAGTAGTTGATCTCACATGTCTTTCCGCGGGGATTGAAATGCTGCGATCCGTTTGGATCTACGAAGACTCCTTCAAGAACACTTTTAATCGCAGAAGCAAGTAAGGTGCTCTAGTGGTGGTTCTTCATACTGTGTCTGTAGCGGACCATTGACATGTGATCACATGTACTCCCGTGTGAGTGAAGTAAATGCTTGAAGAGATGTAGTTGGTCATGCCTGGGTCGATGTGGTGGAATGTTGGATTTGTTACATTTATGCCTTCGCGTTGACATTGGGTGTCGTGTGCACGTTAGCCTTTTTGGCTGGGGATGTGGCATACTCTGGGAGTATACGAGAACGCTGGGTGGTACATGTGGATGTTTGTACCTGAAAATGTTTGTGCGCTTGGTTGGGTTTAACTTGGGGCCACATGTCGTGTAGAACCCATGTGCGTTCCGTGTTCTGATTTTCATACTTTTGACCTCTCTCGACGTAGAGGGTTCCTCAGTTCTCGTTTGTTGACCAGCAGGGTTGAGTTTTCCCCTAGTTCTTTTCACATTTTTTGAACAGTAGGGTTGATTTTTCCCATGGTTCTGTTCTTGTTTGTTGACCAGTAGGGTTGAGTTTTCCCCTGGTTCTGTTCTTGTTTGGCCAGTAGAGATGGTTTGGTTCCTATGTTTCTTCAGTTGTGAGGGGTTTCAGTACTGTGCCCCTTTCAACAGACTGCAGCACCGTTTACGACTACATGTGCTCGAACATCGTGGGTGTTTCCCACTTTCTAGGATGAGTTGTCTCGGTCCGCTTCGACAGTGAATCAACGGATTATAGAGTGATCTCCCTGAGAGGACCGTGGAGTTTCTCCCGACCCTTCGTGCCCCCTGGTAGAGTTCTTGTGGATTCGGTGTGACCAACACTTTACGTGGGCACCGATCCTCTACCCCGGAGGTTGTTTCTAGCAGGGCTGGCCAGGAGGTTGTTTCTAGCAGGGATGGACAGTGGGGTACCATCCAACAGGGATGGCCAGAGCAGTACCATCAAGCAGGGATGGCCAGTGGGTTACCATCCAGCAGGGATGTCCAGTATAGCAGTGTTCACCGAGCAGTACCATCCCGCTGGGATGGCCATAGTGGTTCCAGGTTTACCTCTAGTGGGGTTGGGAAGTGGTACCCGATGTCGGGTTTACCTCCAGCTGGGCTGGGAAGTGGTCCCTGATGCTGGGTTTACCTCCATCTGGGTTGGGAAGTGGTCATCGATGACGGTTCCAAGCCTCCATCCAGTGGAGTACCCTTTTACGGGACTGGGAATTTGGACTCGTCGATGACTTTAGCGGGATCTCCCTTCATTGGATTACCATTTATGGTACTGGGCAGTGTGGCACCCGTCGACTCTTGCCAGGTCTCCCTCCAGTGGGAACCTGTCAACTTCCCGGGATTACCCCCCAGTGGGGCTGGGCAGGGGGGTTGCATATCGACTTTGAGGAGACCTCTCGACTACGGGGCACTGATGAGGTGTGGCTTGACATTCCTCCAGAACTCTCAAGTACGAGGGGCGCTTTCCCCAATGAGGCGCATCCTTGCGACGCGACCTACAACCGTGCGGGCGAGTCAGTGCCGCCCAAAGCGGATAGTTTCTAGGTGAGGTGATTTGAGCCCCTTGACTTGTAGTTCAAGGCAAACGTGTGGGATGATGGGCTTCAATTGTGTTTACTTCTGGGACTGTTGGCTACTCACTTTCTTGGGCTGAGCTACGGGATGGAGATCCCCTTACAATCTTGTTTGGGATTCTTGATTGAGCATATGGATATGTATATACCTTGTTCCTGTACCCACTCCTTGTGTCTTGGTTACTCTCCCTCCAAGAGAGGCGAAGACGCGCGAGGTATGCCACCTGTTTTCCGTGTCTATCTTCTCGTGGTTGGATGAGTCTATTATCCTACTATAGGCAGTGAAGACTCGATGAGAAGTTAATCTTCTCACCGTTTCTAGATCCTTATGTCTGGTCGAGTCTATCTCCTTTCTCTTTTTGGGTTGAGCTGGACTCTCTACCATTACTCTTTACTGCACTCTCGGTTTTACTCCATTACTTTTCTCTGTTCGATCTACTGCTCAGCCTTCAGTCCTCCTTTTTTGATCCCTCAAGCCTTCAAGGTATCCTACTGAGTATTTTTATACTCACCCCTGCTTGGGCTTTGCCCGCACTTGGTGTGCCCTTGCAGACTATGGACATGTTTGTCGTGACTTCAGCAGAGCTTAGGAGTTCAGGGGCTTGGACCACGTACGGTGGTCGGAGTCGGGTTCCAGGTGGGGGACCCTTCCAGGTGTTTTTCTTTTGTTTACCTATTTCTGGGTTGTGGCAACTTTTCTGGTTGGGCGCATGTTTTCCCCTTTCCTTTTTCAGTTTACTTTCTGCACTTTCTTTCTACTTTTAGAGGTCGATGCACATTGTGGTTTATTTATAGCAGTTGGTACTTTTATTTTCTTTTTTACTCTGAACTTTTTCATTGAGTGTGTTGCGTGTGTGTGTACAGGTACTTAGGAAAATGCGTCCCTAATTTTTTGTGCCTTTGGTGCTGGTCGCCAGCCCCTGGCCTATGGAGGTGGGCTTGGGGTAGTAGTGGCTCGAGCCCGAGTAGGGTCAGGTCATGAAAGTTATGCCTGACATTAAACTGTATGTGTTCTTGCATGACCTTAAACTGTACGGTCACAAACAACCCTAAACTGAAGTAGGATCCTATGTGACCTTAAACTGTCTAGTCCCACATGAAGTTAAACTATAAAATGTCTCGCAAGACACTAAATTGTATGTCGTCCTGTGTGACGTTAAACATTATACTGTTCTGCATGACATTAAACTATATACCGCCCCACATGACATTAAACTGTATGTTGTCCTACGAGACATTAAACCACGAGAACTACGTATTGCTTAATTCCCATCCTTATGGGATACGTAGGAATTATCAGATGCTTCATCTTGTGTCCAGCCTCAAGTTTCCTCTTTGACTATCCCCTCTAGGTATAGTTCTCTTGTAGGATCCCACATGGTGTCTTGTAGGATTCTTTGGCCCCACTCATGTCAGGATTATGATGATTTCACCATGTTCACTCCCTTGTTCTTCTCTCCTCCCACGTCCCCACCGCATGATTCTAAACTACATGGCCTTTAGAACTATGTATGTCTTGATTCCCATCCTTATGTGATACATAGTAACACCCATACATTTCGTCTCTTGGCCCATTCCCAAACATCGGGACCTCCCATTGGGTCGAAACACATGGGGTGGTACAGGATTTTTTCCTCATTCACACTGATCTCATCATGCTCGTACCATGTGTTCCTCCCCCTAAATATATCCACCTATTCTACTGTCCAGCTTAACTTTAAGTCACACATGCACACTTATGCTCCACACACTCCATCATTTGGGTTTCAATTATCTTTAGGATCCGAAGGGACACACAAATAGCTTGGATTCTCAGCCTAAGGGCTCTACTACCATTACATACCAACATCCTCGAGGGTTTTGAATGACAAATTGATACAAGTCCCGCATTGCAAATATGGTCAGTAGTTGATTCTCATATTTTGTTCTTGTTTCAGGTCACACGATATGGAAGCTATGTTTCAAATCTAGTCAACAACTATCCTTTTTCATTGTCACTTCCCCCATATGTCCGAAAAATGTAGTGTAGTGGCTCATTCTACCCCACTACCTCTTCAAGCTTCAGTCTTTGTAAGGACCCGACCCCAGTTGTCTGGAGTTGGTGCCTTATTTGATTATGTTGGCATACATACAAGGAATATAAATCCTGAAGGACTAAGTAATTTAGTATTATTGGAAACAAGATACATACATAAGTTCAACTTTATATAAGGAAAGGAAAAACAACACTAATTTATTCCACTAGAGTCATCACAACTCCTAGATTGTGCTTGCAAGTCATTCATAAAATACTTCTTCATGTCCTGAGAAAATAAAACATAAGAAATGGGTGAGATCAAACACTCAGTATGAGTAAGCAATACAGCGGAAGATAATATAAACATTATAAATAGTGAATAATTTAAAACACACGCCTTCAATAATAAACATTATCACATTATTGAAGGAATATGAGCTAAGTAAATAATTCCATAATAAAACATAAAATTTGCTATTCTACTAGTCGATTAACCACATAAAATATCAATAGATGAACTCATAGTGATGGAATGAATAATGTCGGACATTCTAAAACATTTTCTCAAGGCCTTGACCAAGACGTCTAATGATTAAGGCCTCGGACCAAATCCACATCACATTGGGAAAGGCCTCGGCTAATTCCACGTCTATTTGTCTCATGAGACCTACCAATGCATAGAGGGGCAATATCAGTCCCCACCCATCACATAATAAGTCCAATGCATTCCTCATATGAGTAGGGATTGACATAAAAAACATATAAATTCATATTGAAACTATCATATGAAATGTAACTAACTTTCCCCAATCATAAAACATAAAACACTAACCATTAGGAATAATATGGTAATGGTTTTAGGATAGATCAACCATAATAGAGTTAGTCATAAACCATTAAATAAAATATGGTAGATGACTTCATAGATGATTAAACCCAATAATACCATGTAATCAATAAGAGTGTTGAATTAGAAGAAAACACTCTTATAAAATCATTAGGCAATTATTGAGATAAAAACACTTTTATTTTGAAAAGAAGAGTTCTTTTGGAAAAATCTGTGTATAAAACTAGAAGTGAATTAAGGTAGTATTTTCAAAATAAAATAATTGATTTTATAAGGATAATGGTTCCCAAAAATAGATTATATATTTCCCTTGAAAATAGATAAGATTTTGAGAAATTCCCTTGAATCGGGCTTGTATTTTGGAAACAGTTTTGAATGCTCCTTTTAAAACATGTAACTATCTAGAAAATAGGGAAGGATTCCAGTTGGTGTACATATATAGAATACTCATAAAGAATTTATGAAGAGTACATAACAATACATAAGAATTTCATCGAGGAAATTAGACTATAAAAGTAACCCGAATGAAAGTGGAAGTTCGGGTGGAAAAACCCTTACCACTTTGTAATCAAACGATTCGTATTCCTCAAAAATTAATAACATAAATATTATAGATTTAATAAAATGAAGATAAATATATTAATGATATGTGGAATCAATGTTCAGTATACATACACCATACAAAATTATTAGTAGTGAATATGGAAAACCTCACGAAAATGGAAGTGAGATAAAGAAACCCTTACGTTAACTCCAAACGTGTTCCGTTCTTGTACTTAAGCTCCTGGAATATGAAATTATACTTGTTAATAACTTATTTCAGAACCTATTATACATTTATTTAGTTTATCATAAATCCTTTTAGTTCATTTATGTCTTTATTGATTAGTTATTTTATTGACTTTCGTCATTCTGAAGTGTTCATTTCTCTTATTTTCATATTCAGTTCACTTGTTTTTTAAGTAATGAAGTGAAATGGATGTAAAACTCCAGAATTGAAATTATATATTATATATGAAAATAAATAGGTTTTTTGGTCATTTATATAACTTGGTTACATGGAATGACGATGAATAATCATATAGAACTTTAATGATAATTGTTTCGGTTAATTTGTGGGTTTTGATTACAATGAACCCATTTTTTCTTTATAACTTAATATCATTTGAACAAAGGGATTAAAGAATATTAAAGAGGTTATATTATATATGATAATCTGGTTCAACAATAACAAGAATGGTTTCATGACCAGAATTTAGAATGATAAAAGAAATCAAAAGTCCATCGTCCTTGAATGTGTAAAATTGACACATCTCGGATGGTGTTCTTGCTACAAGTATAAAAAAGGTAAAAAGGGGAAATGATGATAACTTATCACACTATCATGAAAACATTCCAGTAGATATAAGGTACTGGATTCATCACCAAATTTGGATAAAGAGAGTTAATTGAAAAAGAAAACAAATGAACATGAAAGGAAAGACAAAGAATTGAAAAGAGGAATTTACCTCTTGAACCAAACTTCTTTGAGAGTCTCCTTAAGGGAGAGGTTTTGGTCTTTTTATGAAACCAAAGCTTTCTGGACGTGGGAGAGGATGCTGAGAAGGTCTTTTTATATAATTTGTAGAAGGTACAAGGCTTGAGAGGAGTGATTGGAATAGGGGGTGAGAGGGGGTTTTTATAGTGGAGGAGCGAGGGGATTTCTTAATATAAAACTCATTAATTTATTATTTCTCCTCAAGACAAGGAATATTGAGTATTCCATGACCAACAATAGTAAATTTATCATGTGATCTAAAACCATGTGGGCTTACAATAGAAGAACATCACACATGACTCTATAATTAGTGTATTTATCTTAATTTTTCAATTTATGGCATGTCACTATTCATCAAAAATTCAAGTATTTCAGAAAAAATACCAAAAAATTACCCCAAACATTTTTTGACGTGTAGAATCCAAAAATGAAGTCCATTTTTCAAAAATAATTTTCTAAAAATTATTAATTTAATATTTAATTAAAATCATAATTTATTATCAAAAACCAGTTTTAAAACATTCATTAACTTATTCTAAAATATAGGTATATTGTACTTTCAACTTGAATATTATTTATATATTTTAATATTTAAGGTTACTATTAATTAGGGTATATCACTATTCATAAGGGTATGTTACTATTCAGAAGGGTAGGTTACTAGTCACCAAAAATTAAGTTTTTCTTATTGGACTCTAAATAACTTACTGATCGCGACTGTGTATGTCGGATTTTTTAAATTCACATCACAGAAGTGACAAACTTATGTTCTAAGGGTCACATAGAACTTAGTAGCTAATGTGATTATGACATATTTATAAGAAAGTAATTTCCTTTAAAAAATATTGGGTCGTTACATTCTCCTCTCCTTAAAAAAAATTCGTCCTCGAAATTCACAAAATATTACCTAAATTTTTTTGGATATATCTTTAACGTAAGCTCCATAGGCTCCCATGTTGCTTCCACTATATTATGGTTCCTCCATAGAACCTTACAAGACGAGTCGTTCGATTTTTTAATACATGTTCTCTTGTATTAAGAATCTTTATAGGCTCTTCAGAGTAAGATAGATCAGGCTCAAGTTCCACTTCTTCTTATGTGAGTACATGTGTTGGGTCTGGCATGTAATTTCATAACATTTAAATGTGGAACACATTGTGAACCTTGGAGAGACTTGGCGGAATTTCCAAACAATAAGCTACGGCTCCAATTCCTTCCAAAATTTCAAAAGTTCTGATGTACCTAGGACTTAATTTTACCTTCTTACTGAATCGTATAATACCCTTCCATGGAGATACCTTAAAGAAAACATGATCACCTTATTGAAACTCTGAATCCTTCATTTGGTTATTTGAATAGCTATTTTTCCTACTTTGATCTATTTTGATATGGTTCTGGATAATCTTCACCTTTTCCATTGTTTCTTCAACAAGTTCTGGGCCCACGAGCTTTTTTTTCTCCAACATCATCCTAGAATGTTGGTGTACGACATCGCCTCCCATATAATGCCTCAGAGGGTTCCATATGTATACTTGAATGGAAGCTATTGTTGTAGGAAAATTATACAATAGGTAAATACTGATCCCACATGCCTTGAAAATCAAGTGAACAAGACCTCAACATGTCTTCCAATGTTTGAATTGTTCATTCCGATTGTCCATCAGTTTGTGTGTGGTAGGCAGTGCTCAAACGAAGATCAGTATCTAGGGCCTTCTGAAGACTTTTCCAGAATCTTGATGTAAAACATGGATCATGATCATAAACAATCGATAGGGGTACTCCATGAAGTCTCACAACATCATTAATATATATTCTTACTAGACGTTCAAGTGGTAGATCTTCTCTTTTACCAAGAAAATGTGCTGACATTGTAAGATGATCAACAATGAACCATATTGCATCGTTCCTTCTAAGAGTCTTTGGTCGTACCATTAAAAAGTCCATCATGATATTATCCCATTTCCACTCAGGTATGGGAAGAGGTTTCAATACTCCTCCAGACTGTTGCCTTCCAGCTTTCACTTGTTGACAAACCATACATCTTGACACAAAATCAGCAATCTCCCTCTTCATGTTGCCCCACCAAAAATGTTCCTTAAAATCTCTATACATCTTAGTGCTACCAGGGTGTATAGATAAATTGGAACTATGAGAATCATCCAACAATTCCCTCTTTAGATCAGGTATATCGGGAACACAAAGTCTCTTCCCAAATTTCAAAATTCCATCTTCATATACGAAGTCACTCAAACTCCCATCATTCACGGCTTTAATCTTCTTTTGGAAATCCCCATCATCAGACTGAGATCTTTTTATTCTATCTAGTAAAGTTGGTTTTGCAACCATTTGAAAAAGCATTGATGTTTCACCTTCCATGGTTATTCTCATATCCATCTTTACTAGATCCATGAAAATATGATTCCTTTCAACTCTCATCTTGTTCAAAACTCCATGAACCTTTCTGCTCAAATCATCTGCCACCTTATTTGCCTTCCTCGAGTGGTAGTGTATTGTGAAATCATAATCCTTGAGTAGTTAAATCTGTCTACTTTGCCTTATGTTGAGTTCTTTCTGGGAGAAAATGTACTTAAAACTCTTGTGATCAGTTTAAATCTCACATTTTTCACCATAGAGAAAATTTCTCCATATCATCAAGGAAAATATTACACCAGCTAACTCAAGATCATGAGTAGGATAGTTTTGCTCCTGAATTTTTAGTTTTCTTGATGCATAAGAAATAACCCTATCATTTTTCATAAGGACACAACCATGTCCTTTCTTTGAAGCATCACTATAAATAACAACCCCTTCATTCCACGATGGTAGAGTCAATATAGGAGCATTGACTAATCTTCTCTTTAGTTCTTCAAAAAATTATTTATAATATTTTTTCCAAACAAATTTAACCCCTTTACGTGTGAGCTTCGTTAGCGGGTTAGCTAGTCGTGAAAAATTTTGTACGAAACGCCAATAATAACCTACTAAGCTAATAAAACTTTGTAACTTAGTTATGTTTGTTAGCATGGGCCAATCTTTGATTGCCTTTGTATTTGCATGATAAACTAGGATTCCATCCTTAGAGACAATATGGCCAAGAAATAAAATCTCCTGAAGCCAGAATTCACACTTGCTAAACTTCCCATATAATTAATGTCTTCTAAGAGTCTTCAGGATAATGCGCAAGTGATTTTCATGATCTTCGTAGCTTTTGGAGTATACCAAGTTATAATAAAAAAATACCAATACAAAATCATCAAGATATTCCTTGAAAACATTGTTCATTAGATCCATGAAGATAGAGGCTTCATTAGTCAATCCAAAAGGCATTACTGTAAACTCATAATTCCCGTACCTGGTTCGAAACGTTGTTTTCGAAATGTCATCCTTCTTCATACTCAACTGATGATATCCAGATTGAAGGTCAATCTTTGAAAAGTATTGTGCTCCATGAAGTTGGTCAAATAAATCATCAATGTCAGGTAGGGGATACTTATTCTTTATTGTAATAGCATTTATTTCCCTGTAATCAATGCAAAGCCTCATGGATCCATCTTTCTTCTTGACAAAGAGGACAGAGGCTCCCCATGAAGAAGCACTCGGTCGACTAAATACTTTTTCACTCAAATCCTCTAGTTTTTTCTTTAGATCAACTAATTCCATAGTGTCCATTCTGTAAGGGGTCTTCGATATGGGCCTCATACCAGTAATTAAATCAATAGAAAACACAATTTCTCGTTCTGGAGGATGTATAGGTAAATCTTCTGGAAACACATCAACATATTATCTCACAATAGGCACATCCTCTATTTGAAAATTCCTTTCCTCACCCATATTTATTTCATTCTATTCCTCCACAATAATTGAATTTAGTTGAGCTACTGGGGGAGTATCTAGATAAGAATCAGATGGTGATGATTCTTCTCTAAATATAAGGTGTTCTTTATCATCGTCATCAATAATCGTAACCTCCTTCTTCTTACAATAAATTTTTTCATCATGATCTGAAATCCAATCCATATCGAGGATTATATAAAATTCAATCATGGGTATAGCAATGAGATTAGTATACAAAGAACATTTATATGAACTAATGAGAAAAGATTGGCGGAACTTTGTAGCAATGATACTTCCCTTAGGAGTTTTGACCGACAACTCCCTTGTTAAATAAAATTGGAAATATCTAATTTTCTTAGAAAACTGGGAAGATATGAAACAATATGATGATCCATAATCAAATAAATCATTGGATAAGCTTGAGGAAATGATCAAAGTACCTACCACCACATCACGCAGAACTTCAACCTCTGCAGTTGTGATCACATATGCTTATCGTTTCTCCCATGGCCTCTTATGTTGCATATTTCCTTGAAATTTTGGAAAATTATTAGCATAGTGCCCAATCTCCTGACAATTATAGCATAAAACATCATTGGCTTCCTTCTTTCCTTTGAAATCACAAGCAAGATGGCCTTTCTGACCACATTTATAGCATACTCCTTTTCCTTTTAATCGCGCACCAGGGTGTTTCCTTCCACCATTGTCACATAGTGGAAATTCAACTCTTCCCTTATTCCCTGTTTCCTTATTTCCATTCCCTGGGTTTTCAGTAGCCCTCTTCTTTTCTTACTTTCCCTTAAATTCATAAGACTTAGAGAATTCTTTTTCTGTCTTAATAGCACATGAAACTATGTCTTCATATGATGAAAAATTTTGGGAGATCAGTTCCTGCTGGAGGAATGGCTTTAGGCCATCAAAGAATCGATCTATGTTTCTCCTTAAATTTCATATGTAGTCCACAGCATGTCTTGTCAGCCTTGTAAAGTTGGCTTCATACTTAGCAACATTTTCATCCTCCTTTTGCATCAGATTTGAGAATTACCTCTCTATATCTGCTCTTTCTTCACGAGGGAAATATTTTTCTAAGAAGATTTCCTTAAAATCCCTCCATTCCATCTCTTCTATTTCTTCCTCCTCCTTTGTGTTTTGGATTAATGACCACCATTGATCTGCATCTCCCGATGGACGATATACTTCCATGACAACCTTCTCTCTTTTATTACATCCCAAAGAGAGAAATATCTTCTCGAGGGAATATATCCACTACTATGCTACAAAAGGGTTTGTAGTCCCAATGAACAATGGAGGTTGTTCTCACATAAAGAAATATAGCATAGCTCCTTCATGTGGTGGATCCGGATGCTTCATACGAGTAAGGTTATTATTCATAACCTGAGTAAGTTGTCCCAGTATATTTAAGAGTTGCTCAGCACCAATCACAGAACCAGAGCCAACATCATTATCTTGCATCGAAGGAAAATCCCTAAAAGGGACACGTGTGTTTTTGCGGTTTCCATTCCTTCCACTTAGAGACATCCCTAGATAATGGCGTACACTAGATTAGGTTATTAATCATAATGTATAATCTTAAATTAAAAAAATACTTAGAAAAAAAATTGAGATCATACGAATGGATAATCCAATATTCACAAATATGGTTTTCTTTGAGGAATATTTTACATTTCAATCCTTCATAATGGATTTTAAAGAATATGTGGTTATCTGAAGAATATCCCCTAGAAGTGTCGTAACCAAGAGTGCAGTAAGTCCCATTTTCGTGCACCAGTTCATATTCGAGTCTAGCTCAAAGCGGTGTTTTTGGGTTTTACCCCTAGATACATCTGTGCCAGAGCCTCCTCTACCTACTCGTATCCAGGTAGGGATGTATTGCTTGAATGATTCGCATAATCTATTCCTTAATAAAATACCAGGACATTATTGTATGTATATCCTCAAAGAATAACTTAGGGATGCTTCCCTAATTCTACGTTTTCTAAATCTAGTTTCCAAGTATCCTACTAAACTTCCTCTGATACCAACTGTAAGGACCCGACCCCAGTTTCCCGGAGTTTGTGCCTTATTTGATTACGGTGGCATACATACAAGGAATATAAATCCCGAAGGACCAAGTAGTTTATTATTATTTGAAACAAGATACATACATAAGTTCAACTTTACATAAGTAAAGGAAAAAACAACACTAATTTATTCCACTAGAGTCATCACAACTCCAAGATTATGCTTGCAAGTCATTCATAAAATAATTCTTCATGTCCTCAGAAAATGAAACAAAATAAAGGGGTGAGCTCAAAAACTCAGTAAGAGTAATCAATACAGTAGAAGATAATATAAACATTAAACATAGTGAAAAATTTAAAACACATGCCTATAATAATAAACATGAACACATTATGGAAGGAATATGAGCTGAGTAAATAATGCCATAGTAATACATAAACATGGGTATTCTACTAGTCAATTAACCACATGAAATAACAATAGCTGAACTCATAATGATGGAATTCATAATTTCAAACATTCTAAAACATTTTTTCAAGGCCTCGGGAAAGACGTCTAATGATTAAGGCCTCGGGAAAAATCTATATCACATTGGGAAAGGCCTCAGCCAATTCTACGTCTATTTGTATCAGGAGACCTACTGATGCATAGAGGGGCTATAAAGGGCCCCACCCATACATAATAAGTCTAATTAATTCCTCATATGATAGGGGTTCAACATAAATAACAAATACATTCATATTGAAACTATCATATGAAATGTAACTAACTTTCCCCAATCATAAAACATAAAACACTAAACATTCGGAATATATGGTGAATGGTTTTAGGATAGATCAACCACAATAGAGTTAGTCATAAACCATTAAATAAAATATGGTACATTAATTCAAATATGATTAAACACAATAATACCATGGAATCAATAAGAGTGTTGAATTAGATGAAAACACTCTTATAAAATCATTAAGCAATTCTTGGGATAAATACTATTTTATTTTGAAAAGAATAGTTCTTTTGGAAAAATCTTTGTTTAAAACTAGAAGTGAATTAATATAGTATTTTTAAAATAAAATGAATTATTTTATAAGTATAACGGTTCCCAAAAGTAGATTATAGAGTTCCCTTGAAAATAGATAAGAATTTGAGAAATTCCCTTGAATCGGGCTTGTATTTTGGAAATAGTTTTGAAGGCTCCTTTTAAAACATGTAAATTTCCAGAAAATATGGAAGGATTCTGGTTTGTGTACATATATAGAATACTCATACATAATTTATGAAGAGTACATAACAATACATAAAAATTTCATTGAGGAAATTAGACAATAAAAGTAACCCGAATGAAAGTGGATGTTCGGGTGGAAAAACCCTTACCACTCTGTAATCAAACGATTCGTATGCCCCAAAAATTAATAACATAAATATTATAAATTTAATAAAATCACTATAAATATATTAATGATATTTTTAATCAATTTTCAGTATACATACACCATACAAAAGTATTATTAGTGAATATGAAAAATCTCACGAAAATGGAAGTGAGATGAAGAAACCCTTACCTTAACTCCAAACATTTTCCGTTCTTGTACTTAAGATCCTGGAATATGAAATTATACTTGTTAATAACTTATTTCAGAACCTATTATACATTTATTTATTTTATCATAAATTTGGTTAGTTCATTTATGTCTTTATTGATTTTTTATTGTATTGACTTGTGTCGTTCTGGAGTTTTTGTTTCTCTTATTTTCATATCCGGTTCACTTGTTTTTTAAGTAATGAATTGGAATGGATGTAAAACTACAGAATTGAAATTATATATTATTTATGAACATAAATTGGTTTTATTGGTCATTTATATAACTTTTTTACATGGAAATAGGATGAATTATCATATAGAACTTTAATGATGATTGTTTCGGTTAATTTGTGGGTTTTGATTACAACGAACCCATTTTTCTTTATAACTTAACATCATTTGAACAAAGGGATTAAAAATCTTAAGTAGGTTATATTATATATGATAATATGGTTCAACTATAACAAGAATTGTTTCATGACCAGAATTTAGAATGATAAAATAAATCGAAAGTCCATTGTCCTTGATTGCGTAAAATTGACACATCTCGGATGGTGTTCTTGCTACATGTATAAAAGAAGGTAAAAAGGGGGAAATGATCATAACTTATTACACTATCATGAAAAAATTACAGTATATATAAGGTACTAGATTCATCCCAAAATTTGGATAAAGAGAGGTAATTGAAAAAGAAAACAAATGAACTTGAAAGGAATGACAAAGAATTGAAAAGAGGAATTTACCTCTTGAACCAAACTTCCTTGAGAGTCTCCTTAAGGAAGAGGTTTTTGTCTTTTCATGAGAAAAAATCTTACTGGACATGGGAGAGGAGGTTGATAGGGTATTTGGGCAGAATTTAGAGAAGGCACAAGGCTTGATAGGAGTGATTGGAAGAGGGGGTGAGAGGGGGTTTTTATAGTGGAGGAGAGAGGGGATTTCTTAATATAAAACTCAATAATTTATTATTTCTCCTCAAGACAAGGAATAGTTAGTATTCCATGACCAAGAATAGTAATTTTATCATGTGATCCCGAACCAAGTGGGATTACATCAGCAGAACAACACACATGACTCTATAATTAGTGTATTTATCTTAATTTTGCAATTTATGGCATGTCACTATTCGTCAAAAATTCAAGTATTTCAGAAAAATCCAAAAACATTACCCCAACCATTTTATGATGTGTATAATCCAAAAATTAAGTCCATTTTTCAAAAATTATTTTCTTAATATTATTAATTTAATATTTAATTAAAATCATAAATTATTATCAAAAAACAGTTTTAAAACATTCATTAACTTATTCTAAAATATAGGTATATCATACTTTCAACTTGAATATTATTTATATATTATCATAGATAAGGTTACTATTCATTATGGTATATCACTATTCATAAGGGTATGTTACTATTCATAAGGGTAGGTAACTATTCACCAAAAATTATGTTTTCTTATTGGACTCTAAATAACTTACTAATCGCGACTGTGTATGTTGGATTTTTGAAATTCACATCACAGAAGTGACAAAATTATGTTTTAAGGGTCCCATAGCACTTAGTAGTTAATGTGATTATGACATATTTATAAGAAATAATTTCCTTTAAAAAATATTGGGTCTTTACAGTCTTCCTTGACAAAGAGTGTGATTCCATCTATCAGACCCTTATATGATGGGGAGAGCCTAGTCCTACTCTTTGTTTCCCAAACCAATCATTTATTACGTGGGCTTAGGATCTATTATTTGGAAATGCCCGCATGAGAGGTCATATGGATACAGTCGGCCAGGATGCCCAGCCTCAGGTCCCTTGACCTTTTTAGCCCCTTGCTCCAAGTTCTCATTTAGGATTGTGCAGTGTGGCATTAACTCACTTCCTTATTAATGTCAGACTATTTTTCCACGCCACACAAATCCCCATGAGAGGTACCACCTTCACTTATTGTCCTTTCTATGAGAACAGGCCCTGCCATGCTTCGCGAGCCCCATCATTTGGGTTTCCATCATCTTCTATATCCAAAAGGACCCCTGAACAACGCAGGTTCTCAGCTCAAGCGCCTTCATACCATTTTGGCCCAATGTCCCCAAGGATTTTGAGAGAAAACTTGATGTAATTACAATGTTGTGAATACGTTCAACAGTTGAAAGTCAATTTTTTTCCATCAAACTATGGTCACACAAGGAGAGATACTGTGTTGTGAACCTGGTCAATAGTTATCGTCTATCATCATTCTCGTTTTGTGGTTTTCCATAGGCATGATAATTCACCCTCTCTACTCAATTTTCCCATTCATATGACATTAAACTAGGAATCTATGGTCTATTCCTTACAACCTTAAACTGAGAGCGACATCGTCCTTAAAGCATGACTATAAACTATATGCCATCCTTCTCTAAAACTAGGTGTGGATTGATTCCCATCCTTATCGGATACGTAGGACTGCCTGAACGTCTAGTCTTCAGGTCCATCCCCATCTCTTAGAAACCTCCCTACTATCTTGGAACCTTGGCCGGTGTTATTCCAGGAGAGGGGTATATGGTGTGGTATTGGTTTATATTCCCATTCACGTCGGATTTGTAACAACCACACCACTTATCTCTTTCTCTTGAGTGCCCTTTTCTACCTTTCCCTACACTCATATTTTTGCGTGTACTGCTCTTAATTTTGGTCCCTCAACCCTCTTTAGTGATTTTCCAATGTGCCCTGGAGTACTCTGTTTCAAATCCTAGAGTGTCTGATTCTACCTGGACATGGTTTCACCAATTTTTCAGGCTTTGTGTTCTCCTTCATTTAGGAATTTCATTATCTTTCACATCCAAAGGGATCCCCAAATGGCATGGATTCTCAGTCTAAGGGATCTCCTACAATTACGGGACAACATCCTCAAGGGTTTCCAATAAAAAATTGATACAAGTCCCACGTTGTGAATCTGGTCAGTGGTCGGTGCTCATTTGTTGTTCCCATTGCAGGTCACACGATATGGATGCTGTGTTTCAAACATGGTCAAAAATTATCCTCCATCATCACACCAACCCCATCAAGACTTAAATGTAAGTCACATGATTCACATCATTGTCCACCCCATCATGTCCAAGTGTAATTTCGACACTCTGGGTGTTATCCCTTAGTGCACATTTTCACATTAGGAGGAAAAAGCCACGGTATGGCACCATTCAGGGCTACGCACCGAATTCCCCTTTACATGTATCCCATGTGTTTTAAAGACCTATTATGCCCTTGTTTCACACACCAATAATTGAATCACGTGGGTTTATGTACTATATTGAGGTTTGAGCTCGCTTTTAAGAGTTTCGTCCCATCATGGTCCGAGCTCTAAGACCTTAAATTAAGATCTCCTTTTATGTCATCTTCCAGAACTACGTATGGATTGATTCCCATCCTTATGGGATATGTAGGGATGCATAGACATATGGTCTATGGGTCCAGTTTATATTTTACTAATTATCACTTCTGTTCAACCTTTTATTCCCCAACTCGTATAGGGTTGCATGGTGTGGCGTGTGTGGAATTATGTTTTCATTCACATCAGGTTTGCAAGAGTCACACCACGTACTACCCTTCTGAGATCTTGTCTCCGCTACCCTAAATTCTCTATCCTTTTCTGGCCCCTCAGCCCAAGGCTTCATTCTTGGAATCAGGTGCATTGTGATGTGGACCTCATCCTCATTCCCATCGGGTATGCTTTATCACGTTGTGAAAACCGAACTTGAACCCCATTTCTCCTTTATATGTCTAGGTCATATGACTTTAAACTATGTAGCCTAGTCCTAAATGACTTTAAACTGTTACATCTATACTGCAAGACATTAAAATGCATGGATGGTCCCATCACATGACCCTAAACTGTGACATTATCGTCCTGGTCGCACGATGAAAAAGCGACAATTCATCATGGTGCCCTCACTCAAGGGGACATCGTGTTTGGTATCGGTCACCCACCATACCATTTTTCAACACCTATATACGGGTTGATTCTTGTGGTGACACCTGGACTCTACATCCTGGGTCTATCTATTCACAAAAAAAACACACACACATTCATCCTAAATGACAAACAATATCTATCAAATGCCACTTCTTTTGGTGTGAGGGCCAGACCCACACAACCTTATTATCCTTGGAACTGGTCTCTTACCATTCCACCTTCAGAACTATGTATGGATTGATTCTCATCCTCATGGGATACATAGTAATACCCAGGAACTTTGCCTCGAGCCTAGCCTAAATTTCACTTTTGGTCCCCCGACCTATAAGTTTGCTGGTGAGCACATTGTGGTGATACGGACTCCCATTGTCCTTATTCACGTCAAGTTTTGTAATTACTTCACCACATATATCCCTCCGTAAATTCCATATATGGTACAAGATCTATGAACACAAACTAATACCACTATGTATCCTTACCGCAAGACGTTAAAAAACATGACATCTTCCAGAACTACATACGACTTGATTCCCATCCTCATGGGATACGTAGAAACGCCCAGAAATCTTACCGCGAGGTCGATCCCCTGGAATCTAAAATCCTGCACCCCCCCTCCATCCTCTTGGCACAAACTCTTTCAAGAGAATGTGGTATGGAAAGTACCACATTAGTACTCATTTATGTAGGATCTTAAAATGGTTGCACCATGTTCCTCCCATGTCTTTTCCCAACCTAGTCTGAGTTCTGTTACTCTAAACTAAGATCTCCCTATGGGAACTGTGTGTCATGTTTGGCTACTTCTCTGCCCTGCGCATAGTTCATTAAATCAATCCCCCCTTAATGGCCCATCCTATGAACATTAAGTTGGAAGTGTGCAACCTAATGACCCTTGACCTGAGAGGGGGACTCTACTCCCTCTATATGATACGTCCTGTTGTCGTACTCATATGCGTTACGACAAAGAGCCTGAAATATTTAATTTTCACCAGGACAATCTCTTGTTCTATGTCCAAGATTCGTGATCCTGTTATTTGGATACACATCCTCTTCTACGTCTGAAGGGACCCCCTTTACAGCCTGGTCTCATGACACATTATCTTACCAACCATCTTGGGAAACATCCCTGAGGACCTCAGACAACATTTGGGTCAGGTCCCATGTTTCGAACAAGGTCAACAATCGACCCTCATTCATCTTCCCCCATTCCAAGCTAATGCAAAACTGATACTATGTTTCTAACATGGTCAATAGTTATCCTCTATTGTCATGTCACCATCATTATGGTCTAGATCTTGAGCATCATGATTCACATATTTCCACTTCCTTATGTTCAATTGGAATTCCAGCATACTCGGCTTTACCCCTTTATTCATCTAGGTGTGTCAAGTAGGCGGGTCAGCATTATTGGGATGTCATTCACCTAGTGTCCCATCACCCCAAACATGTGCCTTCCTGTGCTAGGAAACTCCCATCATTACACCTTATTTCTCACATCGAGCACAAATATTGATGGTGTAGTAGTTCTGGTAGGACGTGTATTGCCACATCCATGCCACACATGCCTTCCATCATCTTTCATGATATTAAACTAAGCACTCAAAACTATGTTTGGAATGATTCTCATCCTTATGGGATACATAGAAACACCAAGACATTTCTTTTTGGGCCTAGCCTCAGGGTCATTGACCCTTCTGGCCCCTTTGGCCTGATCCTAGTCTTGGCAGTATGAGCTTTATACTATATGCATCATCCTCACCGTATGAGGTTTAAACTATGCATCTATTGTCCTTCTTAGTACGATGTAAAAATATAGATCATTCCAGATCCTTTCTAGATTGGTCTTTCTCAGAAGTATGTTTGATCCTTTATTAGATAGATACTCCCACCTAATGTGATTCCACCGCAATGTCATGGTTTCAAGAGTGTTGTAATTCATTCAAATAGCCCATCACTTCACACTCCACGCTTTGCATTCCCTTTATTCAGACCCTAATCCTATTTCATGTCTAAAATAAAAAATTAACATCATGGATGCTCGGCCTATGGTTCACCTACTTACTTGGGCCAATGTTATGGAAGACTAACGAATGACATTTTGTGTCAGGCCCTATGTTTTATATATGGTCAACGGTCATCCCTCATTCGTTATCTTCATTTCAGGCTAACACAATAAGAATACTGTGTTTTGAACGCAGTCATCAGTTATCCTTTGTTGTCACACCACCCCCAACAATGTTACAAATCTGGGGCATCGTGATTCACACTTTCCACTCCCTTATGTTTGGGTTGATTCAAAATTCCCCTGGTGTTACCCAGCTCATGCACTTGAGCACATTGGGAATACGGCGCATCGATTTTTCTAAGGCCATCATCCTCCAGGAGGGCCTCTCCCTTTCTTCTTGGAGATTCGGATTAATTATTCAATCCTTGGATGCTTGGAGTGTGGTTTTCACTATTATATTTGAATGGAATGGTAAGGTGGTCATCCCTTGTTTCTCATATCGGGCCCAACCTATGTGAGCTTATCTAGTGATCGCTGGATGTTCCCTGAATGTAATATAAATGAAATAGAACAAAAAAATAATAACAGAACTCATTCATTCATATAGCATGAATAATTAAAACATGAAGGCATGTTCTAAAGATACATACATTAGAGTACCTGAGGATTGAACCCTCCCACATTTGGGTTGACCCCATCAAAAGGGTGTTGTAGCTCTTCCACCCTTTGGCTTGTGGCATCTAGGATTCTCTATATCCTATTCAGTTCCCACTCCTTCTAAGCAAGAATGGGGAATAGTTCGTCAGTCGTGATCTAGGACCACTCCTCATTGGTTTGGATAATGGTCATCTCCTTAGAGGCTTTCCCCATACGTTCTTCAGCCTCAGCCTGCCGGACCTTTATCTATGATATAATCTCCAACTTCACATTGAGTAAAGAAGAATCTTCTTCTGTATGGATGTGCAGCTACTGAATCTCACTTTCAGCCTCTTGGAGCCACTTGATGTTCACCGCTTTTGTCTTCTTCCAACCCACACCAAGGTCGTGGTCATATTCTCAGATCTTCTCCACAATGAGATCTCGGATGAGCATGTGGGTACATTGGGAATCCACTCCCCCAGCACACAGTTCACGCAGTTGCGAATGATGTCTCTCTATATGGTCTATCCAGTGTGCTTGAGGGGTGTCATCGATAAAGATCTTGATTATCTTCCATGATTGGCGATAGACTATCTTGTTATCTTATTCATCAGAGGTTGCCTCGTCCCAGTTTGTAAGGTTGGCAGGATTGTAAGTGGGGAACACCCCAAAGAACTCGTGAGTAGGGTCCACATTTGGTGTCTGATCAGGTATGGCGGGACCCATATTTTCTTATAGATCTTCATCATCAAATACCACCTCAATAATCTTAGGTTCAGCCATGCTAATGGTCTCACTAGTGATACAGAGTGTCGCAGCATGGTTAGACTGGATATCCATCTCCACGACCATTGGCCTTCACTTGGGAAAAGCACTTCCAGATGTACCAACCAACCTTGCCAAGGCAGCCCACACCATTTGAAGAACTGTGCATAACAAAAAAGGCATAAATTTCAGTTAGCCTGGTCAATGGGTGGAAGTCATGAATTTTGTAAAGGAGACTTACAGAGATTGAATTCTCGGTATCGTTCCTAGGTTGTTGTCATCAGTACCACAACGTGTGGCCCTCCGTATATTGTTGGGAGGTCTAAAAACTCCAAAGGAACCACCATGGGTTTCCTGGGCCCGCTGGATGCGGTAATTTCCATAGCCATGGGAATATATCTTGAAGGCCCTTCATATTAATCTATTGAGGGGTGAGAACAAGTTCTGTGTATGAGGCCCTCCTACACAGTTTCAATGTTATTGAGGGGTCAAAAGTATCCTAGAAAAAGATCCCAGGGAAGGGGGTCAGGGTTTTACCTCGAGAGCCTCTGTAAACTCTTCATGCTCTGGGTCTGAATCACAAACTTCACCCTCTTCCAATGGGATCCCTCTACCAACCTCCTCCCCCCAGGAGGACATGATAGATTCTTCTAGGAAAGGGAAATGCTCCCTCAATTCTATAGACAACAATTGTGGAGGGGCATTCGATCTAGCAACACCCTCACCTGAACTATCATTGGATATGAGACACCCCAAGAGTGCATGAAGTCCTCCAACTCAGCTAGGTATTACTCTGTCTCCACCTAGGATACTACAAAGCTGGCCCTGACAGGTCCAATTCCCGACAAATTCATCACGAGATGGTTCAGGTGTAGCCACATCCTGGATGGGATGATGAATTTTCTGTTGACATCCAAGATGTCCCAGGCCACCGGGAAGAAAGTATCCTACAACATGTCTATTTGGCACAGCCGATTCCTCGATGCCTTGGTGGATATTATGTGGAATATTCTTGGTGGCCTCCCCTCCGGATAACTTTTCTCCTCTATGACTGTCGGGTCCGCAACCACCGCTGGATCCGCTACCACTGCCTCCCCTCAACCGGTGCAGGCCTCGCCACTGCTGCAGCCCCGTCATCGTGAGATGTCATCACTGCCTTCTGGCCTCAGCCTAGAGGGTGGGAAGGCACCCCATTGCTGACTTTAATAGTTTCCTCCTTCATCATCTCCCCAGGGTAGGCCGCCTCCCAGCTTTTGGCGTACTCCTTCACCAGTCCAAAGACAGTTGTGGTCAGAGGAAGCTTGTTCCACATCTTCTCATCTTACCATGTGAATAAAAGCCACATCTGCCCTATTACACATGGGTGATCCTCATGGAGTACCCTCAGGTAGACCTGTGGGGTCAGTCGCTACATGCACTGAAATTTCCTTTCAAATCGGTGCAGGGGTAGGGATCACATAGGGGCTCACAGTCCACCCATGCCACCAGGACCCCACCTCAAAAGTATAGGTGGTAGGACTAATTATCATCTATTCCTTGTCCATCATCAGTGAATGCACCTGTTGTTAACGAGAATGTGTGAAAGTTGAAATCCTCTACCTTCTAGATTTGGTTCAGTATTGCCTGCATAGCCGAAAAGATCCATACGGCATTCAAAATGGACTGGCGAAAGTTTGATCCTGGAGGGGAGATGGGGTTCAAATATTCATAGATCCCCCTAGAGTGTACCTTTATCCACCCGTATAGGAGGTTGAATGTCCCACATATTCTATGTGGCCTCCTCGCTGATATTCCACAACATATTTTACATCTTGGCGAGCATCGAGATCCCTAGGTTGACCCGTCCTCTAGTTTGTAGCATGGAGGACGTGATAAACATGCTCGGTCACACACCCATGTTCTTGTCTCTTACTGGAAGGATCGAACCGCATATGAGCACCACAATGAATGCAACCAACCTGACTACCAGTTTTTGCTCAGTACTAATGTTGAATCCCCACATTTTCCATTGTCTATCCTCTAATAGATATTAGTACGAGTTCTCCTTGCCTCGTTGTGCCCCCTTCAGGTAGGTCCGATGCCTCATATGGAACTACAGATTTTCTGTAAAGTTCAAGAACTACTTGAACCACCATTTTTAGTGCACATACCTCACCAACTTCTTGTCCTCTCTCGGTACTAGGTTCATCAATGCCATTTCTAGTGGTGAAATTTTCTCTAGATCCTCCCACAAACCCATAACAGGGAGTAACTCCTCATAAATCACCCCCGGTATTGGGACCCTCTGATATCTAATGTAGGTACCATAAACTGATGTCGACCTCTCCATGGTCTAAGTGGAAGGTATTGGTCCTCGATGTCCATCTGCTCCATAACTCCATCATCAGCTACTTCGGCTGATAGATATGGAATTGGGAGGCCCAAGCCACATCATACCAGCCCACTCTTCTCAACTCTACCCCAAATTCCTCACACGAGGCACCTACCCAGTAGGCCCAGGCCTAGTTGTCTATGATGTTACTGCCCTAGAGCAGATCCCAATCATTGAACGACCCCTTTCCTAGGTTCCTCACAAAAAACTTCAAGATAGTGTGATACAACAAGGGAGACATCTCTGACTGCAATTCCTTCTTGTCAACATTGTTCAAGTGACTGTACAGACAGTCAGCATTAACATGCATAAATTCCTCTCAGGCATGGCCGTCAGCTTCCATGAACCACTGGTGTTGGAACGATGTGCTCTTGAACTAGTAATCTGGATCATACCTACTCGCTTCAGTAATGAAGACGTCATCCCTCAGTCCAAATCCATATAGTGTAGTCCTCTAACACAGCGGATAGTTCTTTTGGATTTCTGAAATTAGCTCCACGAAGGAATTATGGTCATAATGGATCCTCACAAACTCTGTTATACCTGAGCTATACTCTATCTCCTCTCTTCGGGCATAATCTGAAAGGTCCTCCTAGTATCCTCTTGGTGAGCCATTATGCTTTTGAGTTTGGGAATTTTTTTGGATTTTGTTCACAGAGCTCTTTTACAGAGCTCGTTTGCGGAGTCTATTTACAAAGGAAATTCCCAGAGCCCTACCCCGGCCTTCAAACGCAATCCATAGAGCACATCGTTGTGATGTCAAGGAATATATATGCGCCATGAAGTAGAAGGCCTAATTCGCGGAGAGCAATCATAGAGTACGCGGAACTTCATTAATCGAGAGTGCTAAATTCCAAAACATAGAGAATAGAGAGGACAAAAGAGAGGTAAGTCTCCACTATTTATAGGTGAGGACCCCTGGTGCTTTATGGTGCATCCAACCGAGGCCCACTTCGCCACACGCTCATCCAAGTCATCACCTCTCTGCTTTATGATCCTCCTTATTGAGTCAACTTTGGGATTGAACAATGGATTTTGGCGATTGACCCTCAGACTTTGACCCTCACTTTCTCCTCAGCTCCCAGTCTGAGGTGGAGCATTTGTTGGTGCAAAAATTTTTGTAGAAAAAGAAAAAACAGAAAGCCTTAGGGGATTCCTTGTGAAGATTGTTCGTGGCGCCCCCACAACGCTGTGTCCGGCACTAAGCTACCCCTCCAAAAAGCTGTCACGGGGCAAGGAGGAAAGAGGATCTGAGAACCTATTTGACCATTGTGAAGAAACCGTAGAGCAAGGAGGCGGGAGTCTCGACAAACCCATTTGATGTATGTGAAGCCTCCATTGAGTTAGAATGCGGGAGGCTCGGCAAACACATTTGATGTTTGTGAATCCACCACAGAGCAAAGTGGCTGGAGGCTTCAAGATTACGAAAAAATGCAACGTGTCTTCCCACCCAGCAATCTCTACTTCGTGACACCTCTTTCCTATAAATATCAGTCTTCCCTCAATTCCAAAGGATGGATCCTCCGACCTTTCGCCTTCCTAGCTTTCAAATCGTGAAGAAATTTTAGCTCTACGAACTATGAGCTTTTCAAGGTATTTTAGCATCATGAAGTGCCTCCCCCATTGATTGAATTAAATCCCTTTTCAAAGAAGGATGCCCTTCGCATATCCCATGGGCCTCTATGAATTAAGAGGATCCCCAAGGGGACTCAGGTCTTCATGGGGCACTTATGCTTCACAAAATATCCTCCATGAACATGTGATTCACATGCTAAGGCAAGGTCACTATGCTTCGTGAAGCACATTGCTTCACAATGCTACACTTTTTAGGGCACCATTAATTCGCAAAGCACTACTCCACAAATTCCTTTCCACTTCGTGAAGATCCTTCCATATTCACATATTCCCTACTCCTAGGCTAGGACACATCACATCACGAAGCATACCCCTTCGCGAAGCACCTTCGTTAAGTGGATCACCAGAGCTTCATGGGGCTTCTACCTATGAACCCCTTTTCTCCACTACTCCTTTTCCCATGCGACCCTCCAGGTTTGCATGAAGTGATTTCAATGTTCCTTGGGTGGTACTTTCTATTGCGTTGCTTCACCTCATGCTTCTTTTCATAGGCAAGCTAATAGCTATTCCTTCTTCGCATTGCCATGCTAACGTGGACCACTCAATGGATCACTTCATAACACCCCCTCAAAATGGAATTGCAAATGCCTTACCTTCCCCAAGGGAGGGTGAGTATCAATTACGTAAGTTCTAGGGGTGTTGAGTGAACCCCCTTCGTCTGAGTTACAGGTTGTTAAACTGCCAATCACCATCATCCTTAGCACATGATATTAAACTGTGACCCCACCCAATGCATCATACGCAGGGTGCCCCATATCAGACATTCTCTACGATCACTTGTCTCTATGAGAGTGATATCTTCCTTACATGGAATGAGATCCTCTTCGCTGGAGCGACGTCTGTCTATAGAGGAAGGGAACCACCTTGGTGTAAGCCCCTAGCCTTTCTTATGGAAGGCAGTATCCCGACTCCTCATATCTTCTTTCGGGCCAAAGACCAGAGAGGGGGGGTGGTCACCAGATCCCTCCTCACTTCCATACCAAATCCCTCTTCCTTTGGGCTTTGTCTCCATCAGGCATCCATCCTAGAGTAAGTCCCAATCTTCGTCTCCTTGGGCTGCTAACCACTTGTAAGCCCCTGTATCCTCTTTGGGCATCTAACCACGCATAAGATCTTGTTTCCATTTTGGGCCACTAACCACGTTTCATCCCCACTCTATTTCCCAAGAATTCACCTTTCATGACATGATCATAAGGTATTTGCTGCCTCTTATTTCTCACACTGAGCATGAATTACAGGGGCTTAGAGTAAGCATCGACCATAAAATCCTCTCTGGCCAGCCTAGAGTGTATGCCCCACACCCACTCCCGAACTATGGGGACTTTGATCCTTGCCAAGGAAAGGTACGCAGGAATCCTCCATGAGGTTCAAGCCCACCATCCATTGGTCCTGACGCCCTTCACATCGGTTCACCAACACCTCCCTCGAACTACAAGGACTTTCATCTTTTCTAAGGCAAGGTATGTAGGAATCATCCATGAGGTTCATTACCACTATACATTGGTCCCAACGCCCTTCACGTCGGCTCACCAACACACATCCAGAACAAAGAGGACATTGATCCTTTCCATGTAAAGGTACGTAGAAAGCCTCCCTGAGGCTCAAATTCAAAATCTATTGGTTCTTACCCTTTTCCCGTCGGTTCCCATCAACCAGAACTATGGGGAATTTCATCCTTGCCAAGGCAAGGTATGTAGGAAGCCTCCCTGAGGTCCAAGACCATCATCCATTGGTCCTGACTCCCTTCACATCGGCTCACCAACACACCACCTAAACTGCATGGACTTTGATCCTTTCCAAGGAAAGGTACGTAGGAAGCCTCCCTAAGGCTCAAGCCCAACATCTATTGGTTCCAACCCCCTTCACATTGGTTACCACAATCTCAAACTATGGGGATATTGATCCTTGACAAGGAATGGTATGTAGAAAGCCTCCCTGAGGTTCAATCCCCCCATCAATTTGTCCTCACGCCCTTCACGTTGTCTCACCAACACACCACCCAAACTACGCGGACATTGATCCTTGCCAAGGAAAGGTATATAGGAAGCCTCCCTGAGCCTCAATCCCAATATATATTGGTTTCAAAACCCTTCATGTCAGTTCCCACCATCCCAAACTACGTGTACAATGATCCTTGCCAAGGCATGGTACGTAGGAAGCCTCTTTGAGGTTCAAACCCAACACCCATTGGTTCTAACCACTTCACGTTGTTCAACATCCATCCTAAATGGCGGTAAACTGTGCTCCCCTATCTATCCTACAAGACACTAAAACATTCTGTCATTCATCGATAAGCCGCTGTCAACACCTATTCAGCGGTAAGTCATTGTCAACCCCATCCAGCGGTAATCTGTTGTCGTCCCTTTTGTTGGGACCCATATCCTTGGTTTGTCCTAGAAACTTCGAACCAACATCAGGCTATTAACCATGTGTAAGCCCCTATATATCATTGGGTCACTATCCTCTACACAAAACCCAATCTTATACTCCATACTGAACTACTTGTACATTGATTACCTACCCCAGGGATACATAAAAAGTTTCATTGGGGCTCAACGCCAACATCGACATCGCCCTCGAGTCGACTCCATCACATTCTCCATCCACTTCACTTAACTATCCACTCTCCATCTTGATTCTTACACGGGCCACCACATCCTGGTGAGATCACATCATTTCACCTCCTAGCATCGTTGTTCCCTCCAAGGGTTGCACCCATCCAATCCACTCCAGTCAGTGTTCTGATTAGTCTGATCCATCTACGCTAGACGATAAACTCACAACATATCCTTTGTTAAACATGGGAAGCTTAGGAAAACCTCAGAGACATGCCTATGGAATATAATTACCTACAATCAACATGGGATTCCTTGGGCTTCCGCACCCTGGAGAAGTCCTATAATAAGTGGAAGAATCCGAGACACTCTAGTGTTCCAGCATCCATACATTCCAGTGATGTCTAACGTGAATACTCTCCCGACTAAAGGTTGCTTCCCTAACCGGACCCCTTGGAATGTCCCGAAATAAGTAGTGTAATTAACTAACGTCCTTAAATATATGGAACTAGGAATTTTTTCACATACAACATCTTAATATATAAGGGAGATCCGGACTACGTAATGAGTTCTGAGGAGGAATCTATGGAAGGAAGAAATGGAATCCTATCATCCCATTTCGATCAAGGAGAAAACTTCCCTGAACAAGTGACAGATGTCACCCACCTTTGGAAAGTGGGAATGCAGGGAAACAGGCAGTGCATCCTTGTCGTCCTCGAACAGACAGATGCACGTGCCCTGGATAAAGTGTTGGAAACTAGTATATTTAAAATTATTAACGAATGTGAAGGGATTTAAAGAATTAATTTTGAAATATTCCAATGACAAATCACATAGAACCATATCAATTGAATCAACCATCATTGGGAAGAAATTTTCAATATATGAAATATTTGTTTGTTGATGGTATAAAACAAAACTTTCTATGTGTTACATAACTTTGTGATGAAGGTAAAAATGTTTCTTTCTGGAATGAAGGATTTTTTTTTGAAATGTTATAAGGATGGGAAAATAGTTACAAGAGGCCACCATATAAAATGAAACTTATTCTAAGTTTTTGAGGCTCAAAACTCTTGTTACATGAGGAAGGTGGAAGAGAATATATTGTGGCATAAATTTTTCGGACACATGTGTCAAAGAAACATGATCAATTTATCAAATAAAGATAACTTCTAGGGTATTCCTAATATGTCAAGAATAATAGACCGATGTTATAAGATTTTTCATAAGGGAAAGATAAAAAATTCAATGCATAAGAAAGTTGAAATTTGTTAAAAAAAACCCCTGGAACATAATCATTATGATATCTTTGGTAAAATGAGAAAACAATCAACTTATGGAGACAATAATTTCATTACTTTCACTGATGAATTTACTCACATTAATTGTGTTACACATATGAAACATAAATCAGATACACTGAAAATGTATAGTAGTTTCATGGGGAATACTGAGAATGAATGTGAGTTTTTAGTGAATAATTTGAGAACAGACAATATTGGTGAATAAAAAAATGAATAATTTCAATTCTATCTTTAGAATCATGGAATTCAACCTGAGTTCAGTACACCATACACTCCTAAAAAAGTTGTTTATAAAAGAAAAAATAAAAGTTTGTTTTAAATGGGAATAAATATGTTACTTAAACATGGTCTATCTCATTACGTTTGGAGGCAATCCATAAGCACAACTACTTACATTCAAAACATATTTTTCTAAAGTCTTGATTCAAATATGACTCTATATGAAATTTTTTATGGAAAAATACATATTTGAAACATTTAAGTGTTTTTGGGAGTACATGTATCATAAATAAAAAAGGTGGAAATCTTGGAAAGTTTGAATGGAAGGGTGAAGATAAAATTTATATTATCTATGATCCATATGGAAGGGGATATAGATGTTTCAACAAAGATTTCAGATGATTAATTGAATATATTGATGTGAATATTTCTGAGAAAGATGTGTAAGACAAACAAACTCATGTAGATATGAAAGATGAATAGGGTGAATGAAATTACAATAAGGATGAATACAATATTAATTTTACTCAAGAGAAATAATCGAACTCAGCTATTTCACGTGATGAGGATGAATTTCAAAAATACCTTCCTATGAAAAGACAGTAATTGGAATCTTATAACATTATTGGTGATCAACATAAAAATTTTCAAACAATAATAAAAATTAAACATAATTATTTTTATTCAAAAGTTGAGATGAAAGATTTGAATGAAGCTTTTGAGCATCCAAAATGGGTTCCAGCTATGAATAAAGAGCTTGATTAGATAAAAATAATGACATGTGTGAACTCATTACTAATCCTAATAAAAAACTTGATACAAAATGGGTTTTTTGGAACATTCCAAATGATTATTGGGAAGTGATAAAAAACAAAGAAATATTATTGTGCAAATGTTACTCACAGATTGAAGGCATTAATTTTAATGAGGTTTTTTCTCCAGTGGAAAGGTTAGAATCCATAATATTCTTTCTTGATATTTTTGCACAATGAAGATAAAAAAATTTTGCAAATGAATGTCAAATCAACATTTTTGAGTGGTGTTCCTGATATAAATTTTTTATATTTGATTGCCTCAAGACCTGGTATTATTTATGATATCACCTTCTGTGAATGATTTCAGAGTTCTCTAAAAGAATCACACTTCTTGGATGGAAAATTAATTCCCAGATATATCAAAGGCACATCAAATTTTTGAATCATGTATGATAGATCAGAAAGTGTTTATTTTTATGGATATTCATATGTTAATTGGGATGGAAATATTGATGATATAAGTTCCACATATGGTGTAGTTTCCTTTCTGAATAAAATTTGTGTTAGTTGTCATACAAAGAAATGGAACTCAATAACTCTTATAATAGTTGAAGTTGTGTATGTTTCTAACAATCATCTAATACTCAACTTATGTGTATGAAGTTGTAGATGGAATAATTACTTTTTCATGTGAAGTTACCCTTGATCTTTGGTTGTGATAATCAATGTGTGATAAGTATTACCATAAATATAGTACACCATTCTCATTCAAAACATATTGATATCAAATATAATTTCATAAAGAAAATGTGTTGAAGAATAAATTGAATCTGGAGTATATTCCTATAACAAAAAAAGTTACTAACATTTTCAAAAAACAGTTCTGAAGGAACATTTTTCTAAATTGATGTTGAAACGTGGTGTTAATGATCTTTCTAATCATGGCCCATGTATCTATTTGTCTCCCCTCTCTCATATTGTATTTGGATAGTTTTTTCAAAGTTTGATAATGTTTCATAAATATATCCATTTTTATACACTAAAACTTTTAAGGAAGCCAGTAAAAAGGGGGAGTTGTGGGTAATCTATGAATCTAGCATTATAAATTTGTGAACTATTCTAACTATTTGATGGAGTGTATTTAGTAAAAAAAAATTTTGGAAATTTAAATAGGTGAAGAAAGCTATGAAGAAAATATGAGGAGGTTAAGTTGATAAAGTTTTCATGAGTTGTTAATTTTGAATGGTATTGTTTTGCATTCAATAATTCTTGTTTCAAACAATGATTTAGTATACAGAGGCTTATAATTGTTGAAAATTAATCCATTTTTTAATTTTACAATGTTTAGTGACTTATAATTCTTGGATGAAAACAAAATCCAAATAGGGTGATTATTTGGACCAAGTTGGAAAGATGTAGAGTTTGGAGGATGAAATAAGTTTTTGTTGTATTTTTTTGTCATGGAAGATTAAGAAGAAAATAAAACACCTCAAATTAAATTTTTTGGTTATTGGAATGACCATCGTATTTATAAAATCAACTCAGAATTCTTAAAAAAGTCCATAAATTTGACAAGATTTTTATTGGATGAAAAGGTTCATCGAAATCAACTTTGGTCGGGAATGATGAGAAGATCGTAATGAAGAAGTGAATCAGATTTCACAAGGATCCAATACAAACCTGAAGATGATTTTCTCATATTTAAGTTATCATAAATAAAATGTGTTTAAGGAAAAGTGTGATACATAATTATGAAATAAAGGGTGAGTACTACCAATCATATTTGTGGTTAGAAATAATGATTTTACTAGAAAGGATGGGAAGTAAAAAAATACTTCCCAATTTAAGTCATTAAATTCTAAATCTAATCTTCAATGTATTCAATGTTATGAGTAATTCATCATACTATCTAAAATTATAAGAGAATAATGGTTCTGAAACCAAATATTTCTGGTATCAAATCATTAGTATGAGATCACCAGATACAGAAATGTTTGTTGGTTGAGAAGGTTGATCGGAACATGAACATGTGAAGATGTTAGTATTTAGTTAGAACAATAAGTCATGAGAAAAAAATATTAAGAGTAATAAGTTGATTACTTAATTTTCATTGTTATTGTATTTAGATAAGTTAAAAAGGTACAGAATTCGATGTTTTTGGAACAGTCCCATCAGATGGGATGGGAAACTGATCCATTGTAATTCCTTCCAACACCAATTAATATTATTGGAATATTTTTAATATTATATTCCTAGTTTACTAGAGGTAGAATTATATTGTGGAGAATTTTTTTGCGAAAAATAAAAAGGAAATAAATTCAGAATTTTTGTAGCCAATAAATTTAGAGAATAAGATAAGATAGTAGTGACAAATACGACGAATAAATTCATAAAAAAATAAAAAATATATTCATCCATTTCATCTAGATAAATTGTTTATTTTTGCAGATGGAAACTTTTTTTCATTATTAATTAGGTCAATAGTATGAAGAATATGGTATATATTTATCAAGTGGGTAAAGACTATCATACTAAATCTAACACCAATAACTTCATCAGACACAAGATCATCTGTATATAGTAATTAATAGAAGGATAATTACTTGAAGTGTATGAATATGTTTTTAGAGTTTTTGTTCACATGTTTCATTTGGTATAGATCAATGTAATAATGAAATCAGAATGAGCAGTCAGTTCTAAGGATCAAAATTAGAGTACTTTGGGTTTTCATATTTTTTATTGTTTTTTATGAATATATTTAATTTTTGTGGAATTTTGGTGCAGAGAAACCTATTGAATAATCATATATCTTCATCATGATGTAGAAATCAAAGTGGGAAGATTATTTCTTTTAGTTAGTATGGATCATCAAAATTTGAAAATTGAAATGGGGAATCAAAATGAAACTAAATAATGTAAGAATTTTTTAATCAAGCTAATGAAAGAGAATAATCCAGAAGAATATATAGGATCGTAGAAGCATTTAAGAGGTCAAATATGTATCCTAAATTTAATGAAAATTATGATTTTGGGAAAATTATTTGAGTAGGGAAACTTTTCAGAATTCTGACCAAACCAGATTTGTCTCACCTATACAAGGAGGAAGTACTTTTTACTTTCCTAGCATGAGTACTATTCAGAAAGAAGAGAGAGAAGCTCTGAATTTCTAGGGAGAATAAGTTTCCAGATTTAGTATTCCTGAGGAAGGTTTATCGGAAAGAAGAATAAAGGAGGAGAGACAAGATCATAATTATCTTTTCTGGAATCAAACAAAGAAATCAGATTGGGGTTTTCATATTGAGGAAGATGAATTTCAGATTTGTTTCAAACATATTATGATAGAATATTTTATCATATTAATAAATTAGTCTAGGTAAATCAGACTGGGAAATTATTGTCGATGTCATTATGGATTCTAGAAGAAGTTCTTGCATGCTTCTATATAAGAAAGTGAAGAATTGTTTTTTAAGAGCATATTTGTGAAAGTTAACAAGAATAATAGTAACATGTTTATTAACTTATTACAAAAACCTTTATTACATCATTTGTGGTAGAAGGATCACACACTATTGTATTGAACATAGTGATGCACAAGTGTAAACGCATATCCTACTCATTTTATTCCACACAAAAGGACTATTTTCTAATTGATTGTTTGGTATCAGATTTCCATACCAAGGACATAGGTACTCTTATTGAGTAGTGATCCTTGTAAATACTTGTGTTCATGAGGATGTGTGTTTTATTTTTTATTCAGCAATGTAACAACTCTTTAATATTATTAACAGGGTTATTTCAAAAGAAAAGAAACTTAAAAAGAAAATTTTATAACTGATTTACCCCCCCTCTTAGTAATACATTGCTCCTACTAGGAATTCTCACAATAAACCCATCCTTGAACCTAGATCACCCTTATCACTAAAGACTTACTAGAAAGAAACCATTTGGAATCCACATATTGTTTGAAAACTACTACATGATTCTAAAGATATAGGTTTCTATTATCAATAGCATCATGGATCATTTCTCCTTTTAACTTGTTAGAAATCCTACATTACTCAAGATATGACACAAAATGTTTCTTAATCCTCATCATTATAGCGAAACAAATAGTGATGGAAGGGTTCAAGAAGGCTAAATATCAGGAGAAAAAGGGAAGGTGAAACAGTGTGAAGGAAGCCGGCATGAGTGAGAGTTACAAGGATTCAAACCATAAAGCTCTATATTTCAGTTAGTGATTAGAAAACATCAAATATAATTAAAAGACTCAAAAAAATCGAATAATAACTTAATATAGAAAATTGGAAATGGAAGAAAAAGTTGAAACAAAGATCAGTGACTTATCCAATGGTGACTCACCAACTCTGACTCACCAATGGTGACTCACAAATGGTGACTCATCCAATGGTGACTCTTTCAGCAGTAAATCATTCAATAGCGACTTGTCATTGGTTACACATCCAATATTAATGTCTAACCAAAATTTAACATACCTAATTCAGGTTTTATTTATTTTAATCTCTCATAATTCAATAGTTTTGTAAAAATATCATCAAGATGAAATTTAGTTCTTATGAATTCAAGAGTTATATCACCCTTTAAAAATGATACCTCAAAAAGTGATGTCCTACATCAATATGATTTTTTCAGGAATGTGAAACCGGGTTTTTATAAATGTTTATCACACTTGTGTTGTATCAATTTAATGGTACATTCCTGAATTGATATCCACAGTCTATTAATGTATTTTTCATCCATAAAATTTGTGCACAGAAACTACATGAAACTATGAATATATCTTCATAAGTAAAAAGTAAAAAAAAAATGTTTCTTATTACTAAACCAAGATTCTATATACATTCCTAATAGATTACATGTTTCAGAGATGATTTTTCTATTTAACATAAAACCACCAAAATATATATCCTTATAACTCACTATGTCATATTCTTGTTCTGTATGATGGAATAATCCTAAATGGGTGAAATATTTTAGAAATTGGAAAATCCTATTAATATCAAGTAAATATGTCTCTTTATAATTTTCTTGAAAACAAGAAAACATACACACACTAAATATAATATCAATTTAGCTATCAGTTAATTATAGAAAAATTCCAATCATACCTTTATAACTGGTTTGATCTATTTACTTCCCATCTTCATCAAGATACTGTTTATAGGTAGTACTCATATGTGTTTCACTACTTTTAGTGTTATTAAAGAAATTAAAAGGTCTTTTGAGTACTAACTTGGAATTAAAATAATTCCATATTTATTTTCAATGAATATGAAACCCAGAAATAATTTGGGTTCACCCATTTAACTCATTTGAAAATCATTTTGCATCATTTTTGAAAAATCAGTACAAAAAAGAATTTTAGGAAGATATAAAAATAACAACATCAATGTAAATTTGAACTACTAAAACATATTTCAAAAAAAATATTAAAATAGTAGGATAAGTTATTCCTTTTTAAAACCCTTTAGAAATTATAAAATATAAGAACCTATCATACCATGTTATAGGGGCTTATTTTAAACCATATATATCATTTTTTAATTTTAAAATAAGATTTAGAAAATGAGGATTTTGAAATATAGGTTGTTGTTAAACAAAAACACCCTCAACTATATAACCATTTAAGAATACACTTTTTACATCTATTTGATATTTTTTAAAATACAAATGTGTAACATAGGCAAGTAGTATTCTGATGGATTTAAGTATATCCACTGGTGTGAAGGTTTCCTCATAGTAAATACCCTCTTCCTGAATACACCCTTATACAACCAACAAACATTTATTTATTACTATGGTACATGAATCATCATCCTTATTTCTAAATAGCCATTTAGTTCCTATAATAATAGTTTCATTAGGTATAAAAACATGTTCTCAAATATTTTTTCTTTCAGACTGATTAAGTTTCTCTTTTATTTCCATAACTCAAAATTCATCTTTAATTTCATTATTAATGTTCTTAGGTTCAAGATATTAAAATAATTATGGATTTTGAATATTATTTTTAAGATAATACCTAGTATGTTTTCTTCTAAATAGGTATTCAAATACAATATATATAGGATGATATATATGAGTCCTAAAAGCTATAGGAAAATAAGGGTTGATAATCTCATGGTCTTTTATAGATTCAGGTTTGGGTTGTTCCTCATAAATGTATGGTGTTTTCTATCATTATAAAATTTTCAGAAGGTTTGGTATTAATGTTCATATTTGAAAAATCATCCTCAAGGTTTTCTAATGACTTTTTAGGTTTATATGTATTTATCTTGACAAACATAGAATGAAAAAATTCTTCCATTATCTTGGTTGTTTTATTAAACACTATATAAAATTTAATTGTAGTTGAATAACCATGTAAAGTTCCTTCATCACTATTATAATGAAATTTTTTGATATTATACTTTGTGTTTACAATATATACATTACAACCAAAAACTATGAAGTAACTAAACACTGGTTTTCTACCATTCCATATTTCAAAAGAGGTTTTCTTTAAATGATTTATAATCAACACTCTATTGATTATATGATAGGATTTATTCACAACCTCTTCCCAAAAATAAATAGGATATTCATACACATTAATCATTTTGTGATATTTTTATTGATGTGTTCTTTTTATCCTTTATATAACATCATTCTACTATGGGGTCCTAGGAGTAGAAAAGTTTTGATTATATCTATTTTGGGAGAAAAAATATTCAATGTCATAATTTTCATTCTCACAATCATGATTGCATACTAAGGTCTTAACCTTATGTCCAATAATATTTTTTAAAGATTTATCATACTTGGTAAAGTAAGAAGAGGTTTCAGTTTTGTAAGATAGGATAAACACCAAAGTATACCAAGAAAATTAATCTATAAGGACATAGACATAGTGATTCCATTTATAATAGAAACTCTATATGTTCAAAACAAATCCATGTGAACCAACTTTATGGTTTGAGAAGTTGAAACAAATTTCTTTTATTTGAAACATTTCTTTTGTTGTTTCCCATTTTTGGCATGGGATATATACTTTATCATTTGGTAATTCTAGTTTTAGTAGATTCTTGACTAACCCTTTTCTAGTTATTTTTCTATGTGAGTAAATATTACAATGGCCTAGTATCCTATTCCAAATCTAAAATTCCATGTGAAAGGAACATAAATAAGAAACATTTAAAAAAATAATGAATCTAAATTGAAAGCAAAAACAATGTCATTTCTCAAAGAAGTAAAAACTAAATAATTTTTAGAATCAAATACATTGAAAGAATTATTTTTAAAGTTCACATGAAACCCATCATCTCATAACTATTACATGATATGTATATTATACTTTAAACCATCCAAAAACCATACTTTAGGAATTAAAACAAATTTAGTATTATAGATTTGGGCAAGGACAATGATTTTCCTTTTAACATTGTCACCAAAAGAGACATGTTCACCATCCACATTTATAAGGTTCTTAGAACATGAATAATATTCATTAATATGTATAGAAGGGACACTCTCTAGGTACTATATGTTCTTACTAATTTTTTCCATGTAGGTTCTCTAATTAACAAGTTTTACACCAAATATGATTTTATTACTCGAATCTTTTTGGGTCTAGAAATGGTAGTAATTAAGGATTTAGGAACCCATATTTTATTAATATGTTTTTTAAAAGATTACTTTAAACTTTTAGATATAATTTCATTGTTGGGTATAGAAAAGTAAAAATTATTATCAAAACATGAACTATGAATGATTTAATTTTTAACTATTCTCTTCTATATAGGTTGATATCATATAGGATTAGTGTATTTAGGTGAAGTTTTTTCTTCCAAGAATTTAGGTAAGATATTTTCTCCCATTAATAAATATTTATAAATTAATTTTTATTTTATCATTAGACAATTTAAATTCAATTTTATCTTTTAACAGTTGATTATTTTTCTCTTTTAAAATTTTATGGTCAGATTCAGAATTAGCAGACATAGCACGTTGTTTATTTAGAATGTTTTATTTATCTATAATATCATTGAATGTGTCCTGTAAAATGTTAAAATACTCAAAAATATCCTCATTATTAATTTTATTATAATCTTATTAATCAACAGAATGATTTTAAATATGCCCAAGAGAAGCTGGTATGATATTTGATACCACAGATGTGTTTTTCATGAAACAAATGTTATCTCTGTCATGATTTTTCTATTGGGTAGTGTCTAAACCACATGATCTATCATTATAAGTAATCCAAGTACATTTCATTTATTTCTTATACCTTTTATCCTTATCATCATATTTCATATTATATTTCATCTTTGACATGCCCTTTTAATTTGCATGCATAGCACGCTATTTCATTTGAGGTATCATATATCTTCCAAACTATTATCTAATTTTCTATATTATGATATTTGAATTTGTAGCCCGATTTCCTAAAGATTTTTTTCCCTTATAATTTTTTTAAATATTCAGGCCAAATGGTAAATATCGTCATCAATACCATCTGGTGATTCTTCATCACATGAAATTTCTCCCTCTGTTTTGAGGTAGTGGATTTAAATGTGTCCGAATTCCATTTAGGCACATCTTACTCTTCATTATTAACCTGAATTTCTTACTAATACATCATCAACTTTCTAATTATATCCTTGGAAGGTTGCTTAATATTATCACATGACTCTCTAATTAATACTGATGTTCCTCTCTATCATTCTAGTAAGCACCTTAGTTAGCACATCAATTGGTATTTATAAGAAACATGATTTCCCGACAAGTGCATTGTATTCATTGTCACATTGAACATTAGATACATTAAAAAAATAATCTTAGCAGGTTTCATATAAAAATTATAATATTTAATTGTATAATTATTTAGCTAAATTTCTTTAATATTATATGTTATTTCATGAGAAACTTCTAAAGTGTACCAAATTTCAAAATTAGTTTTGCAAGCAAATATTCTATAGAATTATTCATCACGAAAAGCAGAATACAAATTATTCATATCTTTACATTTATAGTTATAAGCAATTTTTGTAGTATCATCCCATGTATTTCTATCATTTTTAGGTATTTTTGTATTTGTCTATAATAAAAGTCTAAATTTTAAAACCCATATTCTTGATATTCATTTTAATATTGATTTCCAATTAAGGATAGTCAGTTTCATTAATGAAAGGTGGTAGTTTGGTAGAAGAACAGTCTTTTCTATTATCCATATAGAACTAAATTTAAAACTGACAAAAAATTTGATAACTTTAAAACACACCTGAAAGCATAGTTTAATCAATTTTGAAATCCTTTGATACCAAATGTTGTTCAGAGTATTTAAATCTAGAGGGAGTGAATCTAGTACCCAATAAAATTTCTATTAAAAAAGTTTAAATAAAATAACCCAATTAAAAAATTCCTAGTTAATCAAAATATTATTTTTATATATGTTAAATATTTTAAATTATTTCTCAGTGATTTATTAGGTCTTAGTTAAATAAATAATACTAATCAATTTATATTTTGAAATCAATTTAGTCAAAAACTACCTATATACACACTAGCTAAAATTAACTATCAAAGAAGTATTTTTTTATAAGTTACATAAAAAGTATTTTAAATAATTGAAATTGAGGAAACAAAAATAAATCACACAGTGGAATAAACTAGGTATTCAGTTTCAAGAAGATACATAATCCCCTTCACTTAAAAATCATCGGCTTCTAATCAGGTTATATAACTATAATTTGATCCATAACCTAGATTGGGTATAAAAATAATGGATTGTAAGATTTAGAGGATCAAATCCTATTCTACAATTAAACATGGGTAGAAAAAAATAATAGGATACACAAGGACCTCTTCTACAAACATCATGGGTCTTAAAATGAAAAGAGATAGATGAGAGTATTAAGTATTATCTTGTTATCGTACATGAGACAATGTGAGTTAATAACAATATCAAAAAACACACTACTAGAATGCAAAAAAAAATCAATAGAAAGAGAAAGAAAAAATATATAGAGAAGGTAATTTTTCTCGTTCTATAGTGATTCAGATTCACAAGTGTACTAGAATGTGTCTTCATGACGAGATATTACTATTTATCTGAAAGTTGTAATAAAATAAGGGTTTGAAAAGGTTCTATGTTCTGTCTATAGGATAGGATTGATATCTTAAATGAGTTACACTCTTTAATAAGTTAAAATCAATAGTAATTTGGTCTATAAGTTCTCGTGTGATGATCGTTTCAGGATTCAAAAAGTTTCACACATGTGTCTTCAAACTCTTGTATCACACGTGGGAGGGAGTTCAATAAGAATATAAACTGCTACATAAAAATATTGATGAATAATCCTTTAGATCTTCTAGATACTTATAAAAATATATGATATTTCCTTTCATGCATCTTAGAAATGGTTAAGATAATAATAATAAAATAAACCACTACATTAATTTCATTAATATATCCATTGAAGAATTTAATTCACAATAGGAAGAACAATGAAATAATATCTTATAGTGGTAGATTATATTGACAATGACTCATTTTGCAGATAAATAATATTTTGTGGTGATTCATCCAGTGGTGAGTCGGTCTGGAGGTGTCTCATAAGAAAGTGGCTCATTTGAATTAACAGTCACTCAATATAGTGGTGAATCAAGCTAATGGTGAGTCATTTAAACTAACGGTGAGTCATTCTGGTGGAAATACATTATGAAGGTGACTCATTTGATCTAAAAATGACTTATTTAGGTGTAAATAAAATCCTATAGTTACTCATTTTAAAAAATAGTGATTTGATTTGGTTAAAAGTCATTCCAGTGGTGACTCATTTGAACTAATAGTGAGTTATTCTTACATAGAGATATCATGTAAGTGAATCATTTAAACTATTGATGATTCATTATAGTGGAAAAAAATATGGTGGTGCCTCACAGCTGGCAATGAGTCATTTTGGTAGTGACTCTTCTCAACTAATGGCCAGTTCTTCCAATACTCGCCAAATTTTCATCAAATCACCCTATATTATAAAATGCTATCATAAAATAGTAATCTAATTAGAAACATAAAAAGCATGATTGATGAGAATTAAAATAAGTAGTTTCTGAAAGATATCATTTCTATCAAGTAATATTTTTAAATGTTTCTAAAATTAATTATAATATTTTATAAGAAAAATAAATAAAAATATTTTTGAAAAAAAAATTATTCTTAAAGCATAAAATGAATTTACTAAAAATTTAGTTCTTATTTACTAAGAATTATTCAATGATTTTTTATAGAGTAAGTCATTTATATATATATCACAATTCATTTGATACTTTTCATCCTCTCTAATTTAACATCTATGTTATAATAGTAATATTTAAATAATAATATTTTGTGGTCTATTTATGAACAGTGTGGCATGTCTTGCATGACACCGAACATAGTATTCGTTTAAAATCATAGGATATTAAACTTGAGTTGAGTTCTTCCTTATTTCTTGTTTTATCTCCCTTCTTAATTATTTGGATATGGTTTTAAAAGTGGGATATAGTTATATTATTTGAGGATGAAAAAATTGGGTGATTATTGATTATGTAAGTTAGGTTGTTGAAGGTTTCCTTGGTGTGATCTCGATATTGGTATCCTATATTCATTTCTTTGTCTTCATGTATCATATTTTGAAGCATCAATTAAGGTGGGGGATTCAATAACATTCTATTTTTTGTGTAAATTTTGGGATTAGAATTATTTTTTTATTCTTTAGGTAAATAGTATAGATTGATCTAATAAATAAATGATTTGGACTAAGTAGAATTGAAGGGAATGAGATGATTTTCATGTATTTAACTAAATTTGTGAAATTTCTTTCCCACTTGGTGCTTATTTTCTACTATTACATAAAAACATTGATTTTGTTAAGAATTTCATGTTGTTTATGTGATTTTGTTGTGGATTATTCTTTCATAAAAGGATAATCACATAAATAAGATAATGAACTCGTTATACAAAATAATGAAATGATACAAAAGAATGTTGAATATGGAGGAATGTGCAAGAAATTTATGATGAATTTTTTTTGTGTACATTGGTAAAAATTATTGTTATAGCTATGGTTATGTAATTTTTGTGGGGTTGTTCATGAGGATTGTGCAGTAGGTGTTTTGGTAGTTTCTATGGGTGTGATAGTGGGATATAGTTGATGTTTTAGATCATGCCATAAGGATTTGAATACAATTCCATGATTGAAAAGAAAAAGTAGTATGATGTTATGGGTGATTTCTTAGTTGGTTAATGTGATAATTGTTCAGTAATTTACCAGTTTTATGGAATCTAGTTAAAAATAATGAACGTAAAATAGAATTATCAATAATTGAATAACATGATAGATAAAAATGAAATATTTATGCATGAAATAAATTTTTTATTTTTTAGATTAATGTGGCTGATAACTTGAGTGGTCTGTCATTAGAATGGAATTAAATATTTTTAATGAAAATAAATAGGTTGGTAATAGATAATCATGAAATGGGATAATTAAAATAGTTTTATTGAGAAATTTAACTTGTTTTTTTGTTTGTTTTAATGGGATGTGGGTTTAGTTGTGGAGCTATAGTTGGAAGTGATGATTGTGTGGGGTGGTGGCAGTGTGGTGATGTTTAGGTGTTCTGTAAATTCTGTTTTGGAGTGAACCTCTTAATTTGGGATTATGTGTGGCTATAATAACATATATTTTCCTTATGATTTATATATATACCCTAACTGAGTCAAATACTCATACTGATGCCCAATATAATTTTGGAATTTATACTTACCTTTTCTTTTACATATCTTTTTTCTTAATTTGAGCTCTTCATATGGGAATATATAATTAAGTAAATTTTATCTATATATATGTCACATTTTTCATTGTAAATATAGTTTTATAATATGTTCAATGAAAATATTATTACTTTTAACTCTCGATCTAGTGTTAGATATTTTTTCATGGGTCTTTATTCATCATGATGCATATGGGAAAATTTTATCACATTTCATATGAAATCACTTTAATCCTTTAATCTACTCATCATAATAAAAAAAATCTTTACATATTAGTAGAGTAAATTCCAATGAATTAACCACTCTCATCTTCGGTTCATCAAAAATATTTTCACATTACTGTAACCATGTGAATTTGATCACTTTTCATATCAACTTTGTTTATGATTTGGCTAATTGGGTAAAATTTTAAAAAAATCACTAATAATAACCATCTAATCCCAGGTAATTATATATATATATCAATGATATTCATTGGGGTTGGATATTATTCAATCACCATGTTCATTGATGGATCAATAAAAATTCCATTAATAGAGACATTATTACTTAGATAAAGAAATTGACTGCATCCAAAAATTTTAATAAATAAAATTCCCATATAAAAATTTTCTATTAAGGTCCTAATGAATAATCCTTAAGTGGTTTTTATGAAAATAAAATATCTTATAGTATTTCATGATATCATTAATAGATTCTACAAAAAAAATTATCAAAATAATCCTTTAATACTCAATTCGTCAGATCTATAAACACACAGGGTATATTTGTTTGTCAAAAATGAATTATTATGTACTAAAAATCAAAATACCTTATATGAAAAGTTGTATTTGGTATAAAATCCATCTTATATTTTAAATGATGATAACTATAGTGAATATCTATCTTTATGAATTTTTGATTCCTTTTATGTTACTCAAATGGTTTATAAATGCATGGTAAAGGATTCTTGATTTTTATTGTAATGTCAATGATTTAACTATAATAGATTCATAACCTCATATAATCATCATTTTATTTTACAAATAGGGAAGGTTCTCCCCAATGTGAGACACTAGAGTGTATAAATATCATACAATACAATTCTTGTAGTTTCTGGTTTAATTATTTTAATTTCATTGGGATTATTCTATAATATGGATTAAATATATATTTTTGATCAGGAATAAAGTCAATAATGAATTCAACATCATGATCATGTGGATATCTAAATAATTCCTCAAAAATACATCAAAATAATTTTACATTATAGATATATCCACTATTCTTAGAATCTCATTCCCATTCATTTATTTTATTCTATATTTTTCTTATCTAACAATTTCTTTAAAATTATCCACTTATGGTACTTCCAAAAAATACTTGGATAAATATGTCTCTTTGCTAAAAATAAAGATTATATTCCTGTCAAAACAATTCTAATATATTTCTACCAATAATAAATTATTTTATTATACATTAATAGATAATCCATCCAAAAAATTATGTCAAAGTCAACCATTAGTGTAACAAAAAATATTCTACTAGATAGCCCAATATATTTTTCTTGCAATATGATTTCGAATAGGAGTTCAAACCAAAAACTCATTCCATTAGAAAAAATTTCTAAATAATGAAATATAATAATTAATTAAAGAATAAAACTATGAATTATGAATCATATTAAATAATTTCTATTCATTAAATAAAAATTAATGTTAAGTATTCTATCTATTCTAAAAAAATCAATAATTTATTAAGGGTTTGTCATAGGGTTCTATTCTCTCAAAATGTACATTACAATCCAATTCAAAAGGTTACTATTAACCATTCTATGATATCAATAGGAATAACTCCATGTCCATAAACCTGGAGTTAGTTGTTATTTATTACTGTGGTACATAATATATAGATTATAGTATACTTCATCAAATGTATAGTAGTATCACGAGATTTAATATATATATGAAAAACAAATTACATGACAAAAACGATTAAAATACCTAAAAAATTAGCATCACTCCTTCTCTTATCCTTAGATCATGTTTAGTATTATCCATGGTTTCCTATATAAGTGAGAAAAAAATGTAAAGGGTGGGCTCATATGCTTAGTATGGGGTAGTATATAGTGGAATATATCATCATTTAAACAAGTCACATATAATATAGGAGTAAATAATCAAATGATTACATATAAATGATAACACGATGATAAAATATCCAAGGATAACCATACCTTCAAGGCCTAATTCCATGACATTATATATAATTGGTTAATAATACACAAAATATTCTTTCTAGATTCTCCTATAGGATATACCAATACATCTAGGTGATATTTAATTCTATGTATTAAATTTTACAAAATAATTCCAATTCATCTATTATATGAAAATAATGGATATATAATACAATGCATAATATAATAAAAATAACCTTTTACAAAAAAAACATGACGGAATGATCAATAGTTATCCATGTTTCGATGGAAAGAGACGACCACTAGGAGTGTTTTGTTTGACCTGATGGATAATTATTTGTGGGGGCCATTTCATGCACAATAAATAACATCAGGTCACTATTTTCATTCTTAAAGGAAACTCCCAATGGTTCCCTCATCAATAACTGGGTATAAACCTACTTTACAAAGGTAGGTGGTCTATTGGGGTTTCAGAACCAATAAATCTTTGGGACTTCCATTGGTCGAGAGGACCGGAGGTTAGGCTCATCAAACCCTATTAGGGGGAAATTTTCCATACTCCTAGACTCTATTATATATTTAAGATATGTTCAATAATCCCGTCTTAATCCTAATATGAAACTTGTTACCCTAACAAAATGATTTTTGGTTAGGTATCTCTTTGTACAAAATACAAGGATATCATCTATAAATATATTTGTATGTATTTGAGGTTCTTCAACTATTTCTTAGTAATGAACATTTGATTATATTCTGAATTCATATAATGAGGAGCTTCAAAATTTGATATCGTGTAGGGAGGTAAGTAATATTCCAAGGAGGGGGTTGATCCATTATAAGTGATTCAATATATTTTTTTTATTGAAGGAATTGAAACCCACATAGTTCATTAAACCCATGTAGTTTAATTTAATATGGAAATAGAATATAAGATTTCTCTGAAGCACTGGATATTCATGATCATGTCCTAGAGGGGACATCCTATATATCCTGATTATGGATAGAATTAGAGTTTTTACTTCATTTGATTTCTCAGTCCGTAGATGGATGAAGTAGGATGATCATCCCATGGGAATGACAGGGTCCCTATGGTTAAAATGTCCGAGACGTGGTAGAACACACATTGTGGTAGATGTCTATTTTATATCGGTCCTTATAAAGACATCCAATGTATCCTGGTTATTATAGGAATGATTTTTTTTGTAGTTTATTCATTCCCATAAGACTGGCCCCAAGGTAGATGCTCTTATACATGGTAGGTTTATATCATGCCACTTAATTGGGATTAAATATTAGAATTTCATTAGAAGGTGGGAATCTTTGAAACAAGTGATATGGCTATTTAAATTTCCTAAGACCATGTGATCTATTCTCGGTGTGGGAAATAATGGATAATAAGTAATTAGACTCACTTCATATGAATGAAGGGTTTATGTGTCGGTACTACCCTTCGGAAGTTAAATATGGAGCATAGGACTTAGGTAGGTATCCTACGTATCCTATTATGTTTTGAATCATATTCATCCCATTTCATCTGAATTCTCAATCCACTGAGGGATGAGGAAAGGTGATCAGCCCATGATAATGATGGGGTCACAATGGTTAAAATTTCAGAGATATGGGGGTAACCAAACTAAGGTAGATGCCTGGATGAATTCAGGATCTAGCCTTAGGAAGGCATCCTATGTATCCTAGTTATATCATAAATCATATTTTTTATAGTTCAATTGGGTGGGTCTTAAACACTGACATTTCATTGGACTTTGTAGAGGTATATAGTGTATATGATATGATTATTGAAACCCCCCAAGCCCATGTGAGACATTCTCTTTGTGATAAATAAGGGATGTAAAATAATAATTTTCATTGCTTGTTTATGTATGACTTATGTGCTAGGACATACCTTTGGTTATTTAATATGGGGATCCAACCTCTGTAAGGCATCCAACATATCCTGATTATGGAAATAATTAGATTCTTCGTAGTTTTTTTTATAAAGGATTACACACTAATGTTTCCCGTACAATTGGGAAATATAATATTATGTCACTAATTAGTTCTTACACTGTAATGTTTCCCTATTGATCGAGGATTACATCCCAAGGTAGGAAGAGGTTATCAAGTCTTGCAATTTCCTTTTGATATAACCTACTTTCCTAGTTTACATAAATTTATTATTTCCTCGTCATTCTTTTATTGGATACTTTACATAAATAGAGTTTTTTCCTAACATGTCCAAATACATTTGTATGATCTAATTGACTTTTCTATAAGAATAAACCAAATTAGATGGAATGTCCAAATGTTTTTGCATGATCAAGGATTTATTATTCAAAGGACAAATAAAGACCTAGATGGATGGTCTAGAAATCCATTTCATGACCTGGTTGTCTTTTCCACAAGGTGTCAATGATCTGAATGACTTTCACAGGTGTCCTCACAAGAGTTGGAAGACACACTTGGAGGACGTCGCGATGATCAATGCGACATATCTCAGAGGGTGTCATGTGTACTGGATGACATTTCTGAAGAGCATAGTGAGACCTGGATGGCATGTTTGAAGGGCATCACAAGAGCAAGTTTACACACCTGTGTGATACTTAGCTAACATAAATTTTTGGTGTCGTTTAAGACCAATGAAACATTTTAAGTACATCATGAGGATTGAATGTAAATCCCATAGAATATCATGAGACTTGGGCGACATTCCCAATGGGTTCCATGTGACTTTCTTTGACATTTATAGATGAAATTTCATGACACAAATAGCATAATAAAGAAACAATGTGAGATATGGAAGACATGTACTAATGTTGTCTCGTGTCTCGGGTGGTTCACACAGACTTCATGAATGTCAATGTATATTTTTTTCTTAATTCTCTCATATTTAGTCTTTTTTCTAGACTATATATTGTGAATTCATAATATATGATCATTGTTAGCTTTTATTAATTCTTTCATGATCTATTGGATGTGTTGTATGTTATTTATTCTCCCTTACAAGAGGCTATCACTTGATTTATTAGTAATCATGTGAATTGCCTATGCAAGTTGCATGATTTCTCCAGTTGTTCACCAGTATCTTACCTAATGAAAAACTTTTCGGTCACGATATCTATCCCTTTGGGAAATATGATCTATCACTTTGATACAAAATGTAAAAAATCCCATCTATAGAGATAGGGTGAATTTTTCATGTTGGGGTGGAGGATGTGAAGTGCTTTTCACCAAGTTTGTTCACCATTTTTTCTGTGCATACCACGTGAGTCTAGGTTGGAGTAAGTGAAGGCTTCGGTGTTATGTGTCTTCATAAGAATCTATCATGGATTACTCTGAGGTCATCACCTAATTTTTAGTGACTATGAGTCAATCCCATCAACATATCCATTATTGGATTATTTCCAACTAATGTGTACTTTTTGATCCATGCAAGCATGTCCAATGACTTCTATATTTTTATACATACATGTACAAGTTCTTCCACGAGATCAATACACCTATAAAAAAGTGATTTTGTGATCTCATGTGACTTTTTTATGAATTTTCCTAGGACAATGATGACATGTTGGGGGCCTTCATGAGATTATTATGTCTTTTCAAGGATTCCCATGAGACCCTGCTACTGATGACCATAGTGTATCTCAAGGGTATTACTACTAAGATAGGCTCCCACGTCATCTTATTTTATTTACTTTTTTTTACAATGGTTTGGAGTCATGAGATATTTCACGAGTAATGTAAAATATAAATACTCTACTTATTTTTTTATGCATCTCATGACCAATAAAGGACCTATGGAGATGTGTGAGCATTTCATGTGAAATTCCATCTATTTGTCCTTAAGGAGGAAAAGGTGGAGTATGAGGTCGCCTTTATATATCCAAGTCTCATTGTGTGATGAAAATTACATACCATAGGGATTTCTGAAGATGAGGTGGAAATCTCACCAGGGTCTCACAGTGTCTTGTGGATCTTTATGGGTGAATCATATAATTTTTATGACCACGAGTGGAACCTTCCTCCTCCCCTATTATTCCCTTTGTTATATTTTATAAAGTCTTGGGGGTATTGAGAGTTTTATGAAATGTTTTCAATGAAAACCATTATCCCCGCCAGGGATCCAAAACATGTGTTTTACAACCGCTAGATGCCTCTTCTTTTTTATACATTTCCTTCCAATTTCAAAGGATTGTTTGAGGGGTTATCAGGAACCGAATGATTGACAACCCACATGACCAGGGAGAGATCATCTGATTGTCGTTGTGTGATCACCTATTGTCTAAGGCACCTTCATAAGAAAAAAGGTCTTTTTGAAGGTACTTCATGAGATCCCTTGTAGTATATGAGTTTCACATAGTTCCTTCATGTGACCCTATGATGGTCCCATGATCACGTGTCACTTAGAGGCATACACGATCTACACGTATCATCTACGTTCTCCCTCCTTTTCTTTTGTGTTGAAAATTATACACATATCCAGGTATTTATCTCTATGTGTAATTACTAATTCCCATTTGGAGGGCATAAAAAAATTCCCCCACCTAAGAGAGATGTCTGTGGGGACAAGTTCTCAGTTATGAGGAATGTATATGCCCACCAAATTCTATAAATTTCTCAAATTGGTGATTGGGATGATGCTTAATATGTTGATCAACACTTGGTATTCCAATAGATTACATATAAATTGGGTTAGAGGGACATTCATTTCACCATATTCATACTTCTATAGAGCACTATTGCCTCACTTCAGTCACATTCCTTTGTCATAAGACCCTACCACAATATATGATCACGAGACCCCAATGTGATCCATGCTTTCATGAGAACTGTTCCACAAAACTGATCTTGCTCAGGTGCCCGTTTGAACCAATTAGAAACTTTATCTTAGTAAATTTTTTATCTTAGATCACGAAGATTATGATTTTATTGAGGAATCTGTGGGGTATCCTAACTCGATCATACGATTAATTTATTATCATAAAACTCTCATGACCATGTCCATGTCATGCAATCATGAGTATCCAAGGGTTCATGAAATTGTGTTATGCCCAGTAGAGTTATGTGACCTGCGAGATATTTGGGAGAGAGGAGATTCAAGAACTCCTTATGTGATTCATGAATCCCTTATTGATTCATGCGATGACCATGATGATAAAAAATTATTGTGTATTTTAATTGAAAAAAATACTCTATCTATATAACATATAACAATTACTTTTGTTCATATGGAATCTAGTTCTCTCTAAGTGTCCTCAACTACATCCAATCAAAGGGACATGATTTTCATAAATCACAACTCTAACCCTTGATATCGCATTTTTTCTGATAATGAGATTCTAAATATGTTCATATTATATGAGCTTCAGTATTATCTTCTATCTCATCGAATTTCCCTATATGGGTTTGGTTTTATATATGATGTTGTTATCCCAATTTTGAACATCAATCTTTCATATTATAGGATATCAACTTATTCCATGTGCATTTAGATGACAGTTTCCAGGGAAGGAACACTAGTCATAGTTCAACCTTGAGGTTTGTATTATATGATATAAAACTATCCTTTGGGTTCAAATGGATATGATTTTTCTCACCAACATATAACTTAGAATTACTCGAGTATATTTTTCTCCTCTATGTATTATCTAGAATTATTGTGAAGCTTGAAATTGAATTTCCATCTTGGTAGTTATTTTTCTGAATAATGGACATGGACCTTATGGGCTAGACATTGTTTCATAGAGTTTTCTAGTCAGTTATAAGGGGTTCATCTTTATAAATCCATGTTGATTTCTGAATTAATTTTCTACCAAAATCCTAATATCCTTTTATAAATGATCACTTCTTGGTTCCCTAGTACCAACACATTCCATTTGCACTACGGTGAAGTGGGAATCAACTATTGGGACATATACTGACTTTGTTGGATTCCCCCTCTTATAGAGAGGTATGATTAATTTCACACTATAGTGGATGGTTGGGATAGTCCCTTAGAAGACTCCTTTTTTGAAGTATATTTTTACCATCACGAAGGAGAAACTATGGAAGGAGCTAGTGATACACTCACTCAGTTATCTCAAGGACTGTATCAATATTTTTCTTTGCTAAAGTAGGGTCACTCCAATTGGTATACACCCTCATAAGTGCCCTTCTCAGTATGTCTATGATAGTGATAGATCTTATGGGTACATATTAGAGGTTGGGGATTATAACTTGTGTGGATACTGATTGAAATCGAAGATTTCTATGGACCTTAGGATGGATTGTTTTATATCCATTTCTTTAGTGTATGGATTTTTTAGACTGGGGATCCACATTACAAGAACTGTGTCAACATATTGGTAATGGAAGTGTGACTTAAGTAAGAAAACCATCTCAATTTTTTAGTGTCAATCCTTAAACACATTTATCAAATATCGATCCATATTAAAAAATTAATCACCCCTTACAGGATCAGTAGTCCTCTCCAATTTTTGTTTGGAAGGATAGGGAATCAGTTAAATTATTATAATAACTACAATGCCACTATGATCCTAGACACCTTATCCCATATCAGACTACTCAAAATATATGGAGATAGAACTCTATCACTAAACCCTGCTATGGTTAAGGATATACTGATCCAATATGATAGGTTTGATTTTACCCCTTACCATGCACCATATGGACCTATTATCAATATCAGTAGTGTTTTACATGACAAAAGGCCATATATAATCTTTCTTTTGGATGGGGTTCTTGAAGATAGGGTGCAAGAGGTAATAATCAATGATCTTTATACACCTTTTCGATTCTCTTTCCAATTAGATGAATCGAAAGGGTCTCTCTTCAACCCTTGGATGGAATATGAGGATAGATACATCCTAGAGTCGTCCACAAGTTTTGGATGATGCTGACATATGAAGATATTAAGGCTAATATAATACTTTCACAAGATGATTATCCCACCTTCATTACCCAATATTATTCCTAGTCTTGGGTAGCAACATATCTGGATGGTGTGTTAAGCCAGTGGGTCTGTCACGTGAACATTTCTTTTTCCTCACCAACCCCTCTATTTGTGGCGATGATGGAATTGATTTTAGACCCGGGAAAGATGTTAAGGAAGATCCCTTATTCTATTGATGACTACCTTTATAGTGAGATAGATTCTATTAAATAAATAATTGATCTTTCATAGTCTATAGATGACAGTCTGATTGAAAGAATATTATATGAGGCTTCTTCTCCCATTTCCATATCAACTCAACTAGTTATTCCTCCTCCCATGGCACCTACTTCAACTATCACAAAGGCTTAGTCACAATGTAGGTTGATCTATAAATAGATTTATTCATTGATTATTGAGGCTCCGTTAAAGGTATTTTGTGACCAAGGGTAACATCTTCATTAACTATTTCATGACTTTGGGGTAGGTGGTTTTTACTAACACCCTCTGTATAAAATCATAAAGCAAAATATTCTTACTCAAAAAGATATAGCCACCAATGAAATGGTTTTTCATGATCTTGTAGATGAGTCTCTTATTTCTAGGCATATGAAGGAGACGTCGAAGGAATTAAAGATGGGTCTCCAGTTGATATCTAAACTAGATGCTCATATGGACACCTAGACTATGAAAATATAGCGGCATAATGAATTCATAGACTATATGAGGTATTTCCCTTGAACATCATCATAATTAATGGAAACATCCCATAATATGGTTTAAGAGTTAACTACTTTCACTAAGACTCTCTATTAGAGAGTAGAAGAATAACAGGTGGGGCAAGAATCCCTTCAACGTTCAATAAATGCTTCCCAAAAGACCCTCACTAACATGGATAGTTTATCTAATAGAATATTATCATAATTTCATGTACTCTATTTTTGATGAGATTATTTTAGAGACTCCAAAATGTGGATATTCCCCCACTTTGAACATTATCAATGAACGTACCTTCCTAAACTTTCAATGTCGTTATCCCATTCTTCTTATATCCATGATATGCATGACATTTCACAAATCCAATATTATTTTAATCACCAATGATACTTATCCCTTTTATAATATTATCTAAACATGAATTCTTATATTTAAATGTTGAAATTCTAATAGATTTATTCATGAGAAATTCTCATGAATTCCCACCAACATGAGATTCTCATGGATAATTTTTTCCAGAGATCATGAGATCACCTAGTGTGAAAAAGGATTTCTTGGGTAGGAGATATATGTCTTGTAGGGAGGGTGCTCATTTTTTTCAAAATCCAATTGGATTGGTGAGCATAGATTGATATCTTCTAAGGCCATATGCTAGGCCTTACAAGCTCTTGTAGTCTAAATCACAATTGTGTTTTAGTTTAAGGTCTTTTATTTAATATCTTCTATTGATTTATTTTAGTTTCTTTTAGTGTGGAAATTTTACTTCTTTAGTTTTGGGCCTTTTATCTTGGACATTCTATCACATTAGTTTAGGGTTTTTAGATCAAACCTTATGCCTCTTTAGTTTACAGTCTTTTAGCATAAACCTTCTTTTAGTTTAGTTTGTGGTCTTTTTTATCAGACATTCTATCACTATAGCTTATGGTATTTTATCTTAGGCCTTTTATCACTTTATTTTAGGATCTTTTATATTAGACCTTAGGTCGCTTTAGTTTAGGGTATTTTAACTCGGACCTTCTCTCACTATAGATTAGGATCTTTTAGTTCATACCTCTAATCGATGTAGTCTAACATGTTTTAGAATGAACATTCTGTCACTGCAGTTTAGGTTCTTTTAGATTAGATCTTTTGTCACTATGTTTCATGGTCTTTTAGCTCAGACCTTTTGTTTCTTTAGTTTAGGTTTTTTAGCTCGAACCTTATATTTCATTGGTTTTTGGTATTTTAGATCAGACCTAGTCAATGGTCATGGAACATGGTGAAAACATGCTAAGAATGACCCAAAACTCACTGAGGTTTTAGGTTCTACTGTAGTGTTACTAGGGATCACAAGGATTACAAATCCCTTTTTTTCATAGTGACACATTTTCTTGAAGAACATTGAAACATATACAAGATCCATAGGCACGCATACATAGTCAATAAAAGGGTACATGAGGAATGGTATCTTTTCCAGGGGATATGAATATTTAAGGAGGTAATATCAGTTGAGGTAGAAATAATTGGGATGCTAGGTCCACTTACATTGTTGGATCATGGATAATGTGATTCATAACCAAAAATTTTGAATTTGGGAAGACAAGATGGAGAGATATATCAGTGATGCCACGTAACACTCTAAGTAGTCGGGTTCTACTGTGGTGTTGTGTGGGATCACAAGGATTAAAGCCCCTTTTCATTCAAGGAGGATGTTCCATTAATTGGTGGGTCAAGGCCCTTATGTGTCAGTAGCATTACTAAGAAAAAGATGATATCTACTTCTTTCTAAGGACCAGGAAATATTTTTGAAGACTCAAACGTCATAATAATGAGGTTGGGTATGAAAGGTTAGCTATCCATGAATGATTCTAGAACCATTGGGCAGTTTGGATATTATATTATAAAGATCGATCCCTATGAGATGTGGCTTTGAGTCATAATTTTTAGGACATTAATGGTTTGGTAATGGAGTGTCTCACTTCTTCTTTGATAAAGGGTAAAAATCACGGTGACGTAGCATCAAGGATGTAAAATCCTCTTGGATAGTTTGGTATGAATATTTTAAAACATGATCCAAAGTACTTCAGTTATGATGATGATATGGAAAAAATCGTATTGGGATTGATACATAATACACTGGGGTGTTGGGTTATGTCGTAGTGATTTCATGGATCATAAAGATTGGAAAGACCTTTTATAGAGTGACATGATTTTTTGACAACCAAAGATTTATATATAGGATCCATAAAAATACATGAATACTCATGAAAAAATTCCTTGAATCTAAGTATCATTTATTGGGGACTTATAAGGTTTTAGGGATCTGAGGCACCCAATTCATGAATTGTGACTTGTGGATAGTGTAATATTAAAGAAGGGTTTGAGCACCATAAAAGTTGTGTCACCACCTAGAAAATATATTTTCATAGCGAGGAGATTTTAAAATCATTAATCAAACATTTTTCTAAACTAGGGGGTTCTTCAAGAATATCATGGATATTACTAGGGATACAAGGTTGATTCTATGAGATTTATTCTATATTCATTCATGTCCTATTACTTCCTAAACACTGTAAATGAAGATTATATTGAGTTAAGACTTACATTTTTCTTAGACCATCATTTATGGGTTTTTGACCTCACAAGTTTTTTGTATCTTTCACTAGTAGTTTAATGTATTGAAATATTGACCATGATAGGATAGAGTTTATGTTTTTATATCTTTGACCAAAATGCAAGAAATTTAGAGTCATGATTCACATGGACCAAATATGGAGGATGGTGTACAAGATCCCAATTAGGATACCCAGGGTCAAGAGTACCCCAAAAAACTTCTGACCAAGAGATGAAAATGTTTTAAATCAATGATTTTGGTCCTCGAGTCATGATTACTGATATGGGAAAATCAAACTAGGACTAGTTCAGATCACATTGAGGTGTTGAGTTCTATCACAATGATTTCAGGGCTCCCAAGGATTCAAAGGCACTTTTTGTATAGCAATGTGTTTGGTCGATGACCATAGGTGCATATGCATGATCTATAGGCATAAATTCATAGTGAAAAAAGGGTCCTTGAAGATGGGTATATTTTCCAGTCACCTTGGAAGCTAATGGTGATCTGAGGCACTCAAATCATGAAGTTCGATTTTTGGATTGAGGTGATTTTATAAGATTATGGAAGAACCTCATACTCTGGATGACCAGGGTAAGGCTCTTGTGGACCATTTATAAGTGATTAAAATTTGGTTAGGGATGGTATAGTTTATAATCTTGTAGTGGGGACATTTTCTATGATGTTTAATGTCATGTTGTAAGGACATACAAACCGTGCGGTTTTAAATTCATGCAACTAAGACATTTTAATAGATGTTTAACATCATGTGGAAAGGACATGGGAACGGATTGAAAATATTTGTACTTAAAATATTATGTGTACAAGATAACTGTACATAGATATGGATCATGTGTAAGAAAAAAGATCTTTTTTGTCTTGGATTCAATGTAGTCAGGGTTCATTTTCTATCAGTTGTTGCATCTAGACCTATAATTATAAATCTATATGTCACTATGTATCCTTTGATGATAAGAATCAATCCACATGTATTTTTTAAAAGGTAAACACTTTATAGGTACGGTCGGTGGGTAAATGTGGGAATTTTTTATATTGATTGTTGTAGTCAGGCTCGGGATTGAAGATAAAGATGTCACAATGTATCATGTGATGACAGTAATCAATCCACACATAGTTTCTTAGGAACCATGTAGTTTAATGTCATGTGGAATGGATGTGAGCTTTTTGATGTAAAAAAGGGAAACTATGGTTAGACATAAGGATAGAACTTAGGGTGTCAATACATATCTCATGGGAATGATAATCATGTCAAACATAGTTCTTTAAATCCCATGTAATGTAAATTCATGTGGTGAGGAAAAATATGAACTAACAAAAAATATTTTAAATGTTACGGCTAGACCCAAAAGTGGAATTCTAGGAATCACTATGTATATCATGATAATGAGAATCAATCCACATGTAGTTTTTCTAGAATGAACATACTATGAATGGTTTCCCTATATCTATAGAGGAGTAATGTTTGCATTTTTCATGATTGAACACTAGATTGAAGATCCAGGAATAACTACATATCATGTGATATCAATAATCAAGTCACAAGTATTTCTTGAATGTAGGTGTCGTAGGAGGCTAACACCAATGATGGTGGTCCTCTCAGGTGAGGAATATATGAATGTATAGTTTTATGACATGAAAGATAAAATAACCTTGCAGTTTAATGTCATGTGGTGAGGACTCATGGTGTTCCTTTTATAGTCTTTTCATTAATGAATTTGAGGATACCACCACAAGTTTCCATGCCTTTTTTGTGTGGGTATCCCTTATTAAAATTCCTAAGCTCATGTGAGCTATGCTTGATGTGTGAAACAAGGAGGGAAAGGGGTTCATGTCACTCTCCAGAGGAAATTAATGATTAAATATAGGTATTTTTCATCATATGGAGGTTGGAAAATGATATAGGATCAATTAATCCCAACGTATCTCATAATAATTAGAATCAAGTTATACATAGTTCTATAAAACCTGTGCAAGTTATTTTCAATGGAAAGAAAATTAGTCATACAGTTTAACATCTTGAGGTATAGACATTGATCACCCGACATGAAGGGAAAAAGGAAGACACTCGCTTGGCTCAGAACAAGATTTTCATGCATCACTGAGTATCCTGCAATGATAAGAATGAATCCATATATATTTCTTGGGTAACCATGTAGTTTCACGACATACAGTGAGGACTTCAGCCATGCAGTTTAGTGTCATGTGATAAATATGTGGGATACCACACAGTTTACTGTTGTTTTGTTAGGACGTGGGTGATACTTCACAGTTTATTATCTTATTTCTAGGAAAATATCCTTACAATTTATCATTATGTGGTTAGGACGGTCTCTATACATTCAATCATTATGTGGTCAGTACTATCTTTGTATAGTTTATCATCATTTGTTTGGGATGATCTTCATATATTTTATCATCATGTGGTTAGGATGAGGGATACCATGTAGTGTAAATACTTTCAATTAGGAATTTTATGATTGATGATAGTTATGAAAAGTATTTATTGAGAAATCTCACATTGGTGGGAGGTGTCACATGATCTCCGTCCATGGTGTCCAATGAGTACACTATATTATGATAGACCTTATATATGATATAAGGTCCTTCCCACCATGGTTCTAGTTTGGGAGGATTCTATCATGGTATCATTGTGTTCATGAGATCCAAATCCAGTTCTCCTTGGAGGAATTAATAGAGGTGAACCATCTTATTAAAGGATTTTGAAATATAATTCTTATGAACCTCTAGGTTCTATAATTTTGGAAACATTCTATCATCAAGATACTCCAATTCTTATAGATAGTTTTTTGATTTGTAATCATCTATGAGATTCACACAAATGGCTATTTGGTGAGAAGTAAGATTTTCCTCTATGGGTTACACTAACTCTGTACTATACACCAATTAGTATTGTGTTTCATATGTATTAGTACATGTGGTGGTAGAGTAGGCCCACAAAGCATGAAAGATATTGTGTATCCATGACTTTTTTATCCATGTTCATTATCTTATAGACTATATTTTATAAATTCTTATTGAATTTATTAATATATCCATATTCAATTTCATGATAGTGAGATGAGTGATTGGACTCGATATTGTGCTCTGGTATAATTTCTTTAACTCTGTAGAATAGAAGTTGGTGTTGTTGTCTAATAATATTATGTGAAGGACCCCAAACCTAGTGATTATATGAGACTTTCCAAAGTTAATAATGTACTTTCTCTTTACTTCTTTGAGGTGTATTTACTCATCCCATTTAAAAGAGTCGTCAGTAATATTAAGGATATACTTGAAATACATATCTATTGAATGGGGATATGGCCCCACAACATCCATTCCACAAAGGGAAAATAGCTAGGAATATTTAGCTGTATGTAGAAATTCAATAGGTTGATGGATGATGTTTCCATGGACCTGGCATGCCTAAAATTTCTTGTTGTATTCCATGTATTCTTGTACCATGGTTTATAGTAATATCACAACCTCATGATTTGATGGGAGATCTTAATCCCAGATTTATGGGTGTCACAAGATCCTAAATAGACATCGTCCATGATGAAGGAAATATCTACTTATGTTATAAATCTAAGGAGGATTTCATAAAATCCATTCTTATAGAGGGATTTTTGTTCATTATAATTTTCATGTAGTGTGAAGTTTTCTTCACATCCAAAAATAAATTCCCCTATGGATCATTCTGTCAGGAGAGTCACATTTTGGAGATAACTGATTATGGGAGCTATCCATCTAGAGGTGGTTATCGGTTCATCATGCTCTGGGATGGTGTTGACCTGATTGATTTCTTCCATATAATATATTATGATTGATTTGAACATTTTTCAATGTGTGATATGGAAGATTATTTCTTCCAGATCCTAGTTGTCCAAGAGGGTGGCTGTATTAGCCAGTACATCGGCGCGAGCATTCTATGATCAGGGAGCATGATGAAATATGGGCTCTAAAGGGAACTCTTCCATCAGTCCCCTGGTGTAGCTAGTGAGAGGGTCTATTTCATTCTTTTTATGGAATATTTTTCATTTATATACTTTATAATTAATTATAAATCCCCCTTGATATTCGTCTTGGATATGTGCAGTTGTAGGGATAGTTTTGACCCAACTATGATGGCTTAGTTTTCCACCTCATTGTTTGTGTAGCCTTCAAATTTTGGGAAAGAGTAAAGAAAATTTTCATTGTCAGGGGATACAAATAAAATCCCTTGACCAACCTAGTTAACATTTGAGTTTTCTATCCTTTTACCAATGGGAATTTGAGAGGAAATATCAAATTATATCTCCCATGTCTGGGGAGTATCATGTGCATAAAATACATCCTCATCTAGAAGCTCGGTGTCCAGTGATTTATTTTTTGAGGAATGATATTATTTGAGGAAATTAGAGATTTAATAACCTTTGACTAAATTCTATGATAAAAAATAATTACATATTTCTATAGACTAACCACCCATCAGTCAAAGCACCCAATAAACATAGGGAAGCCAAGAATATACTTGTACGGGTCAATACGAGAGACCAAATGGACTTCATCGTGATGAAATTAATGCCTAAAATTTTTTCACTATAAAGATGGGTTCTAGGAAGTTCTTCTTAACAATATATTATATGGTCTTCATGCCTAGGATTTTCCTAATAAGGTATTAGAGGTTTTTATTTCTCCCCAAAACATTTTTTCTATAAGAGTAGGGTGCTTAGTGAGCATTCTATGGAGGGAACAAGAAAGATGAGTGGCATTCCTTACACCAGTGGGTGGGGTAAATACTTATTGAGACTTTCAAAATCATCTTGGTAGTAATCATCCCATTGATCAGTGATTCACTTCATCATTATGATAGGGAATGGGATATTTATTCCAACCAGTTTGGCTATGAATTGTTGAATGTAGCAGAGGTTCCCTTGGATACCCCTCGGTTATTTGAAATTTATAGGGGTTGAAATTTATAAAATAGAACTAGTATTATATGGGTCAAAATCGATGTCATGGTGACATACCATTAATCAAAGTAACCTTCCTAATGATACCCTGAAAGTGAATTTCAGTGGATTTATCTTCAGAACATGTTGTCAGAGCTTGTTGAAGACTGTTTGAAGATCCATGAAGTGTTCACATCACTCTCATAATTTGATAACCAATTAATCAATATTACATTCATATATCCTTCCCTTTAGTGGATTAAACATATGATGAATGGAATGTTGTTATGTGATTCAAGTGTTATTTAACCCAAAGTGAATGAACTGATAGCAGAATATCCTCTGAGGTGATCTAATGGTTGTTTCTTCCTTATCTTTATGGGCCAAATTTATATTTATGTACCCTGAATACTCATCCATGAAGGAAAGGTCTTGTAATCCAAGATTATGATCAATCATGATTCCTATTATCGGTAATGGGAAATCATCAATTGGATAGTGCCGATTAAGTTCTCTGAAATCGATACATACCCTAATCTGCCCATTATTTTTCTTGAACAGGATGAAGTTAGAAAGCCATATTGGGTATTGAACTTCTCATAAAAAGTTTTCATAGATAAAATTTTCCACATCAACCACTACATTAGTGTCTTGAGAGGGGTTCATCCTCCCGACTTCCTTCATGAGGCCTCAGTTCTCATCGGGTAGGTTAAGATAGTGCATAGTCACGTCTAGATTTAGTTTGAGAATTTCTATATAATTCCAAGTGAACAAATATCTATGTTTCTTGAGAAATTATATGTACATATGTTACTCTTTGTTGTACATGGAGGTTCTAGTAATAGTAGGTTGAAGGTCTTTATCCATTTTTATATTTATCTTGTTGAGCTCATCGATGGTGGTGGTGGCACCTTCCTTGAATGTCGGAGGGGTATTCCTATAGTTATTTTCATATTCCTATAACTCTATGTATATGGATAAATTTTATGATTAAGATGAAAATATTGGGTCTTATCCATCACTATCAGGGTGAGGGAGGCAATGAGAAGTACAATTATCATCTCCTACTGCCCGAGTCATTGTAGAGAGATTTCAGAGCTGATTTATTTTTAAATTGTCAGTGGGTATAGGATCAGATTGTATTTCTAGGACTATGTCTATTTACTCAACTAGGATTATTGGGGGAACATATTCATTGTCTAGAAAACTCTAGGGGTTTTAAGGGTCTATCCCTAAGCCGTTGGGAGCAGTAACATATGTCTCATCATCCATCGTTGGTTGTTTTTCTCCCTTTTGTAGAAACTTTCTTCGGCATATGTGGCCTTGTAGGATCCAAAGGGGGAACTATAACCGTGTTGTATGATTACTTTTCCAATGATTGGGTATTTCATAAATTCATGGAATGTTAAATGTACCACCATATGAATGTGTAGTTAGGGCCTTTGAGTAGGACATTGTATTCGGTGTTTTTCTGGATAAACATAAACTTAGCTTCATATGTGACCTCCCAAAACTATGTTTTGAGTTTGATATTCCCAATTGTTATCCTCACATTCATATAATACTATTGAATGAACAAATTTATAGTCAAATAATCACCTTCACTATAACCCAAACATCAGATGTTTTGAATTAGGACGAGACTAATCTGGGATTCATTCTTAATCAGAGCCATTATTATGATGAAATTACCAAGACTTAATAAAAAAATAGGGGTCTGATGTTTCCCTGGATGACCTCTTTCTGATAATTCTATTTGAATGAGATGGTGACTTGAAATTCTGATGACATGGTATCCATTTAATAGACCCTAGTTGTAGTGAATTATGTTTCAAATTCATGTGGTCTTTAGAAAAATTTAACAAGTGCCGCTCAGAGTTCTTTCAAAATATATAGCGCGTCTATTATTAAAATATTGGATAATAAAATTTATAAGTACTTTAGAATGTCATACTTTTGTGCTAGAGGTCCACACTTCCAAATATGGGTTGTTTCCTAGGCATCTGGCTTAAGAAATAAGGAATTTTAGTAAGACGGTCCTAATACTTGTGCATAGTTTTTGGGAGTATCATATTCTAGTAGTTAGGGTCATGCAGACCTTCCAAATTCTTGGTTTGATCTATTAATCATACCCCAGGTAAGAGTTCATGCAAGAAAATTGGGCACAGATGACAGTTGTAAGGTTCTAAGACACCTCCATATCATTGTTGGGATTACTTGAGTGCCTTACTAGGGGTCTCAGTTGTATATATGTCCTCTATAGTGATGTGACATTAATATTGGATCCAATCATGCCTGTGTGGTCCCATGTATCCTCAGTTCCTACACATGTGGCCTCTAGTTTCTTGATTATATGAAAGGAACTCATATTCTACGGTATATTTATCAAGGAAGAAATTTTATTCCAAGTGTATCACACTGAAAAGACTAAATTTGAGCTCATAATTAGATGAGGATTCCATTTCTTTTGGTGGTTCCCATAATTTAGATATTTTAGGGAGTAAATATACAAGAGTTAGAGTTTTCATTGGAGTAAAATATGACTCTCACTCTACTATTTCTTCCTATTTCTAGTGGTCATGCCCACCCTTGGAAGGAATTTCAAATGTTTCCACCTTATGTGGTGGAGATATTGTAGGTTCGCAGAGCTATGCTCTTAGAGTGTCATTAGATTTGTCAAATAAAATTCTGAGTCATCTAGTTGTCAAACTTCGGCGAATGCCTGGCTGGAACTTTCTTCCCATTATACTCTTCTTCAATTCTAGTAATTTTTATACATGAAACTTTCTTTGAGGTTTTATCTAAAACCATATATATATATATAATAAGCCATGTCTTTAAGGAAGTCCTTGAAGATGAATCACTCCTGGATATTACGACGCATACTTTTATGGAAAGGGAATTAGTTAGGGCGATTGGTGAGATCAAAATCATCGAGCTTCCTGGGTTATAGTAGATAGAACTGGTTATTGTCTATGGCTACTGAAAAATAACTAGGGAATTGTTCATTTTATAAGGAAAGTGTTTTGTTCACTCATTCCTAAAATATCATAAAACCTAGATTTAGCTATGATTTTTTCCAAGGTTGATTATTTGGTTGATGTTATTCAATAAGAGGAACTAGGTGGTTTGGGACCTGCCTAAGTGCTTGAATGGGAATCGTTGTTGGTTTGAGAGTGAAAACTAAATCTTCTATTTTGCCTAGCCTTTTATCATGTGATGAGGGCATGATTCGAGATGTGGATCGTGTTCACTAAATGGTGTCTTCGAGACATTGTTCCATTTCTGGGAACTCACATAACTCACCTTGATACTTCATTGGGATCAGAGGAATCTATAGCTCATCCTAAATATTTTCGACACAAATCTTATTCAATTGTCCCTATGATAGACAGATATTGACTAAATAGGTTAAACTATTCCACTCATCTATGAATTCATACACCCTATCATTTTAACGTTTCTTTTAGTTTTTTAGGTCGATAATTTTCATCTTCCCTAGTGTGGAGCTGAACTGATAAAGGAACTGATGACAAAGGTCTTCCCATTTTAAAAAAAAGTGTGCTATCAAGATGTTATACCAAATAAAGGATTTCCATTTTAGATTCTATAAAAAACACCTTATCTTTGTCACCTCCTATTGATCTCTAGGTCCCTACATCGAGATATGAAGTGTGTGACATGTTGTTCAGGATCTCCAAAAACATAAAAGGTAGAGAAGGTAGGATTTCCATTATTGGGTGGAGGAAAAGTGTCATACACCCATTTAGGATATGGCTTCCTTTCGGGATGCATATGTGTGTTTATCCCTTTCATGGATTCCATTCGAGTATCTAGGTACTCAATGATGTTATGTAGCTCATTGGGTATAATTGTTTGAGTTTCCTCCCATATAAAGGGAGTGGGAAGGGGTTGATGAGTTGTCCCCTCCCTTTTCTCTCATAGATTCTTGATTCTCCCTAATACTGAATGATTTCACAGGTGAGGGAAAGTCTACCAATATAATGGAGGAACTTCATGATCATTTTCAACTTCCCCATCTATATAGACTATTTTGCTAGATCTAGAGATGGTATGAGGATCATATGACACTTTTTTAGGCAGATCATCTCTTATAGGATGAGGTACATTCACCTCAACCTAAAGATAGTACATGTAAGGGATATATCCCCTATGTATATCTTTATTGCTTTATCATAGATTTTTTATTTCACTTATATATTATGAAAGTTATTTATCTTTGAGAGTAACATCAACTGTTTTTGGGTGGTGATTGGGATGTATCCACACATTTCCATTTTTCATTGATAGTGTTCTATTGTGGAGTTGGAAACTCATTATACAGAGATACAAGATTTTGGGTCATTCTCTGCTTCCAGGTGCATGAAGCCTCAGACAGTGCATCTAGACCACCATTCTCTCATGGTATGTTCATTGTATTACATCCTTCTACGTCTAGTCATCAATATCCCCCATATTAATAGTGATGACATTCAATGAAGCATATACAGAAATGGTTATTCTTCAATTACTTTTAACACATCATGATGATTCTTTATTTCCTTCATTAGGGTCATTATTCAAACCATTTTCCATATTAGGTTGTTTTTTCATTCAACTATTACGTGGTGTGATCACATTCTCTATTCTCTCCCTCCATCTTGGCCAATAAGTAATTACCTTCAGGGAGTGTCCAGTTAAGGTTGTGAATGGGCCTTGAATAGTAGAGGTTTTTCTTGTGGTGGGAGGAATAGGTTGGATGCTGACTGTAGATCTTTTCCTACCAACTTGGGGAAGACTTATTCCATCTATGGTGGTGATGGTAGTTAAAATACCACATCCATTTGGATTGGGTGTTATTAATGTCCAAAGTTGGCATTGATTTATGTTATTGTTAAGGATTAAATAATTACAGTTAGTGATTTGATGGTTCTTGAGATGGAAATTGAGATATAAATTCCACCATACCAATAGAATGGGGGTGATCTAGAATAAATATTGATGTACACTGGACCCTATCAAGTGGGTGATTGACATAGAGATGGTGATTGATATATAAATTCCCCCAGCCCAGTAGGTTGGGATTTTTTTGCAGCTACTGAGGATATATCCTGAATCCTCTTAGGAATTGACGATTTGAGGGATGAAAGTGGTGATAGATATTCTCTTGGACCAAGGGGCCTGGTCCAATCCAATACATCTGCTATGGTAGCTATTATTTCAACTCTCTAAATGTGGCATAACTTTTCTCATGTCAAAGTTGGGTTATACAATTGCCCGTGATGAGAACCATTTTTTGGGATGTTGCTCGGGTGATATAAACTTCGATCTCTGTGTCTGAAATGAAATCTTAGTGCTTCGAGGGGGGACATATTGAATTCATGTTATCTATCCTCTCCATTTGTTCATGATTTTTAGACATTATTTAAGTGGGGGATTTCTTTTTAGTGACCAACTACCTCGAGTGTTACCTTATCCCATGATTTCTCCAAAGGCTATAACATTACAGGATATTGAATATGAGGGGTTCTATTATTTCAGGGGTGAGGTAAGATGTAACACTTCATAATCTCTCTATCCTTGAATACATATGCATGATGTGGATTCAGAAATATTCTTCTGAAGAGTCATGATGCAATGGTGGAAAGTATATTGCATAATTTCATTGCTCTTTTCAAGTTTTGGATCCTGATCCATGGAGATAATATCCAGCTCTAGCTAATAATAGATTATCTTGATTATTTTAAAGTGACACTCATATCCAAGATAAGGGAGATATTGAGCCTTCATTCCCTGATGAGTATCCCATATATTTTGGCATAGATAAAACATTCACTCTTTTTCTATCTCATCTGGGATCTCGTAGTCAGAAGTGGCTATGGGACAGAACATGATGGGGAGGTTGTTTCTGGATAACTCTATCCACATGTAAATTTCTTCATCCTCTTCATCTGCATTACTTTCCACCATCTAGTCATATCATAGAAGATGCTTATGAGGTTCTTCTGCTAACTAGAGAATAGTGCTACTGGAAGTTAATGGGGGTACATATGTAGTTAACCCTGTTGTTTTGATCACCTATCAATACGAAGGTGTTGATGTTTTGAAAAACTCTTTATATGGAGGTATCTGGGAAAGGGATGATTTTCTTTTACATGGGACATATCATCATGGGTATGTTGACCATAGTGGATGTTAGGTGTAGAGTCCCTAAAATCCATTCTCACATTACCACGAGGAGGAATATCATGGTAGTAATCATAATATTCTTTGGTTGAAGAGTTAATGGACCCCTATGGTGTTTTTAATGTGTCTAAAATGACATCGAGTACATTGGAATTGAGAATATTAGGAATATGGTTCTCAATATATGTCATGGTCAAAATATGGTGACCTTCCATTAGTAATTTTGCGAGGATATGAGCCTGTTATATAATGGTTGTCAAAACATTCTTATAACTATCTGGTTCGACAAGAATATGTGTGCACTAATGAGAAGATGTTAGAATGTGAAAATGATATATCACATTATTATTGCAAATATGGGTCATTCCTGATGAATATTTCATTCTCACTAGGTGATCCTTGGTCATAACGAGAGTATAAGCCTGATCTTGAGCCTTTATGATATGCCGTTGGTCTTTCTTAGTATGGATACGATCTGGCCTTGAGGTATGTTCCACTCTCACCTGGTGATCCATAAATGTAATAGTAATATGAGGCTTGTCCAAACATCATTCCCCATCGGAATATACCAACAGACCTGTGAAATAGAAGATGGGATTTGAGACTGCTTAGGTATTTCCTCAGAGTAATTCCAGTGAATTTTTTCATTAGTGGAAGTAGGAATATGTGTTTGGATTTTGTGATATATTGGAATATTTTGGAAAGATTCACTAGTAAGAAAATTATTTTTTCCCAAGGATTTTTCCAGTATACCTTGGTCATCCTCAGCCATAACAAGGATATATGCCTGATCCCGGTCATTATGACACTAGTGCAGAAAACGTTATTTACGTCAGTTATTTTTCATTTTTTACGTCGGGTTTTAGCCGACGTTAATACAGAAGATGTTATAAATAAAGTTTTTTACATTGGTGATTTAAAAACCGACGTAACATACATAACATCGCGGTGTTTATCACGTCGGTTAATTAATAACCGACGTGAAAAAACCTGGGGGCGGAGTTTATAACGCCGGTTATTATATAACTGCCGTGATAAACCGGGGGGCTTTATCACGTTGGTTATACAATAAGAGACGTCATAAACACGTGCGGGGGAGTTTATCACGTCGTTTATTAAATAACCGAAGTGCTAAACTAGTCCCGGGAGGGGTTTATCACATCAGTTAATCAATAACCGACGTGATAAAAGGCCTGTAAATTGGTTTATCGTGTCGGTTATTAAATAACCGACGTGATAAACTAGTCTTGGGAGGGGTTTATCACGTCGTTTAATCAATAACTGATGTGATAAAAGGCCTGGAAAATGGTTTATCATTTCGGTTATTAAATAACCAACGTGATAAACCATTTCCCAGGCCATTTATCACGTCGGTTATTGATTAACTGACGTCATAAAGCATTTCCCAGGTTATTTATCATGTCAGTTATTACAAAACCGACGAGATAAACCATGCCACAGGTGTTTATCACATCTGTTATGAAAAAAACCAACGTGATATATGCTTCTCGATTTCTTTATCACATCGGTTATAAAATAACCGACATGGAAGACACAATTTTTTTTAAAAAAATCCAGTTCAGTCCTCTGCTCTCCCCCAAAATCAACCAGAAACCAAATCAATAATTTTTACCACAAAAACAGAAGATCAAAACATGAACTAAATCAAATTTAAGCATTTACATTGATAAAAGATAAATATTACCCACTTGATAGCCCCCACCCTCATGTATACCCCTTGTACAGCCCTCCTCGACCCCATTGGAGCTCCCACCACACCCCTAGACTGCCCCCCGACCCCCTGGACAGCCCTAAACACCCCTCGACAACCCCCCCCCCCCCCACCCTCCTGAACAGCACCCCCTCACCCCACTTGACAGCCCCCACCACACCCCTGGACTGCCCCCCCACCCCCTGGACCGCCCGAAACACCCCTCGACAACCCCCACCCCCCTGAACAGCACCCCCTCACCCCACTTGACAGCCCCCACCACACCCCTGGACTGCCCCCCGAGCCCCTGGCCAGCTCCAAACACCCCGGGACAACCCCCCCCCCCCCCCCCCACCCTCATGTATACCCCCCATACCCTGGATAGCCCTCCCCCACCCCATTGGAGCCGCCACCACACCCCTGGACTGCCCCCCGACCCCCTGGACAGCCCCAAACACCCCTCTACAAGCCCCACCCTCCTGAACAGCACCCCCTCACCCCACTTTATAGTCCCCACCACACCCCTGGACTGCCCCCTGACCCCCTAGACAGCTCCAAACACCCCGGTACACCCCCCCCCCCCCCCCACCTTCATGTATACCACCCCCCCACACCCTGCACAACCCTCCCCCACCCCATTGGAGCCCCCACCACACCCCTGGACTGCCCCCAACCCCCTGGACAGTCCCAAACACCCCTTGACAACCGCCCCACCCCACCGGATAGCCCTCCCAGACCCCTAGACACCCCCAACCCCACTGAACACCCCCCACACCCTTGAAACCCCTCCCCCCAGACCAGAATCCATACCAGAAAAACCATCATAAGTAGACCAAAACAAGAAGTAGAGAAAAATTAAACATTTACATATATAACATTCAAAATTTACAATATCAACTTCAAAAAAAACTAAATCCAACCTGAACGACTACCAAATACACAATTACAATGACAATATTCAAAAATACATTTTACATTACAAACAACTAAAATTTAATCAAACCTGTAAAATAATTTGACCACTCCACTTGTAAGTGTTTGATGTCTTCAGCATTATAGGGTTGAGGGTCATCAAAAAGCTAAAAATTAAAAGTATATTAGTTAACGTGTATAATGAGTAAATCAAAATGAAATTCTATGGAAATGTTTAAGAGAAAATATTACCAGGTAAAAATTCACAACTGTCCCAGTTGTTATTATTTCATACATAAATCTTAACATATAATATCCGCATTCGATGACGCCTTGTTGTTCATGACAATTCTGTTTGAATGATGGTAAATTAAATATATTATTTTAATGTAATAAATCAAAAAGTACAAATTATAAATGGATATTTACCTTCACATTTACATATTTGATCTTTGCATTCCTTTTCTTTGCGTTTTTTCGAAAGTAGACCCATGCCCTGTTAGAAAATAATTCTAATGTGGTAAATTTAAAATTCATTATAATATATAAAACTATTGAGAAATTGAAACTTACTTTTCCAATATATTCTTAAAACTTTCACACACATCATCATGGACAAAGCATATCCAATAAAGTGCTTTCTCCCTTGGGAAAAAAACCACTAACATCCAATGATCACTGATAAAAGGAAATTTAACGTTAGTGGTTTTTTATGTTAAAAGATAATTAACTCTTTGAGAGAGATGTGTTTCATACCTCTCACAAAAAGGCATCATCCAACATTGTGTGACTATATTCTTTTCAAGTCTTGCAGCAATATAAAGAATTCTTTGTTCCTCATCCAATGCACATGCTTCAGGGGAAATCAATTGCGGGTCCATGAATCCATATACATCTGTGAACTCATTCCTCTCACAAATTTTATAAAGATACCTAATACAAAACACACATAAGTATACATTTTTAATAAAATAATGCAGGAAAAAGGTGTTAAGACTTACATGGAAAAAAAAAATCACCACGTTGATGCCCAACTTATCTCCAGTAACAAGCTCCATGATATCAGTTTTCATAATCCCCACATTTATTTCACGTCCACAAACATGAGATTCCATTGGAAACTCATAATGATCCACCAACAAATTTGAATATCTTGACAATCTGTCATGACTACTAGATTCTGTATCTCATGTCATAGTTATTTGTCTTTGTTGTTGTCTATACAGTATTTCTTTAACTTTGTAGTATTCCTGTAAAAATAAATTGAAAAATATATTTGTTTTCAAATGATAAAACAACTTTAATAAAAAAAATAGATATAACATTCATACATCTATGGTAATTAGTCAAAGAAGTCTGGATGGCCAAATTAAAAAATGGCTGATACTATGTCCAACTATCGCCACCTCATCTGTAGGTAATGTTACCCGAGATGATCTATCTATAATATCCTGTACAATGACCCTCTGATTCTCTACCTCTAATTATTGATGATGAACTGTATCTCCTATACAATATACCAACCCATATGCTACTATATACTGTTGAGAATCATCAACATACAACTCTTAATAAGAATGAAGCTACGACAGAGGAGTAGGATAAAAAATGGGGTCAGCAGGCTGAGGTGGGGGAGTGGGAGCTACTAGCGGAGGTGGAGGATAAATAATGGGGTCTGCAGGGGGAGGTGGAGGAGTGAGATCTACAGTATGAAATTGTCTTTGCATGTCTGCAAACATAGACTACACCAACGCTCTAATCTTTTCCTCCATCATCGCATTAATATTATGAATTTCAGCCTCCAAGGATTCAATTTTTTTTCTATAAACCCCCTCAATGTTTGAAGTTGAAGAACGTGGAAACACTTTTCTTATCGATACACCTGCCAGATATCCTCTTACACGACCAGGATGTTTGGGCCTTCCCAATGCTACAGATAAAATATCTTCCCTCCCAGTAGCTGTAAATGTCCCCTGTGAACTCTGCTCCTTAAGAGAGTCCTATATTAATTAATTTAAAATTTCTGTAATTATTGCAATTATATGAAGAAAATGGTTAACTTAAATAAATAAAATATATATCTTACAATCCTCTCAGCTACAATTCTCGATTCATCCGAAAGATATTGCCCTTTTTTTCCCTTTCGAGATCTCTTCCATTTTTCATGTCTAGATGGAGGGGATGGAGGGGCCACCTCTCCAGAGCTTGAAGACTCAGTTCTTAGTTGTTGAAATTTTTCCGCCATCATTTTTTCTTCCAATAATGCATACCCTCCCCGAGATAAACTACGAGGGTATACATTTTTAGATTGGATCTCATGATGAGCTTTCCTTATTTTCTGTAAATTAAGAATAATAAATCATTAACAAAACGTTAATAATATCATTTATATAAGAAATATTATAAAATTTTACACTGCCCTTACCAAAAATGACTCTTTTCTTCTAATTTCAAAAAACTATCTCCATGTGTCTTCATCTGTAAAAGGATATATATGACATGGATTGTCATGACTCTTATGACCATAAATGAAATCAGATGAGAGGGTTGATTTCAAATCCCCCCATCTCTTGGAAGCCAACGATAAAAATTTCTTCCTGACTCCTCCAGTGTCAGGAATATCAAATGTCATCTGATAAAGAAGAGGTTAAACATATTATACATACTAGAAAAATTTAAAGAATATTCAAACAATAGAAAAAGATCTTTCCAAAATCGTCTCCCATAACTAAGAGATTATCGCTTTATCCACACCTCTCCAGTCATCATACAGAATTATTACTTTGCTCTTATCCTGAGTTGCTACAAAACTCTTAATTTTTTTTTGCATTTGGACCTCTAGGAATATCATCATCATCAAACTCAATGACTATCCTCTGATCCTGGATACGGGCAACTGATAATTTTGGTAAATGTGTGCACCCACGTTTACCAACCTTTGAACTCTTTGTTCTAATAGAAGCATGTGAATGTTCCTCCCCAGAGGTATGACCAATATTCTCATCTCCAGAATCATGTGGTTGATCAACTGAATGATTTGTCATTATCCTTCAAATAAAAAAAACAAACGTTAGTTCAAAAATATACAAATTCAAATATTTTAATACTACTGTAATCATAAAATAGAAAAGTGTACTAAGTTACGTAATAGTAAACATTGGTAATATAGTAAGCATGTTAAACAATGGTAATGATGGTAAATATGGTAAAGATGGTCAAGATGGTAAACATGGTAAACATGGTAAACTTGGTAAACATGGTAAAGTAATTGTCACTGAACAAAAATAATAGATATATAATTCATGTAATGGTAAACATGATAAAGTAAACTAAACAAACTTAAAACAAACAAAAACTTATACTTATTTTGTTTTAAAACATGTTTTAATAAATAAAAAACTTACAACATCTAACATTTATAAAAAAAATAAATGTAAACAAGAAATAAACATATGTTACCTATAATTTTAGGAATGTACAAATGGATTGTTTTT